>CM062818.1:1127074589-1128493206 GCA_031772625.1 Pinus tabuliformis
GGGCCCCCTTTGGATCTTCTCTCTACTCCTCAATTGTCTTCTCACCCTCTTGCAAACAACAATTATGCTTTTTTTCTTTTTCTTTCTATACATATAATTTCTATGGTATATATATATTTATATATATATATATATATATATTATATGTACATATAACACCTAGGCTACCTTAGAGAGGTTTTCACCCTAGAATCTAGCCCTGGGTGCCTCAAGGAAGCTTTTCACCTAGGGATCTGCTTTTTCTTTCCTTTTTTCTCATCCTTGG
Organism: Pinus tabuliformis; assembly: GCA_031772625.1. Taxonomy (NCBI): domain Eukaryota; kingdom Viridiplantae; phylum Streptophyta; class Pinopsida; order Pinales; family Pinaceae; genus Pinus; species Pinus tabuliformis. Next base: position 1,127,074,855 of record CM062818.1, read on the forward strand.
GTTGCCTCATGGAGGTTTTCAACCCCAAAGATGGGAATCGAGGTTTTCATCTGAATCTTTTATTCTGTTTTGTTTTTTTCTTTTCATCAGTGACCTAATGAGGGAGGAGCTGAAACTTGCTCCACCATCATCAATGTCTTATTGATGCTGTCATTGAACTCTTGTTTAGATGAATGCCTCTTGTATAATTTTCAATCTGTGTCCATTAACCAGCAATGGAATGGCTTCTTTATCAATAGTCGCGATTCGCACTGAACCATTTTCATGACATTTTTCCACCACATTGGTCCGAGCCACCTTGTTCTTAGCTTTCCTTGAAGTTCTTGTAACTTGAATCATATAATAATGATTAGTCTCTTCTTGAAACAACTTCTCCTTGATATCTTGTTCATGCAAAATCTTTCTCTAAAGTTGAATTATCTCTGTTTGGAGGAGGGTTGCATTCTAAATTCATCTAGGCCATTCAAATGGAACATCCTTTCTTTTTGTGCATGACTGAGATCTAGATCTAGTTGAGCTGTCATCCTCAATGTGTTATATACAAATTCAATGGACATAAAATCCTTTTTCCCATAAACAGGCTCATAGGGTGTAAATTTTCTTTTCAGTGGTGGTCTTCAATGTTGTATTATAGGCCCAGGTGGCCTCAGCTAGTCTCTCAGCCTAGTCCTTTTTGTTTTTTGTTCACTAGCTCGGTCAGTATGTTCTCTAGTGCTTTATTGGTCACCTCCACTTGCCCATTAGTTTATGGATGATAAGGAGTGGAGGTCATATGTTTGATCTTGTGATGCTTGAGCAGTGTTTTGATCATGTTGGAGGTGAATTGGCTGCCTTGGTATATGACTAGTTCTCTAAGGTACCCAAATTTGTAGAATATGTTCTCCCTTAGAAACTTAGCCACCTTTTATTTTGTTGCTGCCTTGATTGCTTTGGTTTCTGCCCACTTACTTAGATAATCATTGCACACAATGTTGTGTTGTTTTTGCTTTAAAGGAGGGTTGATAGGCCCAATGAAGTGAATGCCCCACTTGTCAAATGACCCAAAAGTCACTTGGGGCTATAGGGACATTTCATCCCTTGGAGTCAGCTTTCCCATCCTCTGGCACCAATCACACTGACTAACATATTTCTTCACATCCTGATGAAAAGTAGGCTAGTAATATTCTACTTGCAGCACCTTGAATTTTGTCCTTTTTGCTACAAAGTGACCTCCACAGGGCCGATCATGATAGGTCAGAAGGATGTAAAAGACCTCCTCTTCCCTTATTCATCTTCTCAAGATCTAATTTGGGCCAAGTTTGAAAAAATTTCCCCCAATCCAGGTGAAGGGGGAACTTTTCCTAATTATCTTGCTTTTCTCTTTGGAGGGCAGGTTTGGTGGGAACTGTACTAACACCAGGTAGTTTTCTATATTAGCAAACCATGGGGAGAGTAGTAAAATAGCGAATAAGTGCTCATCTAGGAACTGATCATCCCCCATTCCTTCTTCACCTGCAGGAAGATTCGCTCTTAGACAGAAATTTAGCAACAACGTTTTCTTTACCATGCTTATCAACAATAGTGAAATCAAACTGCTGCAATAAAAGTAACCATCTTATGATTCTAGCATTTACATCTAGTTTGTTCATTAAATATTTAATTGCAGCATGATCAGTATGCACAAATGTCTGATAGCCTATAATGTAATGCCTAAACTTGTTCAATGAATGCACAATATCCAGGAGTTCTTTTTTTGTCACGATATAGTTGAGTTCAACCTTGGACAGGTTTTTACTGGTAAAGTAGATGGCATAAGGAAATTTCTCTTCTACTAGTCCTAAGGCTACTCCTATGGCTTTATGTAAGGCATCAACATGTATGTGAAATGGGAGGGCCCAGTTTGGCACCTCTAAGGATTGGTGGTGCAGTGGTTACTTTATCGTTTTAAATGTACAAGACCTCTTGACAATGCTTTGACCATATAAATTCAAAATCTTTGACAAATAATCCAAACAAAGGAGAGGCTATCTTATTGAAGTATTTTATGAATATTATCTAATATCCAGATAGCCCTAAGAAAATCCTAACATCTCCTTGCTTTTGTGGAGGTGGGACCCTTTGGATGATTGTTAATTTGTTTGGGTCCACCTGCAGTCCTCTCTGAGATATTGAGTGACCTAGCATGGTACCTTCAGTCATAAGGAATTCACATTTTTCTAGACTGAGGGACATGTTCATCTCAATGCATTTGCATAATACTTTGCCTAAGTTAGTTAGCGCCTCTTGGAAATCACAACCATAAGGTGTAAAATAATCCATCTAGATCTCCACATCGTCATGAACTAATTCAGCAAAAATACTTAGGACTTCTCTCTGGAAGGTGGCAGGAGCATTGCACAGGCTGAAAGGAAGGACCCTATCAGTAAACGTGCCCCAAGGACAGCTGAACGTGCTCTTATCCTGGTCTTCTGGGCAGATTTGGATTTGGTTGTACCCACTGAATCCATCTAGGAAAGAAAATAAATTCTTCCCTACCAACCCATCTAACACTTGATCAATGAAGGGTAAGGGAAAATGATCCTTCTTGGTGGATTTTTTTAGCTCCCTATAATCAACAAAGATCCTCCACTTCCCATTCTTCTTGGGCACTAACACCAAAGGAGAGAGCCACTCATTGTCGAAGATAGAGTGAATGAACCCTACATCTAACAGTTTCTGCAATTCTTCCTTGACTATGTCTTTGAGGGTTTGATTCATTCTCCTTTGGGGTTTCCTGACTGGCTTGCAGCCTTCCTTGATGTATATATGGTAAGTACACACCGAGGGGTGTACTCCCTTCATTTCCTTGTAGTTCCAAGCAAAGGATTCTAGGTTCTCTTTCAACCAGTTGCATAGTTGTTCCTCCTCTAAAGAAGAGAGAGATGGATTAATATTCAAGGTTTTATCTGGCACAAATTTGATGGTTTTGACTTGGATTGGGTTGGAATCATCCAAGCATAAGTCAAATGGATGACTTCTCAGCGTTTCTTTTACTTCTTCTTCTAGGGGTAATAGACTGGGAGTTGGACTTTGGAGCAGGTGTTTAATTATATCATCCTCATCTCATTATCCTCCTCCTATGATGGCTTCCAAAGTATACTGTTCAGCAGAATAAAGCTCATCTTCTTCCTCCTCCTACAACCATAAAGGTAAGTCAGTTCTAGGGACGGTTGAGCAAGAGGGTATAGGACTAATTGCTTGGACATATGCCCACTCTTGATGGTCATATCCTAGCTTTGCAGCTAATGTTAGCATCATTTGTGGCCAACCATGGCCTCCCAGGGATGAGAGGGTAACAAATTAGCTTAGCCTTAGGTTGGAGAACTAGGAAATAGGTTGGGTACTCCCAAGAATCAATGGAGACCATCACATCCTCCACAATTCCCTCAGCGGTGACTATGGAACGGTCTGCAAGTTGCAGCACTATTCTGGTCTTACTTAATGGCCCTTGAAGGTTAAGCTTTAGCATGGTTTCCTTTGTCATCACATTAATGGCAGCCCAAAGATCAATCAGAGTGTGAGGGGAACTGGTGCCATTGATGTGGACATCAACTACAGGGCTTCTAGGGTCTAAGTATTTTGGACATATTGCCTACCCCAACATTAAGTTAGATAACTACCTAATGACATTAATGGTAGGAGCATCCCCTTTTCTTCTTTTTGGATGCTTAAAACACTTTCCTTAATTAATTTACTATAAATAGGCACATCTTTGATTGCCTGGAGAAGGGGAATCTTTACACATAGGCTTTCCAATTCTCCCAGAATTTCAGTTTCTTCTTGGGTAGGTTGGTGTGGTTGGGCTAGTCTTTTAGGAAAGGGTGGATTTGCTTTAAGGTTGCTTTCCTCTCTTTTTTCCTCAACCTTCATCTCTGGAGAGGGAGGTTGGTTATCTGGGAGAATTCTCCCAGATCTCAGGTTGATCTCCTGAATTTCAACAACATAAGTTGGGTATGATGTCTCTCCACCGTATGTTTGTTGGGCTTGCCTATTGTTTGGGTTTGGATTTGGCTGGGCAGGCATCTGGGGTTGCCTAGGTGGAGCATAGTGCAGGAGTCGCAGTTGGGTAGGTGATGGAGGCAATAGAGCTGGAACATTGTTGAATTGGGGCCTCCACCCCTTCGATGGGGTATTCCACTGATGTTGTGGCTGATTGTATGGTTGAAATGACTGGTTGGGTGGCTAGGAATGATATTGAGATGCATAGGACCAAGGATGGTATTTAGACCAAGAAGGATTGGTAGGGGGTCCCAAGAAGGTGTAACTGTGTTTTGGTTGGGTCTATAATATGCATGGGATGATCCTTGCATACCCTACTGGTATGGTCTAGGCCTAGAAGGTATCCTCTTGTTGATGTAGCAAAGCTTCTCATTGACCCCTTCAGCTCCTTGGTATACAGCTTTGAGTCCAGTTAAGGAAGAGCACTTGTATGTGGAGTGGTTTTCTTCATAGACTGAGAAAACCTCTATAGAGTTTAATGGGCATTCATTCCTAGGATGCCTTCTGGTGCCAGGGATCTATCTGCTTCCTCTTTATTTCTTCTGATATTCATGGTATCCAATTGCAAGGGAGGGATTTGCAGCATATCACTTTTGAAGTCCTCCAACATATTTCCAATTTCACCCTTGATGTATGAGTTGGAAGATGAGGTACTAGCCATAGGTTAACTACTTCTACCCTTGTTTCTGGTTGCCCTAGAATGGTTTCTAAAGATAGTCTTGATGTCCTCATAGGGTAGTTAGTAGATATCTCCTCCTGATAACATATGTAAAGTGTCTAGGATATCCTCCCCTTATTCCTCTAAACAAGACTAACTTCAGTGACTTAGGCTCAAGCGTGCACCTGGCCCTTTTGTAACTGAGTTGGAACCTTTCTTCATAGTCTTCTAGGGATTCATCATGGCCTATGGTCATCCTAAAAATCTCATCCTTAGTGTCTTTTGACCTAGAGTAGTCCCTATATTTGTTGTTAAAGGCCTACTTCATCTGAGCCCATGTCGTTATACTATCTCCAGGTAAACCCATGAACCAGCGTAATGTTGCATCCTTGAGGTAGACTGAAACAGTTTCAACTTCTGCTCATCATCTATGTAGTCATAGGTTCATCAAACAACAACAAACTCAAATAGGAAGGTGTTAGGGTCCTCTATGGTCAAGCCATGGAAATGAGGTAGAGAAAAGGGTCTTATGTTTTGCATTTTAGTGTCCCCATTGGTTTCCCTAATGGGGAAGTCACTCACGATTATCCATCTATCTCCTCTGTCATTTAAGCATTCAACCATTAGTTCAGTAGGAATAGGTTCTTCCTCTTCTTCTTCCCTATAGGTTCTTCAAATATATCAATTTTCTCACCTAAAGGGGCTTCCAATTTCCCGTCAGTGAAGAGAGAAGGGAGGTTGACTGTTGGATGAGGTGAGGGTGATGGTAATAATTTTCCTGAAGTATCCCTAATCCTACGAGGCATGAAAGGAAATGTTTCTGGGTTTTTGTGAGATTTTTCTTGACAGCTAGAAAGTAATTTCAGAATGAAAATTGTTGGTTAAATGAAAAATACTTATAGAAAGGAAACTACTTTGCAGAATTGAAATTGCTGATGGAATAAAAACCACTAACAAAAAGAAACTACTTGTTGAATTGAAATTGTTGACTGAATTAAAATACACTACTTACAGAAAGAAAAATACTTACTAAATTGAATTTCTTGTTGTAGGGAAAGGAAACTGGATTAACTTATAGAATTGAAAGGAAAGAAGATAAATAACAAAATGACAGAAAGAAGCTAGATTACTTTTGTAGAAATAAAATAATGGAAGAAAGTTGGAAACTAGAAATAGAAGAAAAGAACAATAATCACTACTACTCTGACACCTCCCTATAAATGGCACCAAAAAGTGATGAGCCTAGGTATTGCAGCAAGAATGTTGCAACTCCCAGGGCTACCATCTTTACTTATCAACCCGAGGTTCGTACAAACTTGGAGGTGACTGTGCTATATACACAAGTAGAAGTGAAGGTACTGCCTATTGTCATGGCTCATCTGGCAAGAGACCCCAAGGGTTCCAAACCAGACTTCTATAGGGTCAGAAGAAGCTTGTTTTTTATGGAAGGAGAGCAAACCTAGTCCAGGGGAGAGCTATTCTACTACAGAAATGAAGAAAACAACATGCAAGCCTAACTCACACCAAACCCTAGCTAACCAGTTACACAACTATGCTAAGAAGAATCATAAATTAACACTAACCTACTGCTGATATCTAAGTTGCAGAAGTAAGGCAGCAAAACTAAGCTAAGGGGTGAAAAATGGACACTAGGCTAAGCCTGCATCTAAGCGGGAGAATGGTCAGAGGCAAAAATGGCGAAAAGAGGACGTGGGGGAGCAAAAGAGCATGAGGATTGTTGGATCAGGTGGGTGAAGGGTAGATGAACAGTCAAGATCAAACAGTAGGAGGGTACATAAACAAATGGGTGGACATGGTGGCCTAACAAGATGGACGGCTAGGATTATATTGCGCGAGCAGTGGGCAAATGGACGACGAAGATCACGGGCAAGAGAGAACGTGCGGAAATGGTATTGGGTGAAGCGAGAGTTGTCAGATCTTGCAAGGTAGGTCGATGGTGGAGGTTGAAGCATGAAAAGAAATGTGCAAAAAGTGACAAGCGGGTTTGGAGGACGGTAACTAGGATATCCCACGCCCTCAAGGCCATAAATGGTTTTGGGTAATTTCATGCGATTAGCCTCCTCGGTCGACATGTAGCATGGGGAAACTGCCCATATCATGTGCCCTCAGCCTGATAATGGTCGGAAGGAAATCCACGTGATATGGCGCGAGGCCTATTGGATCTATCAAAGTAGATCTATGGTGAAGAGGTGACTGAGCAAGTTGGTGAGTGGGTGTGTGAAAACCATTAGATCTGATAAGGCAAATCGACGACGGGGATTTAAAATGGGGAAAATCAAATGCGAAAATGAATTCGGACGGTGATTGGACAATTTGGTTGTGTAAAAAACTTTTGATGGTTAAAAATTGTTTGAACGTCAATGAATAACTTCTACTGAGCTTTTCATGCTGTAGGAGAATGAATGGGGAATGTGAGTGAGAGCGACTAATAGGGAGAAATTGAACAAGCTAAGGGCCATTAAAGGGGCAGATCACCCATGAACCCAATGACTGTGTTTAACTGACAGAACTCCATGAAAACCAAAACCTTGTGTTTTTGGGGTTGTTGTAGGGTTTCTTCCTCACACCATGGTCCCAGAGGGAGGAGGTGAGGCCGAGACACCTGTGAGAAACCTTGTGGATCTTTCTCCTTGCCAACCTACTGATTAGATTAAAGCATGAATGGAACAAACTGAAACACAACTACTCTATTCTACCCTGCTGTAATGGACTACAACTATTTAAAAAAATGAACAGAAAACAAGGAGCTACTTAAGTCAATGAGAAGGAAATCCATGAGTCTATGTTGAATCATTGTAATGAAAATGCATCTACTTAACCAAATGAACAATAAAACCATGCATCTATGCTACTGCTGTAATGGAAATGAACTACTAGAGAAAATGCACAAAAAGCATGAATCTATATTGCTGCTGTAATGAGAATGCCTCTAGCTAAATAAATGAATAGAAAGAAGGACACTAAGCTACTTAACAATAAAATAAAGAGGAGCTTTGTTGCTAGGGTTGGGCCGTAACCCAAGAGCTTCAACCCTCTAAGTTAACTCAGTGCTGGCTCAAATCAAAATTCATCTTCATTATCAAAGAACATTGTATTACATCGAACTGTTACAAGTCTGCAATTGACTATCGGTGACTGACTGACTATCTGACCAACTAACTTATGATTGGCTTAAAAAAATAAGGTCCTAAGCCTCCTTATTTATACATTTGAAGTCTCAATGACTTCCCTCAAAATCAAGGAGGTACAACTCCCAAATTAATGGTAGCTTGTCCTTTCACATTCACTAGCTCGGTTGCCTTCTAGTAGGGAGGCTGCATGTACTTCCACTTGCTTGGTTGTCTTGTTGTACTCCTAATTTGGTTGTTTTTACTTTCAGTCGATGGAGGGATATTCGAATGGATGGGTAGTAAATGAGGAGGATTTACCTCCTCTAATTCCTCTTTCTTGTCCCATCCGAGTTTTTACCAAATTATTTTACCATAGTTCCTTGCTTTTACCCATTTATCCCTGCATTTCCTTTGCTTTTATCCTTTTTTCCTGCATTACATGCACATTAGACCACAAAGCAAAATATCCAACTCTAACTCAACCCATAAGCAAAATATAATCAAAAGTATGCAATAAGTTGTGAGGATATTTGGTTTTACTAAGTGAGGAGGTGTATTAAAGCCAATTAAGGCCCATATAATTACTCAATGATGAGACTCATCACTCTTATTCTTCCTTCCTGCTGTTCTCTTTTCCTTCTTCTTCTTCCTATGTTTTATTTGTCTCTACCTCCTCTTATTCCCACAGTTCTTCCTCTTCTTCTTTAGGTTCTTCCTCTTCTTCCCACAGTTCTTCCTCTTCTTCTTTAGGTTCTTCCTCTTCTTCCCATAGTTCTTCCTCTTCTTCTTCAGGTTCCTGTTGTTCTTCCTCAATTTCTTCTTCTTCCTCCTCACCACTAGAGGTTGGGTCGCTCTCATATTCAATTGCTTCAATTACAGTCTCCTTGTCCATGTATGTAAATGTGGACCATAGAATAGGGACTCTTAACTGGCTCAAGCCATCTTCTCGTATGAGCTTGATGAGTCCATGATGTGCCAACAATTGATGTTCTCCTTCCTTTACCTTTAGTCTCATGTCTATTATTGATTGCAATAAGAAGTAGGGTACACTAAGTCTTTTGTTAAGGGGTAACTCCTCTCCAAATCTCAACTCATGGAGGAATCTAAATTATTAACCATAGATTATACAAGCCTTTTTAATTAAAATTTGGGGCCACATTAGAAGCCACATTCATATCCATGTTTTGATATTTGGACTTTGCTTGAGATTCAATTGGAAACCATGGTTCGTTGAAATTCAATGTTTTACTTTTATGGTTTGGTTGAAAAGATAGATCATTATGGAAGTTAAAATATCTCAAGTTTCAATTTAAGAATTGAATATATGTTTAGAAAAGATAGACCATTATGGAAGATAAAATATGTAAATAATTGAATATATGTTTAAAAAGATAGACCATCATGGAAGACAAAATACGTGAGTTCACATTTTATTTTAAGAGTGGTTTGTTTTTTTTGGGTGGGTAAGAATTGAATATATGTTTAGGTTAATATTGAAACTTTTTTCTCGATGTAACTTTTCATGTTTCCTGGGGTGATATCTCAAAGGATTAATTTTATCATGGAAAAATTCTTATGGTTTGGTAGCAAGCTTGAGGGTAAGAACCTAGCTAGTTGGTCCACGCTTCCACGACCGATAGAAGGAGGGTGGGGATTTATGGAGTCAGAGAAATTTAGTAAATCCATTGTTATTATAAACATGTGGCATGCATTAAATGGGTCGAGCCTATGGCATGATGTCATTAGAGGTAAATATATGTTTGGGCAGTCATTGGCTGAATGGATCAAGGGAGGGGCCTTTTATCTCTTCGACTATATGGAATGTATGATGAAACGAATAATCTACTTGATGACATTTTCTAGATGGGATGTGAGGGATGGATCTTTAATTGTAGTAGGCCTGGATATGATGTTGGGAATGTCGGGACACCATCCTTTAACTTCATATCTAATTGAATTTATTCACAGTAAGGGATATTTCTCCCTCCAACAGTACAACATAGAACAAGATAATCCCACTACAGAACAAAGATGGATAACAACGGAGGAATTAGGACTTGAGGGTGGATTTGCAGTGAATGGGAGAAATACATCATGGATTTAAGGGATGTTGGAATTGGCATACAAACAGGGAAGGAAATGATTTTTTGGGGAGGCACAAAGAGAAAGGATAATCCATAGGTAAAATTCATATACAAAAGCTTTCCATTTCCAGGTGAGAAATATGAACATTTTAATTGGTTCAAGTTACTTGGGGAGGGGAAACTCCAAATAAACTGAATTTTTTTGTTATGATTGATATTACATGATCATATTTTGACCAGGAACAACCTACAGAAGAGTGGATTTATTGGGCCAGGGGCGTGTATCTTTTGTCAGCGAGGACCAGAGACCGTAGAACAACTTGTTCCTACATTGTTCCTACTGGAAGGCAGTTTGGGAACTTAACTCTTTCAACATAAAGGTATGTTATGTGGATCATTCTATTGTGGGATGCATCAAATTATGGTATAAAAAGAACAAAAGTTTGGATTCCTGCCTCTATATATTATATCGTCAATATGGAAATCAATAAATTATGCTATCTTCCAAGAAAATATTACTTCTGTTAGAACTATCATCATAAAATATGTCTCTTTCTTCAATGAAAAGGGACTGATAAAGGAGAAGGTTAAGATAAGATAGTTAAGGTTTAGAGACACCTTCGGAAGGTACCCTGTTGGATTTTTTGATGTAGCTCGCGGGAATCAAAAGTGTGGTTGTGGTGCTTTCTTAGTCATGAAACCTAGCACTTTCTATCATTTATGGTGGGAAGGAGGTGAAGGGACCAAAAACAAAGCTGAGGTGATAGGGTTATGGGGGATTTTGAAAGAAATGAAGTGGATAGGGATGGTAAATATTTAGATATATGACAATGCAAAGGGGTCATCGACTGGGTAAGAGAGAACAACAAATTCAAACCACCTATTTTAAGTAATTAGATGGATCAGATTAGACATTTGATTAAATCATTTCAGAAAATTAATTTTAAACACATCTACAGAGAGAAAAATATGATTGCTGACCTCCTATTATGGAAGATAAACTATGTAAAGAATTGAATATATGTTTAAAAAGATAGACCATCATGGAAATATGTGAGTTCGCATTTTATCTTAAGAGTGGTTTGTTTTTATTGGGTGGGTAAGAATTGAATATATGTTTAGGTTAATATTGAAACTTTTTTCTCGACGTAACTTTTCATGTTTCCTGGGGTGATATCTCGAAGGAGTAATTCTATCATGGAAAAATTCTTATGGTCTGGTAGCAAGCTTGAGGGTAAGTTCCACCCAGCTAGTTTCTCCATGCTTCCACGACCAATAGAAGGAGGGTGGGGATTTATGGAGTCAGAGAACTTTAACAAATCCATTGTTATTATAAACAAATGGTGTGCATTAAATGGGTCGAGCCTATGGCATGGTGTCATTAGAGGTAAATATATGTCTGGGCAGTTGTAGGCTGAATGGATCAGGGGAGGGACCTCTTATCTCTCGACTATATAGAATGGTATGATGAAACAAATAATCCAGTTGATGACATTTTCTAAATGGGAAGTAAGGGATGGATCTTTAATTGAAGTAGGCCCAGATGAGATGTTGGGAATTTCGGGACACCATTCTTTATATTCATAGTTAATTGAATTTATTCACAGTAAGGGATATCTCTCCCTCCAACAATACAACATAGAACAAGATAATCCCATTGTAGAACAAACATGGATAACAACGGAGGAATTAGGACTTGAGGGAAGATTTGCTATGGAATGAGAGAAATACATCATGTATTTAAGGGATGTTGGAATTGGCATACAAATAAGGAAGGACATGATTTCTTGGGGAGGCACAAAGAAAAAGGATAATCCATAGGTAAAATGCATTTACAAAATTTTTCCACTTCCTGGTGAGAAATATGAATAGTTTAATTGGTTCAAGTTACTTGGAGAGGGGAAACTCTGAATAAACTAAAATTTTTTGGATGGTTGATATTACATCTTCGCTTTTTTACCAGGAAAAACCTGGAGGAGAGGGGACTTATTGTGCCAGGGGTGTGTATCTTTTGTCAGCGACGGCCAGAGACCGCAGAACACTTGTTCCTACATTGTTCCTACAAGAAGGTGGTTTGGGAAGGGGTACTTAACTCTTTCAACATAAAGGTATGTTTTGTGGCTCATTCTATCTCGGGATGAATCAAATTCTGGTATAAAAAGAACAAAAATTTTCAATTCCTGCCTCTATATATTATATGGTCAATATGGAAATCAATAAATTTTTTTATCTTCCAAGAAAATATTATTTGTGTTAGAACTATCATCATATAATATGTCTCTTTCTTCAATGAAAAGGGACCGATAAAGGAGAAGGTTAAAATAAGATAGGTAAGGTTTAGAGACACCTTGGGAAGGTACCCTGTTGGATTTTTTGACATAGCTCGTAGGCATCAAAAGTGTGGCAGTCATGAAACCTAGCACTTTCTATCATTTGTGGTGGGAAGGAGGTGAGGGGACTAACAACCAAGCTGAGGTGATAGGGTTATGGGGGATTTTGAAAGCAATGAAGTGGATAGGGATGGTAAATATTTAGATATATGACAATGAAAAGGGGGTCATCGACTGGGTAAGGGAGCACAACAAATTCAAACCACCTGTTTTAAGTAATTAGATGGATCAGATTAGAGATTTGATTAAATCATTTCAGAACATTAATTTTGAACACATCTACAGAGAGAAAAATATGATTGCCGACCTCCTATCCAAGAGAGGACTTAAGTTACTTCTAGGTATGTTCCACAACGCCATCTTTGAAAATAAAATAAGGATCAAGGTTGATAGTCCCATTTGTAATTAAGGTTTCTTATCAAGGAAAAGACTATAACAATATTATGGATGTACAAGGAACATGATTTGAAAACACGAACTCAGAGAGTGACAGGGAAAGACCATATTTAGAGGAACATTTTTTAAGTTTGCAAGAGTTTAATGGCAAGAGAAGCTTTCTTTCCTCTGGGGGAACATCTTTTCTTTTAGTTGTGTTTCTATATATTTTATGTGACTAATCGAATCTGGTTTTTATTTGTAAGAGGTTAATGTAATGTTTTAATTTGTATTTTGGTACCTCCTTTTGTTAGAAGCATCGTTCGAGCCTCGGGCATTTTGGATTGTAGTAGGGATGGTATCATAGGTTACACTTCTATGTGGTATGTTGATGGAAGCAGAAATGTGAATATGTAAACTTTCTCATCATTTATGAATGAGAGCATCATTTTTTTTCTTCTGAAAAAATATGATAATTTTGGACCTGCGCAAAATTAACGCTCCGAGAGTGAGACTGGATGAGCATGCATTGTGTCATTTGAAATGTCCCTTTTCTTTTAGTTGAGTTATGAAATGTTTCCTAAGAGTTATAATTTTCTAAATATAATAATTTCAAAGTTTCATTTTTAAATATATCTATTTTTGTGTGATAGTGGTAGATGAAAATATATTAATATATGAAGTTTCTAGACATGTCTATTTTCTGTTGCTAAATATATCAATTTTAATTTTATTATTTTGAATGAAAATTATGAAATAAGGCTAATAATTTTAGCATTAATTTTCTGAATGCAAATTGCGAAATAAGGCGGTAGAGAGGAACACTAGGCATGGAAATGCATGTTTGATGAAGTGGATCTGATTAAAGCATACGGTAGTGTGGATTGGGAGTTTTTGTATTTGGTGTTGATTAAAATTGGTCTGTCTTTGTTAAAATCGATATGGATCATGGCTTGCATCAGGACTTCCAATTTTGTGGTTATTATCAATGATTGCCCAACTAAATTCTTCAGGGTGTACAAGGGTTTGAGGCAAGGTTGTGCACTATCCCCTTTACATTTTTGTTGGTTGTCGATTTCTTGAGCCTGAAGATGTAGGAAATGCAGAATAAGGGGATGATGGAGGGGTTAAATTTGTCGAGAAAGCAAGTAGTGACACATTTGTGTTTTGTCGGAAATTTGTTGTTTGGTGGTTGGAAATCCATTGGGGAATTGACTAACATTTCGCATGCACTGGATGCTTTCTCCAAGGCATGTCACCTCTTGATGAGTAAGGAGAAATCTTTACTGGTTTTCAACGGGGTGGAGGACGAAGTTATAAGACAGATCTGTCTTATTTTTTATATTAAATGTCAAAAATTAGAGCTGGGAATTAAGTATTTGAGTTTTAGATGCAAACCGAAAAATTATGGGATCAGTGGTTGGGAATGGTTCGCTACAAAATTGGAGAAAAAAATGGCGAGTTGGATGCATAGAATACTTTCTCTGGGCAGGAGGATGATTCTGATCAAATCGGTATTGCAACATATCACTATTTTCTGGATGTAACTTTTCATGTTTCCTAGGGTGATATCTCGAAGGATTAATTCTATCATGCCAAAATTCTTATGGTCTGGTAGCAAGCTTGAGGGTAAGTTCCACCTGGCTAGTTGGTCCACGCTTCCACGACTAATAGAAGGAGGGTGGGGATTTATGGAGTCAGAGAAATTTAATAAATCCATTGTTATTATAAACAAATGGTGTGCATTAAATGGGTCGAGCCTATGGCATGGTGTCATTAGAGGTAAATATATGTCTGGGTAGTCGTAGGCTGAATGGATCAGGGGAGGGGCCTCTTATCTCTCGACTATATAGAATGGTATGATGAAACAAATAATCCAGTTCATGGCATTTTCTAGATGGGAAGTAAGGGATGGATCTTTAATTGCAGTAGGCCCAGATGCAATGTTGGGAATTTCGGGACACCATTCTTTATATTCATAGTTAATTGAATTTATTCACAGTAAGGGATATTTCTCCCTCCAACAGTACAATATAGAACAAGATAATCCCATTGTAGAACAAACATGGATAACAACGGAGGAATTAGGACTTGAGGGCAGATTTGCTATGGAATGAGAGAAATACATCATGTATTGAAGGGATGTTGGAATTGGCATACAAATAAGGAAGGACAGGATTTCATGGGGAGGGACAAAGAAAAAGGATAATCCATAGGTAAAATGCATTTACAAAATTTTTCCACTTCCTGGTGAGAAATATGAATAGTTTAATTGGTTCAAGTTACTTGGAGAGGGGAAACTCTGAATAAACTAAAATGTTTTGGATGGTTGATATTACATCATCGTTTTTCTACCAAGAACAACCTAGAGCAGAGGGGATTTATTGTGCCAGGGGTGTGTATCTTTTGTCAGCGAAGGCCAGAGACCGCAGAACGCTTGTTCCTACATTGTTCCTACTCGAAGGTGGTTTGGGAAGGGGTACTTAACTCTGTCAACATAAAGATATGTTTTGTGGCTCATTCTATCACGGGATGAATCAAATTCTGGTATAAAAAGAAAAAAACTTTTCAATTCCTGCCTCTATATATTATATGGTCAATATGGAAATCAATAAATTTTGTTATCTTCCAAGAAAATATTATTTGTGTTAGAACTATCATCATAAAATATGTCTCTTTCTTTAATGAAAAGGGATCGATAAAGGAGATGGTTAAAATAAGTCAGGTAAGGTTTAGAGACACCTTGGGAAGGTACCCTATTGGATTTTTTGACGTAGCTAGTAGGCATCGAAAGTGTGGTTGTTGTGCTTTCTTAGTCATTAAACCTAGCACTTTCTATCATTTATGGTGGGAAGGAGGTGAGGGGACCAACAACCAAGCTGAGGTGATAGGGTTATGGGGGCTTTTGAAAGCAACAAAGTGGATAGGGATGGTAAATATTAAGATATATGACGATGCAAAGGGGGTCATCGACTAGGTAAGAGAGCACAACAAATTCAAACCACCTGTGCTAACTAATTGGACGGATCAGATTAGAGATTTGATTAAAATCATTTCAGAACATTAATTTTGAACACATCTACAGAGAGAAAAATATGATTGCCGACCTCCTATCCAAGAGAGGGTTTAAGGTCCTTCCAAGTATGATCCACTACGCCATCTTTGAAAATAAGGTAAGGATCAAGGTTGATAGTCTCATTTTTAATTAAGGTTTCTTATCGAGGAAAAGACTATAACAATATTATGGATATACAAGGAACATGATTTGAAAACACAGATTCACAGAGTGATAGGGAAAGACCATATTTAGAGGAACATTTTTTAATTTTGCAGGAGTTTAATGGCAAGAGAAACTTTCTTTCTTATGGGGGAAACATCTTTTCTTTTAGTTGTGTTTCTATATATTTTATGTGACTAATCGAATCTCGTTTTCATTTGTAAGAGGTTAATGTAATGTTTTAATCTGTATTTTGGTACCTCCTTTTGTTAGAAGCATTGGTCGAGCCTCGGGCATTTTGGATTGTAGTAGGGATGGTATGATAGGTTATACTTCTGTGTGGTATGTTGATGGAAACAGAAACATGAATATGTAAACTTTGTCATCATTTATGAATGAGAGCATCATTATTTTTCTTCTAAAAAGTATGATAATTTTGGACCTGCGCGCTCCGACAGTGAGACTGGATGAGCATTTCTAAATATAATAATTTTAGAGTTTCATTTTTAAATATATCTATTTTTGTGTGATAATTATAGATGCAAATATACTAATATATGAATTTTCTAGATATGTCTATTTTCGTTGCTAAATATATCAATTTTAGTTTTATTATTTTGAATGAAAATTATGAAATAAGGCGAACAATTTTAGCATTAATTTTCTAAATGCAAATTGCGAAATAAGGTGGCGGAGAGCAACACTACATGAGCGACAACTGCGTAAAACAATACACTTTCTGTGACTATTTCTAAGCAATGATGTATTGTATTATCCAGGACACTCAGATTGGGAAACAAATTAATCGGTTGTGGAAGCACAATTCAAAGGAAATCCAGTCAATGCTGGAGAGGCTTATTAGTATTTTAAGTTGCAAAAACCTCTTGGTTTAACATTGGAACCAACATGGATAATCTAATATTGGATTCTAAGAAGCAGTTTTGCATCAGTGTAGTTATACTCATAGCAACGATTTTTGCTATTAGGAAGTGTAGTGTTTATGGCTGTAGTTATACTCATAGCAACGATTTTTGCTATTAGGAAGTGTAGTGTTTATGGCTTTGGTGCTTACTGCTTCGGTATAGTGTAGTGCAATATGGGTTGTTTCTTTTAAGGTCAAATGAAAAACCATAAGGAAGGCTTGAATGTTTTCACTCTTAGCAATTTTTTGTTTGCATCTTTATAGAATTGTAAAGGGTAACAATAGGATAGTTGAATTTCTGGGATTTGACCATCATAACCCCTATCTTGTTAGTTTTTATTGATATATGAAAACTATAATAAAAAACATTGAATTTTTATTTGCTTGTCAAAACTAAAGGGGCTATTTCCAAAAAGAACAACATCATGAATATAAAGGAGAATGGTGATGACATCAAATCCAAAGTATGCAAACACACCATGTTTCTTCTACACATGATTGATTTTCATAGATTTGATGATCACTACCTTTGTTTTATCAAGGCTTATAGACATACGTAAGATATCAACAAAAATCTTTGAGGTCAAGATTGGAGGGGCTACTTACAAGTATGATATCATCTAGGATGGTGATGATGATTACTCTTGCAAAAATAGTGCCAACAAGCAATGTATATTAATGTGATACAAATAAGACAAATATAATGATTAATATTAAAAGAAAATACAAAATATACCTATCATTCTCAACTTTAAATTTGAAGAAGGATATCTAGATGTATCTATCAATTTCTCATGCGTCTTGACTTGAGTTCAGAAATGTTGTCTGAGAGTTACGATCAATTTGTCTCACACTCCCATTTCTAGATGTATCTATCAATTTCTCATGCGTCTCTTATAAATATCTCATCAATGCAAATTTGATAGGGTGAATGCAAATTTGTCTACGTGAGCTACAATTAGTGCGATACAATTAGTTGCAGGTTCTTGATTGATTGACGGAAGGTAATAACATTTAAGCGATTACGTCATCAAAAGTGCGATACAATTAGTTGCAGGTTCTTGATTGATTGACAGAAGGTAATAACATTTAAGCGATTACGTCATCAAAAGTGCGATACAATTAGTTGCAGGTTCTTGATTGATTGACAGAAGGTAATAACATTTGACAACGATTATGTCATTAATGAAGATGCAGAAACAGATGAAGATGGGGCAAGAATTTGGCGGTAAGAGAGATAGAATTGCAGAGACACTGTATGCATCGGCTAGGTGTGGTGACAGCGTTAGGCTGGCTGAGCCCCATGATCATAAAATTATTATTGACGACGACGAAGATGATAAAATTATTATTGACGACCACCATGATAAAGTCCATTACAAGGAGGAGGAGGAGGAAAACAGCGACAGCTACGGTACTGGTAACAGGTGTAGCAGTTACAGCTATGAAGCCCAAGAAGACCTAATTGGCGAGGTGTTCAGGATCAAAGACATTCTTGCAGCAAATCCTGGAGATGAGGAGGTATTTTATTAATCAAGTACAGTTGCAAGCAATTATAGCGATAGTTTTATTGTGGCAAAATATATGTGAGTTCGCATTTTTTTTAACAATAGTTTGTTTTTTTTGGGTGGGTAAGAATAGAATATATGTTTACGTTAATATTGAAAATAAAAAAATATATTAAATTGAATAGAACATGTAGTTTTGGTTTTTTAATTCTTTTAAATATATGTTTTTGATATATTAAAGATAAAATTTCATTTTATTATTTTTGAGTGTTTAATACATATATATATTTTGTGATGCAAGTCTCTTTTAGAGTGAAAGGCGATTTAATCCTCTCTTGAGATGCAATTCTCTTTTAAAATCAAACAACATTTGATCCTCTCTTGATATGCAAGCCTCTTTTAGAATCAAAGGAGATTTGATCACTCTTGGTGTTTGGTAGATCTAGAGTTAAGATCTAGATAGTTAGCCTCTTTTCAAGTGAAAAGTGTTTTGATTCTCTCTTGAGATGCAAGCCTATGAAAGGATATTTGATCAATCTTAACGCCCCAAATGAGTCCAAATATCTTGAGATGAAAGTCACTTTTAGAGTGAAAGGATATTTAATCATATTTTGAGATGCAAGCCTCTTTTAGAATGAAAGGAGATTTGATCCCTTTTGCTGCTTCTAGAATGGTAAATAATTTCTAACAACATAAATTGTTATATTCTAATTGTGGTAGGTGTCCACTAACTTTCTTCTTCATGCAATTTAGTTATCTTTTCTCAACATCCATTCTTCTCCCACTTTCCAAATAAGCCCAAACTTGTTTTTGCACAATAGTAATAGTTATAGTAATCAATTTTTGAATACTATAGAGGTGCATGTCCCCTTGGATTTGAACCAATAACTTCATAGGAGGAAACACATTCTCTTAACCATTAGATCCACTTCATAATTTTGATTGATTATTACATAGAGAACTTATTCATTATATATAGGAAAATATATGTCAAAATCTAGCCACTACATAACATTGGCATAAATACAAAAGAGCATCTGGGTTGGGCCCAAACCCAAGGGTTTTAGCCCTCTAGAACTAGCTCAGATGCAACTCAATAACAAACTTCTCATTAGTAGAAATTAGTAGTCTCATACATCACCTGAAACTTAACAATAACAAGTTCAGGCCTTGGGCTCAATAACTACTCCTAGCTTAATCAAAAATTTGAATCCTAGTGAGCCTTTCAACTCATTTATTTATATACAAGGCTAGCTGATAGCATCTCCATTGAAAATAGGAGTGATCCCCTCCTTGATCTCAAAAATTGTGGATCTTTTCCTCCTTGAGCTTCTCATGCACTTGGAGTTACTTGGTTCTCAGTGAATTTTAGCTTGTGAGTGAGGATTTGGTGATCTCAAGCTGATTCAAAGAGTTAAGGAGGTGGACAAGCCTCCCTAGATTCCCTCCTAGCTATCTCCATCAACCCCCTACATAGTAAATGCCTCAAAAATGCTTCTTTTCCCTACAATTTAATAACATTAGGCCACATACTAGGACAAACACCTTTTACTCTTCTTACTAAGCATATTATGACAAAAAATATGAATTAATGTGAGAAAAAAGGTAGTTTTAAGGCTAGAAGATATCATAATGAACTTCAAAATATACCTATTTATAGGACTCATTAGCAACCACAACACCAATATCAACAACCACCACATAACCATGTTTACCTGTTGGACCACACATTGTTGTATCCCCATATGCTTCTTTTGAATATTTTGGGCCTTGTTTAGCACGATGGAGTTGTATATTAGTGCTCCTTTGATAATCTTCGAAAACACTAATGGAGCCTATTTATACTCTTTGGGCCTAAGCTTGGAAATCCATCATTAATAAATACACAGGGCGCTCAATAGTTTCATGGTACACTAGTGCCACGACATAATTGTTAATTTTTACTTGTACAGGGTACACTAGTACTTTTTACTTTTTACTTTTTAGGTTTTTTATTTAAAAAAATGAGATTCAATCTTTAACTTCTATGCAGATACCAGATCAAACTATATACAATTCACTTGGTTTAAATATTGGAGATAACTTTAAATCAATTTCATTATCTTTAGTTAAGGAACATTACGCCCTCTGTTAACCAATCATAAATCATAAGTACGTAACCTATTTCCTTCCCTTCAAGGAAGACCACCTTAGAACTCCACTTTTAAATTGTATTCCACGACCAAAAGACTATTCCAATTTAAACAATATATAAGAAAATCGATATTTCTTTTAATCATTTTTTAGATCATTGAAAAATGGCTATTTTCAATAAAAGTATATACCTTTTAATAATATCTAATTTTAATAATATTTAATTTTAACTTTATACATCAAACTAAACTTGTTTTTAAAATACAATTTAATTTTTTTATTTAAAAAAATATATTTATATTAACAAAATTTAATCAATATAATATAAGTTTTATTTTAATTTAAAACTAATTTAGATTTATTTTGCTATCGAATTTAATTACCGAGAATGATCAAATTTCGCAAGGTACAAATTTATTTTTTGAGTATAAAACATGAGGAAAGATTTTCACCTCAAGATATTTGATCCCTCTTGGGACTTAATAGATCTGAAGTTAATATGAATCTAAGATGGTTTAATGAATAATAATTAATAATTATAATTTTATTTTTTATTTTTTTATTTCTATGTAATGTGACCAAGTCAAAATATTTACATAACGTAACCTTATAACATCTCTTCCATACTATAGAGAGCACCTCTGGACATAAAAAAATATACCAACCTAGGTCCATCTTAACTCTCGATCTACCAAGCGTCCAGAGGGATCAAATCACTTTTCACTCTAAAAGATATTTGCACCTCAAGAGATTTGATTCTTCTCAGTGCCAACACTTGGTAGATCTAAAGTTAAGTTGGATCTAGGTTGGTTGTGTGAGAGAGAGAGAGAAAGGGGGAGAGAATACCATTAATAATTTAATTTTTTTTATTTATTTTATTTACTTTTACTTTTATGTAATTTGAGCATGTCAAAATGCTAACATAACATAACCTTGCAACATCTTTTCCATATTCGGTTGAAGAGTGCCTCTTTGTGTAATCATTGTTAATTAAAATAGTATGTTAATTGAAAACTTGAAAGAGAAAGATTTGAAAATATCACTGAGAGAAGGATTGATAAAAAAGAATTGACATTTTAACAATAATAAGATTATAGTAAAAACTTTTTAATTAATTTAAAAATGATTGATATGTGTCTATGTGTTAATTGACGGTTAGGAAAAATAGTTTTTATCTCCCCCATCCATGTTCAATTCCCTGCTTAACATGATGATGAGAAATATTGTTGTATTGACCCTCACTCTCACCCCTTGTGTTAAGAGAGAGGATAATTTCTCATTTATATGTGTGTGTTCCCCTTGAGCTAAGAAAAAATTGACAATATAGATTGCACTAACTATTCATGCCTAGAGATTATGCACCATAGTTGTTATGACCCAGTAATTTTTTATTACAACACTAGTAGTTGTTTTCGTCTTCTCATGTCAATATATGCCAGGTTGTTTTTGTCTTCTCATATCAATATATGTCAAGCTCTGGTAAAGCCACCCTTTTTTTATAAGTTTTTATTAACAATATGTTAGATGAGGTCTTAGCAACCTCAAGACTTTTATGTTACTTGTATGGAAAAACAATAGCATAAATTTTTTTATCTATGTTATCCTCATTTGACATAATGAAAAGTGCCTAACTCCAAAAAAAAAAATTAAAAAATAGTTAATTCATATTCAAAATATATACTTTATTGAAAATTATTGTTGTTATTATTATTATATATCAACAAAAATAATATATATATATATAGTGTAACATATAGACAAAATAACCTTTTTCACCATAATTTGGAGATAGAATTTCGAGCAAGAATGTGATTTTTTGTTGTTTAAAATACATATTTGAATGCATAAATGGATTCAAAACCCTGAAAAACCCTTAAGGCATTGGAATTATACAAATTAAACAACTTAAATTCAAAATTTTAAAAATTTCTGCCATATTTTTATTAAAAATAACCAGAAAAGGGTCATTTTGTCTATAAGTTAGGGTATATATATATATATATATATATATATATATATATATATATAATTGGAATAGGCTCGTAATCACGTGATACACGGTTAATTCCAACTACTACTACTATAATCTTTAAGCACCTATGTATGCCCTTTCCGTAAGCACATGTGAATCGAGGAATTTGAACCTCACACTTTACACTTTATTATCATAAGCATAAAAAAAATTCAAAAAATTTGAAAAAAAAATCAAAAAATCTTGTAAAGGTTGTGTTTGAATCATGTTTTTGATGGTGGAAATGGATTCAGCACCATAAAAAACTTCTAGGACACCTAAAATTTTTAAGTTTAACAACTATAAATTGGATTTACAAAAATCCTTGTCAGATTTTCTCTAAATATGACCGGAATTTCCATAACTTTCCTGGCAATTCCTCCGGCTAGTTAGACTATGGCTTAAACAAACCCAAAAAACTTTTATAATTAATAATATATTAATAAAAATCTATATACATTTAAAACAATATTTAAATAACAAAAAAAATTAAATTATTACTTGACTTTTGTTGTTCATTATAGCATCTTGGCATGGTTGGCCGACCAAGAATAGGTTCAAAGCACATCATATTCAAACTGGGCTTAGTAAGCTCAAATAAAGGTAAAATTGGCACTTCTTAATGTCTATGGTTTAGCTTGTTGTTATTAGTATTCATCTCGTCGGGGACTATAGACTATAGTATTTATTTTGCAGTTAAAATGTATTAATTTTACATTATTTTGTTTTTTTTACAGTTTTAACTAAAGTTTCAGGGAAAATGTTGAATATTTTTTTTCTTTAAATTCAAAAATAAAATATTATTTTTAATTTTTTATTGGCTTAGCTACATTTAGTAGCACATAATTCCCTTGGTAGAGAGTGTCTTATTTTTGTTATATAATTTCCTTGGTAGAGAGTGTTTTGTTTTTGTTATTCATTTAAAAAAAAAAAAACTAATTTTATGAGTGCTCATTTTGTTGCTAAGTTATCTCACATTGACATTGTTATGGTTCAAATCTACCCAATGATGTCAAAACTTACGTGGTTGCAAGTCCTTTGCATAGGGGAGAGGGGGTTGAACCAAATCTCCAATTAATATTTCATTGTGCGGAGCTTTTACTGCAGGTCCTTTACGTAGATAGGGGGGAAAAGGTCTCCAATTAATATTTTTTGTGCGGAAGTTCAATGTGTGGAGGTCCTTGTCTTATCAGATATTATTTTATTTGGCTAAGTTCATTGTGCTGGAGTGCAGAGGTCCTTTAAGTAGACGGGGGGAACAAATCTCTAATTAATATTTGGTGTGTGGAAGTTCAATGTGTAGAGTTCCTTGTGTTATTAAATATTATTTTATTTGTCTAAGTTCATTGTGTAGAAGTGTGGAACTCAACACTCCCACACAATGAGCTTCCTTCGCACTCACAATACAAAGCAAAAATTTTTGATATATTGGTAAAGCTAAAATCTAAAGCTACAAATGCAATTCTTATTATTATCCATGTTATTATTATTTCAATAGTCTTAGTCTTATTGTTATTCCTCATGCTTGTTGTATATAGTAAAAGCTAAGTTAGTAAGACATGGATTTATATTCACATGTGATTACATTCATATTAAACTTGTACGAAGAGTTTTCTATTATAGAACCAAAAACATTATAATAATTGAACCTTTGTTATAGGTTTTGGGTTGGTAGATAGCAAACTCCATCTCCAACAAGAGGGGGACTGTCGTAGCGGTAGTCCCTGCCGTTGTGCCATATACGGATCTTCGTCATTCAGCTTAACCAATGTTTAAGCAATGTTTTCCTTATTCAGTGTGTTGGTCAGTCAAGTCAGTGCAGTTCCAAGGTGGTTGGAGCATAAGCATAAGTAGCAAAGAAAAGTGCACAGGTGGGGACAAAGCCCAGTAGAACAGAGCCAGTGAAAGAAGAAGAGGCACCAAGACCCCACCTATGATGGCTAGCGAGATACCAAGACCCCACCAAAAAGAAATACTCGAGCAGACAATGGCTGGATCAAAAGCTAGATTATGTGACTAGTATAGGAGCAACACATGTAACTGAAATATGCAACTAGGGTAGAGAGCCTCATTAATGACAACCCACCTTGACAATCTTGATCGCTATTGACTTATCCTTATTCCCTTCTCTGCTTCCCTTGATAGCTCTTCCCCTTCACGAGTGGGGATGGGGATGGCTTTACTTACTTCCCACGAAGGGCTTATAGGAACGGAATTGTAGGTAAGGTAGGCGAGTATAAATGCGAGAGAGGATAGGTTAGGTCTCCCTATCGGGAGAGCTAAAAGATGTCTCCCTATTGGTCGACAACTAAGGAATCTTCATACAGCAAAAAGCTCGGAAATTTTGAATATGGAGGGCCATTGCATTGAGTTAGAAGACCAACAGATAAATCATTTAAGCTGAAAATAAACAGGTATTGAAAAGACTACATGATCTAAAACATATTTTTCAGAAACATGAAGGCATCTGATTCAGATTTTTTCATTAGTATTTCCTTTTAAATTTGATTATAAATAAGTAGCATTGAGTTATTAATTGCTACATTAATAAAACTATACAAGACATCATATGAGTGAAAACCATAGACTAGCACAGAAAAAAATATGAGGGCTTTCATCGCTTTAAGAAAAAAAAATACATGTAGATTAATTCATTGCTGTCACGACTGCTTACAATCCTGTAAGGCTTTATGTCAAGAATCCTAAGAGAAGACTCTAAGCTTAAGACATTGAACTGAAGTCCAAGCGAAGGGAGTATAGACTAGAGAACCTAGTTTGGGTTGGCAATGAAGGCACCGACCTGTAACTCCACATTCTAGAGCAAATGAGGATGAACCACCATTGGAAAATTTAGGTCTCATGCCATATTCAACCAAGGGCAGAAAAAATGAGATAAAAATCACACGGAATACCTCATTGAGAATCGATACAGTTTGCAACTTCCTACAGAACATTCTAGTCGTAGTGCTAAACTTTCCAACATGCAAAACTACAAATGAGTGAGCTCATGCCCAGGGAAAAGTGGCGAAATTACCATGGTAACTCTGCTTTCCATTAGAACCCTTCCATCTAAACTGTAGAAGCTAAAGACAGGCACATGAGTGCATGTTGTAGCGGTCGGGGCAGTCGGTTTGCACGCTCCCCGGCCGCGTTCGAGTCCATGGAGCTGCGCGATGCTGCAGTGTATTTGATCCCATGGTGTATTCTGGTGATGCTCGATATGAAGGCTATTTCAGCGTATGTATGTATGATATGACAGATAGTCAGCTCGGTCTGACAATATAATGTAATTAAAAGAGGGCCCCATTCCGCTTCTCCTGGGAACTAGCCCCTCCCATTTAAAAAAAAAAGATTATCAAGCTAAAGACAGAGGTTTTAAAAAGACACCTGTAACACATGCAAAAAAAAAATGTATAATACAAAAATATATTTCTAACACGTAAAATCCCATGGGCCCACAATTTTACCCCCTGCTCCCGTGGGCCCACAATTTTACCACCTCCCTGCCTCTCGTTTTTCTTGCATACCCAAAAGACTGGTGGACAATACTAGATCAATTTAGAAGAGCCCCCATACGCATCGGAAAGTGATCCCGCTAGCACGCATGCCCACCGACCTAGTGTCGAAGTACTAAGGCGTTTTAATGTGTGGATGATTATTCTAGCATTTCATCCATGGAAACACGTGCCCATAATTAATTAATAGCATTTTTTTAATAATTACCATCTGTGCATGCATCATGCCACATGTGCGCCTCTTGCATGTAGGACGTGTTCTTCACTTTCCTTACAGCATGAGACTCATCCGCGTTCCATCTATCCGATTTAGTCATCAATCGGTGAATATTAAACAATGATGGTAAATTAAAATGCTACAATATTTTGTATATTATTCAAAGATGTGATATATATATATATTTATTTATTTATTTATTTATTTCCACGTCTTAGATTCTTTTTAAGAAAATGAAAATTTGTAAAAAAAAAATAACTTGAATTTTTTTCTTGACAGGAAACGCAGAGAAGGAATTGTTTTTTCAAAGAAAAAAAATAGAAAAGTAATTTTTTGACAAAAAAAACTTGTCAATATTTTTCTTGAGAGGAAACGCACAACCCCAATTTTTTTTTTTGGAAAAAAATTAGAAGCATTATGTTTAAAAAAAAATTGTGTGCTTTTATTTATAAGTAAAAAAACTTATTCCGCAAAAATTAAACGAACATATTTCTTAAAAGAAATAACATAGATTTTGTTTAACAACGAAACACAAAGAACAAAAAAATTATTTTGAGAAATTAAAAAAATGGTCTATAAAAATAGGGAAAAATATTTTTTTGTATCTTCTGTTATTGAGGAAATGAAAAGTATGCAAAGAAATTTTTTTGCAAACTAGAAAATAAATATGAAAGGATGGAGGAAAACACAAAAAATAGCCATGCAGAGGACGCTCTATGAGGAAAAATTGTGGGTGGGCACAGAGAGGGAGAGTCGATCATGGCGATGCATGGTTGGGCCAAAACCTTGGCTATGAGCAGAGACATAGTGCCGCTGAAGTCTACCATATTTCGAAGGGAATACGAAGGTATCACTACCACATGATTATATTAAATGGGCTATCCATCACGCTGGAGTTGTAAGGTTTAGCCAACATACTCTTCAATTTAATATCTTACTTCCATTTTGCAATAGATTTGGTTTAATTATATTCGGTATTCAGCGATAGATTCACACTTTATGCACTAGATTTCATCACACAAATAGATTCCTTCATCAGTAGGCCAAGACCAATAATCGCCCACCAAAATTTTCATTATAATCAACAAAAATTTCATATAAGTGCAATGCATATTCCATATGCCGAACGATCAAGATTTGAACTTAATGTCTATCTGTAAAATTAATCTTTCTTGTATTGCAGTGGTTGTCCAGGCGAAAAAAGAAGTCCCTATATGATGAACTTGAAAAAGTGAAAGGAACTAGTATCATCATAAGCATTTCTATTACCCTAATCATATTCCAGAACACTGAGGTATATGTATATTCGTAGTAACTGCATTGTTATAATTAGGGATATGCTTACATGTGCGCCCAGTTAGGAACAAACCAGGGTTTTGCCTTAGCTAATAAGTTATGCAGAAAACAACAAGTAGGCGAGCCAAAATTACCCCTTTAACAAGATGACTCTATGGTAGCGAGGAAAGGAGATCTTGTGCTGAAACTCACTCTCGAGAGAAGGTGATTTTGTGCTGAAACTCACTCTCTGCTTTGCTCCTGAAACTCTGCTATGCAACTGAAATTTGCTCGAAACTGAAACTCACTCTCTGCTTTGCTCCTGGCTCACCACACATGCAGAGGAAGGATTTGTGGGCAAACGTGGACGGCTTTGGACAACCATCAGCCATCTGGCACTGGCTGCATGCAGGGCACTGAGAAAATGCATGAAAGGAAAACAGGGCACCCAGAACATGCATGAAAGGAAAACTTTGAGTAGCGAAACTTTTCCTTTTTTATTAAAAATAAACTTTGGATAAAATAATGATGTCCATTGTAATCTACCTTGAGACAAGTGAGGTTTACAATAAGAGGTGTAAATGAAAAATTTGGTTAAAATCTCGTTGAGCGAAATTGGAATGCCAAAACGTTAGGTTAAATTCCGGTGAATAACATGGTCAACTAAAGCTAATATAAATTCAACGCATAGTGATTGCTATAGTCATTTCTTTGCTATGGGCAGGGACTAATAAGGCTTCATTTAGTGTGATTTTTAGTCCATCCCCCTCAATTCGCTAAGTTCCTTCCCAATAATAGCCACACATAAAGGGCGCAGCACGAGATTGAAAGAGCTCTTGGATTGATTTCACACCAGATGTATTGTGCCTAAATATGTGATACACACGAAGGACCTAAAGGTTTCAGTGGAAAGATAAGTCATACCCATATGTAGCGGTGGTCATACTCAATACTTTATTGTTCCTACCGAAGAATGTGAAGCATAACTCTCATCCACCCATTGCATTCCAATTAAGGTTATTTTTAGCTTCACCCATAGCATGACTAGAACAAAGCATAACTATAATAGTATCTTTTAATGATCAATACAAGGAAAATACCTTATAGCAGAAATTTTTATGGAATTCCCTATAAAAATAGCCCAAAAAATTGTTTGTAATGGAGGTCACTAGCGGAGGTGGTCAGAAAAATGTTTTAGCGAACATTTCTTTGATGGTGCGCCTAAATTATTCAATTTCGCTAGTGCTTTATTATCCAATACACACACCAAAGCTACATATACCATGGTGCACTGTAGAATTTTTTTTTGAAAAATAAAAAACCATGGTGTGCTAATTACCCAATGCATTAGTGCTTGAATATTATCTAGCACGGACGACTCTTTCGTATAGTAAAACGTACAAGTGTTATTCGACAATGACATCCCAGTGTGGTAAACATATAACAATGCCCTGGTGCATCTTATAAAGTGTAGACAACACTAGTGTGCTATCAACAATGTAAAGTCCTGGGGAATCTCGATGAATCACCACCATAATTTTAAATTAAAAAAAAAAACACGGTGCTTTTGGATATATCTTTCCCCCGTGTGCTTCGTGAA
Organism: Pinus tabuliformis; assembly: GCA_031772625.1. NCBI lineage: Eukaryota > Viridiplantae > Streptophyta > Pinopsida > Pinales > Pinaceae > Pinus > Pinus tabuliformis. The sequence goes on from CM062818.1 coordinate 1,127,103,908, forward strand.
ACACATCGAAGGAGGGTTAAATAAAAAAAAAAAACCCTCTTGACCGTAATTTTCATTTTTACCATCTATAGTGCAAGAGACTTGTAAAGCACCAATGCCACTCTTGCCACATGCAAGTGCCTTGACATTGGTGCTTCTCTTGCTCACCACCTTTCAGTATTGTGCTCACTGTTTGAGTTTCCAATTTTTTCAAACAGTGTGAAAAATTGTTTTTCTCCATTACGTGTCCACAATGCCTCCTTGACGACCAAATTTCCAAGTAATCTCTATGTTTCTTTCTAATTTAAATTTTTAGTAGATTAGAATTGCAAATTAGGTTGAATTTCTCATTGTTTTTGCAACAACAACAAAAAATGTGACGCATGGTGTGCTCGATATGTTCGACTCACATCGGGAGTGGTGCACCCTGTAAATTTAAAAGGTGCACCATGACTCGGTGCACGAACAAAATGCATCGTCGTTGTCGTGGTGTGTTTTGTAAATATAAATGCACCGAGAAAGATGCGACAGTGTGTTAGTGTGTCACTCTCAATGCGTTTATATTTACCAAACGCACCGCAAATAAATATTTAAAAATATTCATATAGCTCGGCGTGTTTGATAACCTGAGCGTACAGTATCAATGCCAACAGGTTATACATGTACACCAGTGAAAAAGTATGTCACACCACTATGAAAAGTTAAACTTTTTAAACACCGGCGGTGCGTCATACTTATGTGTGCACCGTCACGAGTGCGGTTATAGCTAAAAGTGCATTTTCTATGTGCATGATTGTGTTTTAAGCGCACTGGTAATTTTTTTTTCTAATTGAAATTTATTTTTCCATAGTTATAAATACATGTTCCATTTACTAAAATAAAAATTTATTTTATGTATGAGGCTGATGTATTTTATATGTCAATCATGTACCAGAGACGTCAACAGAGGCAGCAAGAATAGGAACATGTGGACCCATACGATATGGAATGACCATGGTAGGCAAGAGATAGGGAGAGGGATTTATACCCTCACCCTATTACTCTAGCAACCCAAACACTCTTGAGGAATTTATGCCTCAAGTACTATGAGGAGGGTACATCCCTAAATGCGCACTATGTCCTATTGGCGCATCTGATCCACCGATGGAATGTCCAGCAATAAGATTTATGTGTCGGTCTTGAGTTGTGGTATAGGCAAACAGAGGAGGACATATAATTTATCATTGGCTTATCCAAGAAATGTGAGGATTTTCCCGAGTTCCTTGATGTCCCCCATGGTGTTGCAGTTGAGAGTCATTTTTCATACACTCTAGCTACGAATTTCTTCTTTGGTTGTGCAAAGAATTGTGATGCTAGAGAAAGTAACCAACCAGCCTATGTGTTGGCTTCATTTCCATTTCCATTTCCATTTTATAGTTTTTGGTTGATCCCGAACTCTTCATAGCTCAGAGATTAAGAGAACTCAGTTTTGTTTCCCTTCTTTGTCCATTTTGGGTCCGTTACGTAGCCTGAGATTATGGAACATCATTAAAACTGAATATCAACTAACTTTTTAATTAAAAAATTTGTGCCACATTTATATCCATGTTTTCATCTGTGTACTTCTCTTGAGATTCAATTAAAAACCATGGTTGGAATCCAATGTTTTACTTTTATGGTTTGGTTGAAAAGATGGACCATTATGGAAGTTAAAATACCTGAAGTTTGCAATTTTAATAATGGTGTTTTTTTTGTTTTTTTTTTAAGAAATTGAATATATGCCTAAAAAAGATAGGCCATTATGGAAGATAAAATATGTGAAGAATTGAATATATGTTTAAAAAATAGACTATCAGCCAAGGCAAAATATATGTGAGTTCGCATTTTTTTAACAGTAGTTTGTTTTTTTTGGGTGGGTAAGAATAGAATATATGTTTAGGTTAATATTGAAATTAAAAAAATATATTAAATTGAATGTTTTATAAGAACGTGTAGTTTTGGTTTTTTAGTTTTTTTTAAATATATGTTTTTGATATATTAAAGATAAAATTTCATTTTATTATTTTTGAGTGTTTAATACATATATATATTTTGTGATGCAAGTCTCTTTTAGAGTGAAAGGCGATTTAATCCTCTCTTGAGATGCAAGTCTCTTTTAGAATCAAAGAACATTTGATCCTCTCTTGATATGCAAGCCTCTTTTAGAATCAAAGGAGATTTGATCACTCTTGGTGTTTGGTAGATCTAGAGTTAAGATCTAGATAGTTAGCCTCTTTTCAAGTGAAAAGTGTTTTGATTCTCTCTTGAGATGCAAGCCTATGAAAGGATATTTGATCAATCTTAACACCCCAAATGAGACCAAATATCTTGAGATGCAAGTCACTTTTAGAGTGAAAGGATATTTAATCATATTTTGAGATGCAAGCCTCTTTTAGAATGAAAGGAGATTTGATCCCTCTTGCTGCTTGTTTTGGTAGATCTAGAGTTAAGATGGTTCTAGGATGGTAAATAATTTCTAACAACATAAATTGTTATATTCTAACTGTGGTAGGTGTCCACTAACTTTCTTCTTCATGCAATTTAGTTATCCTTTCTCAACATCCATTCTTCTCCCACTTTCCAAATAAGCCCAAACTTGTTTTTGCACAATAGTAATAATTATAATAATCAATTTTTGAATACTATAGAGGTGCATGTCCCCCTGGATTTGAACCAATAACTTCATAGGAGGAAACACATTCTCTTAACCATTAGATCCACTTCATAATTTTGATTGATTATTACATAGAGAACTTATTCTTTATATATAGGAAAATATATGTCAAAATCTAGCCACTACATAACATTGGCATAAATATAACCAACATCAAGTCAACCCAGTAGGTACGTGAAGTTTGGTTGATTTGGTATCAAACTTTTCATTTCATACATTGAATTGGTTGGTTACCATTAAACCTAAAACCAAATATCTATTATATGAAATCAAAAAATAAAGAAAAAATTATGGCACCCATGGTAACTTAACCAATTATGCATTAATTAAACATAAGGAAATGATGAATGATAACCAAAAATAGGGGTGAGTAATGACAAAGAAATGAAGCACATAGTAGATCTAATAATTTTGTGGTTGGCATGGATGACATTTAAAAGTAGCAAGAAGGATACCATAAAGTAGTCAAAGTTATAACATAACAACCCTAAATAATAAAGCTCGAAAAACATAAATATTTTGAACCCAATGTAGTTTAATTAATGTTATGACATATGTTTGAATTTTAGAGCACTAATTAAGCGATAATACCCAAGAACCATGCTAGAATAAGAAACCATTTTGAAAATGAAGAATATTTGATTTAATTATAAAATGATGCTATTTTGCTAGAAAATAACACGACCCACCTATCCTCTGCCTTGAATTTACATTGTCTAAGGTATATTATTTAGTTAGCCTTATTATACTCCACAACTACAACCACTTATTGAACAAACAAAATTTATATATGAGGCCATAAATAAACCACATACAAAATTAAGTATCTAAGTAAAGAGAACAATGAATTAGCCATACATTCCCCCTTTCCCGTGGTCATTTCCAACTTCTAATATGGAATCATCATACATTGATCAACATTATAGTTGTGAAAATAATGAATAATAAGTCTTGAAGATGTGAACCACAATATAATTCTTTTTTAAGCAAAGTTTGTGGAAAATATCGAAAATCGCACATATTAGCAAGATGATAGTTCAACAAAATTATGACAAAATGATAAATCTTTGTGAAAATACTTTTCGAAGAGAAAAACATGAGTCACCCATCCTTTGTGCTACATTTTAACAAGGTAAGGTATCTTCAACACTGGAACTTCTTAGATTCCACAACTATACTCACACATTACACAAAGAAAACAAATGAACTAAAGTGTTAGACCACAAATAAGGCATATAATAGATTAAATAACGAATAAATGCAATGAAGAATTAACCATACATATCTCCTTACATAAGTGAGACACGTTAAATATAAGATAAGGTGATTCACATTCATTTATGAACAATAATCCCCATCTTATTTTGTAAGAGAAAATCTTGATTCCCACATCATTTGTGCTACAATCGCATAGTGTAAGGTATCTTCACAACTACACCTTTATAGACTGTATTACTGTAGGCACTCACTACATAAAGAAAAAAATATTTGAGTATGAGACCATAAATAAAACACATAATAAATTGAATAAAAAATTAACCATGCATGTCTCCTTGCTATCATCCATTGCCCATTTACATTGAATCATTAGCCATAGAGAAACTCAAATGAGACACATTGCATATAGGATAAGGTGATTCATATTTATTTATCAACAATGCCCCCATCTTATCTCTTTCATTTTCTCTACATACAAGCTTCCTCTTTTGAGCAACAAACCAAACAAAGCCCAAGCTACAAACAAGAAAAAAGACAAAAAAAAAAAACCTATAAAATACCACAAATAAAACAAAGCATGGACATGCTAAAGCTCACAAAACAAAAACATACAAATAATAAGAAAACAAAATGCTGCAAATGTCATAAATCTCTATGCATAATCCTTCTTCCAATGTGGTCTCCTTCTCTGAAAGAGAAAAAGTAGAGAGAATTAGGTAAAATAAATAGAGGAAAAGTAATTGTAAGCATATCTCACAACCAATAATTATCCATAATATGAAACAAACTATTTGTAGAGTCTGTTTTATAAAATGAAATCAGTTTTTTTTAATAATAATATTAAAATTGTAATACAAGTCAACCTAGGGTGTTGAATGCATGAACTTATCATCAACTTACTTTAAGTTCATTTATATTTCATTCTACATCTTGAACAATAAAAATGTTTTAAATTAAATTTACTTATGTTTGGGTAATTATGATAAATGTTTTTTCAGAGAAATAATTTTATTTGTAAGGTCCTATTCTAGATCCCTTAAGTGTATAGAAGCTTTGATCTCTCTTAAAGCTTCATAAATCTACGGTTAAATGAATCTAGGCTAGTAGTATGAAAATTAAGGTTAACTCCTCCCTTTTTTTGTGGATCAAACTATTTTTATTAGAGATTTTCAAAATGGCATAGCATACAAAATTTGTCTCAACAATCTTTACACTAGCATTCTAAGTTGACTCCTTCTATAATAAAAAAAACCAAAAAAAAATATAAATTTACAAATAAAAATAAAAAATTACATGAAACATAATTATCTAAATATTAATTAAGGTTATCTTATATGGTTGTAAAATCATTGTTATCTTCCCACCTTCAAATCCCTACTAATTATATATATATATTAAATATATAAATAAACAAAAAAATATCATTATGGGAAAAAAAATTAAAATTACAAGACATCACTTTTTCCCTAAATTAAAAAATTAGCATGAAAAAAACAATATGTGAGAGCAATCTCATTTATTAAAAAAAACTAAAACACTAAATCTTGAACATTTTCAGAGTTGTCCATGAAAGCACTAACATTGTAACCCTAACAACAGGGAACGCAAAACGCCATACGTTCGCTTTTTTCTACGGTGCATCTTTATTTTACTGGTTATTTTTTTCCTGCAATTTCTTCTCCCTCCATTGCTTCAACTTCTTCTGAAACTTTGCATTGTTCATACCACAAGACTCACAGAGTTCATGCAACTCATCAATGGTACCACAGAGAGCGTGGTAATAGGTCTTCATATCTTCGAAATACTACGACTCAGACTGCTTCAAATTCCGTTCTCTCCGCAACAGAGCTTCAGGGCATTGCTCCTCCTTGCACACACTCGCCCCCCATGTGATCGTTGGGTTCCCAAAGTTGAAATTCTCTCCACTGAGCAGAGATTCAGCCACATCATCATTATTGGTCTGCCCTTCTGGAAGAAATGCACGAAGTCTAGATTTTTCCCGCTCTGTAAGATCTTCTCTCCACGCCTCTACCGTTAGAACGTTTCTGAGATTCTGTAGCGCAAATATTTCTCTGAGCAATTTTATGGTTTCAGCAATTTGGGCTTCTTGTACTTGTTGCTCACACAATGTTTGTGTTGGGCTTGGGATTCTTGTTTTTGTGGGTATAGCCTTCAATTTTTTCAGAATGACGTTGGCAGTAGCTCTTTCCCTCCACGCGGGGCTGAGAACAATGCCATCGCCTCCGGTCCGATTGCTTGCACCGTAATTCATCTGCCAAAGCGCTTTTTGCGGTTGCCCTCGGGCTCATGATTAAGTTCCTTGGGTACAGGATATTCTCTGTAATTTCATAGCAAAGAAAGATAAAAAGGCCAGAGATTGTACTGTAATTTCAGAACAAAGAAAGATAAAATGGCCAGAGATTGTAGTGTGGGCATTGTGATGCAACCTTTTTTCCTATTTATAGTTCAACCTGCCGGTATTTTTTCCATCTTTCATGGGGGCCGACAAGACGCGCTTGCCAGGTTTTTTTAATGGGTATTGAGATTGGAGAAGTATTTGGAAACATTAATTTAAAAAAAAATTGAGATAGGTATTTGGAATAAAATTATATAAAATATTTTATTATGGTAAAGTTTGTGGTGGTTTATTTGATTGTTTTCTAATATGATAATAAGTTAAAGTTTTATGTTTAACTTTGACGGGTAGGTTAATTGGTTCATTAGATTTTAGCTTTCGTTTGGTGATAAATTCAATTTTTTTTTGGGTGTTTTGGGGAATTTAATTGTACAAATTAATTTATATGGTTGTGTTTTTTGGGTTTGTCCATGGTAAAGTGCGGTGATTTTTCATATTTAAAAATATTGTTTCTTGTTTTTTTAATGTATATATATTTAAGTTAGATATCATCTATGAGTTGTAGACTAATTAGCTTGTGTAGGGTTTAGTCTACACAAAGTCTTATGTTCAAATTTCATGGGGAGGGTTTTGGAATAGGGCTTCCAAAATTCTAGTAAAATTGTTAATAATTATTAAATGGATGGTAGGTATTTAACTTCCATGGAATATTGTGATGCAACCTCTTTTCTATTTATAGTTCAACCTTGCACGTATTTCTTCCATCTTCCATGGCGGCTCACAAGTCTGGTTTGCCAGGTTTTTTTTAATGTGTATTGAGATTGGAGAAGTATTCAGAAACATTAATTTAAAAAAAAAAAATGAGACCTGTATTTGGAATAAAATTATATAAAAGTATTTTATTATTGTAAAGTTTGTGGTGGTTTATTTGAGTGGATAATACCACATGCCCAAAAAACATAACGTGTTCCATAACCAAAATATTTTATAACAATATGAAAATATTCTCAGCCATGGATATTCACCCTTTCTCACATGCATTATTAACCCGTAACTAGGTTTGGTTACAATACCATCAGTTAGACGCGTTAGATATATGTCAAAAATAATTATAACATTTTTCCTTCTTCTATTCAAAAAAATGTTATAAAAATAAAATAAAATAAAATATTTTTATTGTGAAATAAGTTAAGGTTTTTTGGTATGTGGTATTGATAAGCCATGGTATTGATCCATGATATTGTAATAAAGCCTATTTACAAGTTAATAATATCCATGGTAAAGAACGACTTAATATCCATGGTTAATAATCTTGTCATGTTTTTATAAAATATTTTGATTGTGAAATAAGATAACCCATGGTATTGGCCCAATGTATTATAACAAAGCCTATTTATGAGTTAATAATGTCTATGGTAAAGTGAGGGTGAATATCCATCCTTAAGAATATTTTCATATTGTTATAAAATATTTTGGTTGTGAAATAAGTTATGTTTTTTGGGCATGTGGTATTGATAAGTCATGGTATTATCCTATTGTATTGTAACAAATCTTATTTTTTACAAGTTAATAATATCCAGTGTAAAGTGGGGGTGAATATCCATGGTTAAGGATCTTGTCATATTGTTATAAAATATTTTGGTTGTGAAATAAGTCATGTTTTTTGGGCATGTGGTATTTATAAGCCATGGTATTAGCCCATGATATTTTAACAAAGCCTATTCACAATTTAATAACTAAATCAAGGTATAACAAATTGAATTTTATTATTTTTATTGCTTTAACTTTTTATTATTAATTGAACAAACATTTAAATGTTTGAACTCTTCCCACGTATCACTTTTAATTTTTTAATTTTTATTATTATAAATAATTAAGCCTACATTTAAAATCATTTACATACTTAAGGTTTTAATAAAACCAGCCTAGATCCATCTTAACTCTGTATCTATGAAGCCACGAGAGGGATCCAATCTCTCAAGGTGCAAACCTCTTTTTTATTACAAAACTTGAGGAAAGGTTTCCACCTCGAGAGATTTGAAAGATGGATCTAGGCTCATTAGTAATAGTCACAAATCAAAAGTTCATGTTTTTTAAATATGTGTATGTTAATGTTGAATACTAGAGAGGAGGGGGTTGAAAATTTCACTTCAATCCTTATTTCTCATGCATTTATGGAATAAATAGAAAAACATCACATAATTAAATGAACACATAGAAAATAGAGATTTAACATGGAAACCAATAAAGGGAGAAAAGCACAAACAAATTTTCTTTTCTTTAAATGATTGTTGTAGGCACCATTCTACACTTACAAAAATTGCAAACTCCCACTTGTAGAAGATATATATCCCCCTTCTTAGTTTTGTAGGCTCTAACCCACTAGAGACACCTATCCCCAAAGTTTATTAGGCATCCACCTACTGGGAACATTGATCCCCAATTAGTGTTATTCAATTGTTCATATCTTTCTTTTCATCACCTAATCTTTCTCTTAATCTTTTCCTTTCTTCTGTTTTGAAATATCATTACACTAAGGGTTGGGGAAATGGGGTGAGGCGGGAGGAGGGTGTCAAATAGTGTAATTGAATAATTTAACAAGTATTAACAATATATAGTAATTAAGCCATTCAATAAACAACTAGATAAGAAACACATAGGAACATTAGATATAAATGGAAATTCATGAAGGGAGAAAACCATAAAGCTTATATCATAATATTGTTGTAGACTCCATTCTAATTTTATATAAAATTTACTAGCATCAACCAGAAGGAGATACCCATCCCCTTATTTGTAAACACCCACTTGCAAGAGGAACCAACCCCCTTTCTTTATAGGCATCGACCTAAACGAAGTACTAACTCTCTGAATTTTATAGGTACCCACCTAAAGGAGACTCATATCCCTTGATTTTCAGGCACCAACCCACTTAGCTTATTAGATATGTCTTTCATCCATTTGAAACACATACCCACATTCTTTATTTTCTTCTTAATCTTCAATCTTATTTGATTCTTGCTTCAACTCTAACTTACCTAGATATTTAACTGCATCTCAAACATACTCAATCTATCAACATTTCACTCAATCACATCTATAATCTTTGTCTCTATTCTGCATCTCTTTCCTCGGGCCTATGCTCCTTCCTACTCTAAGGTTATCTACAACCCTTCTACTCCGCTTCAGATCTCCATTTCTTCTTCTTACACACAACGAATTTGGGTCACTCTCATTTCAATTGTATAAATCCATTTCCTATTTTATTGTTTTTATATGTATTTATAGTTTTCAGCCTACTTTACCATGGGTGTTGACCCATGGTATTTACCCATGGAAACTCTTCACCTTACTGTATCAATTTTTTTCCTTCACGATATGAGAACTTGAGCCTCTTCATATTCACGTTGTTTCATTTCTAGCATCCCTCAAATTTGTACAATTCATGCTTCAATCAATCCTCCTATTTATAGGCATAATATCTTCATATTTGTTCTTTGGTGGAATTTAATAGTGTCAACATTTAAGTGAAGTTGGTGTCCAAATGCAAAATTTTATCCAATTGTATCCCGTTATTTTCATGCTCTCTAGAACATATGACGATAGGTCAAAACTGAGTGCTTACACCTAACATGGCGCTTAACTGCAATTCGCCCAGTGTTAAATATCCAATAATTTCGAAGACGCACCCAATGACCTGTTCAAATCAACAATGGAGAAGTCACTTCCCCAACGAATATATGAACATTAATAAGAGGGTGGGAGGAGTGGGGGTCTGTATTTTGTCCTATGTGAAATTAAATATCCCCCACTTTTTTAAAGTGTGCCCTATGATCTAGTGATCTACTAAAATCAAATGACAAAGACATCACTTCAACCCCCCCTCCTCCCACACCTATCCACACTTTAACAAGTGAGGGGGGCGGCAGGTTGGAGGGGTTGAAGGTTTTGTTCTATGCAGTTTACTTTTGTGCAACGTGGTGCCAAATGAGGTTAATTTGGTCCACTACATGCGACCACTAATATGCACCAGTGGCTTATGGATAATGGGCCATGTCTTTTCCACATCACTTCCAAGTAATTGTTTGCCACTTGTCATGCCACATCACCACCATGTCATTGGCATGTGTTACTTGAAAAAGGACCACTTGGCTACCCAAAAAGGCCAAATCCACCTGTCATGTGTCATGACCATAGGGTGCCACATCATCATCTACCATCTGTCTCTGCCAAGTCACCTTGCCATGTCATCGAGGGTCCACATCTTTATTAAAATCCATTACCTCAAACTTAATTTTTTTCTTCATTATTGAAGAGTTAGAATAATTGCCATATACGAATGGAAATCTCTCTGAGAGAGCTATCCAACCAAACAATTTTCATGTGAATTTGAACAAGTTACTTGCAAACAAAGTGACTTCTAAGATGGGCTACTAAATAAATAACCAAGTCATCATGAGCTTAGCACATTTTTAATAGAAACAATCAAGACATCAATAACAACATAAGCATCATGCATGAAAATTCAACAAGATCCCCCTAAACTTGATATCACTTGACATCACTGGCTAGACTTGACAACAATGACAACATACTCAACAATCTGCCCTTTTGGCATTGATGGAAACACAACCTAACATTACTAGTCATTGATGGCTTTTGGGCTTAAATCCCTAAGTTAGATTGATGAAACTACCATTGTTTGCTCACTCTCTTCATTTTCTTTTGAAGTGCCAATGACTTATCATTCTCCTCTTGGCTTTGAGGTGCTAATAGATGATCATTATTCCCCTTTGAAACCAATGGGAAAGGGATTTAACTACTCCCACTTTGATCATTCTTCCCCTAAAGGGATTTAGCTGCTCATTTTCCCAAATGAGGTTGACACTAAGCATAAACATCTTGCCTATGAATTATGGTCCAAACACCACCTTACTTTTGTTGTTGTTCACTTGTATCAGGAGATACTGATAATTATTCCAATAGCCAAATGGTACCCCCACTTTGATATATTGGGCTATTGGCTCTAATGTCTTCTAAAATAATGTTAGGTCCCTATAATACTAGTGTAGACCCTTATTGTTATTAGTGGAACCTCCTTATTGTATTTTCGTTATTATTGTGTTCCATAGAATCCCACTATTGTTTTTGTTGTGCCCTTATAATATTATTTTTATGTAGGCTCTGATTATATTGTGACCCCTCAGACTCCTATATATAGAAATGAGGTCTTGCCATTTGTATCATCCAATAATTGTTCATTTGTGTGATGTAAAGGAGGTTTCCCCCTTGAAGAGGATAATTTTGAAGTCGTTGATCTATATCTTCTTCTATTTTGTGTGCTGGTTGCATAACATTAGCTTTGGATTCTAAGGTTTCGCTACTTCAAAAAAGGTCATCATGGAATGTTCGCTCTAATTTATTTTGTCCAAAGTTTTAGAAGCTGAAATTAAAAACCATTTGGGCTAAAATCATGATGCACCTCATGTCATAATTTCAGATCTCATCTCGCTATATTTTCAAAGATATGATCCAAGGAAGTTAGGGTTTTTGCACATTCCCGAATTCCATCTCAAATAGGTGACCTTGGGAAAATCATCATAAATTTCTCTCTGAGCATCGGATTCAAATTTTGTAAAAAGTGACAGAAAGAGGACAAAATTTTGTGTTTTGGGTATTGTTTTCAGGGCAGAAGGTTGAAACAGTGACACGTAGCACTTTGTATAACTTCGCTCTACTAAACTAGTCTATAATCAGGCCATCATGGGAGATTGGGCATAAAGCTTTCTTGGATAATCCAATCTTGATCAGACTTGTGGAGTTGTAAAGAGGACTAAGTGGGCTACCACATGACCAAATTTCAAACCTTTGAGATCTGAAATTACAGAGATATAACAAATTCAATATCAAGCTCCTACAAAGCGAAAAAAATGTGTGTAATTTTTTTTTTAAATTGCATAAGTTTTGTTTGAAAAATTATTTGAAGTGATTCAAAGGACATAGTGAAGCATAATTATCATTAATTTATGTCATTAAGAAAGAAAATGGAAATAACTAGTAAGCAACCCAAAATCTCTACTATGACTCATGCAGAAGAGGAATAAATGCAACATGATATATCAAAATTACGAGACCAAGTGCAACAAATTTCACTCTCACAAAAAGTAACAGAAGCTAAGATGGATGGTTTGAAGAATGGCATGGAATCTAAGATGGATGGTTTAGAATCAAAACTGAAAGGAAACATTGAATATTTGAAGAAAGACATGGAAGGTTTGAAGGGATTTTTGGCAAAGTTACTACAATAAATGCTTCCTAATGGCGAAAAGGTAGTAGAGGAAATTCATGATGAGAACAAAATAAATGTTAATCATGATTTCATGGACTCTAACTTTGGATTGAAGACCCACCATATTCGAAAGATCGATATGAGGAAGTTTGATGACAATACTACAGAAGTTTGATGCATTGCAACTTTATATTTAGAACCCAATCGGTTTGTATGGTATCGATGGATTTTCTCTTGTAAAATAATTGCCACTTGGTCAATTTTTACGGAGGAAATGACAGCACATTATGAGGATACAAAGAGCAACACCTTCTTTAGCCAATTGACAAATCTCAAACAAAGGGCTTCAATGGTGGAGCACATTGAGGAATTCCAAAAATTGAATATAAGGTAAAGGATATTCCAAAGGAGCATATGATTAATGTCTTCATAGGGACTTTAAAGGATAACATCCAACATGAGGTTCATCTTTGGGAACCTGATTCATTGGAGAAGGCATTCAGGTTGGCAAGAAAAGTTGAAATCAAAATTATGGCAACAAGGAATCCTACCACTCACAACTATAAATATGCAAGTGTTGTTGCTTCTAGACTTCCAAAACCTACAAGCTTGAAACCACAAAAATTGGAAGAAAAAAGAGCAAAAGGTTTCTATTACAATTGTAATAGAAAATACACTAAAGGTCATAAGTGTGCTGAGAAGAAATTAATTTACAGAAATTAGGAAGAGGAGGAAGAAAAGGATCAAGAAATGTCAAAAGAAGAGAGTGAAAAAGGCATTGCCGCATGAATCCTTTTCAACAGAAGAATAAAACTGCACATGAAATTTTCCCACAGGCAGAGCAATATAAATTGAATTCTACCTAATCTCACTTAGAAAATTTCACGGAAATAAAGCATGAAATGAAATATGAAACATAACAAGATACATATGGAACAGAAGAACACATTTGCTACACTCACGACCACAAGAATCTCATGAAACAGAGCCGCTGCCTTTCATTAATTCTCTGTCAAAAATACATAGTGCAGAAACAGAGTTTCTTTCCCACAGTCTCCCAGAAGTTACAAGCCAGCCAACCTTTTGCAAATAACTTGCATACAATATATAGAAAGTGTAGAGAAGAGATGGAACGCCCAGGGGTTGGGAAGTTACTCAAATCATTTCGAAAAGGAGATGGAGAGCCAACCATCAGCTACAGGTGCAGCGCTCTCAAGCATGACATTTGGCTGGGTGACCCTCTGCATTCTTTTGCCACTTGGATAGATGCCCATCTGGAGAGAAAACTCTTTAAATGCCACCTTTGGTGCCAAAAAACCGAAGTGTAGATGATCGGGCCCACTTGGAGAAGTCGCGACCCGAAATGTCGTGAAACGGGAGCAAATTGGTCGTTTTTTCCCCTGTGCACCGCGCCAAATTCTCTGTGCGTCGCACCAAATTAGAGCCTGTTTTGGGGCACTTGCAGGTGTCCAAAATGTGCCCAAGTGGGCTTGTTGGAAATCATGTCCTGTCTACTTTCTAACCCCACTATAATTTCTCAATTTGGTGCTCATTTTCACCTCCAAATATTCATTCTCCCAAGACTACTTTCTGTGTGTCAAAAAAGTGGCAGAGAGGCCATTTTTGGGGTTTTTTTGACCTTTAGAAGACCCAAAACTTGTCAAAATTTCTTGCCCAGACACTAGTAGACGTATTTCTCGATGCTGAATCCAAATATGTAAGCCATTCCTTGATTAGGGTCCTATATTTTTAGTGTCACGCCAGTGGCGCGGTGCACAGGGAGGAATTTCCTGTTTTATACCCAAAAAATTTTCCTATGACCAAAATTTGCCCAAATTTTCTTAAATTTGGGCTGGAGTTTCCCTATGAAGTGCTTCGCTATGCCAAGGAAGCCTCAGACAAGGTTCGAAGCCGATCTTGCTCCTTTTCCTCCTTTTCCTCCTTTGCCTCCCTTGCCTCTTTCGTCGCTTTGCGCAATTTTGCCTTTAGGCTCCTAATTCTTGCTTTTGAACTCATGTTTCAGGCTTGGTAGTGATGAGTCATGTGCCTCAGCATGTCTTTCTCCCTGTTTTCTTTATCCAAGAGCCTCTCCAAATGCATGTTGACCCTCTGAAGGTTGGACTCTCGGTCTTCATTGATTTCTTGCTCCAAAGAGTTGAGTGGAACCCTTCTTCTTTGAGCAGCTTGGCGCTGCTCACGGATGTTATGCAGCTCCATGATCGTCTGTTGGTCCTCAAGCTATTTGTTTCTCCACTCCAAGTAGTTCATGTTACACTTGGCTCTTTCTAGATCGATGGTCAAGTCTTCAATCTCTGATTGCTGCTCCCTGATGATCTCTATAAGCTCCTCATTGGTTGGTTCTGCATCTGTCTCGTCATCCTGGAGGAGAACAAACTCGGTCTCCTTCTCGCCTGATGGCCGTTCCTCCTGCACTGGTTCTTTGCCCTTACCCTGCTCTTGTGATGTTGATGGCGGAAGCGAGGCCCCTTCCACCCCGGGTGGAGATAACACTCGCTTTGCTGCTGCAAACAACGGTTTGGTGCCTTTCGGATAGCCTCTCTGATATGTGATGAAAACTCGCATGGTGGCAGTCTCATGGCTCTCAAATTGATGTGAAGGACTTCCCATCTCAAGCTCAAATTGATGTGAAGGACCTCCCAGCTCAGGCTCAAACTGATGTGAAGGACCTCCCACCTCGTGTTCTTCCTCTGATATCACTCGTGGGGCACTGAAGAAATCACGGGAGATGAAGTCCTCCCAGGCAATACCCTGCAATCCCAACTGATGGTCTACCAAGATCCGGATGAGAGAAAAATGATATACACTATTTAGTTGTTGTCGTGGGGTCTTGCGCTCCATGAAGTTTTTCATCTTCTCAATGTTGTTGCATATGAAAAATGGGAGGCTCATCATTCGCACCCTGGTGAAGTGCATGAGCAAGTGGATGTGATAGGCATAAAGGCGAGAAATCCTCCCCTCACAACTAAAATACTTCATGATCAATCTCATGAGTGGGGCATACTCATCCCTCAAGAATCTGAATGGAAAAACTCTGGTGAGCTGGCTCAAGCAGCTGTCCTTGATGTAAGGCTCATAGTGATGCCTCTCCACCTTCTTCTTCTTATGCCACTGCTCCCCAATGTTTGGTATCCCTGTTGCTACTGATATAGCCTCCGGTGTCAAGGTGAAAGTGACCCTAGCTAGGACAGATTGGCCTCCCTGTAGATGAAGTGCAAAAGGGCGGGCCAACTCATGATGGGCTTTGACATTAGCCACCCTTTGACAAAATTCATAGCATGCCAAGTGCTGAAAACAAGACATGGCAAGTGGGCATGCCTGCAGCTCAGTGAGGGTGCTTGGATCATATCTAAGATGTTTGCCACTCCGATGATGTCTCCTATGGGCCCTCTCTCCTGAAGATGTGTCACTATGGGTCCCCTCCTCATACTCTGATGAATTTTCTAATGCCATTACTGCTTCTTGTACCCTGAGTTTTATGCTGCCCTCTGAATCCAATGAAACTGATAGATGCTCTGAAAATATGTCACCAAGGGGACAATAAAACAAGGAAGTGTTAGGAGGGGAATGATGAAAAGGGGAATAGGGGTTTAAAGGAGAAATTTATCAGGGATTTGGGAGTGTTTGGAGTATGGTTTTGATGGGCTAGGGTTTGGGATATTTTGAGCTATGGGAATAAGGGGACGAATGGATATGATTGCAATGTAGCTAGGGTAACTATTAGGGGAAACTGCTCCAGGGGAATTAGTTGATAGAGGTAGGGTAGGAGCATATTTAGCAATCATGTTACTGTAGCAAAACCCTAGCTTTTTACCCTTTTTGTGTCATTTTTGTGTTTGCTTAATAAAATTTTCGCCTTTGATTTCATGGTCACCAAAATCATCCTTTTGTTTGAGTTAAGGATCAATGGTGAAAGGATCTAGGGCCACCTTTGAAATTTGGAGAGCCATTTATAAAAATTTGGGCGATTCGGTGCTTTTTTGGATTCACAGGCCTGTGCACCACGCGCTTTGCCCAGTGCGCCGCGAGCCGTGTATGCATCATGCCAGTGCAATGTTGACACTATGACCGGGATCCCAGTGCACCGCGTGCCCTGAGTGCGTTGCGCCACCTTGTGTGTGCACCACGCACTGTCAAACGACACTTGTTTTCTTGGAACTCCGGGGATGGGTCTTAGTGGAGATTTCTAGGGGGTTTCCTTAGGAGACAAGGGGGCATGGAGGTGACAAATGATGAGGAATGAGGGGACAAGGGGATGGGAGCAACCTTGGTGGCGTCTTCACAAATTAGAAAGCCCGGTTTATCATTTTGCTTTGATGATTGTTTTTGTGGATGGCCAATGCGCTTTAGATATCATTCAACATCTTAGAAACACTAGTCATTGACCAAATTGATAGAGAAGAGGTTTCTTTTGAGCCTACCTCTTGCTTGCTAGCCTTCAACCGGGATATAAAACCAATTTGCAAGTGTTTTGAGCTCCCTGGCTGTGTGCGTCGTGCGCCAAGCCCAGTGCGCTGCGCGCCCTGATTGCGTTGCGCCCTTCTTGATTTTGCACTGCGAGCTGGTTGCCAATCCGTCGCGCCCTCTGTGTGCGCTGCGCTCCCTGGTGTGTGCGTCACGCCCTTTGGAAACCGGCTCTCCCTCACTCAAACCCTCATGAATTTGCTCTCTCACCTTTGTAATTTCTCTCCAAGCTTGCCAGAGCACAAATGGTTTTTGCTTTGGGCAAAAACAAGTATATATGGGCTTTGGGAGAGTTGGGTTTAATTTTTTCCTCTTTGAAGACCCACTTTCTAATGTTTGAGTTTTTCACTTTTCATTGACTTTAAAACACTATGCTTTTCATTTTTTCTTTGAAATTTTGGCTCTCATGATGAAATTTTCGGCATTTCTTTGCGGGCACTATGTGACTGGGCACCTGGCCATGAAAACCTTGATTGCATCCGAAAAAGTCAATTGGCGATTTTTTGGAAAATTTTGTCATAGTTGACCTTGTTTGACTTTTCTTCAAAACAGAGTTTTGAAGAATAGTCGATGTCTCTTCAGGTGATGATGATGCTTTCTGAACCATAGCTATGTAAGATCTCCCTCTGGCCTGCATGACTTGTTCTGGACATGTTTTTTCAAAGACCACACTGATGATTTCCTAGACCCAGCAATAAAAAGGACTTTGTCAGTAATATGACCAGACCTTGACTATCATGAACTTCAATGATTATGGACCAAGACCTAGACCAGCAGGGACCAGACATGAGGGAAAATGAGTAGCATGACTTTCTCCGTCAGATCATGACATGTCCCTAGTGAAATGCAGCTGAGTGGTGGAGTGGGACACCTAAAATTGAAATGCACAAAGAGCTTTGATCTCTGATGGAGGGCTGACGAGACCGTCTCTAACATTGGCTCCAATGGGTGATGGTAGCTCCTTGGAGGTGCCAAGAACAATAGATCTCTGGAGGAGCTAGATATTGCCTTTTGTCCATTGGGCTATGGAGTCATCATTTTAATAAAAAGCACAAGACTCTGACTTATTTATACAACTGGAATAACCAAGAAATTGACTCAAACTTGACAAATGGAATAACTCAAAAACTAACTTTACATACTGAAACAAACTGAAATAAAAATGGTATTTACAATGACAGTGGAAGCAGCGTTAATAGATCAACAATGATACCACTTGAGCAGCCGACCATTGATCGGCCCTCTAAGACAGTCTTCCCCATTCATTTCCTTTAGAAGAAAGGCATTCTGACCTCTATATGTTGCGATATTGAAAGGACCTTTCCACAGATTTTTGAACTTTCCGCGCTTGCCTTTTTCTTCATTCCTTTCATCCCACTTCAGCACCACATCATCCAACTGAAATTTGTCCACTTTAGCTTTTCTGTCATAAATTTTCTTTATTCTCTCCTGCAACTTGGATGTGTTTTTGAAAAATTCTTCTCTTGTTTCTTGCAAGTGGATCATTTGATTCAGCCTTCTCTGCATGGGATCTTCCTCACTGCCGGCCTCCTGAAGAAGTTTGACCACCGGGGCAACAAGAGAAGCGGGAAATACTGTGTCAACTCCATAAACCAGCTCAAACGGTGACATACCAATAGACTTTTTCTGACTGATTCGGTCTGCCCAAAGTGCATGGACCAGCCTCTTGTTCCAACTCTTCTTATTTATTTCCAGCAGCTTCTTGATGATTTTGACCAGAGATTTATTCGAAGATTCCACCAATCCATTGCCTTGCGAATGATAGGCAGTTGAATGACCCAAAATTATGTGATATTTGTGACAAAATTCTACCATCCTTTGCGATTTGAAAGCTGTTGCATTATCAGTGATTATTTTGTTTGGACAACCAAAGTGAGACAAGATGTTATTTTCAAGAAATGAAATGATTACCGTGTCTGTCACTTGTTTGGTAGGTGCTACCTCAATCCATTTTGTGAAATAGTCAGTTGCTGTAAGGATCCACCCATGTTGTCCAGAAGAGGCGAGATGAATTTCCCCAATGAAATCCAACCCCCACTACTGGAATGGAGCGCTCACTTCGATAGGCTTAAGTGGCAAAGGCTATAATTTCTATTTCCCTTCAAAAATTTGACACTTATGACAACGCTTTACCATCTTATGCACATCAGAAAACAAAGTAGGCTAGTAGTACCCCTCTCTCAAAATTTTGTTCGCTGTTCATTTCCAAAAAAGATGTCCACCACACTCTCCTCTGTGGAAATCCTCCATGACTTTCTTTGCCTCCTCTTCCACCAGACAGTTTAACAAAATTCCATCAGGATCTTTCCAATACAATGCAGAATTCAAGATACAAAGCTTGGCAGCCTTCAATTTGAGTGTTCTTGCATTGTTTCTAGCCATGCCGGGTGGTCGTGATAGATTTTTTAGCACATATATTATATCAGAATACCATGGTGACAAAGCAAACATTTCAGATACCTGAATTGAAGTTCCTTCCTCATTCTCCTCGGACATGGCAGTGATCAGATTTATGTCCAATGCATGCAAATTTGATTCAGCCATTAGCTTTGCCAATCCCTGTCCTTTGATCAGCTTTGTAGGCTTTATCTCCACATCGTATTCTAGCAAGGCTACGATCCATTTGCTTCTTCTCCCTTCCGGATCGGTCTGCACTAGAACATCTTTCACATCAGTATTAGGAACATAGGCCAAAATGTGAGAGTGTAGGATATACACCCAGAAATCCTTCATGCCTTTACCAATGCCAGGGCTTGCTTCTCAATGATGTTTTACTTCAAAGCTGCATCCCTTATAGCCCTACTGAATAATGCAATGGGTCTTTCATGATCATCCATCTTCTGCAATAGTACTGCTACCATAGTGTGCTCAGAAGCAAATGAAAACAATATAAAATCTTGAGTGTAATCCGGGCTGACTAGAACTGGAGCTGAATAAAGGGCCAATTTGACCAAGTTGAAATATTTTACAGCCTCATCTTTCCATTTCACCTGGCTATCCTTCTTAAGCATGTTGGTCATTTCTTTTAAGTGTTCCGCAATTTTAGGCACAAAGGGACGCAGAAAATTCATCTTACCATTGAATGACTGTATCTCCTTTTTGTTCCTAGGCAGATCGATTTGCTGAATTGCTTGCACACGGGCTGGGTCTATGCGGATGCCATCTTTTGAAATGATATGCCCAAGTAATTTGCCTTCCTCCATGGCGAACAAGCTCTTCTTAGGATTCAGCGATAGGCCATATTTCCTGCATTTTTGAAAGACAATTTTTAGGTGATGCATATGCTCTTCATCAGATTTTGAAAACACTGTCAAGTCATCCAAGTACACCACCAGAAACACATCCTTCTCATTTGCAA
Source organism: Pinus tabuliformis (assembly GCA_031772625.1). Taxonomy (NCBI): domain Eukaryota; kingdom Viridiplantae; phylum Streptophyta; class Pinopsida; order Pinales; family Pinaceae; genus Pinus; species Pinus tabuliformis. The sequence goes on from CM062818.1 coordinate 1,127,124,303, forward strand.
ATGCCAAGTCCATTACACGCTGAAATGTGGCACCTACATTCTTTAAACCGAATGGCATTTTGGCATACTGAAATGTTCCCCATGGAGTTCTGAATGTTGTCTTATCCCTGTCATCTTCATGGACTGAAATTTGGTTATATCCGGAATAACCATCAAGTAGCGACATACGAGATGCCCCCACTACTCGCTGAAGTATATGGTCCATCTTGGGCAGCAAATAGTTGTCCTTCAATGAGACCTTGTTTAGATTTTGAAATCGATGCATAGGCGGATCTCATCGGTCTTCTTTCGTACAGGCAATAAGTTAGATATGCAATATGAAAATCTGATAGGCACAATGATACCTGACTTGTACAACCTATTTACCTCTTTTTCGATGGATGGCAGCAACTTTGGATTGATCCTCCTCAACTTTTGTCTAAATGGTTTTTCATTGGGCTTGATAGGTATGGTGTGCTGAATGATATTCGTATCATAGGTCTTTAAATAAGAATAATCCCAAGCAAATACATCTGCAAATGAAGCCATCAAACCGATATATTTGTCCTTGATTTTTAGCGATAATGCTTTGGACAATTTTACCAATTTTGGATTTGCAGTTGTACCAATGTTGACTTCTTCCACACCTTTCTCTGTCGGCTGCAATGTTAGCTTGCGGGCTACATCATCTTGATCGAAAAGTTCCTCTAGGGGTATCAAGCCTTTGGGAATGATGTTATTCTTCAGCTGTAATACGTCCATTTGATTGATCTGCAGCACTTCTGTACCATTCCCTTTGTTCTCACCGTTTTCCACATCAATCAAGGTTTCTTTGAACTTGCCTTTGTTGAGCAGAAAATCCTTAATCTCCTCATCATCTTGGAACACTTGCCAATGTCGCTGATTGTCTGGAATGGTTGGACGGTGCTTGACATGGATTTCAAACTTATTGCTAGAGTTCATGGGGATCTTCAAGCTGCTCGCTGCCTTGGCAAGAGCATCAACAATACTATTTTGTATTTGTGGCACACATGTCAAGGTGTATTTGGAAAATAGCTTCAAGATGTCCAAAACTGCATTACGATAGGCCCGCATCCTAGGATGTTTTCCTTGATACTCACCTCTAACCTGTTTTATCACCAACTCGGAGTCGCCATATACTGAAATCCTATTTTCATTCAGCTTCGTAAGAATCTTCAGGCCAGTAATTAGAGCTTCATATTCGGCTTCATTATTGGAACATTCGAAGGCCAGCTTGTAGGATCAAACACACACACTGCTAGGCACTTTGTTTGGGGCAGAGAAAGGACTGCGTACCCAAATACCAATACCAGCGCCATCATTCCCTACTGCTCCATCAAAATCCATGGTCCACAAGCCTTCTTCTTCTTCTTGTAAGTGCTGAAAATATTTTTGTTGTCCATTGTTTGCTTGTTGTCCATCGTTTTCAGCTGATTGCCCAATCTTTTGTGGCTTTTCTTGTTCTTCTTTCTTCAAAACATGGAAAATTTTAGGGGCTAATGTTCGCCCAGTGGGCTAATTTTCCATGATTTTTCCACAAAAAAGATTCGCCAATTTCCAATTTTATAAAAGACGATTCGCCCAAATTTTAGAATATAAAATTATTTTACCTTAAAAATTGCCAACATTGTATAGAGGCTATATATAAAATCATTATAAGTTTGAATAATTTTACAAATATATCAATAAACATTTTATAGTTTGCATATTAGGGATTAGTGAGATTCGCCAATGTTTTTAAACTTCAAGAAAATTTTCCATCCTTAAAATTTTCCTTGCTTCAAAATATCTCTAAAATTTTATGTTATCTCTGTAATGCCATCTGCTTCTACTATCTGATTATCTATCTCATTTAAACTATCTGAAAACAAAACAAAAGACTCTAAATCTGTATGTACATAGTTTATAGGATGATTTATCAGTTTCTCCTTGCTTGTGATCATATATTTCATCTTTTGTTCTCGGTATAACTTCCTCATTTGTCCAAACACAGGGATTGTTGCATAGGAGAAATCCATTTGTAGTGTCCCCTTCAATTTTGCTACCCAAGACCTGGAAAGAAGCATGCCAAACCTTGGAGGAATGTCTGCTACCACTACATCCATCAGAACATTTTTCATAAGAAGCTGATCTAAACTCACAACTAAGTCTTTGATGATCCCTATGCACCTTACTCTACTGGAAACGAATGAATATAGATCATGATATTTCTGGGTGATGTCCAGACCAAGCTTATCCATGATAGCCTTGGGCATGAGATTGTGAGAAGCTCTGGAATCGAACATGGCATTGTGTAGCACAAAGTCATGCAATCGTAAACTGATATAGAAGGGTGGCACCTGGCTCTCAGGAGACTCACCATTCGTCGCTGGCCCAAAAATCATTTCAGGTTGATCATTTTCCACGTTTACCATGTCGGACATTGGGTCCAAATTCAACATTTTAGAAATCTGTCCTTTGTAACCACTATTCTTCATGATTTCAGTCAAAGGGATGGATACCTTTAGCTTAGAAATCTCATTCTCTAGGCTGAAAGCGGGAGTTCTTCCTACCTCTTTGACTGGGATCTCTTTCCTTTCATTCTCTTTTGAGGTGGCTGGTTGCTGTGATTGTTCTGTTGATTTCGATTTGCTGCTCTCCGGAACAACCGCCTCCTTTCCCTTTCTTTGTGTAGCTGATGGATCCTTCTTTGTTGTTTCATCCTCCTTTTTCTGAATTGGTTTGGCTGGTACATCTCTGTTTCTAAGGGAATATCGCTGCTGTTGTGCGGAAAAAGCATTCATATACCCCCTTTGATATTCTTCTGACTCTTCTTCCAACATTGTTTCATTAGCTAGAATAAAATCGGTGTCTTAGTGTGTAGTTGAATTTACTGCACATTCTTCTTCCTCGGTGATGTAAGTAGGCAGCTCATCTAGAGTAAAGAGATGGTTTTCCTCGCCTATTACATTCCCATCCTCATCTGACTCCGGTCCATGCACAAAATTCTGCTACAAAGGTGTTTGTACCGGCTGTTGTGCTATCTGCTCTTGAGTCCATTGATCTCTTTGTCTAATTCTATATTGTGGCTGTTGTTGGCCACGAAAGTTAGGATTCCTAACTTGTGGCTCTCGCTTGTCAAGTTTTACCCTTTCAAGCATCTATTCTACCTTTTTGAGCAGCTGATCCATTGAAGAAGATTCTTCTTTCACCGTGGTTTTCTTCTCTGCTTTCGCTCTTGCTCTTTTGGACAACAGATTAGCCTCAATGCTGACCGCAATTTTCTGCATGTCTTCCATTGTAGCTGGTTCTCTCTCTCTCAGTTGGTACGCCATGTCAGCATCAAAACCATCCAGAAACTTCATCATTGCTAGTCCCACAGGTGGCTTTAGATGGTCTGGGATTTCGTTGTAGACTGCATTAAATCCAACACAATAATCTTGGACCGACTCACCGGCATTCCGTTTGATCTGTTCATACTCGGCCAGAATTTGAAGGGGGTTCTTTTTCACTTCCCACCTGTTCAAAAATTGTCTTTGTAGCTCAGCCAAGGCAGTGATACTTGCAGCTGTCAAACCTCTGAACCATTTCCTCACATCACCTGCAAATGTTTGTACAAAGAGCCTCATTGCCACGTTCTCCACATCGATCTCATGAAGTTCATAGAAGTCTGCCATTTTATCCACATGTTGTTGAGTTGTAATACTGTTAGGAGTGCCATCAAAAAACGGAATTTTACTTTGATAATGATTTGGCATGTCATCTAGGACTTGGGGCAGAACAAGGGGTGCGAAACGGGCAACCATCATTCTTGGTGGATTTGGCCTTGGAGTTGTTGGAGGAGTGTGCACAGTCTGCAAGGGGCTTGCACTTGGAGTTTGGGGCTGTGTGGCAATGTAGTTATCAATTAATCTATTAGCCCTTTCTGTCTCAAGGTCTACAAAAAATTGTGGATCGGGGATGGTGTAATCAACAACCCTTTTGGTTTTAGATTCAAATAGTGATATCTCAAATCGTTCGTCAAACTCAAGCTCTTCAAGATACTCAAAAATGTCGGGGCATGAATGGGATTTGAACACGGAGGTTATGGTGCTTTCTTGACGAAGGAGTCTCGGGATCAAATTGGGATTTTCGTAAATGTGAGGAGGGTCTGGGTCTGGATTTGCTCTGGTATATCCACTCAAAGCCAGCGTGCTATTGGGATCAATTACGGGACACAACCAACTTACTCAGCCTTTCTAATCCTAAGCTCATCATCCGAAAGCCTAGAATTCTTATGAAACAAGGGGATTTTATTTTCAACTTACTCCCCAGTATGGTCGCCACTATGTTAGCACCTAAATTTGCCTTAGGCTAAAAGAAGGAAAAAATTAGGGTAACCACAAACCACGCTCAGTCTGGTTGCTAGACCTACTAGAGCAGGAGAGGGCGCTCTCTGAGTCACACTCAGCGAATGGATATGAAAAATGGTCTGAGATGACTTACAATGCAATATTTACCTTAGGCTCGTAAGTGAAAAGGGATTTTGGAAAAAATCTTATGAAGTGACCGAGCTTCTGGGATGTATATGGGACTAGCGCTTAGAAAAGAACAGAGAAATGAAAATGAAGGCACTGATTATTCCGTGAGGCAAGGTAGGCGGCAAGCGCAAAAATTTCAACTTAAGGTAACGCAGAATGGAAATATTGCTGAAGAGAGTGAAAAGGGCATGGTCGCATGATTCCTTTTCAACAGAAGAATAACACTGCACATGAAATTTTCCCACAGGCAGAGCAATATAAATTGAATTCTACCTAATCTCACTTAGAAAATTTCATGGAAATAAAGCATGAAATGAAATACGAAACATAACAAGATACATATGGAACAGAAGAACACATTTTCTACACTCACGACAACAATAATCTCATGAAACAGAGCCGCTGCCTTTCATTAATTCTCTGTCAAAAATACACACTGTAGAAACAGAGTTTCTTTCCCACAGTCTCCCAGAAGTTACAAGCCAGACAACCTTTTGCAAATAACTTGCATAAAATATATAGAAAGTGTAGAGAAGAGATGGAACGCCCAGGGGTTGGGAAGTTACTCAAATCATTTCGAAAAGGAGATGGAGATCCAACCATCAGCTACAGGTGCAGCGCTCTCAAGCATGACATTTGGCTGGGTGACCCTATGCATTCTTTTGCCACTTGGATAGATGCCCATCTGGAGAGAAAACTATTTAAATGCCACCTTTGGGGCCAAAAAACTGAAGTGTAGATGACCGGGCCCACTTGGAGAAGTCGCGACCCGAAATTTCGCGAAACGGGAGCAAATTGGTCGTTTTTTCCCCTGTGCGCCGCACCAAATTCTCTATGCATCATGCCACTTTAGAGCCTGTTTTGGGGAACTTGCAGGTGTCCAAAATGTGCCCAAGTGGGCTTGTTGGAAAGCCTGTCCTGTGTAATTTCTAACCCCATTAGAATTTCTCAATGTGGTGCTCATTTTCCAATCCAAATCTTCATTCTCCCAAGACTGCTTTCTGTGTGTCAAAAAAGTGGCAGAGAGGCCATTTTTGGGTGTTTTTTTACCATTAGGAGACCCAAAACTTGTCAAAATTTCTTGCTCGGACACCAGTAGACGTATTTCTTGATGCTGAATTCAAATATGCAAGATGTTCCTCGATTAGAGTCCTATATTTTTAGCATCGTGCCAGTGGCGCGACGCATAGGGAGCAATTTCCTGTTTTATACCCAAAAAAATTTCCTGTGACCAAAATTTGCCCGAATTTTTTGAAATTTGGGCTAGAGGTTCCTTATGAAGTGCTTTGTTGTGCCAAGGAAGCCTCAGCCAAGATTCGAAGCCGATCTTTCTCCTTTTCCTCCTTTGCCTCCTTTGCCTCTTTTGTCGCTTTGCTCAATTTTGCCTTTAGGCTCCTGATTCTTGCTTTGGAACTCATGTTTCGGGCCTGGTAGTGATGAGTCATGTGCCTCAGCATGTCTTTCTCCCTGTTTTCTTTGTCCAACAACCTCTCCAAATGCATGTTGACCCTCTCAAGGTTGGACTCCCGGTCTTCATTGATTTCTTGCTCCAAAGAGGTGAGCGGAACCCTTCTTCTTTGAGCAGCTTGGTGCTGCTCACGGATGTTCTGCAGCTCCATGATCGTTTGTTGGTCCTCAAGCTATTTGTTTCTCTACTCTAGGTAGTTCATGTTCCACTTGGCCCTTTCTAGATCAATGGTCAAGTCTTCAATCTCTGATTGCTGCTCCCTGATGATCTCTATAAGCTCCTCATTGGTTGGTTCTGCATCTGTCTCGTCATCCAGGAGGAGAACAAACTTGGTCTCCTGCTCGCCTGATGGCCCTTCCTCCTACACTGGTTCCTTGCCCTTACCCTGCTCTTGTGATGCTGATGGCAGAAGCGAGGCCCCTTCCACCCCGGGTGGAGATAAAACTCGCTTTGCTGCTACAAACAACGGTCTGGTGCCTTTCGGATAGCCTCTCTGATATGTGATGAAAAATGGCATGGTGGCAGTCTCATGGCTGTCAAATTGATGTGAAGGACTTCCCATCTTAGGCTCAAACTGATGTGAAGAACCTCCCAGCTCAGGCTCAAACTGATGTGAAGGACCTCCCACCTCGTGTTCTGCCTCTGATATCACTGGTGGGGCGTTGAAGAAATCATGGGAGATGAAGTCCTCCCAAGCAATACCCTGCAATCCCAACTGATGGTCTACCAAGATCCAGATGAGAGAAAAATGATATACACTATTTAGCTGCTATCGTGGGGTCTTGCGCTGCATGAAGTTTTTCATCTTCTCAATGTTGTTGCAGATGAAAAATGGGAGGCTCATCATCCACACCATGGTGAAGTGCATTAGCAAGCAGATGTGATAGGCATAAAGGCTCCTGCTATCGACAATGAACTGTAGTGAAGAACCCTTCATCATCATCTGTTGATGCATGATGGAGGGTGACTCTGTTTTGCTTCTTTTTGTTCAGGTAAGTGCTTTTCCTTGGTCACTATTCTGTATATTTCTTCCTGTTGATGTGGTTGTCTTGTTTTTTGTTGTGTGTAGGTGCTCAATCTCTACTACTGCTGCTATCATAGTGTCTTCAGGGATGAAAGAGCTCTTTTCTTGCATGGGTGTTGAAGGAGAATGAATGGAGAAACTGTTGCTGTGAGAACACAGTCTGCTACAGGGTTTCTTGTAGTTACTATAGGAAATCATGTAACTTCCTTTTTTCATCATTTTTTTAGATTTTTTTCACTTGGAGGAGGAATGGGTGGTGTTGTAGGAGTGGAAGGATGGAAATGGAGGAGATGGAGTGGTAGGTGAGTGAGGTCAATGATGGCATGAGCCTTGGATTTTTTTTTCTTTCTATTTTTTTCATTTTTCTGAGTGGCTTTTAATGGACACAGAGGTTGGTATGGTGATGAGCTGGTATTGGGTGAGAGGTGGTGAGGTGTTTGGTCCCTTCTTTCAACCTAGAATGGGCTTGCATAATCATTTTCCAATCATAATTTCATGTCTATAGTGTTTCAGGACATCCTCCTGTAGTAACTACAGGAAACTCCTGTAGTAAATACAGGAAACCCTATATAAGTAAGAAAACTGCATAAAAACTGGTTTTTGATGCCTGGAAGTGAGGATGGATGACAGAGACATAATAGGCATGGGAGATATGAAGTGAATGGAGGAAGAATGGGGTGATGTTTGTCTTTCTGTCCCATGAACTATGAGTCCTTTATTTCCTTTAAAAACCTGCAAAAATCACAAGATTTTATTAGTGGGCATGTTTAAGGTCCGTGCCATGGCATTTTGTTTTTTTTTTCCTTTTCTCTTTTTATTCCATTTTTTTTGAAAGACATGTAGGTCACTTCAAAGGAGGTTTTCAACCTGTCTGCCTACCCTAGGCAGCTCAAGGGTGGTTTTCACCCAGGGATCTTTTTTTTCACTCTTAGCCTGACGTGCCCTTTTTGCAATAACTCTTGAATCTGCCTCTTGATCTAGTCATTCTCCATAACAGAGCATCGATAGATCGATCCATTGGGTAGTGGTGCACTGGGGGTTATAACGATGGAGTGCTTGACCTGACAGTGCAGAGGTACCCCTGTAGGTGAGGTGAAAATGTCCCTATAGTCCTCCACGACCTTGTCCATTTACTGCTGCTAGAAATAGGTGGGGCTACCTCCAGTATCCCATACAACTTATTGCCCAAAGTAATAATAAAAGAGCCAGGTCTATACTCTTATACAACATGCCACTTCCACAAATATGGTTGTCTTAATAATACATCACAAACTTCAAGAGGAGAAATATCACATAGTACGTCATCCGTGAAGGGCTTGATGTTGTAGGGAAGGTGGCACTATTGGCTAATGTGGATATCTCATCCTTGGTGAAGCCACTCGTTGGTGTACGACTACATATGTGATGTAGTCGGTAGACCTATCTGCTTCATGACCTCTTCTAAAATGATGTTCTTTTGGCTCCTACTATCGACAATGAACTGCAGGGAAGAACCCTTCACCATCATTTGTTGATGCATGTTGGAGGGTGACTCTTTTTTTCTTCTTTTTGTTCAGGTAAGTGCTTTTCCTTGGTCACTATTCTGTATATTTCTTCCTGTTGATGTGGTTGTCTTCTTTGTTGTTGTGTGTAGGTTCTCAGTCTCTACTGCTACTGCTGAGCTCTAGATGGGAGTCATAGTGTCTGCAGGGATGAAAGAGCTCTTTGCTTGCATGGGTGTTGAAGGAGAATGCATGGAGAAACTGTTGTTGTGATAACACAGTCTGCTACAGGGTTTCCTCTAGTTACTATAGGAAATCATGTAACTGACTTTTTTCATCATTTTTTTAGATTTTTTTTTCACTTGGAGGAGGAATGGGTGGTGTTGTAGGAGTGGAAGGATGGAAATGGAGGAGAGGGAGTGGTAGGTGAGTGAGGTCAATGATGGCATGAGCCTTGGATTTTTTTTCTTTCTATTTTTTTCATTTTTCTGAGTGGTTTTTAATGGACACAGAGGTTGGTATGGTGATGAGCTAGTATTGGGTGAGAGGTGGTGAGGTGTTTGGTCCCTTCTTTCAACCTAGAATGGGCTTGCATCGTCATTTTCCAATCATAATTTCAGGTCTATAGTGTTTCAGGACATCCTGTAGTACTAGAGGAAACTCGTGTAGTAACTACAGGAAACCCTATAGAAGTCAGAAAATTGCATAAAAACTGGTTTTTGATGCCTGGAAGTGAGGATGGATGATGGAGACATAATAGGCATGGGAGATATGAAGTGAATGGAGGAAGAATGGGGTGATGCTTGGCTTGCTGTCCCATGAACTATGAGTCCTTTATTTCCTTTAAAAACCTGCAAAAATCACAAAATTTTATTAGTGGGCATGTTTGAGGTCCGTGCCATGGCATTTTTTTTTTTTTCTTTTCTCTTTTTATTCCATTTTTTTTGAAAGACATGTAGGTTGCTTCAAAAGATGTTTTCAAGCTCTCTGCCTACCCTAGGCACCTCAAGGGATGTTTTCACCCAGGGATCCTTTTTTTTTTCTTTTTTTTTTTTTCACTTTTGGGCTGCCTCAAGGAGGTTTTCAACCCAAAAGTTGGCCTTAGGTGCCTCATAGAGGTTTTCACCTAGGTCCCTTATTGCTTTTTCCTTTTTTTCATTTATTCAAAAATAAAAACAATCTTCAAGAATTTGGTGAGCTGGAAGCTAAGACACTTCCAAGCACATTCACTTCCTTATTGAAGGTACTGATGAACTCTTCCCTTGACAAAGGTCTTTTATAGGCTTTCAATCTATATCCATTGACAAGAAAGGGGATACCTTCTTCATCAATGGTCCTTATTTGCATAGCCCCATTGTCATGACAAATTTATATCAGATATGGGCCTAGCCATCTAGTCATCAATTTTCCTTTGAAGTCCTTGATCCTGGAGTCATATTCCAGAGCCCAATCACCTTCTTGAAAAAAATTGTCTTTGATGTTTTTGTCATGCCAAACCTTTCTTTGTACTTGAGTAGCTTCTATGTGTAGGAGGGCTTGCATCCTGAATTCATCAAAACCATTGATGTGGAACAACCTCTTTTACTGTTCCTTTGTACAATCTAAATCCAATTATGCTACCATTCTCAAATTGTTGTACTCAAACTCAATGGAGATCAGAATCTTCTTCTCATAGACCAATTCATAAGGGGTGAAGTCAGTGGTTGTCTTCCAGGTTGTATTATAGGCCCAAGTGGCCTCAACTAGTCTGTCAGCCCAATATTTTCTGTTGCTTCTCACAACCTTCGTGAGAATTCCTTCCAATGCTCTGTTGGTAACCTCTACTTTTCCATTGGCCCGAGGAAGATATGCAGTTGACTTCTTATGTCTAATCTTGTGTTGCCTCAACAAATTTTCAGTCAGGTGTGAGGTGATTTTAGCTCCCAGGTCAGTGACTAGTTCTCTAGGGTACCAAAACTTGTAAAATACATTCTCCCTTAATAACTCAGCCACTTTCTACTCTGTTGCTACCTTGATAGCATTGGTTTTAGCCCACTTTTTCAAATACTCAGTGCACACAATATTGTACTTTTTATGCCTTGATGGTGGATCAATGGGCCCAGTGAAATCCATGCCCCACTTGTCAAATGGCTCAAGAGTCACTTGAGGTTGCAAAGGAATTTAATCCCTGGGAGTAGGTTTCCCCATTCTTTGGCACTAGTCACATCAACTGGTGTATCTTCTTTCATCTTGGTGGAGAGTGGACCAGTAGTATCCAGATTGCAGTACCTTGAAGGTTGTCCTCTTAGCTGCAAAGTGACCTCCATAAGGCCCATCATGATAGGCCAGAAGGATGTCAAAGACTTCCTCTTCCCTGACACATCTCCTCAAAATTTGATCTAGGCCTAGCATGAAGAGATTTCCCCCAATCCAAAGTGAATGGGGCACTCTTTCTTATAATTCTTCTCTTTTCCTTAGGGAACCGTGCAACCACTAAGTAGTTGGTTATGTCAACAAACCATGGACAGAGAACTAAAATAGAAAATAAATGATCATCTGGTAGCTGATCATCAGCCATTCCTTCCTCACATGTAGGGAAAGCAAGTCTAGACAAAAAATATGCAACTACATTTTCTCTACACGGCTTATCAATGATAGTTCGATCAAACTATTGTAATAAAAGAAACCATATAATAATTTTGGCATTCACATCAGGCTTTTTCATCAAATATTTTAATATCAACATGGTTAGTATGTACAAAGGTCTGGTAACTAGTGATGTAGTGTCTAAATTTATTCAAGGAATGGACAACATCTAGCAGCTCTTTTTAAGTCACAATATATTTCAATTTAGCCTTGGACAGATTTTTGTTGATGAAATGAATGACATAAGGCAACTTTTCATCTATCTAGCTTAGAGTTTCTCCTATAGCTTTTTCATAGGCATCAACATGGATGTCTAAAGCAAGAGCCCAATTTGGGCCTCAGAGTATGGGTGTAGTAGTCAACTTGTCCTTTAAGGTTTCGAGGACCTCTTGGCATCTTTCTGACCAGAAAAATCTAGAGTCCTTGGCCAATAGTCCAAACAAATCTGAGGCTACTTCGCTGAAGTCCTTTATGAATCTCCTATAATATCCAACTAATCCAAAGAAACTTATGACATCCCTCTGCTTTTGAGGAGTAGGGACCCTCTATATGATAGCAATTTTATTTGGGTGCACTTGCTGTCCTTCCTAGGATATTGAGTGACATAGAACAGTCTGTATATTCATCAAGAACTCACACTTCTCAGGAGTAAGGGATAGGTTCATTTTAATTCCTTTTTTAATATTTTCCCCAGGTTAGAGAGAGCCTCCAGGAAATCACACCCATAGGGAGTGAAATCATCCATATAAATTTCTACAGAGTCATGGACTAGCTCTGCAAACATGCACAGGACTTCCCTATGAAAAGTGGCAGGGGCATTACATAATCCAAAAGGAAGAACCCTATAAGCAAAGGTACCCCAAGGAAAAGTGAATGTGGTTTTATCTTGGCCCTCTGGGCTGATCTGGATCTGATTGTAACCACTGAATCCATCTAGGAAAGAGAAGAACTTCTTTCTTGCAAGACCATCCAAGACTTGGTCAATGAAAGGTAGAGGGAAATGGTATTTTTTTGTGGCTTTGTTTAACTCTCTGTAGTCCACTCAAATCCTCCATTTTCCATTCTTCTTTGGGACCAAAACTAGAGTAGACACCCACTCACTCTCTGAGATGGGGTAAATTAACCCTACATCCAACAACTTCTGCAGTTCTTCTTTAACTATGTCTTTGAGGGTTGGGTTCATTCTCGTATGAAGTTGGAGCACTGGCTTTCAACATTACTTGATGTAAATATGGTGAGTACACACTGAAGGGTGCACTCCCTTGATTTCCTTATAACTCCACACAAAGGCATCTGGATGCTCTCTTAGCATGTCACATAACTCCTTTTCTTGATGTGCAGAGAGAGAGGGGTTGATTTTCAACGTTCTATCTGGACAAAATTCTATCATCTTGACATGAGTAGGACTTGAGTCAGCTAGGCACAAATCTGTCCAAGGGTTATCTTCGGCTTTCTTTGCTAACTCATCAAGAGACATGGTGTTGGGGTCTGATTCTGTAGGATTTTATCAATCAAGTTGCATTCATTAGGTTGCCTCCCTCCTATAGTAGCATCTAGGTTACAAATTGGGTAAGATGTGGTAGATTAGACCTCATCTTACTCCTCCTATTCCAACCATAAAGGTAAGTCATTATCTAAGTATGGTTGAGAAGGGGGTACAAGACCAATTTTTTGGATAAATGCCCATTTTTAATGGTCATATTCCCAACCCTACAACTTTTGTAAGAATAAGAAATGGATAACCATTTCCTTCAAAGGATGAGAGGATAACCATTGAGCTTGGTCATGGGTTGGAGAACTAAGAAGTCAGTAGGGTATTCCCAGGAATCAATGGAGACCATTACATCCTCAACAAATCCCTCAGGGGCTACTGTGGATCTATCTGCAAGTTGCAAGACTATTGTGGTCTTCCTTAATGATCCTTGGAGATTCAATTTAAGCATAGTATCCTTAGTCATCACATTGATGGAAGCCCCAAGATCAATCAAGCTATGGGGGAAAATGATACCATCAATGTGCACATCTACCAAAGGATTTCAAGGGTCTACATACTTCGGGCAAATCACTCTCCCCAACATAAGTTAGACAACTATCTAATGACACTAATGGTAGGTGTGTCTTTCTTTCTCCTCCCAGGATGTTTGAAGCATTTCTCCTTGATTAACTTGTTGTAGATGGGGACATCCTTGATAGCTTAGAGGAGTTGGATTTTAACACACAAGTTTTTCAATTCACCCACAAGTTCAGTCTCTTCTAGGATGTCTTGGCTAGGATGGATTAATCTCTCAGGAAAAGGAGGTGGATTGACTTGAGGACCACTCTCTTCCTTTTCCTCTTCAAGCTCCTCAGGTGGAGATGGAGGTTGATTATCTAGAAGCACTCTTCCAAACCTGAGGTTGATTTCTTGAATTTCAAAACATAGGCAGGGTAGGATGTCTCTCCACTATAGAACTGTTGTGCCTGCTTGTTGTTTGGGTTCAAATTTGGCTGAGCAGGCATCCGAGGTTGCTTAGGTGGAGAAGGGTGAAGGAGATGTGACAGAGATGGATCTGGAGGTAGTACAGCTAGAGATAGTTTGTATGGGGGCCTCCACCCCTGTGATGGTGTAGTCCACTGACATTGTGGGGAATCATATGGTTGAAATGATTGATTGGCAGGTTGGGAATGGTATTGAGGTGCAAACGACTAGGGAGAAGGTGTGGACCATTAAGGATGAGCATGAGGACACCAAGGGGGAACAGATGCATTCTAGTTAGGGCTGTAATATGAATAGGACACCCCTTGCATGCCTTACTGGTATGGTCGAGGTCCTTGAGGCCTCCTTTGGTTGATATATCAAAGTTGTTCAGTCACACCTTCAGTTCCTTGATACACAACTTTCAATCGAGGAAGAGAAGGAAAATTTTTTGTGGAGTGGTTCTCCTCATAGACAAAGCAGATATTTATAAGATTCAATGGGAATTCATTTCTATGGTTCCTCCTGGTGCATTTAGGGAAAAAGATAACTAAGGCACTTTCTGCTTCCTCCTGCATCCTCTTGATCTACATGGTGTCCATTTGCAGAGAAAGGGTATGCATCATTTCACTCTTAAAGTCTTCCAACATGTTCCCAATTTCACTTTTGATGGATGTGTTGGAGGAGGATGAACTGACTAAAGCTTGACTAGCCCTACCCTTCTTTCTAGTTTCCCTAGAATAATTTTTGAAAACTGTCTTGATATCATCATAAGATAATTGGTAAATGTCCCTCCTCGTAAATGTACTTCAGGTATTGCACCTTCGCCTTGGCCAATTCCCTTATTTTCTTCTTGCGGTGCTTCTTCAGTGTTCTGTTGATCGGTTTTTTCAAGGGTAGAAACCCTAGCTTGCTCTGTTGTTTCCTGGGTAGTTTCTTCTTCTACCCCTTCTTCATCGTGGAATTCTTCTGGTGTATTCTGACTAGCAACAGATTGTTCCTCTTCTTCATTCTCGTCACTCTTCTCCCCAGATACGCTCTCGTTATGAGCAGAGTGGTCCTCTTCTCCCTCCTCCTCATCACACAGTTCCTCGGATGCACTTTTATCATGAACAAAGTGCTCATGCAGTCCTTCTTCCTCATCACACAGTTCCTCAGATGCACTTTTATCATGAGCAGAGTGCTCCTGCAGTCCTTCTTCGGTATGGGGGTTAAGTGGGCTGTGAGGTTGGACATATTCGCCCATATTGGCCAGAATTTGGGCCAATTCATCTTCTTGCAGCGGGTTTTGCAGTGGAATTTCACTGCGTTGCTCTGCTTCCTCTTCTTCTCAACCAGATTGCTCAGTCTCCTCCTCCAGTTCTCCTTCATTGTTTTCCTCCAATTCTTTTTCGTTCTCCCCTCCTTCCAATTGTGGGGGTTGTTCATCTCCTGAATCATGTATCTCTACAGGTTGACTAATATTTCCCTAGGAATTTCCCAGCATTCCTCTGATCCTTGCCAACCTAACAGATTTTCTTCGTTTCAGTGGTCTGCTCGATGTATTGTCAACATGTTTTCATTTTGGGGCTGTGTCACATGGAATAAGTCAATCTTGCGGACAAGATAGACCTTCCTAGAATCTAAGAAGACCTAATGACAAGCAAACCAACCAGACACTATCTTTCTCTAAATATGCTTTGATAAACAATAGAAGACAAATGTTTTTCGGGCCTACCTTAGGTCCAACGCAAGCTTGTGGATGCCCTCGCTCCTTTGATCCAAATGAGCTCCTTTTTGCGAATCTGCAAACACAAACAAGGCAAACAAATTAAATAGCACCTGAAAAGCCAATTGCATAAAACATATTTAACATGAAAGTCAAGGAGTCCATGAAACAAATAACATAAGATACTTGTTGAGAAAAATGAGTTTGATTGTATTAATTCAAAAGAAGAAGAACTTTACAACCTTTGCCTTGACGCTGTACAAGCTCCTCCCAGGGTCCAGCAAGAAGTCTCCTCTACTTTGACAAGTTTCACTCACTCCACAATGAAGCCAAAAAGATGTGTGATCTCTCCTCTTAAGCTCAACTAGGAAGTCTTGATTTCACCAGCATTTACCCTAAAAAATGTTCAACTTCTAACCTCCCCAGCAACCAGCTCAATGCCTGTATTTATAGTGCAATGGAGGGAGGTTACTAGGTCCTCCTTCAAAGGGATAAAGCCCTCCTTCAAAGGGATATCTCCTCTCATCAAGGGATTAGCTCCTTCTCTTTTGGGATGCATGAACCACCTCAGAGCGAACAATCCACGTCAAAATTCCTTCTAGAAACCTCTAGAATTAACCCAAAGTGAGTTTTTTAAGATAAAACTTCCGCCTTTTGACTTTCACAGGGGTCCGCACCTACCCTGTTAGGTACAGAGCGGGCAGGTCCACAGTTTTTGTACACAGAAGGTGCAGGACCATAGGTGACCATGAGAGAAAGTGCGGAACCAGAGTTACATTGATTTTTAATGTCTTTCTCTCATTTCCAAAGCTTGATTTGAAGAGCTGAGGTCTAAGACTTGCTTAGGAGGACAATACAAGTGATGATAGACCCATACTGACTGCAAATAATCATGGTGACGATATTTTTGTGTAACAGATTGCCCCCTAAAGTGCGAAGTCTATAGTAGATGAGGATTTCTTATCATTTACGAAGAGTGAAGTACTTTATCATTTCGAGGATCATCTTGTGGAGAGCCCGGTTGGAACCTGTAAAAACATTCAATGCAAGATATATATATGAGATCATATCATCGCTGAGGTAGGCATTCCCATACTTAGACCAAAACTGACTAGAAAAACTAACTACTGCCCTGATATAGGAATGATCTTGTAAAACATCACAAGTATAGACTCATGTGGACACTGTATGGACACAGCCATCTGTTTATGAATAGTCCATTATATAATGAATACAAAATTCCTCGCAGCCTCGATTGTGGAAACTAGATCCAGGGTCTTCATTTCTACTTCCCGAAATAGTACGATTCTATCCATGCAAATGAATGTGTTGATGTCGAACATGGTAGAAAACACTTGATTACCAGTCAATGATGTAAACTGTTAACAAGTGTGAGAGAAACCACCAGTGATGTCAATGGCTCTCAAAGTACCCAGTACAATCCATGAGATGCGAATAAATGTGTTGATGTCGAACATGTCATGGAATCCTTTGATCGAAAGTAAATGATGTAAATTGTCGTCAAAGGCGAGAAACCTGCCATTGAGGAATGCAGATCTCAAGGTACTGATGATTTCTAGATCATATTTCTAGATAATGAGCTGATGTCGATAGAAAGCGATCCGTTGTAGGCAAGCCCACAACACGAAATCATAGATCAAGTTGAAGAAATTTAGTTGCAAGGACTAACTCAGGGATGGTCAAGATGGATGATAGATATTTTACAGATGAATGGCTTATTGGCAGTGACCTCTTGAACACATAACGACACAACAGATGGCTTGGTGACAATTGACCGAAAGTTAATACGCAGAAACCGGCTGAATACTTTCAATGTGGTTTTATCAACTGTTAGGCAAAGGATTTCCCAACCCAAGTGAATGAAAGTGTCATGTTCAAGAGTAGTTACAAAGTATGACAAACAGGCTCATTTTCTCTCTTTTCCCCCACCATTTCTGGCAAGTACCTCTTTATTTTTGACAAGCTTGAGGAGGATAACATTTGCTTCATTATAAGCTCATCCTTCGGATGAGTCCAACTTAGTTTAAATTCGAACCCTAAGGAGTGGTTCATTCCCATTTGTAATTGAACAGGTCCTTTACTATGAAATTTTAACGAGTCCAGTATAGGAGAAACTCGACGTTTTTCAATTTTAGAGAGTCTGAAAAACTTAAGAAGACTCCAGGGTTGACCTTTTTTGTAAATTTGTGTCTCCCAAGCCCGAAAAAGTATAAAATAATACTTGAGAGAACCGCTTGATCTTTTACGACCAAGGAGTACTTTTCGTCATTAGTGCCTTTGACCCGAAAAATTAAAAAAGCGAACAACGACACGTCGTTTTATGACCGATATCGAATTTGAAACGACAAAAATCCGGCAATCTTTTCATGTTTTTACGGTCGGAAAAGAGATGTAAGTGGACCGTCTTTTAATTCCGTTTTAACGAGTTTAAAAGAAACACTCGGCAATCTTTTCATGTTTTAGGAGTCATAAAAGAGCTTAAAGATGACTCTACATGTTTTTTCGTCGAAAATGATAGATTTCGCCTGAATAATCCTTTATTCTGCACAAAAACACAAACATTAGTCATACTTGTTTGAAATGGATAAAAATGTCGCAAAATACCTTTTCAAAGTGAAACATAAAAAAATTTGCAATTTATTTACTCAAAAAACTTATAAAAAGGGCCTTTGTCAATTCATTTTTATCGTTTGAGTTTGGGTGAGAAAGTAGTGCTTTTGCTCAGAAAACTTCCCGTGAAGATTGCGGAAAATCCAACCGTCGGAATCGAACGCCGTCTTCTCCAGGTAATCCACATCATCCCACTCTTCATTTTTAACCGTTTAATTTTTTTTTTTAGTCATTTATTTCATTTTTGGGAGGGTTTTTAGGCACAAAACCCACGCGCGGGGGCCCGCAGGTTTACCATTACGGGCCTGCGGACCCCGACTTTTTCTCCATTGGGAAAAATCTCGAGGTCCGCACCTTCCGTGTAGACAAAGTGCGGTCCCACGCACTGTGTCTAACGTGGAGGGTGCGGTCCCCATCGTAAGGGTTTTTAACGCAAAAATTCTCAAAAATGGACCACACAAAATATTTTCTAGCATTTTAATTTGTCTTAATACTTGATGCAGATATTACATCATGCTAGAATGGCGTGAACGAGAGCATGAGGACGTGGATGCTGCCGCATGGAATCATCAGCCTTCACTTGATGCTTTGAGGGCGTGCGGATTGTACAAATACTGGGCCATTCTTAGCATGAGGGCTCAGGTGGATTTCTTACAGTGGTTGGTTGACAGATGGAGCATATAGGACCAGTGCTTCTTCATTGGTGGCCACCAACTCGAAATCGAGCCGGTGGACATATATTTCTTGATTGGTTTGCCTAAGAGAGGCGAAGACTTGACTCTATTTGGGGCTAGGCCAGGTGGCCAGTCTGTCGATAGCCTCAGGCTAGAGTACTGCAACAGCCAGGCTAGAGACAAAGGGATAGACATAAAGACCATATCCCGTCTTGAGCTCATGGTGATTGCGTTCATTGTCACCAGACTTTGCGGAGCTGCCGCATTACATATTGCCACCGGATCCCAGATGCGTATGGCAGTTGATTGCTTTCGAGGCACCATCTTCAATTGATGCAATGCCGTGTTGGCCAATCTGAAAGGCCAACTGACCAGGGCCAAAAGGGACAACTAAAGACCTTTAGTTATGGGGCTTTGGTTGTGAGTTTTGGCCTGGAGAGGGTTCCTATGCTGATCCCACAGCACCTTACTGTTGGAGTTGGGCTTCCTTGAGAGCCCAAACTGATGCGATGGTCGCAGTCATGGCCCGTCACCCGGACGAGAGGACAGAGGTTGCTAAATTCAAACCTGAGTATTTCCAATGGTTGGAAAACCAAGTCTTTTCCATTCAGGACTTCCCTTGCGTTGGGATAGATTTTCGTGGTGACCCAGACATAGTTCTTCCACTAGGAGAGCAGTGGGATGAGTCAGGTAAAATCCTTTTCAACATTTTTTCTATTTTGATTTTTTTGTTATTTTTTCATCATCTCAAAATTGATAGTAAAAATTTTAAATGCAGATGTGGGTCCACAACGACCAGCCACTCTCCGGCCTTACGAGAGGAAGCAACCAATTGTACCTACGCCAGTCCCACAAGACGAATCAACAGAGGTTTTGGCCGAGTTGGAGGGTCATCTCGAGCGCTTGACAGGAGATATTCCTGAGACCACTATAGACGACATTCCTCATCGACTTCAGCGCTATGTGATTGGGGTCCCGGGACCTTTTAGGAGGTTCCTTTGCAAGGTGGCCCGTGCAGTGGTTTCTTATAAAGATCATCACCAGTGATAGGATGATCGCCTATTGTGGGCACATGTGACATTTTTGTTTTTTGTACTTATCATTTTTGCCGATCATAAGGTGTTTTTCAACCTATGATCGAGGACGATGTATTTTTTGACACACTCCTATATATATCACTATTACCGACTTATCTTGTAAATCATGTTATGGAATGGTTTTAATTGTTTGATTATTGCAAATGTCTATTTAACATTCGAGAAGCAATTGCATCTGCTAATGTATTTAAAAACCTTGGAATATGCTCTTATTCAACATAATCAAATTCACGTTCCAAGAGACTCACTCTAAAAAATAATCTTAATAACGCTGGATTTCTAATGGCATACACTCTATTAAGCTGTAATACAACGAGTTCAGAATCTAACCTCACTATCAAACTCTGAATCCCAAATTAAATAGATTCAGATAATAACACAATCACTGCAGTATACTCGGAAATGTTGTTCGTTGCTTGACTGAGGCTTACCCCATGCATAGATACTAACTTGTCAGAGGGCAAATAGATAACCCAAGCTACGGAAGAGATGTTCCGTGTATTACGACAAGCACCATCAGCGAAACCAATGTATGTTTGGAGAGGCATTGACATCTGCAATATCAAGAGTAAAACCAAGATAAGCAGGAATAATGACGAAAAACACTCTCTAAGCTAAGCACACTGTTTAAACTAAAACACACCAGCTAGAAAGAAAAACTATCCTAACTAAAAATCTCCATACCCATTCTTTTAAGCATAATACCTCTTCAAGTAAAGGCCATTTCTGGGTTTACCCAAAGAGTCCCCGTCAAAGTCTACCAATTCATAGCCCCCTTTGGCTAGGTTTCACTTGACAACATAGGGACCATGCCACATAGGAACGAATTTTCCAGTGCCTAATTTATCATTAGCTTGATCTTAAACTAAGAATAGATCTCCTTCCGAAAAATTTCGAGGGGTCACATTCCGATCATACTGAGCTTTCATTCATTTTGCGTGAGTCTCGATCGCCAACGCAGCATCACGTCAATTCTCATCTAATTGAGCCAAGTATAACAAACGCTTTTCCTCTTCGGAAGTGGCTGGAAGTAACTCGATGGCCATTTGCAGTGATGGGATTTCACATTCAATGGGTAACACAGCTTCCAAACCGTAGACTAGTTGGAAAGGAGTGAACCCTGTTGATCTTTTTACTGAAGTTTGGTATGCCCAAAGCGCTGAAAATAGCATGTTGTGCCAATTCGACTGATGAATCCCAATGATTCATTGGATCATGATAACTAAAACTTTGTTGATGGATTCACCAGACCATTCACTTGTGGATAATAAGGGGTTGAACTATTGTGACGTAAACCAAGCTGGCCTGTAAGTTCGGTCATCATAACATTTCGAAAATGATGCCCATGATCAGTGATTATCGCTTGTGGGACACCAAACCTAGCAATTATATGATTGAACACGAAAATTGCAGATGTCTTGCCGTCTGCCTCAAATGTAGGCATCGCCTTGGTCCACTTAGTAAAATAATCTACCACAAGGATGATATACGCATGCCCCCTGGCTGAGTGAGGGTTACATGTAATAAAATTGATACCCCATTTGGCAAAAGGACCAATGACAATTATATGGTGGAGAGGAGAAGGTGGAGCGCGCATCTTACGATAAAAAATTTGGCAGTTTTGGCATTTTCGGACCACCGTAATACAATCTTTAAATAAAGACGGCCAGAAGTAGCCAGCACACAATATCTTTTGGGCTGTGGCAAACCCAGACATATGACCGCCACACGCTCCAGAGTGACAGTCATTTAGAAGCATTTCACCTTCCTCGTGAGTTAAGCAACGTCGAAAAACAGAATCTGCCCCACGGCGATAAAGAGTATCTCCAATAATCCTGAATTGTTGGGACTGGAATCGAATTTTTCGACATTCTGACCTTGAAATTTCTGGCCGAAAGGATTGGGTCTGGAGATAAACGATGATATCCCCATACCACGGATCTAAAGTGCTGATTAGAAACAAGGATTCATCTGCAATGGGCTCCTCCGCCACAGTTTCTGTGTCAGCACGCGGGAAGTCACACATTAACTCCGCAAAAACTAAAGATTTCTTAGACTTAGATTTCTCAAATTCCAAGTCGAACTCCTGTAGGATAATGATCCATTTAGAGTACTTGCCCCCTAGCAATTTCTTGGTCAAAATGTATATCATAGGGTTGCAATCCGAAATTACCGTAGTTTTGAGTAGTAGAATGTAGTGACGAAAACGTTGGACAACTTGAACGATTGCCAATGCCAATATCTCCACATGTGAGTATTTTAGCTCAGTTGGATTTAAAGTGCGACTAAGGTAATATATCACATGTTCAGTTCCTGATTCATCTTCCTGAACTAAGACCATTCCAATGGTGGAATGAGATGCGGCGAGATACAAGAAGTAATCCTGGTTGTAGTTAGGAGGATGCAACAACGGTGCATGGGTCTATTAGCCTCCTATACCAATAGGGTTTCATATTTCATGATTGACAGTGGAAATGCTAAAAATGATCATCTTTGATGAAACAAAGGTTCCATTTTTGGTGAACAAAGCAAAAAGTTAAAAAATGTAAAGAGGGTGTGCCTTAAAAGAATAATCAAAGGGCAAGAAAATGAATGGTCAAAAGAAAAAAGAATTGAAATGAACCCCAAAGAAAGACCAAGAAAGTGGCCAATCAAAATGCCACTGCTATCTTGATGGATGGCTCAACAGTTCAAGCTGGGCCATACCATGTTTTAAATTGCTTGTTTTAGAGTAGGTAATGAGTACCTGTTCAAACAGTTCAAGCTTGACAGATGACTAGCTGGATAGGGAAAGAAAGGAGCCCACTAGCTTAATCTGGGCTCTTAGAAGATATAAGGGTAGATTTAGATAAGAGGGCAACAAAAAGAAAAGAGCATATGAGGGTCTGCAAGTCTAAGTGCACCCTCCCTGAAGTAACAAAAAATGCTAGGTTCTAAGTTGGGTAGGTAGCCAGAAGTTGCAGAATCCTGATCCTATTCAGTTTTGGCCTTGATCAAGAAAGCATATGTCAGCAGTTGCAAAGGTATCTATGCAACATTTTGAAGGAAAAATATAGAAGCATGTCTAACTCCCCTATTTTCCCCTAAAGACTCTCTTTCTAACATCCCATGGAGGACTTCAGGACTTTCCTAAGCAATCCTCCTTGTATTTCTTCTTGGAAATTTCATGACAAGTTTTAACTTTCTTCTCCGAAAAGAAGCCACATTTCTTATGTAAAATCATTTCCCATCTACTTCTAAAAAATCTAAGTTTTATCACCAAACTTAGTTTTCTATTTCTCACTTCCAAATCTCTCATATCCCCAATTCACATTGACTTCTAACCCTATTATTTAACTCCCTATGTTCCCCTTTTCCCCTACTACTATATCACTATTGTGAAAAAAGCCCACAAAATATGTAAATACCCCCTCTTTTGGCATTATAGCCATATGTTCAATATTTGGAGAATCATGCAGAATCAAAAGTTTTGTTGTATTTGGTTCATTTGAAGTCAGGGATTAAACTAACATTTGGTTAGTTTAATAACCTATTCCTACCCTTATCCCCTTTACAAACCCACTACAGTGCATTACCCGCGCCATTTGCATAAAACCTTGTTAAAAACCCACTTTTTCCGCTTTTCCAAAGTTTTTGTTTCGGCGCGCTCACCGCAAAAAACAAAAAAAGTATTATTAAAATCCCCGCCGGGACCCGCCGTATCCATCCATCACCTCCGCAGCCCGTCGACCGTCGGATCCGGGCCCTCCCATCCGACGGCCCACGGCAATATCGGACCACCCCCGATGCCTGAACATTAGCACCCGAAATCTGTCAGAGGGTGACGTCAGGGCTCGGACGCGTGTCGCTCCTGGGTTGTGTCGGGTGGCCTCCTGCCAAAACCACACCCGTACCATGAGCGGTCCGATATTACCGCTTACCGCCCTCCTGTTTCCGCCATACGTCACTCCTACGTCACCCCTGCGTCATTGCCGCTTCAGCATCGCATTACCGCCCCATCCGCCATTGCTCCGAGCTGTCTGCCATGTCACCCGTCCACGTAGAGTCGCTCACTGGCCGCCACGTCATCATTCCGTACCCGACCCCACCTATGACGTCATGCTGACGTCATCCAACAAAAGGCGCCAAAGGCCAAATTTTCCCTATTTTGCCCAAAAAACTCGTTTTTTCGCATTATTTCCAAAAGTACTCACTGTACTCCTGCATGAGCGGTTACGTTGTTTGCCCACCAACTCTCAAGACTACTTCCTTGCTGCTGGCGCCTTGAATTCACCTGTATATCAACACCATTGTCCGATTGCACCAGGTATTTATCAGTTTCCCCCTCCGCGCCTTGGTTTTTGCATAATTCACTAAACAAGCAAGAAAGAGAGAAAACACAGTAATTACCAAGAATCCTCACTGACCAGTGTTTCCTTTCCACACTGTAGTCCCAAGTTCACCCACAGAGGTCCCCCATTGTGCCAAATTGCAACAAATTCGCAGCTTGTTTGCACATTCGCAAATCTAAACCTCTGCTAGATAAATCCACCAGGAAAGCAACTCTCAAATCCCAGCATTTTCTCATTGAATCTCTCCCAGGAGCATTTTGACTCAGTTGCACCCCAAGTTGCCTCATCCCCTCTGCAAATTGCCCTGCTCATTCAAAATCCACTGCTCTATATTGCTGTGCACAAGAAACAATTTCAAATATAATTCCAAATATCAGTTGACCATGGAGACCCCTATGGCATTAAACATTGCCCCATTAAATGTCCCTCACAAGAACCTGGAGTGGTTATCCCTTGCTGACAGAGCTTATCAGATGAGAGAAACTGTAGAGATGTGCAACACATACCATATAGAAACAGTTTGTGAGTTGAGAAAAAAGGACAGAGATGGTACAGACCTCCTGGGAATCTAGAAATCCAATTTGCCAATTTACTATCTCCCTCAAGTCAATGAATTCCCTGACTTGATTCACCAATGCTGCACAAAATATGACCCCAATCAAAGAGCTGTTCTGAGTCCTTCAGGCTCTGTCTTGTTCCATATTACTCCTGAAGCCATAAACCAAATGCTGCAGTTCCAACCTACAAGGCCACTGGTCCCTCTTTCCATGCAGCTTTTATTAGAGCAGGGTGTCAAGCTCTCCAACTCACAAATTACAAGAATTGGTCAATTATTTATGCGCCCAGAGTACCAGCCCCGACAGCCTCCCCCTTATCTGCATGACTGGTTCAATGACATAGGGAGACTGCTGGTGGACATTATATCTTCCATTATAGGGTTCAAGACCAGTGAGTTTGTAGATGAGACAACACTGGTGGTGCTATCCATTTTTACCCCAGGACAACCCCCTGCTGTCCAGTATGACTATGCCTCATTTATAGCCAACAAAATTCATGAACAGTTCATGAACTTGGAGAGAGAGAGGGTATTCAAGTACACCTCCTACATATATCATCTGCTATTGCACAATCAGCCTGACAGCTTCCCTGTCTCCCTCAAGAAATTAGATGCAAAGGGAAACAGAAGATCTGTAATATTCTGGACATCAGTCTGTCATCACATTCATTATTCACCGTACAACTACTGTGAGTTTATTGACCTATTCATTCATCCAGCCTTGTCACTGCTGCAGAGTTCCCCTCCTCCTAGACTCACTGATGATATGCAGAAAATCCTCCAGCTGTCCAAGAACTATAGCATTGGGGATTGGTACTTTTACCAAGACCACACAGTGATCAGGATATATGGCTGTGAGTTAGCACCATACAGGCTACCAAAATATGTTCCCATGAGACTCTTTGCACTAGAATACTTCAGGCAGTTCGGCAATGCAGATATGATTCACTTCCATAGCAAAAACAAGAAGGCACAACTGAAAATTAAGCATCAATTGGGTCCATTCATCTTTAATAAGAGAGAAGAAGCTTGGGATGAGGTAGACCAAATGCTAAAAGCCCTCCAGCTCAAGACAAGCTTCTATTGGGCACCCTATGACCCTAACCATTTCATAAGCCTCAGAAGAATCAAGCATAGGCTTGCTACATATGACCACATTAGCATTCCAGAAGTTGAAAAATATGCTAATCAAATAGAGTGGAAAAAGGCACATTAGTGGAAGATTATACTGAAGAAGAAATAGCATAGAAAGCCATTAAAACTTTAGAAAAGGCGGTTGACTTGGAATATTTTGGACAGGTTTGGTCTTCAGGCACTCAGCACCATGGAGAAGCTGCCTCTTCATCCACCGTTCCCCAGCAGCCTGCCAGAACAGCTGATCCAGCAGCAGACATGGCTAAAGGCAAAACAGTGCAGCAAGAAGAATCACCTCCAAATGTGGAGCAACAAGCAGAGCAGCAGGAAGGCAGAGCCAAGCAACCTGCCTCCACAGAACAACAAACACATGAGAAAATTCCTCCAAGGCAGGAGGTAACAGGTGAGTCCTCTATTTTACAAACACCTGCTAATGAGGACAGGACAAGGAAAAGGGATAGGCAAGAGGACACTCCTCTTACTACCTCTACGGACCATCAAGGAGAAAAGAGACAGAGGTTAAACCCTTTTTCTGAGGAAGAATTACCAGAGAGGCCAATTGACAATATGCCCCCTCCTAGTATCGAAACATCGACCAGTTCTTTACAGCAAGGACAGGACATCCCACATGGGGCAGAGATAAGCTCTTCAAGGCAGAAATCTAAGGCGGACTCTAGCATCAAGCAGCAGTTCATAGATATCAAGAAAAGGAATGAGCCCCTCAAACACCAAATCTACAACCATCTCTTGAAAATGGCGCCAACTAATCAGCAGAGATTAATGTCTGCTTATGACATTCAAGAACAAAAAATGACTCTTAGTCATTTCAGGCCTACCATGCAGCAACCTCAAACAGCTGCCGATTATATCAGAACTAATCTGGAAATTTTTGCCAGAGACATCCACCCCTTGGATCAAGTTGAGCTACACAGGCAAACCGAGGAAATGATATATTCCACATTAGCTGATAAGACCCTGCTGGCACACCAATTACAAAATTCTCTACACAACACTGCTTCTCAACTGGAATTGGAGAAGGCATCATCTCAGGCGAAGGACAACAGAATCAAGTCCTTCGAAGAGATCATTATAGATTTGGGTCATGATCCAAAGGACCCTAAGGGTGTGCAAGCATTATTAAAGAAAAGGGATGAAGACATAGCAGCTATGAGAAAGCATATCAAGCTGCCAGCTAGCCTTCACCCTCAAACTGGAGAAGTGGCAGAGCAGAAGAAGGATCAGGATGTAGTTGCTCTACTCCTGAGTTTATACAAGAGATTGATGGAAACAGAGAGTGCACTAGAGGTAGCACTGAAATCAAGAAAAGGTGAGGCACCAATGCAGCCATCACAGACATCTGCATCCACTGAAGGTGTGCCACTTTCTACTACTACAGCAGCTCCTCCCACAGGACAAACGTCAGAGGTTTGTCCTTCAACATCAGCACCAGCAACAACACCAGATCAGGGACCCAGCCTAAGTATGCAGAACATGATGAAGGAGTTGGAAGCTTTAGAAGCACAGATGGCTGAGCTGCAAGAGACCAAGGATAAATTGGCTACCATTGAAGAAAAGTATGATAAATCAAAGCAAAGTGTAGCTGAAAAAAAAAAGAGAGGTAAGGGCTCTTGAGAAGAAAATAAAGGAACTGGAGAAGGATCTCTCTCTTGATAAAGTTGTAGTTGAAATTAAGAAGATCCTGTGGGCCAATATTGGTCAATCTATTATAGACCAGTGGCAATATATTGAAACTATCCATGAACATATGGATCTCATAGGCAGGGCCCAAAAAGAAAGTCAAAGAGCAAGAGCATCTCTAGGCAATATGCCTGAAATAGCCAATAGGATGATCAATGTCCTTAACAACCGCATTGGCCCTCAGCTCGCAGCAATGGGTATCACTAACAGAATTGATACCATTTTACTAGTGAAGAGAGTGCTCACTTTGAGAAATCATGTACAAACATTGGATAGAAGGTGTCAAGAAATGCAGACAGAGGTGAACAGATTCATTGAGAAAATTACAACATTACATAACAGAGGCCTTCCCAGCTTAGTAACCAGTGCAGGAAGGTTACTATCTCATGAAAACTATGCCAAGAGGGTCAATACATATGCCACAAATAAGATCACTGCAGCAGCAAGTGTCCCAGAGGAAACAGGGCCTCCTTCTGGGCAGAGTCTCTATGACAAACTAGAGAATTTGTTTTTTATTGTGAATGAGATCAGACATCTTTTTGAAGTGCCTCCAAACTACTACAAATATACTGAGGCAGATGAAACCTTAGGCATAATCTTAAGATGCCAATTGCCTACTCAGGAATGGTGGACGGGCATGATACAAACACTGCTGTGAAGAAACAGGTTGTTCACCATATTTTTGTATTTTTATCACAAATCAGCATTTTCAGAAAATTAATATATTTGCTCTGACTGGGAAAGCAATTGAAAGGGCCAACTCAGCAATCCAGTTTGACCACCAAAGCAGATGCCTACAGATGCAGATGACGGGGCTGAGATAGCCGCACCATGACAAAGCAGTAAAGGGCGTATTACTCAGAATCAATATGAAGCACCCAACCGACCCAGTTGCCTCCAAAAGTCAAAGAATTTCTGACAGAGCTGAAAAGTCATTCATTGTCCATTTAAAGTAGCAATAACTATTGTATCTGCTATTTTTGAAAGTTGGTAAAGACAGTTATTGAGCAAATGACTCATCGTTAAGATATTTTGTAAAACGATTGTATATATATCCCCACGCATAAACTTATTGGGGTTGTTGATTTTTCTTCTGGAGAAGCTATGCTGTAATTTCAGACTTTTAATACAGGAAGCTAATGGAATTTTTGAAGTTCTGAGTTGTTTGAGGTGCTGTGGTGTGCTTGCTTGTTGCTACAGGATTCCTACGCTATTTCATGTCACAATAAGTTTTCTGAACCATCTTATTATGTATTTCATTCTTTCATAATCCACTCATGCTGTATGTTTCACAGGTTTAGTAGTACAGAAAAAGAATAGTTCAGGATTTGTTCATTGAACACCCTAAACTCAATCTATGCTGTTATGAATGTTTTCTTCAGAATTAGTTATGAATGTGTAATTCTTAATTGCTCACCTTCATACTAAATCTTTCATAGTAAATACTGTTCAGGAATTCTAATCTGCTCCTGAGTGATATTTCCTTTCTCCACAGCACCAGCTTAGCAAAGGTGCCCACACTGGTGCTGGGTCAATTGGTTCAGGATCAAGCGCTTCATCCACTGTAGGTTTCTCTTATTGATTGGAGAAAGGACCAGCATCCCTGCTGCCGTTCATCCGTTCATAGGAATGATGACCCTTTTCATGCATCTCGTCGCAAACCTCTCTATATCTCGAAATAAGAAGAAATAGGGGGAAGCTTAGGCGAGAGCCGAGTGCGTGAATAAATATACAGGTTAGCTTTATATATGTTGCATGGTTGGTTCAGGGCGGGTTCCGGTACGGTCTGGTTAGGTGAGGAGTCAGGCAGACCGGTTTCATCAGGACATTGCTTGCTTTTGTTACCTTCCCATTAGGGTTGATCCTATCGCTTGCCCATTAGGAGGGTGCTAGCGCTATCGCTTCATCCATCCGCAAAAGATGAAACAGCGCCACTTTAAGCAGGACACACTGGCTAGAAATAGTTCATATTTCACAATTTGAAGTTTGTTTCATGAGTATCTATATGGCCTTGCGGTTTCATCACTCTTACTCAATACCTCAAACAACACATAATCACAGACTCCATTGCCCAATGGACTGAACCTCTTGAAGATCACATCTCAGCTACTAGAAGACATCATTCAACCAAAACTTTAAACAAAATTCAGTACATCATAACTAGCCTAAATATTAACAAAACAAAGCTAAATCCTAAAGAGAGAGCCCTCTCTGATTTCAGGTAGGCTAGGACCTGTGATCCAAAGATTGGTCTGTGGTTACCTCGAACCGTATTCCCTTAGGAGTCAAAGGGAACAACCTGAGTGATAACAGGGTCAACGCGTGTTTGAGTGCATCAAAAAGATTTCTAAGCTATCTCATCCCAATAGAATGGAGTGTTTTGCTTCAACAACCAGGTAAAACCCTTTGTAACCTCGGTGTAGTTAGGAATGAATCGTTGTAAAAAGTTTGCTTTCCCCTGCAAACTTTGGAGTTGGCAAAGACTCGAAGGAGGAGGAAATTTGATGATAGCTTCGACCTTCGAGGGATCAACGCGAATGCCAAATTTCGAAACTACAAATCCCATTAATCGACCCGTTTCTGCACAGAAGACACATTTGTGTGGGTTCAATCGAATACGATAATGCCTACACCTCATAAAGATTTCTCGTAAATGGACGAGGTGATCAGCTCGATGTAATGAATGAGCAGGCAAATCATCGAGATACGGTTGCACAATGTGTTTGATGTCATGAAGCGCATAAGACATCGCCCTTTGAAACGTTTCTCTGGCCTTCTTAAGCCCAAAAAATAATTTCCAATAAGAAAATGTCCCCCATGGACAAATGAAAGCAGTTTTTGGTTGATCGGCAGGTAGAATATTGATTTGATTGTATCTAGAAAAACTGTCCATGAAGGAAAATATTTCGCTGCCGGCACAATCATCAGTGATTTGATCGATATAGGGAGTTGGGTCATTGTCCTTTGGACAGGCTCGATTAATGTCCCTATAGTCAATGCATATTCTTATTGTTCCCTGCTTTTTGTTAACCGGAACAATATTCGATACCCAATCCATTAACGAGATCGGATAAATGAAACCTGCTTTCAATAATTTTTCAACTTCTGCTTTAATTGCAGCAGCTTTTCGTGGGTGAATCTGATGAAAACGTTTCCGGACAGGTTTAGCGTCTGGGTAAGTCTTGACTTCATGAACAATAATCGCGGGATCAATTCCTGGCATTTCCTCATAGGACCAGGCAAACACGTCGCTAAATTCTTGAAATAGGGCCTTATATAATTGAATTTCATCATCTGTACACGAGGCACCTATATGAATGTTCTCAACAATTCCGGGCTTAACCAAAATGTCAATAGGAATAGTTCGAGAGATGTTTCCCAAATTTAACTCTGAATCGGGATGTTTCATTGGATTCTGAGGTTCCTTGACATATTCAGTTGTAAAAATTGACGAGAAATCATTTTCAAAACGATCATCCTCAGGTAAAAACGAAGATCTGTGATGGAGATCTTCCCATGGTAAATCATCTACACATAGGATTTCACGAATTTTCTTGTCAGAGTGAACAAGTTCAGAAAATGTAGTTAAATCCAAGGTTGATGTGAAAAGTGATTCCTCACGAACCACATTCATTAAGTCATTTTCGGTTGAACATGGGTCGGCAAAAGACTGCATGGCTTCATAGGCAATTTCATATGGACTCAAAGGCATGGTATTACCAAATGAGTCTATCTCAGATTCAGAAGGGACAATCCAAGGATCATCATAAATAATGGTGCCTGATGTAATCATATGAATGGTTTCAAATGAAGATGATGCGTTGATTGGAGGAAAAGGAAAAGTTCCCAGTAAACCGGCATCTTTAACTAATCCTACTCCAACATCCTTATATGGGATAGTCGTTTTACCAACATGTTGAATACTCTCCAAAGAGGCTGGGTAGGATGAAAATTAAGCCAGCTGGTCTATTGTTACGATCTTTCCATTGTGTGGAAACTTTATTACTCGAAAGACCGATGAAACGACCATTGTCATAGCGTAAGACCAACTTTGACCCAAGAGAAGGTTGTAATCTAGAGGGGCATCAACCACCTCCACATCTAGACTGACGGTTTTTCCTTCAACCCCTATAGGCAAATCCTGTAGAATGCCAAAAGGATGAAACCCACGGCCATCAAAGGCCTTTAGAATCATCAGGGATTGATTTAGCGAAGGAGAACCAAGCGATCTCCAACACTGTATCGACATAATACATGTTGAGGCTCCCTCATCAATTACAGTCCGATGAATAGGCCTGTTTTTTACTATCACTGGAATTTGGAAAGCCATTTGATGAGGCAAACGCGGTGTACTATTTTCTAGATCGAAGATTATTAGGTTCAGGTCCTGAACATCAACAGCTCCTATAGCCGACAAAATTAATTTACGTTGTGCTGGACATGATTGCAGCGCTTCCAAAGACGACATTGTTGAGGGTGAAACAGCTAAATCCTCAACAATGTTATAATTCTAGGCCGCTCTCGCATGTGGATTGAAAGCTGACTTTCGAAGTATAACCCATTTGGGTGGTTTGATTACCAAGTCTGGATTAGGTTTCTCGATCTGTAGTGGATCAGAACCGGGAGCTGAGGTTGATGGATTAGAATGAGAAGATTTTGCTTCTTTAACATCAACAGGACTTTTACTACCATAATCTTGCGATCGAGTCGCAATCCTATAGTGGATCGAGTTGCAAGGATTCGTCCGCAATGGGCTCCTCCGCCACAGTTTTCGTGTCAGCATGCGGGAAGCCACACATTAACTCCGCAAAAACTAAAGATTTCTTAGACTTAGATTTCTCAAATTCCAAGTCGAACTCCTGCAGGATAACGATCCATTTAGAGTACTTTCCCCCTAGCAATTGCTTGGTCAAAATGTATATCATAGGGTTGCAATCCGAAATTACCGTAGTTTTGCGTAGTAGAATGTAGTGACGAAAACATTGGACAGCTTGAACGATTGCCAATGCCAATTTCTCCACATGTGAGTATTCTAGCTCAGTTGGATTTAAAGTGCGACTAAGGTAATATATCACATGTTCAGTTCCTGATTCATCTTCCTGAACTAAGACCATTCCAATGGTGGAATGAGAGGCGGTGAGATACAAGAAGTAATCCTGGTTGTAGTTAGGAGGATGCAACAACGGTGCATGGGTCAACGCGTGTTTGAGTGCATCAAAAGATTCCTGAGCTATCTCATCCCAATAGAATGGAGTGTTTTTCTTCAACAACCGGGTAAAACCCTTTGTAACCTCAGCGTAGTTAGGAATGAATCGTTGTAAAAAGTTTTATTTCCCCTGCAAACTTTGGAGTTGGCGAAGACTCGAAGGAGGAGGAAATTTGATGATATCTTCGACCTTCGAGGGATCAACGTGAATGCCATCTTTTGAAACTACAAATCCTAGTAATCGACCCGTTTCTACACAGAAGACACATTTGTGTGGGTTCAACCAAATATGATAATGCCTACACCTCATAAAGATTTCTCGTAAATGGACGAGGTGATCAGCTCTATGTAATGAATGAGCAGGCAAATCATCGAGATACGGTTGCACAATGTGTTTGATGTCATGAAACGCATAAGACATCGCCCTTTGAAAAGTTGCTCTGGCATTCTTAAGCCCAAAAGATAATTTGCAATAAGCAAATGTCCCCCATGGACAAATGAAAGCTGTTTTTGGTTGATCAGCAGGTAGAATATTGATTTGATTGTATCCGGAAAAACTGTCCATGAAGGAAAATATTTCGCTGTCGGCACAATCATCAATGATTTGATCGATATAGGGAGTTGGGTAATTGTCCTTTGGACAGGCTCGATTAATGTCCCTATAGTCAATGCATATTCTTATTGTTCCCTGCTTTTTGTTAACTGGAACAATATTCGATACCCAATCCGTTAATGGGATCGGATAAATGAAACCTGCTTTCAATAATTTTTCAACTTCTGCTTTAATTGCAGCAGCTTTTCGTGGGTGAATCTGACGCAAACGTTTCCGGACGGGTTTAGCGTCTAGGTAAGTCTTGACTTCATGAACAACAATCGCGGGATCAATTCCTGGCATTTCCTCATAGGACCAGGCAAACACGTCTCAGAATTCTTGAAATAGGGCCTTATATAATTGAATTTCGTCATCTGTACACGAGGCACCTATATGAATGTTCTCAATAATTCCGGGCTTAACCGAAATGTCAATAGGAATAGTTCGAGAGATGTTTCCCAAATTTAACTCTCAATCAGGATGTTTCATTGGATTCTGAGGTTCCTTGACATATTCAGTTGTAAAAATTGATGAGAAATCATTTTCAAAACGATCATCCTCAGGTAAAAACGAAGATCTGTGATGGAGATCTTCCCATGGTAAATCATCTACACATAGGATTTCACGAATTTTCTCGTGAGAGTGAACAAGTTCAGAAAATGTAGTTAAATCCAAGGTTGATGTGAAAAGTGATTCCTCACGGACCACATTCATTAAGTCATTTTCGGTTGAACATGGGTCGGCAAAAGACTGCACGGCTTCATAGGCAATTTCATATGGACTCAAAGGCATGGTATTACCAAATGAGTCTATCTCAGATTCAGAAGGGACAATCCAAGGATCATCATAAATAATGGTGTCTGATGTAATCATATGAATGGTTGCAAATGAAGATGATGCGTTGATTGGAGGAAAAGGAAAAGTTCCCAGTAAACCGACATATTTAACTAATCCTACTCCAACATCCTTATATGGGATAGTCATTTTACCAACATGTTGAATACTCTCCGAAGAGGCTAGGTAGGATGAAAATTAAGCCAGCTGGTCTATTGTTACGATCTTTCCATTGTGTGGAAACTTTATTACTCGAAAGACTGATGAAACGACCATTGTCATAGCGTAAGACCAACTTTGACCCAAGAGAAGGTTGTAATCTAGAGGGGCATCAACCACCTCCACATCTAGACTGACGGTTTTTCCTTCAATCCCTATACGCAAATCCTGTAGAATGCCAAAAGGATGAAACCCACGGCCATCAAAGGCCTTTAGAATCGTCGGGGATTGATTTAGCGAAGGAGAACCAAGTGATCTCCAACACTGTATCGACATAATACATGTTGAGGCTCCCTCATCAATTACAGTCCGATGAATAGGCCTGTTTTTTACTATCACTGGAATTTGGAAAGCCATTTGATGAGGCAAACGCGGTGTACTATTTTCTAGATTGAAGATTATTAGGTTCAGGTCCTGAACATCAACAGCTCCTATAGCCGACAAAATTAATTTACGTTGTGCTGGACATGATTGCAGCACTTCCAAAGCTGACATTGTTGAGGGTGAAACAGCTAAATCCTCAACAATGTTATAATTCTAGGCCGCTCTCGCATGTGGATTGAAAGCTGAATTTCGAAGTATACCCCATTCGGGCGGTTTGATTACCAAGTCTGGATTAGGTTTCTCGATCTGTAGTGGATCAGAACCGGGAGCTGAGGTTGATGGATTAGAATGAGAAGATTCTGCTTCTTTACCATCAACAGGACTTTTACTACCATAATCTTGCAATCGAGTCGCAATCCTAACATGGGACATCATCAGTATGGGTTCTTCATTGGCATTCGAGGATGAACCTATCATCTTACTGTCTTGAGCCGGAAAAGGATCCTTCAAAACAGCAGGAGTTTGGGAACCCTTGACAATCTTTGCAACCTCTGCACGATGAGGGCAATCTCTTGTAAAATGTTCATCATCACAAATGAGACAAGGATAACGAGGTTTGTGCTTTTCATCATTGGATTCCGCCTTTTCAGGTTTCTCATTTGAACTTTTTTCCTTCTATTCTTCTTCTTTCCTTTCTTCTTCCCACCGGATTTTGATGTTGCTTTAGATGACTCTACAAAATGAATATCGGCAGAGACCTCTGCAGAAGAATCTCCTGTTGGGGAATCAGGCAAGGTTATGATAGGGGAAGAATTCTTGGAAGACTTCTTCTTACTTTTAGTGTTAACCGTGCCAATCATACCATCGGCGGCATGAGAACCCGAAGGAGCTGCAGTTGATTTGATTTTGCTTGGGAATATCGAGGATTTTTTTGTGTAACGTACCCGACTGAGTATAGACCAAGTCAAGGTACTATGCTTGAGCAATGACTTTCTCCTCAGTAACAACTCCGGCTTTAGCAACATCTTCAGTGATCTTTGGCAACAAAGATTTTACAAACCACTCAGCCAAGATCTGATCGGAATAAATACCTTCAATAAACATCGTCGACGTCTCCACTCATGAATATGATCTGAAATGTAAGTGGATGTCGATTGTTTTAGTGAAGTTAAAAATTCCATGCCATTGTCATATCGAACTGGCAACTGAAAATGAGTCAAAAACGAGGTAGCTAACTGACTAAAATTATAAAAAGTGCCTCGCGGTAACTCAATGTACCACTTGGCCGCGAGACCAATTAGAGTGCAATGGAAAAGTCTAAGACAGATTGAATCATCTGTAATGGAGTTAGACGCACACCAGAGGTGGTAAGTCATCACATGGTTCGACAGGTCCTCTCCTGATTTACCTTCGAACTTGGGAATGTCACTGGGCAACTTATTCGGCATTGGCGGCCAAAACGGAAGATAATTAATGGGATCGTTCGTTAGGCGCGACAAGTCAGGTAAGTCCAAAGTGGCGATAAATGGTAACTGCCGATTAGGGTCCCTAATACTCTGGGTCATGAGACCAGCCCCAGGAGGAGGATATCCAGGATAACTAGGAATAGGAATGGTGCTCGGGATATTG
Source organism: Pinus tabuliformis (assembly GCA_031772625.1). Lineage (NCBI taxonomy): Eukaryota > Viridiplantae > Streptophyta > Pinopsida > Pinales > Pinaceae > Pinus > Pinus tabuliformis. The sequence continues at coordinate 1,127,160,488 of CM062818.1, forward strand.
TATCCTCCCGGAAAACCAGGATTAACCGGACCGTACTGGGGTTGTTGAGGTTGTTGATAAGTGTACCCAGGGTACGGTTGATACTGATAGACTAGCTGCTGCACAGTAGGACCGAATTGGTACTGTCCCTGGTACGGTTGATACGTGAATTGTGGTTGACTTGTGACAACCGTACTTAAACCAGGTTGTCCTACAGGCATCTGAACCGAAGTTTGAATCGTAGATCCAGACGGTGGTAAAGATGTCTTAAGAGTAGATATAGGAACAGTAGAAACCGGAGCTATCGATACTCTAGAAGTAGGTGGGGTAGATTGAACAAATGTTGCGGTAGTTGTAGTAGTCGTTTGAGGTGGAGTACGAGGTGTACTAGGCCCAGGCTGAGAAACTACCGAAGGTAACGAAGTTTGAATGTTAGACTGGATAGGTTGCTGGGATGTACCAAAAACTAAGGGTTGTCCAGTTTGAGATGACAACTGTACACTTGGCTGCAATACCTGTTGAGTTTGTGATGTATCCCACACTATATTCATTCCAGGGTACTGACCCATAACAGGTTGAGAATACTGAGGACCATAACCGGGTTGAGGGTAGGATTGATAATTTAAAGGTACATTTCTCGTTCCTTGAACATACGTTTGACCTTGGGGTGGTTGAAAACCTTGGTTCGAGTACTGACCTTGGGGTTGATACCCTTGAGGCACATACTGATATTGGGGTTGACCTTGAGGTATAAATTGATACTGGGGTTGACCTTGGGGTACATATTGAGTCTGGGGTTGACCTTGAGGAACGTACTGTCCCATAGGTATGTACTGTCCTTGAGGTTGCCCCCCAGGCGTTAATTGAGGCTGCCCCCCAGGCGGTAACTGGCCACCTTGAGGTTGAGGATTGGGAATAGAACCTGACATCATAAGAATTTCTTCTACACTCAACGGCTTAGTACCATGGTTTCCAGTTAATAACCCTTGCTCAATGGGTTGAGGAGATGCTCCCGAAAAAGTACCAGAAAGTGACTGATAGCCGGAGGGAATAGAAGGACCGCCGTACAAAAAAGATTCGGGAGATTGAGTAAACATGGATGACTGTCCTGCCATATTGACGGGAGTATAAAAACCTCTAGGTGTTGGGTGATAAGGAGCACGAGGTGGTGAAAAACTTAACCCTGAGTTTTCTAGAAAATTAGTCAAAAAAAGATACCAAGAACTACTCCTAGGTGGACTGTAAAAAATTGATTCACGCTCCCTTAGCTCAATAACAGGTTGATTTTCAGGGATAGGGGTGCCTACTTCTTCTTCCAGAACAAGTTCTTCAATAGCAATAAGTCCAGAAGGAAGATCTTGGGTGATAACTCTTTCTACCCTAGGTGAACCAGGACCACTAGAAGTTGGAGAAATGAACCCCGATGTCAGAGTAGTAGCAAATTCACTTTCAGGCTTGGATATTTTGGGTTCTTCACCTATATCACTAGTAGATGAAAAGCTACCAGCAATTTCGGAAACAGACACTGACTGTGGATTATACTCTGCTACTAACGGTTGAAAATTAGGATGTACTATCAAAGAAGATTCTCCTTCCTCAGGTGACCCAACTCTACTGTCTCTAGGAGTTACGAGGACTTTCAAGCCTTCGAGATGGCTTGGTACTTCCTCAGGAGGTTGGCCCCAAAGTCTACAAGACTTCCTCAGTAACTCAGCCACGTTTACAAACTTAGGAGACTGGCCCCGAAGTCTACGGGACTGTCTTGGTAATTCATCCACAGTTGAAAACTTTTAACTACAAACAAAGTAAAATCTCAATGAAAAGCACCTAAAGTCTCTAAAGAACCAAACAAATTTGAATCACACGCCTAAAGAATCTTGGAGATCAAACACACACAAACAGTAACTTTCCGTACCAAAAATACTAGTTGGTGATGAAATCCAACGTCGCAGAGTTCAATATAGAAGTGGCGGTTGCAATAGTTACCCCGACAACCTTCCTAATGAATAGACTGGCACGAGTTCCTCCACTTAACTGTCTCGAGTGAAGAGAACCCCCCAGAAAATCCAAGTGAGTCTAGCCGACGTCTACTCTAGGTATAGTGGGATCTTCCCACCACTGTCACCTCAGGAAGAGTCCTAAAGAATATGGCCACTAAGGTTACCAACTGAGACAAATATACCTGAGGGAACAGTCTACAATCCGATACGCACGCAAGGGCAGAGTAGCAAGCTCAATCCCCTTGAAGGCTCCTTGACATAATCCAAGGTTTACCAACAAGTGACCCCAGGCTCCTCGACAATGGTTAATCCGCGGTTTACCATTTTTAATACGTGAATATCTGGCGTCGTTCCCAATGAGGAAGGATTGATTCCCACACTGGTTCGGACACGATCTCGTGCTTCTCCTTTAGGAGGAGCTTTCCAAGAGCATAAATGCAACAATTGGATTTCTTCCCTACCACAAGATATAACTACTTGTTTGTTTTTACTGTCTTGGAGAGTTAATTACTCTCCTACTCCAAGACACTAGCCTAAGCTAAGTTGGTGTATCAGAGCCCTAGAAATAAAAATGTTACTAGGTGAATTTTACTTTAAGCGTTAATTTTAGTGGTTTTTGTTTAAGTCCAAAGGTGCGGAGATGAAACTTGTGGTATGAATACTAAACTCAAAATCACTAAAAATGCACCTAAGATGATCTAAACAATCTTTTTCTCTTCGATGAACTTCTAAACTAAGAAAGAGTTTGAGAATGCAAATACTTTGTAAACACAAATCTTTCTCAATTAAACAAATTAAAAGAAGAGATTTTTCTTTTCCAAGCACTCAAAACGAGACAACTAGTTATTTCACAAAAATTTCCCTTTTCGTTTCAAAGCACTCAAACACTACAAAACAAACTTTTTTCAAAAGAGATTTTTATATTTTTTTAATAAAACACTCAAAACTATGAAAATGACTAACTTTGAGATCTACAAACTATAAAAACCTATTTGAAGTCAAAGCCTACTAAAAGTCTTTTTTAAGGATGTTTTACTCAGCTAGATGTAAGCTAAGGACCAATTTATGCAGAATCACAAATAAGTCAAGAACAACCAAATTTGTTTTCTTTTTGAAAATGAAAATCCAAACTCTCAAACACAAGCTTTTCGGAGTTTTGTAAAGAGAAAACTCAAAACAGATTCCTCAAACAAGGGGAGATTTCATCAATGGTCAGACTCATAAGAAGGCTAGTAGACACTAAGGTGATCTGAAGTCCCTACAACTTCTAAGCTCAGAACCGCTACACAACCATAATGAAAAACAAACCCAACAAGCAAAACTCCTAGGAATTTCACCTAAAACCCTAACACTAATGAAATCAATCCAAGGAAAGCTTATGACAAGTTATATGCAGGTCTAGGCAGTGGATAACAATTTCTAAACACAAACTATGCTGACTAACAGAGGAAATCTTAGGGTTTTCAAAATTTTGACAGGGTCCGCAGGTCCACAGTTGGCACAGGTGCGGTCTCGCTCTGTGCTAAAAGCTAAGCTGCGGGTAGGTACGCACTGTGTCAAACGGCTAGGGTGCGGTCCTCTCCCAAAGCTATGAAAAACGAAAAATAACCCTGGATCTACAAACTCTACCCAATTTTACACACAACAAGCCAGAAACAGAAACAAAAATAGAGTTTCTCAGGTCAAAGTAAAAACAAGGAAAACAATCAAGTCCCCAGCGGAGTCGCCATTTTGTCACACGGAATAAGTCGATCTTGCGGACAAGATAGACCTTCCTAGAATCTAAGAAGACCTAATGACAAGCAAACCAACCAGACACTATCTTTCTCTAAATATGCTTTGATAAACAATAGCAAAGATGTGTTTTTAGGGCCTACCTTAGGTCCAATGCAAGCTTGTGGATGCCCTCGCTCCTTCGATCCAAATGAGCTCCTTTTCGCGAATCTACAAACACAAACAAGGCAAACAAATTAAATAGCACCTGAAAAGCCAATTGCATAAAACATATTTAACATGAAAGTTAAGGAGTCCATGAAACAAATAACATAAGATACTTGTTGAGAAAAATGAGTTTGATTGTATTAATTCAAAAGAAGAAGAACTTTACAACCTTTGCCTTGACGTTGTACAAGCTCCTCCCAGGGTCCAGCAAGAAGTCTCCTCTACTTTGACAAGTTTCACTCACTCCCCAATGAAGCCAAAAAGATGTGTGATCTCTCCTCTTAAGCTCTACTAGGAAGTCTTGATTTCACCAGCATTTACCCTAAAAAATGTTCAGCTTCTAACCTCCCCAACAACCAGCCCAATGCCTGTATTTATAGTGCAATGGAGAGAGGTTACTAGGTCCTCCTTCAAAGGGATAGCTCCTCTCATCAAGGGATTAGCTCCTTCTCTTTTGGGATGCATGAACCACCTTAGAGCGAACAATCCACGTCAAAATTCCTTCTAGAAACCTCTAGAATTAACCCAAAGTGAGTTTTTTAAGATAAAACTTGTGCCTTTTGACTTTCACAGGGGTCCATACCTACACCGTTGGGGACAGAGTGGGCAAGTCCGTAGTTTTTGTACACAGAAGGTGCGGGACCACAGGTGACCATGAGAGAAAGTTCGAAACCAAAGTTACATTAATTTTTAATGACTTTCTCTCATTTCCAAAGCTTGATTTGAAGAGCTGAGGTCTGAGACTTGCTTAGGAGGATAGTACAAGTGATGATAGACCCATACTGACTGCAAATAATCATGGTGACGATATTTTTGTGTAACAGGCTGGCAAAGCCAGTCCCCCGTCTATCATGAAAATCAGTTCTTCCCAACTATTCTGCTGTTGGGAAAGACTGTAGCTAACTATCAGTCATATTAACCCATGGTGGCTTACTAATGACTTTACATGGTGAGATTTCTTCATGCTTCGGGCAACATCGTGTAATAAAAAATTTAAAAACGCAGGCAAATTCACAGTGCATTTTTGCTTTAACACAGCTAAAAGTTTAAGATGGCGTGGTCTTACCACGTCTTTCCTGCCATCACAAGTGATGTAGCTCTGGATAATTCTCGCCAATTCTGCCCATGGCTTTCCCAAGGTTGCCGGTAGAACTCCCTTCCCTTTTACAGTCAGGTTCTGCCCCTCGTCTTGGAAGATTTTCATGGCATCTCACAGTCTCACCTTTTTCAGAGTCCACACAGGTCCAGTGGCTGGCAGTCCCGAAACTTCTGCAATTATGTCATTAGTAACTGCTATCTGTCTCCCTCTCACCATGGAATGATGTTCTTGCAAGTTTTACAGAAACTCAATCGCCACCGTCTCGTTGGATTGCTGTAGACGGTTAAGGTAAGTTATCCATCCTGCCCTTGCTAGGATTTCTCGTGCAACATCGGAGACCATCAACACCTGTGGCTCACTGCGAATTGATCTTCCTCCCATCTTATTTCATGCTTAGCACACACTGTAAAAAAACATAGAGACGATAATGGAACAACAGGCTGTTCAAATTTCACTCTTAGGAAAGCACAGAGAAGGTGATAGAACAACAAGCTGTTCAAATTTCTAATTTACTGCTAATTTTTGCAGAGAAAAATACGGAAATAGCTTTGGAACAGCAAGCCATGCATATTGGGAAACAAAATACCGTTAAGCTTTGCTATTCTCGAGTCATAATTCTTCTGAATGATGAGCTGACATGTATGCTAGCGAATTATGAGAATCACCCGCGCCCCCCTATAATGTAATAGGTCGTCCTCGGCCATCAAATGAAGGAGCAACATGATGAACTACCATAGTACAAAGTCATAAAGGAACAACGTATAAAGATATGCCATGTTTACAAAAATAAGCGGATTATTGAGATCGAGGCATATGATAAAATCGCTAATAAATAAGGAAATGTCGTGATATGATGCGAGAATTGGAGGATAGGACAAATGACGTGAATAAAAGGTCCTATGCGATCATTATCAACTTTTACCATCATAATTGATTTGTAAATGATTTTCATGTATCAAAGGTTCGAAAGGGTTGTATACATAATCTCATTTGAACCATTTACAAAGATATAAGAAGAAGGGTTATATAATTGCTATTGGTGTATTAGAAATATGACTTCAGTACCATCAACAGAGCTCTGTTGCCGACAGGTGTCCATAACCTTGATAGATTTGTTCATTTCACCTTTGGAACCATAATCCTTTGTGTACGCCTAGGAAAGTGTTGTGCAATGTCAGAATGGAGGCCATTATGCTGGCTTGGTAACCAGATGAATCACAATGTCATTCACCAGGAAGGAGTGAAAGGTGGGTAGGTCGGCTCATGATGAGACGTCCTGTTCCAAGGATTTTTTATTTTTCTGATGTGCCTCTTGGATCATATCCCTGGTGTGGTGGCCATGGTGGGAATGCCACTTCACTTTCTTCCTTATGATCATGGTAGGCTGGCTCTTGATGAGACCCCCTATCCTTTATCTGACAAATCATGTTAGCAGTCATATAAACATTTTTCTTTTTCTTATTTTCTTTTATATAGCACTTTTCCTATTTATACAGAGGGTGGTTCAACACTCCTTAAAAGTAGGGATGGTGGAAGAAGTCTTAACATCTCAATAGAGAAAAATATGCCCTTATTCTTATTCAATAATAATGATCAAAGAGAATTATGGGGATTTAGGAAGAACCATCATGATAAAAATAATCAATCATATTGGTATTAGTAAAATAATGATAGCACGATGATCAATAGTTGTGTCCTTTCCTCTTTTCTCTTATCAATTCAAAGCAATTTCTTCTAAAGATAACGATTTTTATGTAATTTGTTGATTTTAGTATCCTCTAGTATTTGTTGCATAAATGTATAGTTGTTCTTTAAATGACCGTGACTCACAAAAATGATCTAAATGGTAAAACACACAAAAAAGAAGAAAATGCACTCTAAAAATGTTGTTCTCAAGATAAAACAGCTACTGTACACAAAAACCGCAAGCAAAAGGAAAGACATACTCGAAACTGCTATTCCTTGAGAGGAACAGCAGCTGTCCCTTAATCGGAATAGCAAAGAAAGCAAGCGTAAACAAAAAATGCGAAAATGTTGTTCCTTCAAAAAGGAACAACAAATAAATGGAGGTTTTGTTCCTTTGGAAAGGAACAACAAAAAATAAAAGTGTTGTTCCTTCGGAAAGGAACAACAGAAAAATGAATGTGTTGTTCCTTCGGAAAGGAACAACAAAAAAAGCAAAAGTGTTGTTCCTTCAGAAAGGAACAACAGAAAACAAAAGTGTTGTTCCTTCAGAAAGGAACAATAGAAAACGAAAGTGCTATTCCTTCAGAAAGGAACAGCAAAAATGCAGAAATGTTGTTCCTTCGAAAAGGAACAGCAAAACGTAAAAGTGATGTTCCTTCGGAAAGGAACAGCAAAAGGCGGAAGTGTTGTTCCTTCAGAAAGGAACAACAAAAATGCAGAAATGTTGTTCCTTCGGAAAGGAACAACAAAACGTGAAAGTTTTGTTCCTTCGGAAAGTAACATCAAAACAATGGAAATGTTGTTCCTTCGGAAAGGAACAACAGAATGCAAAAATGTTGTTCCTTCGGAAAGGAACAACAAAATGGTGGAAATGCTATTCCTTCGAAAAGGAACAACAAAATGCAAAAGCGTTGTTCCTTCAAAAAGGAATAGCAAAGCGGTGAAAATGTTGTTCCTTCCGAAAGGAATAGAAAAATGCAGAAGTGTTGTTCCTTCGAAAAGGAAAAACAGAACGGTGAAAGTGTTGTTCCATCTGAAAGGAACAACAAAATGCAAAAGTTGCAGAAATGCAGAGATCTATACAGAAAGTAATTTACACAAAGAAAACAAAAGAATTATCTACAAAATTTGAAAGCAATCAAATCACTTAGTGAACCAAAAGTGAGGAAGAGTTCTCCTCCTTAGCCAGAATCTGCATGTCAGAGTCTTCCCAGAGTTGTTGGTAGAAGGATTCCCGAGTGAGTGGTTTGTGGTACAATCGAACTCGGTGGCCATTTGCCTTAAAGGTATGTCCAGATCCATCAATGGTGGTTAAAGTAATGGTGCCATTATCATGCACCTTCTGGATTTCGTATGGTCCCAGCCAGCGAGTTTGAAGTTTCCCCGGAAAATCCTGAAACTTGGAATCGTATAGGAGCGCCCAATCTCCTTCGCGGAAGACTTTATTTTTGATGAGGGCGTCATGCCATTTGGCTCTCTGTTGTTGGATTAATGCGGTATGTTGAAGCGTGGAGAGCCTGATTTCATCCAGCTCGTTGATTTGCTGTAGTAATTAATCTGGGCCTCATTTAAATCTAGACCGACTTCTTGTGTTGTTCTCAAGGTTTGTATTTCGAATTATATTGGAAAGATGGGTTCTTTTCCAAATACTAGGTGATATGGGGAATAACTAGTAGTGCTTCTCGATGTTGTTCTGTATGCCCACAAGACTTCTGGTAATCTTGTAGCCCAATCACGTCTGTGTGACGCAATGGTTTTTGTCAGTATTACTTCTATTACTTTATTCATGCTCTCTACTTGGCCATTTTCCTGTGGGTGGTATGGAGTAGTAATTTTATGTTGAACATGATAGTTTTTTAGTGTTGCAGCAATTTTATTACCAGTAAACTATGGTCCTCCATCAGTGATTATATCTCTTGGGAGGCCATATCGCACAAATATCTGAGACAGGAAATGAATGACAGAATCCTCTGTAGCTCTTGGCAGTGCCTCTGCTTCAACCCATTTGGTCACATATTCCGTTGCCACCAAAATATATGTTTTCTGGTTTGATGATGGGTTGATCGGACCAACAAAATCGAGCACCCAATGCTCAAATGGTTCAATGACTAGCTATGGGTTCAAAGGCATTTCGTCGGACTGTCCAAGGCGTCCTGCTCTTGGGAAACTGTCACAAGCTTGAACAAATTTCTTTGCATCTTTGAAGATTGTGGGCCAATAATACCCTGTTTGCAGAACTTTGTGACCAGTTCTTCGATCTGCGAAATGTCCACCACACGGTCCGTCGTGACAGGCTTTCAGAATGTCAAAAATTTCATCTTCACGAACGCATCTTCTAATGTGCATATCTGCTCCTATATGAAATAGGTAGCCCCCAATCCAAGAAAATCGGGTACTACGATGGACAATATGCTTTCGTTCATTGGGAGTTAGATGTTTTGGTAATTTGCCTACTACTAAATAATTCGCAACATCAGCGTACCAGGGTGTTTTGACAATAACAATGAACAAATGTTCATCTGGAAATTGATCTTCGACTGCTGCTGCGTCCACTGGTTTTGGCATTCGTGAGAGAAAGTTAGCTACAAGATTTTCTTTTCTAGGTCGGTATTTTATTGTGATGTCGAATTCCTGCAATAAAATCAGCCATCTTGTTACTCTACCATTTGTAATTGGTTTATTTGCTAAATATTTTATGGCAGAGTGATCTGTATATAAAACAACAGGATATCCAGTGATGTAATGCCTAAATTTATTTACAGCATGTATTACAGCTAAAAATTCGTTTTCAGTAACAGTATATTTTAACTCAGCAGGAGACAAATTCTTGCTAATATAATAGATTTCATATGGTTTTTTGTCTTCTTCCTGCCCAAGGACTGCTCCAATAGCTGTGTCTGAAGCATCTGATGAAATTTGAAATGGCAGGTCCCAATTTGGACCTCTGAGCACTGGGGCTATTGACACAAGCTTTTTCAGATCCTCAAAAGCACGGTCACATTTATTTGTCCAAAAAAAATCAACATTTCCTATTAGTGCGTATAGAGGTGCAACAATGTGAGAAAAATATTCTATAAATCTCCTATAATAACCCAAATATCCAAGAAAACTGAGTACCTCTGTCTGTGTGGTAGGAGTAGGTATTAACAAAATTATTTGAATTTTGGCTGGATCTACCTGTATTCCAGCTGCTGAAATATAATGACCTAGGATGAGTCCTTCAGTCATCATCATATAACATTTCTCATTATTTCTGGGAAAACTAGTGTCTTTTCGATCTACTATTCCCACTGAGACGGGTAGCTATCTTAGAAACAAACAATCAAAGCAAATTGTGATTTCCTTTATGTATGATAGATAAGAAAGAAGCAAAGGAGGACCAACCTAGATCTTCCACTTGGCTCCTTTCTTGTTTCCTCTCTCCTTTGATAGAGCTTGCCATTCCTCTCCTACTTGTCCCGCTTTAGAGAATGCCTATAGAGGCAAGGCTACAAAACAAAATCAAAGAATCTCGATCTATAATATCATAAACAATGCAGAATCAGAAATACATTGACCATACAATTGCATTCACAAATAACAAGATTCACAAATACATGATTATATGGAGGAAAACTCAAATACCTTTATTAATAGTAGAAGAGAGTATTACAACCCAGCTGTCTGATCCAGCATCATCCTCCTTGCATCAAAGCCCTCTTCACCTCATGAAAGGCAAGATCACCCAACAATACAATGTTCCTTCTCAAAGAGGAACCAACAACACTTCCTTACAAATTACAAAATTCCAGCCCCTCGATCTCTTAGATGAGGGATCCATTTATAGATGTCTTGCAATGGTGTGAGTCAGCTCTGGGTTTCTGATTAGTGACATTCCACTGATAGTTCTTGGTTCCACTTGGAGATTTATTTGCTCTCTTACTCATCCCTGGGCGAGTTCAGAGATGCAAGTGTTAGATGAGAAGTTTTTAGATGATTCCATGAGCATCCACTTAGCAAACTGTCTCGGAAATTTGTCCATTCTCACTCATCACACCCCACAAAAGGCCTTTTCAGTATGCATCACACTTCCTGTGCGTAGTAGGTGAGATGCATCGCACCCTAACAGTGGAGCATTCAGTACGGTCTAGTTTTGGCCAATTCTAAGTGGTTTTGCAGGTGGAACTTCTGGGAAATGATGTAATCAGTTGACCATGATCCTTTAGGGTATGAAACAACACTTTTAGGGGTTAAAGAGCCCTTGGTTTATCGACATATATGATTGGGGTTTGTTACACAAAATATTGTCACCATGACATTCTGCAGTCAGTGTGAGTCTATCACCACTCATACTGTCCTCCTATGCAAGTCTTAAACCTCAGCTCTTCATATCAAGCCTTGAAAATGAGAGAAAGCCCTTAAAAATCTCTAAAACTCTGGTTCCGCACTTTCTCATAGCATTACCTGCGGTCCCGCACCTACAAGTCATGTCCCCTATGGATCTGCCCACTCTGTTTCTGTGTAATGGGTGCGAACCCCTGTAAAATTAAAAAAGGTGCAAGTACATTCTTAAAAAGTCACTTTGGGTTATTTCTAGAAGCTTCTAGAGGGAATCTTGAGGCGGCAAGTTTGCTCCTTTAAGGTTCATGCATCCATAACTAAAGGAGATAACCCCTTGATGTGAGGAGCTTATCCCTTTGAAGTAGGACTCTATCCCTTTGAAGGTGGACCTGGTAACTTCCTTCCTTTGCACTATAAAATGAGGCATTGGGCTCGTTGCTAGGGAGGTTAAAAGCTGAACATTTTTGAGGGTAAATGTTGTTGGAATTTAGACTTCCTATTTGGGCTTGAGAGGAGAGATTACATACCTTTTGGCTTCTTTGGGAAGAGAGCGAAACTTGTCAAAGTAGAGGAGATTCTTGCTGGACCCTGGGAGGAGCTTGTACAACATCAAGGCACCAAGGTTGTAAAGTTCTTTGTTTAAAGTTAATACAATCAGATTCATTTTTCTCAATAAATTGTCTTCTATGGTTTATTTCACGAATTCCTTGATCATCATGATAAATATGGTTTATTATATTGGCTATGCAGGTGTTATTTGATGTGTGCATGTTTGCGTTTGAAGGTTCTTTAAAAGGGAGCTCATTTGGACAAACGGAGCGTGGCTTCCACAAACTAGCACTGGACTTGAGGTAGGGTCTGAAACATCTCTTGGCTTTTATTTATAAATCGTATATTTATAGAAAGATAGAATTTGTTTGGTTTGCTTGTCGCTAGATATCCATAGATACTAGGGAGATCGGTCTTGTCCGCAAGAATGATTTATCCGCCCGATAAAATGGTGACTCCGCTGGGGAACTTGAATTTTGGTTTTTGCCTTTACTTTTACTTTGACTTGAGGAATTGTTTCTTGTTTTTGGTTTTTGCTTGATGTGTGTGGGATTGGGTAGTTTTTAGGTTCTGGATTGTTTTTTGTTTTGTTGAAAGTTTTAATATGACCGCACATTCTGTTTGTAACACAGTACGGACATCCCCGCACTGTTTCTTTACTACACAAAGCGGTACCGCATCTGGTTCTACTGGAAGCCTGCGGACCCTGTTAAAATTTTTGAAAAACCTAAATTGTTTTTGTCCAGTTAAGTTTAGTTTTTATTTTTGGCTTTTACTGTCCACCCAGATCTGCATGTGTTCTATCAAAAAGCCTTGTTTATGAGTTTCTTTCAGCAAATTCTTCATCTCATCAATATCCATTAAGTTAATTGGTTGTTTTGAGTCTCTTTTTTGAGAAATTCTTACTTTGATTTCCTTTGGTCATTACCTGGAGGGGGGGATAATTTGTGTATGAGTGTTAATCACCTTTGAGTGTCTTTATTTTTTGATCTTTGGAACTCTCACCCAATTTTCTTGACTTGCACTTGATTGGTTCTTAGATTACATTAGAATCATCTTGTGTTTGAGAATTCTTACATAGATCACATTTGCATAATTAGAATTCTCATTTTCAGAATATGAATGAAAAATGTGCATAGATTACATTTGCATACTTTTCAAGTGAATTGTGCATAGATTACAATACATTCTGAAAAAATCAATCGTAGATTTAGATCAACTTTCTTTGATTTGAATTTACATATTTTTATGCTTGTTTTTAACACACAAAAATAAAAATAAAAACTGTTTTGGAATTGATTTGCATTAGTTTTTCTTGATGAAATTAGTGCATTAGAGAATTTGTTATATTTCTCTTAGTGATAATTTTTTTGCATTGTTGGAAGTGAATGGAAACTCTCTCCTTACATTAGTTAGGATTCATCGAATTGAAAAGATTACATTATCATATTCGATTGCATTCAGTTTTGGGTTGGGTCATAATACCATTGGTTTCATATCCATTTACCCTTTTGAGTAATAACAGCCTAAATAACATAGCACTTAATTAAAATTCATCTAGTAATTTTTAAATTTTTAGGGCTCTTTCCACCAATCTAGCTTAGGCTAGTGTCTTGGAATAGGTTTTAGTTAACTCTCCAAGATAGTAAAACAAACAAGTAGTCGATCTTGCCATAGGAAAGAAATTCCAATTGCTACATGTATGCTCTGGGAAGCTCCTCTTAACGGAGTCAAGCACGAGATCATATCTAAACCAGTGAGGTAATCAATCCTTCCTCATTGGGAATGATAGCAGATATACACGCATTAGAAACGGTAAACCTCGGATTGACCATTGTCAAGGAGCCTGGGGTCACTTGTTGGTAAACCTTGGATTATGTCAAGGAGCCTTCAAGGGGATTGAGCTTTGTTACTCTGCCCTTGCGTGTGTATCGGATCGTAGACTATTCCCCCAGGTATATTTATTTCTATTGGTAACCTTAGTGGCCATAATCTATAGGATTCTTTCCTAAGGTGACGGTGGAGGGAAGATCCCACTGTACCTGAAGCAGACGTCAACTAGACTCACTTGGACTCTCTGGAGGGTTCTCTTCACTCGAGATGGTTTTGTGAAGAAACTTGTGCCAGTCTATTTCATTAAGTAGGTTGTTGGGGTAACTGTTCAAACCACCCTTTCTGTATTGAATTCTGTGACGTTGGATTTCATCACCAACTAGTGTTTTTAGTATGGAAAGTTACTGTTTGTGTGTGGTTTGACTCCTAGATTTGATAGCGCTTGTTAATTTGATTGTTTTTACTTTTAGAGACCATAGGTGTGAATTGTGAATTTTAATTGTTAGGTATGAATTGTGAATTGTTAATTTTAGTTTTAAATTGTTAATAAAATTCACTGAAGTTGAATATAATGGCAATTATTCCTGAATTTACCAACCAAGGAACCCCTCTTAACGAGAATCCTAGTACTTTTCCTTACTTTGGAAATGTTGGTCCTCCTTATATGGCTACTTTTTCATTACTTGGATTTACAATAGGTTTACCGATATGGTTATTTTCAACTTCATTGGCCCCAAATACTCCAATTGTTCCACCTCAACTAAATGCTTCACCTCAACAGAGTTCACCATCTCAACATCACCAACCTTTTGTTGACCCTTTACCTTCTTCGCCTAATTTTTCTTCCTCCATTTCTTCCTCTTCGCTTGGTAAAAGCCTTGATGCTAGTAACGAAGTGGCTAAGAAGAAGAAGCAAGATAAGAAAGAAGTCAACCAACCAACCATGGTTGTAAGTGTTAGTTGTGTTGAGGAAACTTCCAACATGCATCGTAAACCCAAATACCCTTGCAGGCTTTGTAAGGGTTACCACTTCCTTATCAATTGTCTTGGTATTCCAAAGGTCTTGGAATTATGGTCAGAAAAATCTCATCAACTTTCCATTGATCCATCAACCAGTGATAGTCAGGTTCCTGGGGAAAAGGGTAAAGTTAGGTTTCCTTGTAAGTTATGCAAAGGGAGTCATCAAACTCACATTTTCCCTCACATGGATGAAGCCTCAAAATTGTTGGAAATCCTTACTGTTCCACAGCAAGAATTTCCAACTGGTTACCCTAAACTTTCTCCCAACCTACCGTCAACTGACGGAGTGATTGATCTAATTTCAAGTACACTCAATCCCACTCTTCCATTGGAGAGTGAAACTCATATCACTCAGGTTGATGATCCATTAGTTGATCAAGTGGTCGATTCAATTTCAGATTCGGTCGATCCCACTCTCCCTTTAGAGATTGAACTTCATACTGCTCAGGTTCTTCTTGTTACATTAGATTCTTCTACGCCAGGGGGCATTTCACATGTTTCTACAGAACCCACTCCAAGTACTGAGGTCTTTTCCTTTGATTGGAATAGACTGACAAAACCTCGTCTTCCTTCCTCCATCCCTTTCCAAATCATTGTCAAGGCTTGTGGTAGGGACATACACCGCACACAGGTAGATGAAGGTGCTTTTGTTAGTATTTTATCCTCAACTGCTTGGAAAGCTTTGGGTTCCCCTCAGCTTGTGCCTATTACGCAGAATCTGAAAGCTTTTAATAGAACCATTAGTGAACCTTTAGGGATCCTTCCTAAGTTTGCTATTACCTTGGAAGGTAAAACTGTCTGTATTGATCTTATGGTAGTTCGAGGTCCCTTGGATTTCAATTTACGCCTTGGGCAAGACTATGTTTATGCAATGAAAGCTGTCGTATCGACACTCTTTCGCATGATGTCTTTCCCTCACAATGGAAATATTGTGACTATAGACCAGCTTTCATTCCCTAGTCTTGTTTCAACTACCAATAATATGACACCCCTAAATGTTCTTGATTCTAAAGTGGTATCTACCTTGCCACGGGTTAATTATGTGGCAACTGGTCCCACATTTTCAGTTACCGATGTAAGTGAGCCTCTCACTATTTTCTCATCTTCCTTTGATTTAGATCCGCTAATTGACATGGAAAACTCTATGGGATTACTTGAACGTGATGTTCTTATCCCTCTTGAGTCCCTTGACATGTGTTCCTTCCAGAGAAATATTCTTCCTTCTGATGAAGACCTCTTGGAAGCCATGATCAAGGTGTGTTCATTAACATGTCTTTCTTTCAATTGGAAGCCATAATCAGTGGGTTCGAGGAAAGTTCCTTTTACTATGTCGACCTTGTTAAAAAATGAATCAAGTATGAGGACAATTCTTTTCCTGTGTCAACCTCATTAAAAAATGAATCAGTTGGTCAGAGGATAGTTCCTGTTACTGAGTCAACCTCACTAAAAAATGAATCAGGTATGAGGACATTTCTTTTCTTGTGTCAACCTCGTTAAAAAATGAATCAGTTGGCCAGAGGATAGTTCCTATTACTGAGTCAACCTCGCTAAAAAATGAATCAGGTATGAGGATAGTTATTTTCATGTGTCAACCTCGTTAAAAAATGAATCAATTGGTCAGAGGATAGTTCCTGTTACTGAGTCAACCTCGCTAAAAAATGAATCAGGTATGAGGACAGTTCTTTTCTTGTGTCAACCTCGTTAAAAAATGAATCAGATGGTCAGAGGATAGTTCCTGTTACTGAGTCAACCTCGTTAAAAAATGAATCAGGTATGAGGACAGTTCTTTCCCTATGTCAACCTCATTAAAAAAATGAATCAAGGATTTTAGAGCATAGTTCCTTGTCTTGTGTCAAGCTCGTTAAAAAATGAATCAAGGATTTTAGAGCATAATTCCTTGTTAGATAGATTGTAGAGAGTAGACATGAGCATAGTTCCTTGTCTTGTGTCAAGCTCATTAAAAAATGAAACAAGGAGCCTTGAGCATAGTTCGTTGTCTTGTGTCAAGCTAATTAAAAAATGAAACAAGGAGTCTTGAGCATAGTTCCTTGTCTTGTGTCAAGCTCATTAAAAATGAATCAAGGATTTTAGAGTATAGTTCCTTGTCTTGTGTCAAGCTTGTTAAAAAATGAATAAAGGATTTTAGAGCATAGTTCCTTGTTAGGTAGATTGTAGATAGTAGACTTGAGCATAGTTCCTTGTCTTGTGTCAAGCTCATTAAAAAAATGAATCAAGGATTTTATGAGCATAGGTCTTTGTCTTGTGTCAAGCTTGTTAAAAAATGAAACAAGGAGTCATAAGCATAGTTCCTTATCTTGTGTCAGGCTCGTCTAAAAAATGAAACAAGGGTTTTGAGGATAATTCTTTTCCTGTGTCAACCTCACTAAAAAATGAAACAACTCCCTCAAGTCTTTCCAAGATCTTGAAAGTAAACCTTCATTTCATCCACCTGGTTGAATGCAATGAAGCTTGGGGGGCATGTACCTCATTTTGCGTCATTATGCTAGGGGCATGCGAACTTATAACAAGCATAGTTTTTCATTTCAAGCTTGTGTAAACATGAAACCAAATCCAAGAAAAGTTCTCTATGGTTCAAGCTTGTGTAAAAATGAACCTATATCTAATTTACATCTCGTGATTGTCGTTTTTATCCGCTAAATTCTATTAGATGAGCCTTGGTTGTTTTCATTCCATCGCCCCCATCTCTTTCGCTGATCATATGCTTTCACTTGGTTGTTTACCCTTCCTGAGGGACCGCATCTATGAGTGGTTTTATTAGCCAACCTCTTAACCATTACATGTTTTGAGTAGTTCCTCCATTGCCAGAACCAGTTGCTACCCTTTATACCACTTGTTCCTCTAGGACGAGTCCTCTTTAAGCTCTTTTCTGACTCGTAAAATATGAAAATATTGCCGAGTTTTTCTTTTTAAACTCGTTAAAATGGAATTAAAAGGACGGTCCACTTACAGCTCTTTTCTGACCGTATAAACATGAAAAGATTGCCGATTTTTGTTGTTTCAAATTCGATATTGGTTATAAAACGATGTGTCGTTGATCGCTTTTTTACTTTTTCGGATCAGAGACACTAATTATGAAAAGTACTCCTTGATCGTAATGGTCAAGTGGTTCTCTCAAGTATTATTTTATACCTTTTTAGGCTTGGGAGACACAAATTTACGAAAAAGGACAACCATGGAGTTTTCTTAAGTTTTTCTTCTGACTCCGTAAAATTGAAAAATGCCGAGTTTCTCCTATACTGGACTGATTAAAATTTAACAGTCAAGGACCTATTTAATTACAAACAGGAACAGACCACTCCTTCTTAGGGTTCGAATTTTAAACTAAGTTGGACTCATCCGAAGGATGAGCTTATAATCAAGCAAATGTTATCCTCCTCAAGCTTGTCAAAAATAAAGAGGTACTTGCCAGAAATAGTGGGGGAAAAGAGAGAAAAATGAACCTGTTTGTTATACTTTGTGTCTTAGAAAAGCATTTAACCACTCTTGAACACAACACTTTTTGTTCACCTGTGTTGGGAAATCCTTTGCCTAACAGTTAATCAAACCATATTGAAAGTCTTCAGCTGGTTTCTGGGTATTAGCTTTGGGTCAATTGTCACCAAACCATCTGCAGTGTCGTTATGTGTTCAAGAGGTCAGTGAAAATAAACCATTCATCTGCAAAATATCTGTCATCCATCTTGACCATCCCTGAGTCAGTCCTTGCAAACATATTTCTTCAAACTTGATTTATGATTTCGTGTTGTGGGCTTGCCTACGATGGATCGCTTTCTATCGACTTCAACTCATTATCTAGAAAGATGATCTAGAAATCGTTAGTACCTTGGAATCTGCATGCCTCAATGGCAGGTTTCTCGCCTTCGACGACAGGTTGCATCATTGACCTTCGATCAAAGGATTCTGTGACATGTTTGACATCAACACATCTATTCACATTTCATGGATTGTACTAAGTACTTTGAGAGCCATTGACATTACTGGTGGTTTCTCTCACACTTGTTAACAATTTACATCATTGACTGGTAATCAAGTGGTTTCTACCATGTTCGACTTCGACACATTCATTCACATGGATAGAATCGTACTAGTTCGGGAAGCAGAAATCAAGACCCTGGATCTAGTTTCCACCATCCAGGTTGCGAGGAATTTTGTTATTCATTATACAGTGGACTATTCATAAACAGATGGCTGCACCCATACTGTGTCTACATATGTCTATACTTGAGATGTATTTCAAGATCACTCCTATATCAGAGCAGTTTAGTTAGCTTTCTAGTCAGTTTTGATCTGAGTATGGGAATGCCTACCTTAGCGATGATATGATCACATATATATATATATATATATATATATATATATATATATATATATATATATATATATATATATATTTTGTATTGAATGTTTTTACAGGTTCCAACCAGGCTCTCCAAAGGATGATCCTCAAAATGATAAAGTACTTCACTCTTCCTAGATGACAAATACTATCCTCATCTATTACAAACTTTGCACTTTAGGGGGCAATTTGTTACACAAAATATTATCACCGTGACATTTTGCAATCAGTGTGAATCTGTCACCACTCATACTATCCTCCTATGAAAGTCTTAAATCTCAGCTCTTCATGTCAAGCCTTGAAAATGAGAGAAAGCCCTTAAAAATATCTAAAACTCTAGTTCCACACTTTCTCTTAGCATTATCTGCGGTCCCGCACCTACTGGTCATGTCCCCTGTGGATATGCCTGCTCTGTTTCTGTGTAATGGGTGCGGACCGCTGTAAAAGTCAAAAAGGTGCAAGTACATTCTTAAAAACTCACTTTTGGTTATTTCTGGAAGCTTCTAGAGGGAATCTTGAGGTGGCAAGTTCGCTCCTTTGGGGTTCATGCATCCCATAACTAAAGGAGCTAACCCCTTGATGTGAGTAGCTTATCCCTTTGAAGGAGGACTCTATCACTTTGAAGGTGGACCTGGTAAATTCCTTCCTCTGCACTATAAAATGAGGCATTGGGCTGGTTGCTAGGGAGGTTAAAAGCTGAACATTTTTTAGGGTAAATGCTGTTGGAATTTAGACTTCCTATTTGAGTCAGTGTGAGTATATCACCACTCATATTGTCCTCCTATGCAAGTCTTAAACCTCAACTCTTCATGTCAAGCCTTAAAAATGAGAGAAAGCCCTTAAAAATCTCTAAAACTTTGGTTTCGCACTTTCTCTTAGCATTACCTGTGGTCTTGCACCTATTGGTCATTTCCCCTGTGGATCTTCCCGCTCTATTTCTGTGTAATGGGTGCGGACCCCTGTAAAAGTAAAAAAGGCACAAGTACATTCTTAAAAACTCACTTTGGGTTATTTCTGGAAGCTTCTAGAGGGAATCTTGAGGTGGCATGTTTTCTCCTTTGAGTTTCATGCATCACATAACTAAAGGAGCTAACCCCTTGATGTGAGGAGATTATCCCTTTGAAGGAGGACTCTATCCCTTTGAAGGTGGACCTGGTAACTTCCTTCCTCTGCACTATAAAATGAGGCATTGGGCTGGTTGCTAGGGAGGTTAAAAGTTGAACATTTTTTAAGGGTAAATGTTGTTGGAATTTAGACTTCCTATTTGAGCTTGAGAGAAGAGATTACATACCTTTTGGCTTCTTTGGGAAGAGAGTGAAACTTGTCAAAGTAGAGGATATTCTTGCTGGAACCTGGGAGGAGCTTGTACAACATCAAGGCACCAAGGTTGTAAAGTTCTTCTTTGTTTAAAGTTAATACAATCAGATTCATTTTTCTCAATAAATTGTCTTCTATGGTTTATTTCATGAATTCCTTGATCATCATGATAAATATGGTTTATTATATTGGCTATGCAAGTGTTATTTGATGTGTGCATGTTTGTGTTTGCAGGTTCTTTAAAAGGGAGCTCATTTGGACAAACAAAGCGTGGCTTCCACAAACTAGCACTGGAGTTGAGGTAGGCTCTAAAACATCTCTTGGCTTTTGTTTATAAATTTCATATTTAGAGAAAGATAGAATTTGTTTGGTTTGCTTGTCTTTAGATATCCATAGATACTAGGGAGATCGGTCTTGTCCGCAAGAACGATTTATCCGACCGACAGGGTTGAAGTGCCCAAATATGTCTATAACACTCATGGCTCAGGCAGAGCCTAGTGGCGATACATCGTTGCAACACCTTTTCCAACGTGTCTAGAGCTGGGTCGAAATCATCTCCGTATGGTGTAAAATCATCCATGTATACTTCGAGCCCTTAATTTATTAAATCTGAAAAGATGCTGAGGATAGCCCTTTGAAATGTGGCAGGGGCATTGCATAGGCCAAAGGGTAAAACTTTGTAGGAAAACGTTCCCCAAGGACAGGTAAAAGTAGTTTTGTCTTGGTCTTTAGGGGCAATCTGAATCTGATTGTATCCACTGAAGCCATCCAAGAAAGAAAATAATTTCTTTCCTGCTAATGTATCTAATACCTGGTCAATGAATGGAAGGGGAAAGTGGTCTTTTTGGGTTGCTTTATTTAATTCTCTGTAATCTACACAAATCCTCCACTTTCCATTCTTCTTCGGCACCACTACAAGTGGAGAGACCCATTTGCTATCGGAGATAGGATAAATAAAGTTTACATCTAAAAGTTTTTGTAATTCAGCTTTCACAATGTCTTTTAGATGAGGGTTAAGTCTTCTTTGGGGTTGGCGAATAGGTCTTGCATCCTTTTCTGTGTAAATGTGGTGTGTACATAACTGGGGATCGATTCCCTTCATGTCCAGATAATCCCATGCAAATGCTTCCTTGTATTTTTTCAGTATTTGGATCAGCTTCTCTTCTTGTTCAGGATTCAAGTTACTATTGATGTTTAAAGTTTTTCCTCCCTCAATCTCTACAGTTTTGCTATTTGAAACGGAGGTAGTAGGTATTGTTTGATCATGAGTGTCTTTGAGAGGATCTCCTTCTAATTCATTATCAAATGCTGCCTTTATCATGTGACATTATACGTGGGATCTGGATTCAGCTTGGTTAATAAAGTTGTTAATAACATCATCCTCTGTTTGATCTTTGAAATTGAGGGCATCTTCTATAGTTAATGGGGATCTAATGTTTTCGGTAAGGTATGATACAGGATGTTTGTTAGCTTTTATTATCATTACACTTGGCTGGGCTGGAGGGTATAGGGCTAGATTCTTGATATTACTCCCTCTAGTTATGGTCATACTGCCTTGTCGGCAGCCAATGTAAGCATCAACGGTTGAAAGCCAAGGTCTGCCTAAAATTAACGGATGTCCATCAAGTCGGTTTTTGGGGTTTATTATCAGAAAGTCGGCAGGATATTCCCAGGAATCAATATATACCATGACATCATGTAGTGTGCCTTCCGGCCTAACCACTGATCGGTCAGCTAGTTCTAATAAAGTGGAACTTGGTTCTACTGATGTAATGCCCAGTTTTTGACAAGTGGTGGTTGTTAAGATATTAATTGCAGCCCCTAAATCAACTAAGGCATTTAAAAAGGTTTGTCCATTGATTTTCACTGTCACTATTGGATTTCCTGGGTCTTCATATTTGATGGGTGCTTCTCTTCCTGATAACAAGTCAGATAAGGTGCCAACTACTTGGACTATTGGGTTATTTGTTATTCTCCTCCTTGGTTTTTTTATACATAGCTCTTTGATGGTCTTTGCATATATTGGGATATCTTGGATAGCTTGGAGGAGTGGGATTTTTATGTACAAATTCTTAAGTTCTCCCAGAATATCAAAGTCGGGATGTTCTATAGGGTGTGGTATAATTAATCGTTCTGGGAATGGGGGAGAAGATGTGGTTGCTTGATGATGAGTCGGTTTTCTAACCACATCTTCTTCTTGTAATGGTTTTTCTGCAGGTAACTGATTTTCAACTTGAACATTTTTATCTCCCTCGGTTTCTATAATGTGCCCAGACCTTAATTGAAGGTTGTTACACTCCCTTAGATCGGTTTCTAGCTCTGGTGTTTCAATTATTTGAACAGATTGGACTGGTCTGTTATTTGGGTTCGGGTTGGGTTGGGCTGGGAGTTGCGGTCTTAAATTGGACTGGGGATTTTGTTGTAGTGCTGGCAGTGTAGGTTGAGGGAGAGGAATGGTTCCTACTGGCTGATTCATTGGTCTTTTCCAGTTTGTCTGCCAGGCTTGACTCTGCGAAGTGGGAGGGGACCATTGTGCTGGATACGCATTGGTTTGCCATTATGGTGGAACGTAGGGAAAATTTGACCAATTAGATTGGCTTGCTTGATTCGGCCATGATGATGAAGGAAATGGTTGTTGTGACCAATTTGAGAAGGGAGGTTGATTTTTCCACATTGTATCATATTGTTGAGCATGATATTGTGGAGGCTGGAAAGAAGAAGCTGGATCGGGGAACATGCTTGATTGTCGCAGCTGCCATTGATGGCACTGATTAAGTAGGTACACTGGTTCTGGTTCTTCTTCTGCTTCTTTGTATACCGCTTTCAAACCAGGAAGTGAGGGACAACTTTCTGTAGAGTGGTCTTTTGTACAAATGATGCAAACTTGAACCGCATCTAATGGGCACTCTTTGTGGCTGTGTTTCTTTCTACATCTGGGACAGAAGATTGCCAGATTTTGCTCTGCCTCTGCTTGTTTTTGTTTGGCTTGCATAATATCGAGCTGTGTTGTCAGAGTCCCCAATATATCGGTTTTGAAATTTTCTAATAAATTTCCAATTTCCGCGCGAGTTGCTCCTTCTGCAAAGATATTGTTGTCCCTTGTAAACCTATCAGGTTCCCCTAGTCTTAGCCTTGAGCTTCCTCGTGAGCTCCTGATACATAAATCAATAATGTTAGCAAAATCTTCTTGATAGATATCTCCTTTTCCCATAATATTCAATGTTTCAATCCATTGTTCCTTAATACCTTTAATTAATGTTGTTCTTAATACATTGTCAAGTAAGGGTAATGATGCATAAGGAGATCATTGAAGATTATACTGAAAACGTTCAACATATTCTTCTAGTGTTTCATTAGGTCTAGCTACCATCTGAAATATTTCATCTTTTAACTCTCTGGATCTACAATAATCCTGATATTTCTTCAGGAAAGCACTTTTCATTTGATCCCAGTCATTGATAACACCCCCACCCAACCCCATAAACCATCGTAAAGCAACCCCTATTGAGGTAGAGAGAAATAGTTTCAGCTTCTGGGTGTCATATCCTCTGAACAGCACATCTAATTGAAACAAAAATGCATCTGGGTCTTCCAATGTTAGGCCATGAAATGTAGGGATACGCTGGAGAGGAATTGCCTTCATAGGTGCATTGACTGCATTATCTACAATGGGATATTGCAGTGTGGAGGTTTGGGTGTTTGGCTGGTTCTGGGCCATTTGGTCAAATATATGCCAATAACCTTCCAGGATTTCTAGGAGGGTATTCTTAGGTTGGCTAGACGGAGCAGGGATGGCCTTAATAGAACTTCCTTTGTCTGGGATGATGAGAGTTGCTAATGTCTGGGGGGATTTTAGTTCTTGAGGTTCTTCAACTTCGTTCTGGATGATTTTTGCAGCACTTCCCTTATCTGGGCTGCTTAATGCCTAAATTATTCCAAGAGGAGATATTGGTTCTTCAGTTTCCCCTGTTTCTCCTCTCCCTTCGCAAAGATTACTAAGGTTCCCTTCTTGCAATGATTTTGGGCTAGAATTCTCAATTTCTTGAAAATCTTGCTCCTCAGTTTGGCTGTGCACCTCAGCAAAGGCTACAGATGGTGATCCTGTGGCCTGAAGGGAACTAGTAGGTTGTCTAGAAGCAATTTTCTAGGTCCTATTGAAGGCTGAGATTCTGATTTTTTAAGGATTTCGTCTATAAAGGTCGATCTGCCAAGGGTCACCAGCCCCTTAGCTTTATCAGGCTTGGGTAGTGGTTTAGGATTTTTTTCAGGCTTTTTCTGCTTATTCATGCACACAAATCAAATTTTTATTTCTACCCAAAACAACAACAAATCTATAGTAAAGCAGGTAGGGGAGCAGGGCTGTTACATGCTCCGTACGCAGGTTCTTACCTCCCGTTTTTAAAACCCAATTCTCTCCTAGCAGGTAATTACACTACTCTAGAAAGAAACAAATGGCTACACTCTTCCCTGGCAATGGCACCAAAATGTCGAGCAGTAAAAAGGGTCTTTTTCACCTCTATTTACCCTACATTAATTATCAATCCAGGTACGATTTTTTATCTCAAAGAGTGTACTCAGTTTGAGGCAGTCACTTGTCAAGAGTAATGCTAGTAGTATAGTGCTTTAAATACAAGAGTAAACGGATGCTTGGAATAAAATCTACTTACAAAAAGAAACTTAACACTCTGAGACTTAAATCATTCACTCAGAAAGCTACATCACTTCATCAGTCAAGGGTGCAGTAACAATAACTCTTTCCTTTGTAAACTGATATAATTGGAAAGCAATCAAGGAAAATATCATCAACCTGGGAACTGGACAACAATAGTTAATGTTCACTACAGTTTCAGATCATTTTGTTCACACCAAAGTAATGATAATTCAAATAACAGGAAATGGAACAACAACTAATCTACTTAAAAAGATTGAACAACAAAGCTTTAACCTACAGAAATGAACGAAGCAGTAATTGTAATCTATAGGAATTAAGCATCAATCTTTACCTCAGAAATGATTTGAACAACAAACGGAAATAGGACAACAAACTTAAAGGAAGTTATGAAATATTGAACAACAACCTGAATCAAATGTAAATGCACAACAAACCAAATCAAATATTGCACACATCACATCTATATTGAAAGAAACAGTAATCTGAGTTTCGGCATAACAATTATTAGTCACGGTTATGAAGAAACAGCAATTGCGATCACGGTGGAACAACAATCCCAATGAATACTAATCACACTTGGAGGTAAACCGTAGATAAATACACAATAGTACTGATTTATGAATACGCAGCACCGTTACTCTGTAAACGAACAGTAATGGTAATCTGTAAGGAACAACAATGTTATACAATAATCTGCTAAAGGAACGACAATGCGATATAAATTCAGAATGAACAACATAACATTCTAGTTGCAGAAGATAACCTTACTATTCAAATGGGAATGTGATATAACAGAGCCAACATATGAAATAATAAGGAACAATAGATTACTGAACAAAGAAGATAAAAGAAATCAATCCACACACGACTTGGAATCGGAAAATAATGGTACAGGAAGCAAGTGATCCACCAGGGCCGGGCCCTTAGCCTCCAGGGACGCACTGTTGTGATTACTCTAGAATCAAAGACGGAACATCAACAGAGTTTATGTATTAATCATCAAAACAGAGTTACAGTAATTCCCTCTTTAAAGAGAGTCGATGATCAAAGTTTAAGTTACAATAGGGAACTTCATAAAACAACTATAGTTCGCCCCCTGGGCTAGCAACATTGTCCCTTCTTATAGCAGCCAAGCGGAAATATCAATGATACAGATAATCTTTAAAGTAGCAATCCCTCAGGATCAAAGGATCCTGAGGGATTCGCCAGATCGTTATTTCTCAGTTATCTCTTCGTTCTCTTGCACCGATTTGGTATCTCCTCTTCCTTTTCGTGGCTTGTACGCTCCAATCTGGATTGCCTCGTTTGGATGCGGTTCCCTGTCAAAGGGACAACAGTTGATTTTGTCTTGTCTTTTCCTTTGGAGTGGCGATCTTCCATTTTCCTCTTTTTCTGCATAGAAAAAGGTAATTATTAGACATTTTACGTTGCTCACAAATCTTCTAAACTTTATCATAATCTTTCATCGTATGCTCATTTCATAATGCAAAGAAGTTATGAATTTAAGGAAAAGATGACAGAATGAGTGGTGATTACATACCTTCCCTAGTTCTCAACACAATAAGTGGTGATTACATACCTTCCCTAGTGCTCAACACAATAAGTGGTGATTACATACCTTCTCTCTTGCAAAGGTTCGACCATTTCGTGCCCTAACTCCTTATATCCCAACCTCATTGGGGACATGCAAAGAAAAATAGATAAAGAGCAGAACAATCTAATACCACTGATTTGAACTTAAATAAGAATGCAACAAACCATAGATATAACCATAAATATAGATACACAACAAAAATAACACTTCATTTCATTAATATCAAATATTGAAATATGCTTACAAACAAAATGGAAATAAACTAGCTCAGGCGATTGTAGCTTATCTCTTAGAAGAGATGTGCTAGCTACATGCCTCTGAATTGTGTTATAATGAGGCTCGAAGGCCTATTTGTTATTGAAAAACAATGAAAAACCCTAAACATCGAAAAAATTAACCCTAGGAGATGAAGCGCCAAAACTATGGGCCCTGTTTGGGTAAATTGGTACATCAATTTCACGGGTTGTAACTTTGGCGTACGATCTCCTTTTGATGCACACAATACCTCGTTAGAAATATCTAACTGAGGACTACAACTTTCGAATGTAATCATGAGTTGACTCATGTTTTCATGGTTTTCCCAAAAAATGTCGTTTAGGGCCTCAAAACGGCTACGGAAGTTTAGGACCCGAAAAACTACCAAAATAGTAAATTATGCAACAATTAAGGAAACTGAAAAATTGAAAGAGACAATGTTGGGTTCCAAGTGGAATAGGAGGGTTTCCACCAATATCCACCTGGATTAAAGTCAAGAAGGATTACTCAGAGATTACATGACAGTTACGATCATGTACAAGAACCTATTACTTCAACTAGGGCAAATATTTCTCATAAGTGATTTTCTAGCTATGTCGCACTAAATTCTTCGATTAATGAGCCCTCTATTTTTACAGAAGATGGGTTGAGTGATTCCGTGATGGAGGAGAGTGATACTTGTGAGAGAAGCTTTGGAGGGATTGGTTATTGATTCCAATACTACAATAGAGTTGGATTTGCAGCCTATAAGTGAAGTTGACGCACTGGATTTGCATTCCAACAGATTGGAAGAAAGTGGTGAGCATTGGTGAAGTTTGACGAGGATAAGTGGTCTTCAAGATCACATGTATATCCTTTAGTGATTGGAGGAAATGAAAGGTTTTTGTTCTTGAATTTGATCCAAATATAAAATAATATCTCAAATCTAATTTTGAGTGAAGAGAGGAAAGGGAAGGGTATCATTCTTACCCTCTACTTCAGCTCGCTAGAAGTTTAGATGGCTTTCTTAGTGATTACAAGATGGATACAAGCATGTTCATGTGCCAAAAAATTTAGTAACTTAAGTATTTTTCATAAGCTACTTGATAGACATGTTGCACTGACTTATTCAATCAATGAGAGTTCCAGAGATTCCATTTCTTGCAAAGAGGGAGTGCTATCTTTTCGTTGCTTTGAAAGTATTTTCACCTAGCTAGGGGAGTACTTGGTGTGATGATGAAGGCTTGCAATCCCTACCCCTTTTGTTTTATTTTTTTTGAATTACTTGGTGTGATGATTAAGACATGCTTCTCCAGGTCGTTGTTAGCACACATGTGATGGTTTTGAAAGATTTTACAAGGGTGCACTTGTTTAGGATGATGGTTGCTTATAACATGTATTAAGGACCATGGAGGATGGTTTTATACTCTTGGAATTTGGGGACAAGTCATTAGAGGTATTGGAGACACCATGCACATATGTTGAGGAAAAATTCTTGACTTTAAAAGCCAATGATAGGAGGGTGGACAACTAACACTTCATTTGGGGCTTTGATAGTTGAATCGGACTACTTAGTTCCATATTTTTGTGTCAACATCCCTCACATTAGGCCATATAAAAAAAGGGAAATTTCTTTATTAATCACAACTACCTAGTATCTTATATATCGATATTTGGTGTGATTATAGCTACTTGGGAATATTGTAAGATCATGTATTACTTTTGTAACAAATATTCGATGCTAATTTGATACTAGTATTAGGGTGCTTTCACTTGTTAGATGCAAGTATGTGGCTCTTCTTAATGATTTGTGTGATGCAAGTGGAAGATCATGGGATTTGAAAATTCGTGTGATGTTGGCAGCTCCAAAGGTTGGCTTGTAGAGTTTGGTGTAATGCCTTGCTTGGCCTTTGTATTATTGAACAAAGTTCGTAGTAATTGTGGAAAACATATCTAGGTTTGGGAGGCATCAAAGACTCTTTTATTAGGATGATTTGTGAAAGGAATTGTTGCACCAACTCAAGATGAACTGGGATGTTGTGCTTTTCATTACTAGGATAATATGAAGTGTACAATTGTTATGCTAAATTTTTCATCATAAATAAGATATTTCTCATGGATCGATCAATGTTCATTGCTATTTTACAACATGATTTGTTAAGATAGTGGGACTGAATTCTATGTTGTCATAACATGCTTAATGAAACTTTAAAATCTATAATATTATATTTTCATTGTAGCTAAAGTAATATTCATATATGTGTAATAAGATGGATATTTCCCTAAGAGACTGTAAAATGATGTACACCTGAAGTCTTTTTCATGTTTATATCCCTGATTTTACCTAGAAGTAGTGATGCGAAGTTTTGAATTTTCTTACAAGTCCATTGAAGAAATTAAATACAACACCAAGGATACAAAATCTAAAGAGTAGTTATGTGCCCTCATAGAAGTGAGGCATATATTTATAACTGGGAATATTCAATAGATATTGACCTATATACAAACCAACATGACTTTAATAAGTTTACATGGTAAGTTCCAACCTCAAAATCATTAACTAAGTGATAATACTTGGGGATCATAAAAAAAGGCACAATCATTCTGTAAGTAAGAAATATTTCATTGGGTCACCTAGTGCTATTTTTTTTTACAGTGAAAAGGCACTATTCACTTATCCCTTTCTCCGCATTTGCATCTCTTTTTGTTTAGTTTATATGTGACTTTTGGAACATTCAATGATACCGAGGGGGGGGGGTTGAATTAGTATCAACAATTTTTAACTTAAAAATCTTGTAAATGCATCCAAAGTTATAAATCAAAGCACATAAATATACAAAACACAAAATCTTACGTGAAAAACATATAATTATTTTCTTTATATATATAGTACATTCAGATCTATCAACACTAATTGAAAGGAATCACCAACTCCCTAGTTTATGAGCACCAACTGAAAGGAAGAGCCAACTCCTTGATTGATCAACATCAAAGCTTATACAAGAATCAATATTAGTCAAAGAAAGTTCACTCTTTTGGAATCTACTCCTTTGTCCTTCACATAGGTACTAGGATTCCTAAACACAACACTTCCCTAAACAAATGATCCTTGCACTCGACCTCTAGAGATCTGCTTCCTTCATAGGGTTTGACCTACTCAACATAGTACAATGGTATATCTTCCAAACAGACATGAATCTTGATTTCAAACACTCTAGGATTTATCCCTAAAAATAGGTTTGAGTTCAACCCTCTATACAAATCTAAAATTTGGCCTTCAGAGGGGACAAAGTTCTATCCTCAAGAATAGTTATGTAATTAGGCTTCTAGCCAGGGAAAAAAACAATAAAAAGGTGTGACAAAAGATCTTCCAAAATAATACAAAAAACCTTAAAAAATCTAAAAACAATTCAAAATGTGCCAAAAATCCTTCCCTGGAAAGTCTCTCCAAATAAGCTCTTTTTCGCTTCTGGTTCATGAGTTATGAACCTTACATATCTTTTCTTTGCTTTTTTGAATAGATCTAAAATATCTTGAGTGAGTTGCTTGAAATTATCCTTCTCGTGCCTATTTATAGTGCATTTGGGGTCTATATTGAGCCAACTTGTCCACTGGTTGCACTGACTTATGCACTGGCTAGACTGGCTTGTGCATCTGGCAAAATATATAGTGAAAATTTGAAAAATCATTTCTCCTGAACCGTGAGGAGTTAGAGGGAGTGCCATACACCATTAGAAAGGTATCAAAATAAGATTTCCAACCATATATGCTATGCTTCCATTTGAGCTAGGTAAATGGAGAAAAAATGCATTAAAATATAAGGTATCCAAATGGGGCATTGAGAATCCAAAAACTTCTTTCATTTGGACATCCTTTGACATCAATGACAACTTCTTTCAACAATCTCCCCATTTTTCATTGATGGCAACCATCATACTCCCCCTGTGATCATGCTCCCATTGCCTGCGTGTTTCTTGATCTTTCTCTCCCCCTTTGACATCAAAAAACAAAGGTTAACTCCCCTTGAAACTGTCTCTCCCCTTTTCTTTCTTTACTGAAGATTGTGCAAATCAATTTGGAGAAGAAATTACTCCGAGTTTCTGTCTGAGATACTCAAATGTCTCTTTGGGAAGTGGCTTAGTGAAGATGTCTAAAATATGCTCCTTCAGGGCCAACATATTCTAGCTTAGTATTCCTTTTTTTTACTTGATCCCTTAGAAAGTGAAACTTTATAGGAATATGCTTAGTGTTAAAATGCATATTTGGACTCTTAGAGATGTTTATTGCACTTGTGTTCTCACGAAGTATTGAAATAGGCTCATCACATTTTACTCTTATGTATTGTAAGGTTTTCTTCATCAAGAGGACCTAAGTACAACATGTTACTACTATAATATATTCTACTTTTACTGTAGACAAGGATACTTAATATTGCTTCTTACGTAACTAGGATACTAAATAGTTTCCCAAGTAGAAGGATGCTCCACTTGTACTTCTTTTGTCATCTATAATTCCTACCCAATATGAATCTGTGTAAGCTACCTGTGTTAATTCCTTTCTTTTTGGATACCCCAACCCAGATTTTGTCGTTCATTTGAGATATATGAATATCCTTTTCATTATTAGAAAATGAGTTTCCTCCAGTGCTGCTTGAAATCTTGAAACCTATCCAACTTCGTGCATTACATATAGTCTTGAAGCTGTCACATAGAGTAGTCTACCAATCATCGATTTATATTGTTTTGGTCCATTTCGTTGGATTCACCTTCTTTTCTCAACTTGCATATGATGATCATAGGAGTGATCACAGGTTTCTAGTCTTCCATTTTGAACTGCTTCAACATTTATTTGATTCACTTGGTTTGAGAGATGAAAATGACTTCATCTAGTAGAGATATATGCATTTCCAAAAGTAAAGTCAGCTCCCCATGCAAAGAAATTTCAAATTCATTTGTCATATCATTTGCAAAGTTTTGACTTAATATATCATCATCACTTCCAAAGATGATGTCATTAAAGTATATTTCAATGACAATCATATTATCTTGATTTTCCTTTATCTAGAGATTATTGTCTGCATTTCCCTTTTTGAGTCCTTGTTGTTGCAAATACTTGCTGAATATTGAGTACCATGCTCTAGAGGCTTTCTTAAGCCCATACAAAGCTTTATTTAGTCTACAAACATAGCCCTCATCTTTTGATAATAGGAATCCTTTTGGTTGTTCTATGTAGACTTCTTCTAGATCCCCATTAACTAAGTATAAGTTTACATCCATCTTATACACTTTTATTCTTTTGGAGCATGCATAGGCCAAGAGCATTTTGATTGCTTCCATTTTGGCTACTAGAGCAAAAGTTTCTTCAAATTCTATTTCTTCAACTTGGGATATTCTTTGCACACTATCCTTGCTTTGTTTTTGGTCACCTTTCCATATTCATTTAGTTTGTTTATGAAGACTCATTTTGTACCAATCACATTTTTGTTCTTGGGTCTTGGAACAATTTCCCATGTCTCATTATTCTTTATTTGATTAAGTTATTCTTCCATGGAATTGATCCAAAGTTCATTTCTAGCTTCCTCAAAGTTACTTGGTTCAATTGTGGACGATAATGATACATGCCCTTGCTCTGATGTTTGTGCTTTTTTTCTTCTTTTGGTTTCTACTCCTACACTCTTTTCCCTAATGATTTGTTTAAATTTTTTCATGATTCTTCTAATACCAACATTTAGGTGTCCTCAAAGGTGTATGAAAATCTTGCTAATTATCTGATTCTTCTTGTTCTATCTCTGGATGCTTCTCTTCTTATTTTTCTTCCTCTTTCTTTGGTTCTCCCTCTTCCTATTATTCAAATATGTGTGGATTTTTTCTTTCCTTATTGGTATTCAACACTTTTGTTTCATTAATTTTTACATTGATATTTTCTACTATCTTGTTGAGTCTAAGATTGTAGCACTTATATGCTTTGCTTTTACATGAGTACCTAACAAGTATGCCTTCATCTATCCAGAGTAAAACTTTCCTAACTTCTGGTCATCTCTCTTTATGTTACATTTGCTTCCAAATATTCTGAAATTCTTGACACTAGTTGGTCTTCCCTTCCATAGTTCACAGGGAGTTTTTCCATTATTGCTTCCGAGCAATCCTCTATTAAAAAAGTGAACAACTATATGTACTTCTTGAACCCAAAAGATATTATTTAGCTTGGATTTGTACAAAAAATTTCTATCCATCTCTTCCATAGTTCTGTTATTTCTTTCAATCACTCCATTTTTTTGAGGAATTCTAGCTATTAAGAAGTGTCTTCTTATTCCACGTTCTTCAAAATAGTCATTGGATTTATTTGAAGTGAATTCTCCTCCATTATCTAATCTCAAGCAATGGATTTTTAAATCGGTTTCATTTTGAACAACTTCCTTGAATATTCTGAAAATTTTCAAAGCTTTTGACTTCTTTTTAAGAAAAAAACCTAGGTCATCCTTGTGTAGTCATCAATAAACAACATGAAGTATTATTTTCCATCTATTCCTTTTGTTCTTATTGGCCCACATAAATCAGTATGTACAAATTCTAGTGTTTGTTTCATGGAATGTTCCTTATTTTTTAACTCAACTCTTGTTTCTTTTGCACACTGACATTACACACACAGTGTTTGAAGGATTTGTAATTTCAGACATATCCCTTACAATTCATTCTTACTGATCTTTACAATATTTTCAAAGTGTGTATGCCCCAATATCCTATGCCAAAGCCAACTTTGATTTTCCTTTCTTGAGCAACATCTTTCCCTTCTAATCTCATTTAGGATGTATATGTCGTTTGGAGTTCTTATTTTTGTTGCAACCAATTTCCTTAAATCCTTCTTTCCTTATTTCACATTATTTTGAATTGAATATAAGTGTGTGTCCTTGATCACATATTTTTCTAACACTTATCAAAATATGCTTCGTATATTCAACAGGTAATTTTTTTTATGCCACTGCATGATCATTACTTCCAAGGCTAATTGTGCCTTTCCCTATAATTTGGCAGAGTTATCATTGCCAAAAGTGACAAATCTTCCTTTTTCTTTCTTCAATGTTAACATAATTTTTTTCTCCATTCATATGCTTTGAGCGTCCACTATCAATATAATATTAACTTCTTTTGCTTTGGGCTTGTAGGGCAAGCCCATATTCCTCAACCTTCAAATATTCCTGTTTATTTTTCCGAGTTCTTAGTTTCTCCCCCATATGATGGACATGAACTTGTGTTGTTTCCCTTGAAGGAACTACCAAATTGCTTCTATAATTTATGGCCATGTGTTTAAAATTGTTCCATTTGTAACACTTAGTTTCATCACTAGGAATGCCAAAATTGTTATAATTTCTCTTGAGAACCTACCTCACGAGATTTTCTACCATAACTACCTTCATAGTAGTTCTTGGGATTTTCATAGCTATTTCTAGTATTTCTACCTCTTGCATAGACTCTACTATTTATAACCTTTTGCCCAAAATTATTACAAGAATAACACACTCCAAGAAAAATATTTTGGTACCTGAGTGTAGGTGGTCTTGTTTATGGTGTTGTCCCTCTCAATATGATATTCTTCTTTAATATTATCATTGTTGGATTTTGTGCATCCTCCTTTAGCGACTTATATTCTTCCTTCTCGATAGGACCGTTGAGTGCATCAACATAACTTCATTTCTTTCCTTCATTTCCTGTCATCATATAGCTTGAACCTTTATCAATATTATTTGTTTATATCCTAGTCCATACCTATCAGTGAATGATTTATGGTTACGTATGATTTCATCCAATATTTTGGTACTAGTTGTCAATTTTTTGTTGGATGTCCTTCTTTCATAGTTCCTTCCTCAAGGAGACTATCTTAGCTTCTACATTCCCAATTATTCTCTCCTTCTCTTCCAACTGTCTCCTGGGTGTTTCTTCTAAGATAAGTTAAGGAACTAATCAATTCCACCTCAAGATCCAATTCTCCTTATTCTTCATGATTTCCTTCATAGTTTTCAGGAGTTTCGTTATGAGAAACTAATTCCATGAATATAAATCTATTAGAATCATGGTCACTATCATCTAGCTTCATCAGATGAGTTACTATCTTCTCTTGAATACAAACTTTTCTTTTTGAAGAATTTTTTGTTGTTCTTTCCTTTGTTTCTTTTCTAATATTTCTTTTCTTTCTTATAAATTTCTTCTTCATCACTATCTGACCCGTCCCCAAAAGGATATTTAGAAGCCTAATAACCAATTATTCCACATTCAAAACACTTAAAGGGAGGCTTACCTTTATATTTGAGAGTTCCTCTTTTCAACTTTATCGCAAAGTTGGCTTCTTATTCAGCGCATCAATCATTGCTATAGTCAGAGTTTGTTTTTGACTTTTTCTTGTTCTTCATTGTCTTATTGGACACCTTCAAAACTACTTCTCTTTTGGATGGATTTTCCCTTTTAGTCCTCTTCTCTCCCAATCCTCTAATAGTATTCATGATCTCATAACTCCAAGAAAGTAAGTTGCAACACCTTCATCCTCCTTCATCTTTAGGTGTTCAAACTGTCCTCTATATGTTTGAAGCTTGGCCCCTTTGACCTATTCATATCCTTCATACATATTCTTGAGTTTGTCCCAGATTTCCTTTATTGATTCACAATGCATAACCTTGACAAAGTTTTATAATGTTAGCCCTCCTAGAATGGCAT
Source organism: Pinus tabuliformis (assembly GCA_031772625.1). Taxonomy (NCBI): domain Eukaryota; kingdom Viridiplantae; phylum Streptophyta; class Pinopsida; order Pinales; family Pinaceae; genus Pinus; species Pinus tabuliformis. Next base: position 1,127,195,793 of record CM062818.1, read on the forward strand.
ACATAGCCTTCATAAAGTCTTCTTCTAACCAGATCTATTGGAGTAGAGGTTGGTACCTTTTATTTATTTAGAACAAATTTCCAAACATCAACTCCTTGTGCTTGTAAGAAAAATATCATCTGTATGCTCCAAAAGGCATAATTTTCTCCATCAAACAATGGTAGACTATGTTTGGTGTATTATTCTTTCTTTTCCATGAGTCTCACCAAGATCTACGTTCAAGTGGTTAAAATGTTTCTGAGGGAGTTTGTTGTGATACTAATTGTTGGAATATTTAGTAATACTGAGAAGGGGGTGAATCACCATTAACAATTTTTATCTTCAAGAACTTGTAAATGCATCCATAGGTATAAATAAGAACACATAAATATATAAAACAAATGCATTTTTAAGTGAAAACCACATAAGGATTTTATTAATATATATATTCTTAATACACGATTCAATATTATTCAAAGAAAGTCTACCCTTTTGGAAGCTACTCCTCTTTCCTTCACATAGTCACTCGACTTCTTAACACAATAATTCCCTTAATAAATGATCTTTGAACTTGTCCTCCTTATCAATAAAACAATATTTGCATAAATTAGCCTCTAGAACTCTACCTCCTTCAGAGGGTTCAACCTCCTCAAAAGAGGAAAATGTTAGATCTTCAAAATAGACCCGAAACTCACCTTCAAAAACACCAAGATTTAGCCCTTAAAATAGGCTTGAGTTCAACCTTCTCTGTACCAGAACTTTGGTCCTGAAATTTGGCCTAAATAGGGAACGGTCACTGCTCTTAGGAGAGCCCTGAAATTCAACCTTCCACACTAGAATTCGACCCTCTACATAGATCTGAAATTTGGCCTTCAAAGGGGACAAAATTTGGCCTTTAAGAATAGGTCTACAACTAGCCCTATATTCCTATCTAAAAACATTCAAAAGTTGTGCCAAAAATCCTTGCCAAGAAAGTCTATGCAAATAAGCTCCTCTTCACTTCTAGTTCATGAGGTATGAACCTTAAACCTCCTTTTCTTCACTTGTTTGAATATCTGAAATTTCTTGAGTGAGTTACTTTAAATGATCCTTCTTGCACCTATTTATAATGCATTCAGGGTCCAAACTAGGCTTGCTTGTCCACTAGCTTAGCTGACTTGTCCACTGGCTAGACTGGCTTGTGCAATTGGCAGAATCTATGGTGAATATTTGAATTATTATTCTCCTAACCATGAGGAGTTAGAGGGAGTTCCATATACTATTAGAAATTTCTTGGAACTTGTAAGATTTTCGACCATATATGTTATGCTTCCATTTGAGCTACGTAAATGGAGTAAAAATGCATTCAAAGATAGGGTATCCAAATGGGGCATCAAAAATCAAAAAATAATATTTTGAAATATTCCATTTGAATATGTAATTTTCTCTTTAATTTGGATATCCGTTGACATCAATGAAAACTTCTTTCGACATTGGTCTTGATACCATTAAACCTAAAACCAAATATCTATTATATGAAATCAAAAAATAAAGAAAAAATTATGGCACCCATGGTAACTTAACCAATTATGCATTAATTAAACATAAGGAAATGATGAATGATAACCAAAAATAGGGGTGAGTAATGACAAAGAAATGAAGCACATAATAGATCTAATAATTTTGTGGTTGGCATGGATGGCATTTAAAAGTAGCAAGAAGGATACCATAAAGTAGTCAAGGTTATAACATAACAAACCTAAATAATAAGGCTTGAAAAACATAAATATTTTGAACCCAATGTAGTTTAATTAATGTTATGACATATGTTTGAATTTTAGAGCACTAATTAAGCGATAATACCCAAGAACCATGCTAGAATAAGAAACCATTTTGCAAATGAAGAATATTTGATTTAATTATAAAATGATGCTATTTTGCTAGAAAATAACACGACCCACCTATCCTCTGCCTTGAATTTACATTGTCTAAGGTATATTATTTAGTTAGCCTTCTTATACTCTACAACTACAACCACTTATTGAACAAACAAAATTTATATATGAGGCCATAAATAAACCACATACAAAATTAAGTATCTAAGTAAAGAGAACGATGAATTAGCCATACATTCCCCCTTTCCCTTGGTCATTTCCAACTTCTAATATGGAATCATCATACATTGATCAACATTATAGTTGTGAAAATAATGAATAATAAGTCTTGAAGATGTGAACCACAATATAATTCTTTTTTAAGCAAAGTTTGTGGAAAATATCGAAAATCGCACATATTAACAAGATGATAGTTCAACAAAATTATGACAAAATGATAAATCTTTGTGAAAATACTTTTCGAAGAGAAAAACATGAGTCACCCATCCTTTGTGCTACATTTTCACAAGGTAAGGTATCTTCAACACTGGAACTTCTTAGATTCCACAATTATACTCACACATTACACAAAGAAAACAAATGAACTAGAGTATTAGACCACAAATAAGGCATATAATAGATTAAATAACGAATAAATGCAATGAAGAATTAACCATACATATCTCCTTACATAAGTGAGACACGTTAAATATAAGATAAGGTGATTCACATTCATTTATGAACAATAATCCCCATCTTATTTTGTAAGAGAAAATCTTGATTCCCACATCCTTTGTGCTACAATCCCATAGTGTAAGGTATCTTCACAACTACACCTTTATAGACTGTATTACTGTATAAATAAAACACAAAAAATTGAATAAAAAATTAACCATGCATGTCTCCTTGCTATCATCCATTGCCCATTTACATTGAATCATTAGCCATAGAGAAACTCAAATGAGACACATTGCATATAGGATAAGGTGATTCATATTTATTTATCAACAATACCCCCATCTTATCTCTTTCATTTTCTCTACATACAAGCTTCCTCTTTTAAGCAACAAACCAAACCAAGCCCAAGCTACAAACAAGAAAAAAGACAAAAAAAACTATAAAATACCACAAATAAAACAAAGCATGGACATGCTCAAGCTCACAAAACAAAAACATACAAATAATAAGAAAACAAAATGCTGCAAATGTCATAAATCTCTATGCATAATCCTTCTTGCAATGTGGTCTCCTTCTCTGAAAGAGAAAAAGTAGGGAGAATTAGGTAAAATAAATAGAGGAAAAGTAATTGTAAGCATATCTCACAACCAATAATTATCCATAATATGAAACAAACCATTTGTAGAGTTTGTTTTATAAAATGGAAAATCCATTTTTTTTAATAATAATATTAAAATTGTAATACAAGTCAAGCTAGGGTGTTGAATGCATGAACTTATCATCAACTTACTTTAAGTTCATTTATACTTCATTCTACATCTTAAACAATAAAAATGTTTTAAATTAAATTTACTTATGTTTGGGTAATTATGATAAATGTTTTTTCAGAGAAATAATTTTATTTGTAAGGTCCTATTCTAGATCCCTTAAGTGTATAGAAGCTTTGATCTCTCTTAAAGCTTCATAAATCTAGGGTTAAATGAATCTAGGCTAGTAGTATGAAAATTAAGGTTAACTCCTCTCTTTTTTTGTGGATCAAACTATTTTTATTAGAGATTTTCAAAATGGCATAGCATACAAAATTTGTCTCAACAATCTTTACACTAGCATTCTAGGTTGACTCCTTCTATAATAAAAAAAACCAAAAAAAATATAAATTTACAAAGAAAAATAAAAAATTACATGAAACACTATAACAAACATAATTATCTAAATATTAATTAGGGTTATCTTATATGGTTGTAAAATCATTGTTCTCTTCCCACCTTCAAATCCCTACTAATTATATATATTATTAAATATATAAATAAAAAAAAAATATCATTATGGGAAAAAAATTTAAAATTACAATACATCACTTTTTCCCGAAGTTAAAAAATTAACAGGAAAGAAACAATATGCTTTTTTTTATCTTTTATGAGAGCAATCTCATTTACTAAAAAAAACTAAAACACTAAATCTTGAGCATTTTCAGAGTTGTCCATGAAAGCACTAACATTGTAACCCTAACAACAGGGAACGCAAAAAGCCATACGTCCGCTTTTTTCTACGGTGCATCTTATTTTACTGGTTATTTTTTTCCTGCAATTTCTTCTTCCTCCATTGCTTCAACTTCTTCTGAAACTTTGGATTGTTCATACCACAAGACTCACAGAGTTCATTCAACTCATCAACGGTACCACGGAGAGCGTGGTAATAGGTCTTCATATCTTCGAAATACTGCGACTGAGACTGCTTCAAATTCCGTTCTCTCCGCAGCAGAGCTTCAGGGCATTGCTCCTCCTTGCACACACTCGCCCCCCATGTGATCGCCGGGTTCCCAAAGTTAAAATTCTCTCCACTGAGCAGAGATTCAGCCACATCGTCATTATTGCTCTGCCCTTCTGGAAGAAATGCACGAAGTCTAGATTTTTCCCGCTCTGTAAGATCTTCTCTCCACGCCTCTACCGTTAGAACGTTTCTGAGATCCTGTAGCGCAAATATTTCTCTGGGCAATTTTATGGTTTCAGCAATTTGGGCTTCCTGTATCTTGTACTTGTTGCTCACACAATGCTTTGTTATACCAATCTCTGATTCCGGCGATCTGCTTGTGTTGGGCTTGGGCTTCTTGTTTTTGTGGGTATAGCCTTCAATTTTTTCAGAATGACGTTGGCAGTAGCTCTTGCCCTCCACGCGGGGCTGAGAACAACGCCATTGCCTCCCGTCAGATCGCTTGCACCGTAATTCATCTGCCAAAGCGCTTCCTGCGGTTACCCTCGGGCTCATGATTAAGTTCTGAGGTTACAGGATATTTTCTGTAATTTCAGAGCAAAGAAAGATAAAAAGGCCAGAGATTGTACTGTAATTTCAGAGCAAAGAAAGATAAAAAGGCCAGAGATTGTAGTGTGGGCATTGTGATGCAACCCTTTTTCCTATTTATGGTTCAACCTGCCGGTATTTCTTCCATCTTTCATGGGGGCCGACAAGACTCGCTTGCCAGGTTTTTTTTAATGGGTATTGAGATTGGAGAAGTATTTGGAAACATTAATTTAAAAAAAATTGAGATAGGTATTTGGAATAAAATTATATAAAATATTTTATTATCTTAAAGTTTGTGGTGGTTTATTTGAGTGTTTTTTTAACAAGATAATAAGTTAAAGTTTTATGTTTAACTTTGAGGGATAGGTTAATTGGTTCATTAGATTTTAGTTTTCATTTGGTGATAAATTCAAATTTCTTTTGGGTGTTTTGGGGAATTTAACTGTACAAATTAATTTATACGGTTGTGTTTTTTGGGTTTGTCCATGGTAAAGTGGGGTGATTTTTCATATTTAAAAATATTGTTTCTTGTTTTTTTAATGTATATATATTTAAGTTAGATATCATCTATGAGTTGTAGACTAATTAGCTTGTGTAGGGTTTAGTCTACACAAAGTCTTATGTTCAAATTTCATGGGGAGGGTTTTGGAATAGGGCTTCCAAAATTCTAGTAAAATTATTAATAATTATTAAATGGATGGTAGGTATTTAACTTCCATGGAATATTGTGATGCAACCCCTTTTCTATTTATAGTTCAACCTTGCAGGTATTTCTTCCATCTTCCATGGCTTTGCCAGGTTTTTTTTAATGGGTATTGAGATTGGAGAAGTATTTGGAAACATTAATTTAAAAAAAAAAAAATGAGACCTGTATTTGGAATAAAATTATATAAAAGTATTTTATTATTGTAAAGTTTGTGGTGGTTTATTTGAGTGGATAATACCACATGCCCAAAAAACATAACTTGTTCCATAACCAAAATATTTTATAACAATATGAAAATATTCTCAACCATGGATATTCACCCTTTCTCACATACATTATTAACCCGTAAATAGGTTTAGTTAGATATATCTCAAAAATAATTATAACATTTTTCCTTCTTCTATTCAAAAAAATGTTATAAAAATAAAATAAAATAAAATATTTTTATTGTGAAATAAGTTAATGTTTTTTGGTATGTGGTATTGATAAGCCATGGTGTTGATCCATGGTATTGTAATGAAGCCTATTTACAAGTTAATAATATCCATGGTAAAGCACTACTTAATATCCATGGTTAATAATCTTGTCATGTTTTTATAAAATATTTCGATTGTGAAATAAGTTATGATTTTTTGGCATGTGGTATTGATAAGCCATGGTATTGGCCCACGGTATTGTAACAAAGCCTATTTATGAGTTAATAATGTCTATGGTAAACTGAGGGTGAATATCCATCCTTAAGAATATTTTCATATTGTTATAAAATATTTTGGTTGTGAAATAAGTTATGTTTTTTGGGCATGTGATATTGATAAGTCATGGTATTATCCTATTGTATTGTAACAAATCTTGTTTTTTACAAGTTAATAATATCCACTGTAAAGTGGGGGTGAATATCCATGGTTAAGAATCTTGTCATATTGTTATAAAATATTTTGGTTGTGAAATAAGTCATGTTTTTTGGGCATGTGGTATTTATAAGCCATGGTATTAGCCCATGATATTTTAACAAAGCCTATTCACAATTTAATAACTAAATCAAGGTATAACAAATTGAATTTTATTATTTTTATTGCTTTAACTTTTTATTATTAATTGAACAAACATTTAAATGTTTGAACTCTTCCCCATATCACTTTTAATTTTTAATTTTTATTATTATAAAAAATTAAGCCTACATTTAAAATCGTTTACATACTTAAGGTTTTAATAAAACCAGCCTAGATCCATCTTAACTCTGTATCTATGAAGCCACGAGAGGGATCCAATCTCTCAAGGTGCAAACCTCTTTTTTAGTACAAAACTTGAGGAAAGGTTTCCACCTCGAGAGATTTGATAGATGGATCTAGGGTGGTTAGTAATAGTCAGAAATCAAAGGTTCATGTTTTTTAAATATGTGTATGTTAATGTTGAATACTAGAGAGGAGGGGGTTGAAAATTTCACTTCAATCCTTATTTCTCATGCATTTATGGAATAAATAGAAAAACATCACATAATTAAATGAACACATAGAAAATAGAGATTTAACATGGAAACCAATAAAGGGAGAAAAGCACAAACAAATTTTCTTTTCTTTAAATGATTGTTGTAGGCACCATTCTACACTTACAAAAATTGCAAACTCCCACTTGTAGAAGATATATATCCCCCTTCTTAGTTTTGTAGGCTCTAACCCACTAGAGACACCTATCCCCAAAGTTTATTAGGCATCCACCTACCGAGAACATTGATCCCCAATTAGTGTTATTCAATTGTTCATATCTTTCTTTTCATCACCTAATCTTTCTGTTAATCTTTTCCTTTCTTCTGTTTTGAAATATCATTACATTGAGGATTGGGGAAATAGGGTGAGGCGGGAGGAGGGTGTCAAATAGTGTAATTGAATAATTTAACAAGTATTAACAATATATAGTAATTAAGCCAACCAATAAACAACTAGATAAGAAACACATAGGAACATTAGATATAAATGGAAATTCATGAAGGGAGAAAACCATAAAGCTTATATAATAATATTGTTGTAGACTCCATTCTAATTTTATGTAAAATTTACTAGCATCAACCAGAAGGAGATACCCATCCCCTTATTTGTAAACACCCACTTGCAAGAGGAACCAACCCCCTTTCTTTATAGGCATCGACCTAAACGAAGCACTAACTCCCTGAATTTTATAGGTACCCACCTGAAGGAGACTCGTATCCCCTGATTTGCAGGCACCAACCCACTTAGCCTATTAGATACGTCTTTCATCCATTTCAAACACATACCCACATTCTTTATTTTCTTCTTAATCTTCAATCTTATTTGATTCTTGCTTCAACTCTAACTTACCTAGATATTTAACTGCATCTCAAACATACTCAATCTATCAACATTTCACTCAATCACATCTATAATCTTTGTCACTATTCTGCATCTCTTTCCTTGGGCGTATGCTCCTTCCTACTCTAAGGTTATCTACAACCCTTCTACTCCGCTTCAGATCTCCATTTCTTCTTCTTACACACAACAACTTTGGCTCACTCTCATTTCAATTGTATAAATCCATTTTCTATTTTATTGTTTTTATATGTATTTATAGTTTTCAGCCTACTTTACCATGGGTGTTGACCCATGGTATTTACCCATGGAAACTCTTCACCTTACTGTATCAATTTTTTTCCTTCACGATATGAGAACTTGAGCCTCTTCATATTCACGTTGTTTCATTTCTAGCATCCCTCAAATTTGTACAATTCATGCTTCAATCAATCCTCCTATTTATAGGCATAACATCTTCATATTTGTTCTTTGGTGGAATTTAATAGTGTCAACATTTAAGTGAAGTTGGTGTCCAAATGCAAAATTTTATCCAATTGTATCCCGTTATTTTCATGCTCTCTAGAACATATGACCATAGGTCAAAACCGAGTGCTTACACCTAACATGGCGCTTAAGTCTGGACCTATGCAATTCGCCCAGTGTTAAATATCCAATAATTTCGAAGATGCACCCAATGACCCGTTCAAATCAACAATGGAGAAGTCACTTCCCCCACGAATATATGAACATTAATAAGAGGGTGGGAGGAGTGGGGGTCTGTATTTTGTCCTATGTGAAATTAAATATCCCCCACTTTTTTAAAGTGTGCCCTGTGATCTAGTGATCTACTAAAATCAAATGACAAAGGCATCACTTCAACCCCCCTCCTCCCACACCTATCCACACTTTAACAAGTGAGGGGGGCGGCAGGTTGGAGGGGTTGAAGGTTTTGTCCTATGCAGTTTACTTTTGTGCAACGTGGTGCCAAATGAGGTTAATTCGGTCCACTACATGCGACCACTAATATGCACCAGTGGCTTATGGATAATGGGCCATGTCTTTTCCACATCACTTCCAAGTAATTGTCTGCCACTTGTCATGCCACATCACCACCACGTCATTGGCACGTGTTACTTGAAAAAGGACCACTTGGCTACCCAAAAAGGCCAAATCAACCTGTCATGTGTCATGACCATAGGGTGCCACATCATCATCTACCACATGTCTCTGCCAAGTCACCTTGCCATGTCATCGAGGGTCCACTAGGGTCCACATCTTTATTAAAATCCATTACCTCAAACTTAATATTTTTCTTCATTATTGAAGAGTTAGAATAATTGCCATATACCAATGGAAAGCTCTCTGAGAGAGCTATCCAACCAAACAATTTTCATGTGAGTTTGAACAAGTTACTTGCAAACAAAGTGCCTTCTAAGATGGGCTACTAAAAAAACAACCAAGTCATCATGAGCTTAGCACATTTTTAATAGAAACAATCAAGACATCAATAACAACATAAGAATCATGCATGAAAAATCAACAAGATCCCCCTAAACTTGATATCACTTAACATCACTGGCTAGACTTGACAGCAATGACAACATACTCAACAATCTGCCCTTTTGGCATTCATGGAAACACAACCTAACATTACTAGTCATTGATGAATTTTGGGCTTAAATCCCTAAGTTAGACTGATGAAACTACCATTGTTTGCTCACTCTCTTCATTTTCTTTTGAAGTGCCAATAACTTATCATTCTCCTCTTGGATTTGAGGTGCTAATAGATGATCATTATTCCCCTTTGAAACCAATGGGAAAGGGATTTAACTACTCCCACTTTGATCATTCTTCCCCTAAAGGGATTTAGCTACTCATTTTCCAAAATGAGGTTGACACTAAGCATAAACATCTTGCCTATGAATTATGGTCCAAACACCACCTTACTTTTGTTGTTGTTCACTTGTATCAGGAGATACTGATAATTATTCCAATAGCCAAATGGTACCCCCACTTTGATATATTGGGCTATTGGCTCTAATTTCTACTAAAATAATGTTAGGTCCCTATAATACTAGTGTAGACCCTTATTGTTATTAGTGGAACCCCCTTATTGTATTGTCGTTATTATTGTGTTCCATAGAATCCCACTATTGTTTTTGTTGTGCCCTTATAATATTATTGTTATGTAGGCTCTGATTATATTGTGACCCCTCAGACTCCTATATATAGAAAGGAGGTCTTGCCATTTGTATCATCCAATAATTGTTCATTTGTGTAATGTAAAGGAGGTTTCCCCCTTGAAGAGGCTAATTTTGAAGTCGTTGATCTATCTCTTCTTCTATTTTGTGTGCTTGTTGCATAACATTAGCTTTGGATTCTAGGGTTTCGCTACTTCAAAAAAGGTCATCATGGAATGTTCGCTCTAATTTTTTTTGTCCGAAGTTTCAGAAGCTGAAATTAAAAACCATTTGGGCTGAAATCATGATGCACCTCATGTCATAATTTCAGATCTCATCTCGCTATATTTTCGGAGATATGATCCAAGGAAGTTAGGGTTTTTGCACGTTCCCGAATTCCATCTCAAATAGGTGACCTTGGGAAAATCATCATAAATTTCTCTCTGAGCATCGGATTCAAATTTCGTAAAAAGTGACAGAAAGAGGAAAAAATTTTGTTTTTTGGGTATTGTTTTCAGGGCCGAAGGTTGAAACAGTGACACGTAGCACTTCGTACAACTTCGCTCTACTAAACTAGTCTATAATCAGGCCATCGTGGGAGATTGGGCATAGATCTTTCTTGGATAATCCAATCTTGATCAGACTTGTGGGGTTGTAAAGAGGACTAAGTGGGCTACAACATGACCAAATTTCAGACCTTTGAGATCTGAAATTACAGAGATATAACAAATTCAATATCAAGCTCCTACAAAGTGAAAAAAAGGTGTGTAATTTTTTTAAAAATTGCATAAGTTTTGTTTGAAAAATTAGTTGAAGTGATTCAAAGGACATAGTGAAGCATAATTATCGTTAATTTATGCCATGAAGAAAGAAAATGGAAATAACTAGTAAGCAACCCAAAATCTCTACTATGACTCATGCAGAAGAGGAATAAATGCAACATGATATATCAAAATTACGAGACCAAGTGCAACAAATTTCACTCTCACAAAAAGTAACAGAAACTAAGATGGATGGTTTGAAGAATGGCATGGAATCTAAGATGGATGGTTTAGAATCAAAACTGAAAGGAAACATTGAATATTTGAAGAAAGACATGGAAGGTTTGAAGGGATTTTTGGCAAAGTTACTACAAAGGGAGCAATATTTTGATCTCCATAATGTGAAAAACACATAAAAGGTATGCATTGCAACTTTATATTTAGAACCCAAGCAGTTTGTATGGTATCAATGGATTTTCTCTTGTAAAATAATTGCCACTTGGTCAATTTTTACGGAGGAAATGATAGCGCATTATGAGGATACAAAGAGCAACACCTTCTTTAGCCAATTGATAAATCTCAAACAAAAGGCTTCAATGGTGGAGCACATTGAGGACTTCCAAAAATTGAATATAAGGTAAAGGATATTCCAAAGGAGCATATGATTAATGTCTTCATAGGGACTTTAAAGGATAACATTCAACATGAGGTTCGTCTTTAGGAACCTGATTCATTAGAGAAGGCATTCAGGTTGGCAAGAAAAGTTGAAATCAAAATTATGGCAACAAGGAATCCTACCACTCACAACTATAAAGATGCAAGTGTTGTTGCTTCTAGACTTCCACAACCTACAAGCTTGAAACCACAACAATTGGAAGAAAAAAGAGCAAAAGGTTTCTATTATAGTTGTAATAGAAAATACACTAAAGGTCATAAGTGTGCTGAGAAGAAATTAATTTACAGAAATTAGGAAGAGGAGGAAGAAAAGGATCAAGAAATGTCAAAAGAAGAGGATATACACCAGGAACCAGCCCTAGAGGAAGAAGAAATGAATCTGACCATATCTTGTAATGCATTGACAAGAATTACCACTCCTCAAACTCTCAAGATAAAAGGGCATATCAAGAAGAAAAAGGTAAAAGTGTTGATTGATTCGGGTACTACCCATAATTTTATTCATTATCAGATAGTCAAGGAATTGAATTGGTTCCTATATCTAGCACCAACGTGTCAAGTGATGGTTGCAAATGGAGGAACCATAAATTTCTCTGGAAAGTGCCATAATATCAAGCTATCCATAGGAGAATATGTATTTTGTTAGCACCTAAATCTGCCTTAGGCTGAAAGAAGGAAAAAATTAGGATAACCACAAACCACGCTCACTCTGGTAGCTAGCCCTACCAGAGGAGGAGAGGGCTCTATCTGAGTCACGCTCAGTGAATGGATAGGCAAAATGGTCTGAGATGACTTACAATGCAATATTTACCTTAGGCTAGTAAGTGAAAAGGGATTTTGGAAAAGATTTTATGAAGTGACCAAGCTTCTGGGATGTATACGGGACTGGCGCTTAGCAAAGAATAGAGAAATGAAAATGAAGGCACAGATTATTCCGTGAGGCAAGGTAGGCGGCAAGTGCAACAATTTCGGCTTAAGGTAACGCGGAATGGAAAGATTGCTGAAGAGAGTAAAAAGGGCATGGTCGCATGAATCCTTTTCAAGAGAAGAATAAGACTGCACATGAAATTTTCCCACAGGCAGAGCAATATAAATTGAATTCTACCTAATCTCACTTAGAAAATTTCACGGAAATAAAGCATGAAATAAAATATGAAACATAACAAGATACATATGGAACAAAAGAACACATTTGCTACACTCACGACCACAAGAATCTCATGAAACAAAGCCGTTGCCTTTCATTAATTCTCTGTCAAAAATACACAGTGCAGAAACAGAGTTTCTTTCCCACAGTCTCCGAGAAGTTACAAGCCATCCAACCTTTTGCAAATAACCTGCATACAATATATAGAAAGTGTAGAGAAGAGATGGAACGCCCAGGGGTTGGGAAGTTACTCAAATCATTTCGAAAAGGAGATGGAGAGCCAACCCTTAGCTATAGGTGCAGCGCTCTCAAGCATGAAATTTGGCTGGGTGACCCTCTGCATTCTTTTGCCCCTTGAATAGATGCCCATCTGGAGAGAAAACTCTTTAAATGCCACCTTTGGTGCCAAAAAAACCAAAGTGTAGATGACCGGGTCCACTTGGAGAAGTCGCGACCCGAAATGTCACAAAACGGGAGCAAATTGGCCGTTTTTTCCCCTGTGCGCCGCGCCAAATTCTCTGTGTGTCGCGCCACTTTAGAACCTGTTGTTTGGCACTTTCAGGTGTCCAAAATGTGCCCAAGTGGGCTTGTTGGAAAGCCTGTCTTGTCTACATTATAACCCCACTAGAATTTCTCAATTTGGTGCTCATTTTCCCCTCCAAATATTCATTCTTCCAAGACTGCTTTCTGTATGTCAAAAAAGTGGCAGAGAGGCCATTTTTGGGTGTCTTTTTACCTTTAGAAGACCCAAAACTTGTCAAAATTTCTTGCCCAGACACCAGTAGACGTATTTTTCGATGTTGAATCCAAATATGCAAGCCGTTCCTTGATTAGATTCCTATATTTTTAGCGTCACGCTAGTGGCGTGGCGCACAGGGAGGAAATTTACGCAGTGCATTATATCATTGGGATTCAACTGCAAGTAAGTCATTCAAACGTATGACCATTTCCATGAGAGGTAGTCGTAACTGACTACTGAGGAATTTCCTGTTTTATACCCAAAAATTTTTCCTGTGAGCAAAATTTGCACAAATTTTTTGAAATTTGGGTTGGAGGTTCCCTATGAAGTGCTTTGTTGTGCCAAGGAAGCCTCGGCCAAGATTCAAAGCCGATATTTCTCCTTTGCCTCCTTTGCCTCCTTTGCCTCTTTTGTCGCTTTGAGCAATTTTGCCTTTAGGCTCCTGATTCTTGCTTTGGAACTCATGTTTCGGGCCTCGTAGTGATGAGTCATGCACCTCAGCATGTATTTCTCCCTATTTTCTTTGTCCAAAGGCCTCTCCAAATGCATGTTGACCCTCTCAAGGTTGGACTCTCGGTCTTCATTGATTTCTTGCTCCAAAGAGTTGAGCAGAACCCTTCTTCTTTGAGCAGCTTGGCGCTGCTCACGGATGTTCTGCAGCTCCATGATCGTCTGTTGGTCATCAAGTTATGTTTTTCTCCGCTCCAGGTAGTTCATGTTCCACTTGGCCCTTTCTAGATCAATGGTCAAGTCTTCAATCTCTGATTGCTGCTCCCTGATGATCTCTATAAGCTCCTTACTGGTTGGTTCTGCACCTGTCTCGTCATCTAGGAGGAGAACAAACTCGATCTCCTGCTCACCTGATGGCCCTTCCTCCTGCACTGGTTCCTTGCCCTTACCCTGCTCTTGTGATGTTGATGGCGGAAGCAAGGCCCCTTCCACCCCGGGTGGAGATAACACTCGCTTTGCTGCTACTTTCGAATAGCCTCTCTGATATGTGATGAAAAATGGCATGGTGGCAGTCTCATGGCTCTCAAACTGATGTGAAGGACTTCCCATCTCAGGCTCAAACTGATGTGAAGGACCTCCCAGCTCAGGCTCAAACTGATGTGAAGGACCTCCCACCTCGTGTTCTGCCTCCGATATCACTGGTGGGGCACTGAAGAAATCACGGGAGATGAAGTCCTCCCAAGCAATACCCTGCAATCCCAAATGATGGTCTACCAAGATCTAGATGAGAGAAAAATGATATACATTGTTTAGCTGTTGTCGTGGGGTCTTGCGCTGCATGAAGTTTTTCATCTTCTCAATGTTGTTGCAGATGAAAAATGGGAGGCTCATCATCCGCACCCTGGTGAAGTGCATGAGCAAGTCGATGTGATAGGCATAAAGGCAAGAAAACCTCCCCTCGCAACTGAAATACTTCATGATGAATCTCATGAGTGGGGCATACTCATCCCTCAAGAATGTGAATGGAAAAACTCTGGTGAGCTGGCTGAAGCAGTTGTCCTTGATGTAAGGCTCATAGTGATGCCTCTCCACCTTCTTCTTCTTATGCCACTGCTCCCCAATGTTTGGTATCCCTGTTGCTCCTGATATAGCCTCCGGTGTCAAGGTGAAAGTGACCCCAGCTAGGACAGATTGGCCTCCCTGTAGATGAAGTGCAAAAGGTGGGCCAACTCATGATGGACTTTGACATTAGCCACCCTTTGACAAAATTCATAGCATGCCAAGTGTTGAAAACAAGACATGGCAAGTGGGCATGCCTGCAGCTCAGTGAGGGTGCTTGGCTCATCTCTAAGATGTCTACCACTCCGATGATGTCTCCTATGGGCCCTCTCTCCTGAAGATGTGTCACTGTGGGTCCCCTCCTCATACTCTGATGAATTTTCTAATGCCATTACTGCTGCTTGTACCCTGAGTTTTATGCTGCCCTCTGAATCCAATGAAACTGATAGATGCTCTGAAAATTTGTCACCAAGGGGACAATAAAATAGGGAAGTGTTAGGAGGGGAATGATGAAAAGGGGAATAGGGGTTTAAAGGAGAAATTTATCAGGGATTTGGGAGTGTTTGGGGTATGGTTTTGATGGGGTAGGGTTTGGGATATTTTGAGCTATGGGAATAAGGGGACGAATGGATATGATTGCAATGTAGCTAGGGTAACTATTAGGGGAAACTGCTCCAGGGGAATTAGCTGATAGAGGTAGGGTAGGAGCATATTTAGCAATCATGTTACTGTAGCAAAACCCTAGCTTTTTACCCTTTTTGTGTCATTTTTGTGTTTGCTTAATAAAAGTTTCGCCTTTGATTTCATGGTCACCAAAATCGTCTTTTTCTTTGAGATAAGGATCAATGGTGAAAGGAGGGCCACCTTTGCAATTAAGAGAGTCATTTATAAACATTTGGGTGATTCAGTGCTTTTTTAGATTCACAGGCCTCTGTGCCGCGTGCTTTGCCCAGTGCACCGCGAGCCGTGTATGCGCCGCGCCAGTGCAATGTTGACACTGTGGCCAGGATCCCAGTGCGTCGCGCGCCCTGAGTGCGCCGCGCCACCCTGTGTGTGCGCCGCACCACCCTGTGTGTGCACCGCGCACTGTCAAACGACACTTGTTTGCTTGGAACTTCGGGGATGGGTCTTAGTGGAGATTTCTAGGGGGTTTCCTTAGGAGACAAGGGGGCATGGAGGTGACAAATGATGAGGAGTGAGGGGACAAGGGGATGGGAGCAACCTTGGTGGCGTCTTCACAAATTTGCAAACCCCGTTTATCATTTTGCTTTGATGATTGTTTTCATGGATGGCCAATGCGCTTTAGATATCATTCAACATCTTAGAAACACCAGTCATTGACCAAATTGACAGAGAAGAGGTTTCTTTTGAGCCTACCTCTTGCTTGCTAGCCTTCAACCGGGATATAAAACCAATTTGCAAGTGTTTTGAGCTCCCTGGCTGTGTGCGTCGTGCGCCAAGCCCAGTGCGCCGCGCGCCCTGAGTGCATCGTGCCCTTGTTGATTTTTCACTGCGGGCTGGTTGCCAATGCGTCGCGCCCTCTGTGTGCGCCGCGCTCCCTGGTGTGTGCGCCGCGCCCTTTGGAAACCGGCTCTCCCTCACTCAAACCCTCATGAATTTTCTCTCTCACCTTTGTAATTTCTCTCCAAGCTTGCCAAAGCACAAATGGTTTTTGTTTTGGGCAAAAACAAGTATATATAGGCTTTGGGAGAGTTGGGTTTAATTTTTTCCTCTTTGAAGACCCACTTTCTAATGTTTGAGTTTTGCACTTTTCATTGACTTTAAAACACTCTGCTTTTCATTTTTTCTTTGAAATTTTGGCTCTCATGATGAAATTTTCGGCATTTCTTTGCGGGGACTTTTTGGCTGGGAACCTGGTCATGAAAACCCTGACTGCATCTGAAAAAGTCAATTGGCGATTTTTTGGAAAATTTTGTCATAGTTGACCTTGTTTGACTTTTCTTCAAAACAAAGTTTTGAAGAAGAGTCGATGTCTCTTCAGGTGATGATGATGCTTTCTGAACCATAGCTGTGTAAGATCTCCCTCTGGCCTGCATGACTTGTTCTGGACATGTTTTTTCAAAGACCACACTGATGATTTCCTAGACCCAGCAATAAAAAGGACTTTGTCCGGTAATATGACCAGACCTTGACTATCATGAACTTCAATGATTATGGACCAAGACCTGGACCAGCAGGGACCAGACATGAGGGAAAATGAGTAGCATGACTTTCTCCGTCAGATCATGACATGTCCCTAGCGAAATGCAGCTGAGTGGATGGAGCGGGACACCTAAAATTGAAATGCACAAAGAGCTTTGATCTCTGACGGAGGGCTGACCAGACCGACTCTAACATTGGCTCCAATGGGGGATGGTAGCTCCTTGGAGGTGCCAAGAACAGCAGATCTCTGGAGGAGCTAGATAGTGCCTTTTGTCCTTTGGGCTATGGAGTCATCATTTTAATAAACAGCATAAGACTCTGACTTATTTATACAATTGGAATAACCAAGAAATTGACTCAAACTTGACAATTAGAATAACTCAAAAACTGACTTTACATACTGAAACAAACTGAAATAAAAATGGTATTTACAATGACAGTGGAAGCAGCGTTAATAGATCAACAATGATACTGCTTGAGCAGCTGACCATTGATCGGCCCTCCAGGACAGTCTTCCCCATTCATTTCCTTTAGAAGAAAGGCATTCTGACCTCTATATGCTGCGATTTTGAAAGGACCTTTCCACAGATTTTTGAACTTTCTGTGCTTGCCTTTTTCTTCATTCCTTGCATCCCACTTCAGCACCACATCATCCAACTGAAATTTGTCCGCTTTAGCTTTTCTGTCATAAATTTTCTTTATCCTCTCCTGCAACTTGGATGTGTTTTTGAAAACTTCTTCTCTTGTTTGCTGCAAGTGGATCATTTGATTCAGCCTTCTCTGCATGGGATCTTCCTCACTGCCGGCCTCCTGAAGAAGTTTGACCACCGGGGCAGCAAGAGAAGCGGGAAATACTGTGTCAACTCCAGAAACCAGCTCAAATGGTGACATACCAATAGACTTTTTCTGACTGATTCGGTCTGCCCAAAGTGCATGGACCAACCTCTTGTTCCAGCTCTTCTTATTTATTTCCAGCAGCTTCTTGATGATGTTGACCAAAGGTTTATTCGAAGATTCCGCCAATCCATTTCCTTGCGGATGATAGGCAGTTGAATGACCCAAAATTATGTGATATTTGTGACAAAATTCTACCATCCTTTGCGATTTGAAAGCTTCTGCATTATCAGTGATTGTTTTGTTTGAACAACCAAAGCGAGACAAGATGTTATTTTCAAGAAATGAAATGATTACCATGTCCTTCGCTTGTCTGGTAGGTGCTGCCTCAATCCATTTTGTGAAATAGTCCGTTGCTGTAAGGATCCACCTATGCTGTCCGGAAGAGGCGGGATGAATCCCCAATGAAATCCAACCCCCACTACTGGAATGGAGCGCTCACTTCGATAGGCTTAAGTGGAAAAGGCTGTAATTTTTGTTTCCCTTCAAAAATTTGACACTTATGACAGCGCTTTACCATCTTATGCACATCAGCAAACAAAGTAGGCCAGTAGTACCCCTCTCTCAAAATTTTGTTTGCTATTGATTTCCAAAAAAGATGTCCACCACACTCTCCTCCGTGGAAATCCTCCATGACTTTATTTTCCTTTTCTTCCACCAGACAGTTTAACAAAATTCCACCGGGATCTTTCCAATACAGTGCAGAATTCAAGATACAAAACTTGACAACCTTCAATTTGAGTGTTCTTGCTTTGTTTCTAGCCATGCCAGGCGGTGGTGATAGATTTTTCAGCACATATATTATATCAGACTACCATGGGGACAAAGCAAACATTTCAGATACCTGAATTGAAGTTCCTTCCTCATTCTCCTCGGACATGGCAGCGATCAGATTTATGTCCAATGCATGCAAATTTGATTAAGCCATTAGCTTCGCCAATCCTTGTCCTTTGACCGGCTTTGTAGGCTTTATCTCCACATCATATTCTAGAAAGGTTGTGATCCATTTGCCTCTTCTCCCTTCCGGATCGGTCTACACTAGAACATCTTTCACAGCAGTATTAGGAACATAGGCCAGAATGTGAGAGTGTAGGATATACACACGGAAATCCTTCAGTGCCTTTACCAATCCCAGGGCTTGCTTCTCAATGATGTTGTACTTCAAAGCTGCATCCCTTATAGCCCTGCTGAAGAATGCAATGGGTCTTTCATGATCATCCCTCTTCTGCAATAGTACCGCTGCCATAGTGTGCTCAGAAGCAAATGAAAACAATACGAAATCTTGAGTGTAATCCGGGTTGACTAGAACTGGAGCTGAAGAAAGGGCCAATTTGACCAAGTTGAAAGATTTTATAGCCTCATCTATCCATTTCACCTGGCTATCCTTCTTAAGCATGTTGGTCATTTCTTTTAAGTGTTCCGCAAGATTAGGCACAAAGCGGCGCAGAAAATTCATCTTACCATTGAATGACTGTATCTCCTTTTTGTTCCTAGGCAGATCGATTTGCTGAATTGCTTAGACATGGGATGGGTCTATGCGGATGCCATCTTTTGAAATGATATGCCCAAGTAATTTGCCTTCCTCCATGGCGAACAAGCTCTTGTTAGGATTCAACGATAGGCCATATTTCCTGCATTTTTGAAAGACAATTTTTAGGTGATGCATATGCTCTTCATTAGATTTTTAAAACATTGTCAAGTCATCCAATTACACCACCAAAAACACATCCTTCTCATTTGCAAACGCCAAGTCCATTGCGCGCTGAAATGTGGCACCTACACTATTTAAACTGAATGACATTTTGGCATAGTGAAATGTTCCCCATGGAGTTGTGAATGCTTTCTTATCCCTATCATCTTCATGGAATGAAATTTGGTTATATCCGGAATAACCATCAAGCAGCGATATACGAGATGCCCCCAATAATCACTGAAGTATACGGTCCATCTTGGGCAGCGGATAGTTGTCCTTCAATGAGACCTTGTTTAGATTTCGAAATCGATGCATAGGCGGATCTCACCGGTCTTCTTTCGTACAGGCACTAAGTTAGATATCCAATATGAAAATCTGATAGGCACAATGATACCTGACTTGTACAACCTATTTACCTCTTTTTCGATGGATGGCAGCAAATTTGGATTGATCCTCCTCAGCTTTTGTCTAAATGGTTTTTGATTGGGCTTGATAGGTATGGTGTGCTGAATGATATTCGTATCATAGGTCTTTAAATCAGAATAATCCCAAGCAAATACATCTGCAAATGAATCCATCAAACCGATATATTTGTCCTTGATTTTTGGCGGTAATGCTTTGGACAATTTTACCAATTTTGGATTTGCAGCTGTACCAATGTTGACTTCTTCCACACCTTTCTCTGTCGGCTGCAATGTTGGCTTGCGGGCTACATCATCCTAATCGAAAATTTCCTCTAGGGGTATCAGGCCTTTGGAAATGATGTTATTCTTCAGCGGTAATACATCCATTTGATTGATCTGCACTTCTTCTATACCATTCCCTTTGTTCTCATCGTTTTCCACATCAATCAAGGTTTTTTTGAACTTGTCTTTGTTGAGCAGAAAATCCTTAATCTCCTCATCATCTTGGAACACTTGCCAATGTCGCAAATTGTCTGGAATGGTTGGATGGTGCTTGACATGGATTTCAAACTTATTGCTGGAGTTCATGGGGATCTTCAAGCTGCTCACTGCCTTGGCAAGAGCATCAACAATACTATTTTGTATTCGTGGCACACATGTCAAGGTGTATTCGGAAAATAGCTTCAAGATGTCCAAAACTACATTATGATAGGCCCGCATCCTAGGATGTTTTGCTTGATACTCACCTCTGACTTGTTTTATCACCAACTCGGAGTCACCATATACTGAAATCCTCTTTGCATTCAGCTTCCTAAGAATCTTCAGGCCAGCAATCAGAGCTTCATATTCAGCTTCATTATTGGAACATTCGAAGGCCAGCTTGTAGGAGCAAACTCTCATGCTGCTAGGCACTTTGTTTGGGGCGGAGAAAGGACTACGTACCCAAATACCAATACCAGCGGCATCATTCCCTACTGCTCCATCAAAATCCATGGTCCACAAGCCTTCTTCTTCTTCTTGTAAGTGCTGAAAATATTTTTGTTGTCCATTGTTTGCTTGTTGTCCATCGTTTTCAGCTGATTGCCCAATCTTTTGCTGCTTTTCTTGTCCTTCTTTCTTCAAAATCTCTCTAAAATTTTCTGTTATCTCTGGAATGTCATCTGCTTCTACTATCTGACTATCTATCTCATTTAAACTATCTGAAAACAAAACAAAAGACTCTAAATCTATATGTACATAGTTTATAGGATGATTTATCGTTTTCTCCTTGCTTGTGATCATATATTTCATCTTTTGTTCCCAGTATAAGTTCCTCATTTTTCCAAACATAGGGATTGTTGCATAGGAGAAATCCAGTTGTAGTTTCCCCTTCAATTTTGCTACCAAAGACCTGGAAAGAAGCATGCCAAACCTTGGAGGAATGTCTGCTACCACTACATTCATCAGAACGTTTTTCATAGGAAGCTGATCTAAACTCACAACTAAGTCTTTGATGAGCCCTATGCACCTTACTCTGCTGGAATCGAATGAATATAGATCATGATATTGCCAGGTGATGTCTAGACCAAGCTTATCCATATATCCTTGGGCATGAGATTGTGAGAAGCTCTGGAATCGAACATGGCATTGTGTAGCACAAAGTCATGCAATCGTAAACTGATATAGAAGGGTGGCACCTCGCTCTCAGGAGACTCACCATTCGTTGCTGGCTCAAAAATCATTTCAAGCTGATCATTTTCCACGTTTACCATGTCGGACATTGGGTCCAAATTCAACATTTTAGAAATCTTTCCTCTGTAACCGTTGTTCTTCATGATTTCAGTCAAAGGGATGGATACCTTTAGCTTAGAAATCTCATTCTCTAGGCTGAAAGCGGGAGTTCTTCCTACCTCTTTGACTGGGATCTCTTTCCTTTCCTTCTCTTTTGAGGTGGTTGGTTGCCGTGATTGTTCTACTAATTTCAATTTGCTGCTCTCCGGAACAACCGCCTCCTTTCCCTTTCTTTGTCTAGCTAATGGATCCTTCTTTTTTGTTTCATCATCCTTCTTTTTATGAATTGGTTTGGCTGGTACATCTCTGTTTCTAAGGGAATATCGCTACTATTGTGCGGACAAAGCATTCATATACCCCCTTTGATATTCTTCTGACTCTTCTTCCAACACGGTTTCATTAGCTAGAATAAAATCAGTGTCTTGGTGTGTAGCTGAATTTACTGCACATTCTTCTTCCTCGGTGATGTAAGTAGGCAGCTCATTTGGAGTAAAGAGATGGTTTTCCTCACCTATTACTTTCACGTCCTCATCTGACTCTGGTATGCACAAAATTCTGCTACAAAGGTGTTTGTACCGGCTGTTGTGCTGTCTGCTCTTGAGTCCACTGATCTCTTTGTCTAATTCTATATTGTGGCTGTTGTTGGCCACGAAAGTTAGGATTCCTAGCTTGTGGCTCTGGCTTGTCAAGTTTTACCCTTTCGAGCATCTGTTCTACCTTTTTGAGCAGCTGATCCATTGAAGAAGATTCTTCTTTCACCGTGGTTTTCTTCTCTACTTTCGCTCTTGCTCTTTTGGACAACAGATTAGCCTCAACGCTGACTGCAATTTTCTGCATGTCTTCCATTGTAGCTGGTTCCCTCTCTCTCAGTTGGTACACCATGTCAGCATCAAAACCATCCAGAAACTTCATCATTGCTAGTCCCACAAGCAGCTTTAGATGGTCTGGGATTTCGTTGTAGATTGCATTAAATCCAACACAATAATCTTGGACCGACTCACCAGCATTCCGTTTGATCTGTTCATACTCGGCCAAAATTTGAAGGGGGTTCTTCTTCACTTCCCACCTGTTCAAGAATTGTCTTTGTAGCTCAGCCAAGGCGGTGATACTTGCAGCCATCAAACCTCTGAACCATTTCCTCACATCACCTGCAAATGTTTGTACAAAGAGCCTCATTGCCACGTTCTCCGCATCGATCTCATGAAGTTCATAGAAGTCTACCATTTCATCCACATGTTGTTGAGCTGTAATACCATTAGGAGTGCCATCAAAAAATGGAATTTTACTTTGATAATCATTTGGCATGTCATCTAGGACTTGGGGCAAAACAAGGGGTGCGAAATGGGCAGCCATCATTCTTGGTGGATTTGGCCTTGGAGGTGTTGGAGGAGTGTGCACAGTCTGCAAGGGGCTTGCACTTGGAGTTTGGGGCTGTGTGGCAATGTAGTTATCAATTAATCTATTAGCCCTTTCTGTCTCAAGGTCTACCAGAAATTGTGGATCAGGGACGGTGTAATCAACAACCCTTTCGGATTTAGATTCAAACAATGATATCTCAAATCGTTCATCAAACTCAAGCTCTTCAAGATACTCAAAAATGACGGGGCATGAATGGGATTTGAACACGGGAGTTATGGTGCTTTCTTGACGAAGGAGTCTTGGGATCAAATTGGGATTTTTGTAAATGTGAGGGGGGTCCGGGTCTGGATTTTCTCCAGTATATCGTCTTGAAGCCAGCGTGCTATTGGGATCAATTACAGGACACAACCAACTTACTCAGCCTTTCCAATCCTAAGCTCATCATCCGGAAGCCTAGAATTCTTATGAAACAAGGGGATTTGATTTTCAACTTACTCCCTAGTATGGTCGCCACTATGTTAGCACCTAAATCTGCCTTAGGCTGAAAGAAGGCAAAAATTAGGGTAACCACAAACCACACTCAGTCTGGTAGCTAGCCCTACCAGAGCAGGAGAGGGCTCTCTCTGAGTCACGCTCAGCGAATGGATAGGCAAAATGGTCTGAGATGACTTACAATGCAATATTTACCTTAGGCTAGTAAGTGAAAAGGGATTTTGGAAAAGATTTTATGAAGTGACCAAGCTTCTGGGATGTTTATCGGACTGGTGCTTAGCAAAGAATAGAGAAATGAAAATGAAGGCACTGATTATTCCATGAGGCAAGGTAGGCGACAAGCGTAGCAATTTCAGCTTAAGGTAATGCGTAATGGAAAGATTGCTAAAGAGAGTGAAAAGGTCATGGTCGCATGATTCCTTTCCAACAGAAGAATAACACTGCACATGAAATTTTCCCACAGGCAAAGCAATATAAATTGAATTCTACCTAATCTCACTTACAAAATTTCACGGAAATAAAGCATGAAATGAAATATGAAACATAACAAGATACATATGGAACAAAAGAACACATTTTATACACTCACGACCACAATAATCTCATGAAACAGAGCCGCTACCTTTCATTAATTCTCTGTCAAAAATACATAGTGCAGAAACAAAGTTTCTTTCCCACAGTCTCCCAGAAGTTACAAGCCAGCCAACCTTTTGAAAATAACTTGCATACAATATATAGAAAGTGTAGAGAAGAGATAGAACACCCAGGGGTTGGGAAGTTACTCAAATCATTTTGAAAAGGAGATGGAGAGCCAACCATCAGCTACAGGTGAACCGCTCTCAAGCATGACATTTGGCTGGGTGACCCTCTGCATTCTTTTGCCACTTGGATAGATGCCCATCTAGAGAGAAAACTCTTTAAATGCCACCTTTGGTGCCAAAAAACCAAAGTGTAGATGACCAGGCCCACTTGGAGAAGTCGCGACCTGAAATTTCGCGAAATGGGAGCAAATTGGCCGTTTTTTCCCCTGTGCACCGCGCCAAATTCTCTATGCGTCATGCCACTTTAGAGCCTGTTTTGGGGCACTTGCAGGTGTCCAAAATGTGCCCAAGTGGGCTTGTTGGAAAGCCTGTCCTGTCTACTATCTAACCCCACTAGAATTTCTCAATTTGGTGCTCATGTTCCCCTCCAAATCTTCATTCTCCCAAGACTTCTTTCTGTGTGTCAAAAAAGTGGCAGAGAGGCCATTTTTAGGTGTTTTTTGACCTTTAGGAGACCCAAAACTTGTCAAAATTTCTTGCCCGGACACCAGTAGACGTATTTTTTGATTCTGAATCCAAATATGCAAGCCGTTCCTTGATTAGAGTCCTATGTTTTTAGTGTCGTGCTAGTGGCGCGGCGCACAGGGAGGAATTTCCTGTTTTATACCCAAAAAATTTCCTGTGACCAAAATTTGCCCAAATTTTTTGAAATTTGGGCTGGAGGTTCCCTATGAAGTGCTTTACTGTGCCAAGGAAGCCTCGGCCAATATTCGAAGCTGATCTTGCTCCTTTGCCTCCTTTGCCTCCTTTGCCTCTTTTGTCCCTTTGCCCAATTTTTCCTTTAGGCTCCTGATTCTTGCTTTGGAACTCATGTTTCGGGCCTAGTAGTGATGAGTCATGCACCTCAGCATGTCTTTCTCCCTGTCTGCTTTTTCCAACAGCCTCTCCAAATGCATGTTGACCCTCTCAAGGTTGGACTCCCGGTCTTCATTGATTTCTTTCTCCAAAGAGGTGAGAGGAATCCTTCTTCTTTGAGCATCTTGGTGTTGCTCACGGATGTTCTGCAACTCCATGATCATCTGTTCGTCCTCAAGTTATTTTTTTCTCTGCTCCAGGTAGTTCATGTTCTACTTGGCCCTTTCTAGATCAATGGTCAAGTCTTCAATCTCTAATTGCTGCTCCCTGATGATCTCTATAAGCTCCTCATTGGTTGGTTCTGCATCTATCTCGTCATCCAAGAGGAGAACAAACTCGGTCTCCTGCTCACCTGATGGCCCTTCCTCCTGCACTGGTTCCTTTCCCTTACCCTACTCTTGTGATGTTGATGGTGGAAGCAAGGCCCCTTCCGCCTCGGGTGGAGATAACACTCGCTTTGCTGCTGCAAACAATGGTCTTTTGCCTTTCGAATAGCCTCTCTAATATGTGATGAAAAATGGCATGGTGGCAGTCTCATGGCTCTCAAACTGATGTGAAGGACTTCCCATCTCAGGCTCAAACTGATGTGAAGGACCTCCCAGCTCAGGCTCAAACTGATGTGAAGGACCTCCCACCTTGTGTTCTGCCTCTGATATCACTAGTGGGGCACTGAAGAAATCACGGGAGATGAAGTCCTCCCAAGAAATACCCTGCAATCCAAACTGATGGTCTACCAAGATCTAAATGAGAGCAAAATGATATACACTATTTAGCTATTGTCGTGGGGTCTTGCGCTGCATGAAGTTTTTCATCTTCTCAATGTTGTTGCAGATGAAAAATGGGAGGCTCATCATCCACACCTTGGTGAAGTGCATGAGCAAGCCGATGTCATAGGCATAAAGGCAAGAAAACCTCCCCTCGCAACTTAAATACTTCATGATCAATCTCATGAGTGGGGCATACTCATCCCTCAAGAATCTGAATGGAAAAACTCTGGTGAGCTGGCTCAAGCAGTTGTCCTTGATGTAAGGCTCGTAGTGATGCCTCTCCACCTTCTTCTTCTTATGCCACTGCTCCCCAATGTTTGGTATGCCTGTTGCTAATGATATAGCCTTCGGTGTCAAGGTGAAAGTGACCCCAGCCAGGACAGATTGGCCTCCCTATAGATGAAGTGCAAAAAGGTGGGCCAACTCATGATGGACTTTGACATTAGCCACCCTTTGAGAAAATTCATAGCATGCCAAGTGCTGAAAACAAGACATGGCAAGTGGGCATGCCTGCAGCTCAGTGAGGGTGCTTGGCTCATCTCTAAGATGTCTGCCACTCTGATGATGTCTCCTATGGGCCCTCTCTCCTGAAGATGTGTCACTATGGGTCCCCTCCCCATAATCTGATGAATTTGCTGATGCCATTACTGCTGCTTGTACCCTGAGTTTTATGCTGCCCTCTGAATCCAATGAAACTGATAGATGCTCTAAAAATCTGTCACCAATGGGATAATAAAGCAGGGGAGTGTTAGGAGGGGAATGATGAAAAGGGGAATAGGGGTTTAAAGGAGAAATTTATCAAGGATTTGGGAGTGTTTGGGCTATGGTTTTGATGGGGTACGGTTTGGGATATTTTGAGCTATGGGAATAAAGGGGACGAATGGATATGATTGCAATGTAGCTAGGGTAACTATTAGGGGAAATTGCTCCAGGGGAATTAGCTGATAGAGGTAGGGTAGGAGCATATTTAGCAATCATGTTACTGTAGCAAAACCCTAGCTTTTTACCCTTTTTGTGTCATTTTTGTGTTTGCTTAATAAAAGTTTCACCTTTGATTTCATGGTCACCAAAATCGTATTTTTCTTTGAGTTAAGGATCAATGGTGAAAGGATCTAGGGCCACCTTTGCAATTTGGAGAGCCATTTATAAAAATTTGGGCGATTCGGTGCTTTTTTGGATTCACAGGCCTGTGCACCGTGCGCTTTGCCCAGTGCGCCACGCGCCGTGTATGCGTCGCGCCAGTGCAATGTTGACACTGTGGCCAGGCTCCCAGTGCGCCGCGCACCCTGAGTGCACCGCACCACCTTGTGTGTGCGCCGCGCACTGTCAAACGACACTTGTTTTCTTGGAACTCCGGGGATGGGTCTTAGTGGAGATTTCTAGGGGGTTTCCTTAGGAGACAAGGGGGCATGGAGGTGACAAATGATGAGGAGTGAGGGGACAAGGGGATGGGAGCAACCTTGGTGGCGTCTTCACAAATTTTCAAACCCCGTTTATCATTTTGCTTTGATGATTGTTTTCATGGATGGCCAATGCGCTTTAGATATCATTCAACATCTTAGAAACACTAGTCATTGACCAACTTGACAGAGAAGAGGTTTCTTTGAGCCTACCTCTTGCTTGCTAGCCTTCAACCGGGATATAAAACCAATTTGCAAGTGTTTTGAGCTCCCTGGTTGTGTGCGCCGCACGCCCTGAGTGCATCGCGCCCTTGTTGATTTTGCACTACGGGCTGGTTGCCAATGCGTCGCGCCCTCTGTGTGTGCCGCGCTCCCTGGTGTGTGTGCCGCGCCCTTTGGAAATTGGCTCTCCGTCACTAAAACCCTCATGAATTTGCTCTCTCACCTTTGTAATTTCTCTCCAAGCTTGCCAAAGCACAAATGGTTTTTTTTTGGGAAAAAACAAGTATATAGAGGCTTTGGGGGAGTTGGGTTTAATTTTTTCCTCTTTGAATACCCACTTTCTAATGTTTGAGTTTTGCACTTTTCATTGACTTTAAAACACTCTACTTTTCATTTTATCTTTGAAATTTTGGCTCTCATGATGAAATTTTCGGAATTTCTTTGTGGGGACTGTGTGACTGGGCACCTGGCCATGAAAACCCTGTTTGCATCTGAAAATGTCAACTGGCGATTTTTTGGAAAATTTTGTCATAGTTGACCTTGTTTGACTTTTCTTCAAAACAGAGTTTTGAAGAAGAGTCGATGTCTCTTCAGGTGATGATGATAGTTTCTGAACCATAGCTGTGTAAGATCTCCCTCTGCCCTGCATGACTTGTTCTGGACAAGTTTTTTCAAAGACCACACTGATGATTTCCTAGACCCAGCAATAAAAAGGACTTTGTTCGGTAATATGACCAGACCTTGACTATCATGAGCTTCAGTGATTATGGACCAAGACCTGGACCAGTAGGGACCAGACATGAGGGAAAATGAGTAGCATGACTTTCTCCGTCAGATCATGACATGTCCCTAGCGAAATGCAGCTGAGTGGATGGAGCGGGACACCAAAAATTGAAATGCACAAAGAGCTTTGATCTCTGACGAAGGGCTGACCAGACCAACTCTAACATATTGAATAGTCCAATGCTTTCCATTCCAATGGGTGGTGTTGATGTTGTACTAGGAGTCCAATGGTTACAATCTTTGAGTACGATAACTTTTTATTTCCAATAAATTTTCTTGAAATTGTTTTGGGAAGGAAAGGAAGTTGAATTAAGGGGTATTTCCAGGAAACCAGGAAAGGTAATCAACTCTAATGGCATGAAAAAGCTTCTAAAGAGAGAACAATGGAGTGAAATTGCACAATTATGTTCACAAGAGGTTCAAACAATGAAATCATCTATTTCTACAGATCTCCAAAATGTCTTGGACAATCATTATAAGATACAAGAAGTGGAATATCACATTGAGAATCAACAACAAGATCTCCAACTCTTAAAGGGTAACCTCACTTTGGCACAGAATCGAATGAAACAATAGGTAGATCAATAGTGCAGTGAAAGAAATTTTGATGTAGGCGACTGAGCATTTTTACGGCTACAACCATACAAACAGATGTCCCTTAAGCAAGATAAGAAGGATAATAAATTATCATCAAGGTACTATGTTCCTTACAATGTGTTGCAAAAATTTGATACTATGGCATACAAATTGGAGCTTCCTGCATCTTCCCGTGTGCACCTAGTTTTCCATGTTTTAGGCCTAAAGAAGGTTATAGGTGACAAGCTCCCATTTCAAACAATATTTCCAGAACTTGATGAGGAAGGAAAGATAATATTATAACCTGAAGAAGTCATGGAAATAAGAGCCCGACAGCTATGAAATCGATCAATTTCAGAGTATCTCATCAAGTGGAATACCTTAACCGCTAAAGATTATGCATGGGAGGATGATAATTTTATATAGAAGCATCTAGAACTACTCAAGTGCTAAGGAAAACACCTTTTTGAAGGAGAGGAGAAGGTTAGGTCCCTATACTACTAGTTTAGACCCTTAATGTTATTAGTGCTACCCCTTTATTGTATTGTTGTTATTGTGCCCCATAGAAGGCCACTATTGTTATTGTTGTGCCCTTACAATATTATTTTTATGTAGGCTCTGATTATATTGTAACCCCTAAGGCTGCTATATATAGAGAGGAGGTATTGTCATTTGTATCATCCAATATTTGTTCATTTGTGTAATGTAAAGGAGGTTCCCCCCTCAAAGAGGCTAATTTGGAAGTCGTTGATTTATTTCTTCTTCTATTTTGTGAGTTGGTTGCATAACAAATAAATAAGAATGCCAACTTCTCATTTCTTCAACTTTTCAGTGCAAACATCTCCTCCTGAACCCATACTACCTCTACTGAGTTTGCATCTCCCCTTGAGTTGATTATGTATCCTTCTCTCCGACCTTTTGGCACATAACTATCCCTACCATATGTGGATAACTGCCCTCTTTCCTTGTTAAGGAAACTAGTGATAATCTCTCAGGTTCTTTATGGTTGTGAACCCTGGAAATAATTTGTATAGTCTAGACTTCCCTTAGACATGTGCTTTCTTGATATACCTTTTGAGAAAATGACGTAAATTCTAAAACATTAGGTGTTGTTCCCTTTCACAACTCCTCATAGATTGAGATTCATTCTAATAAGTAGCACTTCCCTTATTCTCATTATGCCACATATGATTGCTTTTTTTCTTTTGATTTCATCTAAGATCAATATTTTCTTCCCTTCATGTGCAAATATTATTTTTAACCTTTAATTTTGGTATGTTTCCCTTGAACACATAATTTCTTCTTCCTTTTTTCATGTTTGATATTCCTACGAACCTATTCATCCTCTATAAGAAACCATGCATTCTCACAACATAACACATTTATACAATGCACCACAACATGATGACTCCACCCAAATTGGCTTGCAGCGTGCTCTCATGTTGGCTATGGTCACTCTCACACTAGTTCTGGCTCTAGCCACTCTACTCTACATTGGTAACACCTTCTCAAACAAAAAATTGCAACACTTTAACAATGGTTGGCTTCTTCCTTACATTTTGGATCTTTTTTATTTGCCCTTACTATTTCTTTTTCTTGTTGATTTGCCTTCGTTGCACCTTAATTATTTTGATGCAGTCTTTGGATGTGTTGTGTTAGTTCTCTTTCCTTCTTCATTTGTATATCATCTTTTGTAGTCTATGCTATTCAGTTGATCAATTGGTTGTTGTGATTCTTCTGACTTGTTGATTCCTCCAAATCGTGCTATCATATTCATATTGGTTGTTCCTGTATGAACACTAAATAGTTAATGCAATTCTTGTTAAAGGTTTTCACCTTTTGAAAGATGATAGGCTTTGAGCTTATTTTAAAGTTCATCATTCATTTCACTTGTTCATGTTGAAACAATTAGTTCAAATCCATAATTGTGCATTTTCATTCCCTTTAGAAATCCTACTTCTTATTTCATTTGAGGTTGTACTTGCATTTCCTTTACTTACATATGTTGTTTCATTTCCTCTGATATGGATGTATGCATCATTTTTATCCTTGGTTCCTCATCTCACTAATGTGAGTAGTTCTTATATCTTTTGTAGTGCACCTTGTGAATAGGACATGGCGTGATGGACTGTTGCTGGGTATTTCTTTCGCTCTACCCTTGGTGACTTGACTTAAAGGCCAATTGATATGAGAGAACCCCAACACGAAACTGCGGTAGAAATTGGAAAGGCTCATAACGTTGCAGAGCTTTGATAGAGTGGTTGGGGTTGGCCAATCCTGAATGAATTGTATCTTGGCTGGGTCCACATGCACACCCTTCTCATCAATGATGTACCCCAAATATTGAACCTGGGTCATGCCAAAGGTACGTTTCTCTAGATTAGAACACAGCTTGTGTTGGCACATGGTTTGGAGGACTTACCGAATATGGTGGAGGTGCTCTTCCCAACTCTGGCTAAAGATCAATATGTCATCTAAATACACCACCACGAATGCATTGTTGAAGGTTCAGAAGATGTTTTCCATCAACCTCATGAAGGTTGCAAGGCATTTGTCAACCAAAAGGCATGACCAACCATTCGAAAATGCCCTCCTTGGATTCGAAGGCAGTTTTCCACACATCAGAGGGCTCGATAGGCACCTGGTGATAACCAGACTTCAAGTCAATCTTACTGAAATACTTGGCCCCCTTGAGATGGTCCATAAGGTGATCAAACTGTGGGATTGGGTACCCTAGGCACCTCAAGGGATGTTTTCACCCAGGGATCTTTTTTTTATCTTTTTTTTTTTCACTTTTGGGCTGCCTCAAGGAGGTTTTCAACCCAAAAGTTGAACTTAGGTGCCTCATAGAGGTTTATTGTTTTTTCCTTTTTTTTCATTTATTCAAAAATAAAAACAGTCTTCAAGAAT
Organism: Pinus tabuliformis; assembly: GCA_031772625.1. NCBI lineage: Eukaryota > Viridiplantae > Streptophyta > Pinopsida > Pinales > Pinaceae > Pinus > Pinus tabuliformis. The sequence goes on from CM062818.1 coordinate 1,127,227,730, forward strand.
TTGGTGAGCTGGAAGCTAAGACACTTCCAAGAACATTCACTTCCTTATTGAAGGTACTGATGAACTCTTCCCTTGACAAAGGTCTTTTATAGGCTTTCAATCTATATCCATTGACAAGAAAGGGGATACCTTCTTCATCAATGGTCCTTATTTGCATAGCCCCATTGTCATGACAAATTTCTATCAGATATGGGCCTAGCCACCTAGTCATCAATTTTCCTTTGAAGTCCTTGATCCTGGAGTCATATTCCAGAGCCCAATCACCTTCTTGAAAAAAATTGTCTTTGATGTTTTTGTCATGCCAAACCTTTCTTTGTACTTGAGTAACTTCTGTGTGTAGGAGGGCTTGCATCCTGAATTCATCAAAACCATTGAGGTGGAACAACCTCTTTTACTGTTCCTTTGTACAATCTAAATCCAATTATGCTACCATTCTCAAATTGTTGTACTCAAACTCAATGGAGATCATAATCTTCTTCTCATAGACCAAGTCATAAGGGGTGAAGTCAGTGGTTGTCTTCCAGGTTGTATTATAGGCCCAAGTGGCCTCAACTAGTCTGTCAGCCCAATATTTTCTTCTGCTTCTCACAACCTTCGTGAGAATTCCTTCCAATGCTCTGTTGGTAACCTCTACTTTTCCATTGGCCTGAGGAAGATATGCAGTTGACTTCTTGTGTTTGATCTTATGTTGCCTCAACAAATTTTCAATCAGGTGTGAGGTGATTTTAGCTCCCTGGTCAGTGACTAGTTCTCTAGGGTACCAAAACTTGTAAAATACATTCTCCCTTAATAACTCAGCCACTTTCTACTCTGTTGCTACCTTGATAGCATTGGTTTTAGCCCACTTTGTCAAATACTCAGTGCACACAATATTGTACTTTTTATGCCCTGATGGTGGATCAATGGGCCCAGTGAAATCCATGCCCCACTTGTCAAATGGCTCAAGAGTCACTTGAGGTTGCAAAGGAATTTCATCCCTGGGAGTAGGTTTCCCCATTCTTTGGCACTGGTCACATCAACTGGTGTATCTTCTTTCATCTTGGTGGAGAGTGGGCCAGTAGTATCCAAATTGCAGTACCTTGAAGGTTGTCCTCTTAGCTACAAAGTGACCTCCATAAGGCCCATCATGATAGGCCAGAAGGATGTCAAAGACTTCCTCTTCCCTGACACATCTCCTCAAAATTTGATCTAGGCCTAGCTTGAAGATATTTCCCCCAATCCAAAGTGAATGGGGTGCTCTTTCTTATAATTCTGCTCTTTTCCTTGGGGGACAAATTTGGAGGGAACCGTGCAACCACTAAGTAGTTGGTTATGTCAACAAACCATGGAGAGAGAACTAAAATAGAAAATAAATGATCATCTGGCAGCTGATCATCAACCATTCCTTCCTCACATGTAGGGAAAGAAAGTCTAGACAAAAAATATGCAACTACATTTTCTCTACACGGCTTATCAATGATAGTTCGATCAAAATATTGTAATAAAAGAAACCATCTAATAATTTTGGCATTCACATCAGGCTTGTTCATCAAATATTTTAATATCAGCATGGTCAGTATGTACAAAGGTCTGGTAACTAGTGATGTAGTGTCTAAATTTATTCAAGGAATGGACAACATCTAGTAGTTCTTTTTAAGTCACAATATATTTCAATTCAGCCTTGGACAGATTTTTGTTGATGAAATGAATGACATAAGGCAACTTTTCATCTATCTGGCCTAGAGTTTCTCCTATAGATTTTTCAGAGGCATCAACATGGATGTCTAAAGGAAGAGCCCAATTTGGGCCTCAGAGTATGGGTGTAGTAGTCAACTTGTCCTTTAAGGTTTCGAGGACCTCTTGGCATCTTTCTGACCAGAAAAATTTAGAGTCCTTGGCCAATAGTCCAAACAAAGGTGAGGCTACTTTGCTGAAGTCCTTTATGAATCTCCTATAATATCCAACTAATCCAAAGAAACTTATGACATCCCTCTGCTTTTGAGGAGTAGGGACCCTCTTTATGATAGCAATTTTATTTGGGTCCACTTGATGTCCTTCCTGGGATATTGAGTGACCTAGAATAGTCTGTATATTCATTAAGAACTCACACTTCTCAGGAGTAAGGGATAGGTTCATTTTAACTCTTTTTTTAATATTTTCCCCAGGTTAGAGAGAGCCTCTAGGAAATCACACCCATAGGGAGTGAAATCATCCATATAAATTTCTACAGAGTCATGGACTAGCTCTGCAAACATGCTCAGGACTTCCCTATGAAAAGTGGCAGGGGCATTACATAATCCAAAAGGAAGAACCCTATAAGCAAAGGTACCTCAAGGAAAAGTGAATGTGGTTTTATCTTGGCCCTCTGGGCTGATCTGGATCTGATTGTAACCACTAAATCCATCTAGGAAAGAGAAGAACTTCTTTCTTGCAAGACCATCCAAGACTTGGTCAATGAAAGGTAGCGGGAAATGGTATTTTTTGTGGCTTTGTTTAACTCTCTGTAGTCCACTCAAATCCTCCATTTTCCATTATTCTTTGGGACCAAAACTAGAGTAGACACCCACTCACTCTCTGAGATGGGGTAAATTAACCCTACATCCAACAACTTCTGCAGTTCTTCTTTAACTATGTCTTTGAGGGTTGGGTTCATTCTCGTATGAAGTTGGAGCACTGGCTTTCAACATTACTTGATGTAAATATGGTGAGTACACACTGAAGGGTGCACTCCCTTGATTTCCTTATAAATCCACACAAAGGAATCTGGATGCTCTCTTAGCATGTCACATAACTCCTTTTCTTGATGTGCAAAGAGAGAGGGGTTGATTTTCAACATTCTATCTAGACAAAATTCTATCATCTTGACATGAGTAGGACTTGAATCAGCTAGGCACAAATCTGTCCAAGGGTTATCTTCAGCTTTCTTTTCTAACTCATCAAGAGACATGGTGTTGGGGTCTGATTCTGTAGGATTTTATCAATCAAGTTGCATTCATTAGGTTGCCTCCCTCCTATAGTAGCATCTAGGTTACAAATTGGGTAAGATGTGGTAGAGTAGACTTCATATTACTCCTCCTATTCCAACCATAAAGGTAAGTCATTATCTAAGTATGGTTGAGAAGGGGATACAAGACCAATTTTTTGGATAAATGCCCATTTTTAATGGTCATATTCCCAACCCTACAACTTTTGTAAGAATCAGAAATGGATAACCATTTCCTTCAAAGGATGAGAGGATAATTTTTGGGTCCCTATAATACTAGTGATTACCCCATTACTATTGTAGTTATACCCCTTATTTATATTATTGTGCCCCTATTACCCCCATATTGTTATTTCTATGCCCCATAGAATCCCTCTATTGCTATTTTTGTGGCTTTATATTATTATTATTAGCTCGGCTGGATTATATTATGACTCCTTAGACTCCTATATATAGAAAGGAGGTTTTGTCATTTGAATCATCCAAGAATTGTTCATTTATGTAATGTAAAGGAGGTTGCCCCCTCGAAGAGGCTGAATTCTAAGGTGTTGATCTATATTTTCTATCTTCTCTTGAGCTGGTTTCATAACATTCGGTATCAAAGCTTTGGATTCTAGGGTTTCGCTGCTCCAAACAGGTCATCATGGAATTTTCGTTATAATTTTTTTCTATGACGTTTCAGAAGTCGCAATAAAAACCCATTTGAGAAGAAATCACACTGAACCTTTTTTCTGAATTTCAGAGCTTTTTGCACCATATTTGTGGAGATATGATCTGAGGAAGTTGGTCTTTTTGCAGACTCCTGAATTACATTCAAAACAGGTGACCTGGGGAAAATCGTCATAAATTTCTCTCTAGGAATCATATTGAAATTTCGTCAGAAGGTATAGAAAGAGGACGGACTGTAGTTTCTTGTATATCTTTTTCAGAACCAAATATCGAAAATTGTACACGTGGCACTTCATACAAGTTCGCTCTTCGGGAAAGGTCTATAATCAGGTCATCTTGGGAGATTGTGCATAAATCTTCCTTGGAGAATTAAATTTGGATCAGACTGGTGGCATTGGAAAGAAGATATGGAGCTACTATAGGTCACAAATTCAGAACTAGATGATTGGAAAGTACAGATATACATCAAAGGCAATATCGAGCTCCTACAAAGTGAAAAAAGGTGTGTAGACTTTTTAAATTTTTTTCTTAAGATTGGTTTGAAAATTTATTTTGAAGGAATTCATAGGGCATAGTAGAGCATTATTATCAGTAACTGATGCCCCGAGGAAAGAAAATTCAAACACCTAGTAAGGAACCTGAAAGCTCTAGCATGACTCATGAAGAAGAGGAAGAAATGCTAGATGATATATCAAAATTACAAGAACAAGTGCAACAAATGTCACGCTCACAAAAGTTAACAGAAGCTAAGATAAATGGCATGGAAGCTAAGATGAATGGCATGGAAGCTAAGATGGACAATTTGAAGATAGATTTGAACACAAATTTGAATACGGGCATGCCAGATTTGAAGACAGATTTGACAAATTTTCTACAAGAAATACTTACTAATGGTGAAAAGGTAGTAAAGGAAACTCATGATGAGAACAAAAGAAATGTTAATCATGATTCCATAGATGCTAATGTTGGATCGAAGAATCACCATATTCCAAAAATCGATATGAGGAAGTTTGATGGCAAGGATCCCGCCACATGGATATTACAGATGGAGCAATTCTTCGATCTCAATAATGTGCAAAACGCACAAAAGGTACGTATGGAAACTGTATATTTGGAACCAAATCAGTTTTTATGGTATCAATGGCTTTGTTCTCGTAAACAATTTATCACTTGGGCAATTTTTACGGAAGAATTGATAGCACATTATGAGGATACAAAAAGCAACACTTTTTTTAGCCAATTGATAAGTCTCAAACAAAAGGGTTCAATAATGGAGCACATTGAGGAGTTCCAAAAATTGAACATAAGGGTAAAAGATATTCCAGAGGAGCATAGGATTGATGTTTTCATAGGGTCTTTAAAGGATAATATCCAACATGATGTTCGCCTTTGGGAACCTGATTCATTAGATAAGGCATTCAGGTTAGCAAGAAAAATGGAAAGCAAAATTATGGCAACTAGGAAGCATACCACTCACAACTATAAAGACGGAAGTGTTGTTGCCCCTAGTCTTCCACAACCTACAAGGTTGACACCACAACAATTGGAAGAAAAAAGAGCAAAAGGGCTTTGTTACAGTTGTGATAGCAAATACACAAAAGGTCATAAGTGTGCTGAGAAGAAATTATTCTACATAGATTGTGAAGAGGAAGAAGAAAAGGAGCAAGAAAGGTCAAAAGAAGAGGATATACTCCAGGAACAAAGCCTAGATGAAGAAGAAATAAATCCGACCATATCTTGTAATGCATTGGCGGGAATTACCACTCCTCAAACCATCAAGATAGAAGGACAAATCAAGAAGAAAAAGGTAATAGTGTTGATTGATTCAGGAAGCACCCACAATTTTATTCATTGTAGGGTAGCAAAAGAATTGAATTGCTTCCTATATCCAGCACCAAAGTGTCAAGTGATGATTGCAAATGGAGGAACAATAAATTGCTCTGGAAAGTGCCATAATATCAAGCTATCCATGGGAGAATATGTATTGACTAGCCCAATGCTTTCCATTCCAATGGGAGGTGCTGATGTTGTACTAGGAGTCCAATGGCTACAATCCTTGGGTACAATAGCTTTTAATTTTCAAGAACTTTTCATCAAATTTTCTACAGAAGGAAAGGAAGTTGAATTAAGGGGTATTGCAGGGAAACCAGGAAAGATAATCAGCTCTAATGGCATGACTAAGCTTCTAAAAAAGGAGCAAAGAGGTGTAATTGCACAATTATGTTCGCTAGATGTTTCCACATTGGAATCATCTATTTCTCCAGATCTCCAAAAAGTCCTGGACAATCATTCCAAGGTATTTGAGACTCCCAAAGGTCTCCCACCTATGCGTGATCATGATCATGCTATTCATCTGATTCCAGGAAGTGTTCCTCCAAACATCAGGCCGTACAGATATCCCTATGTCCAAAAAAGTGAAATTGAACGTATGGTTGCAGAAATGCTAGAGGCTGGTATAATTCAACCCAGTCAAAGTTCTTTCTCAGCTCCAGTAGTATTGGTGCACAAGAAGGATGGATCATGGCGCATGTGTCCAGATTATAGGGAGCTCAACAAGCTCACTATTAAAGATAAGTTCCCCATTCCTGTCATTGATGAATTACTGGATGAATTGCATGGATCAATTTACTTCACCAAGTTGGATCTTCATTTGGGATATCATCAAATCAGAATGAAGATTGAAGACATTCCGAAAATGACATTTAGAACTCATGAGGGTCATTATGAATTTTTGGTCATGCCTTTTGGCCTTACCAATGCACCTTCAACATTTCAAGGTTTGATGAATTCAATTTTCAAACCATTCCTTAGAAAATTTGTGTTAGTATTTTTTGATGATATACTAATCTACAGCAAGTCTTGGAAGGATCATGTTGAACATGTTGACAGGGTGCTACAACTATTGGAGGAGAAACAATTATATGCAAAAAGATCCAAATGTTTCTTTGGAGTCCAAGAGGTGGAATATTTGGGTCATATTGTATCTCATGAAGGAGTTAAGGTAGACCCTAGCAAAATTAAAGCCATTAAGGAATGGAAAATCCCCACATCCATAAAGCATCTGCGAGGATTTCTTGGGTTGACAGGGTATTATCGCAAGTTTGTTAAGAATTATGGGAGAATAGCAGCACCTCTAACAACATTATTGAAGAAAGATTCATTTTCATGGACTTCGGAAGCAACAAAGGCCTTTGAACATCTTAAAGAGGCAATGTGCCAAGCACCGGTCTTAGCTACACCGGACTTCACAAAAACCTTTATTGTGGAATGTGATGCTTCAGGAAATGGAATTGGTGTTGTTCTAATGCAAGATGAAAGACCCATTGCTTTTGAAAGTCGTCCAATCAAGGGAAAGTTTTTAAGCAAAGCTATTTATGAGAAGGAAATGTTGGCAATACTCCATGCACTTAAGAAATGGCGACCCTACCTAATGGGAAGACACTTCAAGGTAAAAACGGATCATGATAGCCTTAAATACTTTTTAGAACAAAGATTATCCTCTGAAGAGCAACAAAAGTGGGTCACAAAGATGTTGGGTTATGACTTTGAAATCATCTACAAAAAAGGGAAGCAAAATGTGGTGGCAGATGCACTCTCAAGAAAGGATGAGGATGTGGAAGCATTGTTTTGTGCCATTTCTATTATCCAACCAGATTGGATAAACGAAGCAAGGGAGGAATGGAAGAATGACGAAGAAGTGTGGGCACTTATTCGAAAGCTACAACAAGATTCCAGTACTTCTGATACATTTAGCTGGAAAAATGATTTGTTATGGTACAAAGATCGCTTATACCTCTGTAAGAATTCCCAGCTAAAACAAAAGATTCTTATGGAATTGCACACTTCTCCCTTAGGAGGGCACTCAGGATTTTTAAAAACTTACCACAGGGTTAAGAAGGAATTTTTTTGGGATGGCCTTAAATCAAATATTCAAAAGTTTGTGGCAGAATGTTTGGTTTGCCAACAAAATAAAGTTGAAACAATTAAGACATCGGGTCTATTACAACCTTTATCCATTCCAAGCCAATGTTTGGAGGAGGTTTCAATGGATTTTATCACAGGTTTACCCAAGTCTGAGGGAAAGAGTGTCATCATGGTGGTAGTTGACAGACTTACCAAGTATGCACACTTTTGTGCATTATCACATCCATTTAAAGCCAGTACAGTTTCTACTGCATTTATGGAAACAGTTCAAAAGCTACATGGAAACCCAAATATTATTGTAAGTGACAGAGATCCCATTTTCACTGGAAATTTTTGGATAGAAATATTTCTTGTCTTGGTACTCAGTTAGCTCATAGCTCATCTTATCATCCTCAATCTGATGGGCAAACTGAGATAGTAAACAAATGTTTGGAAGGATATCTTCGTTGCTTTGTATCTGATAAACAGACACAATGGGTCAAATGGTTGCCTCTGGCTGAATGGTGGTATAACACTTCCTTCCATACAGCAACAAAAATGACCCCATTTATGGCACTTTATGGGTATCAACCACCATCCATCACATCATATTTAAGAGAAAATTCTAAGGTTCAGGCAGTGGAACATCACATCGAACATCAACAACAAGTCCTCCAACTCTTAAAGGATAACCTCGTGTTGGCACAAAATAGAATGAAACAACAAGCAAATCAACATCGCAGTGAAAGAAGTTTTGATGTAGGTGATTGGGTATTCCTACGGCTACAACCATATAAGAAAATGTCCCTAAAGCAAGCTAAGAAGGATAATAAATTATCACCAAAGTATTATGGTCCGTACAAGGTGTTGCAAAAGATTGGTACTATGGCATACAAATTGGAGCTTCCTGCAGCTTCTCGATTGCACCCAGTTTTCCATGTTTCATGTTTAAAGAAGGTTATAGGCGAAAAGCTCCCAATTCAAACAATATTGCCAGAACTTGACGAGGAAGGAAAAATTATATTGGAACCGGAAGCACTCACAGAAACAAGAACTCGACAGCTACGAAATCGATCAATTTCAGAGTATCTTATCAAGTGGAAGAACTTATCCGCTGAAGATTCCACATGGGAGGATGAGAATTTTATGCAGAAGTATCTAGAACTACTCAAGCGTTGAGGACAACACTTTTTTGAAGGAGAGGGGCATGTTGGGTCCCTATAATACTAGTGATTACCCCATTACTATTGTAGTTTTACCCCTTATTTATATTTTTGTGCCCCTATTACCCCCATATTGTTATTTCTGTGCCCCATAGAATCCCTCTATTGTTATTTTTGTGGCTTTATATTATTATTGTTAGGTCGGCTGGATTATATTGTGACTCCTTAGACTCCTATATATAGAAAGGAGGTTTTGTCATTTGAATCATCCAAGAATTGTTCATTTATGTAATGTAAAGGAGGTTGCCCCCTCGAAGAGGCTGAATTATACGTTGTTGATCTATCTTTTCTATCTTCTCTTGAGTTGGTTTCATAACAATAACCATTGAGCTTGGTCATGGGTTGGAGAACTAAGAAGTCAGCTGGGTATTCCTTGGAATCAATGGAGACCATTACATCCTCAACAAATCCCTCAGGGCTACTGTGGATCTATCTGCAAGTTGCAAGACTATTGTGGTCTTCCTTAATGATCCTTGGAGATTCAATTTAAACATAGTCTCCTTAGTCATCACATTGATGGAAGCCCCAAGATCAATCAAGCTATGGGGAAAAATGATACCATCAATGTGCACATTTACCAAAGGATTTCAAGGGTCTACATACTTCGGGTAAACCACTCTCCCCAACATTAAGTTACACAACTATCTAATGACACTAATGGTAGGTGTGTCTTTCTTTCTCCTCCCATGATGTTTGAAGCATTTCTCCTTGATTAACTTGTTGTAGATGGGGACATCCTTGATAGCTTAGAGGAGTTGGATTTTAACACATAATTTTTTCAATTCACCCACAAGTTCAATCTCTTCTAGGATGTATTGGCTAGGATGGATTAATCTCTCAGGAAAAGGAGGTGGATTGGCTTGAGGACCACTCTCTTCCTTTTCCTCTTCAAGCTCCTCAGGTGGAGATGGAGGTTGATTATCTAGAAGCACTCTTCCAAACCTAAGGTTGATTTCTTGAATTTCAAAACATAGGCATGGTAGGATGTCTCTCCACTATAGAACTGTTGTGCCTGCTTGTTGTTCGGGTTCAAATTTGGCTGAGCAGGCATCCGAGGTTGCTTAGGTGGAGAAGGGTGAAGGAGATGTGACAGAGATGGATCTGGAGGTAGTACAGCTGGAGATACTTTGTATGGGGGTCTCCACCCCCCTGATGGTGTATTCCACTGACATTGTGGGGAATCATATGGTTGAAATGATTGATTGGCAGGTTGGGAATGGTATTGAGGTGCAAACGACTAGGGAGAAGGTGTGGACCATTAAGGATGAGCATGAGGACACCAAGGGGGAACGGATGCATTCTAGTTAGGGCTGTAATATGAATAGGACACCCCTTGCATGCCTTACTGGTATGCTTGAGGTCCTTGAGGCCTCCTTTGGTTGTTATATCAAAGTTGTTCAGTCACACCTTCAGTTCCTTGATACACAACTTTCAATCAAGGAAGAGAAGGAAAAATTTTTGTGGAGTGGTTCTCCTCATAGACCGAGCAGATATTTATAAGATTCAATGGGAATTCATTTCTAGGGTTCCTCCTGGTGCATTTAGGGAAAAAGATAACTAAGGCACTTTCTGCTTCCTCCTGCATCCTCTTGATCTACATGGTGTCCATTTGCAGAGAAAGGGTATGCATCATTTCACTCTTAAAGTCTTCCAACATGTCCCCAATTTCACTTTTGATGGATGTGTTGGAGGAGGATGAACTGACTAAAGCTTGACTAGCCCTACCCTTCTTTCTAGTTTCCCTAGAATAATTTTTGAAAACTGTCTTGTTATCATCATAAGATAATTGGTAAATGTCCCTCCTTGTAAATGTACTTCAGGTATTGCACCTTCGCCTTGGCCAATTCCCTTATTTTATTCTTGGGGTGCTTCTTCAGTGTTCTTCTGATCGGTTTTTTTAGGGGTAGAAACCCTAGCTTGCTCTGCTGTTTCCTGGGTAGTTTCTTCTTCTACCCCTTCTTCATCGTGGAATTCTTTTGGTGTATTCTGACTAGCAACAGATTGTTCCTCTTCTTCATTCTCGTCACTCTTCTCCCGAGATACGCTCTCATTATGAGCAGAGTGGTCCTCTTCTCCCTCCTCCTCATCACACAGTTCCTCGGATGCACTTTTATCATGAACAGAGTGCTCCTGCAGTCCTTCTTCCTCATCACACAGTTCCTCGGATGCACTTTTATCATGAGCAGAGTGCTCCTGCAGTCCTTCTTCAGTATGGGGGTTAAGTGGGCTGTGAGGTTGGACATATTCACCCATATTGGCCAGAATTTGGGCCAATTCATCTTCTTGCAGCGAGTTTTGCAGTGGAATTTCACTGCGTTGCTCTGCTTCCTCTTCTTCTCGACCGGATTGCTCAGTCTCCTCCTCCAGTTCTCCTTCATTGTTTTCCTCCAATTCTTTTTCGTTATCCCATTGTGGGGGTTGTTCATCTCCTGAATCATGTATCTCTACAGGTTGACTAATATTTCCCTATGAATTTCCCAGCATTCCTCTGATCCTTGCCAACCTAACAGATTTTATTCGTTTAAGTGATCTGATCGATGTATTGTCAACATGTTTTCATTTTGGGGTTGGCAAAGCCAGTCCCCCGTCTATCATGAAAATTAGTTCTTCCCAACTACTCTGCTGTTGGGCAAGACTGTAGCTGACTATTAGTCATATTAACCCATGGTGGCTTACTAATGACTTTACATGGTGAGATTTCTTCATGCTTCGCGCAACATCGTGTAATAAAAAATTTAAAAACGCAGGCAAATTCACAGTGCATTTTTACTTTAACATAGCTAAAAGTTTAAGATGGCGTGGTCTTACCACGTCTTTTCTGCAATCATAGCTCTGGATAATTCTCGCCAATTCTACCCATGGCTTTCCCAAGGTTGCCGATAGAACTCCCTTCCCTTTTACAGTCAGGTTCTGCCCCTCGTCTTGGAAGATTTTCATGGCATCTCGCAGTCTCACCTTTTTCAGAGTCCACACAAGTCTAGTGGCTGGCAGTCCCGAAAATTCTGCAATTATGTCATTAGTAACTGCAATCTGTCTCCCTCTCACCATGGAATGATGTTCTTGTAAGTTTTACAGAAACTCAATCGCCACCATCTCGTTAGATTTTTGTAGACGGTTAAGGTAAGTTATCCATCCTACCCTTGCTAGGATTTCTCGTGCAACATCAGAGACCATCAACACCTGTGGCTCACTACGAATTGATCTTCCTCCCATCTTATTTCATGCTTAGCACACACTGTAAAAAAACATAGAGATGATAATGGAACAATAGGTTGTTCAAATTTCACTGTTAGGAAATCACAGAGAAGGTCATGGAACAACAAGCTGTTCAAATTTCTAATTTACTACTAATTTTTGCAGAGAAAAATACGAAAATAGCTTTGGAACAACAAGCCATGAATATTGGGAAACAAAATACCGTTAAGCTTTGCTATTCTTGAGTCATAATTCTTCCGAATGATGAGCTGACATGTATGCTAGCGAATTATGAGAATCACCCGCACCCCCCTGTAATGTAATAGGCCGTCCTCGGCCATCAAATGAAGGAGCAGCATGCTGAACTGCCATAGTACAAAGTCATAAAGGAACAACGTATAAAGATATGCCATGTTTAAAAAAATGAGCAGATTATCGAGATCGAGGCGTATGATAAAATTGCTAATAAATAAGGAAATGTCATGATATGATGCGAGAATTGGAGGATAGGACAACTGACGTGAATAAAAGGTCCTATGCGATCATTATCAACTTTTACCATCATAATTGATTTGTAAATGATTTTCATGTATCAAAGGTTCGAAAGGGTTGTATACATAATCTCATTTGAACCATGTACAAAGATATAAGAAGAAGGGTTATATAATTGCCATTGGTGTATCAGAAATATGACTTCAATACCATCAACAGAGCTCTGTTGCCGACAGGTGTCCATAACCTTGATAGATTTGTTCATTTCACCCTTGGAACCATAATCCTTTGTGTACGCCTAGGAAAGTGTTGTGCAATGTCAAAATGGAGGCCATTATGCTGGCTTGGTAACCAGATGAATCACAATGTCATTCACCAGGAAGGAGTGAAAGGTGGGTAGGCCGCTCGTGATGAGACGTCCTGTTCCAAGGACTTTTCATTTTTCTGATGTGCCTCTTGGATCATATCTCTGTTGTGGTGGCCATGGTGGGAATGCCACTTCACTTTCTTCCTTATGATCATGGTAGGCTGGCTCTTGATGAGACCCCCTATCCTTTATCTGACAAATCATGTTAGCAGTCATATAAACATTTTTCTTTTTCTTATTTTCTTTTATATAGCACTTTTCATATTTATATACAGAGGGTGGTTCAACACTACTTAAAAGTAGGGATGGTGGAATAAGTCTTAACATCTCAATAGAGAAAAATATTCCCTTATTCTTATTCAATAATAATGATCAAAGAGAATTATGGGGATTTAGGAAGAACCATCATGATAAAAATAATCAATCATATTGGTATTAGTAAAATAATGATAGCACGATGATCAATAGTTGTGTCCTTTCCTCTTTTCTCTTATCAATTCAAAGCAATTTCTTCTAAAGATAATGATTTTTATGTAATTTTCTGATTTTAGTATCCTCTAGTATATGTTGCATAAATGTATATCTGTTCTTTAAATGACCGTGACTCACAAAAATGATCTAGACGGTAAAACACACAAAAAAGAAGAAAATGCACTCTAAAAATATTGTTCTCAAGATAAAATAGCTACTGTACACAAAAACCACAAGCAAAAGGAAAGACATACTCGAAACTGCTATTCTTGAGAGGAACAGCAGCTATCCCTTAATTGGAATAGCAAAGAAAGCAAGCGTAAACAAAAAATGTGAAAATGTTGTTCCTTCAAAAAGGAATAGAAAATAAACGGAGGTGTTGTTCCTTTGGAAAGGAACAACAAAAAATAAAAGTGTTGTTCCTTCGGAAAGGAACAACAGAAAAATGAATGCGCTGTTCCTTTGGAAAGGAACAACAAAAAAAGTGAAAGTGTTGTTCCTTCAGAAAGGAACAACAGAAAACAAAAGTGTTGTTCCTTCGGAAAGGAACAACAGAAAACAAAAGTGCTATTACTTCAAAAAGGAACAACAAAAATGCAGAAATCTTGTTCCTTCTGAAAGGAACAACAAAAGGCGGAAGTGTTGTTCGTTCAGAAAGGAACAACAAAAATGCAGAAATGTTGTTCCTTCGGAAGGAACAACAAAATGTGAAAGTTTTGTTCCTTCAGAAAGTAACATCAAAACAATGGAAATGTTGTTCCTTCGGAAAGGAACAACAGAATGCAAAAATGTTGTTCCTTCAGAAAGGAACAACAAAATGGTGGAAATGCTATTCCTTCGAAAAGGAACAACAAAATGCAAAAGTGTTGTTCCTTCAAAAAGGAATAGAAAAGCTGTGAAAATTTTGTTCCTTCCGAAAGGAATAGCAAAATGCAGAAGTATTGTTCCTTCGAAAAGGAAAAATAGAACGGTGAAAGTGTTGTTCCATCTGAAAGGAACAACAAAATGCAAAAGTTGCAGAAATGTAGAGATCTATACAGAAAGTAATTTACACAAAGAAAACAAAAGAATTGTCTACAAAATTTGAAAGCAATCAAATCACTTAGTGAACCAAAAGTGAGGAAGAGATCTCCTCCTCAGCCAGAATCTGCATGTCAGAGTCTTCCCGGAGTTGTTGGTAGAAGGATTCCCGAGTGAGTGTTTTATGGTACAATCGAACTCGGTGGCCATTTGCCTTAAAGGTATGTCTAGGTCCATCAATGGTGGTTAAAGTAATGGTGCCATTATCATGCACCTTCTGGATTTTGTATGGTCCCAGCCAGCAAGTTTGAAGTTTTGCCAGAAAATCCTGAAACCTGGAATCATATAGGAGCGCCCAATCTCCTTCGCGGAAGACTTTACTTTTTATGAGGGCGTCATGCCATTTGGCTCTCTCTTGTTGGATTAATGAGGTATGTTGAAGCGTGGAGAGCCTGATTTCATCTAGCTCGTTGATTTGTTGTAGTAATTAATCTCGGCCTCATTTAAATCTAGACCGACTTCTTGTGTTGTTCTCAAGGTTTGTATTTTGAATTCTATTGGAAATATGGGTTCCTTTCCAAATACTAGGTGATATGGGGAATAACTAGTAGTGCTTCTCGATGTTGTTTTGAATGCCCACAAGACTTCTGGTAATCTTGTAGCCCAATTGCGTCTGTGTGACGCAATGGTTTTTGTCAGTATTACTTCTATTACTTTATTCGTGCTCTCTACTTGGCCATTTGCCTGTGGGTGGTATGGAGTAGTAATTTTATGCTGAATATGATAGTTTTTTAGTGTTGCAACAATTTTATTACCAGTAAACTATGTGATGAGCCCCAATTTTGGTACAATTTGGGCTCATTTTGGCCTATTCTTCTTGCTCAAACCATTCATTTTTATTGTTTATGCATACACTTCTTAGTTTATTCATGTTGTTTGTAGGAGAAAGGATAGGCACTTTATCTACGTAGCTAATGCATTGTGATTCCAAGTTTTGGCATTAAAATGGAGCAAAAGACAACGAAAAGGTGGCAAGGAGACAACGAGTTGGCACTGCTGACGTAAGGAGAGGTTGTCCACGGTCTTGGGGGACATTCCTCGTGATCCTCACCAAGAACTCTGAGCCCCACTCCATCCTCCCTCCGAGCTTAATACACGGCCAGCTGTTCTACAGGAACAGCAGTTCAAAACTACTCTACAGGAAACAGCATTTATGACCATCCTACAGGATCAGCAGTTAAACTCTAGATTAAACAGTCGAGCTCCTAGAATCATGGATACTTGTTGGATCATCGTTTTGTATAAGTATAGAGGCCTTAGCCTTGGTTAGGTTGTTGAAACTCTCGTATTACTATTGTAATTTTGGAGCACAACTCAAGTTTCGTTCTCTTTTGTAAGCCAATTTGGCATGTTATCAAATTATGAATAAAGAAGGCCACTTTTGAGTTAGTTCTGAGTTTTCTCAAGGAGCTATAGCTCTCAGGTTAGGGCCCAACCTGAGAGCCATAGACCTCCTCAGTGTTGTAATGCATTTACAATTAGGTCCAGCACTTGAGTTTGTTTAGTTTCCTATGCAATTCGGATTTCCAGCTTGTTAGTTTAATTGTTTTCATTAGCATAGATAGGACTGGTATGATGCTTTGCTTTCAGTATTCAAGTTTGATAGGTTGGTAGAATAAATCTCTTGGAGCTCCAACAAAAACAGGTTGTAAAGGCTCACTGCCATCTCACTGTTTGGGATTGGGGTGTAGACCATGATCAGCCACCAAAAAGAACAGCAGTCGTTTCATCTCCACGCAAGTTGCCACATGAACGTTTTTCATTAAGGATTTATTCATACATTCTCGACATTGATCCATACTGCACTCTCACGCATTAGTTTTATTGCTTGGTTTCCATTTTGGATTTATAGGTTTCATGGCATAATTGGTTAATGAATTCCTTGTTTTCATGCACAGGTCATTTGTTTTATTTACACTGCTTTTGCTCAAGCGATTTCCTTCGTCGTTTTCTTCATCCACCTGCAAGTTCTATTCACCCTCTATCTCACTCACGTGCCCTCCAACTCTCTCATTTCACGTACAGCTCCATCTCCTTCACTCTCGTTGATTCCACCCTTCCAAAACATCAACCCATTGCATGCACCCTTCCTTCGTCTGACTTGCCATTTCCTAAGACATCATTAGGTCCATCTCCATCTCCCTTAGCCTCCCACACCACTCCAACACTCCATCAACTCCTAAAAACCTCCACGGCCAACCATCCTGTAGACGTGCACAGCCATCCTGTAGAAAACAGAGTATCCTGTAGGATCCCCTGCAGCCTTCCTGTAGGAGGCCATTCACTTCGTTGCCGAGCTTCTGAACATGAGGGACCTCTGTGGATGGGTGCTAAGGATCCTTAGGAACCTCTCCTAGCCTCCCCAATCTGTCCCACACTTTCCTTCCTTCTCCATCCCACCTGCACAATCAAACCCTAATTAGGCCAAGTTCACACTCATTCCACACACCTAAAGGAAAAACACAAAAACACATTTCTCATGATGCAAGTAGCTTAGACCCATGCATTTACACTTGTTAGAGGTAATGACAGCATTCATAGGAGTTGCATCCACATTCTTTGCATTATAGAAGATAGACTAGTTAAATTAGGGTTTCATGGATTTACATGCTTTTGATTAAGTTTGTCAAGCAGCGTAGCCTTCCTTTGAGTTAGCTTTCGTCCATCATTGATAAAGCTTCTTATGTGAGCCTATAGAAGTTGGCTTAAGCCCTCGCGGACTTGTGCCAGCTGACCAAGTGACAGCTGCGACAAGGGCTAGTACTTGTGCATACAGCACCGTCGCTTCCAAGTTTGTACGAACTACCGGGTTGATAAAATTAAGAGACAGGAAGCCCCAGGAGTTGTAGCATTATTGCTACAATACTGGAGCTCACCATCTTTTTGGCGCCGTTGCCGGGGAAGCGTCAGAGTATTAGCACCTGTTGCTTTTCCTCTACTTTCCTACTCTTACCTTCTGCTAAGTAGTTTGCTTCATTTCCATTCTGCAAAAGTAGTATAGACTTTCCTGCTTTCCTAGACTAATCTTTCCTGCTTTCTTAGATTAGTATTTCCTGCTTTCCTAGACTAATCTTTCTTGCTTTCTTAGATTAGTATTTCCTGCTTTCCTAGACTAATCTTTCCTGCTTTCTTAGATTAGTATTTCCTGCTTTCCTAGATTAATATTTCCTGCTTTCCTAGATTAATATTTCCAATTCCGCAAATTTCATTTGAGTAATCTAGTTAGTTGTAGATCACTTTGTTTCAGTTTTGTAGGTACAAGGAAAAAACAAAAGCACTAAAAACAGAGAAGAGTCCTTTCCCTTTCATGCCTCGTAGGAACCGAGATAGATCAGGCAAATTCCTACCAAACACCCCCACCACATCACTAAGTCACCCTTCTCTCTTCTTTGGTGACAGTGACACAGAGGAACCTATAGGTGAACATCCCGAGATATACCAAGACCCTATAGAAGAAGAAGAGTTAGAAACCACTCCATCTGAAGCCATGGCTGATAACAGGAGAGAAGATGAGAGAATAGAAGGAGCTTTCCCCATCCGAGAGACCAATGGGGATATGAAAATGAAAAACATTAGCCCCTCTGCCTTGCCTCACTTCCATGGACTGACCACTGAGGATCCTGATACCTTCTTGTTTGAGTTTGCTGTCCTTTGTCGAACCTATGACTATACTGAGGATGAGAAAAAGTTGAAGCTTTTCCCTTCCACTCTTAAGGATGCAGCACTACGCTGGTTCATGGGATTACCTGGGAATAGCATCACCACTTGGGCTCAGATGCAGCAAGCCTTCAATACCAAGTATAGGGATTATTGTAGGTCCAAGGAAACCAAGGGAGAGATCTTTCGAATGACCATGGGGAATGATGAGTCTTTAGAGGACTATGAGGAGAGGTTCCAACTTAGCTATAAACGGGCCAGATGCACACTTGACCCTGAATCCCTCAAGTTGGTTCTACTCCGAGGAGTCCCTGAAGATCTCCTAGATACCCTTCACATGTTAGCTGGGGGGGACATTTACCAACTGCCTTATGAGGACATCAAGACTGTGTTTCGAAACCATTCCAGGGCAGCTAGAAAACGAGGTAGAGGAAACCTCCTCTCCACCGGTGTCCCTTTCTCCAAACATGAGCTTACAAACCAATTAGAAGATCTTAAGAGTGAGGTGAGACATACCATTGCCATGCAGCTGGACACATTCAGGATCCAGCAAAAGAAAGAGGAAGCTGAGAGAGCCTTGGCTGTCTTCTGTCCTAGGTGCACCAGAAGACACCCTAAGAACGAATGTCCATTGCATTCGGTCGAAGTGTGTTTCGTTTGTGAGGAGGACCACCCAACAAATCAGTGTCCAACCTTGCCTGGGTTTAAAGCCATGTACCAAGGAACTGAAGCCCCCACTGAACCTCTCTACTTCATCAACCAAAGGAGGCCTCAAGGATCTAGACCTTATCAGCAGGGGATGCAAGGGGCATCTCAAGCTTATTACAACCCCAACCACTTGACTCCCATGCCTTCCTGGGGTCCCCCTGCTCATCCTTCCTGGTCCATGCCTCCTCCATGGTCTTATCCACCTCAGTACCCTACTCAACCTACTTCTCACCCATATCACTCACATACCCAGTCGCAGCCTCAATGGAGTGCTCCTCAGTCGGGGTGGAGGCCCCAATACAACACTCCTCCTGCCATTTTGCCTCCACCACCAGTTCAACCTCAGCCTTTACCTCCTGCTCCTCCAAGGCAACCTCAGATGCCTGCTCAACCGAACCCGAACCCCAACAATAGACAGGATCAACAGGTATATACTGGGGAGACCTCATGCCCTACCTGTGCTGTGGAGATCCAGGAGATCAATCTTAGATCTAGAAAGACTCTTCCAAATCGCCAACCTCCTCCCCCAGAGGATGAGGAAACCCATCAGGAGAGTGAACCAAAGCCTACTCCACCCTTTCCTGAGAGACTAACAGCCACCACACAACCGAACCCAGAAGAAGATGAGCTTTTGGGTGAGCTCAAACAGTTGTGTGTAAAAATCCCACTTCTCCAAGCCATCAAGGATGTGCCAATATATAACAAGCTGATTAAGGAGAAGTGTTTCAAACACCCAGGTAGACGGAAGAAAGATGCCTCAACTATCAATGTCATAGGACAACTGTCTGACCTTATGCTAGGACAAGTCATCTGCCCAAAGTACCTAGATCCTGGAAGTCCTGTAGTAGATGTACACATCAATGGCACCATTATCCCCCACACCTTGATTGATCTGGGGGCAGCCATCAATGTGATGACCAGGGATACCATGCTTAAACTCAATCTTCAGGGTTCCTTGAGAAAGACCTCGACAGTAATGCAGTTAGTAGATCGCTCCACCGTGACTCCCGAAGGGATTGTGGAGGATGTCTTGGTCTCAATTGATTCTTGGGAATACCCTGCGGATTTCCTGGTCCTGCAACCAAAGGCCAAGCTTACTGGATATCCTCTCATCTTGGGAAGGCCTTGGTTAGCTACTGCAGATGCTTACATAAGTTGTCGGGCAGGAAACATGACCATCAAGAATGGTCCCATGTCCAAGCAGCTAGTCCTATACCCTCCTGCCCAACCCTCTTTAGAGCATGATTTACCACTCTGGTTGGAGGACGGAGAGGAAGACGAGGTGTACTCTGCACCTCTGTGCACCCTAGATACCGCTAGAAGAAGTTCTCCTACCGAGGATGATTTAATTGAGACCCTGATCCAGAATCCACCTTCCAGTGCACTATCTTTAGAGAAGTTGGTGGAGGATGCCCAAGCTAGCACCTTAGTGGACCTTTGTACAACCAGCCCTGTCACTCCCAGAGTCAAAAGTGTGGAGTTCGGCCCTGAGAGAGCGTTAAAGATCAGCTCCTCTCTATCTCCTTCCCAGGAGAAGGAGTTGTGTAGCCTATTGGCCAGCCACTTAGATGCTTTTGCTTGGAGCTATAAGGAGATGAAAGGAGTCCACCCCTCGGTCTGTACCCATCATATATACATCAAAGAGGATTGTAAACCAGTTAGGCAACCCCAGAGGAGAATGAATCCAGCCCTTAAGGACATTGTCAAGGAAGAATTGCAAAAACTGTTGGATGCCGGATTCATTTACCCCATCTCAGATAGTGAATGGGTGTCCCCTCTATTGTTGGTTCCCAAGAAGAATGGGAAGTGGAGGATCTGTGTAGATTACCGGGAGCTGAACAAAGCTACCAAGAAGGACCATTTCCCTCTACCTTTCATAGATCAAGTGTTGGATGGACTGGCAGGAAAGAAGTTCTTCTCTTTCCTGGATGGGTTCAGCGGGTACAATCAAATCCAAATCAGCCCGGAAGACCAAGATAAGACCACCTTCACTTGTCCTTGGGGTACCTTTGCCTACCGAGTCCTTCCCTTTGGGCTATGCAATTCTCCTGCTACTTTTCAGAGAGCTGTCTTGAGCATCTTCTCGGAGTTGGTCCATGGTGCAGTGGAAATCTACATGGATGACTTTACCCCTTATGGGGCCAACTTCCAGGAAGCATTGTCCAACTTGGGAAAGGTCCTAACCAAGTGCATCGAGATGAACTTGTCCCTTAGCCCTGAGAAATGTGAATTCCTAATGACTGAAGGGACAGTGCTAGGCCATACCATTTCTTCTCAAGGATTGCAGGTGGATCCTAACAAAATTGCTCTCATCAAGAGGGTTCCACCTCCTCAAAAAGTAAGGGATGTCCGGAGTTTCTTGGGATTAGCAGGATACTACCGGAGGTTCATTAAAGACTTCAGCAAGTTAGCCTCACCATTGTTTGGTTTGTTGGCAAAAGATGTGGAGTTTAAGTGGACTGACGATTGTCAGAGGAGTTTGAATGAGATAAAAGACAAGTTAGTGTCAGCTCCAATCCTAAGGGGTCCAAACTGGGCCCTACCTTTCCACATCCACACTGATGCCTCAAACAAAGCCATAGGTGCAGCCTTAGGACAAGTTGAGCAAAAACTTCCATATGCCATTTACTTCGTTAGCAAAAACTTGTCCAAAGCAGAGCTGAATTACACTGTAACCGAGAAGGAATTCTTAGCGGTGGTTCATGCACTGAACAAGTTCCGACATTACATTACTGGTTACCAGACTTTTGTACATACTGACCATGCTGCTATTAGATACTTGATGAATAAACCAGATGTGAATGCTCGTATTATTAGATGGTTACTTTTATTGCAGCAGTTTGATCTAACCATTGTTGATAAACCAGGAAAAGAAAATGTTGTTGCTGACTTCTTGTCTAGATTGGATTTGTCTGCAGATGAAGATGGGACGGTGGATGACCAGATGCCTGATGAGCATCTGTTTGCTATCTCAGTACTCTCTCCATGGTTTGCTGATATAGCAAACTACCTTGTTTCAGCTCAGTTCCCTCCGCACCTCTCTTCAAAAGAGAAGAGCAAAATCATCAGAAAGAGTGCCTCATTTACATGGATTGGGGGCAACCTGTTCAAGCTTGGTCCCGATCAGATCTTAAGGCGTTGTGTAAGGGAGGAGGAAGTCTTTGACATTCTCCTCACCTGTCATGATGGGCCTTGTGGAGGACATTTTGCATCAAAGAGAACTGCCTTCAAGATCCTGCAGGCAGGCTACTATTGGCCCACACTTCATCAAGATGTCAGAAGATATGTTAGCCAGTGTGACCAATGCCAAAGAATGGGGAAACCGACCCAAAGGGATGAGATGCCTCTCCAACCTCAAGTGACTCTTGAGCCATTTGAGAAGTGGGGCATGGACTTTGTGGGCCCAATCAATCCCTCTTCGAGGCAGAGATCCTACATCATTGTGTGTACTGACTACTTGACAAAGTGGGCAGAGACTAAAGCAATCAAAGCAGCAACAGAAGAAAAGGTGGTCGAGTTCTTAAGAGAGAACATCTTCTACAAGTTTGGCTACCCAAGAGAGCTGGTGACCGATCAAGGGAGCCAGTTCACCTCCAACTTGGTTGAAGATCTATTAGCTCATCACAAGATCAAGCATAGGACTTCCACCCCCTATCATCCTCAAGCAAATGGGCAGGTGGAAGTCACCAATAGAGCTCTAGAAGGGATCTTGACCAAAGTGGTGAACAGCAGCAGAAAAGACTGGGCAGATCGCCTAGTTGAAGCCACATGGGCTTACAACACCACTTGGAAGACCACCACCGGTTTCACACCGTATGAGCTGGTCTATGGGAAGAAAGCTTTACTGTCCACTGAGTTTGAGTATAACACTTTGAGGTTGGCAGCTCAGCTGGACCTAGATCTCAGCCATGCACAGCAAGAAAGGTTATTGCAGCTGAATGGACTGGATGAACACCGCATGTAGGCCCTCCTTCACTCAGAAGTGGTTCAACTTCAAAGGAAGGTGTGGCATGACCAACATCTCCATGACAAGCAATTTCAGCCGGGAGATTGGGCTTTGTTGTATGATTCCAGATTCAAAGATTTCAAGGGGAAGTTGAGAACCAGATGGCTAGGACCATATGTGGTGGAACAGTGCCATGACAATGGATCTGTCCTCATTCGAACCATTGATGAGGAATCCATTCCCATGCTTGTCAATGGGCACCGATTGAAGATCTATAGAAGACCTCTCTCAAGACAAGAGTTTATCAACACTATGGAGAAATCTGTTTTGGTCATAGAGAAGGGTTCTGCCTCCGCTTTGGGCATACCCTAAAGGATCTAAAACACAAAAAAAAAAAAGAAAAAAAAAGAGAAAAATAAAGATCCTTGGGTGAAAACCTCTCTGAGGCGCCCAAGGCAGGCAGTAGGGGTGAAAACCTCATTGAGGCGCTCCTATTGTCTTTCGAAAAAGAAAAGAGAGAAAAATAAAGATCCTTGGGTGAAAACCTCTCTGAGGCGCCCAAGGCAGGCAGTAGGGGTGAAAACCTCATTGAGGCGCTCCTATTGTCTTTCTAAAAAAAAAAAAGAAAAAAAAAAAAAAAAAAAAGAAAGAAAACAGGAAAAAGCAATCAGCACAATAAAAGGTTTGCATGCAGATGTTCTATGGAGGAGAAGAAGCCTCTCCACTCCAAGCCAGGGGCCTTCATCATGCTAGCAAAGGATGTCATCAACACCTCCTCCAAGAACAGCAATGTTTTTTAAGGTATGTGCAATTATTATCATGCTTTGGATCTTCTACAGGAGGATACAGTTTTTCTACAGGAACAGATAGTCCTCCTACAGGAAGACGCGGATCTTCTACAGGAAAATGCCAAATTTCTACAGGAAACTCTATGTTCTACAGGAAACTTCCTGTAGAAGGTTACGATGGCCGAAATGTGTTTTAAATGAAGATCTAGCGACTGAGGAGTGGATTGAATGCATGCATGCCAATGATGGCACCCCTGAACATTGCCATTATCGTCCTCCACCATCCTCGTCGCCATGCAACCAAGATCCCTGCAGCAGCACAACAAAGTAATCAGTTCTCGTGAGGAAGCATCTGTCAAAGAAAAACTAAGCACCGAGAACCATACCACATCCACGTTGATACATCAGAAGCGCTGGGATCGTGATCGAGAAGCCAGAACCGCCAGCATGCAGCATACACCCGAGGAGAAAGAACGGTGACAAGACCCCTCGCGGGGATCCTGTAACAGTTCAACCTGCTCAAGTGAAGACCGTTCACAGCACCGCCATCTGAGATCAAACACGGGCGCATGAATGCAGAACCATTCACTCCATCGCCAGCATCCTGTAACCACGAGCCTACAGGAATGTGCAGCCACAGGCGGCAGGTAGATCCATCGCTCAAAAAACTGGAAATCATGTGCAGCCGCGCGCAGGTAAGTGTTCTAATCCTTCTCTCCATCAAACTGCATGATTATTACTTCGATTTGTTTTGCATGGCATAAAGGTGAATGGTTGAGCGGCCTAAAGGCCAGTGATTGACCATGTCGGTTAGTAAAGGGTTAGTCAGAGGATGAGGTGGCAGCCACGACGAAAGAAACACGCAGCAAGCACGTGAAGATCAGTCCCGTCAACCGAGAAGTGAAGTTTAACCGAAAAGGGCGGCGACAGATCTGTGGGAATGAATGTGGCAACAAACGAATGTGCAGGCGGATGATCCAGCGGGGACAGCTCACCCCCGCACCACGAGCTGCGCTGATTCAAAATCTAATCGGCTCGATTAAGCGTGTATCTCCATCAACCTCACTTAAAAACTCGAGTAGATCCTCTGCTTACCTCTGCATGTTGATACGCCGAGCTCTCGGCTACCTGAACGCTGGTAAAGCACCTCTCGACCGCCAGCCAACTAAAGCTCTTCCCGAAGCCTGCGCACTGCTCCTACAGGAACAGTTTCTACAGGAACGCCGTCCTACAGGAAGCAGTTTCTACAGGAACGCGGCTCTACAGGAAGGTGAAGTCTTCACGTAAAAAAGGTGGCAGAAAAGAGGTAACCCTGCAACTCCTTCCGCAATTGGTTTTTATTAGGTGGCAAGGCCATTAGTCACAGTGTGGTCAAAAAGAATTGGATTGCCGTGCCTATACTATCGCTCCTACAGGATAGCTGCATAATTAGACTGTGGTTTTGTGAATTCATTGCATACTTTGTCTATAAGACCGAATTTCCTTTGTATCCACCACCTCTGGTATAAACCACTGTGTTCATCATGCCTGGCGGGTTTATCAGGCGAGAGCCCACTAATTCAAATGCATTAAGGAGAAACCCGGCAGTGGTTGAGCTCTTCACTAGAGCACAATGGATGCCTTTCTGTGATAAACTACAGGGCTACGATGATGAAGTAGCCGAGGAATTTTTGCGGGCTCTGCAGCCTAAATCACAGACATTGGCCACGGTAACCTTCAGAGGTCTCAGCCTCAAACTCACCCCAGAGCATATCAGTCGGATTACAGAGCTGCCCATGGGTCTGCCGTGGGACAAAGAAGAGCGGAAGATGAGCCAGCAAGCAAAGAAGGATTTCTTCCCACCTGAGGAAGAATTCTCAGAGGATAAAAATGGGGTAAGAAGGACGAGCCTAACACCACCGTGGAATGAAGTCAGTTTGCAAATAATGAAGTATATTACGTGTGAAGGCCAGTTCAGTATAGTATATGCATATCATTTCCGGCTCCTCACTGAGTTAAGGCACGAAATTGACGATCCTGTAGACCAAAAACTAAGCATCCCTTATTATCTTCTACAGTCCCTCATGGAGTGTGCTACCAAACTAAGACAGGGCATCCCTGATCAGATAGCCCATCATGGGTTAATAAAATTGCTTGTGGAAGATGCCTTGCACTCATATAAAGTCCCCCTCTCCTGGGAGTCATTTAGGAATCTGACACGAGATGGAGACATTAAAATGCTGATCAAAGAGAGTGGCTCCTCCAGTACTGAAGACAAGGAAGAGGTGGCTGAGGAAGAAGAGGCTAAAGAAAAAGCTGACTCCCCCATCCTGTCAGCAAGAGAAATAAGGTCAAAAAGCAGAAGAGACAGAGTCGGGGAAAGCCACGTCAGCCCAATTACCTCTCCAGCACTCGCAAGCAAACATAAGAATCAAACCCCCGTAGAAAAAAGAGAAAAAGGGAAGACACCTACCGCTACAGGAAAGGAAAAGCAGGCTTCTACAGGAAGCCCAAAAGCAAAGACCAAGGCTTCTACAGGAAGCCCAAAAGCAAAGACCAAGGCTTCTACAGGAAGCCCGACACCAGCGTCTACAGGAAGCACAAGGGTGCAAGAACAGGCTTCTACAGGAAGCCATGCACAACCAAAATCTGAGAAGTAGAAGGTGGATGTTTTAGCCAAAGAGGCAGCGGCTGTATTAGCTGGCCTCAGTACGCCACCTAAGCCAAAGGGAAAAAGGAAGAGGGACCCTCCCCTCTACCACCTGAAGTCAGGAGGAGCAAAAGGATGACCATGGGCAAGCCACAGCCTCCACCCAGCAGCCAAACCACTTCAGGGGATGTACCTACTTCACCTAGTCCAAGGACCCCCTTTAAAACATCAGCCACCCCAGAAAAGGGGAGCCCAAAAATAACCTCCTGGACTCGAAAGATAGGCCAGTCACCTTCCGAAGCCCGACTCAAGGAAATGGAAAAGGGGAAGGAAGCGTCACCTTCATCACCACCAGGGGCAGAGAAGGCAGGGCCATCAAAAGCAGAAAAGAAAGAGCCTGTTCCGGTCCCGAGTCCTCAGCCAAGGACGAGAAGCAGGAGCAAGGTTGCTCAAGGATGAGCAAATGGTTCAGCTGGGGGGTGATGATGAGCCCCAATTTTGGTACAATTTGGGCTCATTTTGGCCTATTCTTCTTGCTCAAACCATTCATTTTTATTGTTTATGCATACACTTCTTAGTTTATTCATGTTGTTTGTAGGAGAAAGGATAGGCACTTTATCTATGTAGCTAATGCATTGTGATTCCAGGTTTTGGCATTAAAAGGGAGAAAAAGACAATGAAAAGGTGGCAAGGAGACAACGAGTTGGCACTGCTGACGTAAGGAGAGGTTGTCCACGGTCTTGGGGGACATTCCTCGTGATCCTCACCAAGAACTCCGAGCCCCACTCCATCCTCCCTCCGAGCTTAATACACGGCCAGCTGTTCTACAGGAACAACAATTCAAAACTGCTCTACAGGAAACAACATTTATGACCATCCTACAGGATCAGCAGTTAAACTCTAGATTAAACAGTCGAGCTCCTAGAATCATGGATACTTGTTGGATCATCGTTTTGTATAAGTATAGAGGCCTTAGCCTTGGTTAGGTTGTTGAAACTCTCGTATTACTATTGTAATTTTGGAGCACAGCTCAAGTTTCGTTCTCTTTTGTAAGCCAATGTGGCATGTTATCAGATTATGAATAAAGAAGGCCACTTTTGAGTTAGTTCTGAGTTTTCTCAAGGAGCTATAGCTCTCAGGTTAGGGCCCAACCTGAGAGCCATAGACCTCCTCAGTGTTGTAATGCATTTACAATTAGGTCCAGCACTTGAGTTTGTTTAGTTTCCTATGCAATTCGGATTTCCAGCTTGTTAGTTTAATTGTTTTCATTAGCATAGATAGGACTGGTATGATGCTTTGCTTTCAGTATTCAAGTTTGATAGGTTGGTAGAATAAATCTCTTGGAGCTCCAACAAAAACAGGTTGTAAAGGCTCACTGCCATCTCACTGTTTGGGATTGGGGTGTAGACCATGATCAGCCACCAAAAAGAACAGCAATCGTTTCATCTCCACGCAAGTTGCCACATGAACGTTTTTCATTAAGGATTTATTCATACATTCTCGACATTGATCCATACTGCACTCTCACGCATTAGTTTTATTGCTTGGTTTCCATTTTGGATTTATAGGTTTCATGGCATAATTGGTTAATGAATTCCTTGTTTTCATGCACAGGTCATTTGTTTTATTTACACTGATTTTGCTCAAGCAATTTCCTTCGTCGTTTTCTTCATCCACCTGCAAGTTCTATTCACCCTCTATCTCACTCACGTGCCCTCCAACTCTCTCATTTCACGTACAGCTCCATCTCCTTCACTCTCGTTGATTCCACCCTTCCAAAACATCAACCCATTGCATGCACCCTTCCTTCGTCTGACTTTCCATTTCCTAAGACATCATTAGGTCCATCTCCATCTCCCTTAGCCTCCCACACCACTCCAACACTCCATCAACTCCTAAAAACCTCCACGGCCAACCATCCTGTAGACGTGCACAGCCATCCTGTAGAAAACAGAGTATCCTGTAGGATCCCCTGCAGCCTTCCTGTAGGAGGCCATTCACTTCGTTGCCGAGCTTCTGAACGTGAGGGACCTCTGTGGATGGGTGCTAAGGATCCTTAGGAACCTCTCCTAGCCTCCCCAACCTGTCCCACACTTTCCTTCCTTCTCCATCCCACCTGCACAATCAAACCCTAATTAGGCCAAGTTCACACTCATTCCACACACCTAAAGGAAAAACACAAAAGCACATTTCTCATGATGCAAGTAGCTTAGACCCATGCATTTACACTTGTTAGAGGTAATGACAGCATTCATAGGAGTTGCATCCACATTCTTTGCATTATAGAAGATAGACTAGTTAAATTAGGGTTTCATGGATTTACATGCTTTTGATTCAGTTTGTCAAGCAGCGTAGCCTTCCTTTGAGTTAGCTTTCGTCCATCATTGATAAAGCTTCTTCTGTGAGCCTATAGAAGTTGGCTTAAGCCCTCGCAGACTTGTGCCAGCTGACCAAGTGACAGCTGCGACAAGGGCTAGTACTTGTGCATACAGCACCGTCGCTTCCAAGTTTGTACGAACTACCGAGTTGATAAAATTAAGAGACAGGAAGCCCCAGGAGTTGTAGCATTATTGCTACAATACTGGAGCTCACCACTATGCTCCTCCATCAACGATTATATCTCTTGGGAGGCCATATTGCACAAATATCTGAGATAGGAAATGAATGACGGAATCCTCTGTAGCTCTTGGCAGTGCCTCTGCCTCAACCCATTTGGTCACATATTCCGTTGCCACCAAAATATATGTTTTCTGGTTTGATGATGGGTTGATCAGACCAACAAAATCAAGTGCCCAATGCTCAAATGGTTCAATGATTAGCTATGGGTTCAAAGGCATTTCATCGAACTGTCCAAGGCGTCCAGCTCTTGGGCAACTGTCACAAGCTTGAACAAATTTCTTTGCATATTTGAAGATTGTGGGCCAATAATACCCTGTTTGCAAAACTTTGTGACCAGTTCTTCGATCTGCGAAATGTCCACCACACAGTCCGTCGTGACAGGCTTTCAGAATGTCAAAAATTTCATCTTCACAGACACATCTTCTAATGTGCATCTCTGCTCCTATATGAAATAGGTAGCCCCCAATCCAAGAAAATCGGGTACTACGATGGACAATCTGCTTTCGTTCATTGGGAGTTAGATGTTTTGGTAATTTTCCTACTGCTAAATAATTGGCAACATTAGCATACCAGGGTGTTTTGATAGTAACAACAAACAAATGTTCATCTAGAAATTGATCTTCGACTGCTGCTGCGTCCACTGGTTTTGGCATTCGTGAGAGAAACTTAGCTACAAGATTTTCTTTTCTAGGTCAGTATTTTATTGTGATGTCGAATTCCTGCAATAAAATCAGCCATCTTGTTACTCTACCATTCGTAATTGGTTTATTTGCTAAATATTTTATGGCAGAGTGATCTGTATATAAAACAACAGGATATCCAGTGATGTAATGCCTAAATTTATTTACAGCATGTATTACAGCTAAAAATTCTTTTTCAGTAACAGTACATTTTAACTCAGCAGGAGACAAATTCTTGCTAATATAATATATTGCATATGGTTTTCTGTCTTCTTCCTGCCTAAGGAGTGCTCCAATAGCTGTGTTTGAAGCATCTGATGAAATTTGAAATGGCAGGTCCCAATTTGGACCTCTGAGCACTGGGGCTATTGACACAAGCTTTTTCAGATCCTCAAAAGCATGGTCACATTTATCTGTCCAAACAAAATCAACATTTCCTGTTAGTGCATATAGAGGTGCATCAATGTGAGAAAAATGTTCTATAAATCTCCTATAATAACCAAAAAATCCAAGAAAACTACGTACCTCTGTCTGTGTGGTAGGAGTAGGTATTAACAAAATTATTTGAATTTTGGCCGGATCTACCTGTATTCCAGCTGCTGAAATATAATGACCTAGGATGAGTCCTTCAGTCATCATCATATAACATTTCTCATTGTTTCTAGGAAAACTAGTGTCTTTTCGATCTGTTATTCCCACTGAGACGGGTAGCTATCTTAGAAACAAACAATCAAAGCAAATTGTGATTTCCTTTATGTATGATAGATAAGAAAGAAGCAAAGGAGGACCAACCTAGATCTTCCGCTTGGCTCCTTGCTTGTTTCCTCTCTCCTTTGATAGAGCTTGCCACTCCTCTCCTACTTGTCCCGCTTTAGAGAATACCTATAGAGGCATAGCAACAAAACACCATCAAAGCATCTCGATCTATAATATCATAAACAATGCAGAATTAGAAATACATTCACCATACAATTGCATTCACAAATAACAAGATTCACAAATACATGATTATATGGAGGAAAACTCAAATAACTTTATTAATAGTAGAAGAGAGTATTACAACCGAGCTGTTTGATCCAGCATCATCCCCCCTTCATCAAAGCCCTCTTCACCTCATGAAAAGCAAGATCACCCAACAATACAATTTTCCTTCTCAAAGATGAACCAACAACACTTAATTACAAATTACAAAATTCCAGCCCCTCGATCTCTCAGATGAGGGATCCATTTATAGATGTCTTGCAAGGGTGTGAGTCAGCTCTGGGTTTCTGATTAGTGTCATTCCACTGATAGTTCTTGGTTCCACTTGGAGATTTCTTTGCTCTCTTACTCATCCCTGGGCGAATTCAAAGATGCAAGTGTCATATGAGAAGTTTCTAGAAGATTCCATGAGCATCCACTTAGCAAATTGTCTCGGACATTTGTCCATTCTCGCTCATCGCACCTGACAAAAGGCCTTTTCAGTATGCATCACACTTCCTGTGTGTAGCAGGTGAGATGCATCGCACCCTGACAGTGGAGCATTCAGTATGGTCTAGTTTTGGTCAGTTCTGAGTGGTTTTGCAGGTGGAACTTCTGGGAAATGATGTAGTCAGTTGACCATGATCCTTTAGGGTATGAAACAACACTTTTAGGGGTTAAAGAGCCCTTAGTTTATCGACATATATGATTGGGGTTTGTTACACAAAATATTGTCACCATGACATTCTGCAGTAAGTGTGAGTCTATCACCACTTATATTGTCCTCCTATGCAAGTCTTAAACCTCAGCTCTTCATATCAAGCCTTGAAAATGAGAGAAAGCCCTTAAAAATCTCTAAAACTCTGGTTCTGCACTTTCTCTTAGCATTACCTGCGGTCCCGCACCTACTGGTCATGTCCCCTGTGGATCTGCCCACTCTGTTTCTGTGTAATGGGTGCAGACCCCTGTAAAAGTAAAAAAGGCACAAGTACATTCTTCAAAAGTCACTTTGGGTTATTTCTAGAAGCTTCTAGAGGGAATCTTGAGGTGGCAAGTTCGCTCCTTTGAGGTTCATGCATCCCATAACTAAAGGAGCTAACCCCTTGATGTGAGGAGCTTATCCCTTTGAAGGAGGACTCTATCCCTTTGAAGGTGGACCTGGTAACTTCCTTCCTTTGCACTATAAAATGAGGCATTGGGCTGGTTGCTAGGGAGGTTAAAAGCTAAACATTTTTAAGGATAAATGTTTTTGGAATTTAGACTTCCTATTTGAGCTTGAGAGGAGAGATTACATACCTTTTGGCTTCTTTGCGAAGAGAGTGAAACTTGTCAAAGTAGAGGAGATTCTTGCTGGACCCTAGGAGGAGCTTGTACAACATCAAGGCACCAAGGTTGTAAAGTTCTTCTTTGTTTAAAGTTAATACAATCAGATTCATTTTTCTCAATAAATTGTCTTCTATGGTTTATTTCATGAATTCCTTGATCATCATGATAAATATGGTTTATTATATTGGCTATGCAGGTGTTATTTGATGTGTGCATGTTTGTGTTTGCAGGTTCTTTAAAAGGGAGCTCATTTGGACAAACGGAGCGTGGCTTCCACAAACTAGCACTGGACTTGAGGTAGGGTCTGAAACATCTTTTGGCTTTTATTTATAAATCACATATTTAGAGAAAGATAGAATTTGTTTAGTTTTCTTGTTGCTAGATATCCATAGAAACTAGGGAGATCGGTCTTGTCCGCAAGAACGATTTATCCGCCCGACAAAATGGCGACTCTGCTAGGGAACTTGAATTTTGGTTTTTGCCTTTACTTTTACTTTGACTTGAGGAACTGTTTCTTGTTTCTGGTTTTTGCTTGATGTGTGTGGGATTGGGTAGTTTTTAGGTTCTGGATTGTTTTTTGTTTTTTTGAAAGTTTTAAGATGACCGCACATTCTGTTTGTAACACAGTGCGGACATCCCCACACTGTTTCTTTACTACACAAAGCGGTACCGCATCTAGTTCTACCGGAAGCCTGCGGACCCTGTTAAATTTTTTGAAAAACCTAAATTGTTTTTGTCCAGTTAAGTTTAGTTTTTATTTTCGGCTTTTAGTGTCTACCCAGATCTGCATGTGTTCTATCAAAAAGCCTTGTTTATGAGTTTCTTTCAGCAAATTCTTCATCTCATCAATCTCCATTAAGTTAATTGGTTGTTTTGAGTCTCTTTTTTGAGAAATTCTTAATTTGATTTCCTTTGGTCATTACCTGGAGGGGGGGCTAAATTGTGTATGAGTGTTAATCGCCTTTGAGTGTTTTTATTTTTTGATCTTTGGAACTCTCACCCAATTTTCTTGACTTGCACTTGATTGGTTCTTAGATTACATTAGAATCATCTTGTGTTTGAGAATTCTCTTGCATAGATCACATTTGCATAATTAGAATTCTCATTTTCAAAATATGAATAAAAAATGTGCATAGATTACATTTTCATACTTTTCAAGTGAATTGTGCATAGATTACTATACATTTTGAAAAAATCAATCGTAGATTTAGATCAGCTTTCTTTGATTTGAATTTACATATTTTTATGCTTGTTTTTAACACACAAAAATAAAAATAAAAACTGTTTTGGAATTGATTTGCATTAGTTTTTCTTGATGAAATTAGTGCATTAGAGAATTTGTTATATTTCTCTTAGTGATAAAATTATTGCATTGTTGGAAGTGAATGGAAACTCTCTCCTTCCATTAGTTAGGATTCATCGAATTGAAAAGATTACATTATCATATTCAATTGCATTCAGTTTTGGGTTGGGTCATAACACCATTGGTTTCATATCCATTTACCATTTTGAGTAATAACATCGTAAATAACATAGCGCTTAATTAAAATTCATCTAGTAATTTTTAAATTTTTAGGGCTCTTTCCACCAATCTAGCTTAGGCTAGTGTCTTGGAATAGGTTTTAGTTAACTCTCCAAGACAGTAAAACAAACAAGTAGTCGATCTTGCCATAGGAAAGAAATTCCAATTGTTACATATATGCTCTGGGAAGCTCCTCTTAAAGGAGTCAAGCATGAGATCATATCTGAACCAGTGAGGTAATCAATCCTTCCTCATTGGGAATGATAGCAGATAATACACGTATTAAAAATGGTAAACCTCGGATTGACCATTGTCAAGGAGCCTGGGGTTACTTGTTGGTAAACCTTGGATTATGTCAAGGAGCCTTCAAGGGGATTGAGCTTTGTTACTCTGCCCTTGCGTGTGTATCGGATCGTAGGTTGTTCCCCCTGGATATATTTGTTTCTATTGGTAACCTTAGTGGCCATAATCTATAGGATTCTTTCCTAAGGTGACGGTGGAGGGAAGATCCCACTATACCTGAAGCAGACGTCAACTAGACTCACTTGGACTCTCTGGAGGGTTCTCTTCACTCGAGATGGTTTTGTGAAGAAACTTGTGCTAGTCTATTTCATTAAGCAGGTTGTCGGGGTAACTGTTCCAACCGCCCTTTCTGTATTGAATTCTGCGACGTTGGATTTCATCACCAACTAGTGTTTTTAGTACGGAAAGTTACTGTTTTTGTGTGGTTTGACTCCTAGATTTGATAGCACTTGTTAATTTGATCGTTTTTACTTTTAGAGACCATAGGTGTGAATTGTGAATTTTAATTGTTAGGTATGAATTGTGAATTGTTAATTTTAGTTTTAAATTGTTAATAAAATTCACTGAAGTTGAATATAATGGCAACTATTCTGGAATTTACCAACCAAGGAACCCCTCTTAACGAGAATCCTAGTGCTTTTCCTTACTTTGGAAATGTTGGTCCTCCTTATATGGCTTCGTTGTCATTATCTGGATTTACAATAGGTTTACCGATATGGTTATTTTCAACTTCGTTGGCCCCAAATACTCCAATTTTTCCACCTCAACCGAATGCTTCACCTCAACAGAGTTCACCATCTCAACATCACCAACCTTCTGTTGACCGTTTACCTTATTCGCCTAATTTTTCTTCCTCCATTTCTTCCTCTTCGCTTGGTAAAAGCCTTGACGCTAGTAACCAAGTGGCTAAGAAGAAGAAGAAAGGGAAGAAGAAGAAGCAAGATAAGAAAGAAGTCAACCAACCAACCGTGGTTGTAAGTGTTAGTTGTGTTGAGGAAACTTCCAACATGCATCGTAAACCCAAATACCCTTGCAGGCTTTGTAAGGGTTACCACTTCCTTATCAATTGTCTTGGTATTCCAAAGGTCTTGGAATTATGGTCAGAAAAATCTCATCAACTTTCCATTGATCCATCAACCAGTGATAGTCAGGTTCCTGGGGAAAAGGGTAAAGTTAGGTTTCCTTGTAAGTTATGCAAAGGGAGTCATCAAACTCACATTTTCCCTCACATGGATGAAGCCTCAAAATTGTTGGAAATCCTTACTATTCCACAGCAAGAATTTCCAACTAGTTACTCTAAACTTTCTCCCAACCTACCGTCAACTGACGGAGTGATTGATCTAATTTCAAGTACAATCAATCCCACTCTTCCATTGGAGAGTGAAACTCATATCACTCAGGTTGATGATCCATTAGTTGATCAAGTGGTCGATTCAATTTCAGATCCGGTCGATCCCACTCTCCCTTTAGAGACTGAACTTCATACTGCTCAGGTTTTTCTTGTTACATTAGATTCTTCTATGCCGGGGGGCATTTCACTTGTTTCTACAGAACCCACTCCAAGTACTGAGGTATTTTCCTTTGATTGGAATAAACTGACAGAACCTCGTCTTCCTTCCTCCATCCCTTTCCAAATCATTGTCAAGGCTGGAGGTAGGGACATACACCGCACACAGGTAGATGAAGGTTCTTTTGTTAGTATTTTATCCTCAACTGCTTGGAAATCTTTGGGTTCCCCTCAGCTTGTGCCTATCACGCAGAATCTAAAAGATTTTAATAGAACCGTTAGTGAACCTTTAGGGATCCTTCCTAAGTTTGCTATTACCTTGGAAGGTAAAATTTTCTGTATTGATCTTATGGTAGTTCGAGGACCCTTGGATTTCAATTTACTCCTTGGGCAAGACTATGTTTATGCAATGAAAGCTATCGTATCGACACTCTTTCGCATGATGTATTTCCCTCACAATGGAAATATTGTGACTATAGACCAGCTTTCGTTCCCTAGTCTTGTTTCAACTACCAATAATATGACACCCCTAAATGTTCTTGATTCTAAAGTGGTATCTACCTTGCCACGGGTTAATTATGTGGCAACTGGTCCCACGTTTTCAGTTACCGATGTAAGTGAGCCTCTCACTGTTTGCTCATCTTCCTTTGATTTAGATCCGGTAATTGACATGGAAAACTCTATGGGATTACTTGAACGTGATGTTCTTATCCCTCTTGAGTCCCTTGACATGTGTTCCTTCCAGAGAACTATTCTTCCTTCTGATGAAGACCTCTTGGAAGCCATGATCAAGGTGTGTCCATTAACATGTATTTCTTTCAGTTGGAAGCCATAATCAGTGGGTTCGAGGAAAGTTCCTTTTACTGTGTCGACCTAGTTAAAAAATGAATCAAGTATGAGGACAGTTCTTTTCCTGTGTCAACCTCATTAAAAAATGAATCAGTTGGTCAGAGGATAGTTCCTGTTACTGAGTCAACCTCACTAAAAAATGAATCAGGTATGAGGACATTTCTTTTCTTGTGTCAACCTCGTTAAAAAATGAATCAGTTGGTCAGAGGATAGTTCCTGTTACTGAGTCAACCTCGCTAAAAAATGAATCAGGTATGAGGACAGTTATTTTCCTGTCTCAACCTCGTTAAAAAATGAATCAGTTGGTTAGTGGATAGTTCCTGTTACTGAGTCAACCTCACTAAAAAATGAATTAGGTATGAGGACAGTTCTTTTCTTGTGTCAACCTCGTTAAAAAATGAATCAGATGGTCAGAGGATAGTTCCTGTTACTGAGTCAACCTCGTTAAAAAATGAATCAGGTATGAGGATAGTTCTTTTCCTATGTCAACCTCATTAAAAAAAATGAATCAAGGATTTTAGAGCATAGTTCCTTGTCTTGTGTCAAGCTCATTAAAAAATGAATCAAGGATTTTAGAGCATAATTCCTTGTTAGGTAGATTGTAGAGAGTAGACATGAGCATAGTTCCTTGTCTTGTGTCAAGCTCATTAAAAAATGAAACAAGGAGCCTTGAGCATAGTTCATTGTCTTGTGTCAAGCTCATTAAAAAATGAAACAAGGAGTCTTGAGCATATTTCCTTGTCTTGTGTCAAGCTCATTAAAAATGAATCAAGGATTTTAGAGCATAGTTCCTTGTCTTGTGTCAAGCTTGTTAAAAAATGAATAAAGGATTTTAGAGCATAGTTCCTTGTTAGGTAGATTGTAGAGAGTAGACTTGAGCATAGTTCCTTGTCTTGTGTCAAGCTCATTAAAAAAATTAATCAAGGATTTTATGAGCATAGGTCTTTGTCTTGTGTCAAGCTCGTTAAAAAATTAAACAAGGAGTCATGAGCATAGTTCCTTATCTTGTGTCAGGTTCATCTAAAAAATGAAACAAGGGTTTTGAGGATACTTCTTTTCCTGTGTCAACCTCACTAAAAAATGAAACAACTCCCTCAATTCTTTCCAAGATCTTGAAAGTAAACCTTCATTTCATCCACCTGGTTGAATGAAATGAAGCTTGGGGGGCATGTACCTCATTTTGTGTCATTATGCTGGGGGCATGCGAACTTATAACAAGCATAGTTTTTCATTTCAAGCTTGTGTAAACATGAAACCAAATCCAAGCAGAGTTCTATATGGTTCAAGCTTGTGTAAAAATGAACCTATATCTGATTTACATCTCGTGATTGTCGATTTTATCTGCTAAATTCTATTAGATGAGCCTTGGTTGTTTTCATTCCATCGCCCCCATCTCTTTTGCTAATCATATGCTTTCACTTGGTTGTTTACCCTTCCTGAGCGACCGCATCTATGAGTGGTTTTATTAGCCAACCTCTTAACCATTACATGTTTTGAGTAGTTCCTCCATTGTCGAAAACAGTTGCTACCCTTTATACCACTTGTTCCTCTAGGACGAGTCCTCTTTAAGCTCTTTTCTGACTCATAAAATATGAAAATATTGTCGAGTTTTTCTTTTTAAACTCGTTAAAATGGAATTAAAAGGACGGTCCACTTACAACTCTTTCCTGACCATATAAACATGAAAAGATTACTGGATTTTTATTGTTTCAAATTCGATATTGGTTATAAAACGACGTGTCATTGATCGCTTTTTTACTTTTTTGGATCAGAGACACTAATTATGAAAAGTACTCCTTGATCGTAATGGTCAAGTGGTTCTCTCAAGTATTATTTTATACCTTTTCGGGCTTGGGAGACACAAATTTACGAAAAAGGACAACCATGGAGTTTTCTTAAGTTTTTCTTCTGACTCCCTAAAATTGAAAAACACCGAGTTTCTCCTATACTGGACTCATTAAAATTTAACAGTCAAGGACCTGTTTAATTACAAACAGGAATGGACCACTCCTTCTTAGGGTTCAAATTTTAAACTAAGTTGGACTCATCCAAAGGATGAGCTTATAATCAAGCAAATGTTATCCTCCTCAGTCTTGTCAAAAATAAAGAGGTACTTGCCAGAAATAGTGGGGGAAAAGAGAGAAAAATGGACCTGTTTGTTATACTTTGTGTCTCAAAAAAGCATTTAACCACTCTTGAACACAACACTTTTTGTACTCCTGTGTTGGGAAATCCTTTGCCTAATAGTTAATCAAAACATATTGAAAGTCTTCAGCCAGTTTCTGGGTATTAGCTTTGGGTCAATTGTCACTAAACCATCCGCAGTGTCGTTATGTGTTCAAGAGGTCAGTGAAAATATACCATTCATCTGCAAAATATATGTCATCCATCTTGATCATCCCTGAGTCAGTCCTTGCAAACATATTTCTTCAAACTTGATTTATGATTTCGTGTTGTGGGCTTGCCTACAACAGATCGCTTTCTATCGACTTCAGCTCATTATCTAGAAAGATGATCTAGAAATCGTCAGTACTTTGGAATCTGCATGCCTCAATGGTAGGTTTCTCGCCTTTGACCACAGGTTGCATCATTGACCTTCGATCAAAGGATTCTGTGACATGTTCGACATCAACACATTTATTCACATTTCATGGATTGTACTAAGTACTTTGAGAGCCATTGACATTACTGGTGGTTTCTATCACACTTGTTAACAATTTACATCATTGACTGGTAATCAAGTGGTTTCTACCATGTTCCACTTCAACACATTCATTCACATGGATAAAATCG
Source organism: Pinus tabuliformis (assembly GCA_031772625.1). NCBI lineage: Eukaryota > Viridiplantae > Streptophyta > Pinopsida > Pinales > Pinaceae > Pinus > Pinus tabuliformis. Next base: position 1,127,266,379 of record CM062818.1, read on the forward strand.
TACTAGTTCGGGAAGCAGAAATCAAGACCCGGGATCTAGTTTCCACCATCCAGGCTGCGAGGAATTTTGTTATTCATTATACAGTGGACTGTTCATAAACAGATGGCTATGCCCATACTGTGTCTACATATGTCTATGCTTGTGATGTATTTCAAGATCACTCCTATATCAGAGCAGTTTAGTTAGCTTTCTAGTCAGTTTTGATCTGAGTATGGGAATTCCTACCTTAGCGATGATATGATCACATATATATATTTTGTATTGAATGTTTTTACAGGTTCCAACCAGGCTCTCCACAGGATGATCCTCAAAATGATAAAGTACTTCACTCTTCTTAGATGACAAATACTATCCTCATCTATTACAGACTTCGCACTTTAGGGGGCAATCTGTTACACAAAATATTGTCACCATGACATTCTGCAGTCAGTGTGAATCTATCACCACTCATACTATCCTCCTATGAAAGTCTTAAACCTCAGCTCTTCATGTCAAGCCTTGAAAATGAGAGAAAGCCCTTAAAAATCTCTAAAACTCTGGTTCTGCACTTTCTCTTAGCATTACCTGCGGTCCCGCACCTACTGGTCATGTCCCCTATGGATCTGCCTGCTCTGTTTCTGTGTAATGGGTGTGGACCCCTGTAAAAGTCAAAAAGGCGCAAGTACATTCTTAAAAACTCACTTTGGGTTATTCCTGGAAGCTTCTAGAGGGAATCTTGAGGTGGCAAGTTCGCTCCTTTGAGGTTTATGCATCCCATAACTAAAGGAGCTAACCCCTTGATGTGAGGAGCTTATCCCTTTGAAGGAGGACTCTATCCCTTTGAAGGTGGACCTGGTAACTTCCTTCCTCTGCACTATAAAATGAGGCAATGGGCTGGTTACTAGGGAGGTTTAAAGCTGAACATTTTTGTCAGACCAGGCAGTAACTCTCCAAAGGCAGAAAAAAACTAATTCGTGTATATTCCATAGGTAACCCATTGTTATATTCAATAAGGAGTGATTGTTCAGTTCATCTCCCGATGACTGTTCAACTTCCCAATTTGTTTATTTACATAAAATTCCCAATCATGAAGATTAGGTGTCAACATTCCCCCCCTTAATCTGAAGGGATGTTGGTGAGTCCAAGAATCATTCTGAATCGTTCAATCTTTTCCCTTCCAAGTGCTTTGGTGAAGATGTCTGCAATTTGCTCATTTGTGGAACAATGACGGAGATGGATTGTTTTGGCATCAACATGATGTCGAATCAGATGATATTTAGTATTGATATGCTTTGTTCGATCATGGAACTTTGGGTTCTTGGCCAACTTTATTGCAGATGTGTTATCAATCATGAGTTGAGTTGATTGTACTTGTTTTACCTGCAAATCTTCAAGAATTTTCCTGAGCCAAACAATTTCTTTCATTGCTTCAGCTGCTGCCACGTATTCTGCCTCTGTTGTGGAATCTGCTGGAACTGATTGTTTTGTGATCTCCAGGAGACAGCTCCTGATCCAAGACTCATAGCATATCCTGAAGTAGATACCCCAATTTCTTTGTCTCCATTGAAGTCTGAATCATAGTATCCAATCAAGCTGAAGTCGGCCACCTGTGTATACTTGATTCAAGGTATTGAGTTCCCTTCAAGTACCTTAGAACTCTTTTTGCAGTAGACCAATGTCCCTCACAAGGCTTTTGCATGAACCTAGAGAGGATTCCAACAGTAAATGAAATGTCTGGTCGGGTAGTAGTGAGGTAGATGAGACTTCCTACAATCTGTCTATACTTTGTTGCATCCTCAAATTCCTTTCCTTCAATAGATGTGAGCTTTGAGTTTTTTTCCATTGGAGTAGAAAGAGGATTGCATTCTATCATGCCAAATCTGTTTAACAAATCTCCAATGTATTTCTTTTGAGAAAGAAATATGGATTTTGGATGTTGGGTTACTTCAATGCCAAGATAGTAATGAACATAGCCCAAATAAGTCATTTCAAAACTTTTCCCCAATTCCTTCTTTATGGATGCAATGTAGCTTTCATTGTTCCCTGTCATTAAAAGATCATCTACATATACCACAAGATACACAATTGTTTTGCCAACTTTCTTGACAAGCAAAGTTGCATCATCAAGATCAAAATGATTGAAGTTGAGTTTCAGAAGATGCTCAGTTAGTTTTTCATACCAGGCTCGCGGTGCTTGTTTGAGGCCATACAAGGACTTCACAAGTTTGCATACTTTATGTTCATGTCCTTTCACAGCAAATCCTTCAGGCTGTGACATAAAAACATTCTCTTTTAGATCTCCATTCAAGAATGTAGTTTTTACATCCATTTGATGGACTTTCCAACCGTTCTGAGCTGCTAGTGCAAAGAGTGTCCGGATGGTGGCCCATTTTGCTGTGGGGGCAAAAGTTTCCTCATAATCGACCCCTTCCTTTTGTGCAAAACCTTTTGCCACAAGCCTAGCTTTGTGCTTTTCAAGTGAGCCATCAGCTTTGTACTTGTTCTTGTAGACCCACTTGCAGCCAATTGGTTTGGTTCCAAATGGAGGATCAACCAGCTTCCAAGTGCCATTCTTTATGAGAGCATCATACTCCTTTTGCATCGCTTCTTTCCATTCATCATGAAAAGCAGATTCTTTGAAGGAAGTTGGTTCAAAATATGTAGACAAGTTCAATTCACAATCATAAGTAACATCCATATCAACAGGTGAATTAGAGTCATCTACATCACCTCCATTTTGTCGGTTTGAATTTCTGGTTCCTATTTTTCCAATTTAATCAGGATGAACACTTTCAAGTGTCTTTGTCAGCCACTTTGGGGGACCTTTCTGAGATGGTCCAGGCTGCTCTTTTGATTGAGTTGGGACTGAATCAAGATTGAGTCTCCCAATTCTATCAATTACATCACTTAAAGCATCATCCATTGTTGGAGTTTCATGCAGGGGAGTTTGTTCTTCAGAAGAAGATTCCACATGTTGATCTAGTATAGGAATCCCCCCTTCAAGATGTGGAATCTGATTATCAAATTCTTGAAATGATTTCGTTTTTGTGAATCTATCCAAGCGATCAAATTGTCGCTCAACAACATTGTCAGATTTGGATGATTCAAGAAAAATGACATCTCTAGATACAACAAACTTTTTATTTACTTCATCATAGAGGCGGTATGCTTTAGAGGTGTTTGAATACCCCAGGAAGATACACTTACGACTTCTGGCACCAAGTTTGTTTCTATGTACCTTTGGTATCAAAGCATAACAGGTGGAACCAAAGATCCTGAGATGTTTTACCGAAGGAACATGTCCATACCACAATTCATAAGGAGTCTTGTTTCTTATAGCATTAGATGGACATCTATTCTTTATATATGCAGCACATAGAACAACATCAACCCAAAACATTATCTTTACATTTTTGAAGAAAAGCATGGATCGTACCATATTCAAGATTGTTCTATTCATTCTTTCAGCTACACCATTCTGTTGGGGATTATAAGGCACAGTTGTTTGATGTTTGATCCCATGTTGGCAAAGATAGTGTTCAAATTCATTTGATGTATATTCTTTTCCATTATCAGTGTGAATAGACCCAATATGAGATTGTGCATCATTTTCAATCCATTTATGAAAATTCTTGAATGTTTGAAAAGCATCAAATTTGTTCTGCAATAAATAAACCCAACACATTCTGGTGTAATCATCAATAAATGTCATGATATATTTATTTCCATTTGCAGAAGGAACAGGCATTGGACCACATAAATCTGAATGAATGAGTTCAAGCTTCCTATGTGCTCTTGAATGTGAATCATGAAAAGACTGTTTGCTATGCTTTCCTAGAATGCAAGCATCACATTGCTTGTGTTTCCTACGAATTGTAGGCAAACCAGAAACACCATTTTTCTTCAATAAGTGGAGACTGTCATAGTTTAAATGTCCAAATCCAGCATGCCATAATAAACTTGATGGAAGTGTACCTTCTTCATGATGAGAAACATATGAGAAATGTTGTGCATGAGCAGAGGTTACTTGCAGTTTGAGAAGCCTTTCTTCTTCTATTCCCCTCATGACAAGTGAGTGGTCAGATGCTTTTCTTACCTCAAGCTTGCCATCAAACATATGAATGGAGTGACCTTGCTGGCGGATGTGGACCAAGGACAGCAAGTTTCTCTTGAGCTGTGGGAGATATAGAACATGATCCAGAAGAAAGTCTGGAAGACCAGGCAGTTTAAGCCTAATTGTGCCAAGCCCTGATGGCTTGATTTTGGACTGATCTGTAAAGTATACTGCTCCATCAACATTGTCAGTGAAATCTTCAAAAAAATCTTTTCTATGAGTCATATGACAGGTTGCTCCTGAATCAAGCAACCAATCATTTTTCGAAGAAGCAAGTGAAGCATTAAACAAATCTTCATTTACTCCAATGTTACATTGTGCCTCAATATAGTGAGCAGATTCAGGTGCTTTACCTTTGTCTATATCATCAGTTTTACCTTTCTGCTAGTTTCTTTTCTACTCAATTTTGTCCCATGGTAGCTTGCATGTAGAAGCATCATGTGATCCATTTCGTTTGCAGCGAATGTAATGCAGATCTGCCTTTTCTCCTTGAGAATGTCTGCCCCCCCTGCCTCTGAAGTATCTTCCTCTTCCTCTTCGTCCACCTCTTCCTCTTGTAGAATCTTGAGCAAGATGCTTTTCTTTATGAGCAAGGCACACAGTCTCTTCAGAAGATTCAGGAGCTGTCTTCTTTCCAAAGGCTTTCTCTCTTTCAGCAAACTTTTTCACAAGAGAGTCAAAGTTATATCTTTAAGATTTCCATTTGCTTGTAAAGACTCAAGATAATTGAAGTAGGTAGGATAGAGTGCCTTGAGAAAAGAAATAAGAGGGATATCCAGCTCAAACTTGGTGGATTTGATATCATGCATTATAGATTTTACTTCAGATGCAAGAGCAAGAGGATCATTATTTTTCAGTTCAAGAGTGAAGAGTTTAATCATGAGCTGAACAACTTCAAGTGCAGAATGTGAGTCATAAAGTTCTTTCAGCTTTTGTAAAGCTTCAAAGGTAGTTGAATATGATGAAATATGGCGACTTACTTCTTCATTTACAGATGCTGCGATTAATGCATAGGCTTTGTTGTTCTTGTTTTCCCAAATGACGATCTCTTTGTCTGATGTACGCTGCACTGGGTCATTGTCTGCTTCTCCGACACGCACTCCTTTCCACAACTCATTGAAGATGAGGGTGTGTTTTATCATCTGGGACCATTCAGGATAGTTCTCCTTGCCAATGAGAACTATTCCTACCATAGAGATGATTGAATGCATTCTGTAAAAAATACTTCTGCTGATAAAAAAAACTTCTGCTGATAAAAAAACTTATGCTGATAAAAAGCTTCTACTGATAAAAAAAACTTATGTTGATAAAAAGCTTCTGCTGATAAAAAAAAACTTATGCTGATAAAAAAACTTCTGCTGATACAAAGACTTCTACTGATGTATAGTGAAATTGTACTAAGATATATTAAAAAATAGAGGTATTATTTTGTCGTGGTATATGGGAAGGTGTATAATAGTCTTCAAACCAAGCCCCGAGAAGGCCAAAAAATATTCTCAAAAGGGTTTCTTTTCAGGCCTCAGGAAGGCCAAAATTTGTGCATCTAAGCTGAATACTTCAGAGCGTCCCTTGATGGAGAAGTACACCTTCTTTTCACTCTAAACCACGAATTGTGCTACAAATAGGCCGAAGGAAATTACTAGCCTCAAATTGCCTTCACACATAGCTTCTCAAAACAATCTTGTCAACGAAACACCATACAGAGAAATACTCACGAACTAGCTGGTCTCAATGTATATGGGCAATTTGGTGAACCAATTTATATGGAGGCCAACACATATATCAGTGTATTGACATCGAAACGCATCGATCAAAACTGCACGCATCCAACCATAGCGCAAAGAATAATTCTAAACTCATAATTTTTTTTTTGTCAGTCTTGGTTTGGAACATGACTCTCACACGGCTATGTTCAAAGCACCAAACACACATAAATTCTCACTGGTTCTCCTCTCCCATTCTTTTAAAAGATCTACTCCATAAACCAAATAAAAGTTTCCGTCGAAAAGTTCAGCATACACAAAAAAACTAACTGAGCATTTGAGAAACGCAGTAGTGTATTGACATTGAAACGGTGGAGGTGTACTTCTTGTCCCTGCGGTTTAGAGAGAAGACCCAACACTAGACCTCTCGGTCCTCCAACGGGTTACTCCAACCTTGCTGTAGCTACAACAAGCTCTGCGACCCAGAACACTTGAAATTAGCACAGAATGGCTCACACTTACCTCTGATATCTTGGCTCTGCTCCTCCAAGAGATCCGCACCAAAACGTCAAGACAATCCTCCCCAAACTTCGTCACAGCATTACCGGGCAAAAAATGTTAATAAAAAACAAGGCTATAACTCAGCACCGCCAACATGGTTGCATCAGGTATTTGATGCTCGATGCCCAAGTTCAAACATCAAAACAAAACGAAATGCAAACACAAGGATAATCAAAACGATAATACCACGTTTTCGCTGCGCATGGAATCCCTTAGAACGGTGATGGCTCGCCTTCGAGCTCGAGATCAGTTACCAATACTGTCCAAGCATCATTTTACCAATGCATCTCTGCGCATGTCAGGAATGGGCATCTTAGGCCATCGACAGAGGCAGAGCAGCGCTCAGCACTGAGGCAGTGGCAGAGATGAAGGGAGTTACAACTATTTTTAGGACTGGCTCTGATACCATGTTAGGCCAGGCAGTAACTCTCCAAAGGCAGAAAAAAACTGATTGGTATATATTCCATAGGTAACCCATTGTTATATACAATAGGGAGTGATTGTTCAGTTCATCTCCCGATGACTGTTCACCTTCCTAATTTATTTATTTACATAAAATTCCCAATCATGAAGATTAGGTGTCAATGTTGTAAATGATGTTGGAATGTAGACTTCCTATTTGAGTCAGTGTGAGTGTATCACCACTCATACTGTCCTCCTATGCAAGTCTTAAACCTCAGCTCTTCATGTCAAGCCTTGAAAATGAGAGAAAGCCCTTAAAAATCTCTAAAACTCTGCTTCCACACTTTCTCTTAGCATTACCTGCAGTCCCGCACCTACTGGTCATGTCCCCTGTGGTTCTGCCCACTCTGTTTCTGTGTAATGGGTGCGGACCACTGTAAAAGTCAAAAAGGCGCAAGTACATTCTTAAAAACTCACTTTGGGTTATTTCTGGAAGCTTCTAGAGGGAATCTTGAGGTGGCAAGTTTTCTCCTTTGAGTTTCATGCATCCCATAACTAAAGGAGCTAACCCCTTGATGTGAGGAGCTTATCCCTTTGAACGAGGACTCTATCCCTTTGAAGGTGGACTTGGTAACTTCCTTCCTCTGCACTATAAAATGAGGCATTGGACTGGTTGCTAGGGAGGTTCAAAGTTGAACATTTTTTAAAGGTAAATGCTGTTGGAATTTAGACTTTCTATTTGAGCTTGAGAGAAGAGATTACATACCTTTTGGCTTCTTTGGGAAGAGAGTGAAACTTGTCAAAGTAGAGGAGATTCTTGCTGGACCCTGGGAGGAGCTTGTACAACATCAAGGCACCAAGGTTGTAAAGTTCTTCTTTGTTTAAAGCTAATACAATCATATTCATTTTTCTCAATAAATTGTCTTCTATGGTTTATTTCATGAATTCCTTGATCATCATGATAAATATGGTTTATTATATTGGCTATGCAAGTGTTATTTGATGTGTGCATGTTTGTGTTTGCGGGTTCTTTAAAAGGGAGCTCATTTGGACAAACGAAGCGTGGCTTCCACAAACTAGCACTGGACTTGAGGTAGGGTCTGAAGCATCTCTTGGCTTTTATTTATAAATCACATATTTAGAGAAAGATAGAATTTGTTTGGTTTGCTTGTCGCTAGATATCCATAGATACTAGGGAGATTGGTCTTGTCCGCAAGAACGATTTATCCGCCCGACAGGGTTGAAGTGCCCAAATATGTCTATAACACTCATGGCTCAGGCAGAGCCTAGTGACGATACATCGTTGCAGCACCTTTTCCAACGTGTCTAGAGCTGGGTCAAAATCATCTCCGTATGGTGTAAAATCATCCATGTATACTTCTAGCCCTTAATTTATTAAATCTGAAAAGATGTTGAGGATAGCCCTTTGAAATGTGGCAGGGGAATTGCATAGGCCAAAGGGTAAAACCTTGTAGGCAAACGTTCCCCAAGGACAGGTAGTAGTTTTGTCTTGGTCTTCAGGGGCAATCTCAATCTGATTGTATCCACTGAATCCATCCAAGAAAGAAAATAATTTCGTTCCTACTAATGTATCTAATACCTGGTCAATGAATGGAAGGGGAAAGTGGTCCTTTTGGGTTGCTTTATTTAATTTTCTGTAATCTACACAAATCCTCCACTTTCCATTCTTCTTCGGCACCACTACAAGTGTAGAGACCCATTTGCTATCAGAGATAGGATAAATATAGTTTACATCTAAAAGTTTTTGTAATTAAGCTTTCACAATGTCTTTTAGATGAGGGTTAAGTCTTCTTTAGGGTTGGCGAACAGGTCTTGCATCCTTTTCTGTGTAAATGTGGTGTGTACATAACTGGGGATCGATTCCCTTCATGTCTAGATAATCCCATGCAAATGCTTCCTTGTATTTTTTCAGTATTTGGATCAGCTTCTCTTCTTGTTCAAGATTCAAGTTACTATTGATGTTTAAAGTTTTTCCTGGCTCAATATCTACAATTTTTCTATTTGAAACAGAGGTAGTAGGTATTGTTTTATCATGATTGTCTTTGAGAGGATCTCCTTCTAATTCATTATCAAATGTTGCCTTTATCATGTGACATTATACGTGGGATCTGGATTCATCTTGGTTAATAAAGTTGTTAATAACATCATCCTCTATTTGATCTTTGAAATTGAGGGCATCTTCTATAGTTAATGGGGATCTAATGTTTTCGGTAAGGTATGATACAGGATGTTTGTTAGTTTTATTATCATTACACTTGGCTGGGCTGGAGGGTATAGGGCTAGATTCTTGATATTACTCCCTCTAGTTATGGTCATACTGCCTTGTCGGCAGCCAATGTAAGCATCAACGGTTGAAAGCCAAGGTCTGCCTAAAGTTAACGGATGTCCATCAAGTCAGTTTTTGGGGTTTATTATCAGGAAGTCGGTAGGATATTCCCAGGAATCAATAGATACCATGACATCATGTAGTGTGCCTTCCGACCTAACCACTGATCGGTCAGCTAGTTATAATAAAGTGGAACTTGGTTCTAATGATGTAATGCCAAGTTTTTGACAAGTGGTGGTTTGTCCATTGATTTTCACTGTCACTATTGGATTTCCTGGGTCTTCATATTTGATGGGTGCTTCTCTTCCTGATAACAGGTCAGATAAGGTGCCAACTACTTGGACTATTGGGTTATTTGTTATTCTCCTCCTTGGTTTTTTTTATACATAGCTCTTTGATGGTCTTTGCATATATTGGCATATCTTGGATAGCTTGGAGGAGTGGGATTTTTATGTATGAATTCTTAAGTTCTCCCAGAATATCAAAGTCAGGATGTTCTATAGGGTGTGGTATAATTAATCGTTCTAGGAATGGGGGAGAAGATGTGGTTGCTTGATGATGAGTCGGTTTTCTAACCACATCTTCTTCTTGTAATGGTTTTTCTGCAGGTAACTGATTTTCAACTTGAACATTTTTATCTCCCTCGGTTTCTATAATGTGCCCAAACCTTAATTGAAGGTCGTTACACTCCGTTAGATCGGTTTCTAGCTCTGGTGTTTCAATTATTTGAACAGATTGGACTGGTTTGTTATTTGGGTTCGGGTTGGGTTGGGCTGGGAGTTGGAGTCTTAAATTGGACTGGGAATTTTGTTGTAGTCCTGGCAGTGTAGGTTGAGGGAGAGGAATGGTTCCTACTGGCTGATTCATTGGTCTTTGCCAGTTTGTCTGCCAGGCTTGACTCTGCGAAGTGGGAGGGGGACATTGTGCTCGATACGCATTGTTTTGCCATTATGGTGGAACGTAGGGAAAATTTGGCCAATTAGATTGGCTTGCTTGATTCGGCTATGATGATGAAGCAAATGGTTGTTGTGACCAATTTGAGAAGGGAGGTCGATTTTTCCACATTGTATCATATTGCTGAGCATGATATTATGGAGAAGGGAAAGAAGAAGCTGGATCGGGGAACATGCTTGATTGTCGCGGTTGCCATTGATGGCGCTGATTAAGTAGGTACACTGGTTCTGGTTCTTCTTTTGCTTCTTTGTATACTGCTTTCAAACCAAGAAGTGAGGGACAACTTTCTGTAGAGTGGTCTTTTGTACAAATGATGCAAACTTGAACTGCATCTAATGGGCACTCTTTGTGGCTGTGTTTCTTTCTGCATCTGGGATAGAAGATTGCCAGATTTTGCTCTACCTCTGCTTGTTTCTGTTTGGCTTGCATAATATCGAGCTGTGTTGTCATAGTCCCCAATATATCGGTTTTGAAATTTTCTAATAAATTTCCAATTTCTGCGCTAGTTACTCCTTCTGCAGAGATATTGTTGTCCCTTGTAAACCTGTCATGTTCTGCTGGTTTTAGCCTTGTGCTTCCTCGTGAGCTCCTGATACATAAATCAATAATGTTAGCAAAATCTTCTTGATAGATATCTCCTTTTCCCATAATATTCAATGTTTCAATCCATTATTCCTTCATACCTTTAATTAATGTTGTTTTTAATACATTGTCAGGTAAGGGTAATGATGCATAAGGAGATCGTTGAAGATTATACTGAAAACATTCAACATATTCTTCTAGTGTTTCATTAGGTCTAGCTACCATCTGAAATATTTCATCTTTTAACTCTCTGGATCTACAATAATCCTGATATTTCTTCAGGAAAGCACTTTTCATTTGATCCCAATCATTGATAACACCCCCACCCAACCCCATAAACCATCGTAAAGCAACCCCTTTTGAGGTAGAGAGAAATAGTTTCAGCTTCTGGGTGTCGGTGGTATAGTCATATCCTCTGCACAACACATTGAATTCAAACAAAAATGCATCTGGGTCTTCCAATGTTAGGCCATGAAATGTAGGGATACGCTGGAGAGGAATTGCCTTCATAGGTGCATTGACTGCATTATCTACAATGGGATATTGCAGTGTGGAGGTTTGGGTGTTTGGCTGGTTCTGGGCCATTTGGTCAAATATATGCCAATAACCTTCTGGGATTTCTAGGAGGGTATTCTTAGGTTGGCTAGACGGAGCAGGGATGGCCTTAATAGAACTTCCTTTGTCTGGGATGATGAGAGTTCCTAATGTCTGGGGGATTTTAGTTCTTGAGGTTCTTCAACTTTGTTCTGGATGATTTTTGCTACAGTTCCCTTATCTGGGCTACTTAATGCCTAAATTATTCCAAGAGGAGATATTGGTTCTTCAGTTTCCCCTGTTTCTCCTCTCCCTTCGCAAAGATTATTAAGGTTCCCTTCTTGCAATGATTTTGGGCTAGAATTCTCAATTTCTTGAAAATCTTGCTCCTGAGTTTGGCTGTGCACCTCAGGAAAGGCTACAGATGGTGATCCTGTGGCCTGAAGGGAACTAGTAGGTTGTCTAGAAGCAATTTTCTAGGTCCTATTGAAGGCTGAGATTCTGCTTTTTTAAGGATTTCGTCTATAGAGGTCGATCTGCCAAGGGTCACCAGCCCCTTATTTTTATCAGGCTTGGTTAGTGGTTTATGATTCTTTTCAGGATTTTTCTGCTTATTCATGCACACAAATCAAATTTTTATTTCTACCCAAAACAACAACAAATCTGTAGTAAAGCGGGCAGGGGAGCAGGGCTGTTACATGCTCCGTACACAGGTTCTTACCTCCCGTTTTTAAAACCCAATTCTCTCCTAGTAGGTACTTACACTACTCTAGAAAGAAACAAATGGCTACACTCTTCCCCAGCAATGGCGCCAAAATGTCGAGCAGTAAAAAGGGTCTTTTCCACCTCTATTTACCCTACATTAATTATCAATCCAGGTACGATTTGTTATCTCAAAGAGTGTACTCAGTCTGAGGCAGTCACTTGTCAAGAGTAATGCTAGTAGTATAGTGCTTTAAATACAAGAGTAAACGGATGCTTGGAATAAAATCTACTTACAAAAAGGAACTTAACACTCTAAGACTTAAATCATTCACTTAGAAAGCTACATCACTTCATCAATCAAGGGTGCAGTAATTATAACTCTTTCCTTTGTAAACTGATATAATTGGAAAGCAATCAAGGAAAATATCATCAACCTGGGAACTGGACAAAAATAGTTAATGTTCACTACAGTTTCAGATCATTCTGTTCACACCAAAGTAATGATAATTCAAATAACAGGAAACAGAATAGCAACTAATCTACTTAAAAAGTTTGAAGAGCAAAGCTTTAACCTACAGAAATGAACGAAGCAATAATTGTAATCCATAGGAATTAAGCATCAGTCTTTAACTCAGAAATGATTTGAACAACAAACAGAAATAGGACAACAAACTTAAAGGAAGTTATGAAATATTGAACAACAACCTGAATCAAATGTAAATGTACAACAAACCAAATCAAATATTGCACACATCACATCTATATTGAAAGAAACAGTAATCTGAGTTTCGGCATAAGAATTATTAGTCACGGTTATGAAGAAACAGCAATTGCGATCACGGTGGAACAACAATCCCAATGAATACTAATCACACTTGGAGGTAAACAGTAGATAAATACACAATAGTACTGATTTATGAATATGCAGCACCGTTACTCTGTAAACGAACAGTAATGGTAATCTGTAAGGAACAACAATGTTATACAATAATCTGCTAAAGGAACAACAATGCGATATAAATTCAGAATGAATAGCATAACATTCTAGTTGCAGAAGATAACCTTACTATTCAAATGGGAATGTGATATAATAGAGCCAACATATGAAATAATAAGGAACAATAGATTACTGAACAAATAAGATAAAAGAAATCAATCCACACACGACTTGGAATCGGAAAATAATGGTACAGGAAGCAAGTGATCCACCAGGGCCAGGCCCTTAGACTCCAGGGACATAGTGTTGTGATTACTCTAGAATCAAAGATAGAACAACAACAGAGTTTATGTATTAATCATCAAAAGAGAGTTACAGTAATTCCCTCTTTAAAGAGAGTCGATGATCAAAGTTTAAGTTACAGTAGGGAACTTCATAAAACAACTATAGTTCGCCCCCTGGGCTAGCAACATTGTCCCTTCTTATAGAAGCCAAGAAGAAATATCAATGATACAGATAATCCTTAAAATAGCAATCCCTCAGGATCAAAGGATCTTGAGGGATTCGCCAGATCGTTATTTCTCAGTTATCTCTTCGTTCTCTTGCGCCTATTTGGTATCTCCTCTTCCTTTTTGTGGCTTGTACGCTCCAATCTGGATTGCCTCATTTGGATGCGGTTCCCTGTCAAAGGGACAACAGTTGATTTTGTCTTGTCTTTTCCTTTGGAGTGGCGATCTTCCATTTTCCTCTTCTTCTGCATAGGAAAAGGTAATTATTAGACATTTTACGTTGCTCACAAATCTTCTAAACTTTATCATAATCTTTCATCATATGCTCATTTCATAATGCAAAGAAGTTATGAATTTAAGGAAAAGATGACAAAATAAGTGGTGATTACATACCTTCCCTAGTGCTCAACACAATAAGTGGTGATTACATACCTTCTCTCTTGCAAAGGTTCGACCAGTTCGTGCCCTAACTCCTTATATCCCAACCTCATTGGGGACATGCAAAGAAAAATAGATAAAGAGCAGAACGATCTAATACCACTGATTTGAACTTAAATAAGAATGCAAAAAACCATAGATATAACCATAAATATAGATACACAACAAAAATAACACTTCATTTCATTAATATCAAATATTGAAATATGCTTACAAACAAAATGGAAATAAACTAGCTCAGGCGATTGTAGCTTATCTCTTAGAAGAGATGTGCTAGCTACATGCCTCTGAATTGTGTTATAATGAGGCTCAAAGGCCTATTTGTTATTGAAAAACAATGAAAAACCCTAAACATCGAAAAAATTAACCCTAGGAGATGAAGCGCCAAAACTATGGGCCCTGTTTAGGTAAATTGGTACATCAATTTCACGGGTTGTAACTTTGGTATACGATCTCCTTTTGATGCACACAATACCTCGTTAGAAATATCTAACTGAGGACTACAACTTTCGAATGTAATCATGAGTTGACTCATGTTTTCATGGTTTTCCCAAAAAATGTCGTTTAGGGCCTCAAAACGGCTACGGAAGTTTAGGACCCGAAAAACTACCAAAATAGTAAATTATGCAACAATTAAGGAAACTGAAAAATTGAAAGAGACAATGTTGGGTTCCAAGTGGAATAGGAGGGTTGCCACCAATATCCACCTGGATCAAAGTCAAGAAGGATTACTCAGAGATTACATGACGGTTACGATCATGTACAAGAACCTATTACTTCAATTAGGGCAAATATTTCTCATAAGTGATTTTCTAGCTATGTTGCACTAAATTCTTCGATTAGCCCTCTATTTTTACAGAAGATGGGTTGAGTGATGCCATGGTGGAGGAGAGTGATACTTGTGAGACAAGCTTTGGAGGGATTGGTTATTGATTCCAATACTACAATAGAGTTGGATTTGCAGCCTATAAGTGAAGTTGACGCACTGGATTTGCATTCCAACAGATTGGAAGAAAGTGGTGAGCATTGGTGAAGTTTGATGAGGATAAGTGGTCTTCAAGATCACATGTATATCCTTTAGTGATTGGAGGAAATGAAAGGTTTTTGTTCTTGAATTTGATCCAAATATAAAATAATATCTCAAATCTAATTTTGAGTGAAGAGAGGAAAGGGAAGGGTATCATTCTTACCCTCTACTTCAGCTTGCTAGAAGTTTAGATGGCTTGCTTAGTGATTACAAGATGGATACAAGCATGTTCATGTGCCAAAAAATTTAGTAACTTAAGTATTTTTCATAAGCTACTTGATAGACATGTTGCACTAACTTATTCAATCAATGAGAGTTCCAGAGATTCCATTTCTTGCAAAGAGGGAGTGCTATCTTTTCGTTGCTTTGAAAGTATTTTCACCTAGCTAGGGGAGTACTTGGTGTGATGATGAAGGCTTGCGATCCCCTATCCCTTTTGTTTTATTTTTGTTGAATTACTTGGTGTGATGATTAAGACATGCTTCTCGAGGTCATTGTTAGCACACATGTGATGGTTTTGAAAGATTTTACAAGGGTGCACTTGTTTAGGATGATGGTTGCTTATAACATGTATTAAGGACCATGGAGGATGGTTTTATACTCTTGGAATTTGGGGACAAGTCATTAGAGGTATTGGAGACACCATGCACATATGTTGAGGAAAAATTCTTGAGTTTAAAAGCCAATGATTGGAGGGTGGACAACTGACACTTCATTTGGGGCTTTGATAGTTGAATCAGACTACTTAGTTCCATATTTTTGTGTCAACATCCCTCACATTAGGCCATATAAAAAAAGGGAAATTTCTTTATTAATCACAACTACCTAGTATCTTATATATCGATATTTGGTGTGATTATAGCTACTTGGGAATCTTGTAAGATCATGTATTACTTTTGTAACAAATATTCGATGCTAATTCGATACTAGTATTAGGGTGCTTTCACTTGTTAGATGCAAGTATGTGGCTCTTCTTAATGATTTGTGTGATGCAAGTGGAAGATCATGGGATTTGAAAATTCGTGTGATGTTGGCAGCTCCAAAGGTTGGCTTGTAGAGTTTGGTGTAATGCCTTGCTTGGCTTTTGTATTATTGAACAAAGTTCGTAGTAATTGTGGAAAACATATCTAGGTTTGGGAGGCATCAAAGACTCTTTTATTGGGATGATTTGTGAAAGGAATTGTTGCACCAACTCAAGATGAACTGGGATGTTGTGCTTTTCATTACTAGGATAATATTAAGTGAACAACTGTTATGCTAAATTTTTCATCATAAATAAGATATTTCTAATGGATCGATCAATGTTCATTGCTATTTTACAACATGATTTGTTAAGATAGTGGGACTGAATTCTATGTTGTCATAACATGCTTAATGAAACTTTAAAATCTATAATATTATATTTTCATTGTAGCTGAAGTAATATTCATATATGTGTAATAAGATGGATATTTCCCTAAGAGACTGTAAAATGATGTACACATGAAGTCTTTTTCATGTTTATATCCTTGATTTTACCTAGAAGTAGTGATGCGAAGTTTTGAATTTTCTTACAAGTCCATTGAAGAAATTAAATACAACACCAAGGATACAAAATCTAAAGAGTAGATATGTGGCCTCATAGAAGTGAGGCATATATTTATAATTGGGAAGATTCAATAGATATTGACATATATACAAACCAACATGACTTTAATAAGTTTACATGGTAAGTTCCAACCTCAAAATCATTAACTAAGTGATAATACTTGGGGATCATAAAAAAAGGCACAATCATTCTGTAAGTAAGAAATATTTCATTGGGTCACCTAGTGCTATTTTTTTTTACAGTGAAAAGGCACTATTCACTTATCCCTTTCTCCGCATTTGCATCTCTTTTTGTTTAGTTTATATGTGACTTTTGGAACATTCAATGATACCGAGGGGGGGGGGGTTGAATTAGTATCAACAATTTTTAACTTAAAAATCTTGTAAATGCATCCAAAGTTATAAATCAAAGCACATAAATATACAAAACACAAAATCTTACGTGAAAAACATGTAATTATTATATATATATATATATATATATATATATATATATATATTATAGATATATATATTATAGATATATATATATATATATACAGATATATATATATCTATATATATATATATATCTATAATATATATATATATATATATATATATATATATATATATATATATATATATATATATATATATATATATATATATATATATATATATATATATATATATATCTGTATATATATATATATATATAGTACATTCAGATCTATCAACACTAATTGAAAGGAATCACCAACTCCCTAGTTTATCAACACCAACTAAAAGGAAACACCAACTCCCTAGTTTATGAGCACCAACTGAAAGGAAGAGCCAACTCCTTGATTGATCAACATCAAAGCTTATACAAGAATCAATATTAGTCAAAGAAAGTTCACTCTTTTGGAATCTACTCCTTTGTCCTTCACATAGGTACTAGGATTCCTAAACACAACACTTCCCTAAACAAATGATCCTTGCACTCGGCCTCTAGAGATCTGCTTCCTTCATAGGGTTTGACCTACTCAACATAGTACAATGGTATATCTTCCAAATAGACATGACTCTTGATTTCAAACACTCTAGGATTTATCCCTAAAAATAGGTTTGAGTTCAACCCTCTATACAAATCTAAAATTCGGCCTTCAGAGGGGACAAAGTTCTATCCTCAAGAATAGTTATGTAATTAGGCTTCTAGCCAGTGCAAAAAACAATAAAAAGGTGTGACAAAAAATCTTCCAAAATAATACAAAAAACCTTAAAAAAATCTAAAAACAATTCAAAATGTGCCAAAAATCCTTCCCTAGAAAGTCTCTCCAAATAAGCTCTTTTTCGCTTATGGTTCATGAGTTATGAACCTTACATATATTTTCTTTGATTTTTTGAATAGATATAAAATATCTTGAGTGAGTTGCTTGAAATTATCCTTCTCGTGCCTATTTATAGTGCATTTGGGGTCTATATTGAGCCAACTTGTCCACTGGTTGCGCTGACTTGTGCACTGGCTAGACTGGCTTGTGCATCTGGCAAAATGTATAGTGAAAATTTGAAAAATCATTTCTCCTGAACCGTGACGAGTTAGAGGGAGTGCCATACACCATTAGAAAGGTATCAAAATAAGATTTCCAACCATATATGCTATGCTTCCATTTGAGCTAGGTAAATGGAGGAAAAATGCATTAAAATATAAGGTATCCAAATGGGGCATTGAGAATCCAAAAACAATATTTCGAAATATGTTATTTCAATATGTAGCTTTCTCTTTCATTTGGACATCCTTTGACATCAATTGCATTTTTCATTGATGGAAACCATCATACTCCCCCTGTGATCATGCTCCCATTGCCTGCGTGTTTCTTGATCTTTCTCTCCCCCTTTGACATCAAAAAACAAAGGTTAACTCCCCTTGAAATTGTCTCTCCCCTTTTCTTTCTTTACTGAAGATTATGCAAATCAATTTGGAGAAGAAATTACTCCGAGTTTCTGTCTAAGATACTCAAATGTCTCTTTGGGAAGTGGCTTAGTGAAGATATCTAAAATTTCTCCTTTAGGGCCAACATATTCTAGCTTAGTATTCCTTTTTTTACTTGATCCCTTAGAAAGTGAAACATTATAGGAATATGCTTAGTGTTAAAATGCATATTTGGACTCTTAGAGATGTTTATTGCACTTGTGTTCTCACGAAGTATTGAAATAGGCTCATCACATTTTACTCTTATGTATTGTAAGTTTTTCTTCATCAAGAGGACCTAAGTACAACATGTTACTACTATAATATATTCTACTTTTACTGTAGACAAGGATACTTAATATTGCTTCTTATGTAACTAGGATACTAAATAGTTTCCCAAGTAGAAGGATGCTCCACTTGTACTTCTTTTGTCATCTATAATTCCTACCCAATATGAATCTGTGTAAGCTACCTGTGTTAATTCCTTTCTTTTTGGATACCCCAACCCAGATTTTGTCGTTCATTTGAGATATATGAATATCCTTTTCATTATTAGAAAATGAGTTTCCTTCAGTGCTGCTTGAAATCTTGAAACCTATCCAAATTCTTGCATTACATATAGTCTTGAAGTTGTCACATAGAATAGTCTACCATTCATCAATTTATATTGTTTTGGTCCATTTCGTTGGATTCACCTTCCTTTCTCAACTTGTGTATGATGATCATAGGAGTGATCACAGGTTTCTAGTCTTCCATTTTGAACTGCTTCAACATTTATTTGATTCACTTGGTTTGAGAGATGAAAATGACCTCATCTAGTAGAGATATATGCATTTCCAAAAGTAAAGTCAGCTCCCCATGCAAAGAAATTTCAAATTCATTTGTCATATCATTTGCAAAGTTTTGACTTAATATATCATCATCACTTCCAAAGATGATGTCATCAAAGTATATTTCAATGACAATCATATTATCTTGATTTTCCTTTATCTAAAGATTATTATCTGCATTTCCCTTTTTGAGTCCTTGTTGTTGCAAATACTTGCTGAATATTGAGTACCATGCTCTAGAGGCTTTCTTAAGCCCATACAAAGCTTTATTTAGTCTACAAACATAGCCCTCATCTTTTGATAATAGGAATCCTTTTGGTTGTTCTATGTAGACTTCTTCTAGATCCCCATTAACTAAGTATAAGTTTACATCCATCTTATACACTTTTATTCTTTTGGAGCATGCATAAGCCAAGAGCATTTTGATTGCTTCCATTTTGGCTACTAGAGAAAAAGTTTCTTCAAATTCTATTTCTTCAACTTGGGATATTCTTTGCACACTATCCTTGCTTTGTTTTTGGTCACCTTTCCATATTCATTTAGTTTGTTTATGAAGACTCATTTTGTACCAATCACATTTTTGTTCTTGGGTCTTGGAACAATTTCCCATGTCTCATTATTCTTTATTTGATTAAGTTATTCTTCCATGGAATTGATCCAAAGTTCATTTCTAGCTTCCTCAAAGTTACTTGGTTCAATTGTGGATGATAATGATACATGCCCTTGCTCTGATGTTTGTGCTTTTTTTCTTCTTTTGGTTTCTACTCCTGCACTCTTTTCCCTAATGATTTGTTTAAATTTTTGGATGATTCTTCTAATAACAACATTTAGGTGTCCTCAAAGGTGTATGAAAATCTTGCTAATTATCTGATTCTTCTTGTTCTATCTCTGGATGCTTATCTTCTTATTTTTCTTCCTCTTGCTTTGGTTCTCCCTCTTCCTATTATTCAAATATGTGTGGATTTTTTATTTCCTTATTGGTATTAAACACTTTTGTTTCATTAATTTTTACATTGATATTTTCTACTATCTTGTTGAGTCTAAGATTGTAGCACTTATATGCTTTGCTTTTACACGAGTACCTAACAAGTATGCCTTCATCTATCCAGAGTAAAACTTTCCTCACTTCTGGTCATCTCTCATTATGTTACATTTGCTTCCAAATATTCTGAAATTCTTGACACTAGTTGGTCTTCCCTTCCATAGTTCACAGGGAGTTTTTTCATTGTTGCTTCCGAGCAATCCTCTATTAAAAAAGTGAACAACTATATGTACTTCTTGAACCCAAAAGATATTACTTAGCTTGGATTTGTGCAAAAAAATTCTATCCATCTCTTCCACAGTTCTGTTATTTCTTTCAATCACTCCATTTTTTGAGGAATTCTAGCTATTAAGAAGTGTCTTCTTATTCCACGTTCTTCAAAATAGTCATTGGATTTATTTGAAGTGAATTATCCTCCATTATCTAATCTCAAGCAATGGATTTTTAAATCAGTTTCATTTTGAACAACTTCCTTGAATATTCTGAAAATTTTCAAAGCTTTTGACTTCTTTTTAAGGAAAAAACCTAGGTCATCCTTGTGTAGTCATCAATAAACAACATGAAGTATTATTTTCCATCTATTCATTTTGTTCTTATTGGCCCACATAAATCAGTATGTACAAATTCTAGTGTTTTTTTCATGGAATGTTCCTTATTTTTGAACTCAACTCTTGTTTCTTTTGCACACTGACATTACACACACAGTGTTTGAGGGATTTGTAATTTCAGACATATCCCTTACAATTCATTCTTACTGATCTTTACAATATTGTCAAAGTGTGTATGCCCCAATATCCTATGCCAAAGCCAACTTTGATTTTCCTTTCTTGAGCAAAATCTTTCCCTTCTAATCTCATTTAGGATGTATATGTCATTTGGAGTTCTTATTTTTGTTGCAACCAATTTCCTTAAATCCTTCTTTCCTTATTTCACATTATTTTGAATTGAAGTCCTTGATCACATATTTTTCTAACACTTATCAAAATATGCTTCGTATATTCAACAGGTAATTTTTTTTATGCCACTGCATGATCATTACTTCCAAGGCTAATTGTGCCTTTCCCTATAATTTGGCAGGGTTATCATTGCCAAAAGTGACAAATCTTCCTTTTTCTTTCTTCAATGTTAACATAATTTTTTTCTCCATTCATATGCTTTGAGCGTCCATTATCAATATAATATTAACTTCTTTTGCTTTGGGCTTGTAGGGCAAGCCCATATTCCTCAACCTTCAAACATTCCTGTTTATTTTTCCGAGTTCTTAGTTTCTCCCCCATATGATGGACATGAACTTGTGTTGTTTCCCTTGAAGGAACTACCAAATTGCTTCTATAATTTATGGCCATGTGTTTAAAATTGTTCCATTTGCAACACTTAGTTTCATCACTAGGAATGCCAAAATTGTTATAATTTCTCTTGAGAACTTACCTCACAAGATTTTCTACCATAACTACCTTTATAGTAGTTCTTGGGATTTTCATAGCTATTTCTAGTATTTCTACCTCGTGCATAGACTCTACTATTTATAACCTTTTGCCCAAAATTATTACAAGAATAACACACTCCAAGAAAAATATTTTGGTACCTGAGTGTAGGTGGTCTTGTTTATGGTGTTGTCCCTCTCAATATGATATTATTCTTTAATATTATCATTGTTGGATTTTGTGCATCCTCCTTTAGTGACTTATATTCTTCCTTCTCAATAGGACCGTTGAGTGCATCAACATAACTTCATTTCTTTCCTTCATTTCCTGTCATCATATAGCTTGAACCTTTATCAATATTATTTGTTTATATCCTAGTCCATACCGATCAGTGAATGATTTATGGTTATGTATGATTTCATCCAATATTTTGGTACTATTTGTCAATTTTTTGTTGGATGTCCTTCTTTCATAGTTCCTTCCTCAAGGAGACTATCTTAGCTTCTACATTCCCAATTATTCTCTCCTTCTCTTCCAACTGTCTCCTAGGTGTTTCTTCTAAGATAAGTTAAGGAACTAATCAATTCCACCTCAAGATCCAATTCTCCTTATTCTTCATGATTTCCTTCATAGTTTTCAGGAGTTTCATTATGAGAAACTAATTCCATGAATAGAAATCTATTAGAATCATGGTCACTATCATCTTGCTTCATCAGATGAGCTACTATCTTCTCTTGAATACAAACTTTTCTTTTTGAATAATTTTTTGTTGTTCTTTCCTTTGTTTCTTTTCTAATATTTCTTTTCTTTCTTATAAATTTCTTCTTCATCACTATCTGACCCGTCCCCAAAAGGATATTTAGAAGCCTAATAACCAATTATTCCACATTCAAAACACTTAAAGGGAGGCTTACCTTTATATTTGAGAGTTCCTCTTTTCAACTTTATCGCAAAGTTGGCTTCTTATTCAGCGCATCAATCATTGCTATAGTCAGAGTTTGTTTTTGACTTTTTCTTGTTCTTCATTGTCTTATTGGACACCTTCAAAACTACTTCTCTTTTGGATGGATTTTCCCTTTTAGTCCTCTTCTCTCCCAATCCTCTCATAGTATTCATGATCTCATAACTCCAAGAAAGTAAGTTGCAACACCTTCATCTTCCTTCATCTTTAGGTGTTCAAACTGTCCTCTATATGTTTGAAGCTTGGCCCCTTTGACCTATTCATCTCCTTCATACATATTCTTGAGTTTGTCCCAGATTTCCTTTATTGATTCACAATGCATAACCTTGACAAATTTTTATAATGTTAGCCCTCCTAGAATGGCATACATAGCCTTTGAATTATTTTCATAAAGTCTTCTTCCAACCAAATCTATTGGAGTAGAGGTTGGTACCTTTAATTTATTTAGAACAAATTTCCAAACATCAACTCCTTGTGCTTGTAAGACAAATATCATCTGTATGCTCCAAAAGGCATAATTTTCTCCATCAAACAATGGTAGACTATGTTTGGTGTATTATTCTTTCTTTTCCATGAGTCTCACCAAGATCTACGTTCCAGTGGTTAAAATGTTTCTGAGGGAGTTTGCTATGATACTAATTGTTGGAATATTTAGTAATACTGAGAAGGGGGGTGAATCACTATTAACAATTTTTATCTTCAAGAACTTGTAAATGCATCCATAGGTATAAATAAGAACACATAAATATATAAAACAAATGCATTTTTAAGTGAAAACCACATAAGGATTTTATTAATATATATATTCTTAATACACGATTCAATATTATTCAAAGAAAGTCTACCCTTTTGGAAGCTACTCCTCTTTCCTTCACATAGTCACTCGACTTCTTAACACAATAATTCCCTTAATAAATGATCTTTGAACTTGGCCTCCTTATCAATAAAACCATATTTGCATAAATTAGCCTCTAGAACTCTACCTCCCTCAGAGGGTTCAACCTCCTCAAAAGAGGAAAATGTTAGATCTTGAAAATAGACTCGAAACTCACCTTCAAAAACACCAAGATTTAGCCCTTAAAATAGGCTTGAGTTCAACCTTCTCTCTACCAGAACTTTGGTCCTGAAATTTGGCCTAAACAGGGAAAGGTCACTTCTCTTAGGAGAGCCCTGAAATTCAACCTTCCACACTAGAATTCGACCCTCTACATAGATCTGAAATTTGGCCTTCAAAGGGGACAAAATTTGGCCTTTAAGAATAGGTCTACAACTAGCCCTATATTCCTACCTAAAAACATTCAAAAGTTGTGCCAAAAGTCCTTCCAAAATGAGCCAAATATTTCGTTGGGCAATTTTATGGTTTCAGCAATTTGGGCTTCCTGTATCTTGCACTTGTTGCTCACACAATGCTTTGTTATACCAATCTCTGCTTCCGGCGATCTGCTTGTGTTGAGCTTGGGCTTCTTGTTTTTGTGGGTATAGCCTTCAATATTTTCAGAATGACTTTGGCAGTAGCTCTTGCCCTCCACGCGGGGCTGAGAACAACGCCATCGCCTCCCGTCCGATCGCTTGCACCGTAATTCATCTGCCAAAGC
The DNA here is from genome assembly GCA_031772625.1 of Pinus tabuliformis. NCBI lineage: Eukaryota > Viridiplantae > Streptophyta > Pinopsida > Pinales > Pinaceae > Pinus > Pinus tabuliformis. Next base: position 1,127,290,543 of record CM062818.1, read on the forward strand.
GCTTTCTGCGGTTGCCCTCGGGCTCATGATTAAGTTCTGTGGGTACAGGATATTCTCTGTAATTTCAGAGCAAAGAAAGATAAAAAGGCCAGAGATTGTAGTGTGGGCATTGTGATGCAACCCTTTTTCCTATTTATGGTTCAACCTGCCGGTATTTCTTCCATCTTCCATGGCGGCCGACAAGATGGGCTTGCTAGGTTTTTTCTTCCATCTTCCATGGCGGCCGACAAGACGCGCTTGCCAGGTTTTTTTCTAATGGGTATTGAGATTGGAGAAGTATTTGGAAACATTAATTTAAAAAAAAATTGAGATAGGTATTTGGAATAAAATTATATAAAATATTTTATTATCTTAAAGTTTGTGGTGGTTTATTTGAGTGTTTTTTTAACATGATAATAAGTTAAAGTTTTATGTTTAACTTTGAGGGGTAGGTTAATTGGTTCATTAGATTTTAGCTTTCATTTGGTGATAAATTCAATTTTTTTTGGGTGTTTTGGGGAATTTAAATGTACAAATTAATTTATATGGTTGTGTTTTTTGGGTTTGTCCATGGTAAAGTGGGGTGATTTTTCATATTTAAAAATATTGTTTCTTGTTTTTTTAATGTATATATATTTAAGTTAGATATCATCTATGAGTTGTAGACTAATTAGCTTGTGTAGGGTTTAGTCTACACAAAGTCCTATGTTCAAATTTCATGGGGAGGGTTTTGGAATAGGGCTTCCAAAATTCTAGTAAAATTATTAATAATTATTAAATGGATGGTAGGTATTTAACTTCCATGGAATATTGTGATGCAACCCCTTTTCTATTTATAGTTCAACCTTGCAGGTATTTCTTCCATCTTCCATGGCCGCTGACAACACTAGTTTGCCATATTTTTTTTAATAGGTATTGAGATTGGAGAAGTATTTGGAAACATTAATTTAAAAAAAATGAGACCTATATTTGGAATAAAATTATATAAAAGTATTTTATTATTGTAAAGGTTGTGGTGGTTTATTTGAGTGGATAATACCACATGCCCAAAAAACATAACTTGTTCCATAACCAAAATATTTTTGGTATGTGGTATTGATAAGCCATGGTATTGATCCATGGTATTGTAATAAAGCCTGTTTACAAGTTAATAATATCCATGGTAAAGCACGACTTAATATCCATGGTTAATAATCTTGTCATGTTTTTATAAAATATTTTGATTGTGAAATAAGTTATGATTTTTTGGCATGTGGTATTGATAAGCCATGGTATTGGCCCATGGTATTGTAACAAAGCCTATTTATGAGTTAATAATGTCTACCGTAAACTGAGGGTGAATATCCATCCTTAACAATATTTTCATATTGTTATAAAATATTTTGGTTGTGAAATAAGTTATGTTTTTTTGGGCATGTGGTATTGATAAGTCATGGTATTATCCTATTGTATTGTAACAAATCTTATTTTTTACAAGTTAATAATATCCACTGTAAAGTGGGGGTGAATATCCATGGTTAAGAATCTTGTCATATTGTTATAAAATATTTTGGTTGTGAAATAAGTCATGTTTTTTGGGCATGTGGTATTTATAAGCCATGGTATTAGCCCATGATATTTTAACAAAGCCTATTCACAATTTAATAACTAAATCAAGGTATCAATTTTTTTCCTTCACGATATGAGAACTTGAGCCTCTTCATATTCACGTTGTTTCATTTCTAGCATCCCTCAAATTTGTACAATTCATGCTTCAATCAATCCTCCTATTTATAGGCATAACATCTTCATATTTGTTCTTTGGTGGAATTTAATAGTGTCAACATTTAAGTAAAGTTGGTGTCCAAATGCAAAATTTTATCCAATTATATCCTGTTATTTTCATGCTCTCTAGAACATATGACCATAGGTCAAAACCGAGTGCTTACACCTAACATGGCGCTTAAGTCTGGACCTATGCAATTCGCCGAGTGTTAAATATCCAATAATTTTGAAGATGCACCTAATGACCCGTTTAAATCAACAATGGAGAAGTCACTTCCCCCACGAATATATGAACATTAATAAGAGGGTGGGAGGAGTGGGGGTCTGTATTTTATCCTCTGATCTAGTGATCTACTAAAATCAAATGACAAAGACATCACTTCAACCCCCCCTCCTCCCACACCTATCCACACTTTATCAAGTGAGGGGGGCGGCAGGTTGGAGGGGTTGAAGGTTTTGTCCTATGCAGTTTACTTTTGTGCAACGTGGTGCCAAATGAGGTTAATTCGGTCCACTACATGCGACCACTAATATGCACCAGTGGCTTATGGATAATGGGCCATGTCTTTTCCACATCACTTCCAAGTAATTGTCTGCCACTTGTCATGCCACATCACCACCACATCATTGGCACGTGTTACTTGAAAAGGACCACTTGGCTACACAAAACGGCCAAATCCACCTGTCATGTGTCATGACCATAGGGTGCCACATCATCATCTACCACCTGTCTCTGCCAAGTCACCTTGCCATGTCATCGAGGGTCCACTAGGGTCCACATCTTTATTAAAATCCATTACCTCAAACTTAATATTTTTCTTCATTATTGAAGAGTTAGAATAATTTCCATATACCAATGGAAAGCTCTCTGAGAGAGCTATCCAACCAAACAATTTTCATGTGAATTTGAACAAGTTACTTGCAAACAAAGTGCCTTCTAAGATGGGCTACTAAAAAAACAACCAAGTCATCATGAGCTTAGCACATTTTTAATAGAAACAATCAAGACATCAATAACAACATAAGCATCATGCATGAAAATTCAACAAGATCCCCCTAAACTTGATATCACTTGACATCACTGGCTAGACTTGACAACAATGACAACATACTCAACAATCTGCCCTTTTGGCATTGATGGAAACACAACCTAACATTACTAGTCATTGATGGCTTTTGGGCTTAAATCCCTAAGTTAGACTGATGAAACTACCATTTTTTGCTCACTCTCTTCATTTTCTTTCGAAGTGCCAATGACTTATCATTCTCCTCTTGGCTTTGAGGTGCTAATAGATGATCATTATTCCCCTTTGAAACCAATGGGAAAGGGATTTAACTACTCCCACTTTGATCATTCTTCCCCTAAAGGGATTTAGCTGCTCATTTTCTTAAATGAGGTTGACACTAAGCATAAACATCTTGCCTATGAATTATGGTCCAAACACCACCTTACGTTTTTTGTTGTTCACTTGTATCAGGAGATATTGATAATTATTCCAATAGCCAAATGGTACCCCTACTTTGATATATTGGGCTATTGGCTCTAATTTATGCTAAAATAATGTTAGGTCCCTATAATACTAGTGTAGACCCTTATTGTTATTAGTGGAACCCCCTTATTGTATTGTCGTTATTATTGTGTTCCATATAATCCCACTATTGTTTTTGTTGTGCCCTTATAATATTATTGTTATGTAGGCTCTGATTATATTGTGACCCCTCAGACTCCTATATATAGAAAGGAGGTCTTGCCATTTGTAATATCCAATAATTGTTCATTTGTGTAATGTAAAGGAGGTTTCCCCCTTGAAGAGGCTAATTTTGAAGTCGTTGATCTATCTCTTCTTCTATTTTGTGTGCTGGTTGCATAACATTAGCTTTGGATTGTAGGGTTTCGCTATTTCAAAAAAGGTCATCATGGAATGTTTGCTCTACTTTTTTTTGTCCAAAGTTTCAAAAGCTGAAATTAAAAACCATTTGGGCTGAAATCATGATGCACCTCATGTCATAATTTCGGATCTCATCTCGCTATATTTTCGGAGATATGATCCAAGGAAGTTATGGTTTTTGCACGTTCCCGAATTCCATCTCAAATAGGTGACCTTGGGAAAATCATCATAAATTTCTCTCTGAGCATCGGATTCAAATTTTGTAAAAAGTGACAAAAAGAGGACAAAATTTTGTTTTTTGGGTATTGTTTTTAGGGCCGAAGGTTGAAACAGTGACACGTAGCACTTCGTACAACTTCGCTCTACTGAACTAGTCTATAATCAGGCCATCGTGGGAGATTGGGCATAAATCTTTCTTGGATAATCCAATATTGATCAGACTTGTGGGGTTGTAAAGAGGACTAAGTGGGCTACCACATGACCAAATTTCAGACCTTTGAGATCTGAAATTACAGAGATATAACAAATTCAATATCAAGCTCCTACAAAGCGAAAAAAAAGGTGTGTAATTTTTTTTTTAAATTGCATAAGTTTTGTTTGAAAAATTAGTTGAAGTGATTCAAAGGACATAGTGAAGCATAATTATCATTAATTTATACCATGAAGAAAGAAAATGGAAATAACTAGTAAGAAACCCAAAATCTCTACTATGACTCATGCAGAAGAGGAATAAATGCAACATGATATATCAAAATTACGAGACCAAGTGCAACAAATTTCACTCTCACAAAAAGTAACAGAAGCTAAGATGGATGGTTTGAAGAATGGCATGGAATCTAAGATGGATGGTTTAGAATCAAAACTGAAAGGAAACATTGAATATTTGAAGAAAGACACGTAAGGTTTGAAGGGATTTTTGGCAAAGTTACTACAATAAATGCTTCATAACGGTGAAAAGGTAGTAGAGGAAATTCATGATGAGAACAAAATAAATGTTAATCATGATTTCATGGACTCTAACGTTGGATTGAAGACCCACCATATTCGAAAGATCGATATGAGGAAGTTTGATGACAATACTACAAATGGAGCAATATTTTGATGCATTGCAACTTTATATTTAGAACTCAATCAGTTTGTATGGTATCGATGGATTTTCTCTTGTAAAATAATTGCCACTTGGTCAATTTTTATGGAGGAAATGATATCACATTTTGAGGATACAAAGAGCAACACGTTCTTTAGCCAATTGAAAAATCTCAAGCAAAAGCCTTCAATGGTGGAGCACATTGAAGACTTCCAAAAATTGAATATAAGGTAAAGGATATTCCAAAGGAGCAGATGATTAATGTCTTCATCGGGACTTTAAAGGATAACATCCAACATGAGGTTCGTTTTTGGGAACCTAATTCATTGGAGAAGGCATTCAGGTTGGCAAGAAAAGTTGAAATCAAAATTATGGCAACAAGGAATCCTACCACTCACAACTATAAAGATGCAGGTGTTGTTTCTTCTAGACTTCCACAACCTACAAGCTTGAAACCACAACAATTGGAAGAAAAAAGAGCAAAAGGTTTCTATTACAGTTGTAATAGAAAATACACTAAAGGTCATAAGTGTGCTGAGAAAAAATTAATTTACAGAAATTAGGAAGAGGAGGAAGAAAAGGATCAAGAAATGTCAAAAGAAGAGGATATACACCAGGAACTAGCCCTAGAGGAAGAAGAAATGAATCTGACAATATCTTGTAATGCATTGACAAGAATTACCACTCCTCAAACTCTCAAGATAGAAGGGCATATCAAGAAGAAAAAGGTAAAAGTGTTGATTGATTCGGGTAGTACCCATAATTTTATTCATTATCAGATAGTCAAGCAATTGAATTGCTTCCTATATCTAGCACCAACGTGTCAAGTGATGGTTGCAAATGGAGGAACCATAAATTTCTCTGGAAAGTGCCATAATATCAAGCTATCCATAGGAGAATATGTATTGTGTTAGCACCTAAATCTGCCTTAGGCTGAAAGAAGGCAAAAATTAGGATAACCACAAACCACGCTCAGTCTGGTAGCTAGCCCTACCAGAGCAGGAGAGGGCTCTCTCCGAGTCACGCTCAGTGAATGGATAGGCAAAATGGTCTGAGATGACTTACAATGCAATATTTACCTTAGGCTAGTAAGTGAAAAGGGATTTTGGAAAAGATTTTATGAAGTGACCGAGCTTCTGGGATGTATATGGGACTGGCGCTTAGCAAAGAACAGAGAAATGAAAATGAAGGCACAGATTATTCCGTGAGGCAAGGTAGGCGGCAAGCGCAACAATTTCGGCTTAAGGTAATGCGGAATGGAAATATTGCTGAAGAGATTGAAAATGGCATGGTCGCATGAATCCTTTTCAACAGAAGAATAACACTGCACATGAAATTTTCCCACAGGCAGAGCAATATAAATTGAATTCTACCTAATCTCACTTAGAAAATTTCACGGAAATAAAGCATGAAATGAAATATGAAACATAACAAGATACATATGGAACAGAAGAACACATTTGCTACACTCACGACCGCAATAATCTCATGAAACAGAGTCGTTGCCTTTCATTAATTCTCTGTCAAAAATACACATTGCAGAAATAGAGTTTCTTTCCCACAGTCTCCCAGAAGTTACAAGCCAGCCAACCTTTTGCAAATAACTTGCATACAATATATATAAAGTGTAGAGAAGAGATGGAACGCCCAGGGGTTGGGAAGTTACTCAAAGCATTTCGAAAAGGAGATGGAGAGCCAACCATCAGCTACAGGTGCAGCGCTCTCAAGCATGAAAATTGGCTGGGTGACCCTCTGCATTCTTTTGCCACTTGGATAGATGCCCATCTGGAGAGAAAACTCTTTAAATGCCGCCTTTGGTGCCAAAAAACCGAAGTGTAGATGATCGGGCCCACTTGGAGAAATCGCGACCCGAAATGTCGCGAAACGGGAGCAAATTGGCCGTTTTTTCCCCTGTGCGCCGCGCCAAATTCTCTGTGCATCGTGCCACTTTAGAGCTTGTTTTGGGGCACTTGTAGGTGTCCAAAATGTGCCCAAGTGGGCTTTTTGGAAATCCTGTCCTGTCTACTTTCTAACCCCACAAGAATTTCTCAATTTGGTGCTCATTTTCCCCTCCAAATATTCATTCTCCCAAGACTGCTTTCTGTGTGTCAAAAAAGTGGCAGAGAGGCCATTTTTGGGTGTTTTTTGACCTTCCAAGAAGAAATATTAACACTTTTTGAACCACCACTTCATCATCTAACTTCTCCTCAAGTGCCCTTATGGTCTTTACAACATCATAAACTCTCAAAAAATACTTTGCAATGTCTTCATCATCATGCATGCTTAAACTCAAATTGCATCCTAAACCCTTGGATGTAACATCCCGAGTGAAAATTCCATGCAAAAATATGTATAAGGCCACGGTGATGGGACACATATTGCAAGTTGAATGGTGGGGGAGAACTTAGTTTTTTTGTCCTTATCTAGCCTGAGATTATGGAACATCATAAAAGTAGGGAACTTGAAAAGTCCTTTGATAGTTTGAATATCAAACTAACTTTTTAATTGAAAATTTGGGGCCACATTGGAAGCCACATTTATGTCCATGTTTTGATATTTGGACTTCACTTGAGACTCAATTGGAAACCATGGTCGGAATCCAATGTTTTACTTTTATGGTTTGGTTGAAAAGATAGTCCATTATTGAAGTTAAAATACCAAAAGTGTTTAAAAGATAGAACATTATTTTTTAGTGTTTTAATATATATGTTTTTTTGTACAACAAGGGTTATATATAGTAGATGTGTAGGTGTTAGATGTTAAACATTAGAGGTAAATATTTTTTAAATTCAGTGTAATTTTGTTTTTAGTAATAAAATTACATAAAATAAAAACATAATATAGATATCACACTAACACATATATAGTACTTATAGATTAACATTCATTTTACCATATGAATCAAAATAATGATTTCTTAAGCATATAAATTAATAATCATATACAAATTTAATATTTACAATATAACAAGATTCTTAATCATGATTATTCACCCCCAATTTAACATGGATATTATTAACTTCTCAATAGGGGTTCTTCTGATGGGCTTGGCTGCTTGTAAGATCTAGTGGAGGAATCTTCGAGTGATTAAGGAGTTAAGGTGATCCAATCTCCTAAAATCCCTCTTGCGTGTCTACTTTCAGTTCCTACACTTAAATTAGCCAAAAACTACTCCAAATACTACAGTTAATATGCATGAGGCCACATGACATAACATCTCACCTTTACCCTTCTCACTAAGGAAAATATAATAAAATATGTACAGAAATTTGAGAAAAGTTGATTTTGATAAGTTGGAGAGTGACATTAAGGTCCATATAATTTACCTATTGATGAGCCTCATCATCACCCCCTACTAAAAGTGTTGCTCATCCTATGAGAAACTTAGTCTATGTCCATGTCTTTCATTGCTCTTGTGGCCTTTCTGACATCCCACGCTTCTGTTGATGTAGTCTCCTCTTATGGATAAAATCCTGCATGCTTCTCTATTTACTCCCACTTCTTTCATTCCTCTTCTTCCTTTATTCCTTCCAATATACCCAATAGCAACGGTGAACTGAGTTTTAATCCAATCTAGTTGATTTTGAGTCTCTATAATGCCTTCTTATACAATGGGGTCCTTTCTAGTGCATGTCTCATTCTTTAAGGGGAATGATACTCTATAATCATTAGGTTGTATGGTAGGGTGCCCCATATCCTTTCCATGCTTGTTGGCTTTCATCCCCTAGAAACTCAAGGAGTCCTCAAAATGAGTGACTACCTGCTATTGTGTAGCTAGGTATCTTGGTGCAAACTGGGGATCATTGGCAATGATGTTGTGGGTGCTAATGACAACCATGGAATTGATATGTTCTGCTCTGATATAAATGGGCTCTTTTTATTCTCTTTCCAAGACCCTCTTCACTTCCTTAGCCCTGGCCTCTTCATGACTCATCCATGATTCAAGGGTCATTAGTTATAAGTACCCGAGCTTTGCATTGGGGTCCCACACATTCAAGTCTATCAAGGCCAAGCTATGTAAATAGAATTCATATATCTTGGCCTTATCCTCTAGGGTGCTTTGGTCACATAGTTCAATGAACTGCCTATTCTTGGAAAGGCATAGTCCCCCATTGTGCTAGTGTATTTATCTGAAATTGGAGCCATTGATCTCTGAGGTACATGGCATATGAATTTGGTGGCATCCTGCACTAAAGTGCCTCCATAGAGATGCTTTCCATAGTGGCCAATTTGCTCTCTTTTTCCTTTACCTACCTCCTCAGTGATGTGTTTTCAGCCTCTATTTGAGATTTCATAATTCATTCCCTCCCTCTCATCCTACTCAACTCTCTACCCATCTCCAATAGCTTCTCTTTCATATAGCCTACATCCTCTAAATTCTTTGATTTAGCAATTTGGATCCAGTGATGTATCCTTCCTCTCTCCTTATCAAGCTTAAAGAAGAGAGGGATGGAAAAATTATGTGGTATTACTCTGCCTCCCTCAATGAATGTGTAATAAGAGCTCAGATTGGGCTGTGGGCTAGGTTCTTGCAGCTTTTGCGATTCTCCCTTTGATTTCTTTAGAGTGTCTTCCTCCTCCTGTACCTGTGTTGCTGCTTCCTTTCCTTTCCTCTGTCCTTGATGAGTCTCATCATTAAGTAATTATATGGGCCTTAATTAGCCTTAATCCACCTCCTAACTTAGTCAAACCAACTATTCTCACAACTTACTGCATACTTTTGATTATATTTTTCTTATGGGTTAAGTTAGAGTTGGATATTTTACTTTGTGGTCTAATGTGAATGTAATGCAGGAATAAAGGATAAAGGCAAAGGAAATGCAGGGATAAAAGGGTAAAAGTAAGGAACTATGGTAAAAGACCTTGGTAAAAACTCCAATGGGATAAGAAAGATGAATTATAGGAGATAAATCCTCCTCATTTACTACCCATCCATTCGAATATACCTCCACCAGCTGAAAGTACACACAACCAAATCAAGAGTACAACAAGACAACCAAGTAAGTGGAAGTACAAGCAGCCTCCCTACTTGAAGGCAATCGAGCTAGTGAGAGTGAAAGGACAAGTTACCATTAAGTTGGGAGCTGTACCTCCTTGATTTTGAAGGAATTCATTTAGTTGTATAAATAAGGAGGCATAGGACCTCAGTTTTTTTAGCTAGTTAGCCAGGGAGTTGATCAGATAGTCAGTCAGTCACCAATAGACAATTTCCGACTTGTAAAAGTTTGATGTAATACAGTTCTTTGATAATGAGGATGAGTTTTGATTTGAGCCAGCACTGAGTTAACTCAGAGGGTTGAAGCTCTTGGGTTAGGGCCCAACCCTAGCAGCCAAAGCTCCTCTTTCTTGTATTGTTAAGTAGCTTAGCTTCATGATTTCTGTTCATTTGTTTCAGCAGTTCATCACCATTACAGCAGTAACATAGATGCATGTTTGATTGCTCATTTAGTTAAGTAGGTGCATGTTGATTATAGTGGTTCAGCGTAGCTTTCTGGTTTCCTTCTTATTAACTCAAGAAGTTTCTTGTTTCTTGTTCATTTGCTTGAATAGTTGTAGTCCATTACAGCAGGGTAGAACAGAGTAGTTGTATTTCAGTTGTTCCATATATGATTTCATTAAATCATTAGGTTGGAAAAGAAAGAGATCTACAAGGTTGCTCACAGGTGTCTCAATCTCACCTCCTCACTTTGGGACCATGGTGTGATTAAGAAACCCTGCAGCAACCCCAAAAACACAAGGTTTTGGTTTTTATGGAGTTTTGTCATTGAAACACAATCACTGAGTTCATCGTCACTCTACCCCTTTTCTGGTCATTAGTTCAATCTCTCTCTCTCTCTTCACCATTTGACCTCACTCGCCTCCCCATACCAGTTTCCTTCAGCACAAAATGCCTGAGCAGGGGACTGTTGAATTCACGTTCAAATGGTCTTTGCCTGTAAATCGTCTTTTGCAAGCCAGATCGTCCAATCACAACTCCCTTTTTGCATTTGACTTTTCCCTTTTTAAATCCCCACCATCGATCTGCCTTGATAGATCCAACGGTTGTCGCACACCCGCTCACCAACCTGTTCGGTCACATCTCCATCGTAGATCTACCTTGCTATATCCAACGGTCCTCACACCATATCACATGGACTTCCACCTGACCATTATCAGGCTGAGGGCACACAATATGGGTGGTTTCCCCATGCTATGTGTTGGCCGGGGAGGCTAATCATGTGAGATTCCTCAAAACCAATTAAGAATTTGAGGGCACGCGATATCCCGCTTATCGCCCTCCAAACCCGCTTGTCACTTTTTTCACGTTTCTTTTCACACTCCAACCTTCACTGTCGATTTTCCCTGCCAGATCTGACAACTGTTGCTTCAATGGATACAATTTTCGCATGTTTTCTCTTACCTACAATCTCTGCCATCCATCTCCCAACTTCCAGCGCGATATAATCCTAGCTGTCCATCCTGTTAGGCCACCATGTTCGCCCATCCGCCTACATACTCTCCTGCGATCTGATCTTAGTTGTTCATCTACCCTTCACCCACCTGATCCAATGATCCTCATGCTCTCTTGCTCCCCCACGTCCTCCTTTCGCCATTTTGGCCTCTGACCGTTCTCCCACTTAGACACAGGCTTAGCCTTGTTCCATTTTTTACCCCTTAGCCTAGTTTTGATGCTTTTTGCTTCTGCAACTTACATAGCAGCAATAGGTTAGTATTGATTTCTGATTCTGCTTAGCATAGTTGTGTAATTGGTTAGCTAGGGTTTGGTGTGAGTTAGGCTTGCATGTTGATTTCTTTGATTGCTGCAGTAGAGTAGCCCTCCTTTAGAATAGCCCTGCCTCCCTTCCATCAAGATCAAGCTTCTTCTGGCCCTATAGAAGTCTGGCTTGGAACCCCTAGGGTCTCTTGCCAGATGAGTAGTGACAACAGGTAGTACTTTCGCTCCTACTTGTGTATATAGCACAGTCACCTCCAAGTTTGTACGAACCTCGGGTTGATAAGTAAATCTAGTAGCCCTAGGAGTTGCAACATTCTTACTAAAATACCTAAGCTCATCACTTTTTGGCGCCATTGCTGCGGAGGTGTCAGAGTAGTAGTGATTACTATTCTTTTCTTCTATTTTCTAGTTTCCAAATTTCTTCCATTAGTTTATTTCTGCAAAAGTAATCTAGTTTCTTTCTATCATTTTGTCATTTATCTACTTTCATTTCCATTCTGCAAGTTAATCTAGTTTCCTTTCATTCAACAATTTCAATTCAGCAGGTAGTTTCTTTTTGTTAGTGGTTTTCATTCCATCAACAATTTCAATTCAACAAGCAGATTCCATTCTGTTAATTAGTTTTTCATTTAATCAACAATTTCCTTTCTGCAATTACTTTCCAGCTATCAAGAAAAATCTCACAAAAACCCAAAAACATTTCCTTTCATGCCTCGTAGGATTAGGGATACTTCAGGAAAATTCTTACCAAACACCCCCACCTCATCCAACAGTCAACCTCCTTTCTTCTTCTGACAGTGAATTGGAAGCCCCTTTAGGTGAGAAACTTGATATGTTTGAAGAACCTATAGGGGAATAAGAAGAGGAAGAACCTATTCCTACTGAACCAATGGTTGAACACTTAAATGTCAGAGGAGATAGAGGGAGAGTTGTGAGTTCCTTCCCCATTAGGGAAACAATGGGCACACTAAAATGAAGAACATAAGCCCCTCTGCTCTACCTCATTTCCATGGCTTAACCACAGAGGACCCTGACACTTTCCTATTTGAGTTTGTTGTTGTCTGTCAAACCTATGACTACACAGATGATGAGCAAAAGTTAAAACTATTTCCATCTACCCTCAAGGATGCAGCATTACATTGGTTCATGGGTTTACCTGGAGATAGTATAACAACTTGGGCACAAATGCAACAGGCCTTCAACAACAAATATACGAACTACTGTAGGTCAAAGGAAAAGAAGGATGAGATTTTCAAGATGACCATAGGCCATGATGAATGCTTAGAAGACTACGAAGAGAGATTCCAGCTCAGCTACAAAAGGGCTAGGTGCACACTTGATCCTGAGTCACTGAAGTTGCTCTTACTTAGAGGAGTAAGGGAGGATATCCTAGACACCTTACATATATTATCAGGAGGATATATCTACCAACTAATCTATGAGCACATAAAGACTGTCTTTAAAAGCCATTATAAGGCAACTAGAAACAAAGGTAGAAGTAATCAACCTATGGCCAGCACCTCATCTTCCAACTCATCCATCAAGGGTGAAATTGGAAATTTGCTGGAGGACTTCAAAAGTGAGATGTTTGCAATTGGATACCATGAATATCATGTTGGCATTATGATTCAAGTGTTGTCCTTGATGGCAACTCACTCAGAGGTTGGTACAGATGCTCAGAAGTTGGTACAGGAGATGGCAACTTAATCAGAAGACAGATCCTAGTACAGCTTGCCAAGGAAGTTCATACACGCAGGTTTGTTAAGACCAAGTCGCGTGTACACGCAGGTTGGCTTCAGAAAAAGCGCGTGTATGTGGAAAAGTACCTTTGGTCCATGGCGGTTAGTCCTTGGAAGTTGTGCCTATGGTTTCGGACCATTGTGTCTCGACGGGCGTGTCGATCCCTAGTTTTGAAGTTGATGGTATTGTGTTTCTATGGTTTTGGCTCTTGGTATTGAACAAGGCCTAAGGCTATATAAGGAGAAGATCACTAGGCAAAGAAGGGGTGTGGGTGTCTGACGCAGTGAGAGGATCTGGTATTGCTGGTTATCTGTTTGGGACGCTTGGCAAGGGTCGGATCTGACAGCAAAGGCAGAAGTAATCATTTCTAGATCTGCACGCGGGTTGCCTTTGGAGAAAGCGCGTATACACGCGGTTTTGGTACAGTGAAGTAGCGTATGCATGATAAGTGTTGATATTTCAGGTTGCTGCTGATTCTGGTGGTTGTTGCAGAGTTCTAGATTCTGGTTTGGGTTCTGTGTTCTTGATGACAGGGTTTCAGTGATTCGGTATTGGGTTGTTTAATGAATTATGATGCAAGTATAAGTTGATGATTGTATTGCGGTAATGTTTGCTTTGTACTCTTGGATCCAGTATGAAAATGTATGAAACGTGGTCCCTGAAGGTTGTAGGGTCAGCACCTACGTACTAGTAAATGGATCAGCTAGTACAAGAGCTGAGGGGGTTGTAGCTCCCTTCCAAAAGTAGTTGGAAAACCAGAGAGGGTTGTAGCCCTCTGCAGGTTGTAGCCTGCGTGCTGGTAAAGGACTGTACCAGTACATTGTAAAAGAAGTTTCTCATTAAAGAAGAAAGAGACAAATTGCAGCAGGTGGTTTCACCCACATTGGGTTTCCACCTTATATCATGGTGTTCATGTGTGTGGCTTTTGTGTGATGATCTATTCTGTTATACTGCACCTGTTTATTGTTAATATGCTTAATAATATCCTGATGCATTTACTGAAGATAAGATTAACTGAATCATAAGATCTCTGCATATACGCTAGTTGCTTTAGACACAGTCGCGTGTACACGCGGGTTCACTTAACTGAAGTCGCGTATATGTTTCTGAGTATGAAATTGAAAAGTTTTATCTGATCTGATAATACTGATTCACCCCCCCCTCTCAGTATTATTTCCAACAATTGGTATCAGAGCAGGTCCTTCAGAGAAAGCTTGATCGCTTGAAGGAAAAGATCCATCAAATGGCTAATCCAGAAAGAGAGGCACAGATCAGGCCACCAGTCTTTGACGGGAACAATTTTACTCACTGGAAGATAAGAACCACTGCATATCTACAGTCTCTTGGAGCAGAAGTTTGGGGAATCGTAGAAGGAGGATACAAATTCCCATCAGCAACTCCTACAGATCCAGCAGAGAAAAAGCAATATGAGCTCAATGCCAAAGTAGTTACTGTCCTATTGAGTACTTTGACTCAATCAGAATTTATGAAGATCATGCATCTCAAATCAGCTAAGGAAATATGGGACAAAATCGTTACAAGCTACGAAGGAGATGATCAGGTAAAAATAGCAAAGCTTCAAACTCTCAGAATCCGATATGAAACTCTTAAGATGCGAAGTAATGAAAGCGTAGCTAATTATTTCCTGCGTATGGATGAGATTGTGAATTGTATGAGGGATCTGGGTGAAGAATTTGAGGAAGTTGTCTTAGTTCAAAAGGTTTTGAGATCTCTGTCTACTAAATTTGATTCTAAAGTATCTGCCATAGAAGAAAAGGAGAATGTGCGGAAAATTACCATGTCACAGCTTCACGGGATCTTAACTGCTTTTGAAATGCGACAAGAGGTACCACCAGAGGCCGCATTCGAAGTGTCAGAGGAAGAAGATGAGGTAAATTTTGTCAAGAATCTTGAACGGGGATCTGGACGGTTCAAAGATAAGCTACCTTTCAAATGTTTTCTATGTGGTAGAGTTGGTCACTATGCTGCTAGATGTCCTCATAACAAAGAAAAGATATATGAAGAAGATGGTAGAAGCTATTATACCCATATTAAAAGTTCATTAAATGATAGTGAGGATATTAGAAGTCTCATGGCACATAAGAAGAAGAATGCTTCATCCAATAATAGCGAGGATATTAAAAGTCTCATGGCACATGAAGAGAAGAATGCAGAAACTGAAGAAGTTGCCAAACTAAAAGAACTATTGGAGACAGAAACCAGGGTAAGGGAGAAATTGCAGGATATAGCAAAAGATCAGAGCACAACTATTCAGAGACTTGAATCAAAGATCCTCTCTCTAAAAGAAGATCTTGAAGATCAAGAACATGAAGTGATCAAACTAAAGCGACAAGTGGAAGAAGGGAGAAAAGTTGAAGAAGACCTAAGGAAGCAGTATCTGAAAAAGGAAGAACAACATCAAGTTGAGGTAAATATCTTGAAAGGTAAACTAGAAGAAAAGGATAAGCTTTTACGATTTCAAGATAGTTCTAAAGTCTTGGATGATATTCTTAATAGTCAAAGATCTCCTGCTATCAAGACTGGTCTTGGTTTTCATGAATATGTTGAAGGTTAATCTAGTTCACAAGGTGAGACAAGAAACTCTAATGAGAAATCTGAAATGCTCAAGGAACAACCAAGGAAAGAAATTCCTCAAGGAAGATCCTTTACTCCTAACTATGGACGTGATAGACGATTATTTCCTCCGCTGAATAATGTTGAATGTTATGTATGTCATAATCTTGGACATGTTGCAGCCAGATGCAGAAGTAGAATGGTTCAAGAAAGATCATCGCATCCCAGGTACTTCAGAGGGTATTGCTTTGCCTGCAATGCATATGGACACAAAGCAATTGATTGTGATAGAAGGAACATGAAAAATATAAGGTGCTATACATGCAACAACTATGGGCATAAAGCAAGGGAATGCAGGAGCAGATTTCAAAATTCAAGACAAGAGGACCATACATCATCACAGTTGCAGGAATTGAAGAAGACAGAGACAGAAAGGTGTGGGATAACTCAGTCAGCTGACATAACAGACACAGGGGAATCTGAAAGTGATGAAATTCAGTATTCCATCCTGCATACGCTTATATAATGAAGACAAGTCACGTATATATGCGAGTTATAGGCTGCAAAGTCGCGTATATGGAGAAAGGGCAGCAGAACAGACCCAGGTTCAGTCATGGTTGGCTCAGGCTCAGGGGGAGCAGAACAGACTCAGGAAATGGTTCAGACATGGTTGGCTTACACTCAGGGGGAGAATATTCTTCAAATAATGCATTGTTGGCATTATGGTTAGAAGGTGTTGATAAAGTCTATGAAGCTAAATGATACATCTTACTGTTTAGGAATGGTATTGCACGCTGATGCTTATGGTACAGATCATGATGCTGTTGGTGGCTTTCATAAGTCTTGGTCTAGATATTTCATCACTATGTCATGTATCTCTTTTATGATGTCAAGGTCATGTAACGGCCTATGTTGGTTTCCCCACTATGCCTGGGATGAATGATGAAATGTTCATGTATTATCATGTATCTTCACATGGTTAGGTGGATGAGTCAATATTGGTATATCCCCACTAGGTTGGGTGATGAATGTATGTTGAGTCTTTTGGTGATAGGAAGGTCTTCTATGATGTATAAGTCTTTGTTCTTCTTGAAGAACATCTTTTGCAGATCTTGCCTACAGTCAAGGGGAGCATGAACAGCACAATTCAGCAAGAGCAGGATGGATAGATTGGTACACTTTGGCATACACAAAGGGGGAGCACATTTGGAGATTTCAGCATGTACTCAGGGGGAGTATGGATAGCAGTATGGACAGGAGAGGGTATACCAAAGAAGAGAATATCTTGGTCCACCCTTTGCCCTTGATGTCAAAGGGGGAGAGTGACTTGGTGTGGTGGTTGCCATCAAGTCCAAAGGGGGAGATTGTTGGCATTATGATTCAAGTGTTGTCCTTGATGGCAACTCACTCAGAGGTTGGTACAGATGCTCAGAAGTTGGTACAGGAGATGGCAACTTAATCAGAAGACAGATCCTAGTACAGCTTGCCAAGGAAGTTCATACACGCAGGTTTGTTAAGACCAAGTCGCGTGTACACGCAGGTTGGCTTCAGAAAAAGCGCGTGTATGTGGAAAAGTACCTTTGGTCCATGGCGGTTAGTCCTTGGAAGTTGTGCCTATGGTTTCGGACCATTGTGTCTCGACGGGCGTGTCGATCCCTAGTTTTGAAGTTGATGGTATTGTGTTTCTATGGTTTTGGCTCTTGGTATTGAACAAGGCCTAAGGCTATATAAGGAGAAGATCACTAGGCAAAGAAGGGGTGTGGGTGTCTGACGCAGTGAGAGGATCTGGTATTGCTGGTTATCTGTTTGGGACGCTTGGCAAGGGTCGGATCTGACAGCAAAGGCAGAAGTAATCATTTCTAGATCTGCACGCGGGTTGCCTTTGGAGAAAGCGCGTATACACGCGGTTTTGGTACAGTGAAGTAGCGTATGCATGATAGGTGTTGATATTTCAGGTTGCTGCTGATTCTGGTGGTTGTTGCAGAGTTCTAGATTCTGGTTTGGGTTCTGTGTTCTTGATGACAGGGTTTCAGTGATTCGGTATTGGGTTGTTTAATGAATTATGATGCAAGTATAAGTTGATGATTGTATTGCGGTAATGTTTGCTTTGTACTCTTGGATCCAGTATGAAAATGTATGAAACGTGGTCCCTGAAGGTTGTAGGGTCAGCACCTACGTACTAGTAAATGGATCAGCTAGTACAAGAGCTGAGGGGGTTGTAGCTCCCTTCCAAAAGTAGTTGGAAAACCAGAGAGGGTTGTAGCCCTCTGCAGGTTGTAGCCTGCGTGCTGGTAAAGGACTGCACCAGTACATTGTAAAAGAAGTTTCTCATTAAAGAAGAAAGAGACAAATTGCAGCAGGTGGTTTTCACCCACATTGGGTTTCCACCTTATATCATGGTGTTCATGTGTGCGGCTTTTGTGTGATGATCTATTCTGTTATACTGCACCTGTTTACTGTTAATATGCTTAATAATATCCTGATGCATTTACTGAAGATAAGATTAACTGAATCATAAGATCTCTGCATATACGCTAGTTGCTTTAGACACAGTCGCGTGTACACGCGGGTTCACTTAACTGAAGTCGCGTATATGTTTCTGAGTATGAAATTGAAAAGTTTTATCTGATCTGATAATACTGATTCACCCCCCCCCCCCCCCCTCTCAGTATTATTTCCAACATATCAGAATAAAGCAAGAGGAATCAAAGAGATCCCTAGCCATCTTCTATCCTAGATGCACCAGAAGGCATCCTAGGAATGAATGCCCACTAAATTGTATTAAGATTTTCTCAGACTATGAAGAAAACCACTCCATAGAAAAGTGCTCTTCCTTACCTAGACTCAAAGCTAAATACCAAGTAGTTGAAGGGGTCAATAAGCAGCTTTGCTACTTCAACTATAGGATACCTCCTAGGTCTAGACCATACCAACAGGGTATGCAAGGATCATCCCATGCATATTACAGACCCAACCAAAAAACAGCTACACCTTCTTTGTGACCCCGTGCCAATCCTTCTTGGTCTACACCCCCTTCGTGGTCCTATGCATCTCCATAGCATTCCCAACCACCCAGCTAGTCATTCTATCCATACAATCAGCGACACCATCAGTGGAATACCCCACCCGAGTAGTCGAGGCCCCAATTCAACAATGTCCCAGCTCTATTGCCTCCATAACCTACCCAACCGTAGCTCCTGCACTCTGCTCCACCTAGGCAACCCCAGATGCTTTCCCAACCAAATCCAAACCCAAACAATAGGCAGGCCCAACAAACATATAGTGAAGAGACATCATACCCAAATTATGCTATTGAAATTCAGGATATCAACCTAATATTTGGGAGAATTCTCCCAGATAACTAACCTCCCTCTCCACATAGAGAGGTTGAGAAAGAAAAAGAGGAAAGAAACCTTAAAGAAAATCCACCCTTTCCTAAAAGATTAGCCCAACCACACCAACCTACCCTAGAAGAAACTGAACTTCTGGGAGAATTGGAAAACCTATGTGTAAAGATTCCCCTTCTCCAGGAAATCAAAGAAGCACCTATTTACAATATAGTGATTAAGGAGAAGTGTTTTAAGAATCGAGGAAGAAGAAAAAAGGATGCCCCTACCATTAATGTCACTAGGTAGTTATCTGACTTAATGCTGGGGTAGGCAATATGTCCACAATACTTAGACGCTGGAAGCCCTATAGTTCATGTACACATCAATGGCACCATTGTCCCTCACACTCTGATCGATCTTGGGGCTACCATTAATGTGATGACAAAGGACACCATGCTCAAGCTTAACCTCCAAGGGTCATTAAGGAAGACCAAAACAATGTTGCAACTTTTAGACCATTCCACAGTTACCCCTGAGGGAATTGTGGAGGATGTGATGGTCTCCAATATATTCCTGGGAGTCTCCAGCAGATTTCCTAGTTCTCCAACCTAAGGCTAAGCTAAGTGGTTACACTCTCATCCTTGGGAGGCCATGGTTGGCCACTGCTGATGCCTACATTAGCTGTAGAGCTGGGAATATGACCATCAAGAATGGGCATATTTCCAAGCAATTAGTCCTATACCCTCCTGCTCAACCCTCCCTATACATCAAGGAAGGCCTTAATTGGCCTTAATCCACCTCCTAACTTAGTCTCATCATTGAGTAATTATATGGGCCTTAATTGGCCTTAATCCACCTCCTAACTTAGTCAAACCAACTATTCTCACAACTTATTGCATACTTTTGACTATATTTTGCTGATGGGTTGAGTTAAAATTGGATATTTTACTTTGTGGTCTAATGTGCATGTAATGCAGGAATAAAGGATAAATGCAAAAGGAAATGCAGGGATAAAAGGGTAAAATCAAGGAACTATGGTAAAAGACCTTGGCAAAAACTCGGATGGGACAAGAAAGAGGAATTACAGGAGGTAAATCCTCCTCATTTACTACCTATCCATTCGAATATCCCTCCACCAGCTAAAAGTACACACAACCAAATCAGGAGTACAACAAGACATCCAAGCAAGTGGAAGTACAAGCAACCTCCCTACTTGAAGGCAGCCAAGCTAGTGAGAGTGAAAGGACAAGTTACCACTAAGTTGGGAGTTGTACCTCCCTGATTTTGAGGGAAGTCTTTGAGACTTCAGTTGAATAAATAAGGAGGCTTAGAACCTCAGTTTTTTTAGCTAGTTAGCCAGGGAGTTGATTAGATACTCAGTCAGTCACCAATAGTCAATTGCAGACTTGTAACAGTTTGATGTAATACAATTATTTGATAATTAAGATGAGTTTTGATTTGAGCCAACACTAAGTTAACTCAAAGAGTTGTAGCTCTTGGGTTAGGGCCCAACCTTAGCATCCAAAGCTCCTCTTTCTTGTATTGTTAAGTAGCTTAGATTCATGTTTTCTATTCATTTGTTTCAGTAGTTCATATCCATTATAACAGTAGAATAGATGCATTTTTTATTGCTCATTTGGTTAAGTAGGTGCATGTTCATTCTAGTGGTTCAACATATCTTTCTGGTTTCCTGCTCATTGACTCAAGAAGTTTCTTGTTTCCTGTTCATTTTCTTGAATAGTTGCAGTCCATTACAATAGGGTAGAATAGAATAGTTGTATTTTAGTTGTTCCATCTATGCTTTCATTAAATCAGTAGGTTGGCAAAGGAAAAGATCTACAAGGTTGCTCACAGGTATCTCGGCCTCACCTCCTCACTCTAGGACCATGGTGTGAGGAAGAAACCTTGCAGCAACCCCAAAAACACTGGGTTTTGGTTTTCATGGAGTTTTGTCATTCAAACACAGTCACTGAGTTCGTCATCACTCTGCCCCTTTTCTGGTCATCACTTCAATCTCTCTCTCTCTCTTCATCTTTTGACCTAACTTGCCTTCCCATGCCAGTTTCCTTCAGCAAGAAACAACTAAGCAAGGGACTGTTGAATTGACGTTCAAATAGTATTTTCCAGAAAATCATCTTTCGCAAGCCAAATCATCCAATCACCGCTCCCTTTTCATGTTTGAATTTTCCCTTTTTAAATCCCCACCATCGATCTGCCTTGATAAATCCAACGGTTGTTAGACACCTGCTCACAAACCTACTTGGTCACATCTCTGTTGTAGATCTGACTTGCCAGATCCAGCGGTCCTCGCGCCATATCGCATGGACTTCCGCCTGACCATTAAGGAGCTGAGGGCATACGATATGGGCGGTTTCCCCATGGTACATGTCGAATGGGGAGGCTAATTGCATGAAATTCCTCAAAACCATTTATGGATTTGAGGGCATGCGATATCTCGCTTACTGCCCCCCAAACCCGCTTGTCACTTTTTTCACATTTCTTTTCTCGCTCCAACCTCCACCGTTGATCTACCCTCCTAGATTTGACGGCTGTCACTTCACTCGATACCATTTCTGCGTGTTTTCTCTGACTACCAATCTCCACCGTCCATTTTCCGACTGTGTACGCGATATAATCCTAGGTGTCCATCCTATTAGGCCACCGTGTTTCCCATCTGCCTACGTACCCTCCTGCGATCTGATCTCAACCGTTCATCTACCCTTCACCCGCCTGATACAACGATCCTCATTCTCTCTTGTTCCCCCATGTCCTCGTTTCACCATTTTGGCCTTTGATCATTCTCCCGCTTAGACACAAGCTTAGCCTAGTTCCATTTTTGACCCAAAGGGGTAAGTTTTGATGCTTTTTGCTTCTACAACTTAGATAGCAGTAGTAGCTTTGTATTGATTTCTTATTCTGCTTAGTATAGTTGTGTAATTGGTTAGCTAGGGTTTCGTGTGAGTTAGTCTTGCATGTTGCTTTCTTCATTATTGCAGTAGAGTAGCCATCGTTTAGAATAGCCCTGCCTCCCTTCCATCAAATCAAGCTTCTTCTGGCCCTATAGAAGTATGGCTTGGAACCCCTGGGGTCTCTTGACAGATGAGTAGTGACAATAGGCAGTACCTTCACTCCTACTTGTGTATATAGCACAGTCACCTCCAAGTTTGTACGAACCCCAGGTTGATAAGTAAAGTTGGTAGCCCTGGGAGTTGCAGCATTCTTTCCGCAATACCTAGGCTCATCAGTCCTTTTTTTCCTTCCTGTTACCTTTTCAGTGTTTCCTGTAGTGTTGATAGAGTTTCATGTAGGAATGTCTGTGTTTCCTGTAGGAGGATTCTTCATTTTTGATATGGGTCAAATCTTCTTTGATTTTCTTTGTTGTTGTTGTCCTTGTGACAGGATTCGTAACATAGGTGATTGGCAACTTTGGGGAATCATGTTTTGATTTTCCCTCTTCACCTCTCATTTCCAGGGAGACTAGTTCTTATTTTTATTTTGGTGAGTCCTAAGTAATGATAGGAGTCTTAGTGGGTGTTTGTGGTCTCCCCTATTTGATCCTAGTGATCCTCCTTGTTTTGAAATATATGGGAGTCTACATCTGCCTTTTTCATGTTGACTTTATGGGTGTGCTTAGGGTAGTCAAGGTAGAAGTTGCCTCCCTCTCTATGGGTTCAGGAGACAATGTTGGAGATTCCCCCCCTTCCTTGGTATCCTTTTCAGCGCTTCCTGTTATAGAAATTTTTGTGCCTTACAACATGAAGCATGAAATGTCAATAATCTAAGGGATCCAAAGTCCCTAAACATGTTGTTCCTACCCCTAGAGGAACAAGGTCAGCAAACCACAGCACTGAAAATCAGTTCTCCACCTGAAAACACTCAAAAACAAGCTAATTCTGGATCATGTCAACTGCTCCACTGAGCATCTGCGCTGAATGTCAACTGCTCCATTCTGTACCTGCGCTGAATGTCAAATATAATGAAGGCTACCTGCGCTGGGTGAGATTGGCCAAGCGGCACAGTCATTCTGCAAGGTGTCAAATGCCCAGGAAGCTTCCAAAATGACACTTGGATCAAGGAATTCGCCTTGTGATGAGTAAGAGGATCTAGATCTCCAAGTGGAAGCAAGAAACTCCAAGTGGACTCAAGAACTGAAGTATAACTGAAGTGGGAGAGGACACTAGTCAGCTTCATGCCAAGCTCAAGCTGACTCATCCTTTCTCCAAAACTCCTATATATAGAGCTCTCTCATGAGGTCTATGGGGAGGGAATCTTGTGAATGTAAGGAAGTGCTGTTGGTTTGAGTATAGAACTATTGGGTGATTTGCTTGAAGGAGGTGAAGAGGAGATTTCTTTCTGCTGGGAGGTGTTGCTGGATTGGGCCTATTATGGTTGTAACACTCTCAGAACTTTACTTCTTCCATTAATAAAGTATTTTAGGTTCTTCTATATGCATGTGTCTCTGTGGCGTATTGATACTTGTATATTTGATTTATTCTAATCCTTGAATCAATTATGGATGTATGCTTCTTGTAGTTTCCTTTTCTTGTGCTTTTGCAGGATCTTTGTGTAGCTAGGCCAGTGAAAGAGCAAGGAGCTGGGAGCAAGCAGCAAAGAGGGAAGATTGGATCAACCATTAGCGGAAGATAACGGTTAGTGGATCTCTTTCTCCTCTCTCTTACATCTCATAAAGAAGTAATCTTGAATAGCTTTGCATTCAGTTGTTGCTGAGGTACTATCACCCTTAGAGTGGGATAGGGTCATTCCGTATTGGATACTTTTCCAAACAACAAATTGGCGACTCCGCTGGGGATCATATCTTGTTGGTTGTTTGTGTTTTTGCTATTCATTTCATAAACACAGGGAGTACCGAATCGAACTGCATTTGGATCTTTCAAATGCAAAGTAGAGGGCAGCTACTCTAGCTCAGTTTCTGGGCAAGTTTATTATTTGAAGAGCTGATCCACAAGGACTCTAATAAGCTCTTAGTGTTAGCTTTTCATCCTCCTTTTCATCCCTTAGTGTGTCCTTGACTGATAGCTTCTGATTTGGCCAAAAACTGTGAATTTTTTAGCAATCTGTGACCCGGAAACCAAGAGAAACGAAAGTTTTGTTCTTCAGTGCAACTGCTGTGAAGGCTGTCTGCATTTCAGCGCAGTTCCCGAAGGGGCTACCTGCGCTGAAGGTCAATCTGCCTGTGTTACACCTGCGCTGGACCAGTCTTGCCTTGTGCTACTGGGGTTTCCTGCTGTTTCTTGCCCTGTTTTCACTCTTGTTTTTGCTGCCTGTTACCAGTTAATGTGCCTATCTGAAACCAACTTTCCTTGTCACTATTCCGCCTCGGTTGTATAAAGAAACTGTGTTTGTTCTTTGTGTATTTCTTGTATCATTTACAGTTTCCCATAACGAAAGTGAACTAGTCTTGCTGTGACCTCTTAGATCTAGACCTGTGATAAAGTGTCGTTATGATCTTAAGAGTTAGTTTATTTGCTGTTCATGGCTGATTGAGCTTTTGCTTTCGTCATTTGGCTTGAGTTTATATATTTCTAGTGTCGAAACAAGTAAATCTTAAGGTGTCTTTGGATTTTGGACAAGCTTGTTTGCTTTCACTTGAAATTGAATTCAAAGTTATACAACAGCTTTCTTTTTGTGTCGCACAAACATTAAGAAAGAGAAAAGAAATACTTGCATTGTGCATGTGCATTATGACAGCTTGCATGTTGATTTAGGAAAAAGTGCATTAGTGTGTGCTCTATGATCTGTGTGAAAAGATGTTATCTTTCTTTTCCCTCAGTAGTTAAGATTTTCAAAGTTGAAAGATTGAAAAGCTTGCTTGTCATCTTAGACTGCATTTAGGAGTGTTATCATACATCTCGTGGTGATCCATAAAGGCAAACTGCTAAACAAGATCAACCTTAAAATAAATTTAATTTACATAACAACGCATTGAAACATAACGCAAACACATAGAGGTCTAAGCTAGAGACGTGTTCCGGCGTCGTTAAACGTGATATCTTAGCGTTGAGTGGTTGGGTGATTCCTCCACGGTGAAGCGATAAGTATCAATAAGTATCAGTGAACACAGCATTCACGAAGATCGACCACTCGTACCGTAAAACGTATTATGTGGTTTTGCGAAAAGTTTGGCACACCCTCTGCCTATAACTCCAGAGCAGTTTCTTTTGGCCTTTTTCAAACTCTATAATTGAAAAAGTCCATTCGAGCATTTGTCACTTCGGGCTCGTTAAAACATCGAAGGAGACTAGAGTCATCTTTAGCTTTTTCTCGAGTCTTAAAAAGTGAAAAAGCAAGTTGTGTCTAAGCGTCGTTATAAAATTTATTTTAAACGGAACATAATCACCTCCTATTCCCGCGTTGATCTTAGGTTGAGAACATGGAACGCCCCAACCAAGGAATTCCACATGATGGAAATCCTAGTCCATTCTCCTCTTGGGGAGAAGTTGGTGCGCCCCACATGGCCACATTGTCGCTTCCAGGACTGACAATTGGCCTGCCTATTTGGCTATTCTCAACCAATGTAGTTCAGACCACCATGGTTCCTGAACAGTCGAGTCAATAGTTAGATGAGTCTAGAGCTGCCCACCAGCCTTCCACTTCCTATAACTCTTCCTCTAATCCTTCATCTTCGCAAGGTAGAGCCGGCAAAAGCCAAGCTCCCATGGAGAAGAAGGAGAAGAAGAAGAAGGAGAAGAAGAAGAAGGAGCCTAAGGCGACTGGGGGCAAGCAAAAGACATCTAACAAAAATCCACACACAGCACAGACCGGGCCTAAATCGCCATGTGTCATATGTAGAGGAGACCATTTCCATAGAGATTGTCCCTGTATTCCCCGGATACTAAGGGACTGGTCACCTCGTTTGCACAATTCGATAGCATCAACCTCTGATAGCCATGTTGAATGCTTACCGTCAACCAGCGAAAGTGAAGGTTCAAGACAAAGAGGGGGAGCAAGATCCCCCTGCAAACTGTGTAAAGGCGATCACGCCATCCACCGTTGTCCCTTCTTAGACGAAGCGAAGAGAGTTTTGGAAGATCGTCCGGTTTCACCGTTGAGACTTCCTCCTAGATACAAAAAACTCGTGTCAAGTCCTTCGTTGGTTGAAAATACAGCTGGCCCGCTCAAGTGGTCGGCTGAAGCGTCAGTCATTGAAAATGAACCTACTGAATCCAGACCAGACGAAAGTCTAAAGGTCGATACGGCAGTTGACCCGGTTCTTCCTTCAGAGGTTTTATCCTCAAATGACACCGTCACTAAAGATTCATCTTCAAATGACACCCTCACTGAAGAGAATAGGGATGACACCATCCAGATTCTTTTCATCAACACAGATTCTGATGAGCATCAGGGCAATGCGCCCATTCCTTTATCGCAGGAAGGAACATCGTCAGGATCCTATCCGGCCGTGTATTCGGTCCCACCACCAAGCAACCTGGTTGTATCTTTTGATTGGAATCAACTAGGCAGACCCCGGTTACCAGCCAATATACCATTCAGAATCATCGTCCAAATTTATAGAATGGTAATGGCTGGAACTATCATTGATGAAGGGGCATCTGTGAGTATCCTTTCCTCTATTGCTTGGAAAGCACTGGGTTCCCCGGTGCTTTTGCCTGAGATGAGAAATCTCTCGGGTTTTGATAAAGGAACCAGTCGACCATTAGGGATCCTCCCCAATATGCTTGTTACATTGAAAGGGAAGACCGTTCAATTGAACGTGATGGTCGTTCAAGGACCCTTGGATTATAACCTACTCCTTGGACGAGACTATATATATTGCATGGGAGCTATAGTCTCCTCACTCTTTAGAGTAATGTGTTTTCCACACGAAGGAAGAATGGTCAAACTCGTAGACCAACTTTCATTTTCGGGATCACGCATCGCAAATAGTCAAATACCAACCCTGAATGGTCTATTCACCCAAGAAATGTCTCCCCCCCCAGTCCTCCTTCCCGATGAGTGAGAGTGATTCGGAAAGATGGGACTGGAACCCAGGGGGCATGCATCCTGGTCTGCTTCGGGCAGAGGAGACCTTGGGTATAAAGTAGAATTTCCGCGAAGGAATATGACTAGTCCGTACCCCGTCCGTGGAAGGAAGAGGGGTTGTTCTAGAATAGGATTCTTTTGATAAGGTTACTTGTCTGATAAAGGTCATTCACCATTGTCTACTTCAGTAGACAGTGCCGAGGAAGTGTTTTCGTTTGATGGTGTTAACAAGACAATCTTTGGGTAACCAGGAAGAGGCAAGCCTCACCCTTTAAAACAAATGTTTTATCGGATAAGTAGGGGCAGCCTTGAAATTGTACTTTATACCTGGGGGCATGCAAACCTTTTGGAGTGCAAGCTAGGAGCGGTTATTTATCTGTTTTTGGGATTAGCCATTTCCGAACTTGCATAAAGAAAGGATGAGAAGGAGCATAGCTTATGTGAGGTGCAAGCTCTATAAAAATTGGAATCTTACAGGAGACATTTCTTATCTTATGACTGGTATATCGAGCAGTTTTACCGCGGAATCTATGCTCGTTAAAAAATAGAAAAGCGAGATCCGAGAAGTTTTATACATAGTTCATGCTCGTTAAAAAAATAAACATAAGATCGAGCAGTTTTACCGTGGAATTTATGCTCGTTAAAAAATAGAAAAGCGTGAGCAAAAGTTTCCCCCAGAGTTTAAGCTCATTAAAAAATGAACCTATGTCGGTAAATAACCATTGTGATCGTAAATTTATTAGCCATAAAAAGCCTTGGTCATGTTTGCACTTGCCACCTCCATTCCATTTGGCCGATCATTCACCCGCATATGATTGTCTACCCATTTTGAGGAACAGCTGCGAAGAGTGATTTCACTTAGCCATCCTTGTGACACTGCCGTGATTGGAAAATTCCAACCTGTACCTGGAATCTGCTGCTATCCTTGTTTATCACTCGTTCCTCAAAAGACGAGTCTTCTTTGAGCTCTTTTCTCCTGACTCATAAAATATGAAAAGTTTGCCAAGTTTTGGCCTTCCAGCTCGTTACAATGACCGGAAGAGATATCCCTCCTCTAGATTTTAATCTTTTTGGACCTGAGGGATTATTTCACAAAAAGGTCGAGCGCTTGTTTTATTCGGCTCGTTAAAGTTATCAAAAACTCATCCCTTCCGTATTGTTTTATACTTTTTCAGACTTAAGGGATTAGATGACAAAAAAGGAATTTTTGGAGTTAACTTTCTGTACCTTTTCAGACTCTCTAAAAATGAAAAGGACCGAGTTTTCCTTGTCGTTAGACTTGTTAAAATGATTAAATAGTGACAAACTTGTCTTTAGACGAGAACGAGTTTCCCTATCGCTAAGCTCGTTAAAACATAGCGATGGGCTTGCCCGAAGGGCAGGTTATAGAACAAGCATATGTTATCCTCCTCAAGCTTGACAAAAATAAAGAGGTACTGGTCAGAAATGACTGGGGAAAAATTGGGAGAACCTCAAAACTTTAATGGTAGAAAGTCGCTCTTGAACATGACACTTTGTCCTCCGTATCACATCGGGTTCGGTTGTTTCATTCACCGGTCTCATCACCATGGTCCTCGCCAAACCATCCTCATTTGGGGTAATGCTACCGATCCATCACATCAGTGTCGTTATATGTTCAAGAGATGTTGTTCAGAAAGAGTCAACCGTGTCCCATCCACTGCCATACATTATCCTTCATCCACCCATGATCGCCACCCTGAATCATATTCCACAGATTGTTTTCACCTCCACTAAAATCATTAGCTCCGTTCCGTGTCACTGATGTGGGATTCATTAAGGCCCTCCTTTGACGGATCACTTCTTGTCGACTTCAGCTCATTATCCAAGAAGTTGATCTAGGAACATTCCCCCCAGTACTTTGAAGCTTGCATGCCTCAATGGCAAGTTTCTCACTTCCGGCGACAGGTATACATTAATGACCTTCGACCAGAAGATTTTGCGTGGTGTTCGACGCCAAGTCCTTTATTCACACCACGTGAATTGTACTGCAGTACCTTGAGTGTCATTGTCATTATTGGTGATTCCTCTCGCGCTTGTTAACGGTTTACATTATTGACCGGTAATCAAGCGATGTCTTTCCATGTTCGACTTCAGCGCAATTCTCACATGGATCGACTTGTACTTAGAGTGAAGATCGAACGAGTCTGAAGACCCCAGATCTAGTTTCATCCATCTGGGCTGCGATATATATTCAAGATATAAAGACATTTGATATGTACATCATTGCAGCAGATGATCATCCTACTCAAAGGATGATAATTTCAGCAGAGAATTATCAGTCTACCATCAGACGATCGTCTGTTCTATGTACCAAAATGAATTTATAAAGCTGAGTATGGGAATGCCCGCCTCAGCTAGATCATGAAAGCAGAATGAAAAATAATGTATTGTATTGTATTTTATTATAGGGCACCTCTCAGCGATTGAATGAACTTCGGATCCTCCTGATAAAGCATTTCACCCGATAAACGACCTCATACTTTAGGGGGCAATTGTTATAGACATTTTTGTGCCTTACAACATGAAGCATGAAATTTCAATAATCTAAGGGATCCAAAGTCCCTAAACATGTTGTTCCTACCCCTAGAGGAACAAGGTCAGCAAACCACAGCACTGAAAATCAGTTCTCCACCTGAAAACACTCAAAAACAAGCTAATTCTGGATCATGTCAACTGCTCCACTGAGCATCTGCGCTGAATGTCAGCTGCTCCACTCTGTACCTGCGCTGAATGTCAAATCTAATGAAGGCTACCTGCGCTGGGCGAGATTGGCCAAGTGGCACAGTCATTCTGCAAGGTGTCAAATGCCCAGGAAGCTTCCAAAATGACACTTGGATCAAGGAATTCGCCTTGTGATGAGTAAGAGGATCTAGATCTCCAAGTGGAAGCAAGAAACTCCAAGTGGACTCAAGAACTGAAGTATAACTGAAGTGGGAGAGGACACTAGTCAGCTTCATGCCAAGCTCAAGCTGACTCATCCTTTCTCCAAAACTCCTATATATAGAGCTCTCTCATGAGGTCTATGGGGAGGGAATCTTGTGAATGTAAGGAAGTGCTGTTGGTTTGAGTATAGAACTATTGGGTGATTTGCTTGAAGGAGGTGAAGAGGAGATTTCTTTCTGCTGGGAGGTGTTGCTGGATTGGGCCTATTATGGTTGTAACACTCTCAGAACTTTACTTCTTCCATTAATAAAGTATTTGAGGTTCTTCTATATGCATGTGTCTCTGTGGCGTATTGATACTTGTATATTTGATTTATTCTAATCCTTGAATCAATTATGGATGTATGCTTCTTGTAGTTTCCTTTTCTTGTGCTTTTGCAGGATCTTTGTGTAGCTGGGCCAGTGAAAGAGCAAGGAGCTGGGAGCAAGCAGCAAAGAGGGAAGATTGGATCAACCATTAGCGGAAGATAACGGTTAGTGGATCTCTTTCTCCTCTCTCTTACATCTCATAAAGAAGTAATCTTGAATAGCTTTGCATTCAGTTGTTGCTGAGGTACTATCACCCTTAGAGTGGGATAGGGTCATTCCGTATTGGATACTTTTCCCAACAACACTTCCCTCATCCTCCTTGATGAGCCTAGGTATTGCATCAAGAATGTTGCAACTCTCAAGGCTACCAACTTTACTTATCAACTCAGGGTTCGTACAAACTTGGAGGTGATTGTGCTATATACACAAGTAGAAGTGAAGGTATTTCCTGTTGTCACTGCTCATCTAGCAAGAGACCCTAGGGGTTCCAGGCCATACTTCTATAGGGTCAGAAGAAGATTGTTTTTTATGGAAGGAGAGTAAACTTAGTCTAGGGGAGAGCTATCCTACTACAGAAATTAAGAAAACAACATGAAAGCATAACTCACACCAAACCGCAGCTAACCAATTAAAGAACTATGCTAAGCATAATGAGAAATTAACACTAACCTACTACTACTATCTAAGTTGCAGAAGTAGGGCAACAAAACTAAGTTAACGGGTAAAAAATGGACACTAGGCTAAGCCTGTGTATAAGAGGGAGAATGGTCGGAGGCCAAAATGGCAAAAGGAGGACATGGGGGAGAAAAAGAGCATGAGGACCATTGGATTAGGCAGGTGAAGGGTAGATGAACGGTCGAGATCAGACAGTGGGAGGGTACGTAGGCAAACGGGCAGATGTGGTGGCTTAACAGGATGGATGGCTAGGGTTATATCACATGGGAAATCGGAAGATGGACGATGGATATCGCGGGCAAAGAGAAAACGTGTGGAAATGGTATCAGGTGAAGTGATAGCCATTAGATCTGGTAGGGCAGATCAATGGTGGAGGTTGGAGCGTGAAAAGGAATGTGCGAAAATTGACAAGCGGGTTTGGAGGGTAGTAAGCGAGATATCGCACGCCCTCAAAGCCGTAAATGGTTTTGGGTAATTTCATGCGATTAGCCTCCCCGGCTGACACATAGCACGGGGAAACCGCCCATATCACATGCCCTCAACTCGATAACAGTCGAAAGGAAATCCACGCAATATGGTGCGAGGACCGTTGGATCTGGAAAAGCAGATCTATGGTGGAGAGGTGGCCGAGCAGGTTGGTGAGTGGGTGTGCGACAACTATTGGATCTAACAATGTAGATCAATGGTGGGGATTTAAAAAGGGGAAAGTCAAATGGAAAAAATAATTTAGGCAGAGATTCAACGATTTGGATATGTAAAAAGCGTTCAACGTTAAAAACTATTTGAACATGAATGAACAACTTTTGTTGAGCTTTTCATGCTGTAGGAGAATCAACGAGGAATGTGAGTGAGGGCGACTAACAGGGAGAGAGTGAACAAGTTGAGGACCACTAAAGGGGCAGAGCACCCATGAACTCAGTGACTGTGTTTAAACAACAAAACTCCATGAAAACCAAAACCCTGTGTTTTTGGGGTTGTTGCAGGGTTTCTTCCTCACACCATGGTCCTAGACAGAGGAGGTGAGGCCGAGACACCTATGAGAAACCTTGTAGATCTTTTTCCTTGAAAACCTACTGATTATATGAAAGCATGAATGGAACAAACTAAAACATAACTACTCTGTTCTACCCTATTGTAATGGACTGCAACTATTCAAGAAAATGAACAGAAAACAGGGAGCCACTTAAGTCAATGAGCAGGAAAGCCATGAGTTTGTGCTGAATCACTATAATGAAAATGCATCTACTTAACCAAATGAACAATCAAACCATACATCTATACTATTTCTGTAATGGAGATGAACTGCTTGAGCAAATGCATAGAAAGCGTGAATCTGTACTGCTATTATAATAAGAATGCCTCTGATTAAACAAATGAACAGAAAGCAGGAAGCTAAGCTACTCAAAAATACAAGAAATAGGACCTTTGGATGCTAGGGTTGGGCCCCAGCCCAAGAGCTTCAGCCCTCTAAGCTAACTCAGTGCTAGCTCAAATCAAAACTCATCTTCATTACAAAGAACACTGTATTACATCGAACTGTTACAAGTTTACAATTGACTATTGGCGATTGAATGACTATCTGACCAACTAACTTATGATTGGCTTAAAAAACTAATGTCCTAAGCCTCCTTATCGATACATCTGAAGTCTCAATGACTTCCCTCAAAATCAGGGAGGTACAGCTCCGAACTTAATGGTAAGTTGTCCTTTGACATTCACTAGCTCGGTTGCCTTCTAGTAGGGAGGATGCTTGTTCTTCCACTTGCTTGGCTATCCTATTGTACTCCTGTGTGTACTTTCAGCTGATGGAGGGATATTCAAATGGATGGGTAGTAAATGAGGAGGATTTACTTACTCTAATTCCTCTTTCTTGTCCCATCCGAGTTTTTACCAAGGTATTTTACCATATTTCCTTGCTTTTACCCTTTTATCCCTACATTTCCTTTGCTTTTTACCTTTATTCCTCCATTACATGCACATTAGACCACAAAGAAAAATATCCAACTCTAACTCAACCCATAAGAAAAATATAATCAAAAGTATGAAATAAGTTATGAGGATAGTTGGTTTGACTAAGTTAGGAGGTGGATTAAGGCCAATTAAGGCCCATATAATTAATCAATCATGATACTCATCATCACCTCCTTAATGAAAGTGTTGCTCATCCTCATAATGTGTACTTACTTTGCCCTTGGGCAACAAGGTATCTAAGTTTTAGCTGAGGATTATTTGCAATTAGATAATGGGTGTTGATTAAGGCCATGGGATTTTGATTGTTCAGCTCCCTCTCTATCCCTGAAGCCACTTAGCTCCTTTGTTTCTTGCTACTTGTTCTTCTTTGTTTTAATGCCTTCTTCTTCTTCTATTTCGGCATCATGTTCCTTTGTATTAGTGTCTTCTTTATCCATCTCATCCCCATCTAGCTCGGTATTTGTTGTTTCTTGTTTTGTCTCCTCCTTACTAACAAAAGTACTAACAACATAGATGAAGGTTTTGATGTCATCCTCTACTGGTAAGTCATTGAATACTGTCCATATTATAGGGATTCTAAGGTTTTGGAGGACATAGCCTTTTTAGAGGAAACTAGCCACCTTTTTACTCACAAACCAACTACCTCTTAACCTTTACATCTTTTGATCACATGACGCAAATGAGTGAGTGAGTAGGATACTTACTTGTGGCCTTAATGCCACGCTACAGTTGTTAAGGATTAGAGGAGATGTTGATGGTCATTCTTCTTCCCCCTCTGTTGTTT
This sequence comes from Pinus tabuliformis, assembly GCA_031772625.1. Taxonomy (NCBI): domain Eukaryota; kingdom Viridiplantae; phylum Streptophyta; class Pinopsida; order Pinales; family Pinaceae; genus Pinus; species Pinus tabuliformis. The sequence goes on from CM062818.1 coordinate 1,127,324,323, forward strand.
GCTTATGGTTTCCTGACTGCAGATCGGATGTTGTTGCATGTATGGTCACCATTCTGGCTCTTCTGCTATCTGCTGATGATGTCTGTGACTGCAGATGAAATGCCGCTGCATGTACAGAGGGAGTAGGAGTGTGTGTGAAGGCAGGCATGATGGTAATGGATGAGGTGATACTGTGGAAAACACAATCTTCTCCTGAATTGAAGTAGTGAAGTGAAAAATCAATGGAATCCATGGAGGGATGCATGGTAAGGAGTGGGGGAGATGAACATATGTGAGGCAGGGCCCCCTTTGGATCTTCTCTCTACTCCTCGATTGTCTTTCTCACCCTCTTGCAAACAACAATTATGTTTTTTTTCTTTTTCTTATATATATATATATATATATATATATATATATATATATATATATATATATATATATATATATATATATATATATATATATATATATATATATATATATATATATATATATATATATATATATATATATATATATATATATATATATATATATATATATATATAACACCTAGGCTGCCTTAGAGAGGTTTTCACCCTAGATATCTGCCCTGGGCGCCTCAAGGAAGGTTTTCACCTAGGGATATTCTTTTTCTTTCCTTTTTTCTCATCCTTGGGTTGCCTCATGGAGGTTTTCAACCCCAAAGATGGGACTCAGGCGCCTCATGGCGGTTTTCACCTGAATCCTTATTCTGTTTTGTTTTTTTATTTTCATCAGTGACCTGATGAGGGAGGAGCTGAAACTTGCTCCACCATCATCAATGTCTTATTGATGTTGTCAATGAACTCTTGTTTAGATGAAGGCCTCTTGTATAATTTCAATCTGTGTCCATTAACCGGCAATGGAATGGTTTCTTCATCTATAGTCCTGATTGGCGCTGATCCATTTTCATGACATATTTCCACCACATATGGTCCGAGCCACCTTGTTCTTAGCTTTCCCTTGAAGTTCTTGTAACTTGAATCATATAATAATGCTCAGCCTCCTTCTTGAAACAACTTCTCCTTGATATGCTTGTCATGCCAGACATTTCTCTGAAGCTAAATTATCTTTGTGTTGAGGAGGGCCTGCATTCTAAATTCATCTAGGCCATTCAAACGGAACATCCTTTCTTTTTGTGCATGACTAAGATCTAGATCTAGTTGGGCTGCCATCCACAATGTGTTATATACAAATTCAATGGACAGAAAAGCCATTTTCCCATAGACCAACTCATAGGGTGTAAATCCATTGGTGGTCTTCCATGTTGTATTATAGGCCCAGGTGGCCTCAACTAGTCTCTTAGCCTAGTCCTTTCTGTTGTTGTTCACTAGCTTGGTCAGTATGTTCTCCAGTGCTCTGTTAGTCACCTCCACTTGCCCATTATTTTGTGGATGATAAGGAGTGGAGGTCGTATGTTTGATCTTGTGATGCTTGAGCAGTTCTTCTATCATGTTGGAGGTGAATTGGTTGCCTCGGTCTATGACTAATTCTCTAGGGTACCCAAATTTGTAGAATATGTTCTCCCTTAGAAACTTAGCCACCTTTTCTTCTATTGTTGCCTTGATTGCTTTGGTTTCTTCCCACTTAGTTAGATAATCAGTGCACACAATGTTGTGTTGTTTTTGCTTGGAAGGAGGGTTGATAGGCCCAATGAAGTGAATGCCCCACTTTTCAAATGGCTCGACAGTCACTTGAGTCTATAGGGGCATTTCATCCCTTGGAGTCTGCTTTCCCATCCTCTAGCACCGCTCATACTGACTAACATATTTCTTCATATCCTGATGAAGAGTAGGCTAGTAATAATCCGCTCGCAACACCTTGAATGTTGTCCTTTTTGCTGCAAAGTGACCTCCACAAAGCCGATCATGATAGGTCAAAAGGATGTCAAAGACCTCCTCTCCCCTTATACATCTTCTCAATATTTGATTTGGGCTGAGTTTGAACAGATTGCCCCCAATCTAGGTGAAGGGGGCACTTTTCTTAATTATCTTACTTTTCTCTCTAGAGGGCAGGTTTGGTGGGAACTGTGTTGACACCAGGTAGTTTTCTGTACCGGCAAACCATGGGGAGAGCACTGAAATAGAAAATAAGTGCTCATCTGGGAATTGATCATCCCCCATTTCTTCTTCACCTGCAGGCAGATTCACTCTAGACAGAAAGTTAGCAACAACATTTTCTTTACCAGGCTTATCAACAATAGTTAAATCAAACTGCTACAATAAAAGTAACCATCTTATGATTCTAGCATTTACATCTAGTTTGTTCATTAAATATTTAATTGCAGCATGATCAATATGCACAAATGTCTGATAGCTTGTAATGTAATGCCTAAACTTGTTCAATGAATGCACAATAGTCAGGAGTTCTTTTTTTGTCACGGTATAATTTAGTTCAGCCTTGGACAGGTTTTTACTGGTAAAGTAGATGGCATAAGGCACTTTCTCTTCTACCTGCTCCTATGGCTTTATGTGAGGCATCAACATGTATGTGAAATGGGAGGGCCCAGTTTGGGCCTCCAAGGATTGGTGCGGTGGTTACTTTATCCTTTAAAATGTACAAGGCCTCTTGACAGCTCTTTGACCATATAAATTTAGAATCTTTGGCCAATAATCCAAACAAAGGAGAGGCTATCTGGATGAATCTTCTGTAAAATCCAGCTAGCCCTACGAAACTCCTAGAATCCCTTTTCTTTTGTGCAGGTGGAACCCTTTGGATGATTGCTAATTTGTTTGGGTCCACCTGCAATCCTCTCTAAGATATTGAGTGACCTAGCATGGTCCCTTCAGTCATGAGGAATTCACATTTTTCTGGACTAAGGGACATGTTCATCTCAATGCATTTGCGTAATACTTTGCCTAAGTTAGTTAGGACCTCTTGGAAATCACAACCATAAGGTGTAAAATCATGCATCTAGATCTCCACATCGTCGTTAACTAATTTAGCAAAAATACTGAGGAGTTCTCTCTGGAAGGTGGTAGGAGCATTGCACAGGCTGAAAAGAAGGACCTAGAGGCAAATGTACCCCAAGGATAGGTGAAAGTGGTCTTATCCTGGTATTTTGGGCAGATTTGGATCTGGTTGTACCCACTAAATCCATCTAGGAAATAAAAGAATTTCTTCCCTTCCAGGCCATCTAACACTTGATCAATGAAGGGTAAGGAAAAATGATCCTTCTTGGTGGCTTTGTTCCGCTCCCTATAATCAACACAAATCCTCCACTTCTCATTCTTCTTGGGCACTAACACCAAAGGAGAGACCCACTCACTGTCGGAGATAGGGTAAATGAACCCTACATCTAACAGTTTCTGCAGTTCTTCCTTGACTATGTCTTTGAGGGCTAGATTCATTTTCCTTTGGGTTTCCTGAATGGCTTGCAGCCTTCCCTGATGTATATGTGGTGAGTACACACCGACGGTGTACTCCCTTCATTTCCTTGTAGTTCAAAGAAAAGGATTCTAGGTTCTCTTTCAACAAGTTGCATAGTTGTTCCTCCTCTAAAGAATAGAGAGATGGATTAATCTTCAAGGTTATCACTAGCACAAATTTGATTGTTTTGACTCGGATTGGGTTGGAATCAGCCAAGCATAAGTCAAATGGATAATTGCTCAGCATTTCTTTTACTCCTTCTAGGTGTAATAGACTGGGAGTTGGACTTTGGAGCAGGTGTTTAATTAAATCATCCTCATCTCGTTGTCCTCCTCCTATGATGGCTTCCAAAGTATATTGTTTAGTAGAATAAAGCTCATATTCTTCCTCCTCCTCCAACCATAAAGGTAAGTCATGTTGTAGGGACGGTTGAGCAGGAGGGTATAGGACAAATTGCTTGGACATATGCCCACTCTTGATGGTCATATCCTAGCTCTGCAGCTAATGTAGGCATCAGTTGTGGCCAACCATGGCCTCTGAAGGATGAGAGGGTAACCAGTTAGCTTAGCCTTAGGTTGGATAGCTAGGAAATATGTTGGGTACTCCCAAGAATCAATGGATACCATCTCATCCTCCATAATTCCCTCAGGGGTGACTATGGAACGGTCTGCAAGTTGCGGCACTATTCTAGTCTTCCTTAATAACCCTTGAAGGTTAAGCTTGAGCATGGTGTCCTTTGTCATCACATTAATGGAAACCCCAAGATTGATTAGAGTGTGAGGTGCAATGGTCATCAACTATAGGGCTTCTAGGGTCTAAGTATTTTTGACATATTGTCTGCCCCAGCATTAAGTTAGATAACTGCCCAATGACATTAATGGTAGGGGCATCCCTTTTTCTTCTTCCTGGATGCTTAAAACACTTATCCTTAATTAATTTATTATAAATAGGCACATCTTTGATTGCTTGGACAAGGGGAATCTTTACACATAGGCTTTCCAATTCTCCCAGAATTTCAGTTTCTTCTTGGGTAGGCTGGTTTGGTTGTGCTAGTCCTTCAAGAAAGGGTGGATTTTCTTTAAGGTTGCTTTCCTCTCTTTTTTCATCAACCTCCTTCTCTCGAGAGGGAGGTTGGTTATCTGGGAGAATTCTCCCAGACCTTAGGTTGATCTCCTGAATTTCAACAACATAAGCTAGGTATGATGTCTCTCCACTGTATGTTTGTTGGGCCTGCCTATTGTTTGGGTTTGGATTTGGCTGGGCAGGCATCTGGGGTTGCCTAGGTGGAGCATAGTGCAGGAGTTGTTGTTGGGTAGGTGATGGAGACAATAGAGCTTGAACATTGTTGAATTGGGACCTCCACCCCTGCGATGGGGTATTCCACTAATGTTGTGGCTGATTGTACGGTTGAAATGACTGGTTGGGTGGCTGGGAATGATATTGAGATGCATAGGACCAAGGAGGGGGTGTAGACCAAGAAGGATTGGTAGGGGGTCCCCAAGAAGGTGTAACTGTTTTTTGGTTGGGTCTGTAATATACATGGGATGATCCTTGCATACCCTACTGGTATGGTCTAGGCCCAGGAGGTATCCTCTGGTTGATGTAGAAAAGCTTCTCATTGACCCCTTTAACTCCTTGGTATACAACTTTGAGTCCAAGTAAGGAAGGGCACTTGTCTGTGGAGTGGTTTTCTTTATAGACTGAGCAAACCTCAATACATTTTAATTGGCATTCATTCCTAGGATGCCTTCTGGTGCATCTAGGAAAAACGATGGCTAGGGATCTATCTTCTTCCTCTTGCTTTATTCTGATATTCATGATATCCAATTGCAAGGCAAGGGTTTCCAGCATCTCACTTTTGAAGTCCTCCAACAGATTTCCAATTTCACCCTTGATGGATGAGTTGGAAGATGAGGTACTAGCCATAGGTTGACTACTTCTACCCTTGTTTCTGGTTGCCCTAGAATGGTTTCTAAAGACAGTCTTGATGTCCTCATAGGATAGTTGCTAGATATCTCCTCCTGATAACATATGTAAGGTGTCTAGGATATCCTCCCTTATTCCTCTAAACAAGACTAGCTTTAGTGACTCAGGCTCAAGCATGCACCTGGCCCTTCTGTAACTGAGCTGAAATCTTTCTTCATAGTCTTCTAGGGATTCATCATGGCCTATGTTCATCCTAAAAATCTCATCCTTAGTGTCTTTTGACCTAGAGTAGACCCTATATTTTTTGTTAAAGGCCTGCTGCATCTGAGCCCATGTTGTTATACTATCTCCAGGTAAACCCATGAACTAGCGTAATGTTGCATCCTTGAGGTAGACGGAAAAAGTTTCAACTTCTACTCATCATCTGTGTAGTCATAGGTTTGGAAGACAACAACAAACTCAAATAGGAAGGTGCTAGGGTCCTCTATGGTCAAGCCATGGAAATGAGGTACAAAAAAGGGGCTTATGTTCTTCATTTTAGTGTCCCCATTGGTTTCCCTAATGGGGAAGGCACTCACAATTATCCCTCTATCTCCTCTGTCATTTAAGCATTCAACCATTAGTTCAGTAGGAATAGGTTCTTCCTGTTCTTCTTCCCCTATAAGTTCTTCAAATATATCAGGTTGCTCACCTAAAGGGGCTTCCAATTTGCCATCAGTGAAGAAGAAGGGAGGTTGACTGTTGGATGAGGTGGGGGTGTTTGGTAAGAATTTTCTTGAAGTATCCCTAATCCTATGAGGCATGAAAGGAAATGTTTTTGGGTTTTTGTGAGATTTTTCTTGACAGCTAGAAAGTAATTGCAAAATGGAAATTGTTGATTAAATGAAAAATACTTAACAGAATGGAAACTACTTTGCAGAATTGAAATTGCTGATGGAATGAAAACCACTAACAAAAAGAAACTACTTGCTGAATTGAAATTGTTGACTGAATGAAAAGACACTACTTACAGAAAGAAAACTACTTATTGAATTGAAATTCTTGTTGCAGGAAAGGAAACTAGATTAACTTGCAGAATCGAAAGGAAAGAAGATAAATAAAAAAATGACAGAAAGAAGCTAGATTACATTTGCAGAAATAAACTAATGGAAGAAACTTGGAAACTAGAAAATAGAAGAAAAGAACAGTAATCACTACTACTCTGACACCTCCCCAGCAACGGCGCCAAAAAGTGATGAGCCTAGGTATTGCAGCAAGAATGTTGCAACTCCCAGGGCTACCATCTTTACTTATCAACCCGAGATTCGTACAAACTTGGAGGTGACTGTGCTATATACACAAGTAGAAGTGAAGGTACCACCTCTTGTCACAACTCATCTAGCAAGAGACACAAAGGGTTCCAAGCCAAACTTCTTTAGGGTCAGAAGAAGCTTGTTTTTTATGGAAGGAGAGCAAATCTAGTCCAGGGGAGAGCTATTCTACTGTAGAAATGAAGAAAACAACATGCAAGCCTAACTCATGCCAAACCCTAGCTAACCAATTACACAACTATGCTAAGCAGAATCAGAAATTAACACTAATCTACTGCTGATATCCAAGTTGCAGAAGTAAGGAAGCAAAACTAAGCTAAGGGGTCGAAAATGGACACTAAGCTAAGCCTGTGTCTAAGCGGGAGAATGGTCGGAGGCCAAAATGGAAAAAGGAGGATGTGGGGGAGCAAAAGAGCATGAGGATTATTAGATCAGGTGGGTGAAGGTTAGATGAATGGTCAAGATCAAATAGTAGGAGGGTACATAAACAAATGGGTGGACATGGTGGCCTAACAAGATGGATGGCTAGGATTATATTGCGTGGGTAGTGGGTAGATGGACGAAAAAGATCACGGGCAAGATAGAACATGCGGAAATGGTATTGGGTGAAGCGACAGTCGTTAGATCTTGCAAGGTAGGTCGACGGTGGAGGTTGGAGCGTGAAAAGAAATGTGCAAAATGTGACAAGTGGGTTTGGAGGGTGGTAAGTGGGATATCCCATGCCCTACAAGCCGTAAATGGTTTTGGGTAATTTCACGTGATTAGCCTCCTCAGTCGACATGTAGCATCGGGAAAACTACCCATATCGCATGCCCTCAGCCCGATAACGGTCGGAAGGAAATCCACTTGATATGGCGCGAGGACTGTTGGATCTGTGAAAGTAGATCTATGGTGAAGAGGTGACCGACCAAGTTGGTGAGTGGGTGTGTGACAACCATCAAATCTGACAAGGCAGATTGATGACGGGGATTTAAAAAGGGGAAAGTTAAATGCGAAAAAGAATTTGGGCGATGATTGGATGATTTGGCTGTGTAAAAAGCGTTCGACGGTTAAAAACTGTTTGAACGTGAATGAATAGCTTCTGCTGAGCTTTTCATGATGCAGGAGATTGAACGGGGAATGTGAGTGAGGGAAACTAATAGGGAGAAATTGAACAAGCTAAGGACCATTAAAGGGGCAGAGCACCCATGAACTCAGTGACTGTGTTTAAACGACAGAACTCCATGAGAACCAAAACCTTGTGTTTTTGGGGTTGTTGCAGGGTTTCTTCCTCACACCATGGTCCCAGAGGGAGGAGGTGAGGCCGAGACACCTATGAGAAACCTTGTGGATCTTTCTCCTTTCCAACCTATTGATTAGATGAAAGCATGAATGGAACAAACTGCAACACAACTACTCTATTCTACCATACTATAATGGACTGCAACTATTCAAGCGAATGAACAGAAAACATGGAGCTACTTAAGTCAATGAGAAGGAAATCCATGAGTCTTTGTTGAATCATTGTAATGAAAATGCATCTACTTAACCAAATGAACAATAAAGCCATGCATCTATGCTACTGCTATAATGGAAATGAACTACTTGAGAAAATGCACAGAAAGTGTGAATCTATATTGCTATTGTAATGAGAATGCCTCTGGCTAAATAAATGAATAGAAAGAAGGAAGCTAAGCTACTTAACAATATAAGAAATAGTAGCTTTGGTTGCTAGGGTTGGGCCCTAACCCAAGAGCTTCAAGCCTCTAAGTTAACTCAGTACTAGCTCAAATCATAACTCATCTTCATTATCAAAGACCACTATATTACATTGAATTGTTACAAGTCTACAATTGACTATCGGTGACTGAATGACTATCTAACTAACTAACTTATGACTGGCTAAAAAAATTGAGGTCCTAAGCCTCCTTATTTATACATCTGAAGTCTCAACGACTTCCCTCAAAATCAGGGAGGTACAACTCCCAACTTAATGGTAGCTTGTCCTTTCACATTCACTAGCTTGGCTGCCTTCTAGTAGTGAGGCTGCTTGTACTTCCACTTGCTTGGTTGGCTTGTTGTACTTATAATTTGGTTGTTTGTACTTTCAGTCGATGGAGGGATATTCGAATGGATTGGCAGTAAATGAGGAGGATTTACTGCTTTAATTCCTCTTTCTTGTCCATCCATGTTTTTACCAAGGTATTTTACCATAGTTCCTTGCTTTTACCCTTTTATCCCTGCATTTCCTTTGCTTTTATCCTTTATTCCTACATTACATGTACATTAGACCCCAAAGAAAAATATCCAACTCTAACTCAACCCATAAACAAAATATAATCAAAAGTATGCAATAAGTTGTGATTATAGTTGGTTTTACTAAGTTAGGAGATGTATTAAAGCCAATTAAGGCCCATATAATTACTCAATGATGAGACTCATCATTCCTGTTCTTCCTCACCACTATTCTCTTTTCCTTCTTCTTCTTCCTATGTTTTATTTGTCTTTGCCTCCTCTTCTTCCCGCGGTTCTTCCTCTTCTTCTTTAGGTTCTTCCTCTTCTTCTTCGGGTTCCTCTTCTTCTTCCTCCTCACCACTAGAGGTTGGGTCGCTCTCATATTCAATTGCTTTAATTATAGTCTCCATGTCCATGTCTGTAAATGTGGACCATAGAATAGGGACTCTTAACTCGCTTAAGTCATCTTCTCGTATGAGCTTGATGAATCCATGATGTGCCAGCAATTGATGTTCTCCTTCTTGTACCTTTAGTCTCATGTCTATTATTGATTGCAACAAGAACTAGGGTACACTAAGTCTTTTGCTAAGGGGTAACTCCTCTCCAAATATTCACTGATGGAAGAATCTAAATTATTAACCATAGATTATACTAAGCCTTTTTAATTAAAAATTTGGGGCCACATTGGAAGCCACATTCATATCCATGTTTTGATATTTGGACTTCGCTTGAGATTCAATTGGAAACAATGGTTCATTGAAATTCAATGTCTTACTTTTATGGTTTGGTTGAAAAGATAGATCATTATGGAAGTTAAAATATCTCGATTTTTAATTTAAGAATTGAATATATGTTAAAAAAAGATAGACCATTATGGAAGATAAAATATGTAAATAATTGAATATATGTTTAAAAAGATAGACCATCATGGAAGACAAATTATGTGAGTTCACATTTTATTTTAAGAGTGGTTTGTTTTTTTTAAGTGAAAGAATTGAATATATGTTTATGTTAATATTGAAACATTTTTCTCGATGTAACTTTTCATGTTTCCTAGGGTGATATCTCAGAGGATTAATTGTATCATGGAAAAAATTTTATGGTCTGGCAGCGAGCTTAAGGGTAAGTTCAACCTAGCTAGTTGGTCCACGCTTCCACGACCAATAGGAGGGTGGGGATTGATGGAGTTAGAGAAATTTAATAAATCCATTGTTATTATAAACATGTGGCATGCATTACATGGGTCAGGCCTATGGCATGATGTCATTAGAGGTAAATATATGTCTGGGCAGTCGTTGACTGAATGGATCAGGGGAGGGACCTTTTATCTCTTCAACTATATGGAATGGTATGATGAAACAAATAATCCGCTTGATGACATTTTCTAGATGGGATGTAAGGGATGGATCTTTAATTGTAGTAGGCCTGGATGTGATGTTGGGAATGACGGGACACCATTATTTAATTTCATATCTAATTGAATTTATTCACAATAAGGGATATTTCTCCCTCCTACAGTACAACATAGAACAAGATAATCCTACTTCAGAACAAAGATGGATCACAATAGAGGAATTAGGACTTGAGGGCAGATTTGAAGTGAAATGAGAGAAATACATCATGTATTTAAGGGATGTTGGAATTGGCATAAAAACAGGGAAGGACATGATTTCTTGGGGAGGCAAAATGAAAAAGGATAATCCATAGGTAACATGCATCTATAAAAGCTTTCCATTTCCAGGTGAGAAATATGAACATTTTAATTGGTTCAAGTTACTTAGGGAGCAGAAACTCCAAATAAACTAAAATGTTTTGGATGATTGATATTACATGATCGTGTTTTGACCAGGAACAACCTACAGAAGAGGGGATTTATTGGGCCAAGGGTTTGTATCTTTTGTCGGCGAGGACCAGAGACCATAAAACACTTGTTCCTGCATTGTTCCTACTCGAAGGCGGTTTGGGAAGGGGTACTTAACTCTTTCAACATAAAGGTATGTTATGTGGCTCATTATGTGTCGAGATGCATCAAATTCTGGTATAAAAATAACAAAACTTTTCGATTCTTGCCTCTATATATTATATGGTCAATATGGAAATCAATAAATTCTGCTATCTTCCAAGAAAATATTATTTGTGTTAGAACTATCATCATAAAATATCTCTCATTTTTCAATGAAAAGGGACCGATAAAGGAGAAGGTTAAAATAAGACAGGTAGGGTTTAGAGACACCTTGGGAAGGTACCATGTTGGATTTTTTGACGTAGCTACCAGGCATCATAAGTGTGGTTATGGTGCTTTCTTAGTCATGAAACCTAGCACTTTCTATCATTTATGGTGGGAAGGAGGTGAGGGGACCAACAACCAAGCTGAGGTGATAGGGTATGGGGGATTTTGAAAGCAACGAAGTGGATAGGGATGGTAAATATTTAGATATATGACAATGCAAAGGGGGTCATCGACTGGGTAAGTGAGCACAACAAATTCAAACCACCTATTTTAACTAATTGGATGGATCAAATTAGAGATTTGATTAAATCATTTCAAAGCATTAATTTTGAACACATCTACAGAGAGAAAAATATGATTGCCAACCTCCTATCCAAGAGAGGACTTAAGTTCCTTCTAGGTATGTTCCACAATGCCATCTTTGAAAATAACATAAGGATCAAGGTTGATAGTCCCATTTGTAATTAAGGTTTCTTATCGAAGAAAAGACTATAACAATATTATGGATATACAAGGAACATGATTTGAAAACACGAGCTCACAGAGTGACAGAGAGAAACCATATTTAGAGGAACCTTTCTTAAGTTTGAAAGAGTTTAATGGCAAGAGAAGTTTTATTTCCTCTGGGGGAAACATCTTTTCTTTTAGTTGTGTTTCTATATATTTTATGTGACTAATCGAATCTGGTTTTTATTTGTAAGAGGTTAATGTAATGTTTTAATTTGTATTTTGGTACCTCCTTTTTTTAGAAGCATCGTTCGAGCCTCGGGAATTTTGGATTGTAGTGGGGATGGTATCATAGGTTACACTTCTGTGTGGTTGATGGAAGCAAAAAAGTGAATATGTAAACTTTCTCATCATTTATGAATGGGAGCATAATTTTTTTCTTTTGAAAAAATATGATAATTTTGGACCTACGCAAAATTAGCTCTCCGAGAGTGAGACTGGATGAGCATGCGTTGTGTCATTTGAAATGTCCTTTTCATTTTAGTTGAGTTATGAAATGTTTCCTGAGAGTTATAATTTTCTAAATATAATAATTTCAAAGTTCCATTTTTAAATATATCTACTTTTGTGTGATAGTTATAGATGCAAATATATTAATATATGAATTTTCTAGACATGTCTACTTTCTCTTGCTAAATATATCAATTTTTGTTTTATTATTTTGAATGAAAATTATGAAATAAGGCTAACAATTTTAGCATTAATTTTCTGAATGCAAATTACAAAATAAGGCGACAGAGAGGAACACTAGGCATGAAAATGCATGTTTGATGAAGTGGATCTGATTAAAGCGTATGATAGTGTGGATTGGGTGTTTTTGTTTTTGGTGTTGATTAAAACTAGCCTGCCTTTGTTCAAATCGAGATGGATCATGGCTTGCATCAGGACTTCCAAATTTTTGGTTATTATCAATGATTACCCAACTAAATTCTTCAGGATGTACAAGGGTTTTAGGTAGGGTTGTGCACTATCCCCTTTAAATTTTTTGTTGGTTGTCGATTTCTTAAGCCTAAAGATGCAGGAAATGCAGAATAAGGGGATGATGGAGGGGTTACATTTTTCGAGAAAGAAAGCAGTGACACATTTGAGTTTTATCAGAAATTTGTTGTTTGGTGGTCGGAAATCCATTGGGGAATTGAATAACATTTCGCATGCACTATATGCTTTCTCGAAGGCATGTGAGTCCTCTTGATGAGTAAGGAAAAATTTTTATTGGTTTTAAGTGGGGTGGAGGACAAAGTTATAACATAGATCTGTCTTATTTTTTATATTAAATGTCAGAAATTAGAGCTGGGAATTAAGTCTTTGAGTTTTAGATGCAAACCGAAAAATTACAGGATCACTGGTTGGGAATGGTTGGCTACAAAATTGGAGAAACAAATGGCGAGTTGGATGCATAGAATACTTTCTCTGGGCAGGAGGATGATTCTGACCAAATCGGTATTGCAACATATCACTATTTTCTAGATGTAACTTTTCAAGTTTCCTGGGGTGATATCTCGAAGGATTAATTCTATCATGGCAAAATTCTTATGGTCTAGTAGCAAGCTTGAGGGTAAGTTCAACCTAGCTAGTTGGTCCACGCTTCCACGACCGATAGAAGGAGGGTGGGGATTTATGGAGTCAGAGAACTTTAATAAATCCATTGTTATTATAAACAAATGGTGTGCATTAAATGGGTCGAGCGTATGGCATGGTGTCATTACAGGTAAATATATGTCTGGGTAGTCATAGGCTGAATGGATCAGGGGGAGGGGCCTTTTATCTCTTGACTATATAGAATGGTATGATGAAACAAATAATCTAGTTGATGACATTTTCTAGATGGGAAGTAAGGGATGGATATTTAATTGTAGTAGGCCCAGTTGCAATGTTGGGAATGTTGGGACACCATTCTTTATATTCATAGCTAATTGAATTTGTTCACAGTAAGGGACATTTCTCCCTCCAATAGTGAAACATAGAACAAGATAATCCCACTTCAAAACAAACATGGATAACAACAGAGGAATTAGGACTTGAGGGCAGATTTGTTGTGGAATGAGAGAAATACATCATCTATTTAAGGGATGTTGGAATTGGCATACAAATAAGGAAGGACGTGATTTCTTGGGGAGGCACAATGAAAAAGGATAATCCATAAGTAAAATGCATATACAAAATTTTTCCACTTCTTGGTGAGAAATATGAACAGTTTAATTGGTTCAAGTTACTTGGAGAGGGGAAACTCTGAATAAACTAAAATCTTTTGGATGGTTGATATTACATCATCATTTTTTGACCAGCAACAACCCGGAGAAGAGGGTAGTTATTGTGCAACGGGTGTGTATCTTTTGTCAGCGAAGGCCAGATACTGCAGAACACTTGTTCCTGCATTGTTCCTACTCAAAGGTGGTTTGGGAAGGGGTACTTAACTCTTTCAACATAAAGGTATGTTTTGTGGCTCATTCTATGTCAGGATGAATCAAATTCTAGTCTAAAAGGAACAAAACTTTTTGATTCCTACCTCTATATATTATATGGTCAATATGGAAATCAATAAATTTTGTTATCTTCCAAGAAAATATTATTTGTGTTAGAAGTATCATCATAAAATGTCTCTTTCTTCAATGAAAAGGGACCGATAAAGGAGAAGGTTAAAATAAGACAGGTAAGGTTTAGAGACACCTTGGGAAGGTACCCTATTGGATTTTTTGACGTAGCTAGCAGGCATCGAAAGTGTGGTTGTGGTACTTTCTTAGTCATTAAACCTAGCACTTTCTATCATTTATGGTGGGAAGGAGGTGAGGGGACCAAAAATCAAGTTGAGGTGATAGGGTTATGGGGGCTTTTGAAAGCAGCAAAGTGGATAGGGATGGTAAATATTAAGATATATGACGTCGCAAAGGGGGTCATCGACTGGGTAAGAGAGCACAACAAATTCAAACCACCTATGTTAACTAATTGGATGGAGCAGATTAGAGATTTGATTAAAATCATTTTAGAACATTAATTTTGAACACATATATAGAGAGCAAAATATGATTGCTGACCTCCTATACAAGAGAGGGTTTAAGGTCCTTCTAGGTATGATCCACTATGCCATCTTTGAAAATAACATAAGGATCAAGGTTGATAGTCTCATTTTTAATTAAGGTTTCTTATCGAGGAAAAGACTATAACAATATTATGGATATACAAGGAACATGATTTGAAATCACAGATTCACAGTGTGACAGGGAAAGACCATATTTAGAGGAACATTTTTTAATTTTGCAGGAGTTTAATGGCAAGAGAAAATTTCTTTCTTCTGGGGGAAACATCTCTTCTTTTAGTTGTGTTTCTATATATTTTATGTGACTAATTGAATCTGGTTTTTATTTGTAAGAGGTTAATGTAATGTTTTAATCTGTATTTTGGTACCTCCTTTTGTTCGAAGCATCGGTCGAGCCTCGGGCATTTTGGATTGTATTAGGGATGGTATCATAAGATATACTTCTGTGTGGTATGTTGATGGAAACAGAAACATGAATATGTAAACATTAGATCATCATTTATGAATGAGAGCATCATTATATTTCTTCTGAAAAAATATGATAATTTTGGACGTGCGCAAAATTAGTGCTCCGAGAGTGCGATTGGATGAGCATGCGTTGTGTCATTTGAAATGTCCTTTTTATTTTAGGTGAGTTATGAAATTTTTTCTAAGAGTTACAATTTTGTAAATATAATAATTTTAGAGTTTCATTTTTAAATATATCTATTTTTGTGTGATAATTATAGATGCAAATATATTAATATGTGAATTTTCTACATATGTCTATTTTCCATTGCTAAATATATCAATTTTAGTTTTATTATTTTGAATGAATATTATGAAATAAGGTGAACAATTTTAGCATTAATTTTCTGAATCCAAATTGCGAAATAAGGTGGCAGAGAGCAACACTACATGAGCAACAACTGCGTAAAACAATACACTTTCTGTGACTATTTCTAAGCAATGATGTATTGTATTATCTAGGACACTCAGATTGAGAAACAAATTAATCAGTTGTGGAAGCACAAATCAAAGGAAATCTAGTCAGTGCTGCAGAGGCTTATTAGTATTTTGAGTTGCAAAAACCTCTTGGTTTAACATTGGAACCAACATGGATAATCTAATATTGAATTCCAACAAGCAGTTTTGTAGCAGTGTAGTTATACTCATAGCAACGATTTTTGCTATTAGGAAGTGCAGTGTTTATGGCTTTTGTGCTTACTGCTTCGGTATAGTGTACTGCAGTGTGGGTTGTTTCTTTTAGGGTCAAATGAAAAACCATAAGGAAGGCTTGAATGTTTTCACTCTTAGCAATTTTTTTTTGCATCTTTATAGAATTATTAAGGGTAACAATAGGATAGTTCAATTTCTTGAATTTGACCATCATAACCCCTATCTTGTTATTTTTTATTGATATATGAAAACTATAATAAAAAAACATTGAATTTTTATTTGCTTGTCAAAACTAAAGGGGCTATTTCCAAAAAGAACAACATCATGAATATAAAGGAGAATGGTGATGACATCAAATCCAAAGTATGCAAACACAGCTTGTTTCTTCTACACATGATTGATTTTCATAGATTTGATGATCACTGCCTTTGTTTCATCAAGGCTTATGCTCTTAATTCAACCAAACAATTATGGACATTACAATTATGAATTTCAAAATCCATAAAAAAAAAAAAAAAAAAAAAAAAAAACTGTTTGAACCCTAGAATTTTCTCTTAAATATGATGTGATGGATGGTGGCTGATATCCATAAAGTGCCGTAAATGGGGTCATTTTTGTTGCTATATGGAATGAAGTGTTATACCACCATTCAGCCAGAGGAAACCATTTGATCCATTGTGTCTGTTTATCAGATGTAACGCAATGAAGATATCCTTCCAAACATTTGTTTACTATCTCAGTTTTCCCATCAGATTAAGGATGATAAGATGAGCTATGAGCTAACTGAGTACCAAGACAAGAAAATAACTATGTCCAAAAATTTCCAGTGAAAATGGGATCTCTCTCACTTACAATAATCTTTGGGTTTTCATGTAGATTTTGAATTGTTTCCATAAATGTAGTAGAAACTATACTGGCTTTAAATGGATGTGATAATGCACAAAAGTGTGCATACTTGGTAAGTCTATCAATTACCACCATGATGACACTATTTCCCTCAGGCTTGGGTAAACCTGTGATGAAATCCATTGAAACCTCCTCCCAACATTGGCTTGGAATGGATAAAGGTTGTAATAGACCCAGGGTCTTAATTGTTTTAACTTTATTTTGTTGGCAAACCAAACATTCCGCCACAAACTTTTGAATATCTGATTTAAGGCCCTCCCAAAAAAATTCCTTTTAACCCTGTGGTAAGTTTTTAAAATTTTGAGTGTCGTCCTAAGGGAGAAGTGTGCAATTCCATAAGAATCTTTTGTTTGAGTTGGGAATTCTTACAGAAGTATAAGCGATCTTTGTTCCATAACGAATCATTTTTCCAGCTAAATGTATCAGATCTACTGTGATCTTGTTGTAACTTTCGAATAAGTGCCCACACTTCTTCATCATTCTTCCATTCCTCCGTTGCTTCATTTATCCAATCTAGTTGGATAATAGAAATGGCGCACAACAGTGCTTCCACATCCTCATCCTTTCTTGAGAGTGCATCTGCCACCACATTTTTCTTCCCTTTTTTTAGATGATTTAAAAGTCATAACCCAGCATCTTTGTGACCCACTTTTATTGCTCTTCAGTGGATAATCTTTGTTCTAAAAAGTATCTAAGGCTATCATGATTCGTTTTTACCTTGAAGTGTCTTCCCATTAGGTAGGGTCACCATTTCTTAAGTGCATATAATATTGCCAACATTTCCTTCTCATAAATAGCTTTATGTGAAAACTTTCCCTTGATTGGATGACTTTCAAAAGCAATGGGTCTTTCATCTTGCATTAAAATGGCACCAATTCCATTTCCTGAAGCATCACATTCCATAATAAAGGTTTATGTGAAGTCCGGTGTAGCTAAGACTGGTGCTTGGCACATTGCCTCTTTAAGATGTTCGAAGGCCTTTGTTGCTTCTAGAGTCCATGAAAATGCATCTTTCTTCAATAATGTTGCTAGAGGTGTTGCTATTCTCCCATAATTCTTAACAAACTTGCGATAATACCCTATAAACCTAAGAAATCCTCGCAGATGCTTTATGGATGTGGGTATTTTCCATTCCTTAATGGCTTTAATTTTGATAGGGTCTACCTTAACTCCTTCATCAGATACAATATGACCCAGTTATTCCACCTCTTGTACTCCAAAGAAACATTTGGATCTTTTTGCGTATAATTGTTTCTCCTCCAATAGTTGTAGCACCCTATCAACATGTTCAACATGATCCTTCCAAGACTTGTTGTAGATTAGTATATCATCAAAAAATACTAACACAAATTTTCTAAGGGTTTGAAAATGGAATTCATCAAACCTTGAAATGTAGAAGGTGCATTGGTAAGGCCAAAAGGCATGACCAAAAATTCATAATGACCCTCATGAGTTGTAAATACTATTTTCAGAATGTCTTCAATCTTCATTTTGATTTGATGATATCCTGAACGAAGATCCAACATGGTCAAGTAAATTGATCCATGCAATTCATCTAGTAATTCATTAATGACAGGAATGGGAAACTTATCTTTAATAGTGAGCTTGTTGAGCTCCCTATAATCCATACACATGCATCATGATCCATCCTTCTTATGCACCAATACTACTGGAGTAGAGAAAGAACTTTGACTAGGTTGAATTATACCAGCCTCTAGCATTTCTGCAACCATATGTTCAATTTCACTGTTTTGGGCATAGGGATATCTGTATGGCCTGATGTTTGGAGGAACACTTCTTGGAATCAGATGAATAGCATGATCATGATCACGAATATGTGGGAGACCTTTTGGAGTCTAAAATACCTTGGAATGATTGTCCAAGACTTTTTGGAGATCTAGAGAAATAGATGATTTCGATGTGGAAACATCTAGGGAACATAATTGTGCAATTACACCTCTTTGTTCCTTTTGATAAGATTTGTCATACGATTAGAGCTGATTATTTTTCCTAGTTTCCCTGCAAAACCCCTTAATTCAACTTCCTTTCCTTCCACAGAAAATTTCATGAAAAGTTCTTGAAAATTAAAAGTTATTGTACCCAAGGATTGTAGCCATTGGACTCCTAGTACAACATTAGCACCTCCCATTGGAATGGAAAGCATTGGGCTAGTCAATACATATTCTCCCATGGATAGCTTGATATTATGGCACTTTCCAGAGAAATTTATCATTCCTCTATTTGCAACAATCACTTGACATTTTGGTGCTCGATATAGGAAGCAATTCAATTCTTTTACTATCTTACAATGAATAAAATTGTGGGTACTTCCTGAATCAATCAACACTATTACCTTTTTCTTCTTGATTTGTCCTTCTATCTTGATGGTTTGAGGAGTGGTAATTCCAGCCAATGCATTACAAGATATGGTCGGATTCATTTCTTCTTTATCTAGTCTTTGTTCCTGGAATGTATCCTCTTCTTTTGACCCTTCTTGCTCCTTTTCTTCTTCCTCTTCACAATCTATGTAGAATAATTTCTTCTCAGCACACTTATGACCTTTAGTGTATTTTCTATCACAACTATAACAAAGCCCTTTTGCTATTTTTTCTTCCAATTTTTGTGCTGTCAACCTTATAGGTTGCAGAATACTAGGGGAAAAAACACTTCCATATTTATAGTTGTGAGTGGTATGCTTCCTAGTTTCCATAATTTTGATTTCCATTTTTCTTGCTAACCTAAATGCCTTATCTAATGAATCAGGTTCCCAAAGGCGAACATCATGTTGGATATTATCTTTTAAAGTCCCTATGAAAACATCAATCCTATGCTTCTCTGGAATTTTTTTTACCCTTATGTTCAATTTTTGGAACTCCTCAATGTGCTCCATTATTGAACCCTTTTGTTTGAGACTTATCAATTGGCTAAAAAAAGTGTTGCTTTTTGTATCCTCATAATGTGTTGTCAATTCTTCCGTAAAAATTTCCCAAGTGATAATTTTTTTATGAGAGCAAAGCCATTGATAGCATACAAACTGATTTGGTACCAAATATAAAGTTGCAATACGTACCTTTTGTGTGTTTTGCACATTATTGAGATCGAAAAATTGCTCCATCTGTAATATCCATGTTGCGAGATCCTTGCCATCAAACTTCCTCATATCAATTTTTGCAATATGGTGGGTCTTCGATCCAACATTAGAGTCTATGAAATCATGATTACCATTTATTTTGTTCGCATCATGAGTTTCCTTTACTACCCTTTCACCATTAGTAAGTATTTCTTGTAGAAAATTTGTCAAATCTGTCTTCAAATCTGCCATGCCTGTCTTCATATCTGTCTTCAAATCTATCTTCAAATCATCCATCTTAGCTTCCACTCGATTCATCTTAGCTTCCATGGCCTTTATCTTAGATTCCATGCCATTTATCTTAGCTTCTGTTAGCTTTTGTGAGAGTGACATTTGTTGCACTCGGTCTTGTAATTTTGATATATCATGTAGCATTTCTTCCTCTTCTTCATGAGTCATGCTAGAGCTTTCAGGTTGCTTAATAGTTGTTTGAATTTTCTTTCCTCGGGGAAGCAGTTACCAATAATAATTCTCTACTATGCCCTTTGAATTCCTTCAAAACAATTTTTCAAACCAAGCTTAAGCAAAAATTTAAGAAAATCTACACAACTTTTTTCGCTTTGTAGGAGCTCGATATTGCCTCTAATGTATCTTTCTAATTTCGGATCATCCAGTTCTGAAATTGTGATCTATGGTAGTCCTCTGTGTCCTCTTTCCAATGCCACCAGTCTAACCCAAATTGGATTCTCCAAGGAAGAGTTATGTCAAATCTCCCACATTGACCTGATTATAGACTAGTTCAGTAGAGTGAACTTTTACGATGTGCCACATGTCCCTGTTTCGACCTTTGGCTCTGAAAAATATATAAAAGAAACTAGAGTCCGTCCACTTTCTGTACCTTCTTACGAAATTTCAATCCGATGCTCAGAGAGAAAGTTATGATGATTTTCCCCAGGTCACCTATTTGGAATGTAATTCATGAGTCTGCAAAAAGACCAACTTCATCAGATCATATCTCCGCAAATATAGTGCGAAAAGCTCTAAAATTCAGACCCAAGGTTCAGTGCGACTTCATCTCAAATGGGTTTTTTTTTTCTTCTGAAACATCACAGAAAATAAGTTATAGCAAAAGTTCCACAATGACCTATTTGGAGGAGCGAAACCCTAGAATCCAAAGCTCTGATACCAAGTGTTATGAAACCATCTCACAAAAAGATAGAAAAGATAGATCAACGCCTTAGAATTCAGCCTCTTCGAGGGGAAACCTCCTTTACAATACACAAATGAATGATTCTTTGATGATTCAAATGACAAAACCTCCTTTCTATATATAGGAGTCTAAGGAGTCACAATATAACCCAGCCAACCTAACAATAATAATATAAAGGCACAAAAATAACAATAGAGGGATTTTGTGGGGCATAGTAATAACAATATGGGGACAATAGGGGCACAAAAATATTAATAAGGGATACAACTACAATAGTAATGTGGTAATCACTAGTATTATAGGGACCTAACATTTTACCATGGATATTATTAACTTCTCTATAGGGTTTCTTCTGATGGGCTTAGCTACTTGTAACTCCGAGCTGATAAGATCTAGTGGAGGAATCTTTGAGTGATTGAGGAGTTAAGGTGATCCAATCTCCTAAAATCTCTCTTTCTTGTCTACTTTGTGTTCCTGCACATAAATTAGCCAGAAATTGCTCCAAATCCTACAATTAATGTGCATGAGGCCACATGACATAACATCTCACCTTTACCCTTCTCACTAAGGAAAATATAATAAAATATGTAGAGAAATTTGAGAAAAGTTAATTTTAATAAGTTTGAGAGTGACATTAAGGTCCATATAATTTACCTATTGATGAGCCTCATCATCACCCCCTACTAAAAGTGTTGCTCATCCTATGAGCAACTTAATCTATGTCCATGTCTTTCATTGCTCTTGTGGCCTCTCTGACATCCCACGCTTCTATTGATGTAGTCTCCTCTTGCGGATAAAATCCTGCATGCTTCTCTATTTCCTCCCACTTGTTTCTTTCCTCTTCCTCCTTTATTCCTTCTAACATACCTAACAGCAATGGTGGACTAAGTTTCAAACCAATTCAGTTGATTTTGAGTCTCTATAGTGCCTTATTATACAGTGGGGTCCTTTCTAGTGCATCTCTCATTCTTTTAGGCGAATGATACTCCCTAATCTTTAGGTTGTATGGTAAGGTGCCTCATATCCTTTCCATGCTTGTTGGCTTTCATCCCTTAGCAATCTCAAGGTGTCCTCAAAATGAGTGACTGCCTGCTCTTGTGTAGCTAGGGATCTTGGTGCAAGCTGGGGATCATTGGCGATGATGTTGTGGGTGCTAATGATAGCCATGGAATTGATATGTTCTGCTCTGATGTAAAGGGGCTCTTTTTATTCTCTTTCTAACACCCTCTTCACTTCCTTAGCCCTGGCCTCTTCATGACTTATCCATGATTCAAGGCTCATTAGTTATAAGTACCCCAGCTTTGCATTAGGGTCCCACACATTCAAGTCTATTAAGGCCAAGCTATGTAAGTAGAATTCATATATCTTGGCCTTATCCTCTAGGATGCTTTGGTCACATAGTTCAATGAATTGCCTATAGTCTTGGAAAGGCATAGTCCCCCATTGTGCTAGTGTATTTATCTGAAATTGGAGCCATTGATCTCTGAGGTACAAGGCATATGAATTTGGTGGCATCCCACACTAGAGTGCCTCCATAGAGAGGCTTGCCATAGTGGCCAATTTGCTCTCTTTTTCCTTTACCTACCTCCTCAGCGATGTGTTTTCATCCTCTAGTTGAGATTTCATAATTCATTCCCTCTCTCTTATCCTACTCAACTCTTTTCCCATCTCTAATAGCCTCTCTTTCATATGGACCACATCCTCTAAATTCTTTGATTTAGCAATTTGCATCCAGTGATATGTCCTTCCTCTCTCCTTATCAAGCTCAAAGAAGAGAGGGATGGAAAAATTATGTGGTATTACTCCGCCTCCCTTAATGAATCTGTAATAAGAGCTCATATTGGGCTGTGGACTAGGTTCTTGTAGCTTTTGGGATTCTCCCTTTGATTTCTTTAGAGCGTCTTCCTCCTCCTGTACCTATGTTATTGCTTCCTTTCCTTTCCTTTGTCCTTGATGAGTCTCATAATTGAGTAATTATATGGGCCTTAATTAGCCTTAATCCACCTCCTAACTTAGTCAAACCAACTATTCTTACAACTTATTTCATAGTTTTGATTATATTTTGCTTATGGATTGATTTAGAGTTGGATATTTTACTTCGTGGTCTAATGTGCATGTAATGAAGGAATAAAGGATAAAGGCAAAGGAAATGCAGGGATAAAAGGGTAAAACTAAGGAACTATGGTAAAATACCTTGGTAAAAACTCGGATGGGACAAGAAAGAGGAATTATAGGAGATAAATCCTCCTCATTTACTACCCATACATTCGAATATACCTCCACCGGCTGAAAGTACACACAACCAAATCAGGAGTACAACAAAACAACCAAGCAAGTTTAAGTACAAGCAGCCTTCCTACCTGAAAGCAGCTGAGCTTGTGAGAGTGAAAGGACAAGTTACCATTAAGTTTGGACCTGTACCTCCCTGATTTTGAGGGAATTCATTGAGACTTCAGTTGTATAAATAAGGAGGCTTAGGATCTTAGTTTTTTTAGCTAGTTAGCCAGGGAGTTGATCAAATAGTCAGTCAGTGACCAATAGTCAATTGCAGACTTGTAAAAGTTTTATGTAATACAGTTCTTCGATAATGAAGATGAGTTTTGATTTGAGCCAGCACTGAGTTAACTCAAAGGGTTGAAGCTCTTGGGTTAGGGCCCAACCCTAGATGCCAAAGCTCCTCTTTTTTGTATTGTTAAGGAGCTTAGGTTCATTCTTTTTGTTCATTTGTTTCAGCAGTTCATCTCCATTACAACAGTAACATAGATGCATGTTTGATTGCTCATTAAGTTAAGTAGGTGCATGTTCAGTCTAGTGGTTCAGTGTATCTTTCTGGTTTCCTTCTCATTAACTCAAGAAGTTTCTTGTTTCCTGTTCATTTTCTTGAATAGTTGTAGTCCATTACAGCAGGGTAGAATGGAGTAGTTGTATTTCAATTGTTCCATCTATGCTTTCATTAAATCATTAGGTTGGCAAAGAAAAATATCTATAAGGTTTCTCATAGGTGTCTCAGCCTCACCTCCTCACTCTAGGAGCATGGTGTGAGGAAGAAACCCTACAGCAACCCCAAAAATAGAGGGTTTTGGTTTTTATGGAGTTTTGTCATTGAAACACAGTCATTTTGTTTGTCGTCACTCTGCCCCTTTTCTAGTCATGAGTTTGATCTATCTCTCTCTCTTCATCATTTAACCTCACATGCCTCCCCATACCAGTTTCCTTCAACATGAAACGCCTGAGCAGGGGACTGTTGAATTCAAGTTCAAATGGTCATTGCCTGTAAATCATCTTTCACAAGCCAAATCGTCCAATCGCCACTCCCTTTTTGCGTTTGAATTTTCCCTTTTTAAATCCCCACCGTCGATCTGCCTTAATAGATCCAACAAATGTCACACACCTTCTCACCAGCCTGCTCGGTCACATCTCCATCGTAGATCTTCCTTGCTCTATCCAATGGTCCTCGCACCATATCACATGGATTTCTGCCCGATCATTATCGGGCTGAGGGCACTCAATATGGGTGGTTTTCCCGTGCTACGTGTTGGCCGGGGAGGTTAATCGTGTGAAATTCCTTAAAACCAATTGCGGATTTGAGGGCACGCAATATCCCGCTTACCGCCCTCCAAACCCGCTTGTCACTTTTTTCACGTTTCTTTTCACACTTCAACCTCCACCGTCGATTTTCCCTGCCAAATCCCAGCATGTTTTCTCTTACCTGTGATCTCCGCCATCCATCTGCCGACATCCTGCGTGGTATAATCCTAGCCTTCCATCCTATTAGGCCACCATGTTTTCCCATCCACCTACATACTCTCCTACGATCTGATCTCAACCACTCATCTACCTTTCACCCACCTGATCCAATGATCCTCTTGCTCTCTTGCTCCCCCACGTCCTCCTTTCACCATTTTGGCCTCCGACCATTCTCCCACTTAGACACAGGCTTAGCCTTATTCCATTTTTTACCCCTTAGCCTAGTTTTGATGCTTTTTTCTTCTGCAACTTACATAGCAGCAATAGGTTAGTATTGATTTCTGATTCTGCTTAGCATAGTTGTGTAATTAGTTAGCTAGGGTTTGGTGTAAGTTAGGCTTGCATGTTTCTTTCTTGATTGCTGCAGTAGAGTAGCCCTCCTTTAGAATAGACCTACCTCCCTTACATCAAGATCAAGCTTCTTCTGGCCCTATAGAAGTCTGGCTTGGAACCCCTAGGGTCTCTTGCCAGATGAGCAGTGACAACAGACAATACTTTCACTCCTACTTGTGTGTATAGCATAGTCACCTCCAAGTTTGTACAAAACTCGGGTTAATAAGTAAATCTGGTAGCCCTAAGAGTTGCGGCATTCTTATTGCAATACCTAGGCTCATCACTTTTTGGCATCGTTGCCGGGGAGGTGTCAGAGTAGTAGTGATTACTGTTATTTTCTTCTATTTTCTAGTTTCCAAATTTCTTCCATTAGTTTATTTCTGCAAAAGTAATCTAGTTTCTTTCTGTCATTTTGTCATTTATCTGCTTTCCTTTCCATTATGCAAGTTAAACTAGTTTCCTTTATGTTTATGCCCCGAAAATCGTTGTATCAACATTGCGGATAACCACCCGGTCCGGACCTTAATATAGCTCCTTTTCCGTTTGGAATGGTGGCTCCGACTGGGGATAATGGGACCAGTTTCCCAGCAATGAATAAATGGAATGAATGAATTGATTGACTAATCTAATGATAGGTGAATTACTTAATTTATTAGCGAAATAAAAAGAACTACTACTAATCCCGAGAACTATTGTACTTTGAAGTGTAGCGCTTGATGATCTATGTTTATTAACAGGCATGTAGACGACTCCATCTAATAAACATGGACATTTACTCATTCAAGGATTACTTTGCTTAAATCGTTAAACAAAGTGATTAGCACAATATTGCTACACTTATATATCATCGATACATATATGATCAAAAGAAAAGCATCCCATAAACATCCAATAGTGGAGGGAATAAAGAAATGTTGTTAAAACACATACATATATTCGATAATAGCAAAGGTGATCAAATAACAATTCATAAGAAAAGAATGAATTCAGACATAGATAATAGTACGATATGAGCTGCGAGTCACTCTCCAACATCAATCGCTATTTGAAATTCTTCCTCTAACACAGAAATACTTTCAAACAAAGATAGTAGTGCACATTTGCATAAAAGCTTCTTTGCCAAAATCAGAATGATTGGTCCAGTTTTATAAAAGAATATGCCTGAAGTACAGTAGTGCAACTTCAGGTTTTAAGTCAAGTACAAAACTTTGCGACCCTTTCTAAAAACATAAAAGGGTCTATAAATACTAAATTAAACTAACTATATATGAAACTGAAATCCTACTTAATTGGTATCAAATGATTTTGAATATCTCCTTCTCAGCAACCTGGCAGTCGGCGACATGAATCATCAAGTAGGCCGTTTGCCTTTAAACCTGAGCTGACTTATCGCAAGCATCAGCTCCACTTCGGGCGGTTTGTTGAGGCGAGAGTTAAGCTGAGCGGCATAGTTGGCATCCTGAATATCGGGGATAATATACTCGATTGCATCTGTAAGGCATTTGAGGGCGGTTCTTTGACTGTGTGGTTTTACCAAGAAAAACCAATAGGTGTCCCATGTTAAACTGTTAATTCCAGCAATTAATCTCCCCTTTTCCTCTAGATCTGGATAACATGACTGCTCCAATGTTTTCATCACTGTCAATTTACCTGGAGTGCATTGGGAAATCATGTTTGACAAGTAGAGAGTATTATTAACCAATTCAACCAAATTACTTGTAGTTGATTTGCACCTTGAAATTTCCCTCTCTGCTTTCATTAACTGGGACTGCCATTTTGTAAACAATATATCTTTATGCGACTCTAAAATTCTTGGTAAATTCGCCGCTTGTCCCTGATCAGTATCTTGCCAGTCAAGAAATTGAGCTATTGTTTCTTCAGCTTGATCTAATTCTGTTCTAGCCTTTTCTGTTTTTTCACTTATTGATGCCGTCAAATCGCATAGTGGTTCCGCCTGGGCGATTTGTTGACATAAAAGCTTAATCTGTGCTATTAACGCCTTATTTATCTGTAATGCCTCTACTCTGAATTCAGTTATCTGTGGAATGCCCTTTGTCTTCTCAAGCTGTGCTGATAGTTGAGCAATCTGCTCATCTTTTGTTTTCAGCATTTGTTCATTTGCTGCCCTCAGTTGTGCCAAGGCTTCAGACAACTCTTTTTGCTTCTGGATTGCACTGTGATCAATCCTTTGTTTCTCTGCCTACAATTGTTGAGTTAATTGATTATTTATTTGTTGTTGTATTAACAATTGTTGTTTTTCTTGCTCCGCTTTCTGCTGTGCTTCTGTTAGCTGTGCCGGCAATAAAAAGATTTCATGGTCTTTTGTTTTTAATAAAAGACTCACCTCTGATTCCTTGTCTATTATTGCTGCCGAATAGGCTCCAACATATTGTGATAGTTTTGTTAGGTCATCAAAGGGGTCAAAATCCTCCTTCCAAACCACATTGCCTGTGACCGTCTGTTCTAGGAAAAGGGAAGGTTGATCAGTCCTTCTTCTCTTCCTCTATTGTTTTACTACAGCTTTATGCCTTGGGCTATAGAAGAAATCCAAGGGAGGAATCTCTTCTACCTACAAAATGATTTGATCGGAGGGGTCCTTTGGTATTATTTCTACTTCCTTTGAACTGGGTAGGCCGCTCGTTCCACTTGGAACCTGTTGTGAAGTGGTTTCCTGTGTGTCTGCTGCTTTCGAAGTTTCGGTGTCCTTTGAACATTCCAGACTACTGATAATAGAATCAAATTGCTGCCATTCCTGGAGCAGTTTTGGATCAATATGAGTATCCACATTTACTTCTATGTTGCTCTATTTCTGCTCTTTAGTCTGGGTCTCCTCCCGCACTTTCTCCTACTCTTTAGTCTGGGTTTCCTCCTGCGCTTTCTCTTGTTCTTTTGTTGTAACCGGAGGTTCCTTTGAATGTTGTTGTTCAGGCTCGCTTGGTTTTGTTGCTGGGGTTGTTGCTAACAGATCTAGAGGCAAAGTTTGCAACCTTTGTTCTCTAAGTTTGTTGAATTCAATTAACCCTTCATCTTTGTACTGCATTATGGCCAGCGATCTAACCTGATACATTGATTCAGCTGAAGAGAACAGGTCGTCAAACTGGTCTTCTACATGATCAAACTTTGTTAATTTGGCCTGTTCAAGTGCATTATAGGCGACTTTGTTGGGATCAAATCGCCTACTTGGGAGAGTTGCTAGAGTTAATGATTTGATTTTTGCAGCTTTGTTTTCTGCATGTTTGAAATCATGCAAAGTGTAGACACCACATCTCAGAGGAAAGGAGGGCCAGACCTGCTTCCTATTTTTCTTGAGAGTCTGTGTAACTCCCTCGGCAATGATCTGATAGGCTATCTCCCTTGCTAGCAGTTTGTCAGGTATGTACAAAGGAAGGACATGAGGTTCGGCTTGGCTGTCGAAAATTCTTACATAAGTAAATTTCTCCTCTCCGAACCATCTTCCTATTGATGTTAAATCAATCCCTGCTTGGTAAGAAATTTTGGGAGCAGGTTTATTAAAAATAGAATAATGAATGGGTAACATGAAGCCGTTACAGACTTGGTACAAATGGTGCTTGTAGGAAGTCTTCCACAATTTTTGGTGGTATATGTGAATAGGCGTGGGGTCTTGTGGAGTCCACCTCCAGCCGAATATAGGAAACTCAGAGTTAAAACACAGGGTATCTAGAATATAGGCACTGTAGTAGAATGGGGGAATAATCCTTTCTCAGACGGAAGTTTTAGTTCTAAAACTAAGAACTGATTTCGCTAGCTTATCTGACAGTATGGTCGCCCAATCCATTATCTCGCTATTACATGTCGCTTCTATCAAGGGAACCATTTCTATAGTGAAATTAGCAGAATCATGCAACCCCCACAATC
The DNA here is from genome assembly GCA_031772625.1 of Pinus tabuliformis. Classification (NCBI taxonomy): domain Eukaryota; kingdom Viridiplantae; phylum Streptophyta; class Pinopsida; order Pinales; family Pinaceae; genus Pinus; species Pinus tabuliformis. Next base: position 1,127,353,213 of record CM062818.1, read on the forward strand.
TACACATCATTATCCCAACATAACAATACGGAGAACAAAGAGAATCCACAGAGTACTTACCGGAAGTTTCATGCTTGTGTTTCACCGGCTTTTGCCTCCATTCGCGAATGGGTTTGGATTCAATTTCGTTCTCATTTCGGAATTTCTCCAGAAATGCCTTATTGTATCTCTTCTCTGGCTCAGGCAAATGATACATTTGCCTTAAATCATCAACCTTAAATGAACCGAAGATTCTCCCATCCTTGGTGCAAAAATTTCTGTCTGTAATTGGGATTTCCTCAATTGCCCACTTTACTACATCCGTATATGGGAGAATTTGCTCCCGAGCCGCTATCCGATGAAGGAAAGAGTCGGCCAACTCTTTCAATGTACCATCAGATTTTCTACTGGAACCCGTTGTAGCTTGTACTCCCGTCACCTTTGGTTCTTCGGCTTCGATCAAATTATAGGTACTTTGCCAAGTGGTCTTGGCGAGTCCTAAGCATGTAGTATCAGATACTAATCCTTTCTTTTTATTTGTTGGATCAGCGACGGCTTGTCCAGTGGTTGGTGCAGTGGAAGCAACTGTGGTTTTCTTAGACTTCTTCCCCATTCTTCTTGAATCTATTACTTCGGAAGAATTCTGCATAGAAGTGGAAATAAGCATAACACAGAGAATTGGTAGCGAAAACCAAATACGAGTGAGATATATTGATCAATGCGTGATGAGGGATTAACTTTAAAGTGGCCGCGGATACAATCTATGAGAAGATTTTAAGACTTACTATTTCATTAAATGGCCGTTAAAACCTGCCAATCCTTTAAATGCCCATCATATCATTAATTGGTCGAATGATTTGTTTAAGCGTGCCTTGGATGTTTTGGCGGTTGAGCGCAGGTAAATCACTGTTCGAAAGATAAGGCCTTTAATATGAATAAATCGTAATATCCCTCTGCTTTAACGGTTTTTTGAAGTTTGCGCTTTTGGCTTTATCGCAATCAGGCGTCGGGGAAAAACTTAAATCATTATATTGACACCTTTTGAAATCCGCGATCGCCGGTAGCGATATCGCAACGCATCGCATTGGGAGTATGGACACTTTAAAAAGCATGCATAGTGTATCGCCGATCGCCGATAGCGATATCGCATCGCATCGGAGCGAAAGGAACTTTATCACATCGCATCGGGAGTAAAAGGGCTTTTGTTATGCAATCTTTTATCATTGCCGATATCCGATAGCCTATTGCGTGTTGTCGCGCCGGAGAAAACCAATGGGCCTTTAAAGTATGCCTCCTATGTCATTGCGATATGCGATCTTGCGATCGCTTTATTGCAATGATAAAAGATTGATTATTTATATTATAAGACCAAAATTGGTTTGTCAAAAAGGTTTTTTATAATGTTTTCATTTTGTTTTCGAACCTTTTTTGAATAATACAATGTTGATACCAATCAAAACTAAAAGGGACCCATTTCATATGATAATTTTTGTGAATGAAAATGATATGAAATGGGGGGTTGTTGTACAGCACAACAATTGGCAATTCGCTGGAAGAAACAGTTATCTCTGAAAAGTATGGAAATACTTAAACTTTTTCAAAATAGAGTTCTTATTAAAGGGGAAAATTCTAATATAACTAGGTATATATGCATTCTAAATAAAATGAATCTATCTTTGTTAATTTCCTGTCTTGTTTAAAATTAGATACATTCTAAGTTTTAAATTGACCTTTATTTGTTTATGATGATAAAACAGAAAACCTTTCCAAATCAGCTTTTAGAATTGACTCCTTTGTCATAGGTAGAGCCTCTGCTACCAGCAAACGTTCATAGTTTCGGCAGGGATACCTTTAAACCATATTATTGTCCATTGTCCCATCCATTTAAGAGTGTGATTAACAGAATGAATTCAAAACATGTTTTCATATTTTGTATTTCCTTTCTTTTTTCTGTTATTGCTTAAGATAAAAAGCCATTGTCCTGGTTTGGTGACCAGCTATTGACAATGCCATTCACTCGTAGTAATCTAACCGAACAAGCTGGCTCGTGATGAGACCCCTTGTCTTATAATTCTAAGCCATTACCCTGTTTTGGTATGCAGTATTGGTAATGTCGGTTAAACTATTTCCCTATGAACATGGTAAGCAGGCTTGTAATAAGACCTATTATCTTTTATATCAAATATTTTAGAATTACACTCTGAGTAACCATAAACTTTGGTGAATGGGATGGACAATTTTCTCCTTAAGAGTAAATGGATGACAGGGTAAGAGTTGAAGATGCTGAAGTTGGATTAGTTTCTGTTTTGATATTGATAACCTTTTTGTGACCAATCTGAAAACATAAAATGATTTACAATAGTTCTAAACTTTGAGAAGAGTTTACAAAAATTGAAGTATGTTTTCGGAATGCAATTATACCTAGTTTCCTAGAAATTGTTCCTCTTATCTAAGACTTATATTATTTTAAAAGTAAATATCATCACTACTTCTATTGAGCAACTTTTAAGTACAGCAAAGGTCAATGGAAGATACCTTACAACTTTATTTTCTAATGGTCCTACAAACTACAAAATTCTATTAAAAAGGAGAAGGGGTTACCTTCTCAATTGAAGAATTTCTTTAAGATAAGGCCATTAACAGGGAGAGAATATCTCAAACCTAATAAATCTTGTAATATGAAGGTCGAATGGCCTATCTTCTCACAGATCTGAAATGGCCCAAGCCACATCTTTTGGAACTTGGTGTGTTTTCCCTTGTCTTCATGGGCTTTGTCCCATTTCAGAACTAAATCACCGACTTGAAATTGTTTTGAACCGGATGAGACTGAATCAAAGTATGACTTTATTATTTGCTGATGTTTTGCGTGAATAACCTTGGATTTTTCTCTTTCCTCTTCTAATTTTAGAATTTGGTCATGTCTAAGTTGAATAGAAGAAGAAGGGCTTTCCTCAATAAACTGAACTAGGGCTAGGGAAGGAAGGACAAGATTTGTTGGCAACACTGCTTCTTTTCCATACACAAGGTTGAACGGAGAGGAACCTATGGAAGCTTTTTGTGTTATCCTATCAGCCCATAGTGCGAATATTAAGGATTTGTGCCATGTTTTATGATTCTGTTCGATAGTTCTCTTAATAATTTTAATCAGATTTTTATTTGTAGACTCTGCTAAACCATTACCCTGGGGATAGTAATTAGCAGAATATTTTAATTTAAATCCTCTTTTAATAGTGAAATCAAACATAGCATTACCTGAAAAGTAAGATGCATTATCAAAAGCAAGAGCATTTTGGACACCAAACCTGGTAATGATGAATTGATCTATGAATTCAATTATTGCCTCAGAATTTGTTGTCTTCAAAGGAATTGCTTCAACCCATTTAGTAAAATAATCAGTGGCAGTAAGGATATACTTATACTGTTTGGAAGAATGAGGAGTAATTTCCCCAATGATATCCAATCCCCATTGTTCAAATGGTTGTTCAATGTTGACCAGTTGCAAAGGGAAAGCTGGTTTTCTTTGCCTTCCACTAGAAGTTTGACAATTTCGGCATTTCCTTACATATTCATAAGCATCTCTAAACAGAGTGGGCCAATAATATCCAGCATGAATGATTTTGTGGGCTGCTGTGTAAGCTCCAAAATGTCCTCCTGCTGGTCCATCATGTAATTCCTGCAAAACCTTTTGTGCTTCAGGTTTTTCTAGGCATCTTAATAAGATTGAATCATAATTTTTCCTAAAAAGCACATCATCAATAATTGTGAAATTTTTTTCTTTTAATCTAATGGCCCTTTAATTTTTGTAAGACAGGTAGGAGGTGCATACCCATTTTTCAAATAAAAGATCAGGTCTACGTATTGTGATTCCGAATCAGTAATACTTATCTGGTTGATTTCTTCGGTTTGATCTGTATCACCTGATTCTAGAATGTCGGATGCTCCTGCCAATAACCTGCAAAAACCTTGGCCTCTAACAATCTTTGCTGGTTTAATTTCTAAATCATATTCCTGAAGTGCTGTAACCCAGTTTGCCCTTTTTTCACCTAGTTCTCTTTGGATTAATAGTTGCCTTACTGCAGGGAAAGGAACTATAACTTTTGTGTGGGCTTTTAAAAGGAAGGGTCTGTAATGTTTGACGGCTTTATATACAACAAAGGCTTGTTTTTCTACCTCGGAGTAATTCAATTGAGCACCCTGAAGATTTGAACTATAGAATGAAATGGGTGCTTCCAAATTGTGATCATTAAGCTGTGTGAGTACTGCTGCATAAGGCAAGTTGGATGCGATAGTATACAGTGTGAAATGCTTAGAAAAATTAGGATTATTTAAGGCTGGGGAATTGATTATTGATTGTTTGATTAAATCAAACGCTTCCTTTTTTGCTGATCCCCACTTAAAGACTAAATTTTTCTTAATCATAGTTTGAAGTGGCAAAATGATTTGAGAAAATTCTGGAACAAATCTTTTGACAAAATTGATTTGGCCTAAAAATGACTGCATGGATTTTTTATTATGAGGGAAAGGGATTTCAGAGATTTCTTTGATCCTGTCAGGATCAATATAAATGCCATCTTTAGACACAATAAAGCCTAAGAGCTTTCCTTGGTCAAGAGCGAAGAAAGATTTTTTAGGGTTAAGAGAAATACCATATCTTTTGCAGCGTTGAAAGATTTGATTTAAATCATGCAAATGATTGGACTTCTCCTTAGAAAATACAGTAATATCGTCTAGGTAGACGACTACTTTTCTATTAATCAACCCTTTAAAAGCTATATCCATCACTCTTTGGAACGTCGCTCATGCATTAATAAGTCCGAAGGGCATTTTCTGATACACATATGTTCCCCATTTTGTTCTGAATGTGGTTTTGAGTTGGTCATCAGGATGGACCAAAACTTGGTTATATCCTGAGAAACCGTCTAGAAAGGACATTAACTCAGAGCCTGCTACTGATTGGAGTATCTGCTCCAAGGTAGGTAATGGGAAATTATCTTTTAAGCTTGCCTTGTTCAAATTTCTGAAATCGATACAAATCCTAATGTCGCCATTTTTCTTTCTGACTCGCACCATATTGGAGACCCAGTTTGAGTGCCGAACGGGAAAAATAATCTTAGCTTTCAAGAGTTTATTAAGTTCAAATTTTATTTGACTCTCCAAGTTCGGATGTATTTTTCTCAACTTCTGCTGAATTGGCTTCTGTTCGGGAAGCATTGGAATGGTATGCTAGATGATGGATGTATCATATGTCTTTAAATCATCATATTTCCAAGCAAAAACCTATTTATTTTTCCTTAACAATTTAATGAATGCTTTCTTTTCTTCCAAGGAAAGTCATAATCCTAAATTAATGTTTTGAGGAGTTTTCTCAGTGCCAACGTTTATCAACTCAAACCTTAGGGTAGAACTTTGGAGTTTTGCATTAATCACAGGTTTAAACCTGTCTTTAATATCATAAAGATCCTCAAGCTTCACCACAGGCTTAGGGATTGAATTTTCCTCGGGTTTACCTCTCATTTGAAGGTCATGCTCGTTTTCCTCGATGATTTGATCATCATAGAACTTTTCGGAAGTTAAGAACTATAAAATTTCTTCATCATGGTTGAATACTCTCCAATTAGTTACATTGTCGGGAATTGATGGCCTAAAAAGCAATTCTACTGAAAATCTATCTGGGTTGTAGTCTTCGGAAGATAGGAGCTTGGAAGCAACATTGGCTAGCAGGTCAGCTGCCGAATTTTGAGACCTGGGAATAGAAGAAATATTGAATGCCAAAAAGTGGGAGGTGAGTTCCTGTATCAGCGATTGATAATGTTTGAGATGGGTGGAAAGACAATGAATTGTATTCCTTACCTGTTTGATAATAATTTCAGAATCTCGAAACACTTTCAAATATTGGACCTTGAGGCCAATAGCTTTATATAGTCCTTGGACTAAGGCTTCATACTCTGCTGTGTTATTTGTGCATTCAAATTCTAACCTACAGGACAACATTGTTTTTTCCCCTTGTGGGCTAATCAAAATACATCCTGCTCCTGAGCCCTCACTAGATTTGGACCCATTGAAATGTAACGACCAAAATAAAGAAGTATTAACAATTTTATTTACAGTTTTTCTCAGTATCATTGAAACATATTGACCTATCTGTTTGTGAAAAATTTTCAATCTGAGATGTAAAATGGTTTACTGAGAAAGGGGATGGCTAGGCAGCGAAGTTGCCAAAGAATGACTTTGATGAATAATTCCCCAAAATGTTGTTATTGAATGCCATTGGTTGGTTTTCTTGCTCAAATTCAGTAACTGTATGGGTCATATGCTTTTCTCAATCAATCCTTATTTGATTTGGCTTACCCTTATAGGGAAGCCACATATGTGACCAATCAGTAGAAATATACCCATGTAGTTTCTCAGACCAATCCCTACTCAAGATCAAACCATAAAATTCAGGTATATCGGCGATTAGGATATCAATCCTTTGTACTATTCTGGGATCGGCAGATAACCTGATAGTTACGGAATTGATCTCTCCCAAAACCTGCACTTTATTCCTGTCCAACTGTACAATATGAATAGTAGACTTCTGGGGTTCAATGTTCAGTTTGGAACAAACTGAAGCTGGAATTATGTTAGAAGATGCCCCTGAGTCAATCAAGCAGTTGTGCAGGTTTCTATTGTAGATCTCATAGGTTAGGAGGAAAGGTGGAGTATGAGAGTTTGATCTATCTTCTATTAGGGCTGCATCAGTAGCTTCGACCATACCAGAAGGTGGTTGTCCTGTATCGTTTGCAGCTTTAGCACTAGGAAGAGGTGAAGTAGGAACAACATTTAATTCTTTGAGAAGCAATTTTTGCTGATGTTTCAATTTACTAAGTTCAAACATGGTAATATTTACTTTGGTCTTTTTCATGTCATCAACAATATTGTAATCCATTGAATCAGACACTACCAGTGTCTTAGATGTTGATGGGATTTTTGAGGTTGAAGGTTGGTTTTGTGGAATTGTTACAGGTGACTTCTTCGGGGGTACCTTTTCCTTTGTTATAGCAGCACCTGCACTTCTTTTCTTTGAAGTTGTCTGAACGAGTTCGGAGGTACCTCTACTCCTGGTAGTGACAGGAAATGCTTCTTCTTCATTTTCTGTATCGGAGTTAGGTAATATAAAATCCCACATTCCATGACATTCAACAACTTCCTCTTCTTCATCAGTTGGTGTAGCTGTTTCTTCTTCTCCTTCTTCAAGATCTGGATCTGCATTTGATATAACATTTGGTGGTTTTGATTCAATTTTCTTATAATTTCTAAAGGGTCTTTTGGTTGAGGTTTTGGCTACTTGTTTTTTGATTTCAACCATTTCATTTGACATAGTCTTGAGGACCTTTTGAAGGCCTTCCATGTCATATGGATCTTTTGGGGTTTTCTTCTTTGAATCATCTTTAAAAGAAACTTTTTTGGTTTTTCTATCTTCAAGAGCAGCTTTCTTTTCTAGAGCATTAATACGTTTCTCCACAGCAAGTGCTTCTTTCATGTTTTTAGCTAAAGTAGGTTTTCCAGCCCTGTCTACAAAAATAGCTATATTGGCAGGTAGGGCAGTTATATACCATTCGCTTCGGATTTGCTCACTTGGTTTGGAGGCCGTTGGGATTTTATTCAAGAGTTTATTGAATCGGGCGTTAAATTCCTTAATTGGTTCCCTATGCTCTATCCTAAGATTGGAGAGATCATTTATTAGTGTAGCCAAAGACCTATCATCTCCATACTTAGTAAGAAACTATTCTTGGCAAGTCGTCCAACTGGTAATGGAACCAGAAGGTAAAGAAAAATACCAGGATCCTACTGATCCTTGCAAAGTATAAGGGAAAAGCCTAACAATAACATCTTTCTCTGTTACTCCCTTCAAGTTGACTGCCAACATGAAGTTATTAATATGCTCCTCAGCTTGCGTTCCATCATCTGGGTTAAACTTGGGTAGCCATTTTTTAGGAGCATCAGGTAATGCATGCAATGGTGCAGGCATGTTGACTGCACCAGGCCTGGTCCATGGATCTTCCATTATAACAGTAGTAGTAGATGATACTACCGTTGAAATTCCAAATGTCTGGGAAGGAAATGATGTTGCGAAGTGAGCAGGTTGGGATGTTGAAGCTCCTAATCCCTGATGAACCACAACATGTAATGGGGGAGTGGATGGTTGACTTCACACGGGGGAAGGTGAGATGGAGGATGTGGATGAAAGCTCTTCACTATCAGATCCTTCAGTATATTTCTTCGCCTTTTTCCTTTTGGGTAAAGGGAACTCAGTGGGTTCAATACCGAGCTTTCCGCTCTGAAGTCTGGTGAGAGGATGAGGCAAATTAAACTGCGAAGTCGCACTGCTTTGAGATACCTCAGATTTCTGTGGTGAAATCGAGAAGCTCTCAAGTTTGTGGATAAGAGACTGGACCTCAGGGGATTCAAGACTTAGTTGTTCTGGAGTATGATGGGTTTGAGCAGTGGTAGTTGATTCCTCTTCTTCCTGTTTGGATACTGGAGAACCAGCATGCAATTGGGAAGTACGAGGTGATGCGGAGGGAGAATTACTCTTATAATGGCCTGCAGATTTGGGTTTACTTGCCATTCACAGTTGGTGCCATCCTTCTAGCGCCAAAAATGTTGATGCTCTGAAAATCGTTGTATCAACATTGGGGATAACCACCTGGTCCAGACCTTAATATAGCTCCATTTCCGTTTGGAATGGTGGCTCCGACTGGGGATAATGGGACCAGTTTCCCAGCAATGAATAAACGGAATGAATGAATTGATTGACTAATCTAATGATAGGTGAATTACTTAATTTATTAGCGAAATAAAAAGAATTACTACTAATCCCGGGAACTATTGTACTTTGAAGTGTAGCGCTTGATGATCTATGTTTATTAACAGGCATGCAGACGACTCCATCTAATAAACATGGACATTTACTCATTCAAGGATTACTTTGCTTAAATCGTTAAACAAAGTGATTAGCGCAATATTGCTACACTTATATATCATCGATACATATATAATCAAAAGAAAAGCATCCCATAAACATCCAATAGTGGAGGGAATAAAGAAATGCTGTTAAAACACATACATATATTCGATAATAGCAAAGGCGATCAAATAACAATTCATATGAAAAGAATGAATTCAGACATAGATAATAGTACCATATGAGCTGCGAGTCACTCTCCAACATCAATCACTATTTGAAATTCTTCCTCTAATGCAGAAATACTTTCAAACAAAGACAGTAGTGCACATTTGCATAAAAGCTTCTTTGCCAAAATCAGAATGATTGGTCTAGTTTTATAAAAGAATATGCCTGAAGTACAGTAGTGCAACTTCAGGTTTTAAGTCAAGTACAAAACTTTACGACGCTTTCTAAAAACATGAAAAGGTCTATAAATACTAAATTAAACTAACTATCTATGAAACTGGAATCCTACTTAATTGGTATCAAATGATTTTTAATATCTCCTTCTTAGCAACCTGGCAGTCGGCGACATGAATCATTAAGTAGGTCATTTGCCTTTAAACCTGAGCTGACTTATCGCAAGCATCGGCTCCACTTCGGGTGGTCTGTTGAGGCGAGAGTTAAGCTGGGCGGCATAGGTGGCATCCTGAATATCAGGGATAATATACTTGATTGCATCTTTAAGGCATTTGAGGGCGGCTCTTTGACTGTGTGGTTTTACCAAGAAAAACCAATAGGTGTCCCATGTTAAACTGTTAATTCCAGCAATTAATCTCCCCTTTTCCTCTAGATCTGGATAACATGACTGCTCCAATGTTTTCATCGCTGTCAATTTACCTGGAGTGCATTGGGAAATCATGTTTGACAAGTAGAGAGTATTATTAACCAATTCAACCAAATTACTTGTAGTTGATTTGCACCTTGAAATTTCCCTCTCTGCTTTCATTAACTGGGACTGCCATTCTGTAAACAATATATCTTTATGCGACTCTAAAATTCTTGGTAAATTCGCCGCTTGTCCCTGATCAGTATCTTGCCAGTCAAGAAATTGAGCTATCGTTTCTTCAGCTTGATCTAATTCTGTTCTAGCCTTTTCTGTTTTTTCACTTATTGATGCCGTCAATTCGCATAGTGGTTCCGCCTGGGCGATTTGTTGACATAAAAGCTTAATCTGTGCTATTAACGCCTTATTTATCTGTAATGCCTCTACTCTGAATTTAGTTATCTGTGGAACGCCCTTTGTCTTCTCAAGCTATGCTGATAGTTGAGCAATCTGCTCATATTTTGTTTTCAGCATTTGTTCATTTGCTTCCCTCAGTTGTGCCAAGGCTTAAGACAACTCTTTCTGCTTCTCGATTGCACTGTGATCAATCCTTTGTTTCTCTGCCTGCAATTGTTGAGTTAATTGATTATTATTTGTTGTTGTATTAACAATTACTGTTCTGCTTGCTCCGCTTTCTACTGTGCTTCTGTTAGCTGTGCCTGCAATAAAAAGATTTCCTGGTCTTTTGTTTTTAATAAAAGACTCACCTCTGATGCCTTGTCTATTGTTGCTGCCGAATAGGCACCAGCATATTGTGATAGTTTTGTTAGGTCATCAGAGGGGTCAAATTCCTCCTTCCAAACCACATTGCCCGTGACCATCTGTTCTGGGAAAAGGGAAGGTTGATCAGTCCTTCTTCTCTTCGTCTGTTGTTTTACTACAGCTTTATGCCTTGGGCTATAGAAGACATCCAAGGGAGGAATCTCTTCTACCTGCAAAATGATTTGATCGAAGGGGTCCTTTGGTATTATTTCTACTTCCTTTGAACTGGGTAGGCCGCTCGTTCCACTTGGAACCTGTTGTGAAGTGGTTTCCTGTGTGTCTACTGCTTTCGAAGTTTTGGTGTCCTTTGAACATTCCAGACTACTGATAATAGAATCAAATTGCTGCCATTCCTGAAGAAGTTTTGGATCAATATGAGTATCCACATTTACTTCTATGTTGCTCTGTTTCTGCTCTTTAGTCTGGGTCTCCTCCTGCACTTTCTCCTGCTCTTTAGTCTGGGTTTCCTCCTGTGCTTTCTCTTGTTCTTTTGTTGTAACCCTAGGTTCCTTTGAATTTTGCTGTTCAGGCTCGCTTGGTTTTGTTGTTGGGGTTGTTGCTAACAGATCTAGAGGCAGAGTTTGCAACCTCTATTCTCTAAGTCTGTTGAATTCAGTTAACCCTTCATCTTTGTACTGCATTATGGCTAGCGATCTAACCTAATACATTGATTCAGCTGAAGATAACAGGTCGTCAAACTGGTCTTCTACATGATCAAACTTTGTTAATTTTTCCCGTTCAAGTGCATTATAGGCGACTTTGTTGGGATCAAATCGCCTACTTGGGAGAGTTGCTAGAGTTAATGATTTTATTTTTGCAGCTTCTTTTTCTGCATGTTTGAAATCATGCAAAGTGTAGACACCACATCTCAAAGGAAAGGAGGGCCAGACCTGCTTCTTATTTTTCTTGAGAGTCTGTGTAACTCCCTCGGTAATGATCTGATAGGCTATCTCCCTTGCCAGCAGTTTGTCAGGTATGTACAAAGGAAGGACATGAGGTTCGGCTTGGCTGCCGAAAATTCTTACATAAGTAAATTTCTCCTCTCCGAACCATCTTCCTATTGATGTTAAATCAATCCCTGCTTGGTAAGAAATTTTGGGAGCAAGTTTATTAAAAATAGAATAATGAATGGGTAACATGAAGCCGTTACAGACTTGGTACAAATGGTGCTTGTAGGAAGTCTTCCACAATTTTTGGTGGTATATGTGAATAGGCGTGGGGTCTTGTGGAGTCCACCTCCAGCCGAGTATAGGAAACTCAAAATTAAAACACAGGGTATCTAGAATATAGGCACTGTATTAGAATGGGGGAATAATCCTTTCTGAGATGGAAGTTTTTGTTCTAAAACTAAGAGCTGATTTCGCTAGATTATCTGACAATATGGTTGCCCAATCCATTATCTCGCTATTACATGCCGCTTCCATCAAGGGAACCATTTCTATAGTGAAATTAGCAGAATCATGCAACCCCCATAATCTACACATCATTATCCCAACATAGCAATACGGAGAACAAAGAGAATCCACAGAGTACTTACCAGAAGTTTCATGCTTGTGTTTCACCGGATTTTGCCTCCATTCGCGAATGGGTTCGGATTCAGTTTCGTTCTCATTTCGGAATTTCTCCAGAAATTCCTTATTGTATCTCTTCTCTGGCTCAGGCAAATGATACATTTGCCTTAAATCATCAACCTTAAATGAACCGAAGATTCTCCCATCCTTGGTGCAGAAAGTTTTGTCTGTAATTGGGATTTCCTCAATTGCCCACTTTACTACATCCGTATATGGGAGAATTTCCTCCCGAGCCGCTATCCCATGAAGGAAAGAGTCGACCAAGTCTTTCAAAGTACCATCAGATTTTCTACTGGAACCCGCTGTAGCTTGTACTCCCGTCACCTTTGGTTCTTCAGCTTCGATCAAATTATAGGTACTTTGCCAAGTGGTCTTGGCGAGTCCTAAGCATGTAGTATCAGATATTAATCCTTTCTTTTTATTTGCTGGATCAGCGACGGCTTGTCCAGTGGCTGGTGCAGTGGAAGCGACTGTGGTTTTCTTAGACTTCTTCCCCATTCTACTTGAATCTATTACTTCGAAAGAATTCTGCAAAGAAGTGGAAATAAGTGTAACACAGAGAATTGGTAGCGAAAACCAAACACAAGTGAGATATATTGATCAAAGCGTGATGAGGGATTAACTTTAAAGTGGCCGCGGATACAATCTATGAGAAGATTTTAAGACTTACTATTTCATTAAATGGCCGTTAAAACCTGCCAATCCTTTAAATGCCCATCATATCATTAATTGGCCGAATGATTTGTTTAAGCGTGCCTTGGATGTTTTGGTGGTTGAGCGCAGGTAAATCACTGTTTGAAATATAAGGCCTTTAATATGAATAAATCATAATATCCATCTGCTTTAACGGTTTTTTGAAGTTTGCACTTTTGGCTTTATCGCAATCGGGCGTCGGGGAAAAACTTAAATCATTATATTGACACCTTTTGAAATCCGCGATCGCCGATAGCGATATCGCATCGCATTGCATTGGGAGTATGGACACTTTAAAAAGCATGCATAGTGTATCTCCGATCGATGATAGCGATATCGCATCACATCAGAGCGAAAGGAACTTTATCGCATCGCATCGGGAGGAAAAGGGCTTTTGTTATGCAATCTTTTATCATTGTCGATATCCGATAGCCTATTGCGTGTTGTCGCGCCGGAGAAAACCAATGGGCCTTTAAAGTATGCCTCCTATGTCATTGCGATATGAGATCTTGCGATCGCTTTATCGCAATGATAAAAGATTGATTATTTATATTATAAGACCAAAATTGGTTTGTCAAAAAGGTTTTTTATAATGTTTTCATTTTATTTTCGGACCTTTTTTGAATAATACAATGTTGATACCAATCAAAACTAAAAGGGACCCATTTCATATGATAATTTTTGTGAATAAAAATGATATGAAATGGGGGGTTGTTGTAGAGCACAACACTTTCATTCAGCAATTTCAATTCAGTAGGTAGTTTCCTTTATGTCAATAGTCTTCCATTAAGAAATTTCAATTCAGCAAGTAATTTCTTTTTGTTAGTGGTTTTCATTCCATCAGCAATTTCAATTCAGCAAGTAGATTCCATTCTGTTAAGTAGTTTTTCATTTAATCGACAATTCCTTTATGCAATTACTTTCCAGATATCAAGAAAAATATCACAAAAACCCAAAAAAATTTCCTTTCATGCCTCGTAGGATTAGGGATACTTCAAGAAAATTCTTACCAAACACCCCAACCTCATCCAACAGTCATGATCCCTTCTTCTTCACTGACGGTGAATTGGGAGCCCCTTCAGGTGAGCAACTTGATATATTTGAAGAACCTATATGGAAATAAGAAGAGGAAGAATATATTCCTACTGAATCAATGGCTGAACACTTAAATGACGGAGGAGATAGAGGGAGAATTGCGAGTTCCTTCCCCATTAGGGAAACTAATAGGGACACTAAAATGAAGAACATAAGCCCTTCTACTCTACCTCATTTCCATGGCTTGACCACAGAGGACCCTGACACTTTCCTATTTGAGTTTGTTGTTGTCTACCGAACCTATGACTACACAGATGATGAGCAAAAGTTGAAACTATTTCCATCTACCCTCAAGGATGCAACATTACATTGGTTCATGGGTTCACCAGGAGATAGTATAACAACTTGGGCTCAGATGCAGCAGGCCTTCAACAACACATATAGGAACTGCTATAGGTCAAAGGAAAAGAAGGATGAGGTTTTCAGGATGACCATAGGCCATTATGAATCCTTAGAAGACTACGAAGAGAGATTTTCACTCAGCTATAAAAGGGCCAGGTGCACATTGACCCTGAGTCACTGAAGCTGGTCTTACTTAGAGGGGTAAGGGAGGATATCCTAGACACCTTACATATGTTATCAGGAGGAGATATCTACCAACCAATCTATGAGGACATCAAGACTATATTTAAAAACCATTCTAGGGCAACCCAAAACAAGGGTAGAAGTAGTCAACCTATGGCTAGTACCTCATCTTCCAACTCATCCATCAAGGGTGAAATTGGAAATCTGTTGGAGGACTTCAAAAGTGAGATGCTACAAACCCTTGCCTTGCAATTGGATACCATGAATATCAGAAGAAATCAAGAGGAAGCAAGAGATCCTTAGCTATCTTCTGTCGTAGAGGCACTAGAAGGCATCCTAGGAATGAATGCCCACTAAAGTGTATTGAAATTTGCTCAGTTTGTGAAGAAACCCACTCCACAAAAAGTGCCCTTCCTTACCTGGACTCAAAGCTGTATACCAAGGAGCTGAAGGGGTCAATGAGCAGCTTTGCTACATCAACCATAGGAGACCTCCTGGGCCTAGACCATACCAACAGGGTATGCAAGGATCATCCCAAGCATATTATAGACCCAACCAAAACACAACTACACCTTCTTGGTGACCCCGTGCCATTCCTTCTTGGTCTACACCCCGTCTGTGGTCCTATGCATCTCAATATCATTCCCAACCACCCAACCAGTCATTCCATCTGTACAATTAGCCACAACATCAGTGGAATACCCCACTCGAGGGGTGGAGGCCCCAATTCAACAATGTCCTAGCTCTATTGCCTCCATCACCTACCCAATCGCAGCTCCTGCACTCGGCTCCGCATAGGCAACTCCGGATGCTTTCCCAGCCAAATAGAAACCCAAACAATAGGCAGGCCCAACAAACATACAGTGGAGAGACATCATACCCAGCTTATGCTGTTGAAATTCAGGAGATCAACCTAAGATCTGGGAGAATTATCCCAGATAACTAACCACCCTCTCCACATTGAGAGGTTGAGAAAGAAAAGGAGGAAAGCAACCTTAAAGAAAATCCACCCTTTCCTAGAAGATTAACCTAACCACACCAGCCTACCCCAGAAGAAACTGAACTTCTGGGAGAATTGGAAAACCTATGTGTAAAGATTCCCCTTCTCCAGGCAATCAAAGAAGCGCCTATTTACAATATACGGACTGAGGAGAAGTGTTTTACGCATCGAGGAAGAAGAAAAAAGGATGCCCCTACCATTAATGTCATTGAGAAGTTATCTAACTTAATTCTAGGGCATGCAATATTTCCACAATACTTAGACCCTGGAAGCCCTGTAGTTGTTGTACACATCAATGGCACCATTGTCCCTCACACTCTGATCGATCTTGGGGCAACCATTAATGTGATGGCAAAGGACACCATGCTCAAGCTTAACTCCAAGGGTCATTAGGGAAGACCACAATAGTTCTGCAACTTGTAGACCATTCCACAATCACCCCTAAGGGAATTGTGGAGGATGTAATTGTCTCCATTAATTCCTGGGAGTACCCAACAGATTTCCTAGTTCTCCAGCTTAAGGCTAAGCTAACTAGTTACCCTCTCATCCTTGGGAGGCCATGGTTGGCCACTGCTGATGCCTACATTAGCTACAAAGGTGGGAATATGACCATCAAGAATGGGCATATGTCCAAGAAATTAGTCATAAACCCTCCTGCTCAACCCTCCCTAGAACATGACTTACCTTTATGGTTGGAGGAGGAGGAAGAAGATGAGATTTATTCTGTTGAACTGTATACTTTGGAAGCCATCATAAGAGGAAGGCAGCAAGATGAGGATGATGTAATTAAACACCTGCTCCAAATTCCAACTCATAGACCATTACCCCTAGAAGAAGAAGTAAAAGAAACATTGAACAGTCATGCATTTGACTTATGCTTGGCCGATTCCAACCCAACCCAAGTCAAAACCATAGAATTTGGGCTAGAGAAAACCTTGAAGATTAATCCATCTCTCTCTACTTCAGAGGAGGAACAACTATGCAACTTGTTGAAAGAGAACCTAGAAGCCTTTGTTTGTAACTACAAGGAAATGAAGGGATTACACCCCTCGGTGTGTACCCACCACATATACATCAAGGAAGGCTGCAAACCAGTCAGGCAACCCTAAAGGAGGATGAATCCAGCCCTCAAAGATATAGTCAAGGAAGAACTACAGAAACTGTTAGACGCAGGGTTCATTTACCCTATCTCTCACAGTGACTGGGTCTCTCCTTTGGTTTTAGTGCCCAAGAAAAATGGGAAGTGGAGGATTTGTGTCGATTATAGGGAGCTGAACAAAGCCACCAAGAAGGATCATTTTCCCTTACCCTTCATTGACCAAGTGTTGGATGGCCTGGAAGGGAAGAAGTTCTTTTCTTTCCTAGATGGATTTAGTGGGTAAAACCAGATCTAAATCTACCCAGAAGACCAGGATAAGACCACTTTCACCTATTCTTAAGGCACCTTTGCCTATAAGGTCCTTCCTTTCGGCCTGTGCAATGCTCCTGCCACTTTCCAGAGAGCTGTCTTGAGTATCTTTGCTGAATCAGTTCATGACACCATGGAGATCTATATGGATGACTTTACACCTTATGGCTGTGATTTCCAAGAAGCCTTGACTAACTTAGGTAACGTACTACACAAATGCATTGAGATGAACCTATCCCTTAGTCCAGAAAAATGTGAATTCCTAAAGACTGAAGGCACCATGCTAGGTAACTCAATATCTCAGAGAGGACTACAGGTGGACCCAAACAAAGTAACAATCATCCAAAGGGTCCCACCTCCACAAAAGCAGAGAGTTGTTAGGAGTTTCTTAGGGCTAGCTGGATATTAAAGAAGATTCATAAAATACTTTAGTAAGATAGCCTCTCCTTTGTTTGGATTATTGGCCATAGACTCTGAATTTATATGGTCAAAGAGATATCGAGAGGCATTGGACATTTTAAAGTATAAAGTAACGACTGCACCAATCCTTAGAGGTCCAAATTGGGCCATCCCTTTTCACATCCATGTTGATGCCTCACATAAAGCCATAGGAGCATCCTTAGGACAGGTAGAAAACAAATTGCCTTATGCCATCTACTTTACGAGTAAAAACCTGTCCAAGGCTGAGCTAAACTATAATGTGACAGAAAAACAACTCCTGGCTGTTGTGCATTCATTGAACATGTTTAAGCATTACATTACATACTATGAGACATTCGTGCATACTGATCATGCTGCAATTAAATATTTAATGAACAAACTAGATGTAAATGCTAGAATCGTAAGATGGTTACTTTTATTGCAGCAATTCGATTTAACTATTGTTGATAAGCCTGATAAAGAAAATGTTGTTGCTGAATTTTTGTCTAGAATAAATATTCCTACAGGTGAAGAATGAATGGTGGATGATCAATTCCCAAATGAGGATTTGTTTGCTATTTCATTGCTCTCCCCATGGTTTGCTGATATAGCAAACTATCTGGTGTCAGCACAGTTCCCACCAAACCTTCCCTCTAGAGAAAGAAACAAGATAATCAGGAAAAGTGCCCCCTTCACTTGGATTGGGGGCAATCTATTCAAACTTGGCCTAGATGTGTTCTTGAGAAGATGTGTAAGGGAAGAGGAGGTCTTTGACATCCTTCTGACCTATCATGATGGGCCTTGTGGAGGTTACTTTGCAGAAAAAAGGAAAACATTCAAGCTGTTTCAAGTAGGCTATTATTGGCCTACTCTTCATCAGGATGTGAAGAAATATGTCAGTTAGTGTGATCGATGCCAAATGATGGGAAAGCCTACTCCAAGGGATGAAATTCCCTTACAGCCTCAAGTGACTTTCGAGCCATTTGACAAGTGGGGCATTGACTTTATTGGGCCTATCAACCCTCCTTCCAAGAGAAAACAACACTTCATTGTGTGCATCGATTACTTGATTAAGTGGGCAAAAGCTAAAGCAATAAAGGCAACAACAAAAGAAAAGGTGATTGAGTTCCTAAGGGAGAACATATTCTACAAATTTAGGTACCCTAGAGAACTAGTCACAGACCAAGGCAACCAGTTCACCTCTAGCATGATCAAAGAACTGCTCAAGCATCATAAGATCAAACATAATGCCTCCACTCCTTATCATCCACAAGCTAATGGGAAAGTGGAGGTGACCAATAGAGCACTGGAGAACATACTGACCAAGGTAGTGAACAACAACAGAAAGGACTGGGCTGAGAGACTAGTTGAGGCCACTTGGTCCTATAATACAACATGGAAGACTACCACCAGGTTCACGCCCTATGAGCTAGTCTATGGAAGAAAGGCTTTGTTGTCCATTGAGTTTGAGTACAAAACTTTGAGGATAGCAGCCCAACTAGATCTAGATCTCAGTCATGCACAAAAATAAAGGTTGTTCCATTTGAATGGCCTAGATGAATTCAGAATGCAGGCTCTCCTCCATAAAAAGATAATTTAGCTTTAGAGAAAGATCTGGCATGACAAGCATATCAAGGAAAATTTGTTTCAAGAAGGAGACTGGGCATTATAATATGATTCAAGGTACAAGAACTTCAAGGGAAAGCTAATAACAAGGTGGCTCAGACCATATGTGGTGGAAAGATACCATGATAATGGTTCTGTGTGAATCATTACTATAGATGAAGAAGCCATTCCGTTGTCGGTTAATAGACACAGATTGAAATTATACAAGAGGCCTTCATCTAAACAAGAGTTCATTGACAGTATTAATAAGACAATGATGATGGTGGAGCAAGCTTCATCTCCTCCCTCATCAGGTCACTGATGAAAAGAAAAAACCAAAAACAGAATAAGGATTTAGGTGAAAACCTCCATGAGGTGCCTGAGTTCCATATTTGGGTTGAAAACCTCCATGAGGTAGCCAAAGGATGAGAAAAAGAAAAGAAAAACAAGATCCCTAGGTGAAAACCTTCCTTGAGGCACCCAACGCAGATATCTAGGGTGAAAACCTCTCTGAGGCAACCTAGGTGTTTTGTTAAAAAATATATAATAATGAAAAAAAAAAGAAAAAAAAAACATAATTGTTGTTTGCAGGAGGATGAGAAAGACAATCAAGAAGCAAAGAAAATGTCCAAAGGTGGCCCTGCCTCACATATTTTCATCTCCCCAACTCCTTACCATGCATTCCTCCATAAATTCCATTGTTTTTTCACTTCACCACTTCAATTCAAGAGAAGATTGTGTTTTACATAGCATCACCTCATCCATTACCATCATCCCTGCCTTCACACACATTCCTACTCCCCCTGTACATGCAAAAACATCTGATCTGCATTCATAGACATCATCAGAACACAACAGAAGAGGCAAAAAGATGACCATACAACAACAGTAGTAGCATCCGATATACAATCAAGAAACCATCAACAAATAATAGAGGGGGAAGAAGAATGACCATCAACAACACCTCTGATCCTTGCCAACTGCAGCGTGGCATTAAGGCCATAGGTAAGTATACTACTCACTCACTCATCTACATCAAGTGATCAAAAGTTGTAAAGGTTAAGAGGTAGTTGGTTTGTAAGTAAAGAGGTGGCAAGTTTCCAGGCTATGTCATCCAAAACCTCAAGATCCCTATAACATGGATAGTCTTCAATGACTTACCAGTAGAGTATGACATCAAAACCTTCATCTATGGTGTTAGTCCTTTTGTCAGTAAGGAGGAGACAAAATAAGAAACATCAGATACAGAAGAAACTAATATAGAGGGACATGATGAAGAAGAACACAAAGAAACATGATGCTGAAACAAAAGAGGGAAAACGCATTGAAAAAAAAAGAGTAGCAAGAAACAAAAGAGCTAAGTGGCCTCAAGCACAAAGAAGCAGCTAAACAATCAAACCCTATGGTCCTAATCAGCATCTAATTGCAAATAATCCTCAGCTAACACTTAGATACCTTGTTGTCCAAGGGCAAAGAAAGGACACATTATGAGGATTTGTTTAGGCTACTAAAGAAATAATAATATACATCCCTGCCAAAAAAGGGATGAAACACACTGCCATTAAGTTGCTCAGAGGATGAAAAACACTTTAAGTAGGGGGGTGATGATGAGTCTGATCATTGAGTAATTATATGGGCCTTAATTGGCCTTAATCCACCTCCTAACTTAGTCAAACCAACTATTCTCACAACTTATTGCATACATTTGATTATATTTTGCTTATGGGTTGAGTTAAAGTTGGATATTTTACTTTGTGGTCTAATGTGCATGTAATGCAGGAATAAAGGATAAATGCAAAGGAAATGGAGGGATAAAAGGGTAAAATCAAGGAAATATGGTAAAATACCTTGGAAAAAACTTGCATGGGACAAGAAAGAGGAATTACAAGAGGTAAATTCTCCTCATTTACTACCCATCCATTCGAATATCCCTCCACCAGCTGAAAGTACACACAACCAAATCAGGAGTACAACAAGACAACCAAGCAAGTGGAAGTACAAGTAGCCTCCCTACTTGAAGGCAGCCAAGCTAGTGAGAGTGAAAGGACAAGTTACCATTAAGTTGGGAGTTGTACCTCCCTGATTTTGAGGGAAGTCGTTGAGACTTCAATTGTATAAATAAGGAGGCTTAGGACCTTAGTTTTTTTAGCTAGTTAGCCAGGGAGTTGATCAAATAGTCAGTTAGTCACCAATAGTCAATTTCAAACTTGTAACAGTTTGATGTAATACAGTTCTTTGATAATGAAGATGACTTTTGATTTGAGCCAGCACTAAGTTAACTCAGAGGGCTAAAGCTCTTGGGTTAGGACCCAACACTAGCATCCAAAGCTCCTCTTTCTTGTATTGTTAAGTAGCTTAGATTCATGCTTTCTGTTCATTTGTTTCAGTAGTTCATATCCATTATAACAGTAGCATAGATGCATGTTTGATTGCTCATTTGGTTAAGTAGGTGCATGTTCATTCTAGTGATTCAACATATCTTTCTGGTTTCCTGCTCATTGACTCAAGAAGTTTCTTGTTTCCTGTTCATTTGCTTGAATAGTTGCAGTCCATTACAATAGGGTAGAATAGAGTAGTTGTATTTCAGTCGTTCCATCTATGCTTTCATTAAATCAATACGTTGGCAAAGAAAAAGATCTACAAGATTGCTCACAAGTGTCTCGGTCTCACCTCCTCACTCTAGGACCATGGTGTGAGGAAGAAACCCTGCAGCAACCCCAAGAACACTGGGTTTTGGTTTTCATGAAGATTTTTCATTTAAACACAATCACTAAGTTCATCGTCACTCTACCCCTTTTCTAGTCATCAGTTCAATCTCTCTCCCTCTTCATCATTTGACCTAACTCGCCTTCCCATGCTAGTTTCCTTCAGCAAGAAACGCCTAACCAGGGGACTGTTGAATTGACGTTCAAACAATCTTTTCTGGAAAATCGTCTTTCACAATCCAAATCATCCAATCACCACTCCCTTTTCACGTTTGAATTTTCCCTTTTTAAATCCCCATCGTCAATTTGCCTTGATAGATCCGACGATTGTCGCACACCCGCTCACCAACCTACTCGGTCACATCTCTGTCATAGATCTACCTTGCCAAATCCAACGGTCCTCGCACCATATCGCATGGACTTCTGCCCGACCATTAACGGGCTGAGGGCATGTGATATGGGTGGCTTCACCATGGTACATGTCAGCCGGGGAGGCTAATCATGTGAAATTCCTCCAAACCATTTAGGCTTTGAGGGCGTGCAATATCCCGCTTACCGCCCCCCAAACCCGCTTGTCACTTTTTGCACGTTTATTTTCACGCTCCAACCTCCATCGTTGATCTACCCTCCCAGATCTGACGTCGCCACTTCACCCGATACCATTTCCACACATTTTCTCTTACTCGCAATCTCCATCATCCATTTGCCAACTGCTCACGAGATATAATCCTAAGTGTCCATCTTGCTAGGCCACCATGTTTCCCATCTGCCTACGTACCCTCCTGCGATCTAATCTCAGCAGTTCATCAACCCTTCACCCTCCTAATCTAATGATCCTCATGCTCTCTTGTTCCTCCATGTCCTCCTTTCACTATTTTGGCCTCCGGTCCTTTTCCCGCTTAGACACAGGCTTAGCCTAGTTCAATTTTTGACCCTTTAGCCTAGTTTTGAATTTTTGACCCAGGCCAGACTTCTATAGGGTCAGAAGAAGCTTGTTTTTTATGGAATGAGAGTAAACTTAGTCTAGGGGAGAGTTTTTCTACTGCAAAAATGAATAAAACAACATGAAAGCATAACTCGCACCAAACCCTAGCTAACCTACTGCTTCTATCTAAGTTACAGAAGTAAGGCAACAAAACTAAGTTAAGGGGTAAAAAATGGACACTAGGCTAAGCCTTTGTATAAGCGGGAGAACGTCGGAGGCCAAAATGGTGAAAGGAGGACATGGGGGAGCAAAAGAGCAAGAGGACCATTGGATTAGGCAGGTGAAGGGTAGATGAATGGTAGAGATCAAACAGTAGGAGGGTACGTAGGCAAATGGGTGGACATGGTGGCCTAACAAAACGGAAGACTAGGGTTATATCACGTGGGAAATCAGCAGATAGATGACGGAGATAGCGAGCAAGAGAAAACGTGTGGAAATGGTATCAGGTGAAGCGTCAACCGTTAGATATGGCAGGGCAGATCAATAGTGGAGGTTGGAGCACGAAAAGGAATGTGCAAAAATTGACAAGCAAGTTTCAAGGGCAGTAAATGGGATATCACACGCTGTCAAAGCGGTAAATGGTTTTGGGTAATTTCACGCGATTAGCCTCCCTAGCTAACACGTAGCACAGGGAAACCGCCAATATCGCATGCCCTTAGCCTGATAACAGTCAGAAGGAAATCCACGCAATATGGCAAGATTACCATTAGATCTGGAAAAGCAGATCTATGGCGAAGAGGTGGCCGAGCAGGTTGGTGAGTGGGTGTGCGACAAATATTGGATCTGACAAGGAAGATTGACAATGGAGATTTGAAAATGGGAAAGTCAAATGCATAAAAGAATTTG
This sequence comes from Pinus tabuliformis, assembly GCA_031772625.1. NCBI lineage: Eukaryota > Viridiplantae > Streptophyta > Pinopsida > Pinales > Pinaceae > Pinus > Pinus tabuliformis. The sequence goes on from CM062818.1 coordinate 1,127,376,622, forward strand.
GGTGGAGATTCGATGATTTGGTTGTGTAAAAAGCGTTCAATGGTTAAAAGTTGTTTGAACATGAATGAAATTTTTTTTTGAGTTTTTCATGCTGCAGGAGAATGAATGGGGAATGTGAGTGAGGGTGACTGACAGGGAGAGAGTGAACAAGCTGAGGACCATTAAAGGGGCAGAGCACCCATGAACTCAGTGACTGTGTTTAAACGACAAAACTCCATGAAAACCAAAACCCTGTGTTTTTGGGGTTGTTGCAGGGTTTCTTCCTCACACCATGGTCCTAGAGGGAAGAGGTTAGGCCGAGACACCTGTTAGCAACATTGTGGATCCTTTTCCTTGCCAACCTACTGATTAGATGAAAGCATGAATGGAACAAACTGAAACACAACTACTTTGTTCTACCCTGTTGTAATGGACTGCATCTATTCAAGAAAATGAACAGAAAACAGGGAGCTACTTAAGTCAATGAGCAAGAAGGCCATGAGTCTGTGCTGAATCACTATAATGAAAATGCATCTACTTAACCAAATGAACAATCAAACCATGCATCTATGCTACTATTGTAATGGAAATGAACTACTTGAGAAAATGCACAAAAAACATGAATCTATACTGCTATTGTAATGAGAATGCCTCTGATTAAACAAATGAACAAAAAGCAGGAAGCTAAGCTACTTAACAATACAAGAAAGAGGAGCTTTGGCTGCTAGGGTTGGGCCCCAACCCAAGAGCTTCAGCCCTCTAAGTTAACTCAATACTAGCTCAAATCAAAACTCATCTTCATTATCAAAGAACACTGTATTACATCAAATTGTTACAAGTCTACAATTGACTATTGGTGACTGACTGACTATTTGACCAACTAACTTATGACTGGCTAAAAAAACTAAGGTCCTAAGCCTCCTTATTTATACATATGAAGTCTCAACAACTTCCCACAAAATCAGGGAGGTACAGCTCCCAACTTAATGGTAACTTGTCCTTTGACATTCACTAGCTCGGCTACCTTCTAGTAGGGAGGATGCTTGTACTTCCACTTGCTTGGTTGTCATGTTCTACTCCTGTGTGTACTTTCAGCTAATGGAGGGATATCGAATGGATGGGCAATAAATGAGGAGGATTTACCTCCTCTAATTCCTCTTTCTTGTCCCATCCGAGTTTTTACCAAGGTCTTTTACCATAGTTCCTTACTTTTACCCTTTTATCCCTGCATTTCCTTTGCTTTTATCCATTATTCCTCCATTACATGCACATTAGACCACAAAGCAAAATATCCGACTCTAACTCAACCCATAAGAAAAATATAATCAAAAGTATGCAATAAGTTGTGAGGATAGCTGGTTTGACTAATTTAGGAGGTGGATTAAGGCCAATTAAGGCCCATATAATTAATCAATGATGATACTCATCATCATGCCCCTACTAAAAGTGTTTCTCATCCTCTAAGCAACTTAGTGGCTCTAGTATCCTCTCTGATATCTCATGCTTCTGCTATCGTGTTTTCTTCCCTTTTATAATAGCCTACTTTCCTTTCTTCTTCTTCCCACTGATATTCCTTGATCATCAAGCTATGTGGCAATGTCTTTCATCCCTTTTTTAGCAGGCATGTATATTATTATTTCTTTAGTAGCCTAAATAGATCCTCATAATGTGTACTTTTCCCTTGGGCAACAAGGTACCTAAGTGTTAGCTGAGGATTATTTGCAAATAGATAATGGGTGTTGATTAAGGCCATGGGATTTGATTGTTTAGCTGCCTCTCTGTCCCTGAAGCCAATTAGCTCCTTTGTTTCTTGCTGCTTGTTCTTCTTCATTTTAATGCCTTCTTCTTCTTCTATTTCAGCGTCATGTTCCTTTGTATTAGTGTCTTCTTTATCCATCTCATCCCCATCTAGCTCGGTATCTGTTGTTTCTTGTTTTGTCTCCTCCTTACTGACAGAAGGACTAACATCATAGATGAAGGTTTTGATGTCATCCTCTACTGGTAAGTCAATGAAGACTGTCCATGTTATAGGGATCCTGAGGTTTTGGAGGACATAGCCTTTTTAGAGGAAATTTGCCACCTTTTTACTCACAAACCAACTACCTCTTAACCTTTACAACTTTTGATCACACGATGTAGATGAGTGAGTGAGTAGGATACTTACTTGTGGCCTTAATGTTGGTTTGTGTTATATTCTTTCCACGTAGTTAATAGGGGGTTTGAAGGGCACCCATAACCCCACTTTATGGACCATATGTTAGGTTGGGCGGACCCACCTATGGTTTTGTGCATGATTTTCGCACATGTTTTTTGGACGCGATGGTTTTCGGTCCATGGTATTGGACGCGATGGTTTTCGGTCCATGGTATTGGATGCTTCGGCATGTATAAATATGTATTGTAACATTGAAAGGACCATAATGAAAAATCAAGCTGGTAGTCCTAGTTTTGGGATCTAGGGAAAAATCTTTGTGCATATGTGTTTTATGGGTTATGCTCTCGCATTGTTTATTTTCTTTGTTTAAGAATTCGTATGCAGGTAATTTCTGTACAGGGTTAAAACTTACATTTGGTATCAGAGTTGTTTTGGCTTCAAGGGGACGCCTTTGCTGCTGAGGGGTTTCGCTCGGGCCTGTGGTAGACCCTGTTCAGTGGGAGATCTACGAGATCGATTCTGGTGGTGAAAGAAGATGGTGAGCAGTGGAAAGATAGAGATTGAGAAGTTCAATGGTAAGAATTTTGAGTTGTGGAAACTCAAGATGGAGGATCTGTTGGTGGATAAAGATCAGTGGATCGCGGTAGATACGGGTACTAAACCATCGGGAGTGACCGATGAAGAATGGAAGAAGTTGGATCGGAAGGCAAAGAGCACAATACGATTGTGTGTCTCAGATTCAGTATTGTTGAATGTATCAGGGGAAGCTACATAAAAGGCTTTGTGGGTCAAGTTAGGGACTTTGTTCCAATCTAAGTCTCTGGTGAATAAATTGTTCCTGCGGAAAAAGCTGCATAACCTGAGGATGAAAGATGGAGACTCGGTGACAGAGCATCTGAATGTGTTTAATACTGTGGTAAGTCAGTTATTATCTGTTGATATTAAAATTTCAGATGAAGATAAGTGCATCAGTCTATTGTGTTCTCTACCAGATTCGTGGGATAGTCTGGTTATTGCAATAGGTAGCAATGCAACTGCTTTGCAGTTTGATGAAATAGTCTCAACCTTGCTGACGGAGGAGATGAGACGGAAAAATATGGACAACCAGAATGGTGATGCCTTGTCTGTACGAGGATGGTCCCAGAACAGAAACAAAAATAAGTCATCGAGTGGGAGATCTAAATCTAGAGGGGGATCTAAATCTCCAGGAAAACCTACAAAGGTGGTGTGCTGGAAATGTGGAAAGGAAGGGAACTTCAGAAGGGATTGTAAATCTAAAGCTCCTGATAAAGGAAAGGGATCTGATGATACTCCTTCTGCAGAGGTGAAAACCACCTCAGATGAAGGTGGGGATGTGTACTTGGCTTCTTCAAGTACACATGTAGATCATGAGGCATGGTTGATTGACTCAGGTGCATCCTTTCACTTCTCTCCCCATAGAGAGTGGTTCTGCGAGTATGAGAAATACGATGGTGGTGATGTCTTCTTAGGAGATGATAGGAAGGCTAGAATCATTGGTCGGGGAAAAGTAAAGTTGAAGTTGCAAGGTGGAAGGGTTAGAACACTTCCGGGTGTTCTACATATTCCTGCATTGGCCAGAAATCTGATTTCTGTAAGCAAGTTGGATGATGCAGGTGTAAAGACGGTGTTCGAGAAAGATACCTGCAAGATCGTTCGAGGAGCACTGATATTAATGCGGGGAGTTCGGATTGGAACTCTGTACAAGTTGCAAGGTAGCACTGTTGTTGATGGGTGCAATATTTCTATGGTTCCTGAAATGGATTAGAGAATCTAGTGGTCTCTGGAGAGAAGACCATGTTGTGGCATCAAAGGCTTGGACATATTGGAGAGAAGGGCCTTCGAATACTTCATGGTAAAGGTATGGTAGAAGGTATGAATAATAGCTCTCTGGATTTTGATTTCTGTGAAAATTGTGTATATGGGAAGCAGAATCGGGTGAGTTTCCCCTCTGGTGGTAAGAGGACGAAACAGATATTAGAGCTTGTGCACAGTGATGTGTTTGGACCTGTGAAGGTTCCATCACTGGGTAAGTCTGTGTACTATGTATCATTCATAGATGACTTCTCAAGGAATACATGGATATATTTTCTTAAGAAGAAATCTGAAGTCTTTGACAGGTTTAAAGAATTTAAGGCTCTGGTGGAAAATCAGACAAAGAAGAAGATAAAGGTGCTGAGGACAGATAATGGTGGAGAATTTTGCAGCAAGGAATTTGAAGAATTTTGTAAGAAGTGTGGTATAGCACGGCAGAAGACTACTCCATATACACCTCAGCAAAATGGAGTCGCAGAAAGAATGAACAAGACGTTGATGGAAAGGGCAAGAAGCATGCTCCGTGGTGCCGGGTTAGGACAGGAATTCTGGGTAGAGGCGGTGGATACTGCATGTTACCTGATCAAAAGATCACCTTCATCAGCGTTGGAGGATAAGACTCCACAAGAAGTATGGACTGGTAAGAAACCCTCTCTTTCACATCTAAGGGTATTTGGATGTGATGCATATGTACATGTTCCAAAGGAGAAACGAACCAAGTTGGATAGTAAATCTGAAAAGTGCATCTTTATTGGGTATAAGGATGGTTTAAAGGGTTATAAGCTTTGGAACCCAGTCACACGGAAGGTTGTGTATAGCCGAGATGTGTTGTTCAGAGAGGTAAAATATGTTATTCAACATGAAGTCCAACCAAAGGAACCTGAGAAGATAGAGTTTGAGCCAAAGGAGGAAGAATCAGACTCTGCAGTAGAGGAGGAATCAGAAGGTGAAGAGCCACAAACTCCGGCTGTGAGAAGATCGGTTCGAGAAAGAAGGCAGCCAGAAAGGTATAGTCCATCTGCTTTCAGTTCAAATTTTGCTTTGTCTATTACTGATAATGATCCCAGAACTGTGAAGGAAGCAGTGGATTCAGAGGATGGAAAACTCTGGAAAGAGGCCATGGTCGATGAAGTGGCATCTTTGCACAAAAATGAGGCTTGGGATCTGGTGGAGTTGCCAGCTGGAAGGAAACCCATTGGTAGCAAATGGGTGTTCAAGAAGAAGACAAATGCAGAAGGAAAGGTGGAGAAATACAAAGCTCGGTTGGTAGCAGAAGGTTATTCCCAGGTGCCGGGAATTGATTTGGTGATATTTTTTCTCCTGTTGCCAAGGTAACTTCTATTAGATTACTTTTATCTGTTGCTGCTGCTTTTGATTTTGAGGTAGAATAGATTGATATGAAGACAACATTTCTTCACGAGGATTTGGAAGAGGAAATCTACATGAAGCAACCTGAAGGCTTTGCGGTGAAGGGTAAGAAAGAACTGGTATGCAAGTTAAAGAAGTCTTTGTATGGGTTAAAACAGTCACCAAGGATGTGGTATCAAAAATTTGATACATTTATACGGGTACTTGGCTTCACCAGAAGCAAAGCAGATCATTGTGTGTATTTTAAATTAATTGGTAACCATATTATTTATCTGGTCTTGTATGTGGATGATATGTTGCTGGTTGGAAATGACAAAGAAATTATCTAGGATTTGAAGACCCAATTGTCCTCCAAATTCGACATGAAAGATCTTGGTGCTGCAAACTATATTTTGGGCATGGAAATTAAAAGAGATCATTCAAAGAGGAAGCTCTGGTTAAACCAGAGGAAGTATGTCGAGACAATACTCCAGAGGTTTAATATGCAGGATAGTAAACCGGTGAAGGTTCCTATTCCTATAGGTGTGAGGTTATCTGTTGAACAGTGTCCCAAGACACAAGAAGAGGAAGAGGACATGTCCCGTGTTCCATATGCAAGTGCAGTGGGTAGCCTGATGTATGCAATTGTCTGTACTAGACCAGACATTGCACATGCAGTGGGAGTATTGAGCAAGTTTATGTCAAAACCTGGGAAGGAGCACTGGACAATAGTGAAGAGGGTTTTCACGTATTTGCGTGGCACTAGTGATTATGGTTTGTGCTACCAAGGAAGACCAGGATTGGACAGAGTGTTGGATATTCATGGCTTTGTTGATGCAGACTGGGCTGGAGATCTGGATCAGAGAAGATCTACAAGTGGGTATGTGTTTAACCTATTTGGAGGTGCAGTCAGTTGGATGAGTAAGAAACAATCTGTAGTGGCACTATCAACTACAGAGGCAGAATACATGGCAGCCACTCATGCAAGCAAGGAAGCAGTTTGGTTGCAGAGATTGTGTTCAAGTATGGGGTTAGTACAAGGAGCTATAAGAATAGACTGTGACAACCAAAGTGCAATTTTCTTGGCAAAGAACCCTGCTTATCATTCAAAGACAAAGCACATTGATGTTCAATATCACTTTGTGAGGGATATGATAGAATACAGAAAGGTGTTGCTGGTAAAGGTGGACACTTTAAAGAATACTGCAGATGCATTGAAAAAATCTATGAGCTCTGAGAAGTTCTCTTGGTGTAGAGAAGCAATGGGAATCTCAGGGCTGAAAAAATGACTAAACTCTCCTGTGGCCGCCTGTGGAAAGAAAACAACAAGTGGGAGATTGTTGGGTTGTGTTATATTCTTTCCACGTAGTTAATAGGGGGTTTGAAGGGCACCCGTAACCCCACTTTATGGGGTCCGGGGCAGCGCCCCAGAAAATTTTGGTTTTGGACTATATGTTAGGTTGGGAGGACCCACCTATGGTTTTGTGCATGATTTTCGCACATGTTTTTTGGACGCGATGGTTTTTGGTCCATGGTATTGGATGCTTCGGCATGTATAAATATGTATTGTAACATTGAAAGGAACATATTGAAAAATCAAGCTGGTAGTCCCGGTTTTGGGATCTAGGGAAAAATTTCTGTGCATATGTGTTTTATGGGTTATGCTCTCACATTGTTTATTTTGTTTGTTTAAGAATTCGTATGTAGGTAATTTATGTACAGGGTTAAAACCTACACTTAATGCCACGCAATAGTTGTCAAAGATCAGAGGAGCTCCTGATGGTCATTCTTCTTCCCCCTCTATTTTCTACTAATGGTTTCCTGACTGCAGATTGGATGTTGTTGCATGTATGGTCACCTTTCTAGCTCTTTTGTTGTCTGCTGATGATGTCTCTGACTGTAGATCAAATACTACTGCATGTACAAAGGGAGTAGGAGTGTGTGTGAAGGCAAGGATGATGGTAATTGATGAGGTGATACCGTGGAAAACACAATCTTCTCCTGAATTGAAGTAGTGAAGTGAAAAAACAATGGAATCCATGGAGGGATGCATGGTAAGGAGTGGGGGAGATGAACATATGTGCGGTAGGGCCCCCTTTGGATCTTCTCTCTACTCCTCGATTGTCTTTCTCACCCTCTTGCAAACAACAATTATGCTTTTTTCTTTTTCTTCTATACATACATATATATATATATATATATATATATATATATATATATATATATATATATATATGTACATATAACACTTAGGCTGCCTCAGAGAGGTTTTCACCCTAGATATCTGCCCTGGGTGCCTCAAGGAAGCTTTTCACCTAGGGATCTGCTTTTTCTTTCCTTTTTTCTCATCCTTGGGTTGCCTCATGGAGGTTTTCAACCCCAAAGATGGGAATCGAGGTTTTCATCTGAATCTTTATTCTGTTTTGTTTTTTTCTTTTCATCTGTGACCTAATGAGGGAGGAGCTGAAACTTGCTCCACTATCATCAATGTCTTATTGATGCTGTCATTGAACTCTTGTTTAGATGAATGCCTCTTGTATAATTTCAATCTGTGTCCATTAACCAGCAATGGAATGGCTTCTTTATCAATAGTCGTGATTCGCACTGAACCATATTCATGACATTTTTCCACCACATATGGTCCGAGCCACCTTGTTCTTAGATTTCCCTTGAAGTTCTTGTAACTTGAATCATATAAAAATGATTAGTCTCCTTCTTGAAACAACTTCTCCTTGATATTCTTGTCATGCCAAATCTTTCTCTAAAGCTGAATTATCTCTGTTTGGAGGAGGGCCTGCATTCTAAATTCATCTAGGCCATTCAAATGGAACATCCTTTCTTTTTGTGCATGACTAAGATCTAGATCTAGTTGAGCTGTCATCCTCAATGTGTTATATACAAATTCAATGGACATAAAATCCTTTTTCCCATAAACAGGCTCATAGGGTGTAAATCCAGTGGTGGTCTTCAATGTTGTATTATAGGCCCAGGTGGCCTCAGCTAGTCTCTCAGCCTAGTCCTTTTTGTTGTTGTTCACTAGCTCGGTCAGTATGTTATCCAGTGCTTTATTGGTCACCTCCCCTTGCCCATTAGTTTATGGATGATAAGGAGTGGAGGTCATATGTTTGATCTTGTGATGCTTGAGCAGTGTTTTGATCATGTTGGAGGTGAATTGGCTGCCTTGGTATATGACTAGTTCTCTAAGGTACCCAAATTTGTAGAATATGTTCTCCCTTAGAAACTTAGCCACCTTTTATTTTGTTGCTGCCTTGATTGCTTTGGTTTCTGCCCACTTACTTAGATAATCATTGCACACAATGTTGTGTTGGTTTTGCTTTAAAGGAGGGTTGATAGGCCCAATGAAGTGAATGCCCCACTTGTCAAATGACCCAAAAGTCACTTGGGGTTATAGGGACATTTCATCCCTTGGAGTCAGCTTTCCCATCCTCTGGCACCAATCACACTGACTAACATATTTCTTCACATCCTGATGAAGAGTAGGCTAGTAATATTCTACTTGCAACACCTTGAATTTTGTCCTTTTTGCTACAAAGTGACCTCCACAGGGCCGATCATGATAGGTCAGAAGGATGTAAAAGACCTCTTCTTCCCTTATTCATCTTCTCAAAATCTAATTTGGGCCAAGTTTGAAAAAATTTCCCCCAATCCAGGTGAAGGGGGAACTTTTCCTAATTATCTTGCTTTTCTCTCTGGAGGGCAGGTTTGGTGGGAACTGTACTAACACCAGGTAGTTTTCTATATCAGCAAACCATGGGGAGAGTAGTAAAATAGTGAATAAGTGCTCATCTAGGAACTGATCATCCCCCATTCCTTCTTCACCTGCAGGAAGATTCGCTCTAGACAGAAAGTTAGCAACAACGTTTTCTTTACCAGACTTATCAACAATAGTGAAATCAAACTGCTGCAATAAAAGTAACCATCTTATGATTCTAGCATTTACATCTAGTTTGTTCATTAAATATTTAATTGCAGCGTGATCAGTATGCACAAATGTCTGATAGCCTATAATGTAATTCCTAAACTTGTTCAATGAATGCACAATATCCAGGAGTTCTTTTTCTGTCACGATATAGTTTAGTTCAACCTTGGACAGGTTTTTACTGGTAAAGTAGATGGCATAAGGAAATTTCTCTTCTACTAGTCCTAAGGCTGCTCCTATGGCTTTATGTGAGGCATCAACATGTATGTGAAATGGGAGGGCCCAGTTTGCACCTCTAAGGATTGGTGTAGTGGTTACTTTATCCTTTTAAATGTACAAGACCTCTTGACAATGCTTTGACCATATAAATTCAAAATCTTTGACAAATAATCCAAACAAAGGAGAGGCTATCTTATTGAAGTATTTTATGAATATTATCTAATATCCAGATAGCCCTAAGAAACTCCTAACATCTCCTTGCTTTTGTGGAGGTGGGACCCTTTGGATGATTGCTAATTTGTTTGGGTCCACCTGCAGTCCTCTCTGAGATATTGAGTGACCTAGCACGGTACCTTCAGTCATGAGGAATTCACATTTTTCTAGACTGAGGGACATGTTCATCTCAATGCATTTGCATAATAATTTGCCTAAGTTAGTTAGCGCCTCTTGGAAATCACAACCATAAGGTGTAAAATAATCCATCTAGATCTCCACATCGTCATGAACTAATTCAGCAAAAATACTTAGGACTTCTCTCTGGAAGGTGGCAGGAGCATTGCACAGGCTGAAAGGAAGGACCCTATCGGCAAACGTGCCCCAAGGACAGGTGAAAGTGGTCTTATCCTGGTCTTCTGGGCAGATTTGGATTTGGTTGTACCCACTGAATCCATCTAGGAAAGAAAAGAAATTCTTCCCTTCCAGGCCATCTAACACTTGATCAATGAAGGGTAAGGGAAAATGATCCTTCTTGGTGGCTTTTTTCAGCTCCCTATAATCAACACAAATCCTCCACTTCCCATTCTTCTTGGGCACTAACACCAAAGGAGAGAGCCACTCATTGTCGAAGATAGAGTGAATGAACCCTACATCTAACAGTTTCTGCAGTTCTTCCTTGACTATGTCTTTGAGGGTTTGATTCATTCTCCTTTGGGGTTTCCTGACTGGCTTGCAGCCTTCCTTGATGTATATATGGTAAGTACACACCGAGGGGTGTACTCCCTTCATTTCCTTGTAGTTCCAAGCAAAGGATTCTAGGTTCTCTTTCAACCAGTTGCATAGTTGTTCCTCCTCTAAAGAAGAGAGAGATGGATTAATCTTCAAGGTTTTATCTGGCACAAATTTGATGGTTTTGACTTGGATTGGGTTGGAATCATCCAAGCATAAGTCAAATGGATGACTGCTCAGCGTTTCTTTTACTTCTTCTTCTAGGGGTAATAGACTGGGAGTTGGACTTTGGAGCAGGTGTTTAATTATATCATCCTCATCTCATTATCCTCCTCCTATGATGGCTTCCAAAGTATACTGTTCAGCAGAATAAAGCTCATCTTCTTCCTCCTCCTCCAACCATAAAGGTAAGTCAGTTCTAGGGACGGTTGAGCAAGAGGGTATAGGACTAATTGCTTGGACATATGCCCACTCTTGATGGTCATATCCTAGCTCTGCAGCTAATGTTAGCATCAGTTGTGGCCAACCATGGCCTCCCAGGGATGAGAGGGTAACCAATTAGCTTAGCCTTAGGTTGGAGAACTAGGAAATAGGTTGGGTACTCCCAAGAATCAATGGAGACCATCACATCCTCCACAATTCCCTCAGCGGTGACTATGGAACGGTCTACAAGTTGCAGCACTATTCTGGTCTTACTTAATGACCCTTGAAGGTTAAGCTTTAGCATGGTGTCCTTTGTCATCACATTAATGGCAGCCCAAAGATCAATCAGAGTGTGAGGGGCACTGGTGCCATTGATGTGGACATCAACTACAGGGCTTCTAGGGTCTAAGTATTTTGGACATATTGCCTACCCCAGCATTAAGTTAGATAACTACCTAATGACATTAATGGTAGGAGCATCCCCTTTTCTTCTTTCTGGATGCTTAAAACACTTCTCCTTAATTAATTTATTATAAATAGGCACATCTTTGATTGCCTGGAGAAGGGGAATCTTTACACATAGGCTTTCCAATTCTCCCAGAATTTCAGTTTCTTCTTGGGTAGGTTGGTGTGGTTGGGCTAGTCTTTTAGGAAAGGGTGGATTTTCTTTAAGGTTGCTTTCCTCTCTTTTTTCCTCAACCTTCATCTCTGGAGAGGGAGGTTGGTTATCTGGGAGAATTCTCCCAGATCTCAGGTTGATCTCCTGAATTTCAACAACATAAGTTGGGTATGATGTCTCTCCACCGTATGTTTGTTGGGCTTGCCTATTGTTTGCGTTTGAATTTGGCTGGGCAGGCATCTGGGGTTGCCTAGGTGGAGCATAGTGCAGGAGTCGCAGTTGGTTAGGTGATGGAGGAAATAGAACTGGAACATTGTTGAATTGGGGCCTCCACCCCTTCGATGGGGTATTCCACTGATGTTGTGGCTGATTGTATGGTTGAAATGACTGGTTGGGTGGCTAGGAATGATATTGAGATGCATAGGACCAAGGATGGGATGTAGACCAAGAAGGATTGGTAGGGGGTCCCCAAGAAGGTGTAACTGTGTTTTGGTTGGGTCTATAATATGCATGGGATGATCCTTGCATACCCTACTTGTATGGTCTAGGCCTAGAAGGTACCTTTTTGTTGATGTATCAAAGCTTCTCATTGACCCCTTCAGCTCCTTGGTATACAGCTTTGAGTCCAGTTAAGGAAGAGCACTTGTATGTGGAGTGGTTTTCTTCATAGACTGAGAAAACCTCTATAGAGTTTAATGGGCATTCATTCCTAGGATGCCTTCTGGTGCCAGGGATCTATCTGCTTCCTCTTTCTTTCTTCTGATATTCATGGTATCCAATTGCAAGGGAAGGATTTGCAGCATATCACTTTTGAAGTCCTCCAGCATATTTCCAATTTCACCCTTGATGTATGAGTTGGAAGATGAGGTACTAGCCATAAGTCAACTACTTCTACCCTTGTTTCTGGTTGCCCTAGAATGGTTTCTAAAGATAGTCTTGATGTCCTCATAGGGTAGTTAGTAGATATCTCCTCCTGATAACATATGTAAAGTGTCTAGGATATCCTCCCTTATTCCTCTAAAAAAGACTAACTTCAGTGACTTAGGCTCAAGCGTGCACCTGGCCCTTTTGTAACTGAGTTGGAACCTTTCTTCATAGTCTTCTAGGGATTCATCATGGCCTATGGTCATCCTAAAAATCTCATCCTTAGTGTCTTTTGACCTAGAGTAGTCCCTATATTTGTTGTTAAAGGCCTACTGCATCTGAGCCCATGTCGTTATACTATCTCCAGGTAAACCCATGAACTAGCGTAATGTTGCATCCTTGAGGTAGACTGAAACATTTTCAACTTCTGCTCATCATCTATGTAGTCATAGGTTCAGCAGACAACAACAAACTCAAATAGGAAGGTGTTAGGGTCCTCTATGGTCAAGCCATGGAAATGAGGTAGAGAAAAGGGTCTTATGTTTTGCATTTTAGTGTCCCCATTGGTTTCCCTAATGGGGAAGGCACTCACGATTATCCCTCTATCTCCTCTGTCATTTAAGCATTCAACCATTAGTTCAGTAGGAATAGGTTCTTCCTCTTCTTCTTCCCCTATAGGTTCTTCAAATATATCAAGTTGCTCACCTAAAGGGGCTTCCAATTCCCCGTCAGTGAAGAAGAAGGGAGGTTGACTGTTGGATGAGGTGAGGGTGATGGTAATAATTTTCCTGAAGTATCCCTAATCCTACGAGGCATGAAAGGAAATGTTTCTGGGTTTTTGTGAGATTTTTCTTGACAGCTAGAAAGTAATTTCAGAATGAAAATTGTTGGTTAAATGAAAAATACTTAATAGAAAGGAAACTACTTTGCAGAATTGAAATTGTTGATGGAATAAAAACCACTAACAAAAAGAAACTACTTGTTGAATTGAAATTGTTGACTGAATGAAAATACACTACTTACAGAAAGAAAAATACTTACTAAATTGAATTTCTTGTTGTAGGAAAGGAAACTAGATTAACTTATAGAATTGAAAGGAAAGAAGATAAATAACAAAATGACAGAAAGAAGCTAGATTACTTTTGTAGAAATAAAATAATGGAAGAAAGTTGGAAACTAGAAAATAGAAGAAAAGAACAATAATCACTACTACTCTGACACCTCCCTATAAATGGCACCAAAAAGTGATGAGCCTAGGTATTGCAGCAAGAATGTTGCAACTCCCAGGGCTACCATCTTTACTTATCAACCCGAGGTTCGTACAAACTTGGAGGTGACTGTGCTATATACACAAGTAGAAGTGAAGGTACTGCCTATTGTCATGGCTCATCTGGCAAGAGACCCCAAGGGTTCCAAACCAGACTTCTATAGGGTCAGAAGAAGCTTGTTTTTATGGAAGGAGAGCAAACCTAGTCCAGGGGAGAGCTATTCTACTACAGAAATGAAGAAAACAACATGCAAGCCTAACTCACACCAAACCCTAGCTAACCAGTTGCACAACTATGCTAAGCAAAATCATAAATTAACACTAACCTACTGTTGATATCTAAGTTGCAGAAGTAAGGCAGCAAAACTAAGCTAAGGGGTGAAAAATGGACACTAGGCTAAGCCTGCATCTAAGCAGGAGAATGGTTAGAGGCAAAAATGGTGAAAAGAGGACGTGGGTAAGCAAAAGAGCATGAGGATTGTTGGATCAGGTGGGTGAAGGGTAGATGAACAGTCAAGATCAAACAGTAGGAGGGTACATAAACAAATCGGTGGACATGGTGGCCTAACAAGATGGACAACTAGGATTATATTGCACGAGTAGTGGGCAAATGGACGACGAAGATCACGGGCAAGAGAGAACGTGCGGAAATGGTATTGGGTGAAGCGAGAGTTGTCAGATCTTGCAAGGTAGGTCGATGGTGGAGGTTGAAGCATGAAAAGAAATGTGCAAAAAGTGACAAGCGGGTTTGGAGGGCGGTAACTAGGATATCCCACGCCCTCAAAGCCATAAATGGTTTTGGGTAATTTCATACGATTAGCCTCCTCGGTCGACATGTAGCATGGGGAAACTGCCCATATCATGTGCCCTCAGCCTGATAACGGTCGGAAGGAAATCCACGTGATATGGCGCGAGGACTATTGGATCTATCAAAGTAGATCTATGGTGAAGAGGTGACTGAGCAGGTTGGTGAGTGGGTGTGTGAAAACCATTAGATCTGATAAGGCAAATCGACGACGGGGATTTAAAATGGGGAAAATCAAATGCGAAAATGAATTCGGACGGTGATTGGACAATTTGGTTGTGTAAAAAGCGTTTGACGGTTAAAAACTGTTTGAACGTCAATGAATAGCTTCTACTGAGCTTTTCATGCTGCAGGAGAATGAATGGGGAATGTGAGTGAGAGCGACTAACAGGGAGAAATTGAACAAGCTAAGGGCCATTAAAGGGGCAGATCACCCATGAACCCAGTGACTGTGTTTAACCGACAGAACTCCATGAAAACCAAAACCTTGTGTTTTTGGGGTTGTTGTAGGGTTTCTTCCTCACACCATGGTCCCAGAGGGAGGAGGTGAGGCCGAGACACCTGTGAGAAACCTTGTGGATCTTTCTCCTTGCCAACCTACTGATTAGATTAAAGCATGAATGGAACAAACTGAAACACAACTACTCTATTCTACCCTGCTGTAATGGACTACAACTATTTAAGAAAATGAACAGAAAACAAGGAGCTACTTAAGTCAATGAGAAGGAAATCCATGAGTCTGTGTTGAATCATTGTAATGAAAATGCATCTACTTAACCAAATGAACAATAAAACCATGCATCTATG
Organism: Pinus tabuliformis; assembly: GCA_031772625.1. Taxonomy (NCBI): domain Eukaryota; kingdom Viridiplantae; phylum Streptophyta; class Pinopsida; order Pinales; family Pinaceae; genus Pinus; species Pinus tabuliformis. The sequence continues at coordinate 1,127,391,824 of CM062818.1, forward strand.
CTACTGCTGTAATGGAAATGAACTACTAGAGAAAATGCACAAAAAGCATGAATCTATATTGCTGTTGTAATGAGAATGTCTCTAGCTAAATAAATGAATAGAAAGAAGGACACTAAGCTACTTAACAATAAAATAAAGAGGAGCTTTGGTTGCTAGGGTTGGGCCGTAACCCAAGAGCTTCAACCCTCTAAGTTAACTCAGTGTTGGCTCAAATCAAAATTCATCTTCATTATCAAAGAACATTGTATTACATCGAACTGTTACAAGTCTGCAATTGACTATCGGTGACTGGCTGACTATCTGACCAACTAACTTATGATTGGCTTAAAAAACTAAGGTCCTAAGCCTCCTTATTTATACATTTGAAGTCTCAATGACTTCCCTCAAAATCAAGGAGGTACAACTCCCAAATTAATGGTAGCTTGTCCTTTCACATTCACTAGCTCGGTTGCCTTCTAGTAGGGAGGTTGCATGTACTTCCACTTGCTTGGTTGTATTGTTGTACTCCTAATTTGGTTTTTTTTACTTTCAGTCGATGGAGGTATATTCGAATGGATGGGTTGTAAATGAGGAGGATTTACCTCCTCTAATTCCTCTTTCTTGTCCCATCCGAGTTTTTACCAAATTATTTTACCATAGTTCCTTGCTTTTACCCATTTATCCCAACATTTCCTTTGCTTTTATCCTTTTTTCCTGCATTACATGCACATTAGACCACAAAGCAAAATATCCAACTCTAACTCAACCCATAAGCAAAATATAATCAAAAGTATGCAATAAGTTGTGAGGATATTTGGTTTTACTAAGTGAGGAGGTGTATTAAAGCCAATTAAGGCCCATATAATTACTCAATGATGAGACTCGTCACTCTTATTCTTCCTTCCTGCTTTTCTCTTTTCCTTCTTCTTCTTCCTATGTTTTATTTGTCTCTACCTCCTCTTCTTCCCACAGTTCTTCCTCTTCTTCTTTAGGTTCTTCCTCTTCTTCCCACAGTTCTTCCTCTTCTTCTTTAGGTTCTTCCTCTTCTTCCCATAGTTCTTCCTCTTCTTCTTCAGGTTCCTGTTGTTCTTCCTCAATTTCTTCTTCTTCCTCCTCACCACTAGAGGTTGGGTCGCTCTCATATTCAATTGCTTCAATTACAGTCTCCCTGTCCATGTCTGTAAATGTGGACCATAGAATAGGGACTCTTAACTGGCTCAAGCCATCTTCTCGTATGAGCTTGATGAGTCCATGATGTGCCAAAAATTGATGTTCTCCTTCCTTTACCTTTAGTCTCATGTCTATTATTGATTGCAATAAGAAGTAGGGTACACTAAGTCTTTTGTTAAGGGGTAACTCCTCTCCAAATCTCAACTCATGGAGGAATCTAAATTATTAACCATAGATTATACTGAGCCTTTTTAATTAAAAATTTGGGGCCACATTGGAAGCCACATTCATATCCATGTTTTGATATTTGGACTTTGCTTGAGATTCAATTGGAAACCATGGTTCGTTGAAATTCAATGTTTTACTTTTATGGTTTGGTTGAAAAGATAGATCATTATGGAAGTTAAAATATCTCAAGTTTTAATTTAAGAATTGAATATATGTTTAGAAAAGATAGACCATTATGGAAGATAAAATATGTAAATGATTGAATATATGTTTAAAAAGATAGACCATCATGGAAGACAAAATACGTGAGTTCGCATTTTATTTCAAGAGTGGTTTGTTTTTTTTGGGTGGGTAAGAATTGAATATATGTTTAGGTTAATATTGAAACTTTTTTCTCGATGTAACTTTTCATGTTTCCTGGGGTGATATCTCAAAGGATTAATTCTATCATGGAAAAATTCTTATGGTCTGGTAGCAAGCTTGAGGGTAAGTTCAACCTAGCTAGTTGGTCCACGCTTCCACGACCGATAGAAGGAGGGTGGGGATTTATGGAGTCAGAGAAATTTAGTAAATCCATTGTTATTATAAACATGTGGCATGCATTAAATGGGTCGAGCCTATGGCATGATGTCATTAGAGGTAAATATATGTTTGGGCAGTCATTGGCTGAATGGATCAAGGGAGGGGCCTTTTATCTCTTCGACTATATGGAATGTATGATGAAACGAATAATCTACTTGATGACATTTTCTAGATGGGATGTGAGGGATGGATCTTTAATTGTAGTAGGCCTGGATATGATGTTGGGAATGTCGGGACACCATCCTTTAACTTCATATCTAATTGAATTTATTCACAGTAAGGGATATTTCTCCCTCCAACAGTACAACATAGAACAAGATAATCCCACTACAGAACAAAGATGGATAACAAAGGAGGAATTAGGACTTGAGGGTGGATTTTCAGTGAATGGGAGAAATACATCATGGATTTAAGGGATGTTGGAATGGGCATACAAACAGGGAAGGAAATGATTTTTTGGGGAGGCACAAAGAGAAAGGATAATCCATAGGTAAAATTCATATACAAAAGCTTTCCATTTCCAGGTGAGAAATATGAACATTTTAATTGGTTCAAGTTACTTGGGGAGGGGAAACTCCAAATAAACTGAAATTTTTTTGGATGATTGATATTACATGATCATGTTTTGACCAGGAACAACCTACAGAAGAGTGGATTTATTGGGCCAGGGGTGTGTATCTTTTGTCAGCGAGGACCAGAGACCGTAGAACAACTTGTTCCTACATTGTTCCTACTGGAAGGCAGTTTGGGAAGGGGTACTTAACTCTTTCAACATAAAGGTATGTTATGTGGCTCATTCTGTTGTGGGATGCATCAAATTATGGTATAAAAAGAACAAAACTTTTCGATTCCTGCCTCTATATATTATATGGTCAATATGGAAATCAATAAATTCTGCTATCTTCCAAGAAAATATTATTTCTGTTAGAACTATCATCATAAAATATGTCTCTTTCTTCAATGAAAAGGGACCGATAAAGGAGAAGGTTAAGATAAGATAGGTAAGGTTTAGAGACACCTTCGGAAGGTACCCTGTTGGATTTTTTGATGTAGCTCGTAGGCATCAAAAGTGTGGTTGTGGTGCTTTCTTAGTCATGAAACCTAGCACTTTCTATCATTTATGGTGGGAAGGAGGTGAAGGGACCAACAACCAAGCTGAGGTGATAGGGTTATGGGGGATTTTGAAAGCAATGAAGTGGATAGGGATGGTAAATATTTAGATATATGACAATGCAAAGGGGGTCATCGACTGGGTAAGAGAGCACAACAAATTCAAACCACCTATTTTAAGTAATTAGATGGATCAGATTAGAGATTTGATTAAATCATTTCAGAAAATTAATTTTAAACACATCTACAGAGAGAAAAATATGATTTCCGACCTCCTATTATGGAAGATAAACTATGTAAAGAATTGAATATATGTTTAAAAAGATAGACCATCATGGAAATACGTGAGTTCGCATTTTATCTTAAGAGTGGTTTGTTTTTTTTGGGTGGGTAAGAATTGAATATATGTTTAGGTTAATATTGAAACTTTTTTTCTCGACGTAACTTTTCATGTTTCCTAGGGTGATATCTCGAAGGAGTAATTCTATCATGGAAAAATTCTTATGGTCTGGTAGCAAGCTTGAGGGTAAGTTCCACCCAGCTATTTGCTCCATGCTTCCACGACCAATAGAAGGAGGGTGGGGATTTATGGAGTCAGATAACTTTAACAAATCCATTGCTATTATAAACAAATGGTGTGCATTAAATGGGTCGAGCCTATGGCATGGTGTCATTAGAGGTAAATATATGTCTGGGCAGTTGTAGGCTGAATGGATCAGGGGAGGGACCTCTTATCTCTCGACTATATAGAATGGTATGATGAAACAAATAATCCAATTGATGACATTTCCTAAATGGGAAGTAAGGGATGGATCTTTAATTGAAGTAGGCCCAGATGCGATGTTGGGAATGTCGGGACACCATTCTTTATATTCATAGTTAATTGAATTTATTCACAGTAAGGGATATTTCTCCCTCCAACAATACAACATAGAACAAGATAATCCCATTGTAGAACAAACATGGATAACAACGAAGGAATTAGGACTTGAGGGAAGATTTGCTATGGAATGAGAGAAATACATCATGTATTTAAGGGATGTTGGAATTGGCATACAAATAAGGAAGGACATGATTTCTTGGGGAGGCACAAAGAAAAAGGATAATCCATAGGTAAAATGCATTTACAAAATTTTTCCACTTCCTGGTGAGAAATATGAACAGTTTAATTGGTTCAAGTTACTTGGAGAGGGGAAACTCTGAATAAACTAAAATGTTTTGGATGGTTGATATTACATCATCATTTTTTTACCAGGAACAACCTGGAGCAGAGGGGACTTATTGTGCCACGGGTGTGTATCTTTTGTCAGCGACGGCCAGAGACCGTAGAACACTTGTTCCTGCATTGTTCCTACAAGAAGGTGGTTTGGGAAGGGGTACTTAACTCTTTCAACATAAAGGTATGTTTTGTGGCTCATTCTATCTCGGGATGAATCAAATTCTGGTATAAAAAGAACAAAAATTTTCAATTCCTGCCTCTATATATTATATGGTCAATATGGAAATCAATAAAAAAAATTATCTTCCAAGAAAATATTATTTGTGTTAGAACTATCATCATATAATATGTCTCTTTCTTCAATGAAAAGGGACCGATAAAGGAGAAGGTTAAAATAAGATAGGTAAGGTTTAGAGACACCTTGGGAAGGTACCCTGTTGGATTTTTTGACATAGCTCGTAGGCATCAAAAGTGTGGTTGTGGTGCTTTCTTAGTCATGAAACCTAGCACTTTCTATCATTTATGGTGGGAAGGAGGTGAGGGGACCAACAACCAAGCTGAGGTGATAGGGTTATGGGGGATTTTGAAAGCAATGAAGTGGATAGGGATGGTAAATATTTAGATATATGACAATGCAAAGGGGGTCATCGACTGGGTAAGAGAGCACAACAAATTCAAACCACCTATTTTAAGTAATTGGATGGATCAGATTAGAGATTTGATTAAATCATTTCAGAACATTAATTTTGAACACATCTACAGAGAGAAAAATATGATTGCCGACCTCCTATCCAAGAGAGGACTTAAGTTACTTCTAGGTATGTTCCACAACGCCATCTTTGAAAATAACATAAGGATCAAGGTTGATAGTCCCATTTGTAATTAAGGTTTCTTATCAAGGAAAAGACTATAACAATATTATGGATGTACAAGGAACGTGATTTGAAAACACGAAGTCAGAGAGTGACAGGGAAAGACCATATTTAGAGGAACATTTTTAAGTTTGCAAGAGTTTAATGGCAAGAGAAGCTTTCTTTCCTCTGGGGGAACATCTTTTCTTTTAATTGTTTCTATATATTTTATGTGACTAATCGAATCTGCTTTTTATTTGTAAGAGGTTAATGTAATGTTTTAATTTGTATTTTGGTACCTCCTTTTGTTAGAAGCATCGTTCGAGCCTCGGGCATTTTGGATTGTAGTAGGGATGGTATCATAGGTTACACTTCTATGTGGTATGTTGATGGAAGCAGAAACGTGAATATGTAAACTTTCTCATCATTTATGAATGAGAGCATCATTTTTTTTCTTCTGAAAAAATATGATAATTTTGGACCTGCGCAAAATTAGCGCTCCGAGAGTGAGACTGGATGAGCATGCATTGTGTCATTTGAAATGTCCTTTTTATTTTAGTTGAGTTATGAAATGTTTCCTGAGAGTTATAATTTTCTAAATATAATAATTTCAGAGTTTCATTTTTAAATATATCTATTTTTGTGTGATAGTTATAGATGAAAATATATTAATATATGAATTTTCTAGACATGTCTATTTTCTGTTGCTAAATATATCAATTTTAGTTTTATTATTTTGAATGAAAATTATGAAATAAGGCTAACAATTTTAGCATTAATTTTCTGAATGCAAATTGCGAAATAAGGCGGTAGAGAGGAACACTAGGCATGGAAATGCATGTTTGATGAAGTGGATCTGATTAAAGCATACGATAGTGTGGATTGGGAGTTTTTGTATTTGGTGTTGATTAAAACTGGTCTGTCTTTGTTCAAATCGAGATGGATCATGGCTTGCATCAGGACTTCCAATTTTGTGGTTATTATCAATGATTGCCCAACTAAATTCTTCAGGGTGTACAAGGGTTTGAGGCAGGGTTGTGCACTATCCCCTTTACATTTTTGTTGGTTGTCGATTTCTTAAGCCTGAAGATGTAGGAAATGCAGAATAAGGGGATGATGGAGGGGTTAAATTTGTCGAGAAAGAAAGCATTGACACATTTGTGTTTTGTCGTAAATTTTTTGTTTGATGGTTAGAAATCCATTGGGGAATTGAATAACATTTCACATGCACTGGATTCTTTCTCCAAGGCATGTCGCCTCCTGATGAGTAAGGAGAAATCTTTACTGGTTTTCAATGGGGTGGAGGACGAAGTTATAAGACAGATCTGTCTTATTTTTTATATTAAATGTTAGAAATTAGAGCTGGGAATTAAGTATTTGAGTTTTAGATGCAATCCAAAAAATTATGGGATCAGTGGTTGGGAATGGTTCGCTACAAAATTGGAGAAAAAAATGGCGAGTTGGATGCATAGAATACTTTCTCTGGGCAGGAGGATGATTTTGATCAAATCGGTATTGCAACATATCACTATTTTCTAGATGTAACTTTTCATGTTTCCTAGGGTGATATCTCGAAGGATTAATTCTATCATGCCAAATTTCTTATGGTCTGGTAGCAAGCTTGAGGGTAAGTTCCACCTGGCTAGTTGGTCCACGCTTCCATGACTAATAGAAGGAGGGTGAGGATTTATGGAGTCAGAGAACTTTAATAAATCCATTGTTATTATAAACAAATGGTGTGCATTAAATGGGTCGAGCCTATGGCATGGTGTCATTAGAGGTAAATATATGTCTGGGCAGTCGTAGGCTGAATGGATCAGGGGAGGGGCCTCTTATCTCTCGACTATATAGAATGGTATGATGAAACAAATAATCCAGTTGATGACATTTTCTAGATGGGAAGTAAGGGATGGATCTTTAATTGCAGTAGGCCCAGATGCGATGTTGGGAATGTCGGGACACCATTCTTTATATTCATAGTTAATTGAATTTATTCACAGTAAGGGATATTTCTCCCTCCAATAGTACAACATAGAACAAGATAATCCCATTGTAGAACAAACATGGATAACAATGGAGGAATTAGGACTTGAGGTCAGATTTGCTATGGAATGAGAGAAATACATCATGTATTTAAGGGATGTTGGAATTGGCATACAAATAAGGAAGGACACGATTTCTTGGGGAGGGACAAAGAAAAAGGATAATCCATAGGTAAAATGCATTTACAAAATTTTTCCACTTCCTGGTGAGAAATATGAATAGTTTAATTGGTTCAAGTTACTTGGAGAGGGGAAACTCTGAATAAACTAAAATGTTTTGGATGGTTGATATTACATCATCGTTTTTCGACCAAGAACAACCTAGAGCAGAGGGGATTTATTGTGCCAGGGGTGTGTATCTTTTGTCAGCGAAGGCCAGAGACCGCAGAACGCTTGTTCCTACATTGTTCCTACTCGAAGGTGGTTTGGGAAGGGGTACTTAACTCTTTCAACATAAAGATATGTTTTGTGGCTCATTCTATCATGGGATGAATCAAATTCTGGTATAAAAAGAAAAAAACTTTTCAATTCCTGCCTCTATATATTATATGGTCAATATGGAAATCAATAAATTTTGCTATCTTCCAAGAAAATATTATTTGTGTTAGAACTATCATCATAAAATATGTCTCTTTCTTTAATGAAAAGGGATTGATAAAGGAGATGGTTAAAATAAGTCAGGTAAGGTTTAGAGACACCTTGGGAAGGTACCCTATTGGATTTTTTGACGTAGCTAGTAGGAATCGAAAGTGTGGTTGTTGTGCTTTCTTAGTCATTAAACCTAGCACTTTCTATCATTTATGGTGGGAAGGAGGTGAGGGGATCAACAACCAATCTGAGGTGATAGGGTTATGGGGGCTTTTGAAAGCAGCAAAGTGGATAGGGATGGTAAATATTAAGATATATGACGATGCAAAGGGGGTCATCGACTAGGTAAGAGAGCACAACAAATTCAAACCACCTGTGCTAACTAATTGGATGGATCAGATTAGAGATTTGATTAAAATCATTTCAGAACATTAATTTTGAACACATCTACAGAGAGAAAAATATGATTGCCAACCTCCTATCCAAGAGAGGGTTTAAGGTCCTTCCAAGTATGATCCACTACACCATCTTTGAAAATAAGGTAAGGATCAAGGTTGATAGTCTCATTTTTAATTAAGGTTTCTTATCGAGGAAAAGACTATAACAATATTATGGATATACAAGGAACATGATTTGAAAACACGGATTCACAGAGTGACAGGGAAAGACCATATTTAGAGGAACATTTTTTAATTTTGCAGGAGTTTAATGGAAAGAGAAACTTTCTTTCTTATGGGGGAAACATCTTTTCTTTTAGTTGTGTTTCTATATATTTTATGTGACTAATCGAATCTGGTTTTCATTTGTAAGAGGTTAATGTAATGTTTTAATCTGTATTTTGGTACCTCCTTTTGTTAGAAGCATTGGTCGAGCCTCGGGCATTTTGGATTGTAGTAGGGATGGTATCATAGGTTATACTTCTGTGTGGTATGTTGATGGAAACAGAAACATGAATATGTAAACTTTGTCATCATTTATGAATGAGAGCATCATTATTTTTCTTGTAAAAAGTATGATAATTTTGGACCTGCGCGCTCCGACAGTGAGACTAGATGAGCATTTCTAAATATAATAATTTTAGAGTTTCATTTTTAAATATATCTATTTTTGTGTGATAATTATAGATGCAAATATACTAATATATGAATTTTCTAGATATGTCTATTTTCGTTGCTAAATATATCAATTTTAGTTTTATTATTTTGAATGAAAATTATGAAATAAGGCGAAAAATTTTAGCATTAATTTTCTGAATGCAAATTGCGAAATAAGGTAGCGGAGAGCAACACTACATGAGCGACAACTGCGTAAAACAATACACTTTCTGGGACTATTTCTAAGCAATGATGTATTGTATTATCCAGGACACTCAGATTGGGAAACAAATTAATTGGTTGTGGAAGCACAATTCAAAGGAAATCCAATCAATGCTGGAGAGGCTTATTAGTATTTTAAGTTGCAAAAACCTCTTGTTTTAACATTGGAACCAACATGGATAATCTAATATTGGATTCTAAGAAGCAGTTTTGCAGCAGTGTAGTTATACTCATATCAACGATTTTTGCTATTAGGAAGTGTAGTGTTTATGGCTGTAGTTATACTCATATCAACGATTTTTGCTATTAGGAAGTGTAGTGTTTATGGCTTTGGTGCTTACTGCTTCGGTATAGTGTAGTGCAGTATGGGTTGTTTCTTTTAAGGTCAAATGAAAAACCATAAGGAAGGCTTGAATGTTTTCACTCTTAGCAATTTTTTTTTTTGCATCTTTATAGAATTGTAAAGGATAACAATAGGATAGTTGAATTTCTAGGATTTGACCATCATAACCCCTATCTTGTTAGTTTTTATTGATATATGAAAACTATAATAAAAAACATTGAATTTTTATTTGCTTGTCAAAACTAAAGGGGCTATTTCCAAAAAGAACAACATCATGAATATAAAGGAGAATGGTGATGACATCAAATCCAAAGTATGGAAACACAGCTTGTTTCTTCTACACATGATTGATTTTCATAGATTTGATGATCACTACCTTTGTTTTATCAAGGCTTATAGACATACGTAAGATATCAACAAAAATATTTGAGGTCAAGATTGGAGGGGCTACTTACAAGTATGATATCATCTAGGATGGTGATGATGATTATTCTTGCCAAAATAGTGCCAACAAGCAATGTATATTAATGTGATACAAATAAGACAAATATAATGATTAATATTAAAAGAAAATACAAAATATACATATCATTCTCAACTTTGATTTGACTTGAGTTGAGAAATGTTGTCTGAAGTTCCCGTTTGATTTGATTTGACTTGAGTTCAGAAATGTTGTCTGAGAGTTACGATCAATTTGTCTCACACTCCCATTTCTAGATGTATCTATCAATTTCTCATGTGTCTCTTATAAATATCTCATCAATGCAAATTTGATAGGGTGAATGCAAATTTGTCTACGTGAGCTACAATTAGTGCGATACAATTAGTTGCAGGTTCTTGATTGATTGACGGAAGGTAATAACATTTAAGCGATTACGTCATCAAAAGTGCGATACAATTAGTTGCAGGTTCTTGATTGATTGATAGAAGGTAATAACATTTAAGCGATTACGTCATCAAAAGTGCGATACAATTAGTTGCAGGTTCTTGATTGATTGACAAAAGGTAATAACATTTAAGCGATTACGTCATTAATTTGATTATGAAACAGATGGAGATGCAAGAATTTGGCAGTAAGAGAGATAGAATTGCAGAGACACTGTATGCATTGGCTAGGTGTTGTGACAGCGTTAGGCTGGCTGAGCCCCATGATCATAAAATTATTATTGACGACGACGACGATGATAAAATTATTATTGACGACCACCATGACCAAGTCCATGACAAGGAGGAGGAGGAGGAGGAAAACAGCGACAGCTACGGTACTGGTAACAGGTGTAGCAGTTACAGCTATGAAGCCCAAGAAGACCTAATTGGCGAGGTGTTCAGGATCAAAGACATTCTTGCAGCAAATCCTGGAGATGAGGAGGTATTTTATTAATCAAGTACAGTTGCAAGCAATTATAGCGATAGTTTTATTGTGGCAAAATATATGTGAGTTCGCATTTTTTTTAACAATAGTTTGTTTTTTTTGGGTGGGTAAGAATAGAATATATGTTTACGTTAATATTGAAATTAAAAAAATATATTAAATTGAATAGAACATGTAGTTTTGGTTTTTTAATTCTTTTAAATATATGTTTTTGATATATTAAAGATAAAATTTCATTTTATTATTTTTGAGTGTTTAATACATATATATATTTTGTGATGCAAGTCTCTTTTAGAGTGAAAGGCGATTTAATCCTCTCTTGAGATGCAAGTCTCTTTTAAAATCAAACAACATTTGATCCTCTCTTGATATGCAAGCCTCTTTTAGAATCAAAGGAGATTTGATCACTCTTGGTGTTTGGTAGATCTAGAGTTAAGATCTAGATAGTTAGCCTCTTTTCAAGTGAAAAGTGTTTTGATTCTCTCTTGAGATGCAAGCCTATGAAAGGATATTTGATCAATCTTAACGCCCCAAATGAGTCCAAATATCTTGAGATGAAAGTCACTTTTAGAGTGAAAGGATATTTAATCATATTTTGAGATGCAAGCCTCTTTTAGAATGAAAGGAGATTTGATCCCTTTTGCTGCTTCTAGAATGGTAAATAATTTTTAACAACATAAATTGTTATATTCTAATTGTGGTAGGTGTCCACTAACTTTCTTCTTCATGCAATTTAGTTATCCTTTCTCAACATCCATTCTTCTCCCACTTTCCAAGTAAGCCCAAACTTGTTTTTTCACAATAGTAATAGTTATAGTAATCAATTTTTGAATACTATAGAGGTGCATGTCCCCCTGGATTTGAACCAATAACTTCATAGGAGGAAACACATTCTCTTAACCATTAGATCCACTTCATAATTTTGATTGATTATTACATAGAGAACTTATTCTTTATATATAGGAAAATATATGTCAAAATCTAGCCACTACATAACATTGGCATAAATACAAAAGAGGGACTAAAGCATCTGGGTTGGGCCCAAACCCAAGGGTTTTAGCCCTCTAGAACTAGCTCAGATGCAACTCAATAACAAACTTCTCATTAGCAGAAATTAGTAGTCTCATACATCACCTGAAACTTAACAATAACAAGTTCAGGCCTTGGGCTCAATAACTACTCCTAGCTGAATCAAAAATTTGAATCCTAGTGAGCCTTTCAACTCATTTATTTATATAAAAGGCTAGCTGATAGCATCTCCATTGAAAATAGGAGTGATCCCCTCCTTGATCTCAAAAATTGTGGATCTTTTCCTCCTTGAGCTTCTCATGCACTTGGAGTTACTTGGTTCTCAGTGAATTTTAGCTTGTGAGTGAGGATTTGGTGATCTCAAGCTGATTCAGAGAGTTAAGGAGGTGGACAAGCCTCCCTAGATTCCCTCCTAGCTATCTCCATCAACCCCCTACATAGTAAATGCCTCAAAAATGCTTCTTTTCCCTACAATTTAATAGCATTAGGCCACATACTACGACAAACACCTTTTACTCTTCTTACTAAGCATATTATGACAAAAAATATGAATTAATGTGAGAAAAAGGATAGTTTTAAGGCTAGAGGATATCATAATGAACTTCAAGATATACCTATTGATGGGACTCATTAGCAACCACAACACCAATATCAACAACCACCACATAACCATGTTTACCTTTTGGACCACACATTGTTGTATCCCCATATGCTTCTTTTGAGTATTTTGGGCCTTGTTTAGCACGATGGAGTTGTATAGTAGTGCTCCTTTGATAATCTTCAAAAACACTAATGGAGCCTATTTGTACTCTTTGGGCCTAAGCTTGGAAAGCCATCAGTAACAAGTACACAGGGCGCTCAATAGTTTCATGGTACACTAGTGCCACGACATAATTGTTAATTTTTACTTTTTACTTTTTATGTTTTTTATTAAAAAAAAATGAGATTCAATCTTTAACTTCTATGCAGATACCAGATCAAACTATATACAATTCACTTGGTTTAAATATTGGAGATAACTTTAAATCAATTTCATTATCTTTAGTTAAGGAACATTACACCCTTTGTTAACCAATCATAAGTACGTAACCTATTTCCTTGCCTTCAAGGAAGACCACCTTAGAACTCCACTTTTAAATTGTATTCCACGACCAAAAGAATATTCCAATTTAAACAATATATAAGAAAATCGATATTTCTTTTAATCATTTTTTAGATCATTGAAAAATGGCTATTTTCAATAAAAGTATATACCTTTTAATAATATCTAATTTTAATAATATTTAATTTTAACTTTATACATCAAACTAAACTTGTTTTTAAAATACAATTTAATTTTTTTATTAAAAAAAATATATATTTATATTAATAAAATTTAATCAATAAAAGTATATACCTTTTAATAATATCTAATTTTAATAACATTTAATTTTAATTTTATACATCAAACTAAACTTGTTTTTAAAATACAATTTAATTTTTTTATTTAAAAAAAAAAAAAAATATTTATATTAACAAAATTTAATCAATATAATATAAGTTTTATTTTAATTTAAAACTAATTTAGATTTATTTTAATATCGAATTTAATTACCGAGAATGATTAAATTTCTCAAGGTACAAATTTATTTTTTGAGTGCGAAACATGAGGAAAGATTTGCACCTCAAGATATTTGATCCTTCTTAGCTGAAGTTAAGATAAATCTATGATGGTTTAATGAATAATAATTAATAATTATAATTTTATTTTTTATTTTTTATTTCTATGTAATTTGATCAAGTCAAAATATTTACATAACGTAACCTTATAACATCTCTTCCATACTAGACTAGAGAGCACCTCTCAGACATAAAAAAAATATACCAACCTAGGTCCATCTTAACTCTCAATCTACCAAGGGGATCAAATCATTTTTCACTCTAAAAGATATTTGCACCTCAAGAGATTTGATCCTTCCAACACTTTGTAGATCTGAAGTTAAGTTGGATCTAGGTTGGTTGTGTGTGTGAGAGAGAGAGAAAGGGGGAGAGAATACCATTAATAATTTATTTTTTTAATTTATTTTTTTAATTTTTACTTTTATGTAATTTGAGCATGTCAAAATGCTAACATAACATAACCTTGCAACATCTTTTCCATATTGGGTTGAAGAGTGCCTCTTTTTGTAATCATCGTTAATTAAAATAGTATGTTAATTGAAAACCTGAAAGAGAAAGATTTGAAAATATCACTGAGAGAAGGATTGATAAAAAAGAATTGACATTTTAACAATAATAAGATTATAGTAATTACTTTTTAATTAATTTAAAAATGATTGATATGTGTCTATGTGTTAATTGAGGTTATCTCGAGCCATTAGGCAAAATAGTTTTTATCTCCCCCATCCATGTTCAATTCCCTACTTAACATGATGATGAGAAATATTGTTGTATTTACCCTCACTCTTACCCCTTGTGTTAAGAGAGAGGATAATTTTTCATTTATATGTGTGTGTGTTCCCCTTGAGCTGAAGAAAAAAATGACAATATAGATTGCACTAACTATTCATCTACTTTTCCTTGGATGAGGATAGTGACTAGCTAATGCGGATGCCTAGAGATTATGCACCATAGTTGTTATGACCCAGTAATTTTTTATTACAACACTAGTAGTTGTTTTTGTCTTCTCATGTCAATATATGCCAAGTTGTTTTTGTCTTCTCATGTCAATATATGCCAAGTTTTTTTTGTCTTCTCGTGTCAATATATGTCAAGCTCTGATAAAGCCACCCTTTTTTTATAAGTTTTTATTAACAATATGTTAGATGAGGTCTTAACAACCTCAAGACTTTTATGTTACTGGTATGGAAAAACAATAGCATAAAATTTTTGATCTATGTTATCCCCATTTGACATAATGCAAAGTGCCTAACCCCAAAAAAAGAAAATTAAAAAATAGTTAATTCATATTCAAAATATATACTTTATTAAAAAATTATTGTTGTTATTATTATTATATATCAATAAAAATAATATATATATATAGTGAAACTTATAGACAAAATAACCTTTTTCACCATAATTTGGAGATACAATTTCGAGCAAGAATGTGATTTTTTGTTGTTTAAAATACATATTTGAATGCATAAATGGATTCAAAACCCTGAAAAACCCTTAAGGCATTGGAATTATACAAATTAAACAACTTAAATTCAAAATTTTAAAAATTTCTGCCATATTTTTATTAAAAATAACGAGAAAAGGGTCATTTTGTCTATAAGTTAGGGTATATATATATATGAATTGATAATTGGAATAGGCTCGTAATCATGTGATACGGGGTTAATTCCAACTACTACTGCTATAATCTTTAAACACCTATGTATGCCCTTTCCGTAAGCACATGTGAATCGAGGAATTTGAACCTCACACTTTACACTTTATTATCATAAGCATAAAAAAAATTGAAAAATTTGAAAAAAAATTCAAAAAAATCTTGCAAAGGTTGTGTTTGAATCGTGTTTTTGATGGTGGAAATGGATTCAGCACCATCAAAAATGTCTAGGACACCTAAAATTTTGAAGTTTAACAACTATAACTTGAATTTACAAAAATCCTTGCCAGATTTTCTCTAAATATGACCGGAATTTCCATAACTCCGCCTAGTTAGACTCCGTCTTAAACAAACCCAAAAAACTTTTATGATTAATAATGTATTAATAAAAATCTATATATACATTTAAAACAATATTTAAATAACAAAAAATTTAAATTTTATTACATTTATTTTATTATTACTTGACTTTTGACTTTTGTTGTTCATTACAGCATCTTGGCATGGTTGGCCGACCAAGAATAGGTTCAAAGCACATCATGTTCAAACTGGGCTTAGTAAGCTCAAATAAAGGTAAAATTGGCACTTCTTAATGTCTATGGTTTAGTTTGTTGTTATTAGTATTCATCTCGTCAGGGACTATAGACTATAGTATTTATTTTGCAGTTAAAATGTATTAATTTTACATTATTTTGTTTTTTTTTTACTGTTTTAATTAAAGTTTCAAGGAAAATGTTGAATAATTTTTTTTTTTTAAATTTAAAAATAAAATATTATTTCTAATTTTTTATTTCCTTAGCTACATCTAGTAGCACATAATTCCCTTGGTAGAGAGTGTCTTATTTTTGTTATATAATTTCCTTGGTAGAGAGTGTTTTATTTTTGTTATTTGCAAGTGTCTGACAATTTCATTTAAAAAAAAAAAAAAACTATTTTTATGAGTGCTCATTTTGTTGGTGAGTTATCTCACATTAACACTGTTATGGTTCAACTCTACCCAATGATGCCAAAACTTACGTGGTTGCAAGTCCTTTACATAGGGGAGGGGGGGTTGAACCAAATCTCCAATTAATATTTCATTATGTAGATAGGGGGGAAAAGATCTCCAATTAATATTTTTTGTGCGGAAGTTCAATGTTTGCAGGTCCTTGTGTTATCAGATATTATTTTATTTGGCTAAGTTCATTGCGCTGGAGTGCAGAGGTCCTTTAACTAGACGGGGGGAACAAATCTCCAATTAATATTTGTTGTGTGGAAGTTCAATGTGTAGAGTTCCTTGTGTTATTAAATATTATTTTATTTGTCTAAGTTCATTGTGCAGAAGTGCAGAGCTCAACACTCCCACACAATGAGCTTCCTCCGCACTCACAATACAAAGAAAAAAAATTTGATATATTGGTAAAGCTAAAATCTAAAGCTACAAATGCAATTCTTATTATTATCCATGTTATTATTATTTCAATAGTCTTAGTCTTATTGTTATTCCTCGTGTTTGTTGTATATAGTAAATGCTAAGTTAGTAAGACATGGATTTATATTCACATGTGATTACATTCATATTAAACTTGTACGGAGAGTTTTCTATTATAGAACCAAAAACATTATAATAACTGAACCTTTGTTATAGGTTTTGGGTTGGTAGATAGCAAACTCCATCTCCAACAAGAGGGGGATTGTCGTAGCGGTAGTCCCTGTCGTTGTGCCATATATGGATCTTCGTCATTCAGCTTAACCAATGTTTAAGCAATGTTTTCCTTATTCAGTGTGTTGGTCAGTCAAGTCAGTGCAGTTCCAAGGCGGTTGGAGCATAAGCATAGGTAGCAAATAAAAGTGCACAGGTGGGGACAAAGCCCAGTAGAACAGAGCCAGTGAAAGAAGAAGAGGCACCAAGACCCCACCTATGATGGCTAGCGAGATACCAAGACCCCACCAAAAGGCAATACTCGAGCAAACAATGGCTCGATCAAAAGCCAGATTATGTGACTAGTATAGGAGCAGCACATGTAACTGAACTATGCAACTGGGGTAGAGAGCCTCATTAATGACAGCCCACCTTGACAATCTTGATCGCTATTGACTTATCCTTATTCCCTTCTCTGCTTCCCCTGATAGCTCTTCCCCTTCAGGAGTGGGGATGGGGATGGCTTTACTTACTTCCCCCGAAGGGCTTATAGGAACGGAATTGTAGGTAAGGTAGGCGAGTATAAATGCGAGAGAGGATAGGTTAGGTCTCCCTATCGGGCGAGCTAAAAGATGTCTCCCTACTGGTCGACAACTAAGGAATCTTCATACAGCAAAAAGCTTGGAAATTTTGAATATGGAGGGCCATTGCATTGAGTTAGAAGACCAACAGATAAATCATCTAAGCTGAAAATAAACAGGTATTGAAAAGACTACATGATCTAAAACATAATTTTCAGAAACATGAAGGCATCTGATTCAGGTTTTTTCATTAGTATTTCCTTTTAAATTTGATTATAAAATAAGTAGCATATGAGTTATTAATTGCTATATTAATAAAACTATACAAGAGATCATATGAGCGAAAACCATAGACTAGCACAGAAAAAAAGATGAGGGCTTTCATCGCTTTAAGAAAAAAAATACATGTAGATTAATTCATTGCTGTCACGACTGCTTACAATCCTGTAAGGCTTTAAGTCAGGAATCCTAAGAGAAGACTCTAAGCTTAAGACATTGAACTGAAGTCCAAGCGAAGGGAGTATAGACTAGAGAACCTGGCTTGGGTTGGCAATGAAGGCACCGACCTGTAACTCCACATTCTAGAGAAAATGAGGACGAACCAACCATTGGAAAATTTAGGTCTCATGTCGTATTCAACCAAGGGCAGAAACAATGAGATAAAAATCACACGGAATACCTCATTGAGAATCGATACAGTTTGCAACTTCCTAGAGAACATTCTAGTCGTAGCGCTAAACTTTCCAACATGCAAAACTGCAAATGAGTGAGCTCATGCCCAGGGAAAAGTGGAGAAATTACCATGGTAACTCTGCTTTCCATCAGAACCCTTCCATCTAAACTGTAGAAGCTAAAGACAGGCACATGAGTGCATGTTGTAGCGGTCGGGGCAGTCGGTTTGCATGCTCCCCGACCGCGTTCGAGTCCTATGGAGCTGCGCGATGCTGCAGCGTATTTGATCCCATGGCGTATTCCAGTGATGCTCGATATGACGGTTGTTTCAGTGTATGTATGTATGATATGACAGTTAGTCAGCTCGGTCTGACAATATAATGTAATTAAAAGAGGGCCCCATTCCGCTTCTCCTGGGAACTAGCCCCTCCCATTTAAAAAAAAAACTTATTAAGCTAAAGACAGAGGTTTTAAAAAGACACCTGTAACACATGCAAAAAAAAATGTATAATACAAAAATATATTTCTAACACATAAAATCCCATGGGCCCACAATTTTACCCCCTGCTCCTGTGGGCCCACAATTTTACCACCTCCCTGCCTCTCATTTTTCTTGCATACCCAAAAGACTGGTGGACAATACTAGATCAATTTAGAAGAGCCCCCATATGCATCAGAAAGTGATCCCGCTAGCACGCATGCCCACCGACCTAGTGTCAAAGTACTAAGGCGTTTTAATGTGTGGATGATTATTCTGGCATTTCATCCATGGAAACGCGTGCCCATAATTAATTAATAGCATTTTTTTAATAATTACCATCTGTGCATGCATCATGCCACATGTGCGCCCTCTTGCATGTAGGACGTGTTCTTCACTTTCCTTACAACATGAGACTCATGCGCGTTCCATCTGTCCCATTTAGTCATCAATCGGTGAATATTAAACAAGGATGGTAAATTAAAATGCTACAATATTTTTTATATTATTCAAAGATGTGAAATAAATAAATATATATATATATATATATATATATATATATATATATATATATATATATATATATATATATATATATATATATATATATATATATATATATATATATATATATATATATATATATATATATATATATATATAGATATATAGATATATATATATATATATATATCCACGTCTTAGATTCTTTTTAAGAAAATGAAAATTTGTTAAAAAAAAATAACTTGAATTTTTTTCTTGACAGGAAACGCAGAGAAGGAATTGTTTTTTCAAATAAAAAAAATAGAAAAGTAATTTTTTGACAAAAAAAACTTGTCGATATTTTTCTTGAGAGGAAACGCACAGCCCCCAATTTTTTTTTTGGAAAAAAATTAGAAGCATTATGTTTAAAAAAAAAAAATTGTGTGCTTTTATTTATAAGTAAAAAAACTTATTCGGCAAAAATTAAACGAACATATTTCTTAAAAGAAATAACATAGATTTTGTTTAACAACGAAACGCAAAGAACAAAAAAATTATTTTGAGAAATTAAAAAAATGGTCTATAAAAATAGGGAAAAATCTTTTTTTGTATCTTTTGTTATTGAGGAAATGAAAAGTATGCAAAGAAATTTTTTTGCAGACTAGAAAAGAAATATGAAAGGTACATATCCCAAGGAAGAAAAAAATGGAGGAAAACACAAAAAATAGCCATGCAGAGGACGCTCTATGAGGAAAAATTGTGGGTGGGCACAGAGAGGGAGAGTCGATCATGGCGATGCATGGTTGGGCCAAAACCTTGGCTATGAGCAGAGACAGAGTGCCGCTGAAGTCTGCCATATTTCGAAGGGAATACGAAGGTATCACTACCACATGATTATATTAAACGGGCTATCCATCACGCTGGAACTGTAAGGTTTAGCCAACATACTCTTCAATTTAATATCTTACTTCCATTTTGCAATAGATTTGGTTTAATTATATTCAGTATTCAGTGATAGATTCACACTTTATGCACTAGATTTCATCACACAAATAGATTCCTTCATCAGTAGGCCAAGACCAATAATCGCCCACCAAAATTTTCATTATAATCAACAAAAATTTTCATATAAGTGCAATGCATATTCCATATGCCGGACAATCAAGATTTGAACTTAATGTCTGTCTATAAAATTGATCTTTCTTGTATTGCAGTGGCTATCCAGGCGAAATAAGAAGGCCCTATATGATGAACTTGAAAAAGTGAAAGGAACTAGTATCATCAGAAGCATTTCAATTACCCTAATCATATTCCAGAACACTGAGGTATATGTATATTCATAGTAACTGCATTGTTATAATTAGGGATATGCTTACATGTGCACCCAGTTAGGAACAAACCAGGGTTTTTCCTTAGCTAATAAGTTATGCAGAAAACAACAAGTAGGTGAGCCAAAATTACCTCATTAACAAGATGACTCTATGGCAGCGAGAAAAGGAGATCTTGTGCTGAAACTCACTCTTGAGAAAAGGTGATTTTGTGCTGAAACTCACTCTCTGCTTTGCTCCTGAAACTCTGCTATGCTCCTGAAATTTTCTCGAAACTGAAACTCACTCTCTGCTTTGCTCCTGGTTCACCACACATGCAGAGGAAGGATTTGTGGGAAAACGTGGAAGGCTTTGGACAACCCTCAGCCATCTGGCACTGGCTGCATGCCGGGCACTGAGAACATGCATGAAAGGAAAATAGGGCACCCAGAACATGCATGAAAGGAAAACTTTGAGCACCGAAACTTTTCCTTTTTGATTAAAAATAAACTTTGGATAAAATAATGATGTCCATTGTAATCTGCCTTGAGACAAGTGAGGCTTACAATAAGAGGTGTAAATGAAAAATTTGGTTAAAATCTCGTTGAGCGAAATTGGAATGCCAAAACGTTAGGTTAAATTCCAGTGAACAGCATGGTCAACTGAAGCTAATATAAATTCAACGCATAGTGATCGCTATAGTCCCTGCTTTGCTGTGGGCAGGGACTAATAAGGCTTCATTTAGTGTGATTTTCAGTCCATCACCCTCAATTCGCTAAGTTCCTTCCCAATAATAGCCACACATAAAGGGAGCAGCACGAGATTGAAAGAGCTCTTGGATTGATTTCACACCAGATGTATTGTGCCTAAATATGTGATACGTACGAAGGACCTAAAGGTTTTAGTGGAAAGATAAGTCATACCCATATGTATCAGTGGTCATTACTCAGTACTTTATTGTTCCTACCGAACAATGTGAAGCATAACTCTCATCCACCCATTGCATTCCAATTAAGGTTATTTTTAGCTTCACCCATAGCATGACTAGAACAAAGCATAACTATAATAGTATCTTTTAATGATCACTACAAGGAAAATACCTTCTAGTAGATGTTTTTACGGAAGTCCCTATAAAAATAGCCCAAAAAATTGTTTGTAATGGAGGTCACTAGCGGAGGTGGTCGGGAAAATGTTTTAGCGAACATTTCTTTGATGGTGCGCCTAAATTATTCAATTTCACTGGTGCTTTATTATCCAATACACGCACCAGAGCTACATATACCATGGTGCACTGTAGAATTTTTTTTTTGAAAAATAAAAAACCATGGTGCTCTAATTACCCAATGCATCAGTGCTTGAATATTATCTAGCACGGACGACTCTTTTGTATAGTAAAACGTACAAGTGTTATTCGACAATGACATCCCGGTGTGGTAAAGGTATAACAATGCTTTGGTGCATCTTATAAAGTGTAAAATCAAAACACTAGTGTGTTACCAACAATGTAAAGTCCTGGAGAATCTCGATGAATCACCACCATAATTTTAAATTTAAAAAAAAATCACGGTACTTTTGGATATATCTTTCCCCCGTGTGCTTCATGAAACACATCGAAGGAGGGTTAAATAAAAAAAAACCCTCTCGACCGTAATTTTCATTTTTACCATCTATAGTGCAAGAGACTTGTAAAGCACCAGTGCCACTCTTGCCACATGCAAGTGCCTTGACGTTGGTGCTTCTCTTGCTCACCACCTTTCAGTATTGTGCTCACTGTTTGAGTTTCCAATTTTTTCAAACAGTGTGAAAAATTGTTTTTCTCCATTACGTGTCCACAATGCCTCCTTGACGACCAAATTTCCAAGTAATCTCTATGTTTCTTTCTAATTTAAATTTTTAGTAGATTAGAATTGCAAATTAGGTTGAATTTCTCATTTTTTTGCAACAACAACAAAAAATGTGACGCATGGTGCGCTCGATATGTTCGACTCACATCAGGAGTGGTGCACCTTGTAAATTTAAAAGGTGCACCATGACTCAGTGCACGAACAGAATGCATCGTCGTTGTCGTGGTGTGTTTTGTAAATATAAATGCACCGAGAAAGATGTGACAGTGTGTCAGTGTGTCACTCTCGATGCGTTTATATTTACCAAATGCACCGCAAATAAATATTTAAAAATATTCATATAGCTTGGCGTGTTTGATAACCTGAGCGTGCAGTACCAATGCCAACGGGTTATACATGTACACCAGTGAAAAAGTATGTCACACCACTATGAAAAGTTAAATTTTTTAAACACCGGCGGTGCGTCATACTTATGTGTGCACCGTCACCAGTGTGGTTATAGTTAAAAGTGCATTTTCTGTGTGCATGATTGTGTTTTAAGCGCACCGGTAATTTTTTTTCTAATTGAAATTTATTTTTCCATAGTTATAAATACATGTTTCATTTAATAAAATAAAAATGTATTTTATGTATGAGGCTGATGTATTTTATATGTCAATCATGTAGCAGAGACATCAACAAAGGCAACAACAACAGGAACATGTGGACCCATACAATATGGATTGACCATGTTAGGCAAGAGATAGGGAGAGGGATTTATACCCTCACCCTATTACTCTAGCAACCCAAACACTCTTGAGGAATTTATGCCTCCTCAAGTACTATGAGGAGGGTACATCCCTGAATGCGCACTATGTCCTATTGGCGCATCTGATCCACCGATGGAATGTCCAGTAATAAGATTTATGTGTCGGTCTTGAGTTGTGGTATAGGAAAACAGAGGAGGACATATAATTTATCATTGGCTTATCCAAGAGATGGGAGGATTTTCCCTAGTTCCCTGATGTCCCCCATGGTGTTGCAGCTGAGAGTCATTTTTCATACACTCTAGCTACGAATTTCTTCTTTTGTTACATAGGAGACTAGGTGCCTCTCATTATTAGTCAGCACCATTACACATTCTTGTGGTGATGGGAAGCACATTATTTTCCCTCTTTTGTATTATGTTGATTCTTTGATTCAGGTGCCATGTTGCATCAAATGGTTTGCCATTTTTTTGAGGCAGTTTTGCACGACTTTAGATAAATGTTGTGTGTTGTCGAGACAGGGGAGGGAGACCTTCCCTTTTTCTTCTGATCTTTTTTGTTTATTTTTTGAGAGGTTTCTAGAGACAATTCCTACATTTGATTGTCACTCTCCTAGGCCGATCACTGAGGCCCAAATATGCATGTGGGGGAAAATGATGCCCAAGAGGGGCATGCCAAAGTTTCCTGCAAGGATTTCGAACGAGGCACTGGTGCTACTGGAAAGTGTAGATGACCATATGTTTGTCATGTTGGGGTATCCATGCACAGGGATTGATTGGAGAGGGTGTCCCAACATCTTCCTCACAGTAGTTAAGCCTCCAGATGATAGAGGTGATATTACAGTGTTATTTAAATTAATCTAGTTTCATTTTATTGTTTTAATGAATTAAGATAAAATTTGTTCTAACAGTTTTTTAACTTGTTTGATTAAATTGTGTAATGAAATTGTCTAATTATTTTTGTGTACTATATATTTTGTAGACATTGGCTCATATGATGGGGATATGCCTCCTCCCCCATCCCTAGATGGAGGAGATGAGGAGATGGGATAGGCCAAAGAGGGTGAGGCACATCCTCAGGGGGGTGTGGGCATCTAGGGCAGAGGAATGCTATGCACTTTCGGATGGACTACTGTGATAAATTAGCCAGAGTTTTGGTTCAATGGGGAGTCCACCCTACGAGGCCTTAAGATATCAATGTGGATACGATGTTCATGGATCTCTACAGGGACTATCGGTTGGATTTGATGTCTCTTATACGACATGTTGTCAGAGCTAGTACTTTACTGGCAGTGATGAGGATTGCATGGAATCATGCAACAACACTTACATCAGATGATGGTGGTCACGATGATGATGATCATGATGATAAGTGAATGATCATGATCATGATGATGAGGATGGTGATGATGATGATTCTGGTGGTTCCACCCCATCAGATCATGGTCGTAAGGGTGTCAGTGATCTTTCTAGTAGTACACTTGCTCATCAGTCACTTGGTGATGATTAGATGCCAGAGCTAGAAGACGTTTCATATGTTTCTCCTGATAGAGCAGACCGGCCACCTTCTCATGTAGACCATCTAGTACCTTTTATTATAGACTAGCCACGTCTTAGTCCTCCACCTCAGCTGAGTTCAACAGGCGTACTTGATCAATTAGTAGTTGACCATCCATTGTCTTCTATTGCAAGCACTACTACGTCTGTTGTATCAGATATTTGCTTGCACTTATTTGACTTCACAATGTAGTTATTTGACACGCACACATATATATATGGTGCATTTTTTTGTTCATGTTTATGTACCTAATTTATATGTTGGTGTTGATGTGTATTTTGTTAGGTCATGTTAGATATGTTCATTTAATGTGCTTGTAGATAGATGTCCACATGATAGCAGTTATTTGACATGAGATTTATATTAATTTTAGGATTTGTGTGGTGATGATGTTAGATTACAATCTTTGTGTTTTGTTAGATGTGATCACAATGATGATGCCCTATTAAATTATTAGATTTAGGTGCTAGCCAATGACATTTATATGTGCTATTAAAAGTGTATATAATTAGATGATGGTAGTGAATTCAAATGTGTATCTTAGATGATGCTTATGTTTGTTGGATGATTATCGTCATGATGTTTATTTTTTTAAATAATTTTTATTTATTTTTTTAAATAGAACGGGTTTCATTTTCATTAGATAAACTGGAAAAGGGTGAGGTCCCATACAATATTGGAGATAAGTCTCTCATAAATGTTCATCATTTTAAACTAGAGAAGGACCCTATTTCTACCAGCATTATTTACAAACAAGCTTTGTAAATACCCTATATTAGAGACTTTCCAAAAACCCTATCATATTCTACAGACCAACAAAACATAGATATGACTTAAAAGTAAACTTCTACCATTTGCTACCATTATCAATATCTCTTAAGGCTTAGTCCGCAGTCGTAACCAATTCTTCAACACCGCCCACCCCAAGTTCCAGAACCTGAACAATAGTGTCCACAACACCTTCAGCATGAGGGATAGAGCCGTCCCCAAATATGAATACTTCTTTCAACACCCCGACTGTTTAAGTCTTGACATTGACTTCAATTTTCTCCACCTTTTGTCCCAAGCTCATCATGTCTGTACACAGGCTCTCCATAGGTTTTTGCAATAATTCCATGTATTTGTCGAGTCCTGAAAACTGGGCATACAAAATTTCCATGTTCTCGTTGATTTATTTTACAGTTTCCTTTATGACATGCTTGCAAGATTTATTAACCAAGCCTTCTAAATTCCTAGATCATCCCGACCCAATTCCGCCACTACTTTCGTTGCTTACAGAAGCCATTTTCATGGCGATTCTACCCTGAATTTATAAAATCATGTGATTTACCCTCCACAACTATCTGCTATAAATAATAGCATGGTTAATTCTGACATTCCTTCCTACCTTATCCTTCATTAATATGAATCTTACGCATCATGGCGAAATAGCTACCCTCAATGTCCCCCACTACTGAAACTAGCCTAGAGTGAATTATGATGGTACCTTCCCACCCCACAAATGGAACTATATTAAAACTCCAGGTAAATAACCGAGGATGCATCGCCCACCTATCATAGATCATGGCCTTCAAACTATGGTTTCCACAGCAGCTCCATAACTTCCTATCAACTACCCCAGCTCCCAATGCACTGCAAAGGGCCATTAGGGAGATAACCTTAATAACTCCCAATGTGATATGCTGCAAACTCGTAGCCCAGTTGTACTGCACCTGCCTGAAGAATTTATTTCGAATCAAGGGATGTGACATATTCTAACGGAGTGGTTGATGCATAAGGAGCCTTGCTCTAAAGCCACCCCAACGTTGGCTTGCGCGTCTACCACATGGTTGTTAGCTCTCAAAACTTGGAACATTTTAACCTTTTCAAATTTTTTTAATAGATAATTTATCGTAATAATGATTGGGGAGGATTCAACATCGAGGAGGTTCTCATTTTTAGAGAGCTTCAAACATTTTTGGATTACCATCATAGAATCACCAATGATAATCAAGTTCCTAATACCATTAGAAACATTGATGTTCAGACCCTACCAAAGGGAGAGAGCTTCTACTTGATTGTTCGTGGCGTTGCCTAGTCCCCATGCGAAATTTATTTATGTCTTTTCTTCGAGGTTTACTATTACCCCTCCTGCTCCAACCTCCCTGTATGAAATAATGTGTATTATAAATTATGCATTGGTGAATTTATGTCAAACTTTAATATATGAAATTTCATGTAAAATAACTTACTTTTAAAAAAATGAAAATATACCTTTATAAATTACGAAGTTTAGTATGGTTGAAACTATGATTGTAAAATTACGATAAAATAATTTAGTTAGTTCTTAAAAAGATGAAAATTTGTAACTCATTCAATTTTTAATACAAAATATTATTAATAATAAATTATTCAAAAGCAAAATTTAACTAATTCAATATTGGTTTATAAAATTCAATCTATTGTTAAATCTAATAAAATTAAGTCAGAATTTGTTTTACAATTTGCAGCCTAGATCCATCTTAACTGTGGATCTACCAAGCACCAAGAGGGATCAAATCTCTTGGGATGCAAACATATTTTTGAGTGAAAAGAGATTTGATCCCTCTAGGGTGTATCTAGGCACCTGGTATAATATATATGTAGTTGACATTGAAATATTTTATTTATAATTCATGTTCTCCATTTTAGAATGTTAAAATATGCCCCCTCATATTTTTTTCATGTATGTATACATTTAATTATTTTTATTATTAATTCCATCGGGGTTGAGGATATGGAGATGGAGATGGCTCTGACGTGGCCGCAAGACGGGAAGAGGTGCGCGCACCACGCCCTAGTAAAGGTTTGTTGTAACAAATGTTTTACTTGCATCTAACTGCAACATCTGCAACTCACAGTTTACAACCCTCCCAACAACAGTCGCCATCTGGCCCCTGCATCTCGGTCAATTGTCTCTCTGGTGGTCTCGGTGGCGTTTCCCGCCATCAACATGGATAGTATGGATTTCGAGGAGGTAGATTACTCTTAGGACCCGTATCATGGGTAGTCTATCTTCCGTAGCCCTAACTCTAACCCTTCTAGCTTTGTATCGCTTCCACTCTTGGTCTCGGTTTACCCTAACTCTGCTTCGGTTGTCTCTCTGCCTAGCCATACTTCATCCACCTTACAATCTGGCTTGCTCTCTATCGATTCCCCGGGCCTGGACTTCCCTCCTCTCTCACCCGGGACCCTAAATTTTCTCACCGCAGTCACATCTCCATCGCCATCCTTCGATCCATTCCCTTCGAGCATTCATCCGCCCACATCCTGTCCAGATACTCGAATTCCTCCAAACCCTATCACTCTTCCCTCTGGAAAATTTGAAACCCCCATAATTAGGGTCAAAGTAGCGACACAGCAAAATCAGGAGGGTGAATTATCCACAGACCCGCTAAAACGACATCCATCAGCTCCGCGAACAGGGAAGAGGAAGGTAAAATGTGTGAAATCCACTTCGAAGGATCTCACAATCACATTTGGAGAGGACATCCCGATGGGAGAGGTTGCGAATAAGGCTAATACAGTACTGGTCGGGCATGTGAGAGGAAGGGCTTATTTAGCGGAATGATTAACAAACCGGGTCAAGGAAACTTGGGGCAGCACACTCAAAGAGTTACCGGAGGTTCAGAATCTACCAAGGGGATGGTTTGCATTGCATTTCTCTAAGACAGACTACACAGAGCTAGTTCTTGCGAAATACTGGCACATTGAGATGGTGTTGGTCCTCCTCAAGCGTTGGAGTCCATTATTCGACCCAGAAAGGGAGTAGATAGGCGCTAGACCCATCTTGGTATGATTACCAGGCCTACCTCTAAAATATTGGTCTGAAGCAGTCTTTGTAAGGATCGGGAACGCCCTTGGCATATACCTAGATATATGATAAGACCTATGTGCAGTCAAAGAATAGAACCTTGGCTCGAATCCTGGTATATTTGGATACGCGGGAGGGCCTAGAAGAGAAAATTACACTAAAATGGCGGCATTACACTAGAATCCAGATCTTGGACTATGAGGGGGTTCCTTTTTGCTGCAGAAGATGCCACAAGGTAGGACATATCTACAAGGAATGCTCCTTTCTCATGAAATCAGCTGACCCTCCAAGCACACCTTCTACACAAAAGGGAAAAGCAGCAGTCAATCAGGTCAGAACTTCGGTATCGGCTCACAGAGCACATGATCGAGGTGAAACCTTCAAAGTAGCAGATAAGCACCATAGAACGCTATTGCCTCCATTGACCCGTGCCAGATCTGCTGCTGCAGAGGCCGCAAGAAAAACGGGTACATATCTCTATTCTCTCCCTATCTCTAATGTTACTTCCGTCTCATTTGCTTGCAGCACATCATTAGATTCTTCATCTGCATTATACATGTCTCCCTCCATTCCTTGTGTTATCTCCTCACCTCCTCCCTGCATCTCCACCACCTCTCCATCTATTCCATCCCTTCCCCTCACTCCCTTTTCGTCGGTCATGGATCGACCTGCTATGCCCCATTCATACAACCTTCGATCATGTTTCATCCCGGAAACCGTCAACCCCACTGGACTAGGTCTCACCTTCCTTAGGCCGGTCATTCAATCGACTCAAGGCCGTAAATCTAATATTTCAAAAGCCATTCTGAAGGCCGGGGCAAAAGTAGTCACTGGCAAACAATCCACTCTTGAAGGGGTTCTTAAAGCTATGAATACCCCAGGGATGGTTCCACCATGAAATGCCTCTCTTTCAACTGCAGAGGCATGGCTAGTGCCTCCAAAAAACTAGCCCTGCGTAGGTTATTTGATATTGAACTTGTGGATATTATCATGCTACAAGAAACCCTGGGAAATGTTGAGTCCATCAATTAAACCCTAGCATCAATAAAACCTGGTTGGCAATTCCTCTCTCTTGATGTTGTGGGTAGATCAGGGGGACTAGCCATTGGATTCGCCCCCCGCTCCATAAATGTATCAACATCTTGGGAGGATTACGCTTCATCGAATTGGAATTTTTCTCTATTGACCTAGGTATGAACATCAGAGTCATCAATGTGTATGGACCTTGTCAGCGGAGAGATGAATTTTGGTAGCGTTTCCTTAATTTTGAAATCACAGTTGTTGATCAGTTGATTATTAGGGGTGATCTAAACTTCTCTTTAGGTTTTGGGGAATCTTGGGGATCCCAAGTTCAAGTAGACCCCTTGTCTAATTTCTTCAAGGACACTCTGGATCTTCACAACCTCTCTGATGTCCCAATGATTAAGCCCTTGCTCACATGGAGAAACTGAAGAGTTGGGGATGCAGCTCTGGCTAGAAGGCTTGATCGTTTCCTGATTAAAGTGCCTCTGCTTTAGCAGCTCAATTGATATAGACAATGGGTAGGGACTGGAGGTATCAAACCACTCACCTATTTATTTGGAGATCCTTGGACTTGAAGCCAAACCAAGAACTCCATTCAAATTCAATCATGTATGGCTCCAAGATTCGGGATATATCAAGTTGGTCTCAGACTATTGGACATCCCATCCTATATCGAGTCACAGATCATCGGCTAAAGGTTTCTGCCACAACCTGACTTAGCTTAAACACTTATCCATCACCTGGGAAAAGGAGAAAAAATTGAAGGATGATCAGACCCTATCAGCTATTAAATCTGAATTGAACGGGATTTTGGATGACAACAACAAGGGATTTGCATCTGCAATTGAGAAATCGCACCTTATTGAGCTCGAAAAACAGAGAGATAATATTCTAAAGGAAAGAGAAGAAACATGGAGACTGAAGAGTAGGGAAATCTGGCTACAGGCTAGCGATGATATTACAAAGTTTTTTTAGAATTTTGCAAAAGGAAGGAAGATAGCTAATGCAATCTAGAAAGTGCCTCTTCCAGATGGAGGTATGGTTGACACTTTTAAAAAGCTATCTCTTTTAGGCACCTCACACTTCTGGAATCTATACAAAGCTCCACAAGAGGTCAACCTAGCTGATATCATTCAAGTGGTAGGCTATTTCCCTAGATTTGTAGGGGAGGAGGAAGCACAAGAGCTCAATTTACCTATAACGTCTGTTGAACTTGAGGGGACTCTAAAGTGGTTCAAGAAAGACAAAATCCCGGGACCAGATGGGTCGACTATTGAGTTCTATCTGGATTTCTACGATCTTTTGGGACATGACCTTCTCGAATTTGTGGAGGAGTGCAGGACTACAGGAAAATTGTACGATTCCATAAATTCCACTTTCATCGCCCTCATCCCCAAGACAGTTTCCCCATCATCCTTCAATGACTTCCGTCCCATCTCCCTCTGTAACTGCCTCTATAAAATCATATCCAAGATCATAGCAAATCCAATGAGACCCATTCTCTCTCATCACATCTTACCTTAATAGTTTTCCTTTCTGGAAGATCGTCAAATCCATGAAGCCATTGTCACTGCATAAGAAGCTATTCACTCAATTAGATCCCGAAAGCTAAAGGGAATCATTCTTAAGATTGATCTAGAAAAAGCCTTTGATCGGGTTAGTTGGCTTTATATTAAAATGCTTCTCATCCACCTGGGATTCCCGCACCTATTCACCACCTGGATCATGTCCCACATCTCCGCTCCATCCTTCAGTGTCCTTATTAATGGCTCTGCCTCTCCTTTCTTCCATGCTAAAAGGGGACTCAGACAAGGATGTCCACTATCCCCTCTCCTCTTCCTAATTATCATGGAAGGTCTCAGTCGGTTAATCGATCATGAAAAGCGAAGTGGCAGATTATTCGGGCTGAAAATCAATGATCAGTGCTATCTCACACATCTCCTTTTCGTGGATGATGTTTTGATATTTCTGGATGGTAGCATTCGAGACTCAA
The DNA here is from genome assembly GCA_031772625.1 of Pinus tabuliformis. NCBI lineage: Eukaryota > Viridiplantae > Streptophyta > Pinopsida > Pinales > Pinaceae > Pinus > Pinus tabuliformis. Next base: position 1,127,423,103 of record CM062818.1, read on the forward strand.
TAACCTTTGATAAGATTCTATCCATCTTCTCTAGGGTCACTGGTATGCTGGAAAATCATGCAAAATCTACCATCACTCTGGCTCATACATCCATTCAGGAATCCAGATTTTCACTACAACACTTCCCTTACTGTACCCGTCCTCTTGATTAGGGTTTCAAATATTTAGGTTTCTGGATCAAGCCCCTGAGCCAAAGGATTGTAGATTGGATATGGTTGGTAATCAAATTAGAGAAAAGGCTAACAAATTGGTGCCACCGTTTCTTGTCCAAAGTTGGAAGACTTGTGCTTATGAAATCTGTCCTGGAAGCTACCCCTGTATTCTGGATGGCATTAGCATGGATTCCTAGAAGCACACTAGCTCGTCTCCAATAGATTTGCAACAGATATCTGTGGAATGGCTGTCAGGACAAGAGAATTTTCGCATGGGTAAGTTGGAACAAGATCACATTTCCCAAGAAATGGGGAGGTTGGGGACTCAAATATTTAACCCTTTTTGCACAAGCCTTGGCTGCAAAAATGGGTTGGACCCTCCTCATCAAACAGAATCTATGGACATCTGTCTCTTATCATAAATATATATGGCCTCTCCAAATAATGGACTGGATAAGGATGCCACAATGGACAAGGATAGGCATTTCTTCGGTTGGAAAGCACTTCTCCACTCTCTTCCACTCATTTGCAATCATCTAGCATGGCAGATATATGATGGAACAAAAGTGTGCATTGGTTTGGACCCCTAAATGAGGGGAGGTGGCAGCTTCCAACTTCCAAGAGAGCTCATCCTACACTTAAATTAGAGAGACATCAGTGTGATTGCTCAAATAGCAGATCAGGAGAACTCCACTATCTTCGCACAGGCATGGAAATCAGCAACACGGCTCAACATTCCACCTCAATGGCATCATTCTTGGAACAATTATACTACCGCGTTGATAGAGTCTCATATCCGAATTAAGGAGGGTTCAAATGAACTTGTGTGGTGCAAGGCAGAAAATGGAACCTACTCCCCAAAGGATGGTTACCTGAATCTACTACTAAACAAAAAACTAGAGCACATGCAAAGCTAGTGGCAGATCATATGGAAACTTAAATCCCCTCCCCAAACCAAACTTTTCTTCTGGTGTATTCTCAGCAACAAAGTTCCCACAGGGGACTCCCTTACCCATAGATCCATTCATGGACCACAATGGTGTATTTTGTGTAAACAAGACTCCGAATCGACTGAGCTCCTGTTCCTTAATTGCAAAATAACAAAAAATCTTCGGAGTTCTATAGCTGCTGAGATATGTTTTTCTGGCAGATGGGAAGGGGACAACATCTTATTAGCATGGAAAGATTGGCACAGCACGCACGCGGTATGAAATCTACCATGCTTACCCTTGATTGTCTACTGGGCCATATGGTTGGCACGAAACAAAATGATATTTGAGGACAGTGCTATCAGGTGTCAGTGCATTACAGCAAAAATTGTCTCCTCATATCTCGAACTGCCAGAATATTCAGCGCCATGACATCACAAACCTCTTGCTCCCAATATAATTGACCATTCCACTCCATGGGCTTTCTTCGATGGGGCAGCCCAAAAACATGGGTGTGGGGGTGATTTCCTTTTATACCTCACTGATCAACATTATTTTAGAGTCAAGTTGGGTCTGGTTGAAGGAACGAATAATTTTGTTGAACTGATCACCCTCTGTCATCTATTACATTTTGCACTTAGCCATGATTGCAGAAACATTTAGATATTTGGAGACTCCTAAACTATTATAAATTGGTTCAACAATATCACAATATGCCATGCACACACACTTACAAACATTCTGGATGAAGTGAATATTTTCAAATCTCAATTTAACTCCATTATTTGTCATCATATTTACATGGAATATAACGACAGCATTGACGACCTTTCCAAGGAGGCCACGCTACTTCTCAAAGGACAGTGGATAACTCATGAGTAGAGGGTTACTACACAATACCAATATTACCACAGACCATACATAGATCAGATATATCATCGGGTTGATGGAACCTAATTTTTTTATGGTTCTTCGGTTATATATGATGTTGTATATATCATAGTTTTATTTATGAAAATCACCCTACGAGGTGTATATATTTCAGAACACAACTTATGAACATATATAAATAGACACATTCTGGTTGTCACCTGTGTGGTGAATTTTTGTTTGTTACAGCCATTAAATGAATGGTTTTTGTTGGTATCATTGATATATTTGACAAAGACAAGTGATTCATATGCTGTCAAGCATATACTATATGCAATTTTTCAATATTAATGAAAGATTACGATTTTTCTTTGGGAAAAAAAATATTTTTATTATTAATATTTTCTAAAATAGCATATATCAAATCCATAATAAATATTGAAAATTTTACAAATATCCTTCATACATTGAATTAGAAAGCAACTATTAATGGAATAAGAATTCTCTCAATCTTTCTCACTAAAGTGAAAATATAAGAAAAAAATTAATTTAAATTGCTTTATTTTCTCTATATAATCTATCAAATTATATTATTTAATATGGACATTGAAATATTTTACTTATGTTTGTCAGTAAAATATTTTGTTTTAAATATCAGATGTAAATGGAACATAGAATGAATTACACATAATGTAATATCAATAATATTATTTCTTGTGATGTGAAAAAATTACAATTTTTCCTTGTAGTAAAAAATAATTTATATTTTTTTACTCATTACATTTCTTCCTTATTATAAAAGCTATTTTATTTATTTTTACATTCCATTACATTATATCTCTATATAAAGTTATATAAGATTAAGTTGTAAACTGAAGTATTGTAATTATAGCGGACATTGATTTCTTTTCTTATTACTATTTTTAATTTGTGAAGTTCAATTATTGTTTTACTATTTTTAAATGTAACATTATTTGACAACATATCTCCCATACTGAGTTTTAGAGCACCTCTCTGTGCAATTAATTTAGATTCAATATATATATATATATATATAGATATATTAAAAATATAAAAAATTAAAAAATTAAAAAAAAAATGAAATTATCTTACCCAAATGAAACATTTTTAAATATGGGATCTAGTAAGTGGGAAATCTTAAGATTCTCCAAATATTGGAGCTCATAAAGGATAGATTTCCTTTTCATCCCAATGGGAAATTTATCAACATAGGTGTCGAATAGATATAGGTCATCGAACATAGGCTCCCCATTTGAATCGAACATGTCTGCAAACTCCTTCTCCTTCTCTATCTAATATGATCTAAGCCATCCAACTGGTGTCATTATTACAAGCCTTTGGGTTCTCTCTGGTTTACCATTGAAAGAAGATGTTTCTCTTCTGTAAGAGTGTTATTCTGGGAGGAATACCTTAGAGCAGTCATACATTGGCTTTCATAGGTGGTCGTACCACCTAGCCGTTAGAGAAGGTCAACAACATTTACATCCATAATATCATTTTTTTACAAGACCTGCAAAATTATTGTATGCATGCCAACACTTTAGTGAACATGAATATCTAAATAATTGCAACGAATTAAATTAATATCTAAAAGAATATTGTTACTAAAAAAATCAATAAGAATGTAATTTACCATAGTAAACTCCTAAGCCTCGATAATAATGTACGATGTAATCACATATGCCATACAACGTAAAACTCCTCTCTATTGCAATGGGTCTTGATACATCATACACATGTATCCCATCTCATAATTCCTTAAATTCATATACCAATGGTTGTAAGTAGACATCCATATTCTTCACTTGTCTTCTATCAGGGACTATGATAGAAAACATAAGATCTTCATTCTTCACAGAAAACCATGGAGGGATATTGTTATTGGTCACTACTACAGGCCAAACAAAATAGTTGGTGTTTTTGAGGAAATATGGGTTGATGCCATCCATGGCTATGCTGAGTCATAGACTTTGTACTTCATCCTTGAATTTTTCAGGCCATGTATCTTCTATATGCTTCATGGCTATTGAATCTGTTGGGATTCGCATAACTCCTTAGTCACTTCTATGTGAGGCATGTCATCCCTGCAACATAGCTAATTCTTTCCAACTAAAGAGTATTTTAATCCTTGGGATTATAGGCTTGTGTCTCAATATATTATGAGGGGGACGATGTGATTTACCCATTTTTTTATGAACTATGGTATTTATCATGCCCACATTTCGGACATATCTCTTTTTTTGCATATTCTCCTCTATAATACAAGCATTTGGACATGCATGATATGATATGTACTCAAAACCCAACATTTTCAACAACAGTTTTGCCTATTTTCATCTACGCAGAAAGACATCATCACGTAGAAGAACCTTATCTTGAATAGCCTGCACTTGGTGGCGAATATAATTGTACAATGTCAATATTTAACATTCATAAAATCAACTGTTTTCAAATTTGATTTTGTGACAAAATATAAGGAACTTGATTTATCATGCAACTCAATTACCACAATATTTCTAATAAACATGCATTCGAAATTCCAAACTTTGCTTTCACATTGTACAAAAACATCGTTGTCCCTAGCTAAGTAGACTTTGACTTGCCGCTAGGTCCAAAGAGAGGGGTGGTGGAAGTAGATTTCAGGATTTTTTATAAGGTATCAATGATATGAGCATCATCCCCTAGCTCATCATTTTGGAATGCATCTAATAACATTTCTTCCATGGCAGTCGTATCCTGTAAGTAATAAACCATACCAACCTACATTTGATTGCCTCAATTGCCAACTTGTGATGAAGAACTACTATTGTTGTAGTCATTCCTAATTGGTGAATTTAGATGTAGTGGGAATTGAATAAGTGGTTGATTCAACCATTCTTTGCATGCTTCCTCTTCGAGTCGTGCTCTTAATGCATCCTTCTCTCGATTTGACGTTGTAATAGGGTGCATCGGAAGATGGTAGGTGGAACGCTCATCATCACTAGAACCCTAATTTCAATAAATATTGAACGCCATTAGTACAATATCAATGATATTAGTAAGCACGAAAATGCAATTGGTTTTTTGAAATTTCAGTATACCAAACAATTACTACCATTGTTGATCCAAGATTGCATATAGAAGGTGCCATGTTCCAATTGGCAGAGTGAAGATGTTGTCCATTTTAATCTAGCAACTACTTGTGATAAATTGCTCCTGATAAGAGCTTGTAATGTTTTTGAAAATAATATGGAGTAATATTTTATGCATATGAAATCGATTATGAATCTAGATCTTGCAAATAATTTGCATACATTTTTATTCAAATTGACATAGATTAAAAAAAAACATTAGATAATCGAAATATAAATAAAATATAAACTTACTCGAGATAGAAAGGGAGAACTTCGTGAAGGGATTTGATCAGCAATATGGAATGAGCTAGAATTTGAAGAATCGGCCATTTGATATTATTGATATTTTGTCCCTGTATTTGAGAAAAATCAGAAATAAAATTTTATGTGAATATCTAAAATTAATCTCGAGAACCATATAACCACAATCCAAATTTCAATATAGTTTTGAAACTATTTTTCAAGAAAAATGCGCCTTTAAGCAGAAAATGTATGATATGAACTATTGTAATTCATGTGGATGCATCCTAAAGGATAATTTGAGATTAATATTCCATTTTATATGAAAATTAAATGTCAGATAATTTTTAAACTCCACCATTGCACTAATCATAATATGGCATTTAAATAATACCAGCATCGATTTCTGCCATTCTGAAAAATAAAAAATAAGTTATCATACCAATGATCTTTCACATAAAAATGAACTGGTACGTTTAAATAAAAAACAACACTGATACATAATTATTTCCTGAATTTAGAAAATAAAAACGAATTCACTTGTCTCAGTGTTCTTCTAAATATAGGACCGCACCATTGCATTAAAAAAAAATGCATCGTTTCAAGATTTCAAAAATGAAAAAAATTTGAATCATGTCGGTGCGTTGCAAAATATGGCGCCTCGGAAATGTCAATGCGCTTCTTATATAAATTCACTGGTGCACTTGATTATCGAATGCACTGATGTGCCAAGAAATTGAATAAAAAAAAACATGATTTTTTTCCCTTTAAAAAAAAAAAAAAATGAGCGGCAATTGATTTTTTGAAATCTAATTTCATAAAGACTTTTAAATAGTAGAAAATATTCACCATTTCATTATTTTACCAAAAATTCAAGGGAGTGATTTGCAATAGAAATACATCAGGGTCATTGTGCAGCAACAACAGAATACTTTGGAGCAGCAAAACTATTCAGAAGATCAGAAGCTAAAAGGTATGGTGATTCACTCAAAAACCTACACAGTAAGTTTTAAATTTTATTGTTTATTTTACTAATAAAAAATTTACAATTTATGTTTGAGTTTAATTAAAAGAGAGATCATTTGCAAGAGAAGATCAGATCAAAGCTGCAAAATATTTTGGATCCACTGAAAGACCAGAATTTGAAAGGTATGTTGATTCACTCAAAACCATAGATAGCAAGAATCTTAAATTTTACTGTTAAAATTTCTTAGAATTTTTGTAAGATTTATTCACAATTCAGATAAAAAAAAACATTGTATAATAAAAAATTTACTATAGATTTTACTAGTAATTTTTTTTACAATCTTTGTTCCTATTTAAATTTAATTTAAAAAAAACCAAACAAAACAAAAACAAAAAACAAAAAAGCAAAAACAAAACAAAACAAACAAACAAAAAATTAGATTTTAACTTTCTCTACCACTTTAAAATTAGGGTTTTTCAATTTAGGCATTTTAGATATAACGGGTTAATGTACATATTATATATAGGGCATTTGACGTATAAATTAGGGGAATCACTTATTGAATTAGATCAAAACCTTATCCACCCTCTCTATTTTTTTTAAATGACTATATGTTGTGCGGTGCGCCATCTGTAACATAACGCACCGATACTACATGAGTAATACAACGCACTAGTAAATTATAACACTTTTGATTCTGTCTATTATTTCCATCATTGCTCCCAGTGGAATATAATACATCAACGAGTTTGTTCCTAATAACATCGTTTAATCATTGCAATGCATTGAGCATTACAAATTGCACCGTCAACACTCTTCGATTTTTAAAAAATGGCTATATGTTTCACAGTGCGCCCTATGTAACATAATGCACCAGGGCTACCTGATTACTTCAACTGATCTAAAATTGGATTAGGTGATTTCTTCCTATTTTTCAAAATCAAATAAAACAAAACTTAGGACCGTGGCAATGCTTTGCAAGGTTAAAAATGGGTCTTGAAACAACAATTTTTCAAATGTCTCTTCTCGTCATGAATTAGTCTTCATATGTGATTTAACATAATGAACATAACAACACATAATCCATGTAGGCATAAATAATACCAAGACAAAGGCTTGTTGATAAAGTTCACCCATCTTGGGCTACATCTCAAGGTCTGTCAACATGACTAGACCACTCATATATTCAGTATCAAAATGAAGTACATAAACATTTGTTGCAGGTAAATATGTGGCTATTACCCCTACAAGGTAATGTTCTCCTACAAAGAACTCTCACAACAGAAGCAACTCAAAACATCTCCTATAAATATGACATACTACAATTGAAATGAGCTAAAAACATCATGTGAACCCTTCAATTCCACACTGAAGCACATAATAAAAAATTCATGATAAGAGAAGTTGAACATGATCTGAACCCTACTAATTACAACTATTGCAATAGCCTTCTGAAAGTGAGAATACCCCTACAAGGTCTTCTCCATGCCCAAATACCTTCCAGAACTACTTCCAAACCCTGACTGATCCATACACCTTTAGTCTCAAACCTACAAAAATAATTTGCATATGTGCTCAAATTATAAATTAGAGGTTACCAATGGATTCAAAACATCCAAAAACCCCTAAGTAGCCTCTTTTTGAGCTCCATTTGGATAAAAACTAAAAAAGTTATGAGCTTCTAAGCTCTCTCATGAACTTGATTGTTAACCATCCTACAAATTCGACCTTCTGTCAAACTATTCTACAAATCCACCCCAATAATCGCTAACAGAGTGACAATTTCGCACTTTGTTGGTGCATTTTGTTGGAAGATTAATTTAGCCTCTAACCCCTTGAAACCAAAAATCAAGGTCATGTGGGAACATAGGGTCAAGGGTTAGGCCTTAATGCCCACCTATGTCGGTGAAGCCCTTAGTACCAGGCATGTGGTTATATGGTGCCACGGGGCCGAGGGCTAATCTAACCACCCACGCTTCCTGTCAAGCCCCTTTACACTTCATGTCGACTCACATTAGGTTTGATAAGTCCTGGGGTTGGCCCCCTTACCTTAGCGCCTTAACTCGAGGGGTTGGCCCCCTTTTGCATTCCGCATTAGGCATGTGAATTTTCAAACGACCAAGGGTTGGACCCCTTACGTTAAGGTTTACCTTATAGCCTCTGATACGGGCATATGAGGTGTGGTATGACCATCGCCCATAGTTATTTCCTTCACCCCCACTCCTTAGCACCTTTGTAGGTTATATGCTAGTGGTTCGGTGGTAAGGTGTTATGGCCTTGGGTTGGGGCTAAGCCCCGAGCCCTTGGCTCCCTCCGCCATGGTTCTGTGGTGTGTGGTGTGGCTGGGGGCTAGGGCTTAGCCCTGACCCCTTCCCCCATATAGTGCTAATGTATACTTTATATAGTGGTTAGCCACTATGACTTATAAGAACCACCGTGTGCCCTAGTGGTAAGGCAATTGACTTGTGCTCCACCCGTATTGTGTTCGATCCCTATGGACAGGGCAATTTGGCTCTACAAAATTTTTCTATACCATTGGGAGGCCACGCGGTAGCCATCCATTGGACCACGTGGCTTCTATCCATTGGACAATGAAACCACAACCACAACCAATCAGAACTCAGCAGAATTCGACCAATCCAGAGAGGACAATAATAAGCCTACTATTGGCCCACATTGTACAATCATCTTACCTAGTCACCTTGCCCATTCAGCGCATGGATTACATAGTCAGCGTACTTGCAAAAATTTACTTGTTTGGGAAAATGATCAGAGCGTGATATCGGGAGCATATGATATCGGTTTGAGCGATTCAAATTGTGTTGGATTCAGATCGACGAGCTCTTCGATTTAGCATTGGTTTCGAGAATTTATGGCAATTTTCATTTTTGAGCTTAAAATTGATCACCTTATCACACCTCCCCACTAGGAACTTTTGGACTCCAAAATTTTACTTCCCTAGTCAATATAAAGAGGTTGGAACTCAAAAATACCGAAAAACTCAATCCAAAGTGCAAAATTTTCAATTGGTGCTCTTCAAGCCCCAGTGAAGGCACTTCACTTATCATCCTCATGAAGACTTATTGTCCTATTAAGAATTGAGTCATCATTCTTATCGTTGTTGCAAGAACAAAATATTGATGAGTGGAATCTGAACATTTTCTTTACTCTCATCTTTGCACGGATCCAAAAACACTTTATCTTGAAGTTCAACTGTTGAAGACAAACTTTAATCCATCTTGGAAATTAGAAACAAAATAAATTTGCTTTAACATCTTCAAGCTGAGCTTGTACATGAAAAGTACATTGCTACAAAAAATTCATGATATGATTGACCTTGCCTACAATACATAGTCATCTTATACAATCTTGAAAAACATATATTCAATTCACACAAGTTTCAAATCGAATACTTGTAGCAGTGAACATATGCCAACTAGTAGACAACTTTGAACGATAATCTTGTACATTCACAAAATTCCTTAACATGTGGACTATAACAAGTCAATACATACATTAATGAAAAACATCTACTTATTGAACATAGTGACAATGAATAATCACTTTATAAAAGTACCTAAATAGGTAATGACAACAAGTATTTACAAAAAGTTTACAAAACAACTTTACTAAAAGTGTACCCAAACTTTTCCTCTCTTAGGCTCATGGGTTCTCTTCTTGCACCATCTTGTCTTGAAGGTCGCTTAGGATTGTGGAGATTCCTCTTTGCAACCTTTTGTTTCCCTTGAATTATGTAGCATAAACTCTTTACCTTTATTTTAACAAAGTTCCAGATGCAACTTCCAACATCATTCAGTGTCATGTCCATGTACTTTGTAATGAGCACATAAAAACTTCTTCTTGTTTGCTGACATATAATTTTTGTCTCTAGAGTTGCAACTGTGATACAAAGCGCATGTTTCTCTTCTCCTCTTCATATATATCCAACGTCCTTCTCAATTCTATTTTCTCCATCTAAAGAGCCAAATTATGCTCCTCTAACTCTTGGAGATTATTTTTGTTGCCCATTCTTGCAACTTAGTAAACTAGTGCTCTGATACAAAACTGATTTGAAATTGGATTAGGTGATTTCTTCCTCTTTTCCAAAATCAAACAAAACAAAACTTAGGATGTGTCAACGCTTTTCAAGGTTAAAAATGGGTCTTGAAACAAATGGACATAACAACACATAATCCATGCAAGCATAAAGAAAAGCAAGACAAAGGTTTGTTGATGGAGTTCAACCCTATTGGGCTACATCTCAGGGTCTGTCAACATGACTAGACCACTCATATATTCAGTATCAAAATGACGTACATAAACATTTGTTGCAGGTAAATATGTGGTTATTACCGCTACAAGGTATTTTTCTCCTACAAAGAACTCTCACAACAACAACAACTCAAAACATCTCCTACAAAGATCACATACTTCAACTGAAATGAGCTAAAAACATCATGTGAACCCTTTAATTCCATATTGAAGCACATAATTAAAACTTCATGATAAGAGAAGTTGAACCGAAGCTTTACCCTATTGATTACAGTTGTTGCAATAGCCTTTTGAAAGTGAGATTAACCCTACAAGGTATTCTCCATGCCCAAATACCTTCCAGAACTACTTCCAATCCCTAACTGATCCATACACCTTTAGTATCAAGCCTGCAAAAATAATTTTTAGATATGCTAAAATCATATATTAGAGGTTATCAATGGAATCCTAACATCCAAAAACCCCTAAGAAACCTCTTTTTGAGCTCCATTTGGATAAAAACTCAAAAATTTATGAGCTTCCAAGCTCTCTCATGAAATTGAATATTAACAATCCTACAAATTTGACCTTCTATCAAACTGTTCTACAAATACACCCTGAAAATCGCTAATGGAGTGACAATTATTCCCTCTGCCAGTGCATTTTGTTGGAAATTGAATTTATTCTTTAACCCCTTGAGACCAAAAATCAGGGTCGTCTGGCCACATAGGGCTGAGGACTGGGCCTTAGTGCCTTCCCCCGCTAATTAATCCCTTAGCACTAGGCATACGATTATATGGTGCCACGGGGCCGAGGGTCAGTCTAACCGCCCACCCTTCCCATTTGGCCCCTTTACACTTCATTTCGAGTCACATCAGGTCGCATAAGTCCAGGGGCTGACCACTTACCTTAGTGCCTTAACTCAAGCACCTTTTCCATTCTTCCTTGGAAACGTGCATTTTCAAACAATCAAGGGTTTTCCCCCTTTCTTTAGTGTCTACCTTGTAGCATCTGTTGCGAGCATATGAGGTTTTTTATGACAATGGGCCAGACCTCTTTCTTTGCCCCCACTCCCTGGCGCCTTCATAGGTTATATGGTATTGGTCCGATGGTAAGGTGTTATGGCCTTGGGCTGGGACTATGTCCCGAGCCCTTGGATGCCTCCACCATGGTTATGTGGTGTGTGGTGTGGCTAGGGGCTAGGGCTTAGCCTTGACCCCTTCCCCCATATAGCGCCAATGTATACTTTATATAGTGGTTAGCCACTATGACATATAAGAACCACTGTGCACCCTAGTGATAAGGTGCTTGACTTTTGCTCAACCAGTCCTATGTTCGATCCTTGTGGGCAAGGAAATTTCGCCCATACAAAACTTTTCTATGCCATTGGGAGGCCACGTGGTAGCCATCCATTAGCCCACATAGCTTCCATCCATTGTACCACGAAACCACAACCACAACCAATCGTAACTTAGAATAATTTGACCATTCTAGAGAGGACACGTGGTAGCCTACCATTGACCCACATTGCATAGTTAGCCTGCCCAGTCAGCACACAGATTGCATGGTCAACGTACTTGCAAAATCTTTACTTGTTTGGGAAAACTATCAAAACACAATATTGGGAGCATATAATATCAGTTTTGAGCGATTCAAGTTGTGTTGGATTCAAATTGGTAAGCTCTTCGATTTGGTGTTGGTTTCAAGAAGTTCCTACACTTTCATTTTTTAGCTTAAAATTGATCACCTTATCACATCTCCCCACTATGAACTTTTGGTCTCCAAAAGCTTACTTTCCTAGTCAATATAAAGAGGATGGAACTCAAAAATACCCAAAAATTCAAACCCAAATAAAAAAAAAATCGATTGCTTCCCTTCAAGCCCCAATCAAGGCACTTCACTTATGATCATCATGAAGACTTGTTGCCCTGCTAAGAAATGAGAGATCATTCTTATAATTTTTGCAAGAACAAAATATTGATGAGTGGAATCTAAACATTCTATTTACTCCCATCTTTGCATGGCTCCAAAAACACTTCATCTTGAAGTTAAACTATTGAAGATAAACTTGATTCCATCTTGGAAATCAGAAACAAACTAAATTTTCTTTAATGTCTTCAAGTTGAGCTTGTACATGAAAAGTACACTGCAGCACAATTTTCCATGATATGATTGACCTTGGCTATAATACATAGTCATCTTATACAATATTGAAAACAAATATTCAATTCACACAAGTTTCAAATTGAGTACTTGTAATATCAGTGAGCATATGACAACTAGTAGACAACTTTGAACAACAATCTTGTACATTCACAAAAGTCCTTAACATTTGGACTATAACAAGTCAATACATACATCAATGAAAAACATCTACTTGTTAAACATAGTGAAAATGATTGTTCACTTTACAAAAGTACCTAAACAGGTAATGAAAACAACTATTTACAAAAATTTTACAAAACAACTTTACAAAAGGTGTACCCAAACTTTGCCTCTCCTAGGCTCATGGGTTCTCTTCTTGCACCATCTTATCTTGAAGGTCACTTAGGAGGGTGCTCTTTGCCACCTTTTTCTTCCCTTGCATTATGCAACATAATTTATTCCTTTCTTTGAACAAAGTTCTAGATGCAACTTCTAACATCGTTCAGTGTCATGTCCATGAACTTTTCAATGAGCATAGAAAAACTTATTCTTGTTTACTGACATAGAAGTTCTGACTCTAGAGTTGCAACTACAATACAAAGTGCATGTGTCTCTTATCCTCTTCATTTATCTCCAAAATCCTTCTCAATTCTATGTTCTCCATGCGAAGAGCCAAATCATGCTCCTCTAGCTCTTGGAGATTCTTTTTGCTTCCCATTCTTCCAACTTAGTCAACTAGTACTTTGATACCAAACTGATCTGAAATTGGATTGGGTGATTTGTTCCTTTTTTCAAAAATCGAATAATACAAAACTTAGGACCATGTCAATGCTTTGCAAGGTTAAAAATGGGTCTTGAAACAACAAGTCTTTCAAATGTCTCTTCTCGTCGTGAATTAGTCTTCATTTGTAATTTAACATAATGAACATAACAACAAATAATCCATGCATGAATAAAGAAGAGCAAGACAAAGATTTGTTGACGGAGTTCACCCCTCCTGGGCTAAATATCTAGGTCTGTCAATATCACTAGACCACTCATATATTTAGTATCAAAATTAATTACATAAACTTTCCCAAGCATGAAGTACATATTTAGTATGAAGTATATATTTCCCAAGAATGACGACCTAGGTGTAACATTTTTTTCCTGATAGAGCCCATTACAGGGATAATATGCATGACTACCAGTGGAAGGAAGCGGAAAATAATAACTTAATCATCATCTGAATACTAGATAAACACATTACCGCTAATTAAGCAAGCGACATAAACTACCACTAATTATACTAAGGACTAATAAAAAATTTCATAGTCTAAGTGGTTTGCCAATCCACCACTACATTAATTTCTTAATCCTTAAGCCTCGTGTATCAAAGACTAGGTTATCATAAGGATCAAACCTTAGATATGATCCATGCCTACGATCCCCTGTCCAATTACTTAATCTTGTTGACATGTACGCCCATAGATGATTGACCATATAAAAGGATGAGGGTGAGACAAAGGCAAAGGTAGGAGAGGCAAGAGCTTAGAAAGAAGCAGAAGTAGTAGCCTTGAGGGTAAGGGTTTCTTTATTGTCTTAGCTCTACCTTCTCGGTTCAGCGAAATCTATAGTTCTAGGCGCATAACTCGCTTCACCCTTGGTCAACCAAGCTATTAAGGTGACTGTGCTAAATAGACTTTTCCACTGTGTGAAATCTTATGAATTATGTGTTATAAGGGAATTTCATAATCTTGGATAATCCTAGGATTAACTATGAAAATTCAACCCTATGAAATCAGTAAACATATTTTACTGAGCCACAGGTGGGGCCATAGAAACAATCTTGTACCAAGTCTCATAGGGCCTACCTATACTAAAGGATTGGTTATCACTTGTTTTCTAGTAACTACTTCTACTAGTAAAGTGACATGTAAGAAGGGGCCAAAAAACATTTTGGAGCCAAAAGGAGAATTTAGGAATTCCTACCGACCATATCCAATGCATGTGCTTCCCGAGGAAATATTCCTTAAACATAATGAAATTAGTTTTATGTGGAAGCTCATTGTGTGGAGGTTCCGCACACTGAACCTCTACACAATGAACTTCCACACAATTAACCTCAAATAAACAATAATAATAATTTAATTTTAAATTAGGGTTGTGCATAATTTTATTATGCATAATTTCAATGTGAAGAGGTCCACACAATGAGTGGAAATTTCGTACAATGAACCTATGCCATTGACTGGAATATTTTCATGCATTTAATGGTACAGAATCTGACAATAAAAAACAATGAATTAGTCAATGACAGATAGAATGAATGACGACATTGGTGATTCTCGTCCAAGAAAGTGCTTATAATGGAACCGTGGGCCTCTTTGTGTAAATAATCCTTTGAGTATCACACTGCGCCTTTCATTTTGTTAGGACAAACAAAGAAACTTTGTTTCATTGTAAGCCTTGAGAGTAGGGAATGAAATCTGTTCCAATTTCTTGGTTAAGCTTTTTCCAAACCTTCCATTATATCAATTGTTTCTCACTAACCATTTTATTAAGGTTATTGGATAAGATCTTACCAATTTTTAATTACCAGTCAAATACGGTAAACTTACGAGGTGCATAGTTAGGTTCTTTATGTCGAATTTATCAATATTAGGCAAGAATGGATGCTCTAGACGAGGTCATCGTTCTCTACCTCGAAAGCTCATTATGGATATTAGCGAGGCACACTACTCTATTACATAATATTAATAGGTAAAGTGGTAATACAGTCATGTTATTGTGATGCCAACATCAATATATATGGTGTTATATGGATGCATATTTCACATTTTTGTAGTACAAAGAGAGTGATGCTATTATAAATGGTGTTAAATGAAATATAGCATCTTCATCCCCTGCCATTAAAGGAAGAGCTTGCCTCAATGAGCAAGGAGAGGGCCTTGCATAATTGAATACATCAGTTGGCCCATCCCCGAACAGCTAGAAAGAATGGGGACTGCTAAAGCCCTGAACTACATTAGAGAATTTTTGAGGTCTAAAATGGAACTCCTAGGGAATATTATAAAATAATAATGAAAACAATCAAATAAGATTAGATTACATCAACAAATTTTAGAGGGAAAAAATAAAAACTATTTTTTCAACTTATCTCCCTACTATTTTACTCAAATTTCAAGGAGAAACACTCGTTGGATGAAAAATTTAATTGCTCATCCGAGTACCCATGTTGCATATTTTCGATGGACCCTGCTACAAGAAAAACGAAAAATACATGAAAAACATAATTTCAATCACGATTTTTCATGTATTTCTCATTTTTCATCTAGCAAGGTCCATCGAAAGTATGCAATATGGGTACTCCTTGGATGAGGAATTAATTTTTCAACCAATGAGTGCTACCGCTTGAAATTTGAGTGAAATCATAGGGAGATATTGTTGAAAAAATAGTTTTTTTTTAATTTTTAATTTTACTTATTTTACTTTTTTACTCCAAAAATGGTGAATCATGCCCCATGGTTGACATCATCATCTTGAATCCTATTGGTTCTTATAAAGTTGATTTTGGTTGTACATTGTTTTAGGCCCTTTTTTACCTCAAAATTTCTCTACTGAATAAGTGATCGACTCACCAACATTGGCTGATGTCTGCTATCGATCATTGGGTCCTCTACCCATCCGTAAGAAGAAATGCTTCCCTCACTGGCTAAGGAGGATTCCAATTCTAGTGGCTCGATGTACCTATATAGGTGAAAGCACATAACTACTTCTCCTTAGCTCTCTTGCCATCCCGACCAAAGGAAGGTGAACTTTTTTTTGCATAATTGGATGAATGAATAGAGTTATTATAATCATCGTTATTCCATCACAGTTAGAAGATACAATCTTATTTGTTCAGAGACACAGAACTAGAAGCATTTTACATGCTTTTCCCAAAATATTTTCATGTATATGCTTTATTTGGTTGCAACTCTAATGTCTTGTAACTAGAAGTTTGCAATACAATATTGTAGAGAATTCCTGAAGACAAGAAAGGAAATTAATTCCCACACTTGGTTCCATTCATGAGAAGAAGCTCCAATCGAACTTTAGCGCAGGATTGTCTGCTCTTGTTTTACTGTCTCTTGTAGTGCTAGGCTCTATCAAATGGGAAGATCACTAGATTTTCTAAATAGGAACTTGAAATTTTAACCATGGCTATCAAGCAACCAGATTTGAGTGGGATATTAGGGAAGTTAAATGGACATGGGTGGATGTGATGGGTTCAAGAGAGTACTAGGGGTTTTAGGTCTAAGAAATCTTAGATGGAATAGCACCAAAACTTGATATTGTTATCTCTATTCAAAATAATAGTTGGTGAATACCCTTTAGTATCCATTTCACAGAGAGAGAAGCCACGTTGCTTAAATTTGATTCCTATTAAGATATCCAACATTCATTGTTTGCACCTAGAATATAAAAATACTACATATCTTTTGTACTAGACTATGCAATCAAATATAAGAAAAATAAATCAACATGCATGTGTATGGTAGCAGAGAAGCCCGATATTTCCTCGTGTTCCAACACTCTTCAATTTCAACTTGAAGTGAGCACCCTTGTGTTCGAATAGGAACTCATTTGGGTATTTGCAAAGCCCGCACAACCACAAAAAAAACCATAGAAATATTTCTTCAAAAAAATATTTTTGTAGGTATTCCATTTACACAAAGGTTAGAGCCTTTTAAATATCCATTCATGGCCCAGTAGGCTAGGCTATCACTTGTACAAAAAATAGTGAACTAATGAGACCTTTCAACAAAGAGGAGGCACGTCTAAGCACACAGTTTCTATCTCACTGAATGAGGCGGATAAGGTTAGTGGTAGATATGTAGATCTTGGGTATCTAAGACTGTAGCTACATATTTCTTTGTCAAACAATATCATTCTTATTCCTAAGGTACATGATGATTAAATCCAATCTTTCCACAAAATAATGTGTTTCTTCCATCGATACAGTAAATTTTCACTCATTTACTTGAACACGTTTGATTTTTCTCAGAACACATTCGGGAGTGCAAGAAATAAAACTTCTCACACTCCCACACAATCAACTTTTCCACGCTTAGCTTCTCCTCACAATCAACGATAGTTTCTTCTAGTGTTCAATGTCACAATTACCAATTATCATATGTGTCCACACAAGTAGGTTCAAGCTCATTCAATTGCTTTCATTCTAGCCATACATCCATCCATGGCTCTACACATCATCATTTTTAGTAAGGATGCCCGTGACCTCCACTCTTGTGACCCTGGTAGGAAAAATTTGCAAGTGAGGAAAGAGCTTAACTCCTTTTCTTTAAAATTAATATGGATCTGACGAAGCGGGGAATAGATCTCTGGATGGGACTACTCATGGATAGAGCTAGAGCTTCTCTATTTCGGCAAGTTGAAGTAATCGAAATTGGTGCATCACATGTAATCATTGGTTTCTTGGATGGTGCCAAAATGGGGTCGTTTGTCTCGAAGCAATCGGTCTACCTATTAGAACTATGGAACTAAGGGGGATAATCGAGAGATACACATCCAGACCAAGAAAATCCGCTTTAATTACAATAAATCACAACCCCACTAGATGATAAGAAAGGGGTTTTATGTAATTGTTCTTATCTCGGGGTTTATAGAATGTTCTTGGAGTTATTTGAGTGGCCATTTAGTCTTTAAAGCACTCACTAGATCATTTTGACTCTATTGCAGAAGCAGTTCATTTAAAGGGGATTTCTGAAGAATCAGGATGCGGAAGTGTCTTATCTACTTCTTTCTACAATGTATGTGAATAATGGAATGGACGGTCGCAGGATACAATCAAACAAAGGGAGGAAGGATAGATCCATGATATGATACTTTACTTATTTACAGCCACATTTCACCTGAAGGTCCACCTAACACGTTCTATTTATATGGTTTGGTTTTATGTTATTTCCTGTCCTATAATACTTTTTTAATATCACCTAGCTCTAATTCACTATTTTCTAAGAGGAAAGGGGAGAATTTGTGTTGGGAGATTATACCAGAGTCTAGTTTCTTTAATTCAAGTTAGGGGCACCTGTCCTGCATTGTGATCTTCGAGCTACTTTGTGATCTGAGTGATAGTTAATAGTGTAATTAACGATGTGATTCTAGTTAAATTAATTCATTCAGGGGAACAATGATTTTTTATATTACAGTACACTATCATCGATCAACAGGGTTGATTCTCCATGGACAATTTCAATACTACAATACGGATATCTGGAGTCAAGGGGTCACCTCGTCCTTCTTTGATTGACTTTGAATGCATTGCAGTCTATGTAAGCAGGAAAAGTAAATCTCTAGCAAATGAAGGACTAATAAAAATGAACTTCTCGGTGTCATGCATAGTACTAGGTTGTTCTAAAGAGTCTAAGGGTCAAACTAATTATGAAATGGACTTCGTGATCGATCACCATAGTTTGAAATATTGAATCGAACAACAAAATTAGCCAATAGATAATAATGGATGCAGGTGAAAGTGATCATGGCCATAGACATAGATATGGAAAAGTCATCAATGCCTCACTTATATGCCAAAATTGTAGATATCGAACATCCTTAGTGTTTGCGCCTTGGCCATTAAAACAGATCATTGATGCTCCAAAACACACTAAAACTAAAATGAAGAGCCAAACTCTGAAGAAGGACAAACCCACCTTGTGTCGAAGTGGAAGTAGAATGTCTTGAAGTTGTTGTCTTAGGTGCATCCATAACACATTATCGATTTAAATTTTACACTCTTGATCGAGTGATCAAATTTTATCCCAAAAATGAAATTGCCAAGTAAGTTTTGAAACTGGTGTCAAGTGAAAGTGCTCATCGCTTTGAATCCAATGATTTTTGTTTCACCTCAATTCGACACCATATCCTCAAGTTATCTCATTCTGATCGTTTGGCCCAACAACTAAAAAAATGAGCAGGATTACTGACTAGGCAGCTGACTAGGCTTTCGTAAAGCTTACATCACCTAGGGTGACTACACAAATAAGGACCAATCAAGTACTAACAAGTGGCATCTCCTAGTTCGTCAATTTGGGGTCAAATTTGATTGGTTTTGTTTGGCCCAGTCATGGACTACCACGTGGCACCTCCAGAGCACACTAAAATTTTGGTATGGTCAGACAAAGGCCCAGGTAGGATTCGAACCCTTGACCTCTAGTTTAACCTTATAGTGCCTTACCACTAGACCTCAAGGTGGGTATTAACAGTCATAGTGTTGGACTATTATTTAATGCTTATGTGTAGCGTGTGTATGGAGGAGGGGTTGGGTAGTCAGCCCCGACCCTCGATCACCTACACCTCACATGACCACAATGCAGTGGAGTGGGGTTTGGGACCAGCCCTAGCCACTGGCCACGATAACCTGCACATGACCCTCACAAGGTGTTATGGTGGGAAGTGATGTATGGGGACCATCCCTGGGCCATATGGTCATGTATATGACCTTGACAAACCAGCGAGAAAGGCTCAATGGAGAAGGGCTAGCCCCTATTTTTTTTACAACCATGTGACTTGGGTGTGAAAATGAAGGGGCTCTGACAATTAGGGTGGGTCATTGGCCCATCCCTTGGCCCCGTGGAGCACCAGATGACCATGACCATTAGTTAAGGTGCTAAGCCGATGGGGATGGGTGTTAGGGCCCAGCCCGCGACCACATGGCCCATGTGGCCTGATTTTTCGCACATAGGGGTTATTGGGAAACTTAATTGTTCAACAAATTGCACCATCGAAGGGAAAAATTATTGCCTCTAAAGAAAAAAATAGCAGGAATTTGTAGGACAGTTAGACTATTAGTCTGATTTGTAGGATGGATAACAGAAAAACTACATCAGAGCTTATAGAGCCATATCCTTGTGAGTTTTTGTCCTTTTGGAGCTCAAGAAGAGTTTACCTAGGGGTTTTTGGAAATCCTGGATCCAATGGTGACCTCTATTTTTTTATTTGAGCACATCTAAATTAACTTTTTGTAGGGTCAATTTCATGGGTGTATGGATCAATCAGTGTTTTGGAGCAGTTCTTCAAGGTGTTTGAGCATGGAGAAGGTCTTGTAGGGGTTTTCTTACCTTCAAAATTTTAGTACTGTAGTTGTTACTTGCAGGGTTCAGATCTTCTATACTTTTCTCACTATGTCTTGTTGAGGAAAGTTTTCTATTTTTACTTTAATGTGTAATTGAAGTGCTTATATTTTCATGTATGCTCATTTTCAGATGGAGTATAGGGTCTTTGTAGGAGGCACCTTGTGTTGTTGATGTTCTCATGACTGACTGTAGTTTATCATGATGTTTATGTGAGAGTTATTTGTAGGAGAACATTTCCTTGAAGGGGAAATAGCCACAAGTTTATAAGAAAACTTTTATGTACTCATTTTTCCACTGAATATATGGAGCGGTCTAGCTATGTTGGCAGGCTTGCAGATGTAACCTAGGAGGGGTGAACTCCATCAAGAAATACTTTGTTCTACTCTTCATGAATGCTTGTATGAGTTATGCAATGTTTTGTTTCTTATGCTTAAGTTTACATCTTAAAACTAACTCATACCTTGAAGAGAACTTTTGGAAAAAAAAAATTGTGTTAAGACCCATTTTTCCTTGCAAAGCATCAGAGAACAATCCCTGCTTTTAGGAAGAGGAAATTGACCTCCTCCTCCATTTTCAGATCAATTGGTATCAGAGGCTCATTTGACCAATTTGCAAGAATGGGCAAGAAGAGTCTCCGAGAGCTAGAGAATATGAATTTGTCTCTTTGTATGGAGAACATTGAGTTGAGAAGAATGCTAGAAATGGCTGAAGAGGAGAAGAGGCCTATGCACCTTCAATTGTAGCACGTGCTTGAGGAACAAGTTGTTGAAAGCTCCACTCCTGTGACAGCAAAATACACCTCCAAAATGAAACCAATCTGTGGGCATGGTTCACACAACAGTTATGGACCATATGAGGAAGATGATGCATGTGAATTTTGCAAGCATCTCCAATATTCTCACCATATGCCAGTTGGTAAAAGTGGGTAACTAGATCCATCTCCAATGTGGTCATCATCATCAGAAGTTGAAAATATGAATGGAAATTTCAAGGAGGTAATAGTAATTTCAAGTACAATTCCTTATGTTTATGTTCATAACACCTCTTTTCCAAAATTTGAGCAACATACCAAAGGCATTGGTATGAAGTTTCTTTCTAAAATGGGTTATGAAGTAGTAGGCCTCGGCATCAATGGCTAAGGGATCACCAATCCAATCATGGTACAAGAGAGACCAAAGTATCAAGGATTCGGATATGGTCAAAGGGATTTTGGAGAATTCTCTAAACGTTTTGAGGCACAACTCCTCTGAGGATAATATGTCATACCAAGATGGTGGTGAGAATGTTCATTTGTATCTGAAACGAGATGAATTCTTAAAGGGATCTTTCATGTCATCGTCCACTCCACATCGTCAAAGTTGCAGCCCCAAGGACGGGTATAAATCTCATGAGTGTTTTCCAAATAATGGTAATTTTGAGTATTTGTAGAATATGTATCCTTGTAATTTCTGTGATGCATTTGAACATTGTGTGATTGTTTGTGAGAAACACATGTTAATGGTTAAAAGGATGGATCAGATTCTAGGTATCAAGCATGATGAATCTCCTTCGCATGAGAGGACTTCCTTGTCGGCAAGCAAGATAAAGTTCTTTCGTACCCATTGCAAGATGCATGTGCATGGAAGTGAATGATGTTGGAAATTACATCATGAGATTTGTTCCAAGAAGGGAAAGGATATTGTGAAACCTAATGCAAGGGAAGCAAGAGGTGGAAAAGAGGACTCGTAGCAATCCTAAAGTAACCTTCAAGGAAAATTTGATGCAAAAGAGAACCCATAAGCATAGGAGTGACAGAGTTTGGGTAGATTGTTTGTACAGTTGATTTGTAATTTTTTAATTACTTGTTGTTGTTTACCTATTTGGGTACTTTTGTAAAGTGCACAATAATAATCACTATCTGAAACAAGTATGTTTCATTGACATTATGTTATTCCCTTGTTTATGATTCCATATGTGTAAGGACTTTTGGAATGTACAAATTGTCATCCAAGTTTGTATACAAGTTTTTCATGTACTCACTGATGCAAGCATTCAAGATGAAACTTGTTTTGAATAGAATCTTTGTTTAATATTGTAAAATATGACTATGTTTTTTGTAGGCAAAGACAATTATGTCTTCGAATTTTTGCAGTGCTGTACTTTTGTGTACGAGCTTAGATTGAGGATGGAAAAACAAGTTTATATTGCTTCTGATTTCCAAGATGGAGTCAAGTTTGTCTTCAACTGTTGAACTTCAATATGAAGTTGTTTTGATCCATGCAAATATGAGATTAAAGAGAATGTTCAGATTCCACTCATCAGTGTTTTGGTTCATGCATCAACGATAATAATTTTTGGCTCAATTCTTAATAGGACAGTAGGTCTTCACGAAGAATATAGGTGAAGTATCTTTATTGGAGCTTGAAGGGAACCAATTAAAAATATAGCATATGAATTGAATTTTTGGGTAATTTTGAGCTTCAACCTCATCTTATTTACTAGGATAAGTAAAATTTTGGAGTCCAAAAGTTCCTAGTGAGGAGGTGTGATCACATGATCAAATTTTAGCTCAAAAATCAAAGTTCCCAAAAACTTTCAAAACCAACGTCAATTTTAAGTGCTCATCGTTCTAAATCTAACGATGTTTGTTTCACCTCAATCTGACACTGTATGCTCAAGTTATCATGTTTTGATCGTTTGGCCCAACATCTAAAAAATGAGCAGGGTTGCTAAATGGGGAGTTGACTGAGCTTCCATACAACTGACATCACCCAGTGTGACTTCGTACGTACGGACCAATCAGGTGCTAACAAGTGGCATCTCCTGGTTTTTTTGGGGTCAAATTTGATTGGTTTTTTTGGCCCAATCATGGGCTACCACGTGGAACCTCAAGAGCGCACTAAAATTTTGATATGGTCAAATAAAGGCCCAGGCAGGATTCGAACCCTCGACCTATGGTTTAGCATTGGAGTGCCTTACCACTGGGCCTTAGGTGGGTCTTAATAGTGATAGTGTTGTACTATTATTTAAAGTTTAATTGGAGTGTTTTTATGGAGGAGGGGTCATGTGGTCAGCTCCAGCCCTCAGTCACTTACACCTCACATGACCATAGTGCATTGGAGTGGGGCTTGGGACTGGACCTTTCCCTCAGTCATGAGAACCTGCACATGACCCTCGCAAGGTGCTACGGTGGGAAGCGATGTATGGGGACCAACCCGAGGTCATATGGTCATGCATATGACCTTGGCAAACCGGCGAGAAGGGCCCAACCAAGAAGGTCTAGCCCCTGGTTTTTGTTACAAACATGTGACCTATGCGTGACAGTTAAGGGGCTCTGACAATTACAATGGACAGTTGGCCCGGCCCTTGGCCCCGTGGAGCACCATATTACCACGACTAGAAATTAAACCCAACTTGCGGCCACAGGTCCCATGTGGCCTAATTTTTTGTGCATAGGGGTTATTGGGAAATTTAATTGTACAACAAATTGCACTGTCAGAGGGAGAAACTTTCACCTCTGCAATGGAAAACAGGGATGATTTGTAGACAGTTATATTGTTAGTCTGATTTGTAGGACAGATAACAACAAAACTACATCAGAGCTTGTAGAGCCATATCTTTGTGGTTTTTTGTCCTTTTGGAGCTCAAGAGAATTCTACCTAGGGGTTCTTGGACATTCTAGATCCAATGGTGACCTCTATTTGATAATTTGAGAACATCTAAAGGAACTTTTTTTAGGTTCAAGTTCATGGGTGTATGGATCAATCAGTGTTTTGGAGCAGTTCTTGAAGGTGTTTGAGCATGGAGAAGGCCTTGTAGGGGTTTTCTTACCTTCATAAGTTTAGTGCAGTCACTATTACTTACAGGGTTCAGCTCTTCTATACTTTTCTCACTATATATTGTTGAGGAAATTTTTTATTATGTCCTTTAATGTGGAATTGAAGTCTTTATATGCCCATGTATGCTCATTTTCAGATGGAGTACAAGGTATTTGTAGGAGACACCTTGTGTTGTTGATTCTTTCATGACTCACTGTAGGTTATTAGGATGTTTATGTGAGATTTATTTGCAGGAGAGAATTTTCCTGAAGAGGAAATAGCCACATGTTTATCACCAAACTTTTATGTACTCATTTTTCCACTAAATATATGGAGTGGTCTAGCTATGTTTGTAGGCCCAAAGATGTAGCCCAGGGAGGCATGAACTCCGGCGACAAATCCTTTGTTCTACTCTTTATGAATGCATGTATGAGTTATATGATGTTGTGTTTCTTATGCTTAAATTTACATGTGAAAACTAACTCATAACTTGAAGAGACCTTTCCGAAAACCTATTTTGTGTTAAGATCCATTTTTCCTTGCAAAGCGTCGAAGAATGACCCTTGTTTTTAGGAAGACGAAATTGACGTCCTCCTCCATTTTTAGATCAACTATTTTGTCTTAAAATCCATGCTCTGTGTCTTTGAAAATTTGAACCTGCAATGTTTGAATAGAAACACTCTCTCTCAAACACCAGACCACGCCATGAGGGACCCTCCACACAACATACACAATGCTTGTGTTTTTGCCATTGAAACACATTTCGTTTTCTTAAGAAACTAGATCGCCCGTTGTAGTATTGTTATGGAGAGAGTGGCCAAAAGTGATTTTTCCAAGCTTGTCACAGCCAAGGCAACCATATTATTGAGTGCTACATTGACGATAATTGAAATTCCCCACAAAATAGTTATTTATCTATTTGAAATTTTATGTATATCCTTAACTCTGCACTCCATAATTTGTTTGTTAATGGCTTCATCTGATATGTATATTCCTCTTGTTCATAAAGTAATAATTATGGCCTTCGTTACAATATTGTACTAATCAAATTAGATATTTTCTTATGTGTCTAAATCTTTCGTAATGTTTTTAATATTTGTGTCATATTTCATCCATCGAATTTTATAAGGTATTCTGAAGAGGAACCCCATTGGTCAAGACAAATGACAAAATTCCAACCCAAACCAAATACCTCGTGCTAACTAGATTCTTTATGCAAAGAGTTTTGTGTTCATAGGAAGCGTGTGTGGAAGAAGAGTTTGTGAAGGAAGCATGTGGGGAAGAAGCACATGCAGATGAAGTTGTGCATACGTGGCTATGTGGAAGAAGCGTGTGCAGAGGATGCATGTGCGGAGGAAGCATGTGTGGAGTGTTGGAAATAATACTGAGAGGGGGGGGTGAACCAGTATTATCAAATCAATAAAACTTTTTCAATACTCAGAAACATATACGCTACTTCAGTTAAGTGAACCAGCGTGTACATGCTACTGTGTCTAAAACAACCAGCGTATAACCAGAAATCTTATGATTCAGTTAGTTTATCTTCAGTAGATGCATCATGACATTATTAACCATATTAGAAGTAAACAGGTGCAGTATAACAGAAAAGATCATCACACAAAAGCCACACACATGAACACCATGATATAAGGTGGAAACCCAATGTGGGTGAAAACCACCTGCTGCAAGTCGTCTCTATCTTTCATTAATAAGAAACTTCAGTTTACAATATTTTGTACTGGTGCAGCGTTATACCAGTATGCAGGCTACAACCTGCAGAAGGCTACAACCTTCTCTCGTTTTCCAAACTCTCCTGGAAGGGAGCTCCAACCCCCTTTTCTCTTGTACTAGCTAAGATACTAGTACGTAGGTGCTGGCCTACAATCTTCTTTCCTTCAGGTACCACTTTTCATCAATTTTCAGACTGGATACTCCTGAAGCACAACATTTCAATCTGAAGACCATGATTCATTCACTTTTCATAGCAAATCATAGAAGCACAAAACAACCAATACTAGCATCATCAAACTTTGAATCACTGAAACCCTGTCAACACCTAGTCACCAGAACACAGAGCAGACTACAGAACCCTGCAATAACAGACAGACCCAACTGCAACCCAAAAATTAAGCTTCAAAAGATATACGCCACTTCAATGAAACAAACCCGCGTATACATGCACTTTTACCGAAGCCAACCTGCATACAGATCTAAAAATAATTTCTCATAACTTGCAGCTGTACAGGTCATCAGTCATACTCAGAACATAACATTGCGTCAGTATGCAGATCTAAAAATATGCGTAATCAACCATATACCGATAGTTCATTTCAAACAATTTGATCCTGATCTATCCTTCCATCAACCGATGTGATCTCTCCTTAGCTCAGATCAAGCAATGTATCATCAACCCAGAACCTGCATACTAGATCTCTTTCTTCATTAGATATTCAAGACTTTTTCAATACACTGGCCTAATGATCTTCTTCTCCTTATATAGCATTAGGCCCTCCTCAATACCATGGGCCAAAACCATAGTAATACAATACCATCAACTTCAAAACTCGGGATCAACACGACTGTCGAGATACCTTGGTCCAAAAACAAAGGCTCAAGTACCGAGGACTAACTACCACGGACCAAAGGGAAGCTTCTCGACATGTACGCTCTTTTCTGTTCATGAAACTGCGTGTATACGCGACTTCGTATATAGCAAGCCTGCGTATCCGCGACTTAGTATATAGCGTACCAGAGTGTATACGCATGATGGGCTTAATGAACCTGCGTATATGAAATTTCTCTTCATTCTTGTAGTCTGGACTGAGATCTGTCATCAAAGAGAGTTGCCATCAAGGACAACACCTATACCGTAGCGCCACACCTGTGCCAAAATGCCAACAATCTCCCCCTTTGGACTTGATGGCAACCCCAAGATCATTCTCCCCCTTTGTCATCAAGGGCAAAGGGCTGTGCTCCCCCTGTGAATGTGCTGATATCTCTGCTCTGCTGTGCTGAACATGCTCCCCCTGACTGTAGGCAAGATCTGCAAAAGATGTTCTTCAAAAAGAACCAAGACTTATACATCATAAAGGACCTTCCTATCATCAAAAGACTCAATACATACATCCATACTCCCAATCAAGAGGGGATACATCAGAAATTTACATATAACAACCAATTACATTACATCATTCATCCCAGGCATAGTGGGGAAACCAACATAGGCCGTTACATGACCTTGACACCATAGAAGAGATATCACAAAAGAGATACATGACATAGAGATGAAAGAACTAGACCAAGACTTATGAAAGTCACCAGCAACATCTGATAATCATCTTTTTAGATCAGCAACCAAGATTTCCTTCTGTGCTCCTTCTTCAACAATAGTTGTGAACTAGGACCAAAAGCATCTAAATGCCAACAATGCTTTATTAGACTTTAAGCTGCTCCCCCTGAAACTATGCCTGCTGCTCCCCCTGAAACTGTGCCTGAAGGACTCTGTCATACCCATCTCAGACCTTCTCCAATCAGAATCTGCCCTTGCTGTTCAGAACTCCATATACGCGACTTCACCTGCATAAATCAGCATATGTACGCGAATATCCCTTATACAACACGCGTACACCAACTTTTCTTTAGAACAGACAAGCTTCAACAGCAGGATGAAGCATCAACTACTCCCAGCTTCTGTCTGAGATTTTCAAAAGTCTCCCTGGGCAGTGGTTTTGTGAGAATATCAGCAACTTGTTCTTTAGAAGGAACATACTCCAACTTGACCTTTTGTTCAAGCACTTGTTCCTGGAGGAAATGATACTTGATTGGTATGTGCTTGGTCTTTGAATGCATGACTGGATTCTTTGAAATGCTGATTGCACTTGTATTATCACATAAGATAGAGACAGGTGGAGTGCAAGTGATTTGAAAATCCTGCAAGGTCTGCATCATCCAAAGAAGTTGTGTGCAACAAGATGCCGCAGCCACATATTCTGCTTCAGCTGTAGATAAAGCAATCGAACTCTGTTTCTTGCTGAACCAAGATACTAATCTGGAACCCATGAAGAATGCACCACCACTTGTGCTTTTCCTGTCATCCACACTTCCGGCCCAATCTGCATCTGTGTAAGCATGAAGAGTGAGATCTGTATCTCTAGGATACCATAGGCCATAGTTTTGAGTCCCTTGAAGATACTTGAAGATTCTTTTGACTGCCTGAAGATGAGTTTCCTTTGGGTTGGCTTGAAATCTTCCAACAATTCCTACTGCATGCATAATTTCTGGTCGGGTACCTGTCAAATAAAGCAAACTCCCAATCATCGATCTATAAGTTGGTTGATGAACAGCTGTTGATTCATCATTTGTACTGAGGCTGCATCCTGTAACCATAGGGGTACATACTGGCTTTGAATCTTCCATGCCATACTTCTTCAAGATTTGCTTGAGGTACTTGGTTTGAGACAAGAAAATACCTCCTTCATTTTGTTGGATTTGCAATCCAAGAAAGTATGTCAATTCTCCAAGTAATGACATTTCAAATTCTTTCTGCATAACCAAGGCAAAGTTTTGACTCATAGCCTCTTCATTGCTGCCAAAGATAATATCATCTACATACACAACAACTATTAGCAATTTGTTATTTTCAACTTTCATATAGAGATTGCTATCTGCTGATCCTTTTGAAAAGCCTTGTTAGTGAAGATATTTGTCCAAACGCTAGTACCAAGCCCTTGGAGCTTGTTTGAGACCATAGAGAGCCTTTTTCAATCTGCATACAAGATTTGGATCATTCCCAAGAATGAAACCATCTGGCTGCTCAATGTATACTTCTTCTTCTAAGTCTCCATTCAGAAAGGATGATTTCACGTCCATTTGAAATACCTTGAAGTTTTGAAAACTTGAGAGAGCAAGGAACATTCAGATGGCCTCAAGTCTTGCAATAGGAGCAAAGGTCTCTTCAAAATCTATTCCTTCTTGCTGTGCATACCCTTTACAAACAAGTCTGGCCTTGCTTCTAATTACTTCTCCATTTTCATTCAATTTATTTTTGAAGACCCATTTTGTCCCTATGACATTCTTATCTTTTGGTCTAGGAACCAATTCCCAAGTGTTGTTCTTTTCGATCTGCTCAAGTTCTTCATGCATTGCTTTGACCCAACATTCATCTTTGCATGCCTCTTTCACATTTTGTGGTTCAGTGGAAGAGAGTAATGCCAAATAGCTTGAAGCTTCTGCAATTGTTCTTCTTGTTTGTACTCCTGCTTCTTTCTGTCCCACAATCTGAGATTCTGGATGATTCTTCTGGACATATCTGGATTGATTCTTCTCTTCTATTCTTGTCTTCTCCTTTGGTTCTTCTTGAGGTTCTTCTTCTTCTTGAGGTTCTTCTTCATCATTCTATCTTTGAGGGTAGCCTTCATCTTCTTCGATGTCTTCATGATGAACTTGCCTAGGAATGTACCCCTTCTCATCAACCACAACATCAATGTTGTCAACAATTCTGCCAAGTCTTTTATTGTAGCACTTGCATGCTTTGCTATGTGGAGAATAACCAAGAAGAATGCCTTCGTCTGCTCTTGGTTCAAGTTTTCCAAGTTGCTCATCAGTATTCTTAATATAACATTTGCTCCCAAAGATTTTGAAGTGCTTCACCGAAGGAGTCTTACCACACCAGAGCTCATGAGAAGTTTGAGTGTTGTTTACTCGGACATTTGTTTTGTTGAGAATAATAACCGCAGCATGTGCAGCTTCACCCCAGAAAGTTGTGGGAGTACCTGATTCATCAAGCATAGCATGAGCCATTTGTTGGATTGTTCTGTTCATTCTTTCCACAACTCCATTTTGCTGAGGAGTTCTAGCTGTAGAGAATTCTCTTCTTATCCCATGTTCTTCACAGAAATCGAAAAATTCATTTGAGGTAAACTCCCCACCTCTGTTAGATCTGAGGCACTTAATCTTGTGTCCTGATTCATTTTCAGCCAAGGCTTTGAAGGATTTGAATTTTTCGAATGCTTCATCTTTGTGCTTCATAAGTCCTAACCAGACAAACCTGGAGAAATCGTCAATGAATAATATCAAATATTCTTCTCCTCGAGGTGTTCTTTTTCTGAATGGACCACATGTATCTGTATGTACTAGCTCAAGAGGCATGCTAGCTGATCCTTCCTTCTCAGGAAAGTTAGTTCTGGTTTGCTTTCCAAACTGACATGATTTGCATATGGTGTTGTCTGGAATTTTGATATCTGGAAGATCACGAACTGCTTGATATTTGCATGATTTCCTTATTTGTGGAAAGCTTAGATGCCCCAACCTCCGATGCCATAGCCAGTGTTCATCATTCTTGCTCAAATAACATTGTTGTTGTCTTTCTTCAAATATGTATAGATTATTTGGAGTCCTTCTTCCTTTGATCACTGTTTCACTTGTATCAAGATCACGAACACAACATCCATTTGATCTAAATATTACCTTTGTTCCTTGATCGCACATCTGACTGACACTCAGAAGATTATGCTTCAATCCATCAACATACAGAACATTTCCAGCTTTGACCTTCTCTTTGAACGGAGCAACGCCTTTTCTTTTATGGCTGCAGAGATATCGTTTCCAAAAGAAACTTTCTTTCCCTTTTCTAATGCGGTATATGATTCAAGTTTTTTCTTTGTCCCCTGTCATATGCTTCGAACATCTGCTGTCAATGTACCATAGACTTTCTTGACCTTCTGCATAAAAGGCTATCCCACATCTTTCTGGTTGCGGTTCCTTTATTCTCCATGTTCTGACATTTGAGGTTTGTTCCTTCTGAGTTGTCTTCCAGAACGTGCTCCTGCATTCAGAGTATTCATGACCAAAGTTATTACAAATAGAGCATTCAACTTCATTTTCAAGAACCGAAAAGTTGTTATAAGTCCTTTTCATGGTTCCAGTCATACTTCTTTGCTTTTGAGCTTCTCTAGTCATGATTGTCTTGTAGGCAACACATTGAGCTGCTTTGTGACCGAAGTTATGGCAAGAAAAGCATTGGCCATTAAAGAAATTTCTCCGATAATCAGATCTATCATCCAACCGATTGTAGCTTCTATTGACATCCATTCTTGGGGCAAATTGGGAAGATTTTACCTGTGGCTGATTGTAGCTTATGTTTGTCCTTAAGGCCGCTTGTCCCCGAACTTCTTGATAGTCTTTATTTGTTCTTGAGGTAAACTGTCGTTAATTCACCTGATGACTTTTATTTGGTCTTTGTTCGCTCCTCCTTGCTGCATCAAGATAACTTTTAGAGGTAGAAGCTTGAGATGTTTCTCCATTATATCCCAGACCTGTCTTGATCAGAGGAGAACGCTGCACATTGATAATCTCATCCAAGGCTTCAGATCCTTTAACAAATTTAAGATTAATTGCTTTTTTTTTCTCAATCTCCTTTCTAAGACAAACAATCTCACATTCTAATTTTTCAAGATGTTTTTCCTTTTCTGCCAGTTGACATTGTAGAGAATCAATAATAGCACTTTTCTCTTCTAAGCAAACTTTGAGATTATTCATTTCTTCATAAAAGCCTTCTACATCTATAGCATCCATGTAGTCATCATCTTCAAAAGCCATTAAAAGTTTATATCTATAACCCTGTTCATCTTCGTCACTATTTGAAAGACCATCACTATCTTCATGAGTGTAATAGCTTTTCTTCTTTTCATTCTGTTTCTTGTTCCATTTAACAGGTTCCTTTCCCTTGTCATTCTTATCTTTGTGAGGACATTTGGCAGCATAATGACCTACTCTTCCACAAGCAAAGCATTTAAAAGGTAACTTACCTCTGAACCTTTCAGAACCCCTTTGAAGATTTCTGACAAAATTTGATTCTTCTTCTTCATCTTCTGGCACGTGACTTGCTTCATAATAATCTTCTTTTCCTGAAGCCTTGAAAGCAGCTTCTCTTCTATCTGATGGACCTCCTTTTCTCATTTCATAAGCAGTTAGAATTCCGTGAAGCTGAGACATAGTAAGAATTCGTAGATTTTCTTTTTCTTTTATTGCAGACACTTTAGATTCAAATTTGGGGGACAATGATCTTAGAACCTTTTCAACCACAATAGCCTCTTTTATTTC
Source organism: Pinus tabuliformis (assembly GCA_031772625.1). Classification (NCBI taxonomy): domain Eukaryota; kingdom Viridiplantae; phylum Streptophyta; class Pinopsida; order Pinales; family Pinaceae; genus Pinus; species Pinus tabuliformis. The sequence goes on from CM062818.1 coordinate 1,127,455,805, forward strand.
TTCACCCAAGTTTTTCATGCAATTAACAATCTCATCTACCCTAAGGAAATAGTTAGCCACACTTTCATCATTATACATTCTGAGAGTCTCATACTTAATCCTGAGAGTTTGAAGTTTAGCACGCTTTACCTGTTCGTCTCCTTCATAGCTCGTGACAATTTTGTCCCATATTTCTTTTGCAGATTTATAGTGCATTACCTTCATGAATTCCGATTGGGATATACATCCTAATAGGGTACTAACTGCTTTCGCATTTGTTTCATACTTATTTTTCTCGGCTGCATCTGTAGGAGTAGCTGAAGGAAAAGTGTAGCCTGTCTCTACGATGTCCCAAACTTCTGTACCAAGAGATTGAAGATAGGCAGTAACTCTTACCTTCCAATAATTGAAGTTTGTCCCATCAAAAACCGGTGGCCTGATTGATGCTTCTCTCTCGTAGTTGCTCATGATGAACGATCTACCTTCAAGCGATCAAGCTTCTCTGAAGGACCTGCTCTGATACCAATTGTTGGAAATAATACTGAGAGGGGGGGGTGAATCAGTATTATCAGATCAATAAAACTTTTTCAATACTCAGAAACATATACGCTACTTCAGTTAAGTGAACCAGCGTGTACACGCTACTGTGTCTAAAACAACCAGCGTATAACCAGAAATCTTATGATTCAGTTAGTTTATCTTCAGTAGATGCATCATGACATTATTAACCATATTAGAAGTAAACAGGTGCAGTATAACAGAACAGATCATCACACAAAAGCCACACACATGAACACCATGATATAAGGTGGAAACCCAATGTGGGTGAAAACCACCTGCTGCAAGTCGTCTCTATCTTTCTTTAATAAGAAACTTCAGTTTACAATCTTTTGTACTGGTGCAACCTTATACCAGTACGCAAGCTACAACCTGCAGAAGGCTACAACCTTCTCTCGTTTTCCAAACTCTCCTGGAAGGGAGCTCCAACCCCCTTTGCTCTTGTACTAGCTAAGATACTAGTACGTAGGTGTTGGCCTACAATCTTCTTTCCTTCAGGTACCACTTTTCATCAATTTTCAGACTGGATACTCCTGAAGCACAACATTTCAATTTGAAGACCACGATTCGTTCACTTTTCATAGCAAATCATAGAAGCACAAAACAACCAATACTAGCATCATCAAACTTTGAATCACTGAACCACTGAAACCCTGTCAACACCCAGTCACCAGAACACAGAGCAGACTACAGAACCCTGCAATAACAGACAGACCCAACTGCAACCCAAAAATTAAGCTTCAAAAGATATACGCCACTTCAATGAAACAAACCCGCATATACACGCGCTTTTACCGAAGCCAACCTGCGTACATATCTAAAAATAATTTCTCTAACTTGCAGCTGTACAGGTCATCAGTCATACTCAGAACATAACATTGCATCAGTATGCAGATCTAAAAATATGCGTAATCAACCATATACCGATAGTTCATTTCAAACAATTTGATCCCGATCTATCCTTCCATCAACCGATGTGATCTCTCCTTAGCTCAGATCAAGCAATGTATCATCAACCCAGAACCTGCATACTAGATCTCTTTCTTCATTAGATATTCAAGACTTTTTCAATGCACTAGCCTAATGATCTTCTTCTCCTTATATAGCATTAGGCCCTCCTCAATACCACGGGCCAAAACCATAGTAATACAATACCATCAACTTCAAAACTCGGGATCAACACGACTGTCGAGATACCTTGGTCCAAAAATAAAGGCTCAAGTACCGAGGACTAACTACCACGGACCAAAGGGAAGCTTCTCGACATGTACACTCTTTTCTGTTCATGAAACTACGTGTATACGCGACTTCGTATATAGCAAGCCTACGTATCCGCGACTTAGTATATAGCGTACCAGCGTGTATACGCATGATGGGCTTAATGAACCTGCGTATATGAAATTTCTCTTCATTCTTGTAGTCTGGACTCAGATCTGTCATCAAAGAGAGTTGCCATCAAGGACAACACCTGTACCGTAGCGCCACACCTGTGCCAAAATGCCAACATGGAGGTGGTTGTGCAAAAATATTTTATTGTGCAAGAGATTTTTTCTTTCACTATGTCGATTTTTCTCCGTGTTCCACACAACCTTTAATCAATTAAATAGCTATAGTGGTAGAGGCATGGACTATTCTACATAGCAACTATTAATCTTGTTAATCATTGCTTGGTTCATTGTTCTTAATTGAAGGTAAATTTGGCAGTTCTCATATTTTTTTTACTTTGTTACGTATTTTTTGAATAGTGAATACAATAGTTATTTTTCAAGAAACAATAATGCATAAATCTTGTCACAAGAGAACAATATTTATTATGAGAATAGTTAAATTAGTGGCACACATAAAATATTAAATACAATATTTACCCTAGGAAAGTTTTTTTTTTACGGGGAAATAGTTAGCCTAAAGAAATTACATTATTTTCTTTGGCCAAAACTCCCGCCAAGTTGGCCAAGTGAGCCTTCACCACTCACCTCTCTAGCCCCATTACAATGAAGTCTTCCAAGCCTTTTAAAGGCTTCATTAAATGCAATCCATAGGAAAATTACCACGGGAAACCTAAAAACAATAGAACTAAAACCCTCACTAATGACTCGGTCAACTTTAACTCTTTTCCCCAAGTTAAGTTTACCTAAAATTCCCCCCTTAAACCTTGACTTGGGGTTTCCTTGACTAAATTCAGCTAAAACAGCTAAGTGAGTCATCCCCACTCACTCTAGCCCTTACCCCCCTCAAAGTTTATACTTGGGGTATCTGTAAACTTGGCATTCCCACTATCACCTAGGTCTAATACCAAACTTTACCAGCAATTTTCCAGGGGTATGCATGCCTTACTAGGTCTTACACTAGTATTCCCATTTACATGAAATAATTCACTCGATTATAAAAAAAGTTAATCCCTTGTTGTTATCCATCCCCTCGAATTGACACACTTTGTGCCTGATGCTTTCCTCAGCCATGCGCCACCACACTCCGCAAATCATTTTATTGACACATTCTGTCAAATATTTTGTATGCAACAAATGCCCATGGTTTCTCTCTATGCACTTACACAATGTGGCCTCCATTAGTTCTCCATGGTAACCTCTTGCATAAAAAAATACTATAGCAACCAAACTTTTATATTTTTATAGGTAGATCCATAAGCTTAACAGTGACAGAGGCACTAAAACAATGAAAGCACCTGCAAATATTTATCCTTTCTAATGTATGTAGCCTTGCCTCAGCTATACATACTTAAACAACCAATCTTCATGTGCAAACTCATTACAACCCTGTAATCTTGGCTTATGTTAGCATTAGCTAATGCCAGCCATTAAAGCCCACAGCCTTCTTGACCACACCATGAAGCCCGACCAAAACAGGCTTCATTCGATTATTTTGAATCACCATAACTTTCATATGCCTTGGCCACACAGTGAGCTGTTCATCCTAGATCTCTTCACCACATTGGATGAGTCGACTCCCAAAATTCGAAGCAATTCTTCCTAAACAGTTTGTCCATAATGTCCATGAAGCACTCCTCCATATCCACCATCATTGTAGTTGAGGCTACCATCGTCCACCAGTTATAAAACTCCCAAAATTATTCTTACAAATCCTCAATAGTTCTTCCAAGTTCTATAAGTGTCTAACAACACGATGCGGCCCACGAAGGGGATATCAAATGTCTCAAACTGAAAACTTTGTGCAAAATATAATATTTCCTCACCATTTGTTGGAATTCAAATAATTCTTGCATTGGTTGATAATTTCACGACATATTACCACGAATTCCCTCACACTTAACTTGTCCTATAGGGGCTACACCATCGCTCATTGGACTCACAACTTAATATTCTCAAGCCTCCTTACACGGACACACTTGTAGCTTTATTATTTTTCCCTTGCATTAGACAACAACCTCAAGAACTCACCTGTGATTGGATCGACCATGCATTGGTGTTCCTGTGTAGCAATTATGAATCCAAGAAACCCTAGAATATCCATAGATCAACTCTTTTTGTAGCGCTACTCTAATCACCTAGGCATAGTTGTGCAATGTGCAACCAAATATTTTCATTATTAATATCCTTTGCATGATTCTTACCTATTCTATTCTGCACTAATCTTAGTGAAGAATTCAAGGTGGAGCTTCCCTTACTCACAAGGAAGGCATTATCTAAGGGCTTCAATGTAAGCCCCAGCCACATCAACATTTCACCAATGTTCTATGGCCATCATCTCTAATCTAGATCCACCTCTACACGATTGCATTGACGCCCCATGCCAAACTCTTTGTCAATTGTAGATCAACAGATCAGATCTATGTTGATTTGGTTTCTTCACAGTTAGATCTCCAATATTGAACTTCATATTTTTCACCAGGAGAAATAAACCCTTGGCAGCAAAATAATGCTTTTGAAGCTAAAATGCAACCACCTTCGAATTTGATACCATATGTAGAAATTTTACCATGAGAGAACAATATTTACCATGAGAATAATTACACTAGCAACACACATAAAACATTAAATACAATATCTACCTTAGGAAAACCCCCAATCCAGGGAAAATCCCAGCCTAACAAAATTACATTAATCTCTTTGGCCAAAACCCTAGCGAATTTGTCCAAGTGAGCATTCATCGTTGATCTCCGTAGCCCCATTAAAATGAAGTCTTTCAAGCCTTTTAAAGTCTCCATTACATGCAATCCATGAGAAAATTACCATGGGAAATTATCTAGATTTATTCGGGAATGAAATGAAATACAAATTTAAACAGACACAGAGCTACAACAAAAACGAAACTTCACTTAATTAATAACAAATACTCAAAATTGTTCATATGTAGAATGGAAACAAACTAGCTTAGGCAATGGTGGATTATCTTTAAGAAGAGATGTGACAGCTACATGGCTTCTAAATTGTGTTACAATCAGGTTTAGAGGCCTTTTTATTATTGAGAAACATTGGAAAACCATAAACATCCAAAAAACTAACCCTAGTAGATGAATCACCAAAAATTTTTAGGCCTCGTTGTGATTAGTTGGAATGTTAACTTCTTAGGGTCGTAATTTGGGCATATGATCTTTGTTTGGTACTCATGATACCTCATTAGAAATATATGTCTAAGGACAAAAAAATTTCCTATTAATCCCTTGCCTTAAGGACTACAGGATTTGCACGTTTTTCAGCAAATAAAATAAAATAATAAATAAATAAAATAATATATATATACATATATATACATATATATATATATATATATATATATATATATATATATATATATATATATAATAAAAAATAAAATAAAATAAAATATGTCATTTAGGGCCTCAAAATGACTCTGAAATTTCAGTGCCCGAAAAACTGCCAAAAATATAAAGTTGTGATAGAGTTAAGGAAACAGTGTTGGGGGTCCAAGTGGAACAGGTGAGTGGCCATTAATATCCACCTAGATCAAGAAACCAATAAAACAGGGGACCAAACTATTACTATTGACCCAATCAATCTTTATCTATTTTTATTCTACTTATAGTGTGTAATTTAAGCTAGAGACTGCACAAAAATCTGTGGATGGCCACATATATGAGAACAACATGGGAGAAAAGGACAATATCATGGTCCACAATACACAATGAATATTCAGTGCTTACAACTGATTTGATCTTATATTGGTGTTGTTTCCAAAATATACACTAGGATTTAGCTTAAGAAGGAAAACGAAGTAAAAGTAAAATCCCATTTCTACCTCCATGTTAATTTGTGCCATTGTAAACATAACTTATGGACTATATTTTTGCAATGGAACGATTATTTCAAGGGGAAATTCCATTATTTCTACATGATATTAATCATTTTGAGCCACTTCACCTAAGCCCCACTAGCAAGTTGTAGGATTTATGTTTTGTTAAACTTTTGGGATGTCATGGGCATTTATAAAATCTTACTCTAATAATATTTAAACACTTGCCCAACTTTCATGCATATATCGCCTAGAATTATCATTGTTAATGCCCTAACAAAGGATAGAATGACGTTGTATATCATCATAGGGTCATTTTGTTGGTTTAGTTCTCGAGAATAGCATGACCCTTAAGTAGAAGTGCTAGTGCCAAGTCTATATCACTTGTGGCATGGGTTCATTCACTGGACTTTTAAAGAAGAAAAGGACTTCCTTTATATTACACACTTTCTTTATTTATTTCTATTTCAAGAGGGGGTGGTGAGAAGATGTCTATGTAATATTTTGTAATGTCTTGTAATGGTATATAATGTTATAGTCTAAGTTATTTTTTATTAACAACCAATATAAATCTATTTTAATTCTGGATCTGTTAGTGTCAGTTAGTTTTTCCTTCCACCAGTGATCAATGTTCTCTTTCAGAATGTATGTTAGGGTTTAAGGTCAGGTTTTCGTCATTTCACTAAGTCTTCCATGCAAAAACTTTGGTCATTGGTTAGCGTGTCTAGGATTATTTCCACTCCTTCAAGATTTCCATGTCGAGTCACTCCCATCACTTAGTTGGATGTGCTATCATTTAATATATCATCATCATCACTTCAGTCATGTCACCATTGTCTTCATTTCACTTAGTACCTCCATTAGGTCATTAGGGTTTCACAATCACCAAACTCTCATTCCATGCATACAAATTTGGCAAAAGAGGAGTGGTAATAAGAAAGTTTCTTTAATAAATTTGATATCAAGTGTAATTTTATATTTTCATATGTAATAACTACTTCAAGGCTCTAAGTTTCAAAGGCTGCATTTCAAAGTTCCAAAAAGGTTCAATGTCTCAAAAAGGGCCATAAAGTTACCAAGTTTCAAATATCAGAGATCATAAAGTGTCAAGGATCCAAATTTAAGTTTAAAAGGGCAAGAGGATTTGTTTTTTAACTCATTTTCACTTTCAAATTTCCAAGCATATCTCAATTATTATCATGCAACATGAAAACTTGGTGAAATTTGAGGGTTTTTTTGTATTCTAAGTGAATTATGACCCTTCTATGCAAAATGTGACCCTTTTATGCAAAATGTGACCCTTCTGTGCAAATATGTGACCCTTTTGACAGAACTGCAACCCTTCTAAAGTGAAGTGTGACCCTTTTGTGGAGAAGCATGACCCTTCTCAGCAAATTGTGGCCTTTCTGAGTGTAGCGTGACCCTTCTGTCCCGAAGTGAAACTCTTTAAAGGAAGTGCGATCTTTCTGAGCTAGATCGACCCACAGGGATTTCTTCTTGTTTTTAAGGATATTCTTAACTTCTTCAAATCTCCAAAGATCATTCAAGGAATATTAAAGCTTCTACACAATAATTTGGCATCTACACCATCCTTTCAAAGATTTTTCTCAATGTGAATTGATTGTTTCTCAAGGTTTCTCTCCAACAAATTCTTGTTGAATAAACCTAGCTTTTATTGATTTAGCATTGTCATCTATCATCCAAAAAACCCTAAATTTAAAATCTCCTATCATTCCACCACTCATTTTCCATTGATTTCATCAAACCCTAGCCTCCCACTATGTTTTCACCTTGAGAAAAACTTGCACATCAGTTTTATCAACATCATCTGGCTAGTGTTTTACCATTCAACAAATTTAATGGAGAGTGAACAAGAGAGTGAAAAGAAAGTGCATAAGGGAGGACATCATTCAAGGTTTGAGCCATCCAACTTTTGAGAAATCAATGCTTCTCCATTTGCCCATAAATGTTTAAGAAATGTTGGTTGTATGAAGTTTTGTAAGCAAGTTGCAGAGTTTGGTTCCCATGTCCCTTTAACAAGCACCTTTGCCCAAAATTTCAACATAGATAAAGATGTCATAGAAGGTATTGATTTTAGTGTCTCAGCAGGTATTATTTCTTCAACCACAGGTATTCCAAATCATGGTGACACTTGGTTCAAAGGCATGGAATTGTCCCTTGATGATTAAAATATGTTCATAAAACCTAATGTCAGAGAGACCTCTGAACATGATTTTCCTTTTAGACATCTACATAACAGGTATGCCCCTATAATGAAGCTTATCATGAAGTATTTTACATGTGAGAGCAAATTCTCTAGATTATAAGGTATCACGTTAGGTTACTTATGTGTTTCACCTCTACAATAACACTTAATTTATGCAATTATCTGTCTATGAGTGTGGTGAAGATGACTGAAAAAATTCACACCAAGTTTTGGCTTGATGGTGGCCTGACCCAGGTTCAGCATTAGTTAGCCAAAAAATTCCTTACACTACTGTTACAAGGAAAAGTGTCTATACATAACTGTTTATCCCACTAAGGTGTGGTAGCTACCTTAGAAACAAACAAAGTAAAGCTACTTTCGTTTTTCCTTTATGAAAGATAGATGAGAGAAGAATAGAAGAGACCAACCTCTGTCTTGTGCTTGGCTCCTAGTTCGATTCCTCTCTCTTCTAATAGTCCTTTGCTACTTCCTTCCTTGTACGCCCAGCTTCACAGAGTACCTGTAGAATCAGAGTAGCATAACACTATACAAGAACATGGATCTATAATCATAAACAATGTAGGATCAGATGTAAATTGACCATACAAATGCATAAAACATAAATGACACAAGAGTACGGAGGAAAACTTGAATAGCTTTTATTGATAATCAAGAAAGAGCCAAGGGAGTTACAACTAGTTGTTCTGACCCAGCATCATCCTCTCAGCAAGTAAGCCCTTCTGCACCTCATACAAAGCTTAGATCACCCAACACTATGATGTTGTCTCAAGCAATTCCTTACAAGATGAAAAATTCCAGCCTCTAGATCTCTAGGATGTGGGATCCATATATAGATATCTGTAAGGGAGATGAGTCAGCTTGTTATTTGATTAGTGTCTTCCCTCTGATAGTTCTTGCTTCCACTTGGAGATTGATGATCTCTTACTCATCCTTGGTCGAATTCAGAGAGGCAAGTGTCACAGGAGAAGTTTCTGGAAGATTCCATGCCTCTCCACCTCGCGGAATGACACTGCCATTTGTCACTTCTTGCCCATCGCACCCCATAGAAGGGCTTTTTGAAATGCAATGCAACCACAGAGTGTACTTATGTGAGATGCAATGCACTTTGCCTATGGAGCAGGTGAAATGGTCCTGTTTTGACCAGTTCTGAGTGGTTTTTCATGGAGAACTTTTGGGAGAAGCTGTAATCAGTTGACCTTGTTCCTTTAGGGGTTAGAACAACACTTTTAGGGACTTAGGAGCCCTTGGTTTATGGACATTTTATGCTTGGGGTTGCAGTGCCCAAAAATGTCTATAACAGTTGCCCCCTAAAGCATGAGGTCATTAATCTTTTTGATGTCAGGTGAAATGCTTTATCATGAGGATCCGAAGTTCTTTCAAGCTGGGAGGAGACCTGTAATAAGATACAATACAATACATTATCTTCATAATTTTTTCATGATCTAGCTGAGGCAGGCATTCCCATTCTCAGCTTTATAAATTCATTCTCATGTACATAGGACAGAAAATCGTCTGAGTGTAGACTAATGATTCTGGTAGAGCCATCATCCCTTTGATTGGATGATTATGTGTGCAGCAATGATGTACATTTTATGTCTTTATTTCCCTGAATATATATCGTAGCCCAGATGGAAGAAACTAGATCCGGGGTCTTCAATCTCGTTCAATCTTCACTCGAAGTACAAGTCGATCCATGTGAGAGATGTTCTAGAGTCGAACATGGAAAGACATCGCCTAATTACCAGCCAATGATGTAAGCTATTAACAGACGCGAGAGGAGTCATCGGTAATGATAATGACCCTCAAGGTACTGCAGTACAATTCACGTGGTGTGAATAAAGGACTTGGCATCGAACACCACACAAAATCTTTCGGTCGAAGGCCATTGATGTAAACCTATCGCCGGAAGTGAGAAACTTGCCATTGAGGCATGCAAGCTTCAAAGTACTGAACGAGGTGTTCCTAGATTGACTTCTTGGATAATGAGCTGATGTCGACAAGAAGAGATCCATCATAGGAGGGCCTTAATGAATCCCACATCAATGACATGGAACGGAGCAAATGATTTTAATGGAGGTGAAAACGATCTGGTGATATAAGGTTCAAGGTGGCGGTCATGAAAGAATGGAGCGTAAATGTATTGCAGCGGGTGAGACACAGGTGAATTCTCTGAATGACTTCTCTTGAACATATCGGCGACATTGACGTGATGGATTGGTAGCATTAACCCCAAATGTGGATGGTGTGATGGGACCATGGTGATGTGACTAGTGAATGAAACAACCCAACCCGACTGGGATGCAGAGTGAAAGTGTCATGTTCAAGAGCGACTTGCTACCAACAAAGTTTCTTCAAGTTTTCTTCCCAATTTTTCCCCAGTCATTGCTAACCAGTACCTCTTTATTTTTGTCAAGCTTGAGGAGAATAACATATGCTTGTTCTATAATTTTCCCTCTGGGAAAACCCATCGCTATGTTTTAACAAGCCTAGTGATAGTGAAACTTGTTCTTGTATGCCATGGACAAGTTTGTCGCTATTAGGTTTTAACGAGTTTAACAACAAAGATGACAATTTTAGAGAGTCTGAAAAGGGACGTAAAGGAAACTCCAAAATTCCTTTTTCGCCATCTAATCCCTTAAGTCCGAAAAAGTATAAAACAATACAGAAGGGATGAATTTTCGATACTTTTAACGAGCCAAACAAAACAAGCGCTTGATCTTTTTGTGTAATAATCCCTCAGGTCCAAAAAGATTAAAATCTAAAGGAGGGATAGCACTTCCGATCCCTTTAACGAGCTAGAGAGGCCAATGGCTCGGCAATATTTTCATATTTTACGAATCAGTTGAAAAGAGCTTAAAGGAGACTCGTCTTTTAAGGAACGAGTGATAAAATTGGGTAGCAGCTGATTCCAGGTAAGGTTTGGAATTTTCCAATCACGACAGTGTTACAAGGATGGCTAGGGGGATCACTCTTTGTAGTTGTTCCTCAAAAGGGGTAAACAATCAAGTGGAGGTGAATGATCGGCCAATACAGAGTGGAGGTGATGATGAGAACACGACCAAGGCTTTAAAGGCTGAAGTACTACATTCACGATGGTTATTTACCGAGAAATTGTTCATTTTTTAATGAGCTTAAATGCGGGGGGAAACATTTGCTCATGAATTATGTTCATTTTTTAACGAGCTTGAACTATGTGCTACAACTACTTGATACAATGGTCATTTCTTGACTTTACCATAAATAGCTTCGTTCTTTCAAAGATTGTACTGCATTTTCAATTGCTTCATCAAACTAGTTAGAAATGAACAATATATGTTTGAGACGCAGTACTCCTTGTGATGAAAGAACAGTTGACCAAGGTGAAGAGCGAGAGGTTGAAGAACTTTGGGTATGGTTCTATCTTGACTGCCTTCGCCTTGGAAAAGATACCATTGATGCAGCCGCAATATATTGCACTAGATTTACCTTCACTGACTGAACCACGTATGCAGAGATGGGTCGACCATATGTCTAGGCATGCTGATCAGTCTCAGATTTCCTTTTCTGATACCTTCTTCGAGTGGTTTTATCATTAGGAGATGGTTTATTCCGAGTATCCATACGCTGGTATGGACTTCCGGGGTGACCCAGATTTAGTACTGCCAGCTGGAAAACAGTGGGGTGCCATTGGTAAATTCTTTGACCAGATTCTTGTTTATCGTTTCTCTTTTATAATGTCTGTTACACTAAAAAATGTCACCATGACTATTTGCAGTTAGTATGGCTCCATCCACTGTCATACTATCCTCCTTGGCAAGTCTCATGCCTCTGCTCTTCATGTCAAACTTCCAGAAAGAGAGAAAAGTCATTTAAAGTCAATTATCTCTGGTACGCAGTTTCTCTTAGCCTTACCTGCATGTACGCAACCCAAGTTCACAATACCTGCGTACTTGTACACTCTGTATGTAAAGGGGTGGGTGCGTACCCCTGTAAAGGTCAAAAGGCGCGAGTTTCATCTTAAAAAAGTTACTTGTGGTCATTTCTAGAGTCTTCTAGAAGCTTGTTTGACGTGTATGAAGCGCCTCCAGATGGTTCATGTATCCCTACCAAAGAGGAACTTATCCCATCAAGAGGGGAGCTATCCCATCCAAAGAGGGGCTTATCCCATTGATGGTGGACCTGAATAAATTCCTCTAAAGCACTATAAATACAGGCATTGGGCCAAAGGGAGGGGAGGTTGAAAGCTGAACATTCCTAAGGGTAGATGCTGCTGGAATTAGGACTTCCTTGTAGAAGCTTGTGAGGATAGATTACCATCTTTGCTTGTTTCATTTGGAAGTGGGTGAGCTGATCAAAGTAAAGGAGAACTCTTGTGGACCCTGGGAGGGACTTGCACAACACCAAGGCTCAGGTTGTAATGGCTCTTTTTATTACCTTTTAATACAAATAAGTCCATTCTTCTCAACAATTTGTTATTTATGAGTTGTTTCATATACTCCTTGGTCTATATGTTAAATATGTTTTATTTTATGTGATATTCAGGTGCTATTTAATCGTTTGATTGTTAGTGAATGCAGGTTTCAAAGAGAAGGAGGAGCTCATCCGGATCAACGAAGCTGGACTACTACAACAGCGTTGGGTTACAGGTAGGATCTAAACACTTGATTTCTCATATTGTAAATGCATATTTAGTGAAGGATTGCTCTTATTTGTCTTGTTTGTCATTAGAATGTCTTAGGCTTCTAGGGAGGTCAGTTGTGTCCGCACTAATGACTCTTTCCGCATGACAAAATGGCGACTCCACTGGGGAATCCATGAATGTGTTTGAGTTCTTTTTGATTTGATATTTTGGTCTGAGAAAAATCGCTTATTTTCTGGTTTTTGGCTGTCTGACTGTGTATTTGGGTGGGTTAGCTTAGAGTTAAATTAGATTTTTATTTTTCTTAGCTTTGCCAGCAGTACGCAGCCTCTGAGTTAGGCACAGTGCGTACTTGTACGCACTGCGTCTTTGTGCACAGGGCGTCCCCGCACCTATGTAAACTGATCACCTGCTTACCGCTGTCAAATTTGAGAAAATTTCATTTTTCCTCTTTTTGCTCTTTAGATTTCGTTTTTGATTTGTTTTACTGCCCAGATCCATTGGTTTACTGTCAGAGATCTTCACCTGAACTTGTCCCGTTAGTGTCAAGAGTTTTGGTGGAATTCATAGAGATTTTGCCTTACTGTTTGATTTTTAACTGGTCCTGCAGTGACTTTGGCGTTAGAGGTTGTCAAAACTTTGGATCTCCCTGGTTTTGTTCAACCCTCTTAGGAGTCGGGCCTGTCATAGAAATCTCCCTTGTGAGAAACCTGCCTTTGTGTCTTCTCTTTGCGAATCTTGAAAAATTTGTTGGTTAAAGCTTTGAATTTCATTCTTGAGAAAAAAGAACAAAAAGATTTCGATTTTGTTTTTTTATTAGTTTATGATTCTGCATGAATTGATCCTTAGTTGTATTTTGACTGAGTAAAACATCCGGGAATTATCCTTGTAGGCTTTTGTCCTCATTATTTTTTGCTTTTAGGTAGATTTCCTTTTAATTTGATTTTGAGTGAATTTGATTTGATTGTCTTAGATTTGTTAAATTTGATTTGATAAATAGTTTTACGTGCTTTATTAATATAGAAAAAACACACAAAAAAAATCTTTTGGAAAAAGTTTGCTTTGGTAGCATTTGTAGTCTTTTGGGAGAGAAAAGAAAATTTCATGAAGTAATTAGTGGTCATGAGTTATATGTTTTGAAAAGATAAAGAAATTGTTTCTTTGATTGTCTTTGCCAAGAAAGTTGTTTTCTATAAAATTTGCATTTTTCAACTCTCTTAGCTAGGAGATTCATTGAAAAAGAAAAGTAGTGTAAATCATCTTAGGTGCATCTTTATAGTGGTTGCGAGTCGAGTCTACACACCACCAATTTCATCTCCACTACCTTTTTGTCTTTAAGAAAAACCATAAAATTAACGCTTAAAGTAAAATCAACTTAGTAACTTTTATTTACTAGGGCTCTGAAACACCAATTTAGATCAGGCTAGTGTCTTGGAGTAGGAGAGTAATTAACTCTCCAAGACAGCAAAACCAAACAAGTAGCTCATCTTGTGGTAGGATAAATCCAATTCTTTCATTTGTACTCTGGGAAAGCTCCTCTTAAAGGAGAAGCACGAGCTCGTGTCCGAACCAGTGAGGGGATCAATCCTCCCTCGTTGGGAACGACACCAGACACGCACGTATTACAAACAGTAAACCTCGGATTAACCATTGTCGAGGAGCCAGGGGTCACTTGTCGGTAAACCTTGGATTATTGTCAAGGAGCCGGCAAGGGGATTGAGCTTGATACTCTGCCCTTGCGTGCTGTCGGAGTGTAGACTGTTCCCCCAGGTGCATTTGTTGTTGTTGGTAACCTTAGTGACTATTATCTTTAGGATTCTACTGAGGTGACGGTGGAGGGAAGATCCCACTGTACCTGGAGCAGATGTCGGCTAGACTCACTTGGATTTTCCGGGGGGTTCACTTCACTCGAGACGGTTAAAGTGGAGGAACTTGTGCCGGTCTATTCATTAAGCAGGTTGTCGGGGTAACTGTTCCACCCTCCACTTCTGTACTGAATTCGACGATGTTGGGTTTCATCTCCAACTAGTGTTTTTGGTCCGGAAGGCTACTGTTTGTGCATGGTTTGACGCCCTAGATTCTTTAGGCGTGTGATTCAAATTTGTTTGGTTCTTTAGAGACTTTAGGTGGTTTGCTTTGAGATTTTACTTTGTTTGCATGTGTAGTAGTTAAAAGTTTTTAACTGTGGCGGAATTACCGAGATAGTCCCGTCGACTTCGGGGCAAGTCTCCTGAGGTTGTTTCCGTGGTCGAATTGTTGAGGAAATCCCGTAGACTTCGGGGTGAACCTCCTCAAGACGTCCCAAGTCATTACGAAGGTTTAAAGGTCCTTGTAACTTCTAGTGGCAGTAAAGTAGGTTCACCTGAAGAAGGAGAATCATCATTGGTAGTCCATCCAGATTACCAAGGTCTAGAAACAGGTTATAATCCTGAGGCAGTTGCAGTTTCCGAGCTTGCTGGTAGTTTTTCATCTACTAGTGATATAGGCGAAGAACCTGAAGTATCTGAACCTGTTACTCCAACTTCTAGTGCACCAGATTCACCTAGGGTAGAAAGAGTCATCACCGAAAATCTTCCTGCTGGTTTGATAGCTATTGAAGAACTTGCTCCAGAGGAAGAATTAGGCGTATCTATCCTTGAAGATCAACCTACTATTGATCTAAGGGAGCGTGAATCTATCTTTTACAGTCCTCCTAGAAGTACTACTTGGTACCTTTCGTTAACCAATTATTTAGACAACTCAGGAATAAGTTTTTCTCCACCTCGTACTCCTTTTCCACCTGGAGGTATTTATACTCCTGTAAATATGTCTGGTCAGTCGTCCGTGTTCACTCAATCTCCTGAATCTTTCTTGTATGGCGGTCCTTCTGTTCCCGCCGGGTATCAGTCACTTTCTGGTACCTTCGCGGGGGCATCTCTTCAACCCATTGATCATGGGTTATTAGCTGGAAACAATGGTAATAAACCGTTGGGTGTAGGGGACATTTACATGATGTCAGGTTTAGTTCCCGTTTCTCAACCTCAAGGTGGCCAATTACCGCCTGGGGGGCAGCCTCAATTAACGCCTAGGGGGCAACCTCAAGGTACACAAATTGTGTCTAGGGGGCAACCTCAAGGACAGTATGTACCCATAGTACAATACATGCCTCAAGGTCAACCCCAGCCTCAATATGTACCCCAGGGTCAACCTCAGTATCAATATTTACCTCAAGGGTATCAACCTCAAGGTCAATGTCAACCCCAGTATCAGTATTTACCCCAAGGTTATCAACCTCAAGGTCAATACTCGAATTAAGGTTATCAACCACCTCAAGGTCAGTCATATGTTCAAGGTATGGGAACTGTGCCTTTCAGTTATCAATCCTATCCTCAATCCGGTTATGGATCTCAGTATCCTCAACCTATTACGGGTCAATACCCCGGAATGATAGTGTGGGATCCATCACAAGGTCAACAGGTGTTGCAGCCAAGTATACAGTTGTTACCTCAAACTGGACAACCCGTAGTTTTTGGTTCACCCCAGCAACCGCAACCTGTCCAGTCAAATATTCAAACTTCTGTAACTTCGGTAGTTACTCAGCCGCATATTTCACCTAGTACTCCATCTCAAACGACTGTTGCAACTACCGCAACATCTACCGCACTTACTTCTGGAGTATCGACAGCTCCGGTTTCTACTGTCTCTGTAACCACTCCTCAGACATCTTTACCATTGTCCGGATCTACGATTCAAACCACGGTTCAGATGCCTGTAGGGCAGCCTGGTTTAAGTACTGTTGTAACAAGTCAACCTCAATTTACCTATCAACAGTACCAGGGACAATACCAATTCGGTCCTGCTGTCCAACAACCAGTTTACCAGTATCAACCGTATCTTGGGTACACTTATCAACAACCTCAACAACCCCAGTACGGTCCGGTTAATCCTGGTTTTCCAGGAGGATATAATATCCCGAATGTGATTCCTGTTCCAAGTTATCCTGGATATCCTCCTCCTGGGAATGGTCTTGTGACCCAGAGTTTTAGAGATCCTAACCGGCAATTACCTTTTATCGCAACTTTTGATTTACCCGACTTGACGTGCCTAACGAACGATCCAATACAATATCTTCCGTTCTGGCCGCCAATGCCAAATAAGTTGCCCAGTGATATACCCAAGTTCGAAGGTACGTCTGGAGAGGATCCGTCCAATCACGTGATGACTTACCACCTCTGGTGTGCTTCAAATTCCATCTCGGATGATTCGATCCGCTTACGTCTTTTCCAGCGTACGCTCATTGGTCTCGCGGCCAAGTGGTACATTGAGTTACCACGGGCCTCTTTTTACAATTTTAGTCAGTTAGCTACCTCGTTCCTAACTCATTTTCAGTTGTCGGTTAGATACGATAACGGCACGGAGCTATTAACTTCATTAAAACAGTCGACCTCCACTTATATTTCCGATCATATCCATGAATGGAGACGTCGATGGTGATTAGTGAAAGTTTTTATTCCGGACCAAATCTTAGCTGAATGGTTTGTTAAATCATTATTACCGAAGATTACTGAAGATGTAGCTAAGGCCGGAGTAGTTACTGAGGAGCAAGTCATTGCTCAAGCGCAGTACCTTGACTTAGTTTACACTCAGTCAGGTACGTTACATGAAAAGATCCCGGATCTTCCAAAGTCAAATCAAATCGTTGCTGCTCCTTCGGGATCTCATGTTGCTGGTGGCATGATTGGTATGGTGAATACTAAAAGTAAGAAGAAATCCTCAAAGAATTCTTCTCCAATAATAACCTTACCAGACTCCCCGACAGGAGAGTCTTCTCCTGAAATTACCGCCGACATTCACGTTGTAGAGTCATCCACGGCTAAATCAAAAAACGGTGGTAAGAAGAAAGGCAAGAAAAAGGATAAAGCAGACAAGGCTCCAAAGGAGAAAAAAGAGAAGTCGGAATCTAACGATGAAAAGCACAAACCTCGCTATCCTTGTTTAATTTGTGAAGAAGATCATTTCACAAGAGATTGCCCTCATCGGGCAGAGGTTGTGAAAATCGTTAAAGGTTCCCCAACTCCTGCTGTTTTGAAAGATCCATTTCCAAAACAGGAGAGTAAAATTATAGGTTCTTCCTCGAGTGCCAGTGAAGAACCCATATTGATGATGTCTCATGTACGGATTGCGACTCGATCACAAGATTATGGTAGTAAAAGTCCTGTTGATGGATCGAAAGAAGCAGAATCTTCTCGTTCAAATCCATCAACCTCAGCTCCCGGTTCCGATCCACTACAAATCGAGAAACCTAACCCTGACTTAGTAATAAAACCGCCAGCCAAGGGTGTACTTCGAAGGTCTGCTTTCAATCCACATGTGAGAGCGGCCCAGAATTACAACATTGTTGAGGATTTAGCTGTTTCACCCTCAGCAATGTCGGCTTTAGAAGTGCTGCAATCATGCCCAGCACAGAGAAAATTACTTTTGTCGGCTATAGGAGCTGTTGATGTTCAGGACCCGAACCTAATAATCTTTGATCTAGAAAATAGTACACCGCATCTCCCTCATCAAATGGCTTTCCAGATTCCAGTGATAGTCAAAAACAGGCCTATTCATCGCACTGTAATTGATGAGGGAGCTTCCACGTGTATTATGTCGATTCAGTGTTGGAGATCGCTTGGTTATCCTTCACTGAACCAATCCCCGACTATTCTTAAGGCCTTTGATGGCCGTGGGTTCCATCCGTTTGGAATTTTACAGGATTTGCCTATAGGGGTTGAAGGAAAAACCGTTAGTCTAGATGTGGAGGTTTTGATGCCCCTCTGGACTACAACCTTCTTTTGGGTCGAAGTTGGTCTTACGCTATGACAGCGGTCGTTTCATCGGTTTTCAGAGTCATAAAGTTTCCACACAATGGTAAGATCATGACGATAGACCAGCTGGCTTACTTTTCATCCAACCCAGCCTCTTCAAAAAGTATCCAGCATGTCGGTAAAACGACTATCCCTTACAAGGATGTTGGTGTAGGATTAGTTAAAGATTCCGGTTTACTGGGAACTTTTCCTTTCCCTCCAATAAACGCAGACCCTTCATTCACAACCATTCATATGATTACTTAAGACACTATTATCTATGATGATCCTTGGATTGTCCCATCTGAATCTGAGATAGACTCATTCAGTAATGCAATGCCTTTGAGTCCATATGAAATTGCTTATGAGGTCGTGCAGTCTTTTTCCGACTCAAGTTCAACCCAAATCGACCAAATGAATGTGGTCCGTGAGGAATCACTTTTCACATCAACCTCAGAACGGACAACGTTTCCTGAAGTTGTGTCATCTGACGAACAACTTCGCGAAATCCTAAGTGTAGACGATCTACCATGGGAAGATCTTCATCATAGATCTTCGTTTTTACCTGAGGGTGATGACTTTGAAAATGATTTTTCATCAATTTTTACAGCTGAATACGTCAAGGACGCTCAGAATCCCATGAAACATCCTGATTCAGAGTTGAATTTGGGAAACATTTCCCAAACTATTGCCATTGACATTTCAGTCAAAACCGGAATTATTGAGAACATTCATATAGGTGCCTCGTGTACAGATGACGAAATTCAAACATACAAGGTCCTATTTCAAGAATTCCGCAACGTGTTTGCCTGGTCCTATGAGGAAATGCCAGGAATTGATCCCTCCATTGTTTTTCATGAGATCAAGACTTACCCGGACGCTGAACCCGTTCGGCAACGTCTGCATCAGATACACCCTAGGAAAGCGGCTGCGATTAAAGTAGAAGTTGAAAAGTTGTTGAAAGCAGGTTTCATTTATCCGATCCCGTTAATGGATTGGGTCTCGAATATTGTTCCGGTTAACAAGAAACACGGAACAATAAGAATATGCATTGAATATAGGGATATAAATCATGCTTGTCCAAAAGACAACTATCCCATGCCCTATATCGATCAAATAATTGATGATTGTGCCAGCAGTGAAATATTTTCCTTTATGGACGGTTTTTCCGGTTACAACCAAATCAATATTCTACCTGCCGATCAACCAAAAACGGCTTTCATTTGTCCCTAGGGGACATTTTCTTACTGCAAATTACCTTTTGGACTTAAGAATGTCGGAGCCACTTTCCAACGGGCAATGTCTTACGCGTTTCATGACATCAAACACGTTGTGCAACCGTATCTCGATGATTTGCCTGCTCATTCTTTACATCGAGTTGATCACCTTGTCCACCTACGCGTTATTTTTATGAGGTGTCGGCATTATCGAATTCGGTTGAACCCACACAAATGTGTCTTCTGCATAGAAGTGGGACGATTGCTAGGATTTGTCGTTTCAAAAGCTGGTATCCACGTCCATCCCTCAAAGGTCGAAGCTATCATCAAATTGCCTCCTCCTTCGAGTTTGCGCCAACTCCAAAGTTTGCAAGGGAAAGCAAATTTTTTACGTTGATTCATTCCTAACTACACTGAGGTTACAAAGGGTTTCACCCGGTTTTTGAAACAAAATGCACAATTCTCTTGGGATGAGATAGCTCAGAAGTCTTTTGATGCACTGAAGCACGCGTTGACCCATGCACCGTTGCTGCATCCTCCCAACTACAACCAGGACTACTTTTTGTGTCTCGTCGCCTCCCACTCCACTACTGGAATGGTCTTAGTTCAGGAAGACGGATTCGGAATGGAACATGTGATATATTATCTTAGTCGGACATTAAATCCCACTGAGCTAAAATATTCGCATGTGGAGAAATTGGCCCTGGCAGCTGTCCAACGTTTTCGTCATTACATTCTTCTCCGTAAAACTACAGTCATTTCAGATTGCAATCCTATGATTTATATTTTGACTAAACAATTGCTAGGGGGCAAGTACTCTAAATGGATTGTTATCTTGTAAGAGTTCGACTTGGAGTTTGAAAAATCTAAGTCTAAGAAATCCTTAGTTTTTGCGGAATTGATGTGTGACTTCCCGCGTGCTGACATGGAAACTGTGGCAGAGGAACCCATTGCGGACGAATCTCTGTTTCTCATCAGCACTTTAGATCCGTGGTATGGGGATATAATCGTCTATCTCCAAACCCAATCCTTTCGGCCCGAAGCTTCAAAGTCAGAACGCCGAAAAATTCGATTCCAGTCCCAACAGTACAAAATTATTGGAGATACTCTTTATCATCGTGGGGCGGACTTGGTTTTTTGTCATTGTTTAACTCATGAAGAGGCAGAAAGGGTTATGAATGACTGTCATTCTGGAGCATGTGGCGGTCATATGTCTGGGTATGCCACAGCCCAGAAGGTGTTGCGTGCTAGTTACTTATGGCCGTCCATGTTTAAAGATTGTATCATTGCGGTCCGAAAATGCCACAACTGTCAAGTGTTTGATCGCAAGATGCGCGCACCACCTGCTCCTCTCCACCCTATAATTGTCGTTGGTCCTTTTGCTAAATGGGGTATTGATTTTATTACATGTAACCCTCACTCGGACGGGGGGCATGCGTATATCATCCTTGCGGTTGATTATTTTACTAAGTGGGCCGAGGCGATGCCTACATTCGAGGCAGATGGCAAGACAGCTGCGATTTTCATATTCAATCATATTATTGCTAGGTTTGGTGTCCCACAATCGATAATCACTGACCATGGACGCCATTTTCGAAACATTATGATGACAGAACTTACAAACCAGCTTGGTTTACGCCATGATAGTTCTACTCCTTATTATCCTCAAGCAAATGGTTTGGTTAAATCCATCAACAAAGTTCTAGTTATCATGATCCGACGAATCATTGGTATTCATCGGTCGAATTGGCATAACATGTTATTTTCAGCGCTTTGGGCGTACCGAACCTCAGTGAAAACATCAACAGGGTTCACTCCTTTCCAACTAGTTTATGGTTTGGAAGCAGTGTTGCCCATTGAATGCGAAATCCCATCACTTCAAATGGCTATCGAATTACTCCCAGCTACTTCCGAAGAGGAGAAGCGTCTGTTATACTTAGCTAAATTAGATGAGACTCGACGTGACGCTGCTTTGGCAATCGAGACTCACGCAAAAAGGATGAAAGCTCAGTATGATCGCAACGTGACCCCTCGTAATTTTTCGGAAGGAGACCTAGTGATATTATATGATCAAGCTAACGATAAATTAGGTGCTGGAAAATTCGTTCCTATGTGGCATGGGCCCTACATTGTTAAGTGAAAGCTAGCAAAAGGGGCCTATGAGCTGGTAGATTTTGATGGGGACTCTTTGGGTAAGCCCAGAAATGGACTTTACCTAAAGAGGTATTATGCTTAAGATTCAGTTAGGTTAGTTATGTTAATTTTTCTTTCTAGCTGGTATGTTTGCTTAGTTTAGATAGTGTACTTGGTTTAGACAAGTGTGCTTAGTTTAGAGAGTGTGTTTTTCGTCGTTATTCTGGCTTATCTTGGTTTTACTCTTGATATTGCAGATGTCGACGCCTCTCCAAACGTACATTGGATTTGCTGATGGTGCTTGTCGTAGTACACGGAATATCTCTTCCGCAACTTGGGTTATCTATTCGCCCTCTGACGAGTTAGTTTCTATGCATGGGGTGAGCCTCGGTCAAACAACAAACAACATTGCAGAATACAGTGCAGTTATTGAATTATTATCTGAATCTATTTCATTTGGGATTCGGAGTTTGATAGTGAGGTTAGATTCTGAACTCGTTGTATTACAGCTTAATAGAGTCTATGCCATTAGAAATCCAGTGTTATTAAGATTGTTTTTGAGAGTGCGTCTCTTGGAACGTGAATTTGATTACATCGAATATCAGCATATTCCAAGGTCTTTAAATACATTAGCAGATGCAATGGCGTCTCGAATGTTAAATAGACATTTGTAACAATCATAAATGTGAATTTATAAACATTTCATCACACATGTTTAACAAAATAAGCCGGTAATAATGATATATATAAATAGGAGTGTGTCAAAAAATATGCATCGTCTTCGATCATAGGTTGAAAAACACTTTATGATCGGCAAAAATGATAAGTACAAAAAACCAAAATGTCACATGTGTCTACAAATGACCATCCAATCACTGGTAGTGCTCTCTATACGACACCACTGCACGGGCTACTCTACATAAAAACCTCCTAAAAGGTCCTGGGACTGCGACTACGTAGCGCTGAAGTCTGATAGGAATATCATCTATAGTAGTCTCTGGTATACCCGCCGTCAGACGCTCTAGATCTTGCTCCAACTCAGCTAGTGTCTCTGCAGCCGCGTCCTGTGGGGCCGGTGCCGGTGCAGCTGGATGTCTCCTCTCAAAAGCCAGGAGATTGGCCGGATGCCGTGGGCCTACATCTGCATTTTTGAAAATTTATGCTGTCAGTTTTGAGACGATATATAAAAACAAAAAAAATAGATAATCTAAAAACTTGTGAAAAATGAAGTACCTTTGTCGTCCCATTGTTCTCCCTGTGGAAGAACCATGTCCGGATCATTGCGAAAATCCATTCCGGCATAAGGAAAATCCTGAATCGCAAAGACCTGGCTCTCCAACCAGTGAAAGTAACCCGCAGGAAATCGGACAATTCCCACTCCCTCATCAGGATGCCGGGCCATTACCGAAACCCACCGCGTCAACTTAGGCTCTCGAGGAGGCCCAACTGGTATAGTAAGATGCTGGGGGATCAGCATTGGAACTCTCTCTAGGGCAAAGCTCACAACTAAAGGCCCATATCCAAAGTTCTTCAATTGTCCATTCTTTGCCCTAGTCAGTTGGCCTTTCATATTGGCCAGCACAGAATCACACCAGTTGAAAATGGTGCCTCGGAAGCAATCTATAGCCATCCGCATTTGGGAACCAGTGGCTATGTGTAAAGCGGCAGCTCCGCAAAGTCTGGTAACTGCAAAGGCAATTACCATAAGTTCAGGTCGGGATATGTATTTGATTTCTATCCCCTTCTCCTGGTTTTGATTATTGCACCACTCTAGCCGGAGACTAGCAAGGGATTGGCCACTCGGCCTAGTCCCGAATAGAGATAGTTGCTCGCCCCTGTTAGGCAAGCCAGTGAGAAAATATATGTCGGAGGGCTCTATCTTGAGCTGGTGTTCTCCGATGTAGAAACATTGATTCTGAATGTTCCACCTTTCAACCAGCCACTCTAAGAATGGCACCTGGGCCCTCATGCCAGGTATGGCCCAGTACTTGTAGAGACCGCATGCCCTTAAAGCATCAATGGAAGGTTGATGACCTATTGCGGCCAAATCGACATCTTCGTGTTCTCTTTCGCGCCAATCTAGCATGGTGGGCAATCTACACACCAAAAAACATTGATTAGAATTCATTAAATCAAATTTTGATGGTTAGGTTTTGAGTTTGGGTTTTGAAAATCCGCTTTGCGCGGAGTACGCACCCCGCGTTCAGAAAACAGAGCGTGGGTACGCAGCTGTTCTGAAGGTGGGCTGCGTACTCCGACCATTTTCCCATATACGAAAATGTCGGGGTACGCAGGTCACCCATGGGGCACCTGCGTACCCCGAAAAGCGAACCCTAAAACCCCAAACCCTCCAAAAAATCAGACTAAAACTTAAAATGGAATTCTAAACAGATGAAATTGAAGAGGAGGATGTTGTGAAATACCTGAAAGAGATGGCACTCGATTCCGACGGTCAGATTCTCCGCAAAGTCCACGGGAAGTTTCTTGTCAAAAGCCCTTTTCTCACCCTCAACAGTAAAATGGTAAAAATGACATGGTAAAAAGTCTTTTTATAGGTTTTTTGGATAAATGAATGCTAAGTTTGTCTATTTTTCACCATGAAAGGATATTTTTCAATGTATTTTTGCCCATCTTAAACAGGTATGAGTAATGTGTTGTTTTTGTGCAGGATAAAAGGACTTTAGGGTAAAATCATCATTTTTTACGAACCAAGACATCAGAGTCATCTTTTAAGCCCTTTTCTGACTCCTAAAACATGAAAAGATTGTCGATCGTTTCTTTTACACTCGTTAAAATGGAATTAAAAGACGGTCCTCTTACAGCCCTTTTCTGACCGTAAAAACACGAAAAGATTGCCAGATTTTTGTCGTTTCAAATTCGATACTGGAAATAAAACGACATGCCTCTGATCGCTTTTTACTTTTCAGGTCAAAGGCATTAATCATGAAAGTACTCCTTTGTCGCAAGATCAAGTGGTTCTCTCAGGTATTATTTTATACTTTTTCGGGCTTGGGAGACACAAATTTACGAAAAAGTTCACCTTGGAGTCTTCTTTAGTTTTTTCAGACTATCTAAAATTGAAAAACGCCGAGTTTCTCCTATACTGGACTCGTTAAAATTTCACAGTAAAGGACCTGTTCGATTACAAACAGGAACGGACCACTCCTTCTTAGGGTCCGAATCTAAACTAAGTTGGACTCATCCGAAGGATGAGCTTATAATCAAGCATATGTTATCCTCCTCAAGCTTGTAAAAAATAAAGAGGTACTTGCCAGAAATGGTGTGGGAAAAGAGAGAAGAATGAACCTATTTGTTATCCTTTGTTACAGAAGAACCTTATCGCCGCTCTTGAACACAACACTTTTTCATTCACCTGGGTTGGGAAATCCTTTGCCTTAAAGCTGATAAAACCACATTGAAAGTCTTTAGCCGGGTATTAACTTTGGGTCAAATGTCACCAAGCCATCTGTCGTGTCGTTATGTGTTCAAGAGGTCTCTGCAATAAACATTCATCTGCAAAATACTCGTCATCCGTTTTGACCATCCCTGAGTCAGTCCTTACAGCTATATTTCTTCAACTTGATATATGATTTCGTGTTGTGGGCTTGCCTACAACGGGTCGCTTTCTATCGACATCAGCACATTATCTAGAAAGATGACCTAGAAATCGTCAGTACCTTGAAGTCTGCATGCATCAATGGCAGGTTTCTCGCCTTTGACGACAGTTTACATCATTGACTTTCGATCAAAGGATTCCGTGAAATGTTCGACTTCAACCCATTCATTCACATTTCATGGATTGTACTGGGTACTTTGAGAACCATTGACATCACTGGTGGTCTCTCTCACACTTGTTAACAGTTTACATCATTGATTGGTAATCAAGTGGTTTCTACCATGTTCGACATCAACTCATTTATTCGCATGGATAGAATCGTACCAATTCAGGAAGTAGAGATGAAGACCCTGGATCTAGTTTCCACCATCCAGGCTGCGAGGAGTTTTGTATTCATTATATAGTAGACTAATCATAAACAGATGGTTGCGTCCATACTGTGTCTACAAAAGTCTATGATTGTGATGTACTGCAAAATCATTCTTATATCAGAGCAGTAGTTAGATTGTTAGTTAAAGTTTTCAATCTGAGTATGGGAATGCCTACCTCAACGATGATGTCATCTTATATATATATTTTTTGTTGAATATTTGCAGGTTCTGATCGGGCTCTCCGCAAGATACTCCTTGAAATGATAAAGTACTTCACCCTTCCTAGATCATATAAAACCCTAATCTACTACAGGCTTCGCACTTTAGGGGGCAATCTGTTACACTAAAAAATGTCACCATGACTATTTGCAGTTAGTATGGCTCCATCCACTATCATACTATCCTCCTTCGCAAGTCTCATGCCTCTGCTCTTCATGTCAAACTTCAAGAAAGAGAGAAAAGTCATTTAAAGTCAATTATCTCTGGTACGCAGTTTCTCTTAGCCTTACCTGTGTGTACGCAACCCAAGTTCACAATACCTGCGTACTTGTACGCTCTGTATGTAAAGGGGTGGGTGCGTACCCCTGTAAAGGTCAAAAGGCGCGAGTTTCATCTTAAAAACGTTACTTGTGGTCATTTCTAGAGTCTTCTAGAAGCTTTTTTGACGTGTATGAAGCGCCTCCAGATGGTTCATGTATCCCTACCAAAGAGGAACTTATCCCATCAAGAGGGGAGCTATCCCATCCAAAGAGGGGCTTATCCCATTGATGGTGGACCTGAATAACTTCCTCTAGAGCACTATAAATACAGGCATTGGGCCAAAGGGAGGGGAGGTTGAAAGCTGAACATTCCTAAGGGTAGATGCTGCTGGAATTAGGACTTCCTTGTAGAAGCTTGTGAGGAGAGATTACCATCTTTGCTTGTTTCATTTGGAAGTGGGTGAGCTGATCAGAGTAAAGGAGAACTCTTGTGGACCCTGGGAGGGACTTGCACAACACCAAGGCTCAGGTTGTAATGGTTCTTTTTGTTACCTTTTAATACAAATAAGTCCATTCTTCTCAACAATTTGTTATTTATGAGTTGTTTCATATACTCCTTGGTCTATATGTTAAATATGTTTTATTTTATGTGATATTCAAGCGCTATTTAATTGTTTGATTGTTAGTGAATGCAGGTTTCGAAGAGAAGGAGGAGCTCATCCGGATCAACGAAGCTGGACTACTACAACAGCGTTGGGTTACAGGTAGGATCTAAACACTTGATTTCTCATATTGTAAATGCATATTTAGTGAAGGATTGCTCTTATTTGTCTTGTTTGTCACTAGAAAGTCTTAGGCTTCTAGGGAGGTCGGTTGTGTCCGCACTAACGACTCTTTCCGCATGACAATGTCCTTGTGCTTTATTCTATCAAGACTAATCAAACTCATGTGTTCATGCAGATGTCGATCCCGTTCAGCCAGTAGTATGCCTAAGAGTGCCAGCTACCACCCCAGCAGGAGAGGTTGTTGGAAGGGCTATCCTTCACGACCTTGATGTGGCCGAGACTCTCACAGCATTACAGGATCAGGTCGAGGGCCTCACTCTCAGTATTCCAGATGTGAGGACTGACGAGCTGCCTTTGAGGTTGCAGTGGCATACTACTAGTGTGCCAAGACGATGGACTAGGCTCTTACGCATGATCGCACATGCTATGACTTGCTATCACGAGCATCATTAGACTAGGGTGCCCCCTAGAGTTTTGAGTTTTGGGTCATTTGACCGATTTTTTCTTGGTTACAAAACATTATGTGTAAACCATAAACAGTTATATATATATTTTTTATTTTCGGAGTTTTATTTTGGTTAAGTTACATGATCCATGTTAGAGTCGGTCTAGTTATCCCTCCGTCAGAGATCAAAGCTCTTTTTTGCATTTCATGTTTAGGTGTCCCATCGGTTTCGATTAGTTGCATTTCGTTAGGCATGCCATAACTCTGACAGAATGGTTTGTGTTACTTATTCCCCTCATGCTTGGCACTGCTGGTTCAGGTCTATTCATAAAAATAAGTCTTCAAAGGTCATGTACAGTCCTGTTTCAAATTTTTGGGTCATAACAATGGTTCTTGGTCATTAGGTCTTTGGTTTGAGTCAGTATTGTTTTGCAAAGTCTAAGAAGACCAGCAGGCCAGAGGGATGTCCTCGATAGGTGGTTACTTCAATAATTTTAATCATTATACAGATAAATTAGGACTTCTCTTCAAAACTTTGTTTTGAAGATAAGTTGTCATCTCATTTTTGTAAAAATCTTCAAAAATTTCAGTTCTTGAAACGTCCAAGCGCAGCCTTGGTCTCCTTTTCCAGATCATATCACAGCTATCCCTGCAAAAAATTGCAAAGAAAATCATCGTTTCAATCAAATTTAAGGAGGAAACTAAAAAGGTTAGAAGTCTATTAATCCTGGAAAAGTGTCTACGAAAAAACATTACAAAATGGGTCATGGACCAAGAAAAAATCAAAAGGGAGTCTTTATAAAGATATTTCATGACATTTTCAACTCATTTTGCATGCCAAGAGTGAAGAGCATCGTTCCAAAGCGAAATTGTGAATTTGTAAGGAAGTTGGAGCAGTTTCAGGGGTGCGCGACGCGTTGGACTAGGCGCGCGATGCATCAGGGTCATGCGGCGCATCAGGCAAGAAATTGTAGTGCAAAAATACACGCGCACGGCGCATCAGAGGCGCGCGGCGCGTTGGTTAAGGTGCGCAGCGCACTAGGGTTTAAGCCCGAAATTTGATTAGAAGCACATGAACTCGCCTCCTCTCCACACAAAATTGCAGGTAGGCTCACATCTATCACTTGTGCTTGGTTTTTGAAAGATAAATGTAATGTTTCATGATATGTTTGCCTTTGAAATCCAAGTGGAAAGTCGTCCTTGTCAATGAAATTAATGTAGGGTTTTAGTGTAAAAATTGTTGTAACGGTTTCAAAAACAGAGTGTAACCAAGGTTGTCATTATTTCTCCCTTTCCCTTTGTTTCCCATTCCCAAATTCACCCTTATTCTCCCCATTAATTCCCTCCTTCATCCTACACTATAATCCCTCAAAATCCTAGTCCCTCACCTCTATTACAAACCACATTATCCTTATCATTTCCCTTCCCTTTTCTAAATCCCTTGTTTTTATTTCCAAATTCCTAATTCCCTAATGCTTCCCCTGTCCTAATATTCCCTTGTGCATTTGTGTCCCCTTGGTCACAACATTCTTAGAGCAAAAGAACAGTTTACAAGCAATTGTACACACAGTTTATACATCAGCATATATATTCCAGCTATCCTGTTTTCAAAAACATGTCAGAGACCGAGTCAGTTTATGAGCAGGATTATGATAGTGATTCTACACTAGAGGTAAATGTGGCAAGGAGGTTTCACAAAGGTGGCAAAAGTGGTCAGCATGTCAAGGAGGAGCCTACTTCTTTGGCTCAATTGCAAGCTTGTCCACTTGCAATGGATTGTTTTCGGTATCAATCATGTTTTGAATACTGTGAGCTGATCTCACGAATCCAGCATCATCGGGAACTAGTCCGTTTATTTGTTCTACATTTGCAGGATGGTCATGTAAACCTTGCCGGAGTGAATTTCACCTTGTCACCCGAGACTATTGCTCAGGCCACTGGGATACTAAATGTAGGGGAGGAATGGAGTAAACGCCAGCAATTAGACAAATTCTACTATGAGCCATATATCAAGCCTGGGTATATAAGACATTTGAGTGCAGTTTTTCCTTTCAGATTCCTAAGGGATGAGTATGCACCATTGATGAAACTCATCATCCGATATTTCAGTTGCGAGGGCAGATTCTCACGTCTATATGCGTACCATGTTCGTTTGTTGATGCATTTCACAAGGGTACGTATGATGAACATTTCGTTTTTCATGTGTCGCAACATAGAGAGGATGGTGCCTTTAGTACAAAGGAAGAGCCCAGTACATCAGCATAAGAGCATCTATCATTATGCATTGATTAAAATCATAGTGATGCATCAGTTGGCACAGCAGGGCATTACTTGGGAAGATTTCATCTCCCGTGATTACTTTGCAGCATTACAACCACCTCCCGAGATAGTTCATGATGAGGGAGCACCTTCACACCAGCCAGGCATTCCCGAGACTGAGCATATAAGTGCTCCTCCATATGTGACATACCAGCGAGGCCACAGGGCCTTATTTGCATCTACACGACGAGTACTATCTCCACCTGGGGTGGAAGGGGTCTCGTTGACTTCATCAGCACAGCGAGTGTTATCTCCACCTCGTGTGGAAGGGGCCTCGCT
Source organism: Pinus tabuliformis (assembly GCA_031772625.1). Classification (NCBI taxonomy): domain Eukaryota; kingdom Viridiplantae; phylum Streptophyta; class Pinopsida; order Pinales; family Pinaceae; genus Pinus; species Pinus tabuliformis. The sequence continues at coordinate 1,127,485,885 of CM062818.1, forward strand.
TTCGACAATAGCACCACAGGTACAGGATAAGGGCAAGAAGCCCAAGCATGAGGAGAGGCCTTTAGGTGAGCCATCAGGTTTTGTCACTATTCATGATGATGAGACAGCTTCAGAATCAGAGGAGACCCAATATATCAGGATTATCAAAGAGCAAGGAACGGATATTCGAGCTTTGCAAATTCAGCTAGAGATGGAAAAGTCAAATATCAGGTATCTAGAGCAGTGGAATAAGCAGCTTGAGGACCAACACATGATCATAGAGCTACAGAACATTCGTGAGAATCGCCAAGCTGCCCAACATAGAGAAATTGAGTTCACCTCTCTGGAGCAACAGGTAAATGAGGATCGAGAGGCTACTCTCGAGAGGGTCAACATCTACTTGGAGGAGCGGCTGAAAAAGGCCAATAGAGACAATGCATTATTGAAACACATGGCTATGCATTACAAGGCCCAGAACCTAGTTTGCAAGGCGCGAATTAGGAGTCTAAAGGCAAAATTGAAGAAAGCGGTCAAAAAGCAAAAAAGACAAAAGGAGCTTGATCGTCTTCGGATTTTGGCCGAAGCCTCTTTGGCTGAGCATGGTACTTGATTGGGGACCCCCAGCCCAAATTTCAACAAGTTTGGGGAAAATTTTGTCAATTTTGAAATTTTTGTTTAAAAAACAGGTTTTTTGGCTCAACGCGTAGCGCGCCGCGTGCAACCCATAAGATTGGGAGGTCCAAATCACAAATGGTTTGCATTTTTGGATTTTTCATGATGAAATATACCTGCTCAGCTATTTCCAAGGCATTTCATCAAGGTTTGGGTCCCCAAAAGGTCAAAAAACATGCAAAAAATGACCTCACTGCCCCTTTTTGGACACATAGGAAGCAGTCTTGGGAGAATGAACTTTTGGAGGGGCAAATGGACACCAAATTGGAAAATTCCACTTGGATTGGAAAGTAGACATCTAGGGATTTCCAACAAGCCAACCTAAGCTCAATTTGGATGTCGAAAAGTGCCCCAAAATCAAGTGGAAAGGCGCGCGGCGCATAGGGCTCAGGCGCGCGGTGCAACAGGGTTTTTTTTGGCACAATTTTCATCTTCAGCTTAGGAAACGAAGCCAGTTTGACCAGTTTTGACTTGTGATATTATTTTTCACTCCTCTTGATGTAATTAATGAAACATGATGTAATTTTGAAACTTTATTACTTGTTCTAGAAGATTCATTCACTAAAAAGTGAAAATTGAATGAATGAATCAGTTTCCTACCTTATAGAGGCAAGTTGTTTTGACTACCTAGATTGTAGTGCTTTGTTTAGAATTGGTTGAAACAGCTCCTAGGATGATGAGCTTGACCCCTAGAGGCAATGGAATGAGTTAGCTTGCCTGTATTATGTATTTTCTTAGTCATTTTCAAGGTTGGACTCTTTGGGAAGAGGCTTTGAGACTTTATTGTACATTTTACTTCAGCATTTTGGCAAAGGAAAGACCAGGGTTTTGCAGCACTATTTGGAATTCTTGTGGCTTTATGTCTTTATGGTGTGCTTCTTTTAGTAATTGTAATTTTGTTATGTGTATCATTTTCCCTCTCTCATCTTCTGCAATTGAACAAATGAAGTGTTAAGGTAGAATTCATAATATGTAATGCTCTGCCTTTAAGTTTGTTTGATATCCTATGTTTTCATCTGTTTAAGGAGAACTCTTGAGTTTTTCTTGCTCTCCTTAGCTCCTCACCTGTCTGATCTACTCACCTCATTAGCTTTTAAGGCATCAAGCAATTGCCTACCTTGCTCCAATCAGACCTCTACAGAAACTGTGTCTCATCCCCGCACCCAAAATTTCCTTTCCCTTTGATTCAACAAAAACCCAAAAATCTCACCTTTAAACCTCTGCAATTAATACCTAGCCTAAGATTAGTTACAATTTCAGCCATCTTGAGCCTCATTGATTATATTTTTCCGAGATTGACCCGGAGAGAGCCCTCTCCTGTCCTCATAAGGCTAGCTACGAGGCTGAGTGTGGTTTGATGTTGCCTTGAGTTTTGCCTTCCTCAGCCTGGGGCAAATTTGAGTGTTAACAATCCAAATGCAAATATTAATGGGATGCTTCTTTTTATAAATGTTGCAAATGTATATCTAACACATAATTTTCCAATGAATCAGTTAATGTGTTTAAGCTTCTGGAAATATGCTGATATTGAATAAAATCAAATTGCCTTTCCAAAATCTTAATCCTTAGGAACATGCGATAAATAGTTGGATTTCGAACAGAGGTATATTGACTACAGGCAGCAAAACTCATGAATAGAACTGAAAATAATGAATCGCAGAAACCAAAACTGAGGAACAATGCCTAGTCTGATCAGCGCACCTGTAACACAGTGAACTTGAAATGCAGCGCACCTACTACACTCGGGAAGTGCGCTGAATTTCAGATTCACAGAACAGAGCCTGCACTAGGCCAGAGACGAGACTTTGCTTGGGTTCTAGGTCATAGTTTGCAGTTCAGTCCAGGGATTTTGGCCAAGCAAGTGGCAATCAGTAAATCAAAAATGGGGGTAGATCTAAGGAAGTTACGAGAGCTACCACAAGGGCAATTAGAGAGTTTTTAAATCAATTGTTTAATTCATAAACAAAACCCGGAGATTGACTGAAGCGACATTTATCTACTTTGCATTTGCATAGAAAATGCAGTTCCAAAGCTACCTGGCTCGACTTCAGGATCCATCTGTAAGTTTATAAAATAAACAACAAGGTAGATAAACAAACAACCTAGTCGCTCCCTAGTGGAGTCGCCATTTTGTTACAGGGAAAAGTGTCTATACAGAACTGCTTATCCCACTAAGGTGTGGTAGCTACCTTAGAAACAAACAAAGTAAAGCTACTTTCATTTTTCCTTTATGAAAGATAGATGAGAGAAGAATAGAGGAGACCAACCTTTGTCTTGCGCTTGGCTCCTAGTTCGATTCCTCTCTCTTCTGATAGTCCTTTGCTACTTGCTTCCTTGTATGCCCAGCTTCACAGAGTACCTGTAGAATCAGAGTAGCATAACACTATACAAGAACATGGATCTATAATCATAAAAAATCTAGGATCAGATGTAAATTGACCATACAAATGCATAAAACATAAATGACACAAGAGTATGGAGGAAAACTTGAATAGCTTTTATTGATAATCAAGAAAGAGCCAAGGGAGTTACAACCAGTTGTTCTGACCCAGCATCATCCTCTCAGCAAGTAAGCCCTTCTTCACCTCATACAAAGCTTAGATCACCCAACACTATGATGTTGTCTCAAGAAACCAACAGCAATTCCTTACAAGATGCAAAATTCCAGCCTCTGGATCTCTAGGATGTGGGATCCATATATAGATATCTGTAAGGGAGATGAGTCAGCTTGTGATTTAATTAGTGTCTTCCCTCTTATAGTTCTTGCTTCTGCTTGGAGATTGATGATCTCTTACTCATCCTTGGTCGAATTCAGAGAGGAAAGTGTCACAGGAGAAGTTTCTGGAAGATTCCATGCCTCTCCACCTCGCGGAATGACATTTCCATTTGTCACTTCTCACCCATCGCACCCCATAGAAGGGATTTTTGAAATGAAATGCACCCACAGAGTGTACTTAGGTGAGATGCAACGCACTTTGCCTATGGGGCAGGTGAAATGATCCTGTTTTGACCAGTTCTGAGTGGTTTTTCATGGAGAACTTCTGGGAGAAGCTGTAATCAGTTGACCTTGTTCCTTTAGGGGTTAGAACAACACTTTTAGGGACTTAGGAGCCCTTGGTTTATGGACATTTTATGCTTGTGGTTGCAGTGCCCAAAAATGTCTATAACAACTACTGGCCCTTTCGGCATCATCCCACAAAGTGCGGACTGAAGTGTCACCCGAAGTAGTATGGGGGGATGCTGAAACCAAGTTTTTGCACCCTTGATATGGTTTTGATGTCATTTTATTCCAACTATACTTTCCTTCACGCAGGTTGCTTGTCCCTCGACTCTACCCTTTAGTAACTTCGCAAAATGTTACGATCAGTTTCTGCAAAGCCCAAACCAGGGGTTGAAGTCCTTTCGTGCTACTAGGGCAGTGAACTATGCTATCTCCCCAAACTAGGCTAAGTATCTCACTTAACTTATTAACAGATCTTAGTTAGCTTCACATAAACATATGTTCTTACCTGTGTTCACTTAACCAATACAGTCATACACATTCGCGCATCATATAAGCATTAGAACTGAAATTCATACCCAATATAATAGATGCATAAACAGGAAATAAAAACACATAAATTATAGAATACTTATTTTTATTGATAATTCCAGATGATTATAGACTCGACTCACCCTGCACACTCAGCTGCAGGGGTCCGCGCACTCAGCTGCAAACTTCTAGGCCTCTGTGCACTTAACTGCAAAGCCTTTACCTACGCTATGACCCAAAACACTTAGACTTCTACTTCATAGTTATCTCTCATACACCCTATCTCAACTCATGCCTCTAACTACTTAGAGCTTCACTCTATTTATACAATAAATCTTTTACAACCGACATTACATTATCAAATTAAGGGTGGACAACCCTATGACTCTTTAACAACTACGCGCTCCCTGACCAAAAAATGTGGAGCCTTTACACTTGTATTATAAAGTTAGACCAAAATATGGGCTTTAAGCCCCAAAACTACCCTTGGGGGATCCTGCCCCCAACACCAGCGGATAGCTCATATCAAAAATTTGTTTCACCATAGCCTAATCAAGATTGTGGTTATGCATCAAATCTCAGTCAAGCAAATCACTTGGGAAACCTTTTTGGATAAATTGAAGACAACTCCTCTCATTAGTCCCATTATTTCTCCTAGAAAAAGAACATCATCAGGGCCTAGGTTCACAAGGTCTATGAAGCATGGTTCAACAAGCAAGCAGGAAAAAGTTTCAGAGGCACTTAGACCTGAAGTAACCAAGACATATCAAAGGGGGAACAGGCTTGTGTTTTCTCCACAGATTGTGGAAGGGGCCAAGCCTTCGACATCAGCACAATAGGGATCACATTTGTAGGATGAGGAGGCTATCCATCATGACATACATATAGTGGAACCGAAGTCTCAAGATGATGATCAAAACCTAAAACTAGTTATCAGAGAGAAGGATTAGTAGCTCATGGAGCTTTTTGACAATGTGGCAAGAGCCAAATTTATCATTTCCTTCCTTGAGCAAGAAAATGAGCAGCTGAAGGCAAAGCAGCTGCTTCTAGAAAAAGATTTGTTTAAAACTAGTATGCAAGAGTCCAAAGGTAAAGTAGTGTTGGGGCATGATGAGTAAGATGAACAAGAGAGGCAGGTTTGGAGGAAGAGGCCTAGGACAAAGGGTCTCAAAGGAAAATTGCAGAAGGAAAAAAGACTGAAACCTATTGAATGAGGACTTGAGTCTTGAAGACAGAATAACTATGGATATCAATGAAGATAGGGAATATTGTCTCAGAAAGGTAAATGACCATCTGGAGAAGCTCCTTGACAAATATAACAGGGACAATTAGATGTTGAGGCACATGGCCTATTGGCATTATGACACAGGTTTGGCACTATGACACAGGTTTGGCACTATGACATAGGTGTTGTCCTTGATGGCAGCTTATTAAGATGACAGATCACAGTTCAGTCTCACAGAATGAAGAAAAGAGATATACGCAGGTTCCCTTTGATAAAGTCACGTATACATGCAGTATCTCCAATCAAAAGGAAGGTATGTGTATGCACCCACTTTCATGCAAGGAAAAGCACGTACATGTGGGAAAACTTGTTTTAGTCCATGGTATTTAGTCCTTGGTATTTGGACCTATGGTTTTGGACCATGGTATCTCATCCGAAGTGTTGAACCCAGGTATTGGGTCCACGGTATTGATTCTATATGGTTTTGGACCATGGTATTGAGTAAGGCCTAAGACTATAAAAGGGGAAGGAGATCATTAGGCAAAGGAACTCAAGAATTGAATATATAATGAAGAGAAAGATCTAGAATACTGGTCTTTGGGTAATGGTGCATAGCTGGATCTGAATCAAGGAGGAATCTGAGTGCTAAAAGAAGGATAAGTTATATTGATGGGTCAAGATCTCAAGGCTTGAAGAGAAGTATCTTTGTGTGATTTTGATCTGTTATATTTGGCGCATGAATTGATCAGGGTATAATTGATGTCTAAATATTTTAAAAAGGATAAATTATCTTTTATAGATCTGTACGTAGGTTTGCCTTAATATAACAGCGTATGCATGCAGGTTATACATATTGAAGTATTGTACGTCTCATGAAATATGTTTTAGCTACTTTTGTTTATTGCTAAAATGTTCTGGGTTCAAGATTGGTTTCTGGTTACTGTTACTGTATTCTGGTTACAACATTCAAAGAAGTGATTGTTTGATTCAGTTTTTATTGATGCAAAGGAGATTGGTTGATGCAGATGTATTTGATGTTCGATTAATGTTATTGATGGATCCAATCTGAAAATTTATGAAACGTGGTCCCTGGAAGAAAAGAGAAGGTTGTAGCCTTCTCTAGGTTAGCACCTACGTACTGGTACATTAGCTAGTACAAGATCTAAGGGGGTTGTAGCTCCCTTCCAGGAGAAGTTGGAGAACAAGAGAAGGTTGTAGCCTTCTGCAGGTAGAAGCCTGCGTACTGGTATAAGACTGCACCAGTACAAAAATATTGTAAAAGAAGTTTCTTATTAAAAGAAGATAGAGACAAATTGCAGTAGGTGGTTTTCACCCACATTGGGTTTCCACCTTATATCTTGTGTTCATGTGTGTGATTGCCTGTACTATTTACTGCACTTAATTATTGTTTTATGGTTCTGATACATAGATTAAGATCAGCTAACTAAATTAGAAGTCTACAAGATTTACGTGGTTTTCTCATAGCACAGTTGCGTATATACGCTGGTTTAATTAACTGAAGTAATGTATAACAATTTGTTTATGGAAATGAAAGATTGTTAAATTGATAATACTGATTCAACACCCCCTCTCAGTATTATTTCCAACAATTAGTATTAGAGGAGGTCCTTCAGAAGAATCTTGATTGCTTGAAGGAAGATCTATCATCATGAGTAGCTACAAAAAGAAGGCATATATCAGGCCACCAATCTTTAATGGGAGCAAATTCATCTATTGGAAGGTAAGAATCACAGCCTATCTTCAATTTCTTGGTACATAAGTTTGGGATATCGTGGAAGGAGGATACACATTTCCCTCAGCATCTCTTACAGATACGGCTGGTAAAAAGCAGTATGAAACAAATGCAAAGGCTGTCAATACTCTATTGGGGAGTCTATCTCAATCATAATTCATAAAGGTTATGCAACTCAAAACCGCCAAAGAAATATGGGACAAGATCGTTCTAAGCTATGAAGGAGACGATCAGGTAAAACGTGCAAAACTACAATCTCTCGGAATTCAATATGAAACTCTCAAAATGCAAAATGATGAAAGTGTGGATAATTATTTCTTACGTATAGATGAGATTGTTAATCACATGAAAAAATTGGGTGAAGAAATAAAATAAGTCACTTTAGTTGAAAAGGTTCTAAGATCTTTGTCCTCTAAGTTTGAATCAAAGGGTTCTGCCATAGAAGAAAAGTAGAATCTTCAGAGTATTACCATGTCACAGCTACACAGAATCCTAACTACTTTCGAAATGAGAAAAGGGGGTCCATCAAACATGAGAGAAGTCGCATTCAAAACTTCAGGAAAAGGAGAATACAATGAGTCAAGACATATGTCAGAAGGAGAGGAAGAATCAAACTTTGTCAAGAACCTTCAACGGGGTTCTAGAAGATTCAGAGGTAAGTTGCCTTTCAAATGCTTTGCGTGTGGAAGAGTTAGTCACTATGCAGCCAAGTGTCCCCATAAAGATAAGCTTGACAAAGGTAAGGAACCAGTTAGATGGAACAAAAAACAGAATGTAAGTAAGAAAATCTATTATACACATCAAGACAGTGATGGATTTTCAAATAGTGATGAAGATGAACATGGTAATGATTATAGACTTTTGATGGCTTTTGAAGATGATGATTTCTTGGATGCTATAGATGAATAAGGTCTTTATGAAGAAATTTCTAAACTTAAAATTTGTTTAGAAGAAAAGAATATGATTATAGATACTTTGACATTCCAACTTGATGAAAGGGAAAAACACAATGAAAAGTTACAATGTGAAATTGTGGGACTTAGAAAAGATATTGAGAAAACAAAAGCTCTTAATCTTAGATTTGCTAAAAGATCTGAAACTTTAGATGAGATTATCAAAGTGCAGTGTTATCCTCTAATCAAGATAGGTCTTGGATATACTGAATAAGCATCTCAAGCATAGAAGCCATCCACCTCCAAAAGTTATCTTGATGCAGCAAGGAGAAGTGAACAAGTTGACAATCGTCAGCAAAGGCATAAAGCGTATCACCAGGTAAAACGGGGTCAATGTACTTCAAGGATGAACATAAGATACAACCAACCATAGGTAAACCATTCTCAATTTTCCTCAAGAATGAATGTCAATGGAAACTACAATCATCTGGTCAGTAGATTTGATAATCGAAGGAATTTCTTCAATGGCCATTGTTTCTCTTGTCATAACTTTGGACACAAAGTTGCTCAGTGTGTTGCCTACAAGGCCATCATGATTAGAGAAGCAAAATCAAAGGAGTGTGACTAGGATCATGAAAAGGAACTACAATGAATTTTCTGCTCTTGAAAATGAAATAGAATGTTCTATTTGTAATAACTTCGGTCATGAAGATTCTGAATGCAGGAGTAGGTTTCGACAAACATCTCAGAAGGAGCAAGCTTCATTGGGTCCCAAAACATGGAGAAAGAAAGAACCGAACCAGAAAGATGTGGTATAGCCTTATATGTGGAAGAACATGGAAATCAATGGTACATCGACAGTGGATGCTCGAAACATATTATAGGTGATAAAGAAAAACTTCAGTGATATAGTGCCTTAGAAAAGGAAAGGAAGGTCTCATTTGGAAATGACACCCCTACACTCATAAAAGGTGAAGGTTTTGTTCTTTTGAAAGAAAATGTCAAAGTTGGAAATGTTATGTATGTTGATGGCTTAAAGCATAATCTATTGGGTGTTAGTGAAATGAGTGATCAAGGAAATGAGGTAATATTTTGATCAAATGGATGTATTGTTCATGAGCTTGATACAGGAGAAACAGTGATCAAAGGCATAAGAACTCCAAATAATTTAAACATACTCAAGGGAGGACAACAACAATGTTATCTAAGCAAGAATGATGAACACTATCTATGGGATAGAAGATTGGGGCATTTAAGCTTCCCTCAGATAAGGAAAGCATGCAAATATCAGGTTGTTCGCGATCTTACTGACATCAAAATTCTAGACAATACAATATGCAAATCATGTCAGTTTGGTAAGCAGACCAGAACACATTTCCCTGAGAAGGAAGGATCAGCTAGTAAGCCACTTGAATTTGTCCATACTGATTTATGTGATCCATCAAGGAAAAAGTCACCTCGTGGAGAAGAATACTTTATACTATTCAATGATGACTTTTCCAGGATGTGTTGGATAGGACTTCTAAAGCATAAAGATGAAGCTTTCAAAAAGTTCAAAGCTTTCAAAGCCTTGCTTGAAAATGAATCAGATCATAGAATCAAATGCCTCAGGTCTGATCAAGGAGGGGAATTTACCTTGGATGAATTTTTCGACTTTTGTGAAGAACATGGAATAAGAAGGGAATTCTCTACTGCAAGGACTCCTCAACAAAATGGAGTAGTGGAAAGGATGAACAGAACGGTTCAACAAATGGCTTGTGCTATGCTTGATGAGTCTGGAACTCCTGCAACCTTCTGGGGTGAAGCTGCATTTGTTTCCATTACTATTCTCAACAAAACAAACATCCGGGTAAACAACACTCAAACTCCTCATGAACTTTGGTATGGTAAGACTCCTACGGTAAAATATTTCAAAATTTTTGGAAGCAAATGTTACATCAAAAGGACTAATGAAAACCTTGGCAAGTTTGAACCTAGAGCAGATGAAGGCATTCTCCTTGGTTACTCTTCCCGAAGTAAAGGATATAAGTGTTACAATAAAAGACTTGGAAAAATTGTTGAAAGTATTGATGTGGTGGTTGATGAATCAGGAAACAATCCAAGGTAGGTAAAATCTGAATATTTCGAAGATGATGAGGACTATCCTTCAACATCAAATCAGACTAATGATGAAGAAGAAAACTATGAGGCACCAAAAGAATAGATAAGGGTAGAAGAAAAGACTCCATCCAAGTACGTCCAGAAGAATCATCCAGAGACTCAAATTTTGGGACAGAAAGAGGTAGGTGTACAAACAAGAAGAACTATTTCAGAAGCTCCAAGCTATCTAGCATTGATCTCCTCCATTGAACCACGAAATGTAAGTGAAGAATGAAAAGATGAATGTTGGGTCAAGGCCATGAATGAAGAACTGGAGCAGATTGAAAAGAATAACACTTGGGAGTTGATTCCTAGACCAAATGATAAGAATGTCATAGGGACAAAATGGATATTCAAAAACAAGCTGAATGAAAATGGAGATGTTATTAGAAACAAGGCTAGACTTGTTTGTAAAGGGTATGCTCAACAAGAAGGTATAGACTTTGAAGAAACTTTTGCACCAGTTGCTAGACTTGATGCCATAAGAATGTTCCTTGCTCCTTCTAGGTTTCAGAAATTCAAAGTATATCAAATGGATGTGAAATCTGCCTTTCTAAATGGAGACTTAGAAGAAGAAGTGTACATTGAGCAATTAGATGGATTCATCCTTGGAAATGAGCCAAAACTTGTATGCAAACTCAAAAAGGCTCTTTGTGGCCTTAAACAGGCTCCAAGGGCTTGGTATTTTCGTTTGGACAAATATCTCCATCAACAAGGTTTTTCAAAAGGATCAACAGCAATCTATATATAAAAATTGACAATGATAAATTGCTAATACTTGTTGTGTCTGTTGATGATATCATCTTTGGTAGCAATGAAGAAACCATGAGTCAAAACTTTGCTTTGGTGATGCAGAAAGAATTTGAAATGTCCTTACTTGGTGAGCTCTCATATTTTCTTGGTTTACAAGTCCAACAAAACAAATACAGTAACTTTATATCACAAACCAAGTACCTCAAGCAGATCTTGAAGAAATATGGCATGGAAGATTCAAAACCAGTATGTACCCCTATGGTAACAGGATGCAGCCTCAACTCAAATGATGAATCAGCAGCAGTATATCAACCAACCTATAGATCCATGATTGGAAGTCTGCTCTATCTGACAGGTACCTAACCAGACATCATGCATGTAGTGGCAATAGTTGGAAGATTCTGGGCTAATCCAAAAGAAGCACACCTTCAGGCAGTTAAAAGGATTTTCAAATATCTTCAAGGAACACAAAATTATGGCTTATGGTATCCTAGAGATATAGATCTCACACTTCATGCATATACAGATGCAGATTGGGCAGGAAGCGTGGATGACAGAAAAATCACTAGTGGTGGTTCATTATTTATGGGTTCCAGATTAGTATCTTGGTTCAACAAAAAACAAAGCTCAATTGCATTATCTACAGCTAAAGGAGAATATGTGGTTGCTGCATCTTGTTGCACACAACTCCTTTGGATGATGCAAACTTGCAAGACATTCAAATCACTTGTATTCCACCCATCTCCATTTATGTGATAATACAAGTGCAATCAGTATTTCAAAGAATCCAATCATGCATTCAAAGACCAAGCACATACCTATCAAATACCATTTTCTTTGGGAACAAGTGCTTGAACAAAAGGTAAAATTGGAGTATGTTCCCTCCAAGGAATAGGTTGCTAATATATTCACCAAACCACTACCCAGAGAGACATTTGAATACCTCAAATAGAAGCTAGGAGTAGTTGATGCATCATCTTGCTGTTGACACTTATCTGGTTCAAAGAACAGTGGTTGTACGCTAGTTTCATGAAGCGTATCCGCATACATACGCCGGTTTCTATGGATATAGTCATGTATATGTTGGTTTGAAGACAAACAGTGGGCCAGACTCAGGATGAAAAGAGTCTGATATGGGTCTGACAAACACCATATGGCACAAGTTCAGGGCGAGCATTTACTTATAATAATGCATTGTTGGCATTATATTAGAATATCTTGGTTCTATTTCACAATTGTTTTGTTTCTGGTGGAACAGGAGCAGAGGGAGATCATGGTTGCTGGTCTGGATGTTAATTGATAGATGTTGCTGATGATAGTTGTTGATGTCTATCACAAACTCGTTTTAGATAGTTTGTCTCTATGTCATGTATTTGTCTTATTATCAAGGTCATGTAACGACCTATCTTGATTTCCCACTATGCCTGGGATGGATGATGTAATGTTCTTGTTTTATCATGTATAAACTTTTGGTGCATCCCCACTTGGTTGGGTGGATGAGTCAATATTGGTATATCCCCACTTGGTTGGGTGATGGATGTATGTATGATTCTTTGAAGGTCATTTTGTAGAACATTTTTTTGCAAACCTTGCCTACAGTCAGGGGGAGCATGGACAACACAACGGAGCAAAGATTTCAGTATGTACTCAAGGGGAGCATAACCCTTTGCCCTTGATGAAAAAGGGGGAGAATGACTTTGAGTATCTTGGGGATGCCATCAAGTCCAAAGGGGGAGATTGTTGGCATTATGACACAGGTTTGGCACTATGACACAGGTGTTGTCCTTGATGGCAACTTACTAAGATGACAGATCACAGTTCAGTCTCACAGAATGAAGAAAAGAGATATACGTAGGTTCCCTTTGATAAAGTCACGTATACACATAGTATCTTCGATCAAAAGGTGCGTATGCGTATGCATGCACTTTCATGCAAGGAAAAGCGCGTACATGTGGGAAAACTTGTTTTAGTCCATGGTATTTGGACCTATGGTTTTGGACCATGGTATCTCATCTGACATGTTGAACCCAGGTATTGGGTCCAAGGTATTGATTCTATATGGTTTTGGACCATGGTATTGAGTAATGCCTAAGACTATAAAAGGGGAAGGAGATCATTAGGCAAAGGCACTCAAGAAATGAATATCTAATGAAGAGCAAGATCTAGAATACTAGTCTTTGGGTAATGGTGCATAGCTGGATCTGAATCAAGGAGGACCTTGAGCACTAAAAGAAGGATAAGTTCTATTGATGGGTCAAGATCTCAAGGCTTGAAGAGAAGTATCTTTGTGTGATTTTGATTTGTTATATTTGGCGCTTGAATTGATCAGGGCATAACTGATGTCTGAATATTTGAAAAAAGATAAATTATCTTTTATAGATCTATACACAGGTTTGCCTTAATATAACAACGTATGCACGTAGGTTATACATATTGAAGTAGTGTATGCCTCATGAAATATGTTTTAGCTACTTTTGTTTATTGCTACAGTGTTCTAGGTTCAGGATTGGTTTCTGGTTACTGTTACTGTATTCTGGTTACAACATTAATAGAAGTGATTGTTTGATTCAGTTTTTGTTGGTGCAAAGTAGATTGGTTGATGCAGACGTATTTGATGTTTGATTAATGTTATTGATGGATTGAGTCTGAAAATTTATGAAACGTGGTCCCTAGAAGAAAAGAGAAGGTTGTAGCCTTCTCTAGGTCAGCACCTACGTACTAGTACATTAGCTAGTACAAGAGCTAAGGGGGTTGTAGCTCCCTTCCAGGAGAAGCTGGAGAACGAGAGAAGGTTGTAGCCTTCTGCAGGTAGAAGCCTGCGTACTAGTATAAGACTGCACCAGTACAGAAATATTGTAAAAGAAGTTTCTTATTAAAATAATATAGAGACAAATTGCAGCTGGTGGTTTTCACCCACATTGGGTTTCCACCTTATATCTTGTGTTCATGTGTTTGATTTCCTGTATTGTTTACTGCACTTGATTACTGTTTTATGGTTCTGATACACAAATTAAGATCAGCTAACTAAATTAGAAGTCTACAAGATATACGTGGTTTTCTCAGAGCACAATTGCGTATATATGCTGGTTTAATTAATAGAAGTAGCATATAACAATTTGTTTATGGAAATGAAATATTGTTAAATTGATAATACTGATTCACACCCCCCCCTAGTATTATTTCCAACATGGCCCATTACTATCAAACAAGGAATCATATTGCACAAATCCAAATCAAGAAACTAAAAGCAAAATTGAAAGAGGTCCAGGACTAGAAAATGGAATCAATAAAAAGGGGTAAGAGATTGAAAGTGGTGACTAAAACATCCAATAATGTTTAGCTTATCTTACATCATAGCCAAGGAACAAATTTTGAAAGTTTTGGAGAAATTTGGAATTTTTTGAAATTTTGCAGGAAAAGGCACACAGAAGCGTTGTGCTGAGGTGCGACCCTTTTTTCCCTGGACATCCAAATGAGGTTTTTTCTACATAAATGGATTCATTATGATGATCACATTCCAAATCTAATCCTATTTTTTCATGAAGGATTCTCTGGCGCTAAATCTGGACTAGTGCAATGCTTCTAAGTAAGGATGGGAGAATGAGTTTTTGGAGGCCTTCCCATTGATAATTTTCCAAAATTCAAGATGATCTGGAAACTAGATAGAAAAATATAGTTTACCATTCTTCCAAAATTCCATTTTGATTTGGGGAAGATACCTCAAATTGGCTTCAAACAGGTGTGACCCTTCTGCAAATTTTCATGTTTTGGTGCATGCTGGTGCGACCCTTTAGTTGACTGACGCGACCCTTCTGGTTCTAGTGGGACCCATCTAGCATGGTAACCTATTGAGTGCTGAATGATGGAAAATTTGGGATTTTATGATCTATTAATGTTACTTTAGGTTTCTTAGTTGGTTTTTTCTGCACTTTATGAGGAAAATTGTGATTAATGAGGAGATATGCTCTCCTAAACTTTAGCCTAAATTGTGGAAACTATCTCAACTATCCTAGTTTTCAGTGAGGACTCATCAAAGCCAATTATGATTAGACTTGAATAGAATCTTTGACTTGATGAGATGTCATATGTTGTATTTTCCTATATAAGATTGAAGGGAAACATTTTCTAGGCGTTGGACATTTGAGGAGAGAACCATTGTAGCCTATATTGGACATTTTAGAAATCAAAAGACAGAGTTTGCAGCTATTGTAGTGGGATTCCCATGGTATGTGTTTTACTAGTGTTTTTTCTTCTGTGATCATAAGTTTGAATGTATTGTATCTTTCATTTCCATTTCCATGTTTCACGTGCTTGTTTCCTAAGATAATAAACAAAATTCATTCATGAAATTTTCTATTTTGGAGAAGCTTTCATATTATTGTTCATTTTTCTTTTGATATAAATGATTCATGAGATTCATGCTCATTTAGAAACCCTACCTATCTTTAAATAATGAATCCATACAGGTGAGAAGAATTTTTGATAATGGAGGAATGACTTGTTATAGAGTTTTATGAACCCAATGTTTCAGACTACTGAGTCCATCATTAGGGGATACGACAATAGATTTAAGAAAAAATTAATGATGTATCCAAGAGCTAATATTGAGAGTATATATAAGGATTATGAATAAAAATAATGTAAGAGTTTTAGTCAGCCATAATCTGAAATCTATTGAAATTTTGGAATTTTTAAATTATTAGGGTTTTAATTAATTAATTCTCTGTAATTTATTTGTATATATAAAAATTCTAGGTTTAAAGGTTTTTTTTTAATTATTAATTTTATCTATTTTAAATTTTAATATTATAATTAATTATATAAATAATCTTTTTTATTTTAGTTTAGTATATAGCTTGATTATATAAATTATATGTTGATTAAGAGATTTTTATTTTTTTTAATACTAAGATTAATTTTGATTATTATTTCTTTTTATTTTAATACCCATCTTCCATATAGACATCGACAACCCTAAAAGTGCAATATTGTGTGCCTACCTTTGCCCATTACATCTCTGCAAATCTGATTCTCAAAGCCTAGACCTAGCTCCCTCTGACCTAGCTACTTGGATTTTCTCCCTTATCTAGCAACAAAACCCTAAATATTTCAAAACCTACCTGAGCTTAGTTATCTAGCCTAAAACCATTTATCATCCAATCATCTCTTGGTTGTGATTCCACGGAGGGAGCCCTCTCTGTTTTGGTAGGGCTAGCTACCAAACCAAAAGCTTGGACTGTGGTTACCTCCATCGTTTTCCTCATCAGCTTGGGACATTCTAGGGGATAACATTTTGGCGTTTTTTTCCGGGGAAACAATTGTTATATCATTCCTGGGGTTAGTTCTATTAGTGCTTTTAAGACTGGTTCTATGGGTGATAGATTCCAGCATCTAAAGGAAGGTTGATTTAAGTAATCTCATCAAGTTCAAGGTGTAAAAAATTTGGCTCCTAAAAGATACACGAGGTCAAATCCTGACCCAAATCCACCTACTATTGTTGATGATCTAGAGAAGTTACTTAAAAAACCCAAAACTCCCATTCCTGAAAGTGAACCTAGAAAATTGGTAAAAACTACATCTCTACCTGATCAAGTATTGACTATTGAAGATATTTGTTTTGATATTCAGTTTGAGCAATCTTTGTTTTGATCTAAATCTAAGTCTTCCCTTTCGGAAGTGGTTTTTGATCCTATTAGGTTTGACTCCTACCTTCCTTCTGCTAAATCCCTCTTTTCCAAAACTAATCACGAGTTGTGGTTAAATTTTGATAAACTTCAAAGCTTAGCAGACCAACTTCAAATCACTACCGAGAAAGATTACATTCAATATCAGCTTGAAAACATGGCTACTGCTTCATCTTCTATTTCATCTCTAAACACATCAGCTACATCATCTGTCGTTGTTAGTTTACCACTATCTCCGCCAGTGTCATCATCTTCATCAACACATCCTATTGTAATACTTAAACAACCCATTGTAGTACATATTCTTCCTCCCTTAGTAGTCATGGCACGGTTTGCTCCTTTAATATTACTTGGTCAACTTGTTGCTCTACCTCAGAACTATGGCCAAAGACTCCCTCTGTTTGATGGAACATCAGAGATTACAACTCAGCAACATGTTGATAAACTAATAGATTTCATTGACCTTGAAGAGGTTGATGAGGAGGATGAAAATATGAGAATCATAGCTCAGAGTTTTTTCAAATATGTGAATAAATGGTTTCGCATCTTGGGAGCCAATTCATCAATAGTTCTCAGTGGTTGATAGAGTTATTCTTGGCTCGGTGGCAAGAGAAGAAAAATCCATTACAGATTTTGGCTGAGTACAATGCTATGAAAAGAAACCCAAATGAGTTAGTGCAAGAGTTTACAACACGGTTCAATCTGGTTTATAATTCCATTCCTAATGACATCAAACCTCCCCTTGGTTTAGCCCTCCTCCACTATCCTGATGCCTTCGATCCAGACATGGCATATCATCTTAGGGAGAGAGATCCTGCAACCTTGGAAGAGATGTAGTGCAATGTTGTAAGTGTGGAAGCCAATTTTCTTATCAAAAAGTCCAAAATCAAATCAGAGAAACCTGAGAAGAAAGTTACTATTAAGGAAGAGTCTTCTTCTTCTTCTGAGGTAAAGCTTGACACTCTGATTAAAACAATGGAAAGGATGATGGACATAATGACTATTGCTGATAGACAAGCGGAGCCTTCGATAAGGAATCCGAACTACAGGGGCCAGCAGCAATCATAGTTCTGAAATAAGCAGAAAGAATAGAAAAATCAGGATCCTCAAGGACAGATCAAAACACCATTTCAGCAAAACTACACACAAGGCCCGGAAGATGATGAAGAAGAAATTTCCAAGGCTAATCATTTCTTTGAAGAAGATGAATCACTTACCTTTTTTACTGAGGAAGATTAGTTTTCTCAGGAATTAATAACACCAAGTGATTAGCATCTTGTCCTTGCCAATGATGATTCATGGGCAATGCAGATCGGAGAGTATCAAAGGGGATATCAGAATGCCCTCAATCATTTGCAGAAACAATACAACTTGAGGAGCAGAAATGTCCCTGTCACATTACATCAGAAAAGGTAGAATGTTCAAAAAGATGCACCAAATAAAGAAGCAGCTCCTGCAAATCAAAACAGAGAAAAATAAATTGTCATTCTGAGTCAGGATAAAAATAATGAAGCTTCTACCAGCAATGCGAGGAAGGACAAGGAGATTCAAACTCAAAGTCAGAAAAAGTAATCTCAGGCCAAAGGATAGCCAGAAAGGAGGGACACTGTAGCAAAAGAGGTAGAAAAAAAATCCAATATGTTTAGCTTAGTGGTGGGCTCCAGTATTGCAGCAATGATGTTGCAACTCCTGGGACTCCCTTCTTTACTTTTATCAACCTGGTAGTTCGTAACAAACTTGGAAGCGACGGTGCTATATGCACAAGTACTAGCTCTTACTGCAAGTTGTCACTTGATCAGCTGGCACAAATTTGATAGGAGCTTAATCCAACTTCTATGAGCTCTTAGAAGAAGCTTTTAACTATGATGGACAAAAGCTAACTCAAGATAGGCTAGTCTACTTGCAGAAAGACGTTGAAAGATGAAAGGAAATGCAAACCCTAGTTTTACCGACTAACCCTACTGGTGCAAGAAAAGAGATGAAAGTTGTTGAAATGGATGCCATTGGCTCTGGGAAAGGTAAAATGCATGTGTCTAAGCTACTTCTGAAGGAAAATATGGAAAAATCATATTTTTGTATTTTTGAGTAACTTTGCCGAATTATTATGCATGTGCTTTAACTATTTTTTATTGTGCAGAGGTTGATTGGCGAAAAGGAAATGGAGTGGGCCCTTGCAGGAGGTTGCAAAGGTGAGAAGAGGGCCTAAGGGGTCCCTAGCACCCTTCTAGAGAATTTCACAGTGATCAGATCTCGAAAAATTGCCCATGTGAGCTTCTATAAGAAGTCTGCAGGGGTTCTACAGGAACAGGCCGAAAGTAGTTTTTGGAGGATTGATGGAGGAAAAACGGTGGGAAAGTGGAAATGAAGGATGGATAAGGATGTTAAGGATCTAGTAATTGGTAGATGAAGCCAAGGAGTGATGAAGGTGGTTGGGTTTGTTTAAGGATGGAGGGAGCGATGTTGCACAAGAATGTAGAAATTAGGGCAAATTGGAAAAGTGTGGCAAATGACTGGAAGGGATCTTGGATTGGGAGTTGGATCAGGTTGTATGATGGAGGAAGGATAGGTAGGGATGTATTATAGGTGCTCTGCACTCTATTTTCCAAAACTGATCGAACAAAGACTAGAAAAACTAGAGATCTATCTATTTCGACCTAATCTGACCTAAAAACTAGAAACATGATGAACAGAAGTTTATAGACAAGGAATCATGCAAGATAACTATGGAAACTAAGCAAGAACAGATCTAAACATGCAAGTACAACTGGTATCAATTTTTACAACTTAAAATCTAACACTACCAGTTGCATTGGAAGGCAAAAATAGTGTTTTTGTGGCAGCAAGTATGCCTTGGTCTCAGTTCATGGTCCCAAGGAGGGAGAAATGAGATCAAGGACTGCTTGATAGCCTTTCTTTGGTATTTTCTGTTACCAAAATATCAAATCAACCTGAAGCATGAAAAACTATCTCAATCATAAAAAACAACCTAAGTAACAAAGCAAGATTTTATCCTAAATAACAGAAATTATTCTATGAATGCAACAAAGACACATAAAAGTACACAAAGGAGGTACTGGCACTTGGGTTGGGCCCAACCCCAAGAGCTACAGCCTCCTAAGAAATATCAGATCTAGTGAAAATCTGGATTCATCTTTATTGATAAAAAAATAATAGTTACATCCCAAAAACTGTCTACAAGAAAAAGCTCGAAAATACGTTGATACAGGGTTGCACTAGAGTGCAAAAATAGACTTAAAAAATGACTAAAATCTAACTAAAATCTAACTAACATCTGACTAAAATCTAACTAAAAAAATTAAGGCCCTAAGCCTTCTTGTTTATACAAATTGAGAACCCCAATAGTCCTCCAAAACTTTAGGAACTCGGCTGCCAAAACTTGCAGTTAACAGCAACTTTACTAGCCTTGTTTGGCTACCCTTGTGATCATCGATGTCGTGGCCCTTGAACTCCGAGCTGCTAGTGGAGAATTCGAGGTAAGGGCTCATAAATGAAGGGGACACCTTCCTACAAATCCTCTCCCTTGTTCTTCCACGAATTTGGCTGCCAAGTGCTCATTAAAACCTTTGATTTTGTCTCAAAAATCTGCATAAAGCACACATTAGACTTTTTGGCATAATGACTAATCCAATTCACTCTATTAGCATAAATATAATCAAAAACATGCAATAAAATAATGAGAATGGTGGATTAAGTCGAAATAGGAGGCTAAATGAGCCCATATAATTACCCATTTATGGGGCTCATCATCACCCCCTACTGAAAGTGTTGCTCATCCTCTCAGCAACTAATCTATCTCTTCATCTTTGATGGCCCTAGTGGCCTCCTTATCATCCCAAGCTTCTGATGTGGTCTACTCATGTGTGCCATAAAATTCTGCCTTCTTGTCCATGCCCTTCCATTGTTCCTCCTATTCTGCTTGTTTGAATTCTTGTGCTTTTCCTGGCCTTGAAATACATAGAGGTTTGCCTTTTTCTTTTTCCTTTTTGTTTTGTAGGTGTGCTTAATACAGCAAGCACAACTGTTGCTTCCCTTGCCAACATTTCAGGGGATTTCTCTTTCTGTTGTTCTTTTTTTTTTACTTCCTATAGAAATCTCTATGCCCATTGTTTCTGCTTTTGTCACTAATATCTCAGGGTGTGTCTGTTCTTTCTCTTGCTGGGTGCCTGCCTTGGCTATGGCAACCTTCTTTTGGGCTTTCTTGGCTTTTTTCTTGCCAATCTTTGTTATTTTTCCCTTCTTTTTTTTTGCTATTTTCTCCTTTTCTGTCTTGGGCTTAGCAGTCTTGTCAAATTCCTCTTTTTCCTTCTGTTCTTCCTCTGTGTTTCCCTCTGCTTGAATGTCTTGTGCTCCCTCATCAATGTTCTTCTCAATTTCTTCAGTTTTCTCCTCCTAAATCCTCATGGCATGGTGTTGAGTGCTTCTTTCTGTGTTTTAATCAGAAAAGAAATTTCTCAGGTGGAAAAAAACAGCCAATCACTGAAACAGAGGATAGCTGAATTCGGTTTTTTTTTTAGATCAAAGATGGAATTTCTCGTGTGCTCCTTACAATATCAAATGGCAATAATTCCCCTGTTTGAAAACTGCTGTCACCCAGAATTTGGTCTATCTGTTTATGAAAGAACATAATTTTTTTTTTTTACAGAACAGAGCATAAGGACACAAGTTTTTTCTCAGCACATTGATAGATATGTAAATTCAGGTTTTTTCACACACACAGGTTGGCCTCTGCTACTGCATGTATCTTCTTTACAGGAAAATTAAAAATGATGAGGATATTCCGGATGCAGGGAAAAAAACTGGGTAATTTCAGTGAAATATGCAGGCAGACTTTCACTTTTTTCTCAATGCACAGGCAGACTTTTACTCTCGTTTTTCAATCCCATGCCATGTTCAATTCACCACTTTGCACAAACAAATCATGCACGGAGAATTTTTCCCGATCCTACCTCGTTTTGAACTTGAAATTTGATGAAAATCCCGGGTTTTCTTTCTGCAGGGTTGTTTTCTGCCTTTCCTGTAGAAACCTTCCTAAAGAAGTCACCCGATTCCTGTAGAATGAAATTTTGCTTCCCGTAGAGCCTGATAGACAGGAGATTTTCAAAAAAACAAGTAGAAATCTACCGGAGGATGACTGGTTAGCTATTCTGGAAGTGGTAGATGCGTACTCAAGTCGAGAACGTCATGAAGGCATAGTGAACAAAGAGTGTTGAATGTGTTAACTGAGTTGTCTTTTAACTGCTGGCGCGATTCGTGGTGAGGAGATGAGGTGGCCGGATGTACATTGGCCCCATGCAGACTGCAGTGCTATTATGAAACTGTATGCTACTTGCCCGTAATCACTTCCATCAATTACGTTGGAGTTTAAACAGCCACCACTACCTATTTTTAGTTTTCTTCCCGAGATGGCTGAGCAAATGTGTCGATTGCACCCACTGAGAGTTGTTTGAACTAGACGAGGCACTGTCTGAACTAGATGAGGCTGGCCAGTTAGCTGGCCACCGATCTTGTTTAATCACAACCATCTCACTGTCCATGCAGTTCTTAAATTACATTCATGCAACAGAGGAACGGGTTTAGTCACATACCTGGAAGTCGAATGCATTCGTTGTGAGGTGTTGTGGCCTTTCCTTCTGCTGCATGCCTTTGTTTTTGTGGATGCATGTTGGTTCGGTTGCTGATACATGGCTATTTTCCTTGTGCAGGTATGCTCTGGCTGGCTAAGCTGCAGGAGTCTATTTCAATGTTCATATTTGCACCCTCATGTTGTTGATGCTGGATTTTTGCAGGACAATGACTTGTTTTCTCCATAGCTCCCGAATGATAGACCAGATTGACCTGAAACTTTCTGAGCATGTTTCTATCATCATTATGCACCTCCCATAGCAAAAGTGTGGTTAATGGATGCACGGATTTTAAGAAAAATAGAAAATGGCTAAGGGTGATGGAGGCTGATTTCTCGCAAACCATGCACTGGAATTGGATGAAATTGCTTGGGCAGGTTACTATCATCCATATGCATCTCCCCATGAAACAGGTTTTTAAATGGATGCACGGATATGGAGAAAATGCAAAATTACTAAAGGTGATGGAGGCTGATTTCTTGGAAACCATGCACTGGAATTGGCTGAAATTGCTTGGACATGTTGCCATCATCCCTATACATCTCCCCATGAAACATGTTTTTAAATGGATGCACGGTTTTCAAGTTAAGGAAAAAACAAATTTCTGCTCTATGTATTTTTGTATCAAAGCATTCTGCAGTTTTTGAAAAAATGATCTTGGGCTGTAATGCAGATTTGGAATTGATGGAAGAGGGGTTTGAAGACTGCAGGGGTATTTATAAACCCTTTATGAAGATTCCCTGTTCCTCAAACTGATTTTGAAGTCCATTTCTAGCTTTATGTAATTTCTACAGGATCCTCCTATAGAAAACACAGTTTTCAGAAAAGAAGCACAATGAGGTGGAAAGAATGTCAAGAATGATGGAGAAGGGTGAGGGATGGTAGGATAGGTGTTGTTATTAGTTTCAAAGCTTTCTTGGCACCTGCTGCTGTTTCCTGAAGTTCTGCAAACCTGCAATACAACTAGAAATTCATTTTTCTTTTCTTTTTTTTAAAACAACTAGGGTGCCTCATGGAGGTTTTCACCCTAATTGCCTGCCCTGGGCACCTCCAAGGGAGGTTTTCACCCAAGGATCTTATTCCCTTTTTCTTTTCTCTTCTTTCTAACCCATTGACTGCCTCATGGAGGTTTTCAATCAATGAGCCAATCTGAGGCGCCTCCAAGGAGGTTTTCACCTTAGATTTTTATTTTTATTTTTCTCTTATTTTTCATTTTTTTTCTTTTTCTTTTTTCCTTTTTTCTACCCTACCCTACTTGAAGAACAAAATCATTTTCAGGTATAAGAATACTTCCAATGGAGCCATGTGCTCATCGAGATGAGAGACAAAATGATGTGGAGGCTTGGAATGCATGCTTTGACAGGTATCCGGATTTCAGAGACCAAATGATTTGACTTTGAAGGGATCAAGCATAGTTGAGGAAGAGAGTACTGCTGCAACTTAGTGACTGTCTAGAACCATATCTCAATATAGCTGTGATGTCCTTGGTCCTTTTGCTGATCTGTATCATTCTTCATGTCACCTTCTACCATGACCTTCTCATCTTCCTCTTTTTGCTGATTTTTCTCTTGAATACATGGAGGATTTGATGGTAACCATGAGGGAGCTCTCTTGATCTTTGATTTTGATGTCTTCTCTTCATCAAGTGTAGCCCATGGTTCTTTGATCTCCTATTTCGAATCTTCTTTTGCTGGATGTGGTCCTTCAATGCTTTCAATATAATCTCTTTTTTGCAATACTCTTCCTGAGCTATGGTGAATATCATTGAGCTCAAGAGGAGTTGTTTGGAAGTGTTGTTCCTCAGCTTTGCAATTGGGTGGAGCTACTCCAATGTGCAGATTTGGTGGAGCAGGAGGCGATGGTTGCAGTTAAGCAGGTGGTGGAGGAAAAGGAGTGGGAGGAGCATTGTACTAGGGCCTACACCCCTAATGAGGTGCATTCCACTGAGGTTGTGGCTGAGCGTAGAGGTGAAATGGATGAGCAACTGGTTGGGCATAATATGGAGATGTGAAGGACCAAGGAGGAGGTGTGGACAAGGAAGGATGAGCAGGGGGACCCCAAGAAGGTATGGAAGTGGCTTGATAGGGGTTGTAATAGGTCTGGGATGTCCCTTGCATTCCCTGCTGGTAAGGTATGGGTCCATGTGGCCTCATTTGGTTCATATAATAGAGTGGTTCAGTGGCTCCTTTGGCCCTCTGATATGCAGCTTTAATTCTGGGCAAGGAAGGGCACTGGTTCGTAGGATGGTCTCTTTCACAGACAAAACACACTTCTATGGAGTGCAATGAACATTTATTCCGAGGATGATTTCTAGTGCACCGAGGAAAAAAGATGGCCAAAGTCCTCTCGGCTTCCTCTTGCTTCCTTTGGATCCGCAAGGTATCCATTTGCATGGCAAGAAACTACCTCATCTCACTCTTGAAATCTTCCCACATGTTTCCAATTTCACCTTTATTGGATGAGTTGGAAGAAAAGGTATTGCTCCCAACATTTTTGTTTTCAGCCATTTGCTCCAGAGGAATGTTTTCTTCTTCTTCCCCCCTAGAGGTTCTTCAAATATGTCTTGCTGTCCACCTAAGGGTTCTTTTTAATCACAACCATCGAAGAAGAGAGAAGGTTGGCTGTGTGAAGCAGTGGGGGTGTTGTGTAAACATTTTTCTGAATTATCTCTACTCCTACAAAGCATGAAAGGAAATCTTTTTGGTTGATTTTTTTTTTCTTTCTTTGCTTGTACCTGCAAAACTGAAATAGATTGACCTACAACTAACTAAAATAACCCTTGCTGGAATGAAAATTGCAGAATTGAAATGAAAGCAGGAAATGACTAGTCTATGTTGCTGAAATGAAATTGCAGAATTGAGATGCTAATCTACGCTTGCAGAATTGAAATTGCATAATTGAAATGCTAATCTACGCTTGCAGAATTGAAATGGTAATCTATGAAAGCGGGAAATATCTAATCTACGCTTGCTGAAATGAAATGAAAGCAGGAAATGTCTAATCTATTTTTGCGAAAATAAACTACTTAGCAGAATGTTGCAGTAGAAAATAGAGGAAAAGCAATAATCACGAATACTCTGACGCTTCCCCGGCAACGGCGCCAAAAAGATGGTGGGCTCCAGTATTGCAGCAATGATGCTATAACTCTTAGGACTCCCTTCTTTACTTTTATCAACCTGGTAGTTCATAACAAACTTGGAAGTGACGGTGCTATATGCACAAGTACTAGCTCTTACTGCAGGCTGTCACTTGATTAGCTGGCACAAGTTTGCTAAGAGCTTAAGACAACTTCTATGAGCTCTTAGAAGAAGCTCACCTGATAGATAAAGCCAAGGAGTGATGAAGGTGGTTGGGTTTGTTCAAGGATGGAGGGAGCGATGTTGCACAAGAATGTAGAAATTAGGGCAAATTGGGAAAGTGTGGCAATGAAGGGAAGGGATCTTGGATTAGGAGTTGGAGCAGGTTGTATGATGGAGGAAGGATAGGCAGGGATGTATTACAGGTGATCTGCACACTGTTTTCCAAAACTGATCAAACAAAGACTAGAAAAACCAGAGATCTATCTATTTTAACCTAATCTGACCTAAAAACCAGAAACATGATGAACATAAGTTTATAGACAGGGAATCATGCAAGATAACTATGGAAACTAAGAAAGAATAGATCTAAACATGCAAGTACAACTGGTATCAACTTTTCCAACTTAAAATCTAACACTAGCAGTTGCATTAGAAGGCAAAAATAGTGCTTTTGTGGCAGCAAGTATGCCTTGGTCTCAGTTCATGGTCCCAAGGAGGGAGAAATGAGATCAAGGACTACTTGATAGCCCTTTTGTGGAGCTTTTCTATTACCAAACTATCAAATCAAGCTGAAGCATGAAAAACTATCTCAATCATCAAAAACAACCTAAGTATCAAAGCAAGATTTTATCCTAAATAACAGAAATTATTCTATGAATGCAACAAAGACACATAAAAGTACACAAAGGAGGTACTGGCACTTGGGTTGGGCCCAACCCCAAGAGCTACAGCCTCCTAAGAAATATTAGAGCTGGTGCAAAGCTGGATTCATCTTTATTGATAAAAAAATAATAGTTACATCCCAAAAATTGTCTACAAGGAAAAGCTCGAAAATATGCTAATACAAGGTTGCACTAGAGTGCGAAAATAGACTAAAAAAATGACCAAAATCTAACTAAAATCTAACTAACATCTGACTAAAATCTAACTAACAAAACTGAGGCCTTAAGCCTTCTTATTTATACAAATTTAGGACCCCAACAGTCCTCCTAAACTTTAGGAACTCGGCTGCCAAAACTTGCAGTTAACAACAACGTTACTAGCCCTGCTTGGCTACCCCTGTGATCATCGATGTGGTGGCCCTTGAACTCCGAGCTGCTGGTGGAGAATTCAAGGTAAGGGCTCATAAATGAAGGGGACACCTTCCTACAAATCCTCTCCCTTGTTCTTCCACAAATTTGGCTACCAAGTGCTCATTAAAACCTTTGATTTTGTCTCAAAATTGACCAAAAATCTACATAAAGCACACATTAGACTTTTTTCCATAATGACTAACCCAATTCACTCTATTAGCATAAATATAATAAAAAACATGCAATAAACTAATGAGAATGGTGGATTAAGTCGAATTAGGAGGCTAAATGAGCCCATATAATTACCCATTTTTGAGGCTCATCACTTAGATAATGAGATTTCCAAATTGAAGGTTTCAATTCCTCTAACTAAACTAGTTCATAATGAAAAGTACAAATTCTAGATTGCTAATATGTTGAATGTAGATCAAATGTCATATACTGTCAATTTTGCCTATGATGAGCCTGCAATTTTATTTGGTCCAGCTGTAGATGGAAGTCCTGAGGATAATGAAGTTCCTCCTTTCGATCTTAGTTTGAAACTCCATGAGTTTATACTCCATAATTCCATGTTAGATTCTAGTGCTTCACATAACTTGATGCCAAAAGCTATTATGGATAAACTAGGATTAGATATTACTCACCCTTGTCATGATTTGTATTATTTTGATTCGGGGAGAAGCAAATACCTTGTTCTTATTAAAGACCTAGTAGTGTCCCTCGATCAAATCCCAGCAAAAAATGTATTGATGGATGTAGTGGTCGTTGATATACTTCCACGGTTTGGCATGTTGCTTTCACGGTCTTGGGGGCAAACTGAAAGGAACTTTGCAACTTGATTTTTCATATGCTACTATATCAGTATTTTTGCAACTCAGAAAACTATACCGGGAGAAGAAGATGAAATTCATGATTAGTAGCAAAGAAAGACCAAATAATCACCCTATCCATGTTGTACATATCGATCTAGAGTCTTTCATTTTGTATAGTGATTTGAATTCAGTTGATGATAATAGTCAAATTGTTCAGATTTCAGAAGTTTCAGATGTCGTAAGTAGTGTACAGGAAGATTTGATTACAGAAAAACAGGAAAATGATACTAAAATTTTGCAGCCGGAAATTTCATTTGAAGTGATTGTTGAATCATTGCCAGAAACTCAGATTATTGAGAAAGTAATTCATCCTCCAGAAAATCAGAAAGATCAGTCCTCTAAAATTTTGTTTCCTGATGAGGAAGAAGGTCTTCTGACCATGGAGTTTGATGGTGCATTGGGGAAGGAAGGAGCTAGGATCGGCATGTGGATTCATGGCCCCTTGCATCAATCATGTAAAATTCCTTGAAATGTAAAATTAAGTTCTTATAAATTGGTTTTTGATTGTTCGAATAATGAGGTGGAGAACGAAGCATAGATTGCTGGCCTTAAAATTTTGAAAAAACTGGGAGCGAAGAGAATTTCAGTTTATGGTGACTCTGAGTTAACAATCAAACAGGTAAAAGGGGAGCACCAGGCCAAGCATCCAAGGATGCGAGCTTATAGAAATGTTGTCCTTAACATTCTGAAAACTTTTTCAGAGTACACATTATCTTTGATCCCTAGAACTTATAATATGATGGTTGATTCTCTTACTAGTACAGCAAGTATGGTTAAAATTCCTACCCGTTCAAGTAAGAAGTATTCAATTCATGTCAAACACTGCCTAGATGTCCCTGAAAATCTGAGATACTGGCAAGTGTTTTGGGACGACAAACAGATGAACAACTTTTTGCAAATGGAGGATGAATTTCTGAATTTCGATATTGACGATACATGCGATGAAGATGATCAGGAAATTGAAGCAACAGAGGTTGAAATTTGGGAGTTGAAGAACAATAACATTCCATGGGGTCTTGTACCTTTGTAAGATTTATTTGATCGAGATGATGTTTCTAGAAATAGGGGTTGAGGATGTAAACATTAGCATAGAAAATAAGCCCAAGATGGTCAAATTATCAAGGTCTCTGTCTCCTAAGATCAAAAGTAATTATATTGCTTTGTTGACAGAATTTTCTGATGTATTTGTTTGGGACTATTCATATTTGAAGGAGTAATAAAAACATCATTCAGCACACCATACCCGTCAAGCCTGATCAAAAGCCATTTCGCTAGAAGATGAGGAGGATTAATCCTAAGTTGTTGCCATCCATCGAAAAAGAGGTAAATAGATTTTACAAATCCTGTATTATAGTTCCTATTCAATTTTCTGAATGGATGTCAAATCTCATGCAGGTGAGAAACAAGACTGGGGAGATCCACTTTTGTATCGATTTCATAAATATGAAAAAAGTGTCCTTAAAGGACAACTATCCCCTGCCAAAGATGGACCATATCCTGCAAAGGGTAGTTGGATCTTCCATAATGTCATTGCTTGATGGATACTCAAGCTACAATCAGATTTTAGTGCACAAGGATGATTAGCTAAAAACAGCCTTCACAACACCATGGGGTACATTTATGTACGCCAAAATTCCGTTTGGATTAAAGAATGTAGGAGCAAAATTCCAATGGACCATGGCCATTGCTTTCACCAACGAAAAGGATTTTTTTCTAGTCATTTACTTAGATGATCTCACAGTTTTTTCTAAATATAATGATGAGCATTTACATCATATAAGAATTTTCTTTCAGAGGTGAAGAAAAAATGGCATTTCACTTAGTCCTAAAAAGATCATTTTCGCCATGGAGGAAGGTAAGTTGTTGGCCCACATCATTTCCAAGGATGGCATCCGGGTTGACCCCACAAGAGTTGAAGCTATTTAGTAGTTATATTTTCCGAGGAACAAGAAATAAATTTATGCATTCAATGGGAAAATTATTTTTTTAAGGAGATTCATCCCCAACCTTGCTGAGCATTTGAGAGAGATGACAGACATGCTAAAAAAGGACAGCGATGTAAGCTGGTCTGAAAATGCCAAAAAGTCTTTCAATATAGTCAAATTTTCATTATCTATTTCTCCTACTTTAATTAGTCCCGACTATACTTTAGATTTTATCATATTTTCATTCACCTCGGAACATAATTTAGTAGTAATATTGATGCGAAAGAAGGATAAAAAAAATGAACATCCCATAGCATTTTTCAATTGGACAATAAGGGATGCAACACTAAAATACAACATTATTGAGAAGTAGTCTTTGGCTTTGGTAAAAGCACTTAAATACTTCTGAGTATATATTTTGCATTCTCATACTATAGCTTATGTTCCAACAACAACAGTAAATGAAGTCCTTATGCAGACTGATCTAGAAGATCAGAGAGGAAAATGGATAGCAGCAATGTTAGAATATGATATAGAAATAAAGCCAACAAAGCTCATTAAGGGACAAGGTTTGGCCAAACTCATGGCTAAATCTAATTTGCATGCATTAGATATCAATTTGATCACTACCCTTTCCGAAGAAGAAGCAAAATATTCACAGGTACAGGTGTCAGATATGTTCACTTCATCTCCATGGTACTCCAACATAGTTTATGTATTGCAACATTTAAATCCTCCGCCGGAAGTGCCCAAAGGTAAAAATAGATCCTTAAAACTGAAGGCTTCAAAATATTGTGTTCATTATGGTGTTTTTTTTTTGGAAAGATCCAAGTGGTGTATTGTTGAACTGTCTTGTCAAAAATGAAGCTAAGGATGTGATGACTTATTTCCACAAAGGAGATTGTGGTGGCCACCTCTTTTGGAAAACCACAGCCAACAAAATCTTGAGGGTTGGGTTTTATTGGCCTACTCTTTTTTCATATGTATATAGAACAGTAATGAGTTGCTATGAGTACCAGATTTTTGAAGGGAAAATAAAACTTTTGTCATTGCCTTTGCAGCCAGTTTCATTCTCAGCTCCATTTCAGCATTGGGGTTTTGATTTTGTTGGAGAAATACATCCTTCATCATCTGCATAGCACAAGTGGATATTTACAGCCATGGACTACTTTACGAAACTTGAAGCAATTCCAACTAGGAAAGCTATTGATTATATTGTCATTCAATTTATTGAAACTAATATCTTGTCTAGATTTGGTTGCCCGCAAAAAATAATCACTCACAATGTTGTTGCCTTCAATTCCAAAGAGATGGTGGAATTCTGTGAAAAATATCATATTACATTGGGGCATTCTACTGCTTATTACCCACAAGGGAATGGGCTGGTTGAATCCTCTAACAAATCTCTGATCAATATCATTAAGAAATTTCTAGAGGTCAATAAAAAGAATTGGCACAAAAATATCATTAATGCTTTATGGGCGAACAGAGTCAGTACTAAAAAATCCATAGGCATGTCTCCTTTTTAGTTGGTGTACGGGGTTGATACTGTTTTTCCTTCATCCCTTGATGTCCCTGTCATGAAACTTCTGTAGGAAGTGAGCAACAAACCAAATGATGTGCAGTGGAGGATAATTCAAATGATCCATTTACAACAAACTAGGGAAGATGTATTTCAGAATACTTCCAAACTTCAGGAAAGGATTAAAAATATTTATGACCGCAAGACCAAAGAAGACAACTTCAACATGGGTGATGTGGTTCTTCATTGGGATGAACGAAATGAAGAGAAGGGAAAACACGACAAATTTGAAAACCTATGGAAGGGACCCTATAGAATCTCAGCCTTCAGGGGGAAGAATTCTTATGTGTTGGAAGAGATGGATGGCCAAAGTTATTTAGGAGGAGCAATCAATGGTAGGATTCTCAAGCACTACTACATCTGAAAATTTTCTGGAAATTTTCATGATCATTGTATATACGAGTTTACATTTCACGTCAGAGTTTGCAGTGCCTATTTTAGGAGTTTGAAGCCCAAGGAGAAGAACATAAGACTTCTTGATCAGCTGTTGGTTTAAAGTATTATGTTTTCTTTATTTATGATTTGTAAATTTAGTCATTGAGTTTTCAGATTCAAGTTAGGTTTTGCATTTTGACTCCATGCCCAATTAATAAGGCTACTAGGTCTACAATGTTCTTGACACCTCCTATGGAGATGTCATCCCCAGCTGGAGCCAATGTTAGTGTCAATCAGTTTTTCCTTCCACCAATGATCAATTTTCTCTTTTAGAATGTCCATTAGGGTTTAAGGTCAAGTTTTTGTCATTTCACTAGGTCTTCCATGCAAAAAATTTGGTCACTGTTGTGTCTAGGATTATTTCCACTCCTCCAAGATTTCCATGTTTAGTCACTACCATCACTCAATTGGATGTGATATCATTGAATATATCATCATCATCACTTTAGTCATGTCACTGTGGTCTTCATTTCGCTTAGTACCTACATTAGGTCATTAGGGTTTCACAATCACCAAACTCTCATTCCATTCATAAAAATCCGGCAAAGGAGGAGTGGTAATAAGCAAGTTTCTTTAATAAATTTTATATCAAGTGTAATTTTATGTTTTCATAGGTAATAATTTCTTCAAGGTTCTAAGTTTCAAAGGCTACAATTCAGAGTTCCAAAAAGGTTCAATGTCTCCAAAAGGTCCATAAAGTTACCAAGTTTCAAATATCAAAGACCATAAAGTGTCAAGGGTCCCAATTTAAGTTTAAAAGGGTAATAGGATTTGTTTTTTAACTCATTTTCACTTTCAAATTTCCAAGCATATCTTAGTTATTATCGTGTAGCAGGAAAACTTGGTGAAATTTGAGGGTTTTTGTATTCTAAGGGAATTGAGACCCTTCTGTGCAAAATGCGACCGTTCTGACAGAATTGCCACCCTTCTTACAGAATTGTGACCCTTCTGAAGTGAATTGCGGCCCTTTTGTGGAGGAGTGTGACCCTTCTGAGCAGATTGTGACCTTTCTAAGTGGAGCATGACCCTTCTATCCAGAAGTGCGACTCTTTTAAGGAAGTGCGACCTTTCTGAGCCAGATCGACCCACAGGGATTTCTTCTTGTTTTTAAGGAGATTTTCGATTTCTTCAAATCTCCAAAGATCATTCAAGGACTCTTAAAGCTTATGCAAACAGTAAGTGGGCATCTACACCATCCTTTCAAATATTTTTCTCAATGTGAATTGATTGTTTCTCTCCAACAAATTCTTGGTGAATAAACTTAGCTTCTATTTATTTACCACTATCATCTATCATCCAAAAAACCCTAAATTCAAAATATCCTATCATTCCACCACTCATTTTCCATTGATTTTATCAAAACCTAGCTTCCCACTACATTTTCACCTTGAGAAAAACTTCCACTTCAGTTTTATCAACATCATCTAGCTAGTGTTTTACCATTCAACAAATTTAATGGAGAGTGAATAAGAGAGTGAAAATAAAGTGCACAAGGGAGGACATCATTCAAGGTTTGAGCCATCCAACCTGAGAAAAATCAATGCTTCTCCATTTTCCCATAAATGTTTTAGAAATGTTGGTTGTATGAAGTTTGGTGAGTAGGTTACAGAGTTTGGTTCCCATGTCCCTTTGACAAGCATCTTTGCCCAAAATTTCAACATAGATAAAGTTGTCATAGCAAGTATTGAGTTTAGTGTCTCAGCAGATATTATTTCTTCAGCCATAGGTATTCAAATCATGGTGAGACCTGGTTCAAAGGCATGGAATTGTCCCTTGATGATTAAAAGATGTTCCTAAAACCTAATGTCAGAGAGACCTCTGAACATGTTTTTCCTTTTAGAAATCTACTTAACAAGTATGCCCCTCTAATGAAGCTTATCATGAAGTATTTTACATGTGAAGGTAGATTCTCTAGATTATACAAGTATCATATTAGGTTACTTATGAATTTCACCTCTACAGGAACACTTAATTTGTCCAATTTTCTATCTAAGAGTGCGGTGAAGATGACTAAAAAAATTCATGCCATGGGATAGCCTAATATCACAAATTTGTTTCACCATAGCTGATCAAGATTGTGGTTATGCATCAGATCTCAGTCAAGAAATCACTTGGGAAAAATTTTTGGATATATTGAAGACTTCTCCTATCATTAGTCCCACTGTTTCTCCTAGCAAAAGAACATCATTAGGGCCTAGGTTCACAAGGTCTATGAAGCATGGTTCAATAATAAAGTAGGCAAAGGTTTCAGAGGTACTTAGACCTAAAGTAACCAAGACATATCAAAGAGGGAACAAGCTTGTGTTTGCTCCACATATTTTAGAAGGGGCCAGGCCTTCTGCATTAGCATAACAAGGATCACATTTGCAGGATGAGGACGCTATCCATCATGACATACAGATAGTGGAGTTGGAGTCCCAAGATGATCATCAAAACCTAAAAATAGTTATCAGAGAGAAGGATTCTCATATCACAGAGCTTTTGGACAATGTGGCAAGAGCCAAATTTATCATTCCCTTCCTTGAGCAAGAAAATGAGCAGCTGAAGGCAAAGAATATGCTTCTAGAAAAAGATTTGTTTAAAACTAGTATGTAAGAGTCTAAACGTAAAGAAGTGCTAGAGTATGATGAGAAAGATGAACAAGAGAGGTAGGTTGGGAGGAAGAGGCCTAGGAAAAAGGGTCTCAAAGGAAAATTGCAAAAGGAAAAAGACTAAAACCTACTGAATGAGGACTTGAGTCTTGAAGACAGAATAGCTATGGAGATCAATGAAGATAGGGAATATTGGCTCAGCAAAGTAAATGACCATCTGGAGGAGCTTCTTGACAAATTTAATAGGGACAATGAGATGTTGAGTCACGTGGCCCATCACTATGAAACAAGGAATCAGATTGCACAAATCAGAATCAAGAAACTGAAAGAGGTCTGGGACAAGTGAAGGGAATCAAGAAAAAGGGGTAAGAGAGTGAAATTGGTGACTAAAACATCCAAGAATGTTTAGCCTATCTTCCATAACATCCAAGGAACAAATTTTGAAAGTTTTGGAGAAATTTGGAATTTTTTGAAATTTTGCAGGAAAAGGCACACAAAAGCGTCGCGCTGAGGCGCGACCCTTTTTCCCTGGACATCCAAATGAGGTTTTTTTCTACATTTATGGATGCATTATGATGAGTACATGCCAAATCTAATCCTATTTTTGCATGAAGGATTCCCATTTTGATCAGAAACTCAAAAAACCTCACCTTTTTCACCTCTCTGCCACTAAATCTGGACTGGTGCGGTGCTTTTGAGTAAGGTTGGGAGAATGAGGTTTTGGAGGCCTTCCGATGGCTCATTTTCCAAACTTCAAGATGATCTGTAAACTAGACATAAAAATCTAGTTTACCATTCTTTCAAATTTACATTTTGACTTGGGGAAGATACCTAAAATTGGCTACAAATAGGAAAGTCCCTTCTGCAAAATTTCATGTTTTGGTGCATGCTGGTGCGACCATTTTGCTGATTGGCACGACCCTCCTAGTTCTAGTGTGACCCATCTGGTCTGGTAACCTCTTGAGTAAATGATGGAAAATTCAATATTTTATGATCTATTAATGTTACTTTAAGTTTCTTAGTTGGTTTTTGCCTCACTTTATGAGGAAAATTGTAATTAATGAGGAGATATGCTCTCCTAAACTTTAGCCTAAATTGTGGAAACTATCTCAACCATCCTAGTTTTCAGTGAGGACTTATCATAACCAGTTATGATGAGCCTTGAATAGAATTTTTGACCTGATGAGATTTCATATGTTGTATTTTCCTATATAAGATGGAAGGGAATCATTTTCCAGGGGTTGGACATTTGAGGAGAGAACCATTGTAGCCTATATTTGACATTTTGGAAATCAAAAGATAGAGTTTGTAGCTATTATAGTGGGATTCCTGTGGTATGTGTTTTAGTAGTGTTTTTTCTTATGTGATCATAAGTTTGAATGTATTGTATCTTTCATTTCCATTTCCATGTTTCATGTGCTTGTTTCCTAAGATAATAAACAAAATTCATTCATGTAATGCTCTATTTTGGAGAAGCTTTCACATTATTGTTCATTTTTCTTCTGATATAAATGAATTCATGAAATTCATGCTCGTTTAGAAACCATACGTATCTTCCATATACACATTGATGACCCTAAAAGTTTAAAGTGTGTGCTTACGTTTCCCCATTACATCATTACAAATCTAATTCTCAAAGCCTAGACCTACTCCCTCTGACCTAGCTACCTAGATTTTCTCCCTTATCCAGTAACAAAACCCTAAATCTTTCAAAACCTACCTGAGCTTAGCTATCTAGTCTAAAATCCTTTATTATCCATTCATCTCTTGGCTATGATTCCATAGAGAGAGCCCTTTCTCATTTGGTAGGGCTAGCTACCAAACCAAAAGCTTGGTCTATGGTTACCTCCATAGGTTTCCTCATCAGCCTGGGACATTGTGGGGGATAACACGATCTTCAAAGCATTGATAGGGATCAAATATCTTAAAATGCAATCATTTTCTAAGACACAATTTAGGAAAAATTTAAACCTCGAAAAATTTTATTCCTCTTGCCACTTGGTAGATATAGAGTTAAGATGGATCTATGTTGATTTTTAATATTATTATTTATAATTTATATAAATGTTTCATCTCTCTATATATAAATATTCTTATTTTTAATTTTATTAAAACCATGATAATACATATTTTTTTTATAATTTATAGAATTTAATTTTTTAATGTGATATGTATAACATTGATGATATTTCACATTTCTATATTTAGAAATACTTTTTCTTTTAATTATATGTTTATTAATTAAATTTATTAAGTTTATATATGTTTATTAATTATATATTATGTGAGAGAGAGATATTTTTTATTAAGAAAAATTGTTTGTAATTTTATTAATAAAAAGTGCCCAAATCTGGACGTCTATACCGCTACAGCCACTTGCAGTATGGAGGAATGAAGACGCCCTCCACTTGGTGACTAGCATCCCCTATACATCACACCTGGTTTCCATGCTCTTTAAAACACTCAACTTGCACCTTTGAGAGTGTCATCACACGCTCGGCCTTACTGCTCACCTGCTTCCTCTCTTGGCTTATTTACTCCACACCATGGTTATCATATGGCACTTTCCTCCAACTCCTTTTTTCAAAGCTTGGTCTCTCCCGCTCACTAGTTCTACTCCAGCCTCCATTGCTTCCACTGCACCTTTTACCTAGCACTCTGAACCTAGCAGGTCTGCCATGAGTCATGAACGGTGAAGTGATTGTCGCATCAATTGAGGTAGGGAAAGATGGAACCCCCAAACTACCTTTGATGATAATTTAAAATTAACATTGTTTGATAACCCCATTCTGCCTCACATAAGCCGCCAGGTCCTCGATCTCGAAGTAGAGGAGACTAGTCATGAACAAAACCTGCTCTTGGCGCTTTGCAATTTGCTTGCACACCATCTCAAGGACCAAGAAAGAGATAAATATCAAGCCACTTGTTGGATTATTGAGCTTTCATCCTTCAAAATCATTTCCATATATTCCCTTTAACACCTCTACCGCGACATGGAAATTGACTTCCCTCCCCATCCTCCATCAACTTCTACCTCCTGTCCTTTGGGCTCTTCTTCCCCCCCTTCTTCATGGCTCCTAGAGGCCACACCTCTCCTACTCAAAGATATCTGGATGTAGCTCTGTCACTAGAAACTAGCCAGGCAATAGCTCCCTCAATCTAACATCCTCGCCCCAACCTGCACCGGTGTTACATTATCGAGGAGAAGCTAGAAGAATAAGTCTCCAACAGGTCTCCCAACATAGGTCAGGCTCAACTAAATCAGAATGACTCTTCAAAAAGTATCCATTATGTTTATCATGCATCTTTTTCCTTTCACTCCTTTGGTCTATTTTGGCATTATGGCATTTTCTCTAAGGATGTTCAATTTGTGGCTTTGTGTCACATAGTTTACACTTTCAAAAAAAAAAAAAAAAATTCATCCTATGTAATGTTCTCAAACTGTTATTTTTGTTCTATTGTCTTTGGTTTCCCCTCTCAAGTGCAAATAACTATGGTGGGTGATGGGCACAGAGACCCCAAGTCCTACAGTTTGTATGATATGTACATCTTCTTGTTAATACAATGTGAATACCTTTACCTATATAGATATATATATATATATATATATATATATATATATATATATATATATATATATATATATATATATAAAGCAATTACAATATAATAAATTGAATTGAATTTATTTATTATTTTTATAACATTTCTCTTTTTATTATTTTTTAATTGAGTCTACATTATTATTATTATTATTATTAATGCTTCATTTTACAAGCACTACAACATCACTACAAGGAAAATACCTTCTAGTGGAGGTTATAAAAGAGGTTTTTAGTGTTATAAAATTGGAAAAATTTGTTAAAAAACATCCACTAAAAGATCTGTTTGGGATAGTCGATGCTTTAGCAGAGGTTTTAACATATTTTGATCACAACTGCAAAAAAATTTGGCTGTTGGAGGTTCTAGCAGATGTTTTTTTGTGGTGCACTTAATGGAACAAGTATCATTAGTGTACTACATATATAAAAACACCGTACGGCATACATAACTAAAAGAACTGAGGTGCTGAATACAAAGAATAACAATGCGCAATATATACCACACTGGTGTTAATAGATAAAAAATCATTGGGGCGTTCTTCTAAGGAACAACACCAGGGCACGTAAAAAATAATTGTTGTGTCAGTGCTTTTTGTAAACTTGTAGTGCCAATGTGTATCATTTGTACAAACACCCTGGTGCATTAGTTATACAAAAGGTCTGGTGTTGTTAGTTTTCATAATACACCAGGCTAGAAATAATATTTTTTAGGACCGAGGAGTTAGTTATATGAAAGCACGGTGTGTTAAGAATTACACTGCACTCAGGCATTAACCTCAAACAGGACAGGTGCTTAATGTTTTCTACGTAATCCTCTCTGTGGACAGAGATGATCCCTCTAGCCCAGTGAGTGGGACTATTAACCTATGTGACAATCTACTAGACACTTTCCTAAGTTACAATCGAAATAGAAGAAGAGGAAGATGGCCTACCTTGTTTTGATGCTACGATATCCTCCTTTGTTGAAGACCTCGAATCGCTTCTTCCATAGGCTCGGTCCTACTACTCACAATGTTTAAATGCCTGCACAAGAGATCAAGATACAACAAAGCATACAAATACAATAGCATAATCGAAAGTAACCTACTTAACAGATCAAGGAGAATTAAGATCAATGATGCATTAACATACACATTTATGGAAAATGAACCCACAGTTGTATGTATTAATAGAATAAAGGAGGAAGCATACAACCAAGCCTTGATGTTCATAAACTCTCATTGAGTGAATTTCCAAGTCCAAGCTCAAGCTCTCCAAGCACTCCTTCTCCAAGCCAAATGAGTAGCATGTAGGCTGTTATCACTCAGGTTGTTCCCAAAGTTGTAAGAAAGGGAATACGGCCGAGGTAACCACAGACCAATCTTTTAGATACAGATTCTATCCAATCTTCATCCAGAGAGGGCCATCTCTTTATGATTTAGCTTTGTTTTTAAAGGTGTTAGGCTAGTTATGAAGTTCAAGGGTTTTGTTTTGATTTTGGGTGGTGAGATTCAATAGAACAGAGAGGTAAAACTGAAGAGTTCAGTCCATTGGGCATGATGGAATCAAAATAGATGGTTTTTTGGATTTGGTTTCTAGCAGAAGATGGTATCACAGAGAAAGGTAGTCAAACATGGAACAAATAAAGGCTAGAATCAGATGGAATGGACTCAAATGAATGAAGGGAAGTTAAGAATCCTTCAACATATTGACAGAGGGAAAATGGATGGTTACTGTTAAGAAGCAGTTAAGAATTCCTTAGCAAATAAACAACATGAAAGAACCAGCAAGCAGGAGCAATTAAGAATTCACTGCTTATATTAATCCTGAAGAAAACACAGAGAATAATAAAGACTGAAAATAGAGTGCAGTTAAGTAAATTCTGAATTAATCTTTCTCTTTATCATTCAGATCATGAAACATAGATGATATAACAGACAAGAAAACTAAAATACGCAAGATAGAGAGCACTCATTGATCCATGGGTTGATTCAAGAATTATGTGACAAGTCCTCTGCATCAATTCCTCTTCCAGTAGGCCAGACAACAGTTTGATTCCAACAGCTTTTTATTCCAAAGTTTCAATATTACAACAGAGTTTAGAGGAATCTACACATACCCAACCTCTTCAAAACTCTGATAAAGGGGGTATTTATATAACAAAATATGTGCAACAGGTATCTCATAAAAGCTCTGAGATAATATCTAAGTTTAACCTAAAAGTAATTTACAAGCAAAGTAGAAAAAACTAACTTATGTTGTGCTGGAGGCTGGCTTTTAGGGTTTGGCTTGCAGGTGTCCTTTGTAGCTCTATGCCGACTGTTTGTTTTAACTGCTCCTTAAACTTCTGATCTGCCTCTTTTAGTCGGCTCTAATACTCTTTACTTCTGACTTGACTTGTCTTTACTCCTCCATTGATACTCTTTGACTTTAATCTGATATTCTTCAATTCTGATTTAACACACTTTAATGCTTGATCCGACAGTCTTCGACTGTGTTTTGCCCTGTTTGTCTCTGAACTGACCCTGCTCACCGCCTTTCTGGAAAAATGGAACTGCAACGTGTCTTTACACTACCTTTCCTCTGCAATTGATGTCTCTACGGGTTTCCAATGGCTAGGGTAGTGCATATCTCTGTTCATCCCTTTATTTCTTTTTCCGCGAACTCGGAGTACTCTATTTGCTTTAAACTGTTCTAAGAGGAAGAAAAACTGCAAAATGGTCGGTTGGGGGAGGCCACGAGCTCATTGATGGATCCTTACTGGTTGCTTGTTGTGCCCGGAACACATTTTTGCAGTGAAAAACATCAAAAAATGACCTTTTTACTATATATTTTGACAAAAAGAACTTTGGCGGGAAAATTTGATTTCAAGGACGGATGATGTCAGCATGACGTCAGTGGGGGGTATAGTAAGGATGATGTGGTAGTACGGATGGTGACATGGCGAGTGACGTCAGCGAAGGGTCAGCGGGAGGGCGGTAAGCTGTTTTGCCCGCACCACTTTCGGGCTTGGGCAGTTTTGGGCAGAGGGGTAGCGAGCACCGCGGGAGCTCGACACGTGGATCTGGTACGGTGCCAAAACCACCGGTTCCCTGGGATTTAACTTTAGGCGATGAAGGGGTCACGAAATGATCGTGGACCGTTGGATGTGGAGGTCCAGATCAGACGGCGGACGGTTTATGAACAAGGAAGGGAGTTAACGCGCGGGACTGGTGCAACTTAACATTTAATTTAATGATATCGGGGCAGATTTGATTGGTTATCGGGATTGATCGGTTAGGTTATTAATTAACCCAGGCTGTTAATTAACTCCAAAATTCGGCGATGTGGGGGGGCTTAACAGGTTTCAAATAAACCTATCAATTTCCAAAAAGCGCGTTTATGGTTGTATATCAACCGGGGCGGGAATAAATAACATTGGGGTTTATATTATATATATAATACGGGATAAGGGTATAAGTATAGGGAGTTATATATAAAGTTAACAGTTAATATGAAAAGATTCAAATGAACCCACACTAATTCAACATGTTAAAAACTTAGGCAAAATGAGAAAAAAGGGATTTTGAGGGATATGGCTACTTTTCTAAGTAAAGCAGGGTTTTTACTTAGGCAGTAGATGAAATGGAAGGAGTTGTTCAAGGATATTAAGCATATCTTAATATCTGAAGGGGGGGAATTAGTAAATGACTAGGGGGAAACAGTATGAAGGGAAGTTAGTCATGCCTCGCTTGAGCTGCTCCAAAAAAATATCTGCCATAGTACTTTTTGATAGAAGCGTAAGTTAAAATATTTACACAATACATCACAAGTCACACTCTGCAACAGCAAATCTACCTACCCAGCCTATTTTTCGTAACATTTTTTTCTTCTTTCTTTGGGTGCACTTAGACTAGCAAACCCCTATCAACTTTTCTTTTGCATGATAAGCCTATCTAAGTTTGCACTTATTACATCCAAGGGCTCAGATTAAACGGTTGAGCTTCTTTGCTTCTCTACCTATCTACTTATCTACCAAGTTTAAACAGTTTGGACAGACTTTATTCTCTATCTCTAGAATAGGAAATTCAAACATGAACTAACCAAGATTAAGTTGTTTGGCCATTCATCAATTGTGGCACGATTTTGACAAGCTGCACACAATGCTTTATTTATAGAAAATGAAATAGTAGTGGCATTTGGACTTGCACACTTTCCTGGACTTTTTGTTTGGGGTTCATTTCTTTTCATTTTTTCTTTTGACCATTTATTTTTTTTCACCCTTTGATTTTTCTTTTAGGGTATACCCTCTTTACATTTTCTATTTTATTTTTATTTTTTGATAATATGGAAACCTTTACAGCAAGGAAAGGATGAACATATTTACAGAGCACAACCAGTCAATCATGAAATATGACACCTATAACTATAGGAGTATAACATTGGCTCCACTTGGGGATGGCTTTCCCTCATGGAAAGTCAAGAACAGCAGGTCAGATGGCCTTATGAATATCTTTTACTATGCTCTGAAATCTTCCTTCACTGAATGTAGAAACTGTACAAAAAGCATGATGTAAAATATATACACTACTCTTGAGCTGATTCAAACAACTATACATTTGTTTTGGTTAGCTTTCTCTTTGATTATTTGTTGTTGCTTGAAAATCTTCTTCTGCAATCTCTGATAAATTGAAATGAGGCAAAACAAAAATGGTAAAGGTCCTTCATTGATTTCAACATTTTCTGTACTTTCCTCCTCATTCTCTTTGTTGATATGAACAAGCTGATTACTTCTTTCAAAACTGCTGATCCTGAATTTCCTTATGTACATGTTAGAGTCAGAATATATCAAAAAACAGGATCAAAGTAATGTTTCAGCATTCGACCATTCACTGGTCCTTCTTCTGTTTCTGTACCATCCAGGCTCTTCAGAAAGTAAGTATTGTTCCCTTGCAATGCTTGGATGATAAATGGCCCTTTCCACAGGAAGTCAAACTTTCCATGTTTTCCTTTGTCTTCTCTTCTGGAATCCCACTTTAGAACTTTGTCTCCAATGTAGAAGTCTTCTGCTTTGGTCCTTTTATCAAATATCTTCTTGAGTTTTTCTTGTAATACTTGGGATCTTTGTTGCACTTCTTCTGTGGTCTGCTACAAATGGATGGTCTAATTTATTCTCCTTTGAATGGCATTGGGTTCCACTTGAGCTTCTTACAGCAAGTTCATTACAGGAACTCTCAAAGACGAAGGAAATACAGCCTCCATGCCGTAAACTAGCTCATAAGGGCCGGTTCCAATTGATCTTTTTGTAGTAAGTCTGTTTGCCCATAGTGCATTTGTAAGTTTCTTGTGCCAGTTTTTCTTGTTCTCCTCCAGCAGTTTCTTAATAATATTGATCAGGCTTTTATTGGAAGACTCAGCTAGACCATTACCTTGAGGGTAATAGGTTGTGGAATGGCCTAAAGTGATATGGTATTTGCTGCAAAAATTTATCAGTTTCTTGGATTTGAAGGTAGCAGCATTGTCAGTTATGATCTTTTCAGGACAGCCAAATTTGGACAAGATGTTGGTCTTTAAGAATCCTATGATCACTGTGTCATTGGCTTGTCTATCAGGGATGGCTTCTATCCATTTGGTGAAATAGTTTGTGGCAATAAGGATCCATTTATGTTGGCCAGATGAGGGAGGATGTATTTCTCCAATGAAGTCCAAACCCCATTGTTGAAATGGTCTTTCAGTGGAAATAGGTCTCAATGGCAAGGGTAACAGTTTCCTTTTACCTTCAAAGGTTTGGAATTTGTGGCAAGTAGTAACAAACTT
Source organism: Pinus tabuliformis (assembly GCA_031772625.1). Classification (NCBI taxonomy): domain Eukaryota; kingdom Viridiplantae; phylum Streptophyta; class Pinopsida; order Pinales; family Pinaceae; genus Pinus; species Pinus tabuliformis. The sequence goes on from CM062818.1 coordinate 1,127,529,311, forward strand.
CTTTACATCAGCGAACAAGGACGACCAGTAAAATCTAGCCCTTCAGATTTTTTCTGCAGTTGATTTCCAGTACAAGTGTTCACCACAGTCCCTTGCATGAAATTCTTTGAGAAATTTGTCAACTTCTTCTTTTATTAAACATTTCAATAAAATACATTCATTATTTTTCCAAAATAGAGCACCATCTAAAACACAGAATTTTGAAGCTTTCATCTTTAAAAATCTTTTCTTTGTTTTGGATAACCCTGTAGGAGCTTGCAGGTTTAATAATACATGAATTATATCAGCATACCAAGGTGATTCTAAGAAGGCCTGGTTGATTTTTGGAGTCACCATCTCCTGTTCATTATCCAGTTCATTAATTTCCAGGGCTTGAAAGTTTGTTTCAGTCATGAGTTTAGCTAATCCCTGTCCTTTTATCAGCTTTGTAGGTTTTATTCCAATGTCATACTCCAGTATTTTAGCAATCCACTTACCTCGTTTGCCTTCAATCGCATCCTGAGTCAGGATGTCTTTAACAATAGCATTTGGCACATAAGCTATTACATGTGAGTACAATATATAGACTTTGAAGTCTTGAATGGCTTTCACAAGTGCATAACCCTATTTTTCCATGATTTTGTAATTCAGAGGTGCATCTCTAAGTGCTTTACTGAAAAAGGCTATGGGTTGTTCACATCCTTGATCATCTTTTTGCAGTAAAACAGCTGCTATGGTGTGTTCTAATGCAAAGGAGAAAACTATGAATTCTCTGTCAAATTTTGGACTTGTGAGGATTGGTGTTCTAGTCAAAGCTATTTTGATTTCTTCAAATGCTTGTTTGGCTTCTACTGTCCATTTAACCTTTGAATCCTTTCTCAACATATTGTTCAACAATCTGATTAATTCAGCCAAATTAGGTATGAATCTTCTCAAAAAATTAATCTTCCCTAAGAAAGCTTGAAGTTCTTTGACATTTTTGGGGTGGGGTATTTGCAGAATAGCTTCAATTCTAATAGGATCAATTGTGATTCCACCTTTGGAGATGATATGGCCTAAGAGTTTCCCTTCTTCTAGACCAAACAAAGATTTTTTAAGATTTAATGATATACCATATTGTCTGCATTTTAAAAGCACTTGTCTCAAATGATCTAAATGTTGTTGATCTGTTTTGGAAAACACAGTGAGTTCATCTAGATATACAACCAGAAAATCGTGAATTTCTTTTACAAAAGCTATGTCCATTGCTCGTTGAAAGGTTGCCCCTACGTTCTTGAGTCCGAATGGAATTTTAACATATTTTAATGTACCCCATGGTGTTGTAAATGCATTTTTTTCTTGGTCATCAGGATGAACTAGAATCTAATTAAAACCTGAAAACCCATCCAAATGTGAAATCCTAGAAGCAGCTACTACCCTTTGTAAAATATGATCCATCTTGGGTAAAGGGTAGTTGTCCTTCAAAGAAACTTTGTTTTAATTTATTAAGTCAACACATAATCTTATTTCTCATGTTTTCTTCCTGGTAGGCACTAAATTAGATACCCATTCTGAAAATCTGATTGGGGCAATTATCCTTGCATCATGCATTCGTCTGATTTCTTTTTCAATTAAAGGAAGCAATGCAGGGTTGATTTTTCTTAGCTTTTGTTTGAATGGTTTTTGATTTTCCTTGAGGGGTATTGTATGCTGAATTACAGAGGTGTCATAATATTTCAGGTCTTCATAGCTACAGGAAAAAACATCTTAGAATTCTTTGATCAGTTCAACATACTTCAGGTTTTGATCAGGGGGCAAAGATTTGGACAATTTTATCATTTTTGGATTTTCTTTGGTTCCTATGTTGTAGTCTTCAATATCTGCTTTTGGAGGTTCCATCTGGGGTTTCTTTGGAATGTCATTGAAATCAAAGAGATCCTCCAAAGGAGTATATCCTTCAGGCAAATGATTGTCTTTCAAATGGATGACTTCAGATTCTTCTTCAATAATTTCATCAACATTTGTTTGTTTGAGCTCTTGTATCTCCTCTTTGGTGAATTTTGTTGGATGATGCATTTGACTTATATTTCTTGCAGAATGTCTATTTGTATCTAATTTGCTGGATCAAACTCACTGACGGTATCTTCATCTACGTTAGTGCTGGAAAATTCCTCTTCTAGGGTCAAAAAATTGTTGATATGTTTATCACTTTCAAACACTTCCCAGTTTTTCAAATTATCAGGTATGGCTGGCCTGTGTCTAATTTCAGCTATGAAATGTTGATTTGGTTCAAATGGCAATTTACAAGTGCTGGCGAAAATTACTAGATTGTGAGCTTGCAAGTTATGTTTCTCGGGATTTTGGCCAGCTAAGTTTCCAAAAATGTGTTGAGGATTTCTTTGGATGTCGTTCTGTATTCTTTTAATCTAGGATCATTTGTCAAAAACTTGCCTTTTATCTGTTGAATGATTAAATCATAATCTCCTAAAACTGACACTATGTTTTCTTGCAATTTCTTCAGCAGTTTAAGACCTAGCAGTAGAGCTTCATATTCAGCCATACTATTAGTGCATATAAAGTTTAACCTATAGGCATGACCTTCAGCATGTTTGTTTTCAAGGTTGTGCACCCAGACCCCTGCTCTAGCTCCTAACTTGTTCATAGAACCATCAAATTCTAAATACCACAGGATTTTATGTTCATGATTTGTATCTGGAGTTGCAGGGATTTCTTCAGCAGGGAGATCTGGTTTTTCAGTTTCTTCTGATTTATCCAATGTTTCATGATTTTCAGTAATTTCTTGGATTCGAACACTAGATTTTTCATTTGTTGTTTCTTGTGTTTTGTCTGCCAGAACTTTTATTGCATGTGGGGGACCAATTTCAACATTGTATAGGATAAAAGAATCCATGTCTGAATGTACTAAGTAGATAGGGAAATTTTGAGGTTTCTCTTGACTACTTACTACATACTTCATTAAGGTTTCTCTGTATAGTCTCTTTGGTTGACCAAACACCGAAATAGTAGCATAAGACATGTCTAACTGCAGAGATCCTTGAAGTTTAGCACCCCAAGATCTAGACAATAACATACCATACTTTGGTGGAATATCAACGACTACTATGTCCATCAAAATGGTTTTGGCAAGATATTGGACTAGTGACACACACAAATCTTTGATTAAACCCAAACATTCGACCTGACTTGAATCAAAATATAAGAGATCTTTATATGGTCTGGTGATGTCAAGGTCAAGTTTCTCCATTACAGATTTAGGCATTAAGTTATGGGAAGCACCAAAATCAAACATGGCATTATGAAGTATTTTATCATGTATGTTTAAACCCACATAGAAAGGAGGAACTTGGCCCTCTGCTGTTTTTCCATTTACTTCAGGGCCAAAAATCAATTTAGGCTGGTCATCAAAAACATTTATTAAATCTTCTGAATCCTTGTTCACAGAAATTTTGAGTGATCTGCTGATTTGACTTCTGTAGACGTCATGTTTAGCTAATTCTGATAAGGGAACATCTATCTTCAATTTGCTTACTTCTGTCTCAAAATTGAAAGGTTTTTCGATCTAAGTCTTTGTATTTCGGACAACTGAATTTTCAACGTTTTTCTCTTCTTCAGGGCCGAAATTATGGGCTGCAATGTTTTCCAAATCACATCCTAGAGGATGTTCTTATTTTTCTTTAGCAGTAATAATAGTGGAAGGTTGTCTGTTAGGTGGCTGATTGTCTGATACATCTTCAATGATTAGGCTATTTGAATTAGGATCAGTTTTGGACAGAATATGTACAGGGGTGTTATTGATCTTACCTTTGTTAGGCTGCTTGGTATCTTTCTGTTTGCTAATTTTAGGGACATCTATTCTTCTGCTCCTCATATTGTACTGTTTGTGGACTTCATAAATTGTTGTATCATATCCCTCCCTAAAGTCAAATGATTCACCTGACTGAGTTTGGAATTGTTCAAGAATGTTAGCTTCTTGATCCTCTTGGGTCAAGAAAACTTGTTGTTCATTGTTGAGTCCCATCAAATTAATTTGAGTGTCTTCTGTTGGTTCATCAGATGTTGAGGCTTCAGCATAATTTTCTTGAAATGGGGACCTGATATTTTGGTCAAGTTCTGTCTTTCCAATGTTAGGATTTTGGTTCTTCCTAAAATTTGGATTTCTTCCAGTGTTGCTTGGTTGACCATCCCAAGGGGATTTTCTCTCAATTGTTTCTACTTTATCTTCAAGTCTATCCATCCCTTTGATAATTGCATCTAGTTTTTGTTCAACGGCAGAAGGTTCTTCTTTGAAAGGTGTTCTTCTTTCAACTCTGGCCCTAGATCGATTAGATATCAGATTGGTCTCAACACTTACAGCTATACTTTGCATTTCTTCTCATTTTCGAGGAGCTCTTTCCCTAAGTTGGTATGCCATGTCAGAATCAAATGCATCAGGGAATTTGATCAAGGCCAAATCTGGAGGAGGTCTGAGATTCTAAGGAATAGCATTATAGATATTATTAAATCTGGTATAGTAATCTTGGACAGTTTCTTGTGTGCCTCTTCTTATGTTCTCATACTCTGATAAAATGTGCAGAGGATCTTTCTTCTTTTCCCATCTATTCAAGAAAGTCTGATAAAGAGCTTGTGGGTCATTGATACTATTTGCAGGGAGTGATATAAACCAGGTTCTAACATCTCCAATTAAACTTTGAACAAATACTTTCATTCTGACATCATCATCATAAATCTCATAGTTTTCAAAATAGCCGGTCATTTTTTTGGTATGTTGTTGAGTTGTGTAAGTGCCAGTACAGTGAAAATAGGTGATTTTGCTTTAATAATATTGAGGCATAGCCCCTGCATTTGCAAGTAAGTTTAGGGGAGTATATCGGTTTGCCATGATTGCAGAGATAAACAGCTGGAAGAGGAGGGATAACAATGGGAATGAGAGTTATAGATGGAGGAGTGGAAAGGATAGGTTGAGGTGCTGATGGTGAACTTAGAGAAGCTGCAGCAATGACAAAAAGGTTTGGTGTTTTTTTAGAGGTAAGCTCAGATTGGATAGGGTTCTACAAATGTTTGATAAGGCGTGAACTAGCAGAATTTTCTTGGATGTCTTGTCTTCTAACAATCCTAGAAATCAGATTAGGATTTTCAACCACAGGTGGAGGATTTCGATCAGGATTTGATCTGGTGTAATGAACCTTTTTTGAAGCCAGTTTCTAGGTCTATTTTTGGTTTTTTCTTGAGATAGTTTTTGACAATACAACTTTAATAGTCTCCTCTAGGAAGTTTTAGATGTGGGAGCTTTGAACTTTCCTAAAGATTTATTGAAACAAGGAACTAATCAAGTATTTGGAACTAACTGTTCAAAACATAAACTAGACCAAAGATAGACTGAAGCAGCATTTATTTACTTCTGCAATTACAAAGCAAAAGCAGTTTCAAAGGCTACCTAGCTAACTTCAGGCTCCATTTATAGCTTATGAAATAAACAATAGTAACAAAAAATTTAGTCAGGTCTCCAGTGGAGTCGCCGATGATGTTATCACTCAGGTTGTTCCCAAAGTTGTAAGAAAGGGAATACGATCGAGGTAACCATAGACCAATCTTTTAGATACATATTCTATCCAATCTGCATCCACAGAGAGCTCTCTCTTTATGATTTAGCTTTGTTTTTAAAGTTGTTAGGCTAGTTATGAAGTTCAAGGGTTTTGTTTTGAGTTTGGGTGGTGAGATTCAATAGAATAGAGAGGTAAAACTAAAGAGTTCATTCCATTGGGCATGATGGAGTCAAAAGAGATGGTTTTTTGGATTTGGTTTCTAGTAGAAGATGGTATCACAGAGAAAGGTAGTCAAACATGGAACAAATAAAGGCTGGAATCAGATGGAATGGACTCAAATGGATGAAGGGAAGTTAAGAATCCTTCAACATATTGACAGAGGGAAAATGGATGATTACTGTTAAGGAGCAGTTAAGAATTCCTTAGCAAATAAACAACATGAAAGAACCAGCAAGCAGGAGCAATTAAGAATTCACTGCTTATACTAATTCTGAAGAAAACACAGAGAATAATAAAGACTGAAAACAGAGTGCAGTTAAGCAAATTCTGAATTAATCTTTCTCTTTATCATTCAGATCATGAAACATAGATGATATAACAGACAAGAAAACTGAAATACACAAGATAGAGAGTACTCATTGATCCATGGGTTGATTCAAGAATTCTGTGACAAGTCCTCTGCATCAATTCCTCTTCCAGTAGGCCAGAAAACAGTGTGATTCCAATAGCTTTTTATTCCAAAGTTTCAATATTACAGCAAAGTCTAGAGGAATCTACACATACCCAACCTCTTCAAAACTTTGATGAAGTGGGTATTTATATAACAAAATATGTACAACGGGTATCTCATAAAAGCTCTGAGATAATATCTAAGTTTAACCTAAAAGTAATTTACAAGCAAAGTAGAAAGAACTAACGTATGCTGTGCTGGAGGTTGGCTTTTAGGGTTTGGCTCGCAGGTGTCCTTTGTAGCTCTGTGCCAACTATTTGTTTTAACTGCTCTTTAAACTTCTGATCTGCCTCTTTTAGTTGGCTCTGATACTCTTTACTTCTGACTTGACTTTTCTTTACTCCTCTACTAATATCCTTTGACTTTAATCTGATATTCTTCAATTCTAATTTGATACACTTTAATGCTTGATCTGACAGTGTTCGACTGTGTTTTGCCCTGTTTGTCTCTGAACCGACCCTGCTCACTGCCTTTTTGGCAAAATGGAACTGCAACGTGTCTTTACACCACTTTTCCTCTGCAATTGATGTCTCTGTGGGTTTCCACTGGCTAGGGTAGCGCATATCTCTGTTCATCCCTTTATTTATTTTTCTGCGAACTCGGAGTACTCTGTTTGCTTTAAACTATTCTAAGAGGAAGAAAAACTACAAAATGGCCGGTTGGGGGAGGCCACGATCTCATTGATGGAGCCTTACTGGTTGGGAGGCGGTCAGAAACTAGAGCTGAGTCGGTCGCTTGCTGTGCCCAGAACACAGTTTTGCAGCGAAAAACATCAAAAAATGACCTTTTTACCATATATTTTGACAAAAAGAACTTTGGCGGGGAAATTTGATTTCAAGGATGGATGAAATCAGCATGACATCAGCGGGAGGTACAATAAGGATGATGTGGCAGGTGACCTGGCACTACGGATGGTGACATGGCGAGTGACGTCAGGGAACGGTCAACAAGAGGGCAGTAAGTTGTTTTGCTCGTACCGCTTTCGGGCTTCGGCGGCTTTGGGCGGAGGGGCAGTGAGCACCGCGGGAGCTCGACACGTGGATCTGGTACAACACCGAAACCACTGGTTCCCCGGGCTTTAACTTTAGGCGATGAAGGGGGTCGCGAAATGATTGCGGACCGTTGGATGTGGAGGTCCAGATCGGATGGCGAATGGTTTATGAACAAGTCGGGGAGTTAACACGCGGGACTGGCGCAACTTAACGTTTAATTTAATGATATCGGGGCGGATTTGATTGGTTATCAGGGTTGATTGGTTAGGTTATTAATTAACCCGGGCGATTAATTAACTCCAAAATCGCGCGCGGGAGGGGGGAGGCTTAACAGGTTTCAAATAAACCTATCAATCTCCAAAAAACACGTTTATGGTTGTATATCAACCGGGAGTGGGAATAAATAACATTGGGGTTTATATTATATATATAATATGGGATAAGGGTATAAGTATAGGGAGTTATATAATAAAAGTTAACAATTAATATGAAAAGATGCAAATGAACCCGTGCTAAGTCAACATGTTAAAAACTTAGGCAACACGAGAAAAAAGGGATTTTGAGGGATATGGCTACTTTTCTAAGTAAAAAGGGTTTTTTACTTAGGCAGTAGATGAAATGGAAGGAGTTGTTCAAGGATATTAAGCAAATCTTAATATCTGAAGGGGGGAAATTAGTAAATGACTTGGGGGAAACAGTATGAAGGGAAGTTTGTCATGCCTCACTTGAGTTTCTCCAAAAAAATATTTGCCATAGTACTTTGTGATAGAAGTGTAAGTTAAAATATTTACACAATACATCACAAGTCACACTCTGCAACATCAAACCTACCTACCCAGCCTATTTTTCCTAACATTTTTTTCTTCTTTCTTTGGGTGCACTTAGACTAGCAAACCCCTATCAACTTTTCTTTTCTTTTGCATGATAAACCTATCTAAGTCTACACTTATTACATCCAATGTCTCAGATTAAACAGTTGAGCTTCTTTGCTTCTCTACCTATCTACTTATTTGCCAAGTTTAAACAGTTTGGACAGACTTTATTCTCTATCTCTAAAATAGGAAATTCAAACATGAACTAGCCAAGATTAAGCTGTTTGGCCACTCATCAATTGTGGCATGATTTTGACAAGCTACACAAAATGCTTTATTTACAGAAAATGAAATAGTAGTGGCATTTGGACTTGCACACTTTCCTGGTCTTTTTGTTTGGGGTTCATTTCTTTTCATTTTTTCTTTTGACCATTTATTTTTTCACCCTTTGATTTTTCTTTTAGGGTATACCCTCTTTACATTTTTTATTTTTTATTTTTATTTTTTTGATAATATGGAAACCTTTACAGCAAGGAAAGGATGAACATATTTACAGAGCTCAACCAGTCAATCATGAAATATGACACCTATAACTATAGGAGTATAACATAGGCACAATCTCAGCATAAGGGTGCAAATAGCCAAATACCAACCATTTGGGAATGGGAGAAGATGAATATATAGGTAGGGAAAGAGAGTTAGGACCTATCCAAAATAGGAGAAGTCCCTCATCTCAAGGAGGTAGCTCATAGGGATAAGACCAAAAGTCCAAGTTGAGAGAACTTGACCTCATCCACATTGAACAACCTCCAACTCATCGTTCTAGAAGCCCCTAGATCACGAAGCTTATTTCCCTCTTTGGGAAAATTGCCTTTTAGGGATCATCGTTGGTATCCAAGAAAAAAGTGTGATGGCACCGCGAGGCTAGAATAGTGCAACTAGCAACCATCATGGTTTTCAGTATCAGGAGAGCAATGATTCTATAATTAGGGTTTTAGAGCCATATCCTTCAAGGGAAGCTCAAGGAATTTTCCAATTAGTGTTTTAGGGAGGATTTGAGCTGCATATCTAGATGAGTACACAACATGCTGGTCATGTTTCAGGCACTTCGGGGCTTGTCACGAGGAAGTACAGGAGGTGTGACAAAATACCGTGTAACCGATGCCCCCTAAAGCATGAAGGCAGAACCGGGAGTGATGGCTAAGATGCTTTACGAGCTTCTGAAAGGATGAGAACAAAGAATGTTAGGAGACATGCAAATCAAGGATGCATATTATATATGATATCAAAACATGAATCCATGGTGTGGACGCAACCATCTGGATAATAAGGACAATGTGAAAGGATCCATGGTATGGGTACAACCATCCAAATGAAAAGGATTATTAGTAAATCTAAGATCCAAGGTATAGACACAACCATCTGATATAGAAGGATCATCATAAATGTAAAGTCCCACGGTATGGTCATGTTATCACTATGATAATTCTTTTGAAGTAAAAAGAAAGAAAAACCAAAGGTAACCACAAACTGCTTTTGGAGATCAGGACCTAGCCTTCCTAATGCTCAAAGAGGGCTCTCTTCTTAAAATTTAACTTTTTTTTAGTTAAGATGTTTTTAGGCTAGTTGTGATTGTTCAAGGGGTTTTTGATTTGTGTTTGAGATTGGGTGGTGGGATCTGCTTAGACAGATGGATAAAATGATGTCTTTTAAACCATTGGGTTATGGAGTCAAACAATAAGGAAGCAAAACTGGATTAACTCACTAAAGGGAATGTTCCAAGGGCAAGATAGAAAAGTGTTTTTCAGATCTTTGAGACAAAAGGGTGAAAGGGTTTCACTCGGGGTGAGAGAGAAGTTAATGGTTCTCAGACCTTGATAATAAATGAGGAATGAAGGGATAATCAAGATCAAAGGGAAATTAAGAATAATTTAATCTGGATATTCAAGAAATCAATCTAAACCAAAGAGTAATTAAGAATTCTTTAATTTAGATATCAGCAGAATACATTTAAATGTATAAATGTTAAGACAAAGTGTAATTAAACAAGTTCTAAAGTATTATTCCAGTTAAAACATTTAGATTGAGAAACACTTTAAAGATTACGAATAACTTTGAGAAAAATAACAATAACACATGAAAATACTTGTTTTAAATTCACTCAACACATGAATCCTTGGAAATATATGATCTTTATTTATCAATCTAGCTTGTTGGCTCAGCAAATGATACAATAACCTTCTAGGTCTTCTAATCAAAAAGTTTATAGAAATGTCTAATAGAATCCACCCTACATACTTCAGATTTTGAAGTATTTATACAAATGGAGTTGCAAAATATCTGAAACTAAATTTAGAACTAATCTAGGAAAATAGAACTATCTTCATGCAAGAAGATAGAGACGGCTATTCAATTGTTTCATGTTGTCCCTTTTATTTTGGTTCTGCTAGCTTTGATCTTTTTCCCTTTGATTTGCTTTGTTGTTTGTTATTTCACATTGGATGCTTCATTTAATTTAGCCTTTCATCTGATACACTTTGATTCTGATGATCTGTCAACATCCTTTTACCATGTTGTTTTACTTTTACTGTACATTAGCCTTTTTACTGCATATTTCTATAGTAAATCAATTAATTTTTCCCATGTTTTAGCATCAAGTAATTGGATTTTTTGCATCTTTATATATGTTTCATCTGCCTCTGTGTATTTGGAAAAAGTAGGCTTATTGATAAACAAGTGTTTTAGCTCATGCTAGAGGTAAAACAAGTTTTCAAATGTTTGGTAGAGTACTTTTGCCTATTGGCAATGCCTTCATTGATGATGTATTCATCTGATATTTTGCTACCTCTCTGATTTTCTTGTTGTAATCCTCTTGTGTCATCAGCTTATCATTTATCACTAAGGGATTGGGTAATCCCTTTTCTCTCAAAATCTGGAACTTAGCCATAAATCTATCAAAGGCTAGCTACACATTCTAACTCTTATCCTCCAAGTTTTGCATCAAGTTCCTCCTGGAGGGGACCTTTTTGACCTCCAAAATTGTCTTTGTTTTGTCCTCTATTTCCAATTCCTGCAACTCATACTTATTCTTGGTGTTAAGGAATTGGATAATTCTGGCAGCCTCTTCTGGCATTTGTCCTAATTCTACTTTTACTTTCTAGATGGCCTCTGTAGTCAGCGTTATCAAATCTATTTTCTCGAAAATCTCCTGAATAGATGGCCAAATACAATTGACAGAGTCAATGGTATTGGACCATAGTTGTTCCTTAGCCTACCCAAGGGGTTCTTTTAGTGTTAAGTCCTTTTCCAGGGATTTCAATCTTTCACTCATCCTGGTAGCCTTTTGCATTTCTTCTTTGTGCATGATTTTGGCAAGCTTGTAATTAGTTTCCAAGCTTGTCACTTTCTCTTTGAGCTTATTCATCTATGTGGTTTTTATGGACATTTATTCCATAGATTTAACCAATTTTCCTACTTCTTCACCTGATGTACCTGTTGCTGATGTAGATGTTGTAGAAACCGGTAGTGTTGTGGCCATTGGAGTTGTGGGAGCCAATGAGGCTGCCAATGTGGAAGGAACAACCGTGGTAATTGTTGGGATGACATTTACCGAGGTAGTGCCAAGATCAGTTTGTTTTAATTGGATTAAGCTATCCAATTCCTTTTCTGTCTCCCTCAACTAATCATTGAGTTTAAGGACTAAGTCCATCAACTCTTCATGCTTAGTTTGGCTTTCCAAGACTTCCTGTGTCTGGGGGTGCTGCAGTTGAGGTATCTTTAACTATTTCTTGAGGGCTGCAATGTCATCATTCTTCTTTTTGATTAATTGTTCAGTAGCCTTGATGTCTTTGGGATCATGTCCCAATTCAATTACCAAGTCTTCCAAAGACTTGATTCTGGTGTCTTTGGCCTGTGAGGAGGCCTTTTCCAACTGATACTGGGCTGAAATGTTATTCAGTGAATTCTACAACTGATGTGTAGCAATGGCCTTTCCTATAAGGGTGGAGTAAATCATTTCTCCAGCCTGCTTGTGAAATTCAATCTGGTCAACTGGATGAATATCCCTTGCCAATACTTCAAATTCTATCTTCTTGAAATCTGCTGATGTTCTCGGTTGTTGTACAGTTGGCTTCATGAAGGACATTTTCATCTTTCCTTCCTTGATGTCAAAAGCTAACATCAACCTACTTTGATTAGGTGGTGTAATCCTGAAATACTATGCATAGGATTCTGCCTTCAGTTTCTCATTTCTCATTTTAATCTCCTTGAACTTGTCCTTAATGCGCCTATTTATATCAGTAGGCTTATTGAATGAGGAGACTTATACACTGAGCTACCTTTCTAAAATTTAAGTTTTTGATGTAGATGCCTCCTATGTTTCTCTAGATGGAGTTGTGCCTTTGCTCATGTCTAACTCAGTATCAGTTATTTCTACTGAGCCTTATGTGTCTTCCTGTTCTGAAATATGATTGAGCCTAGGCCTTTTTCTTTGGCTAGCTTCATATTGTACATTGGAAGTGTCCATATCTGAGGTGGAGCCTTCCTCTATGTTCCTTTTGGGATTATTTTCCTCATTCTAAGGAGTTTGCAAAATAGGAGTGGTACTCAAGGTTCCTTCTTACTCTGGTACCTGCACGAATGAGCTTTCATCAAGCTATTTCTCTAAGTGAAACAAGGTATTTTCAACATCTATCTTTGTACTATGCCTGTCTATGAGAGTGTTTTCCAACCACTCAGATTGGTTGGCATATCTCTCTATTTCTGGTATAGGGTGATGAATGTAAGGTCCCAATTTGACCTTTTGTCTTAGTTTGGTTATAAACCCTTGAGGGTCATACCTCCACATGAAACTATTCTTAAACTTCATTTGTTGCAGAATTTGATCTGCTTCCTCTCCTGCCTCTCTAGTATTGCAAATAAAAGGGCCTAACTAGTTTTTGATCTTGAACTGAGTATTTTTCTTGGCTGAGACAAAGTTGATATCATCAAAGTTCATTATGTGCTTATAATATTCCAGAGAAAATAACCTCATGGAGAGGTATTTGGGTAGTTTGTACGGGGCAAGCTGGCAACCATAGATTCTTATTTTAGTCTGATTTTGGTAAAGGTACCAATCTCCCACCTTACTTTGTTTGGAAAACTGGAGCACTCTTTTGATTTCTTCGCTTATTCTAGGTGGAGGGTTTCCTGTCAGCATGTTCATGACTGGATGGACAAAAGAGTGAATGAAGTCTGTGTAGGTGTATGATGATGAATACCTGTGGAATAGTGGTGTCCAAAATATAACAGACCTAGGCTAGCCTTTAGTATCCAGCTTTTGGATGGTGAAGGGAAATTTTTCTGACTGATAATACAAAAACATGTGGTAAAGTACATATGAGTACTTGAATACTCTCTCATTGCACATTCTAGGAAATTTTTCATGCATCCTTTCAGCTATGAACTGGGCATAATTGTACAAAGTAGCAGGAGGCTTTCCTGGGGTGAAAATGGAAATGAAGGCTAGGATGAGCTCATCAATGTATTCATTTGTGATATATCCCAGAATACATAATATCATGGTTACAATTTTCTTGCTCCTTTTAGAGAAAATGGCAGAAACATATGGAGGGGCATCTGTAGGAATGTGCTGCTCATCTACAATGAAAGTTTGGAATATTTTGGTTAGTCCAGATAGACTCAATTTGGTGTACTGGTTTAACAAATCCCCAATGGAGAGTGGGGTCGGGTTTGGACCTGGTTGGACTTGATACATTTCATTGATTGACTCAGCTGTAATAGTAAACAAGACTTTTTGGATTGGGGACATTATAGCTCTCTGGTTGGGAATGTAACAAGCATGGCATAGATGAACAATCTCAGGAAATACATGTACTTGTGGAAACTGGTATTTGGGAAAATTAGACTCCCAAAGGCCAATGTCATCAGTATGGTTTAGATATATTTCCTTACCCAAACAATGAATTTTGGGTAGGAGTGTATAGGCAACTGTGTCTTTGATTTGAAAATCCCTGTCCGCGAGGGGAAAGTGGTCAAGGTCCAAATGGGGGCTTAACACTGGTCTAACACCCATGGCGATGGGGGAAGGGACTATTTAGTTCTTGTGGAATTGAATTTGACTTATACAGGTTTATATTAGAGGTTTGAAGGTAATTTGGAAGCTTTCAGAAGGGTTTGGGTATTTTAGTCAAGCACACACTTTAATTTTAAAGTAATTTCAATAACTTTTACACAATTAAAACACTTTAAAGACTGAATGTTTTCAAATTGAAAGGGTGTCTGGTAATTTCTCTTCAAATACTTGGAATTTGGGTGAATTAAATTCAAATTGGTGTTCTCAGTAACTGCAGAAGTTTTTATGGGCTCTGGTACGGACGGAGACCTTGATTGGGGTCTCTGCAACTTCTCCAGGAGTGAAATTGAGGTCAATTTGGTGATTTCAGCTTTTGAAGGTGTCGCAATGGCTTACAGAGATATTACAAAGAAATTGATCGAAAAAAGGTTGAATAGGGCTTCTCAGTGTTTTTATTGAACAACGGTTATTTTTTGGTAGGTGAATTATGAATGAATAGTGGGCGGTTTTTTAGGTTGGGCGGGGAGGCGGTTTTCCAAGCCATCACACCACTTTATCGAGGAGGTGGTATTTTCGCAAGGTCACCTGATCTACCTTAATGCTTGACATGTCGTAGATGGGGGCCCAGGCAATACCACTTTATCGGGTGGGTAAACTTCGGATATCGGGTGAACCCGATATGGTTGTGAATTGTTAGGTTCAGGTGTTGATGATCGAATGGCAGTCAGGTGACAGATTAGCACGGATGAAATGAACAAAGGTTTTTTGGGGACTCGGGGCTTTAATTAATGGTGATTTGTGATTATTTTGGAGTTTAAAAATGGGATTAAATGATCGGACGGGGTTAATGGAGGGATTATCTTAACTTTATGGAGAATTGGTGAGTTAAGAGGGTTTTGTCAGGGGGATAGGGTAAAAATATAGTTTATAGTTAAACTAAGGGTAGGGGTAATATATACGGGGATTTATTTATATACGAGGAAAAAGGGTATATCGGGAGCTATATTATTAAGTTAGAAATTAATATGAACTGAAATGAGCGGAATGAAAATAATACTAAGTATAATGTAATATTTGCGCTTTTCCTTTACATACACTTAGGATAAAAACTTTTTGTGGGTATTTTGAGTGAAATGGAACTTAACATGGGGTTTTTTACTTTTCATAGGCAAATGGAGTTTAACCTTAGGAAAAGGGGTTTTATTAGGGTAATGAAGGGAAATGACTTTTATGAAGGGAATTCTAACACTTGATGTCCATAAGTCATTAAGCTGAGGGTCTGGTCCCACCAAAAGTCAGAGAAATGCTCTGAGCCTTTATGACTTGAAGGATTTTTAGTACTAGAACATACTTGTGGATGGGGAAATTAGTAAGTATAGGGATGAAATGAATGAGGGGAAGTCAATTAAATCAACTTGTAAACCTCTGTTTTTGCTTTCTTAATTTCTCATGCACATTGAAACATATGATTAAGCATGATAAATGTGCTTTTGTCCAATCAACTTTATACTTCAGCAACCTTTCTTCTACTTACCCATTACTTACCCTAACATTTTTTTCTTCACTTATTTGGGTGCATTTAGGCTAGCAAACCCTTTTCATTCTTTTTTCTTTTGAAAAGTAAACTATCTAATTCTATCCTTATATCTTCCAAGGGCTCAGATTAAACTGATGAGCACCTTTCATTTTCTCTACCTATCTAATGATCTGCCAAGATTAAGTTGTTTGGTCAAATTTTATTCTCCAACTATAAACATAAAATTCAAAGTATGAAATAGTCAATATTAAGTAGTTTGACTACCATGGGTTGTGGCATGTATGAGAAGTTGCGCACAACCATTATTTAAGATAGTAAAGTAAAGAGTAGTGGCACTTGGATTTGCACACTTTCATGGTCTGTTTTTATTTTGAGATTCATATCTATATTTCAATTTTGTTTATTTTTTACCTTTTCTTATTTTTCTTGTCCTTTGATATTTCTTTTAGGACACACCCTCTTTACATTGTTAAAATTTTTAATATGGAAAACTTTTGTAGAAAGCAAAGATATGTACAATATTACAAGGCTTAACCTTAGCCAATTCAAAATTATGAATCCTATCACTATAAGACTCTAACAGTGGCTCCACATGGGTGTAGGTTTTAATCCCATACAGAAATTACCTGCATATGAATTATAAAACACAGAAAATAAACAATCCGATAGCATAACACATAAAACACATATACACAGAGATTTTCCCTGGATCCCAAAACCAGGACTACCAGCTTGATTTTTCATTATGTTCCTTTTAATGTTACAATACATAATTTATACATGCCAAAGCATCCAATACCATGGACTGAAAACCATCGCATCCAAAACCATGGACCAAAAACCATCGCATCCAAAACCATGTGCGAAAATCATGCACAAAACCATAGGTAGGTCTGCCCAACCTAACATAGGGTCCAAAACCAAAATTTTCTGGGGCACTGCCCCGGACCCCATAGACTAGGGTTACCTGCACCCACCAAACCCCCTTGTGACTCCCCCCCTACACAATCAACACAATGAAGGGGGGGCTCTGCCCCCCTTCTAACCCCACGGTTAACTACGTGGGCTAGTCATGGAAAGAATATAACACAACCCAAAATTCTCCCACTTGTTGTTTTCTTTCCATAGGGGGGTCACAAGACAGCTTAGTCATTTATCCAACCCTGCAATACCCATTGTTTCTCTACACCAAGAGAACTTCTTAGAGCTCACAGATTTTGTCAATGCATCTGCAGTGTTCTTCAAAGTGTCCACCTTTACCTGCAACACCTTTTTGTCTTCTATCATATCCATCACAAAGTGAAATGTCAAGAACTCTAAAGATCAGTAGCCTTTGAATTCTGGCTGAAGTTACCTTGCAAAGTGTCCTTCTGTGAATCTGCATTATTGATACTTATGAGAGTGAATCCTCCAAAACCCAGGGCCTTTTCTCTCGGCTTCAACTTTGTAGGATTATTCTCCTATCCAATCTACACTCTGCAATGTTATGTACAATGATGCAAAGTAAAGTGAACTATTGTAAGTCAATGGAAAAGTAATGCTTCAGCATCCTACCATTAATAGGTCCTCCTGGTAGATCTGATTCGTCTATGTTTGTCAAGAAAAAGGCATTATTGCCTCTGTAGCCATAAATGACATAAGGCCCCTTCCATAGAAAATCTAATTTTCCATGCTTACCTTTGTCTTCTCTCCTTGAATCCTACTAAGGACTTTGTCTCCTATGTGAAAGTCAGCTGCTTTAGTCTTTTTATCAAAGACTTTCTTGATCTTTTCCTGGATTACCTGTGGTTTTACATATACTTCTTCTCTGGTCTGCTACAAGTGTATGGTCTTATTTATTCTTCTCTAAATATCATTTGGTTCCACCTGTAATTCCTGGAGGATCTTCATGACTAGCACTCCCAAGGATGATGGGAAAACTGCATCCATCCCATAAACCAACAGATAGGGTGATGTTCCAATAGACTTCTTAGTAGTCATTCTATCTACCCATAAGGCATTGACTAACTTCTTGTTCCATGTCTTTTTATTGTCTTCCAGTAACTTTTTGATAATATTGACCAAACTTTTGTTGGATGACTCTGCTAGTCCATTACCTTGAGGGTAATAGGTTGTGGAATGGCCAAGGGTGATATGGTATTTGTTACAGAAATCTATCATTCTTTTGGATTTAAGGGATGTTTCATTATCATTAATGAGCTTCTGGGGACACCCAAATCTCGAAAGGATGTTACTCTCTAGGAAGGTGATTATGACTGTGTATGTGGCTTGCCTAGAAGGTATGGCCTCTATCCATTTGGTAAAATAGTTTGTAGCTGTCAAAATCCACTTGTGTTGAGCTGAGGAGGGTGGGTGTATTTCTCCAATGAAGTCTAACCCCCATTGTTGAAATGGAATCTCAGTGGAAATTTGTTTAAGAGGCAATGGTAAAATTTTCCTCTTTTCCTCAAAAATATGTCATTTATGACAAGAGGTCACATGTTTTCTAACATCTCATAACAAATTAGGCCATTAGAAACCAGCCCTCAAAATCTTGTGAGCACTACTCTTCCAGAAAAAGTGTCCTCCACAATCCGCTGCATGAAACTCTTTTAAAATCTTGTCAGCTTCATATTTTAGTAAACATGTTAAGAGAATACCACTACTGTCCTTCCAAAACAATGCGCTATCTATAACACAATATCTCAATGACTTCATTTTTAAGAATCTAGCTTTAGTTCCTGTCAATCTAGGAGGAGATTGTAAGTTTAGTAAAACAAATGTAATATCTGCATACCATGGTGAATCAATAAAAGGTTCACTGATCTGTGGAGTTGCCATCTCTTCTTGATCATCAAGGGCACTAATGAAGTTGATATCAAGGGCCTGACAATTTGATTCAGCCATGAGTTTGGCTAAACCTTGTCCTTTGATGAGCTTGGTGGGTTTTATCTCTATGTCATATTCCAATATTGTGGCAATCCATTTGCCTCTTTTTCCTTTAGGCCCATTTTGAGTCAAAATGTCCTTAACTACAAAGTTTGGAACATAAGCAATAATGTGAGAGTACATAATGTATACTCTAAAATCTTTGATAGCCTTAACCAAAGCTAAAGCCTATTTTTCCATGATATTGTATTTGAGTGTGGCATCTCTTAAGGATTTACTAAAGAATGCTATTGGATGTTCATATCCCTGATTGTTCTTTTGCAGCCATACTGCTTCAATGGTGTCTTCTGAAGCAAAAGAAAAAATGATAAAATCTTTGTTAAAGTCAGGACTAATCAGGACTAGAGTCTTGGTTAATGCTTCCTTAATAGCTTCAAAGGATTGTTTGGCCTCCAATGTCCATTTAATTGTTGAGTCCTTTCTTAGCATGTTATTTAATTGCCTAATTAATTCTGCTAGATTTGAGATGAATCTCCTAAGAAAATTAATCTTTCCTAGAAATGATTACAGCGCTTTAATGTTTCAAGGATGGGAAATGGTCAAAATGGCTTCTATTCTAGCAGGGTCTATCCTAATCCCATCTTTAGATATGAAGTGTCCTAACAAATTTCCGTCTTCTAGACTGAAAAGTGTCTTTTTAGGATTTAAATAAATCCCAAATTTCCTGCATTTGATAAAGACTCTTCTGAGGTGGTCTAAGTGTTCATTTTCGGATTTAGAGAAGACTATGATGTCATCCTAGTATACTACTAAGAAACCATGAATTTCCTTGGCAAAAGCTATATCCATAGCTCTTTGAAAT
The DNA here is from genome assembly GCA_031772625.1 of Pinus tabuliformis. Lineage (NCBI taxonomy): Eukaryota > Viridiplantae > Streptophyta > Pinopsida > Pinales > Pinaceae > Pinus > Pinus tabuliformis. Next base: position 1,127,548,707 of record CM062818.1, read on the forward strand.
GTGGCACCTGCATTCATTAATCCAAAGGGCATCTTCAAATACATGAAGGTACCCCAAGGAGTAGTAAATGCAGTTTTGGCTTGGTCCTCAAGTTGGACTAATATCTAGTTATACCCAGAGAATCCATCTAACAGTGAAATCCTAGATTATCCAGCTACCCTTTACAATATATGGTCCATTTTTGGTAAGGGGTAGTTGTCTTTTAAATAGACCTTGTTTAAGTTTCTAAAATATACACAAAGTCTAATTTCACCTGTATTTTTCCTAGTTGTAACTAAGTTTGAAATCTAGTCTGAGTATCTAATGGGCATTATTATTTGGGCATCAAACATTCTTTTAACCTATTTCTCTATGGATGGCATAAGAACTGGGTTTATCCTCCTAAGTTTCTATTTGAAAGGTTTATGATCTTCTTTTAGAGGTATTTTGTGTTGGATTATGCTGGTGTCATAAGATTTTAAGTCTTCATAACTCCAGGCAAATACATCCTGGAACTCCTTAAACAGATTTATATATTTGACCTTTTCCTCTGGGGGTAAGGCTTTAGATATCTTAATGAGTTTTGGATTATCTTCAGTTCCTATATTACACTCTTCTATGTCAACTCTTAGAGGTTCCATCTTGGGTTTCCTAGCTACATCATTAGAGTCAAACAAATCTTCTAAAGGTACTAATCCTTTAGGAAAAAAATTATTTTTCAAATGAAGAATCTCATGATCATCATCCATTATTTCATCTATCTCTACATTTTCTAAACTATCTATTTCTACTCTAGTAAATTTAGTTGGTTTAGTTATATCAAAAACATTTTGATCTAAACTGCTTTCTACATTACTGTCTATTGTACAATCAGTATCTATCTTACAATTCCGAAATTCACCTTCATTGTTCATGAAATCGTAGATCTGAGAGTCCTGGGAGAAAATATGCCAATACTTAAGGTTGTCTGGTATAACAGGCCTATGTCTGACTTCTGCAGTGTACTAGTGGTTTGGTTGAAATGGAAATTTACAAGTACTAGCAAAGGTAGCTAGATTACGGGCCTGCATGTTTTTTTTCTAGGAATGGCGGTAAAGTTTGATTACAGGATATCTTTGATCAAGTCTAAAATAGTATCCCTATATCGACCAAGCCTAGGGTTGTTGAAAAAATATTCACCACTGATCTATTTGATAATCAGCTATGAGTCTCCCATGATGGAAACTCTTTTGGCTCCCAATTTCCTAACCAATTGTAACCCTAGAATTAGGGCTTCATATTCAGCCATGTTATTGGTACATTTGAAATTCAATCTGAAAGCATGTCCCTCAGCATGATTATTCTCCATATTATGGATCCACACTCCTGCACTAGCCCCTAACCTATTTATAGACCCATCAAAGTCTAAATGCCAAAATTACTCATGGAATATGTTCTCACTGTCAGTTGTTCTATACTTAAGGTCTTTGGATGTGATTTCCTTTTTATCATTTTCTGCATTGTATAAGATGAAAAAATCCATATCTGAATGGATGGAGTATATGGGAAATTTTTGTGGCTTTTCCTCACCACTGACCATGTACTTCATCAAGGTCTCCCTATATAATTTTCTTGGTTGGAAAAAAATGAATATGGTGGCATAAGACATATCCAACTGCAAATATCCCTGCAGTTTTGCTCCCCGTGAGCGAGATAGTAGCATTCCATATTTTGGTGGGATGTCTGCAACTACAATGTCCATCAAAATGCTCTTTACAGGGCACTAGACAAGAGGCACACATAAGTCTTTGATTAGACCAAGGCATTTAACCTGGTTGGAGTCAAAAGAAAATAAATCTTTATAAGGTCTGGTAATGTCTAGGTTCAGTCTTTCCATTATTCCCTTTGGCATGATATTGTGGGATGCACCTAAGTCTAACATAGTATTATGCAAAATTTTATCATGAATGTTTAGGCTGATGTAAAAAGGAGGAACTCCCCCCTGCTGATGAATTCCATTGGCCTCAGGGCCAAATAATAATTCAGGCTGGTCATCATTCAAATTAACAGAATCCTCTCCCTCTCCTATGTTCAAAGTCTCAGTTATCTATGACCTATAAGATTGATTCTTTACCAGTTCGATCAAAGGAACTAATATCTTTAATTTAGCTATTTCATTTTTAATATTGAAAGGGAGTTGAGGTTTGTTTGTTTGATTCAGATCTTCCTTAATGTGTGCAGTTTGAGTATCTTTATTCTATTTCTCAGTGGTAGGTATTTTAGTTTGTGTTTCTACTGTCTTGCCTTGATTTCTTTTATTTTTATTGTTTTCAGTGATTGTCTCTATTTGGGTTTTAGTGGAGGTTATATCTACAATCCTAGGGGTTGAAGTTTCAGTTGTTCCCCTAGGGATAATTTGCAATACTTTGTTAACTGGAGCTTCTTTTATTATCTTAGTCTAGGTTTGGATGGATCTTTTAATGGGAGTCTCATTATTCTTCTTACTTCTCAAGCTATATTGTTTATGTACCTCATATATAGCTAACTCATATCCCTGTTTAAAATCAAAAGATTCACCAGATTCTAACTGCAACTGCTGAAGCATATATAACTCCTGTTCTTCTTGAGTAAGAAAAACAGTGTCTTCCTCTGTGGTTTCCAGTAAGTTAATCTGGGTATCATCCTCTGCTTCTTGGTTCTGTGAATCCTCAACATAGTTTTCTTGGAAGGGGGGCCTAATCTATTGGTCTAGTTTAGCATTTTTGGAAATATTAGGGTTCTTCCTAAAATTCGGGTTTCTTATTGGGGTTGTTGTTGTTGATTCTCCCATTGATTTTTCCTCTCCATGTTCTCTAACCTATCCATGATTATTTCTAAACTTTTAGCTAAAACATCTACTTTTCCATCTGAAGTTGAAGCTTCTTCTTTAAATACAACTTTCTTTTCATTCCTCATTCGTGCTTTCTTAGCTAACAGGTTAGCCTCTACACTGACAACATTACTCTGCATTTGTTTAAGTGTTTCAGGATTTCTCTCCCTTAGCTGGTGTGACTTGTCAGCATCAAAACCATCAGGGAATTTAATTAATTCTAGGTTAGGTGGAGGCTTAATGTTGGTTGGAATTGCATTATAGATATTATTAAACCTAGTGAAATAGTCCTGAACTGACTCCTTAGGAGCTCTTTTAATATTGTCATATTCAGAAAGTATTTGTAATGGGTTTTTCTTTCTCTCCCATCTATCAATGAATAACCTTTGAAAATTGGCTAAATCTGCAATATGGTTGGTAGGAAAGGCTTTGAACCACTTCTTGACATCCCCAGTTAAAGTTTGGGAAAACAATCTCATTTGTACACCTGCTTCATCTATTTCATGCAATTCAAAAAAGTCAGACATCGTGTTTACATGATGCTGGGCAGTGTAATGACTAGTAACATCAAACAAGATGATCTTACTTTGATAATCTTCAGGCATGGGATGGAGTTGGGTAGGTAAAACAAGAGGAGCATATCGGTTTGCCATTGTTGTAATTCTAGTTTGATTGGGGGGTAAAGTTGTGGTGGTTGAAGAAGGGCTTGAAATTGATGGAGGTGAACTAGATGATGATTAAGATGATTGATTAATAAGTGGTTTAGGTGATAGGATTGTGGTAGATGAATTTTTGGTAAAGGAAGGCATATTTACAATGAGTGAAGTTTGTGGAGAAACTCCAAGGGCAATAGTGCTAAGGGCAGCTAGTTCAATAGATTGTTGAATGTAAGAATCACCTATATTACTTATCAATTTAGAGGCCCAAGTTTCTAATTTGTCAAAAGTCTCAACGACTAATTTATCTAAATCTGAATGAATAACCCTTTTTTATTCAATGAGTTGAACAAACCCAAGATCTAAGACTGTTTCATGGATTTCATTCTCAGATTTACTTCTGAATAATGAGAGGTCAAATGACAAATCGAAAGGGATGTCCTCTAAAGTTGACAACTCCTCAGGGAGTGAATTGGATCTAACTAACCTGCTACTACTAGCTTGAGTTTCTGTTGTTTTAGGTTGTCTTAAAATCCTCTCTGGGTCATCCACTATAGTTGCAGGGTTCATATCTGGGTTTGCCCTAGTATAGTGAATCTTCTTAGGAGCCAGAATTTTAAGTTTTTTAAACTGTTTTTATGAAATTTTCTGAAAACTTACTTCAGGTAATGACCTTAAGGGGCTCAAGATTTAATTTAAGGTTTCCTTAAAGTTTTATGAGACTGAGGATTGAAGTCCCCAGTATGGTCACCAGAAATGTTATCACTCTGATAATTCTTTTGAAGTAAAAAGAAAGAAAAACCAAAGGTAACCACAAACCGCTTTTGGAGATCAAGACCTAGCCTTCCTAATGCTCAGAGAGGGCTCTCTCTTTAAAATTTAACTTTGTTTTAGTTAAGATGTTTTTAGGCTAGTTATGATTGTTCAAGGGGTTTTTGATTTGTGTTTGAGATTGGGTGGTGGGATCTGCTTAGACAGATGGATAAAATGATGTCTTTTAAACCATTGGGCTATGGAGTCAAACAATAAGGAAGCAAAACTGGATTAACTCACTAAAGGGAATGTTCTAAGGGCAAGATAGCAGAGTGTTTTTCAGATATTTGAGACAGAAGGGTGAAAGGGTTTCACTCAGCATGAGAGAGAAGTTAAGGTTTCTCAGACCCAGATAATGAATGAGGAATGAAGGGATAATCAAGATCAAAGGGAAATTAAGAATCCTTTAACCTGGATATTCAAGAAATCAATCTAAACCAAAGAGAAATTAAGAATTATTTAATTTAGATATCAGCAGAAAACATTTAAATGTATAACTGTTAAGACAGAGTGTAATTAAACAAGTTCTGAAGTATTATTCTAGTTATAACATTTATATTGAGAAACACATTAAATATTATGAATAACTTTGAGAAAAATAACAATAACACATGAAAATACTTGTCTGAAATTCGCTCAACACATGAATCCTTGGAAATATATGATCTTTATTTATCAATCCATCTTGCTAGCTCAACAAATGATACAATAACCTTCTGGGTCTTCTGATCAAAAAGTTTATAGAAATGTCTAATAGAATCCACCCTACATACTTCGAATTTTGAAGTATTTATACAAATGGAGTTACAAAATATCTGAAACTGTATTCAAAACTAATCTAGGAAAAAAGAAATATCTTCATGCAAGAAGATAGAGACAGCTATTGAATTGTTTCATGTTGTCCCTTTTATTTTGGTTCTGTTGGCTTTGATCTTTTTCCCTTTAATCTACTTTGTTGTTTGATCTTTCACGTTGGATGCTTCATTTACTTTAGCCTTTCATCTAATACACTTTGATTCTGATGATCTGTCAACATCCTTTTACCATGTTGTTTTACTTTTACTGTACATTAGCATTTTTAGTGCATATTTCTATAGTAAATCAATTAATTTCTCCCATGTTTCAGCATCAGGTAATTGGATTTTTAGCATCTTTCTATATTTTTCATCTACCTCTATGTATTTGGAAAAAGTAGGCTTATTGATAAACAAGTGTTTTACCTCATGCTGTAGGTAAAACAAGTTTTCAAATGTTTGGTAGAGTACTTTACATGTTGGCAATGCCTTCATTGATGATGTATTTACCTAATCTTTTGCTACCTCTCTAATTTTCTTGTTGTAATCCTCCTGTGTCATCATCTTATCATTTATCACTAAGGGATTGGGTAATCCCTTTTCTCTCAAAATCTGGAACTTAGCCATAAATCTATCAACAATTAGCTGCATATTCTTACATTTATCCTCCACGTTTTGCATCAAGTTCCTCTTGGAGAGGACCTTTTTGACCTCCAAAATCGTCTCTGTTTTGTCCTCTATTTCCAATTCTTGTAGCTCATACTTATTCTTGGTGTTAAGGAATTGGATAATTCTGGTAGCCTCTTCTGGCATTTGTCCTAACTCTACTTTTACTTTCTAGGTGGCCTTTGTAGCCAGCTTTATCAAATCTATTTGGTCAAAAATCACCTGAATAGATGGCCAAATATTATTGACAGAGTCAATGATATTGAACCATAGTTGTTCCTTAGCTTTCCCAAGGGGTTCTTTCAATGTTAAGTCCTTTTCCAGGGCTTTCAATCTTTCACTCATCGTGGTACCCTTTTGCATTTCTTCTTTCTGCATGATTTTGGAAAGCTTGTAATCAGTTTCCAAGCTTGTCACTTTCTCTTTGAGCTTATTCATCTCTGTGGTTTGTATGGACATTTCTTCCATAGCTTTAGCCAATTTTCCTGCTCCTTCACGTGATGTACCTGTTGTTGATGTAAATGTTGTAGAAACCAGTAGGGTTGTGGCCGTTGGAGCTGTGGGAGCCAATGAGGCTACCAATGTGGAAGGAATAGCCATGGTAATTGTTGGGATGATATTTACAGAGGTAGTTCCAAGATCAATTTGTTTTAATTGGACTAAGCTATCCAATTCATTTTTTGTCTCCCTCAACTGATCATTGAGTTTAAGGACTAAGTCCATCAACTCTTCATGCTTAGTTTGGCTTTCCAAGACTTCTTGTGTCTACGGGTGCTGAAGTTAAGGTATCTTTAACTATTTCTTGAGGGTTGCAATGTCATCATTATTCTTTTTTATTAATTGTTCAATAGCCTTGATGTCTTTGGGATCATGTCCCAATTCAATTACCAATTCTTCCAAAGACTTGATTCTAGTGTCTTTGGCCTGTGAAGAGGCCTTTTTCAACTGATACTAGGCCAAAATGTTATTCAGTTAATTCTGCAACTGATGTGCAGTAATGGCCTTTCCTGTAAGGGTGGAGTAAATCATTTCTCCAGCCTACTTGTGAAATTCAATCTGGTCAACAAGATGAATATCCCTTGCCAATACTTCAAAGTCTATCTTCTTGAAATCTGTTGATGTTCTCGGTTGTTGTAAAGTTGGCTTCATGAAGGACATTTGCATCTTTCCTTCCATGATGTCAAAAGCTGACATCAACCTACTTTGATTAGGTGGTGTAAGCTTGAAATATTGTGCATAGGATTCCGCCTTTAGTTTCTCATTTCTCATTTTAATCTCCTTGAACCTGTCCTTAATGCCCCTATCTCTATTAGCAGGCTTATTGAATGAGGAGACTTCTACACTGAGCTGCCTTTCTAAAATTTGAGTTTTTGATGTAGATGGCTCCTATGTTTCTCTAGATGGAGTTGTGCCTTTGCTCATGTCTAACTCAGTATCAGTTATTTCTACTGAGCCTTTTGTGTCTTCCTGTTCTGAAACAGGATTGAGCCTAGGCCTTTTGCTCTAGCTAGCTTCATATTGTACATTGGAAGTGTCCATACTTGAGCTAGAGCCTTCCTCTCTATTACTTTTGGGATTCTTTTTCTCATTTTGAGGGGTCTGCAAAACAGGAGGGGTACTTATGGTTCCTTCTTGCACTGGTACTTGTAGGAATGAGCTTTCATCAAGTTGTTTCTCTAAATCAAACAAGGTATTTTCAACATCTACCTTTGTACTATGCTTGTCTATGAGAGTGTTTTTCAGCCACACATATTGGTTGGCATATCTCTCTATTTTTTGTATAGGGTGATGAATGTAAGGTCCCAATTTGACCTTTTGTCTTAGTTTGATTATAAACCCTTGAGGGTCATACCTCCACATTAAACTATTCTTAAACTTCATTTGTTGTAGAATTTGATCTTCTTCCTCTCCTGCCTCTCTAGTATTGCAAATAAAAGGGCCTAACTGGTTTTTGATCTTGAACTGAGTCTTTTTCTTGGTTGAGACAAAGTTGATATCATCAGAGTTCATTATCTGCCTATAATATTCCAGAGCAAATAACCTCATGGGGAGGTATTTGGGTAGTTTGTACGAGGCAAGCTGGAAACCATAGATTCTTATTTCGATGTGATTTTGGTAAAGGTACCAATCTCCCACCTTACTTTGTTTGGACAACTAGAGCACTCTTTTGATTTCATGGCTTATTCTGGGTGGAGGGTTTCTTGTCAGCATGGTCATGACTGGATGGACAAAAGGTTCAATGAAGTCTGTGTAGGTGAATGATGATGAATACTTATGGAATAGTGGTGTCCAAAATATAACAGACCTAGGGTGGCCTTTAGTATCCAGCTTTTGGATGGTGAAGGGAAATTCGTCTGGCTAATAATAAAAAAACATGTGGTAAATTACAAATGAGTACTTGAACACTCTCTCATTGTGCATTCTAGTGAATTTTTCATGCCCTCTTTCAGCTATGAACTGGGCATAATTGTACAAAGTAGCATGAGGTTTTCCTAGGGTGAAAATGGACATGAAGGCTAGGATGAGGTCATCAATGTATTCATCTGTGGTATAGCCCAGAATATATGATATCATGGTTACAATTTGCTTGCCCCTTTTAGATAAAATGGCAGAAACATATGGAGGGCATCTGTAGGAATGTTTTGATCCTTTACAATGAAAGTTTGTAATATTTGGGTCAGTCTAGATAGAATCAGTTTGGTGTACTGGTCTAACAAATACCCAGTGGAGACTAGGGTCAAGTTTGGACCTGGTTGGACTTACAAAATTTCATTGATTGACTCAAATGTAATAGTAAACAAGACTTTTTGGTTTGGGGACATTATAGCTCTTTGGCTGGGAATGTAACAAGCATGGCACAAATGAACAATCTCAGGAAAGACATGTACATGTGGAAACTGGTATTTGGGAAAATTAGACTCTCAAAGGCCAATGTCATCAATATGGTTTAGATATGTCCTTACTCGAATAAGGAATTTTGAGCAAGAGTGTATAGGCAATTGTGTCTTTGATTTGAAAATCCATGTCCGCCAGGGGAAGTTGGTCAAGGTCCAAATGTGGGGTTGACACTAGTTTGACGTCCATGGCGATGGGGGTAGGCATAATTCAGTTCTTGTGGATTTGAATTTGAATTATACAGGTTTATATCATAGGTTTTAAGGTTATTTGGAAGCTTTCAGAAGGCTTTGGGTATTTTAGTTAGGCACACATTTTAATTTTAAAGTAATTTCCAATTAATTTTACTCAATTAAAACACTTTAAAGACTGAACATTTTCAAATTGAAAAGGTGTCCGGTAATTTCTCTTCAAATACCTGGAATTTGGGTGAATTAACTTCAAATTGGTGTTCTCAGCAACTGCAAAAGTTTGAATGGGATTTGGTACGGACTGAGAGCTTGATTGGGGTCTCTGCAACTTCTTCAGGAGTGAAATTGAGGTCAATTGGTGATTTCAGCATTTGAAGGTGTCGCAATGGCTTGCAGAGATTTTACAAAGAAATTGATCAAAAAAGGCCGAATAGGGCTTCTCAGCCTTTTTATTAAACAACAGTTTTTTTTTGTTGGGTGAATTATGAATGAATAGTGGGCGGTTTTTTGGGTTGGGCGGGGAGGCATTTTTCCAAGCCATCACACTACTTTATCGAGGAGGCGGTATTTTGGCGAGGTCACCCGATCTATATTAATGCTTGACATGTAGTAGATGGGGGCCCAGGCAATACCACTTTATCGGGCGGGTAAAGCTTGGATATCGGGGAACCTGATATGGCTGTGAATCATTAGATTTGAGTGCTAACGATCAGACGGCAGTCGGGTGACAAATTAGCACGGATGGAATGGGAAAACATTTTTGGGGGGCCCGAGGCTTTGATTAATGGTGGTTTTTTATTATTTTGGAGTTTAAACACTGGATTAAATGACTGGATGGGGTTAATGGAGGTATTATCTTAACTTTATGGAGAATTGGTGAGTTAAGAGTGTTTTGTCAGGAGGATAGGGTAAAAATATAGTTTATAGTTAAACTAAGGGTAGGGGTAATATATACGGGTATTTATTTATATACAAGGGAAGGTCGGTTGTTGTTTTGTTGTATTGTGGAATACCGTCCGTCAGTTTTTCAACTTCGTTTTCACAGCAGCCTACCCTCCCCTGGACATACAACAGTTAAGTTTTACTATCGGTTACAATGGTTGAAGAAGATCTCGTGGATTACGAGGAGAACCCCATGCCAGAACAGGAGATTTGGGCTCATCAAGCTGGCCCAGACATGGGCCCCTGGCAGAATTAAATGCTTCAGACGACAGCTGCACTTCAGTCGCCGCAACACCCACCCTCCTCTGGTAAACGACACCCACCTACTGTCAATGTTGATGATATTCCCGGTTTGGAATGCCCTCCCCTCTCTCTGGCCACTCTGAATCTCCTCGGCACTAGTCTTCAGGCATCGCCCACTTTTGACTCTCCCTTTACTCATCCCCCACACCATTCTTTGCCACTGAACCCTCCTTCCTTCTCCTTGGCTCCGGCTGGCCCTTCAAACTTCCTTCACCCTGCACAGTCCTTCATACATCTGGGATCGTGTAGCTACAACCCACACTCCCCGATTCGATCTGGCTGCTTCAGTTCTCCCATTCCAAACCCTAGACCTGCAATATCTACCCAGCAAAGCTCCTCGAAAGCATGTAGAAGTTTACTCAGAGAACATCCCAAGGGTCGTCGCACGAACAAGCCCAAAAAGGGTTGGTGCCTTAGAGTGGTGGACATTGACATAAATCTGACTTTTGGAGAAGACGTTCATATGGTTAACGCTATGGACATGGCGAGAAAAGTTCTTGTTGGACGTGTACAAGGCAGGAACTATTCAGTGGAGCATCTAAGTCAATGGACCATGGAGATTTTGGGTTCACTGTTGAAAGAACTTCCTGCAATTAGGGTTTTGGCCAAAGGTTGGTTTTCCCTCCGCTTTCATAGGGAGGAGTACATGGAGTGGATATTATCGTGCTACTGACATATTGAGCTTTCTCCTGTACTGTTGAAGAGATGGGATCCACTCTTCGATCCAGAGCATGAACAGTTGGGAGCAGGGCCTATTTGGGTCAAACTTCCTAGTTTTCCCATGCAGTTTTGGACTTCTCAGGTTTTCAAACATATTGGAGATGCACTAAGGACTTACCTTGAACACGATCAGTCCTATGAAAAGACTGGCATTATGACTATGGCAAGGATTTTGGTACACCTTGACACTAGGGAGGGGCTTGAAGAAAAAATCACTCTTCACAGGAGACATTTCTCACACAAACAACTTCTGGACTATGAAGGAGTCCCATTTCGATGTAGGAGGTGCCACAAAGTGGGTCACCTATACAAGGATTTCCCATTGCTTTCTTCGGTGACTACAGAGACCTTTCAGGGGACCAAACACCATATCTCAGAAGAGCTAAATAAGGGAGATTAGCAACAAGGATAGGCACCACCTGAGGCTACGATGGGCGCTACAGAAAAGGAAAAAAATCGGCGAAGGGCTCCGACCTCACCTCCTCAGACTCGCTCCAAATCTGCTGCGGAAGCACCTCCTTTCCCAGGTAATGGATCTATCCCCATAACCTCTATACTTTTTTCATATGTCATGTTTTCTACTCTGAATTCTCCCATGCATCCCCCTTCCACAACTCTTTGTTCTATCCCTACCATCCCTTGCTCCATCTTTCCTCCTCCCCCCACTTTCTCTACTACACCTACTTCCCATAGGGATTTTTCCACTCCCCCATCTCATACATCCTCCCCTTCTGGGACGGGATCCCATCCCTACAACCTTAGATCCAAAGCATGACATTTAACTCCTCATTTTGGTTTGGGCCACTCCCCCAGAAGGACCAAAAAATAAACCTACCAGAGGGCGCCCATCCAGGATCAAAACAACCATCAAGATGCGGTGGCTGATGTAGCGAGGGGCCGTCAATACACCATTGAAAGGGCACTTAGAGAAATTGAGCCCTCCACCCCTGTCTCCCCATGATTTGGCTCTCCTACAACTGCAGGGGATTAGCCAACCCCAAAAAGAGATTGGCTCTAAAACTTCTATTACATAGTTCCAATTATGACATCCTCTTCCTACAGGAAACCCTTGGCACATCTGAAATCATTACCGGAACCCTCCACTCTATCCTTCCGGGCTGGGTTTTTCAGGGTATGGATGCTAATGGCAGATATAGAGGTCTTGCAATAGGGATAAATCCTAAATTTGTCAAGCATATTTCCTCCTAGGGCGGTTTGGGCTTCATTGGTATGAATATTTTTGTGAGTGAGCTCGGGTACCAGTTAAAAGTGATAAACATATATGCCCCAAATCATAATAGAATGGAGTTTTGGAACAATTTGTTGGAACAAAATCTTGTTTCAAGCACCACCACTATTGGGGGTGACTTAAATTTTTCATTGGGAATGGAGGAATCTTGGGGACATCATTCACAAATCGACCCTATATCGGACTAGATGAGCACACTATTGGATACCTTTAAACTTTTTGATGTTCCAATGAACAAGAAATTTCCCACATGGCATAACAGGAGGACGGGTGAAGCTACCCTGGGTCGGAGATTGGATCGTTTCTTGATTCATGAAGATCTCCTCCATACCCTACCCTTATGCAGACAATAGGTTGGCACTGGAGGATCTTCTGATCACCTCCCCATATATCCACAAATTTTTGGTCCCTCAAAAAAGCCTCGTGCCCCCTTCAAATTCTTTACTAGATACCTAAAAGACCCAGATTTCATCAATCTGGTAACTAAATTGTGGAGAGCACAACCCCCTCTCAGGGAGCAAAGAATGGCAGCTGATTTCTATGTTTGACTTAAAAAACTCAGGACTATGATAGAGGAATGGTCAAGGCAGAAGAAATTGAGAGATGAACAGAAGCTAAAGGTCATTGAAATACAGATAGCCCATCTCACGGATGAAAATGGGCTTGGATACTTAACAGATGACACTAAATTCCAACTGATAAGTCTAGAAAACCAAAAGGCAAAGATTCTACTTGAAAAGGAAGAACAATGGAGGCTGAAAACTAGTGTCATTTGGCTACAAGCGGGAGATGGAAATACTAAGCTTTTCCACAATTTTGCCAATGGTAGGAAGGCCACTAACACCATTTGGCAGTTGCCTTGTGAGCTAGACGGATGGGCCTCTACTCACCCTCGATAAGCCAGGATGGGGAATACCCATTTCAAAATTCAATTTACTGCGCCGACAGCTATCACCCTCTCGGACATCATTAACCTGGCTGACCATTTCTCTAGGTTTGTGGATCTGGATGATGTGGAGGATCTAATACAACCTGTCACCATGGAAGAATTGGAAGGAACACTTAAATGGTTCAAGAAGGACAAGCGTCCTAGCCCGGATGGTTAGCCGGTAGAATTCTACACGGCTTTTCTAGAGCTTCTAGGACAGGACCTGCTGGTGGTCATTGAAGAAAGTAGAATTACAGGACACATACACCCGCCCATCAACTTCACCTATTTGGCTTTGATCCCTAAGACTGATTCACCAGCCTCTTTTAATGATTTCCGCCCCATATCCCTTTGCAACTGTCTGTATAAAATTATTTCCAAAATCATAGCCAACCGCATCAAGCCCATTTTATCTAACCATATCTCTCAGGAGCAATTTGCTTTCCTCCACCATAGACATATTCAGGATGCTATTGGCTCAACCCAGGAAGCCCTTCACTCCATTAAGCACAAAAATCTCAAGGGACTCACTCTCAAAATTGATCTATCAAAGGCTTTCGACAAAGTGAATTGGCTATACATCAAGATGATTATCATTCATTTCCAGCTCTCATCAACTGGATCATGGATTGCATCTCCTTTGTTTCGTTTGCCATTCTCATCAATGGGTCTGTAACTCCATCCTTTAATATAGATAGAGGGATAAGTCAGGGATGTCCCTTATCACCACTACTTTTCTTATTAGTTATGGAAGGATTGAGCAAGCTAATTGATTCAGAAAAAAGAAGAGGGGGCCTCAGAGGGCTAAAAATTATGGACCACTACTATCTGACACATCTACTATTTGTAGATGACATATTGATTTTCTTGAATGGTAGTGTTCTAGACACCACTTCAATGTATGAGATTCTAAATCTCTTCTGTAGAGCAATGGGAATGGAAATTAACAAAGATAAATCCACCATCTCTCTATCTGATTGTACACAATAGGAATCACAGCTAGCCATACAAAAGCTATTGTGCTGATGGAGGAGCTTAAATATCTGGGCTTCAGGCTAAAACCATATGGGTACAAAATCGCTAATTGGACCTGGCTCATCACAAAAGTGGAGAAGAGAATAAACTGTTGGTGTCATAGGTTCCTCTCTAGGGCTGGCTAACTAATTCTTATCAAACCAGTCCTTGAAGCCACCCCGGTCTATTGGATGTCACTGGCCTAGATTCTAAGAGGGGTCCTTCACAGAATTCAACAAATCTGTTGCAAATTTCTTTGGAATGGAAGAAAGGAGGGAAAACCTTTTGCATGGGTTAAATGGATCAAAATTGCTACTCTAAATAAGTGGGGAGGTTGGGGCCTTAAACTACTTCCTGCCTTTGCTCAAGCCTTGGCCGCAAAACAGAGCTGGTTACTACTAAAGAAAAAAAGTCTTTGGACTGAGGTTATCCTACATAAATATATCTAGCCATCTACTATTATAGACTGGATTAGAAGTCCAACATGGAACAGAAAAGGTATTTCGGTGATATGGAGGGCCATACTTAATTCACTTCCCATTATCAAGGATGGACTGTTATGGAAAATTGGAAATGGAGCCTCAGTCCGCATTGGAATTGATCCATGGACTGGAAGTGGAAATTCCCATCAGCTACCAATTGGGCTGATAAATCATTTAAACAGTAGGGGCATTAAGTATATTGGGCAGATAGGTGATCAACAAAATACTACTTTTCATACACAAGCATGGCTGACTGAGCAGAACTGGAACATACCAAATGAATGGAGCAGAACATGGCAAAACTATATCCAGGCACTCACAGAATCACATGTTAGATTAAAGAATGAAGAGGATGAACTCATATGGGCACACTCAAAATCTGGACAATACTCTTCAAAGCAGGGCTATGATACCATCATTGCAGATAAAAAACCGGAGGTCTTAAGGAGCTGGTGGGTATCATTATGGAAATTAAAAGCCCCACTGTGTACCAGACTGTTGATGTGGAATATTTTAGAAAATAAGATCTCCACTGGAACATATATAAAAAAGAGGCCATTTTTGGGTCCTACCTGGTGTGTCCTATGCCTCCAAGAAGAAGAATCAACCTAGCATATTTTTCTCTCATGTCCGACCACCAAGAATATTTGGACTCAAGTCCTGCAAACTGTAAATTTGAAAATGAGTTGGCAGGGTGCAGATATTATAATAGCATGGGACAATTGGTGGGGTACTACTATTGTGGAAAAAACAAGAAACCTTCCCCTTCTGGTCTCATGGTACATATGGCTCAAGTGAAACATCAAAATATTTGAAGACAAGCCGGTAAACTGGAACCTGCTCCCTCCGCAAATCTGCGCTGCTTTTGAAGAACTACCAAATGATGAGTGCCAAAAGAGACCTAGGAATATTCGACAGGAACATATAAACACAACAATACCTTGGGCCTATTTTGATGGTGTTGCCCAGCAGCATGGCTGTGGGGGAGGCATATGTTTTTACCTATTTGAATCACACTATTTCCATATTAGTATGGGATTGGGACCGGGCACAAATAATCATGCTGAACTGATATCTCTACGCCACCTGATATACTTTGACATTCTGAAACAATGCCGAAAAATACAAATATTTGGGGACTCAAAGATTGTAACTGATTGGTTTAACAACATAGTTGTTTTTTATGCTTACTCTTTGAGATCTATTATGGAAGAAATTATTTTTTTCAAAACATTATTTGATCAGATTTATGTTTCTTATATCTACAGGGAAAGAAATGAAACTGCAGGCAGGTTATCGAAAGAAGTGATGCATCGCCCTCTAGGAGAGTGGATGATCGCCGAACATACACCTGTAGGAATCCATCACTATTTCCACAGGCCATACATTGATGGGGGACTACAAAGGGGCAACAACCCCTAATTATCAGCATCTTGATTTGGAAATTTTTTGCAATTTTGATACTGTTTTTTATTTAGTATTTATGAGTAAATGATTGTAAATATGGACAGCAAATAGACACCCGCGTGGGTTAATATTTTTGAACTTTTTATTGAGGTCTTAAACCAGCACAATATATCCATTGGGTTTCATTGTAATTATTAATTTATTGACAGTGGATAGACAACCACGTTTACAGCATATGCCTTTAGGCATCTACAGCATGTAATTTCACCAATGAAATTATGAATTTTCTTTACGGAAAAAATATACAAGGAAAAAGGGTATATCGGGAGCTATATTATTAAGTTAGAAATTAATATGAACTGAAATGAGCGGAATGAAAATAATACTAAGTATAATGTAATATTTGCGCTTTTCCTTTACATACACTTATACTTAGGATAAAATCTTTTTGTGGGTATTTTGAGTGAAATGGAATTTAACATGGGGTTTTTTACTTTTCATAGGCAAATGGAGTTTAACCTTAGGAAAAAGGGTTTTATTAGGGTAATGAAGGGAAATGACTTTTATGAAGGGAATTCTAACACTTGATGTCCATAAGTCATTAAGCCGAGGGTCTGGTCCCACCAAAAGTCAGAGAAATGCTTTGAGCCTTTATGACTTGAAGGATTTTTAGTACTAGAACATACTTGTGGATGGGGAAATTAGTAAGTATAGGGATGAAATGAATGAGGGGAATTCAATTAAATCAACTTGTAAACCTCTGTTTTTGCTTTCTTAATTTCTCATGCACATTGAAACATATGATTAAGCATGATAAATGTGCTTTTGTCCAATCAACTTTATACTTCAGCAACCTTTCTTCTACTTACCCATTACTTACCCTAACATTTTTTTCTTCACTTATTTGGGTGCATTTAGGCTAGTAGACCCTTATCATTCTTTTTTCTTTTGAAAAGTAAACTATCTAATTCTATCCTTATATCTTTCAAGGGCTCAGATTAAATTGATGAGCGCCTTTCATTTTCTCTACCTATCTAATGATCTGCCAAGATTAAGCTGTTTGGTCAAATTTTATTCTCTAACTATAAACATAAAATTCAAAGTATGAAATAGTCAATATTAAGCAGTTTGACTACCATGGGTTGTGGCATGTATGACAAGTTGCACACAACAATTATTTAAGACAGTAAAGTAAAGAGTAGTGGCACTTGGATTTGCACACTTTCATGGTCTGTTTTTATTTCGGGATTCATATATATATTTTTCAATTTTGTTTATTTTTTTACCTTTTCTTATTTTTCTTGTCCTTTGATATTTCTTTTAGGACATACCCTCTTTACATTTTTAAAATTTTTAATATGGAAAACATTTGTAGAAAGCAAAGGTATGTACAATATTACAAGGCTTAACCTTAGCCAATTCAAAACAATGAATCCTATCACTATAGGACTCTAACAGGTCATAGTCATTTGTATAGTAGAAAATGTGTACAATCATGAATAATACATAACTCCATTCAACCTAAGTCATATCAAACAAGACTCGGGGTCTTGAACTCCATCCCAACCCGATCAAAGTACGAATTCTAACATGCGAATGAATGTATCGAAGTTGAACATGCTAGAAAGCCACTCAATTACCGGCCAATGATGTGGCCCGTTAACAAGCATGAGAGAAACCACCAATAATGAAAATGGATCTCAAGGTACGACAGTACAATCTATGAATGTGAAAAATTATTTGAAGTCGAATACTCGTACAATCATCTGATTGAAGGCAAATGATGAAAACTTGTTGTCGAATGCGAAGAACTTGCCATTAAGGCATGCAAGCTCTGAGGTATTGAAAGGGAGTATTTAAGTCATCTTCCTGGATAATGAGTTCAAGTCGACAGGAAGTGACTCATCGAAGGAGGGCCATGATGATTCCCCCATCATTGACACAAAATGAGGAATAAAGTGGAATGAAATTAATAGGATCCAAGATTGTAGCAAAGGGTCAGACAATGTGTAGGTAATAAACTGCAAATAAGACTTCTCTTGAACATCGGTGACACGACTAAGGCACTGGACTCAACATAGAACTAAGGGTCATGATGACGAAGTGGAATAGTCAGATGAAAATAAAAATGGATCACCCAAACCCGGGAGGACAAGTGACTGAGTGAGGATATCCCAAACCCAATACGAGAAGTAGAATATTGTCATGTTCAAGAGCGACATGCTACCTATACAAAGGATGTTTCACTTTCATTTTTCCCCGCTATTTCTAGTGAGTACCCCAATTATTTTTAATAACAAACTTGAAGGAGATAACATATTTTTCTCATATAAGTTCATTCTTTTAATGAATCCATCATAGTAAGTTTTATGAGTCCTGGGAAGGAGAGACTCAGTCTCATCATGGTGACGAGTCTTTCATCGTAAAAAAAATTAACAAGTCCGACGGAAGAATATCTTGGTATCTTTTCAACTTTAGAGAGTTTGAAAAAGAGGCAAAAAAAGAAAACTCCATCATGTCCCTTTTCGTAATTTGTCCCTCAAACCCAAAAAGGTAGAAAACAATACTCGAGAGAACCTCTTGATCATATCGAGCAAGGTGTACCTTTTTCGTAAATAGTCAACCTCAACCTGAGGGGTAAATGTTTACTGAGACAACGTCAATTTATTTAATTTAACAAGTTTGAAAAGACAAGTACTTGAAAATATTTTCATGTTTCGAGAGTCAGAAAAGAGCTTAAAGAGGACTCCAAGGGTGTTCCTTTTTCGTTTGCTTTTAACGAATCAGAAAAAAGAGATAAAATAAAACTCATTGAATCAGTCAAGAATAATCGTTGTATCCACAAAAAGTACCTGTAACTGCACAATATAACCACAGATCATAGATATCGAGGAAAATAATAAAATATTGGAAAAAATGAATTTAAAACTTATAAATAGACTACAAGTAAAAACATTTTTACCATTTCACTAGAGTAAGTTGGAGAGTGCATTTTTACCCTGATTTCTTCGATTTTTCAGGTGAATAGTGTGGGAGATCTAGGGAATCATTTATCAAACCATAAGATGCATGTAAGAGCCATGCCTTTTCTCTTGCATTTCATTGTATTTTTGTGTGTTTTCATCGAATTGTTGCTTTCCAGAGAAAGATTTTTAATTTTTAATAGCGTGGGTGATCATCATGTGTGTGCTCATCAGACCTGCGATGGTCACCCCTGAGCCGAAAGGCCCTCATGATGACATCGCGGGTTTAATAAAAACAAATGTGATGACCACGATGAAAAACTTTAGGGGAAAATCTTTCTTTTAGGGAAAAATTCATGAGTTTTAATCCGTGGAAAAGAATTTAATTGATGTTTAATGATTTGTTGCAGGAGATTTTTGACAACACGGTCCTTGAATGGAAGGAAAGAGGCGATGAGGCATCCCAAGATCCAAAATGTGTGAATGCTTTGAGGAATTGTGGGCTACTAAAATTATTAAAACTACAAGATTCGGAACCCAAAACGAGTGGCTTCACTACTTGATCAGTTTACAGGATATTGATCGGGAAATCTTCATTGTTGGAGACTAATAGCTAGAATTGGAAGAGACGGCAATTTACTTCATTACTGGATTATCTAGAAGAGGGGAAAGAATTCAACTCTTTGGATCTCGTCATGGAGGTGAGAGCACTAATGCCCTAATTAGGAGACATTTCCCAAGTGTCGAGATGAAAATGGGTGGGAAGATGAAGATAGTGACAGTCAACAACCTTCCCTCAAGAATAATCCTATACACCATAGCTCGCATATCTGGGACACAAGCTTTACACGATACTTTGAAATCTCAATTCCATAATGGAGTAGAATGCCTTACTCCAATAGTATTCAACTGGTGTGGGGGGTTACTGACCAATATGAAGAGGAAACTGACCAAAGGTAAGTGAGGAAGCTTGAAATGGCTTCGGGTCAATTCTGGTTACTTTATTTCTGCACAGTGTGCCCCTATTTTTCTATCAATGGATAGGTACCGGATCCTTCTCCACAAGATCTGAGGCTGGTCAGATGGAGTGAACTCATGCCTCAAGGAGAAGGGGGTTATCAGATGTATTTCCCTCCGCAGTTTTTTATTTGATTGCATCAACATCTGATCTTTGTGGACGAATATGCCTATGTAGGCATATATTTTAGACGGGATCCGAATTTACCTCTGCCACTGGGTGAATAGTGGACTGATGCAGGTAAAACTTGTTTTTGTTTTTTCAAGTTTTATGAATTTTTTGTGAAAGTGTATTTGAGATTTAACTTGTGATAAATGTGCAAATGTTGGGTCAGAAATACCTCCTGGTTTGTCGTCAATAGCATGGAAAATAGCACGTCAGGTAGAAGATTATTCCTATGAGGAAGGATCAAACCCCTTGGTGGATGTGGAACAAAATCTGGAAGTGATCACCCATGGGATTCTAGAATATGCAACTATAGACGACGTGCCACTGCGATACCAGAGGCATACAATCGGAGTGTCTGCGAGATTACGTCAGCTATTAGGCCGATTGATTGGGGCAGTCTCATGTTATCACAAGCATCATGCAAGCATATAGCCTTTCTATCTATTTTTTGCACTATGTAGGCTTTTGAAAGCCATGTGGCTCAAAACACTTCATTTTTTTAGATTTTGATGAAAACTCTAACAGACACGATATATATCTATATATATATATATATATATATATATATATATATATACACACACGCACACACACACACACACACACACATATGCATGCTTTATTTTCTACTTATGCGTTCATGTGTCATGGTGATATAATCAATTTTACAAATTACGCAAATTTCTATCAAGAACATAATTTGCTAATGCATTTGTAAATGTATTCAAGTTACATGGAATGTGTTGATATGTGATAAAATCAAAATTTCTTTCCAGTAATCGAACTCATAGATACATATGCAGGATTTGTGGATTTCTTACTTAATAATGATTATTTAATTATAACACAATGATTTGTGAGTCTAATTTAACAACTAAATTTCTAATTCCAAGAGTAACTGCTTCTAACAACAGTGCAATGACTGCATTGTATTCAACAATATTATTAGTTGTTTGTCCTAGGAAAATACCTTGTAAATCAACCAACCCGCCATCAGGGGCAAAGAGTTCCCAAGCTGTGGAAGACAAGTTATGTGTGCTACAACAAGCACCATTAGTAAAACCAACATAATGGTTTAACGACATCTATAAATCGAGTGGAACACAAGGTAAGAAGAAAATGCACATCTGCAAAGAAAACAATCACACCAAAAAATCAAAAGCACACACCAATGAATTCACACACTAATGTACAAAAGTAATTATACAGAACTCACGCATAATAATTTTTTAGATACAACCCATTGCGGGGATGTGACAATGCATTTCCTTCATAATCAACTAGCTCATAGGCAACCTTTTGCAAGACATGTTTTACAATATATGGCCCATGCCACATAGGTTCAAACTTTCTATCTCCCAACTTATCATTGGCCTAATCGTATAGGAGGACCAAGTCGCCTTTAGCAAAAATGCATGGAGAAATAGTTTGATCGAAATGAGATTTAACACATTTCTTTTGGGCTTTGATCACCATCATAGCAATATGACGGGTCTCATCTAGCCTCTCAAGGTGAAGTAACCAATCCTCTTTAGGTGAGGTATTAGGAAGTAGTTCGATAATTAATTTCAATGAAGGGATTTCACACTCAATCGGGAGTTTCCCCTCTAAACCATAAACCAACTGGAACGAAGTAAATCCAGTGGTTGTATTAGCCGGAGTTTGATAAGCCCAAAGAGACAATAATAGCATAAGGTTCCAATACTTTTTGTGATTCCCAATGATTCGTTGAAGCATAGTAATCAAAAATTTGTTAATTGCTTTAACTTGGCCATTGGCCTGTGGATAGTAAGGAGTTGAGCTATTATGGGGAAGACCTAGCTGAGCAGTTAGCTTTGCCATCATGTACTAATGAAAATATGATCCATGGTCAATGACAATGGCTTGAGGGACGCTGAAACAGGTTATGACATGGTTGAAGAGGAACTAAGTAGCAGTGATACCGTCAACATTATATGTGGGCATTGCCTCGACCCATTTAGTGAAGTAATTGATGGTGACGATGATATAGCCATGCCCCTAGCCAAGCGCGGGTTACATGGCATGAAATCAATCCCCTATTTAGCAAATAGACCAACAGTAACGACTGGGTGTAAGGGTGGTGGAAGGGTTCGTTGCTTTCGGTTAAAAATATGACATTCATGGCACTTTTGAATGGCCATAATACAATCCTTGAAATTGGAAGGCCAGAAATAACCATTGTGAAGGATTTTATGAGCAGTTGCATAGCCTGACATGTGACCACCACATGCCCCAAAGTGGAAGTCATTTAAGAATCATTCAGCCTCTTCAAGTGTTAGACATCTGCAGAGAATAGATTCAAAACTAATTTGATATAATGTATCACTAAGAATCTGATAAGGTTGGGACTGATGCCGAATGCAAAATCTGTGGGATTGATACAAATCGGATCAGAAGGTTTGGGTCTGAAGATACATGATGATATCTCCATACCACAGGTCAATAGAGTTGATGAGAAACAAAGTTTCATCATGAATCTGCTTAGTAAAATCGGTGGAAGTGCTTGCTGAAGGAAGGGCACAAACCAATTCGGCAAAAACAAGTGACTTTTTTGATTTAGTGGCAGTAAATTCCAAATCAAACTCTTTTAGGATAACAATCCATTTAGATTATTTTCCCCCAAGTAATTGACGAGTCAAAATGTAAGTCATGGGGTTGCAATCAGAAATCACCGTGGTCTTTCAGAGAAGAATATAGTGACAAAATATTTGAACATCATGTACTGCTGCCAAGGCAAGTTTCTTGACATGAGCATATCGATTTTCAGTGTCAATGAGATTTTGGCTTAAATAATAAACCACATGTTCGTTATCATCGTCATCATCTTGAAACAATACCATAGGAATGGTACTGTCAGTTGCAGCCAAGTAGAGGAAATAATCGGGGTGATAGTTAGGGGGATGCAGTAATGGAGCACTGATGAGTGTGTTCTTTAGGGCATCAAAGGATTGTTGGGCAATTTCATCCCAAATGAATGGGATCCCCTTTTTGAGCAAGCGAGTAAATCCCTTGGCGAGCTCAGCGTAGTTAGGGATAAAACGACGAAGAAAATTAGCCTTTCCTTGCAAACTTTGCAATTGATGCAGTGAGGTAGGAGGGGGCAAATTTACAATAGCCTCTACTTTCAAAGGATCAATTCGGATACCTTCATGGGACATAAAAAAACCTAAGAGCTGACCAGATTCCAAGCAAAAAACACATTTATGTGGATTAAAATGAATATTATAGTGTTGACAATGCAAAAAAATGGCCCGAAGGTGATCTGGATGGTCACGACATTTAGCAGAATGAGCTTATAAGTGATCTAGATAAGGTTGAACAATGTACCAAATATCATGAAAGTCATATGACATTGCTCGCTAAAAAGTAGCACCAACATTTTTCAAGTCGAAAGGGAGCTTCTTATAGGGAAAAGTGCCCCATGGACAGATAAACGTTATCTTGTGTTGATCATCAGATGATATTTTAATCTGGTTGTAACTTGAAAAACCATCCATATTTCACTCCCAACACACTCATCGATGATTTGATGAATAAATGGAGTAGGATAGTTATATTTCAAGCATGTGTGATTGATGTCATGATAATTAACAAAAACTCATATTGTGACCTACTTTTTAGTAACATGTACGATGTTAGAAACCCAATTTGTTAATGGGATTGGATAGATGAAACTAGATTTTAAAAGCTTCTCAACCTCAACCTTAATCGCAACAGCCTTCTAGGAGGCACGGGACAAAGTCGTTGATGAACAGGCTTCACAATAGGATACGTAGGTATTTCATGCACCACAATAGCTGGATCAATACCAGGCATTTCCTCATATGATCAAGAAAACACATCGCGAAATTATTTGAAAAGATCAATGTAAATCCTGATCTCATCAGGAGAACAGGAAACCCCAATGTGAACATTCTCAACAATCCCAGGTTTAATGGAAATGTCGAGATGCATGGTTGCAGTAATTTCTTCCATATTACCTTCAGACAAGACTTCGTGCACCAAAACAGGTTTTTTAAGTGGATGCGTCGGGTTATGAGAAACGAAAGCTTCAAGACACGATGGAATTTCACTTAGGCTCGGAAGAAATGAAGAACGATGATGAATATCATTCCAAGGGGTTTCGTCAAGAGACATAACCTCAAAAATACTCTCGTCGGTGGGGAATGTCTCGTTCAAAGGATCTGGGGAACCCCAAAAACCAATCCAAGGAGATTTCTCATAAGTATCCAGGTTTATACTGAAAACAACATGACATTCTGAAGCAATCGTTGACGCTGAAACAATTTCATGGTAAGCATGTTCCAACGGACTTAGCGTTATGGAATCACCAAACGAATCAATCTGATTTGGAGAAGGAATAATCCAAGGATCTGTAGAGATGGAGATCATATTGATCAAGGAGAAATTTGGAGGTGGGAGAGAAAAAATTCCCATTAAAGCAGAATCTTTAAAAATACCTGCCCCCATGCCCTCATATGGGATGTCGGTATTTCCCACATATTGAACGTTGTTGTTCAAAGCACCAAAAGAGAAAAAAGAAAATTGGTCAACAATGACTATTTTTCCTTCATGAGGAAAATGGAGCACCCGATACAAAGAGGAAATCACACAAAACATGGAATGGGTCCAACTTCGCCTGAGAAGAAAGTTGTAATTAAGATTTGCGTCTACAACTTCCACTTCTAGCTCAACAGTCTTTCCTTCCAAAGTGATTGGAAAATTTGTGAGAATACCATATGGACGGGAGCCTCTACCATCAAAGGACTCCAAGGTGTTTAGGGACTGGTTAAGGGGTGGAAAACCAATGGCTTTCTAACATGAAATAGAAATGATGTAGGTGAAAGCACCTTCATTAATGACAGTCCAATGGATCGCCTTTCCTTTTATAATAAATTGAATCAGAAAAGAAATCTAATGAGGAAGACAAGGAACATGGTTTTCAAGAATGAAAATAATCAAACTAGAATCAGCAGGATCAATAGCTCCTATAGCAGATAACAATGATTTTCGCTGCATTGGAAATGTCTAGAGGACTTCCAAAGCGTACATCGTTGAAGGCGCTTGAGCTAGATCTTCGACAATACTGTAATGTTGTGCAACTCTAGTGTTCAGATTATAGGATGATTTCCGAAACACACCTTTTGGAGGTGGTCGGAGAACTGATTCATTATTAGGTCACTCAATATGGAGTGGACCAGAACTGGGTGGAGTAGAAGTAGAAGGTACATTAGTGGCTTCCTTCTCTACTATCTTCTTTGGAGGGGTTTGATAATAGTTCGATCGAGTAGTGACAGAGATGGGCAATGAACCCTCCATCATGAAAACTTGAGAACTAGGGGAGGTAGAGGATTTTGGTTGGTCTTAAATGATTCTGTTGAGATAGAAATGGTTCTTTCAAAATAGCTAAAGTCCCTTTCAACAAACGACTAACTTCAACACATCGGGGACAACCCTTGGTATAATGGTCTTCCTCATAAATGAGGCAAGGATATTTCAGATTTTTTTTGGAGGCATCATCAACAGACGATTTGGGAGGATCTTGTTTCTGGTTATTAGATCTGGCTTGCCTTTACCCTTTTACTTACCTTTCGAGGCTTTATCTACCATGGTAGACTGGATGGCATGGACCTCGGAGGTTTTACCAGAATTGGACAGCTTTTTCGAAGGATGATTAAAACTAGTATCTAAAACATATTTTTTCTTCACAAAAGCTTTGGCGAAAGTCTGAGACACTGATCCAATTATACCATCAACAAGTGGTGCATTGGGAGACTTTGAAGATGCCAGATCTAAAGATGGTGTTGGAGCATCAGGTAACATTTCATATAGCATGCCAGATTGGGAATAGACTAAGTCTAAACACTGAGCATGGGCAATAGCTTGGTCCTTGATAACACATCCACCCATTTCTATATATGCCTAAATTTTGTTTACGAATGATTTGGTGAACCATTCAGTTAACAACTCATTAGAAATTTTGAATTTAATGAGGCGACGCCGACATCTCCATTCATGGATATGATCAGAAATATGTGTCGGAGTATTTTGTTGTAGAGATGTGAGAAAATGGGTACCAGTTTCATAATGAACTAGCAATTGGAAATGGGTGAGGAAGGCCAAAGCCAAAGAGTTAAATTTGGAATAGATAGCTTGAGGCAACTTGATATACCATTTTGCGGCAACACCTATCAAGGTTTGCTGAAAGAGGTGGAGACAAATAGAATCGTCAACATAATAATTAGAAAACCATAAGTGATATGTCATCACATGGGCTTGATGGTCCTCTTTAGATTTTCCTTCGAACTTAGGGAAATCACTCGGAATTTTAGTAGGAACTGGAGACCATTAAGGTGAATGAAAAATGGTATCATTAGTAATCCTTGAGACATCATGCAGTTTCAATGTAGCTAAAAATGGAAATTTTGAAATAAAGGGCATGTAAGGCCTTTGAGGAGGCCCAACCTGTGGGTTCCAACCTTGTTGGTAAGGATTCTACCTCCAAAGCGGAGGATTTTGACCATAAGGGATTTGATTTTGCCCCCAATGAGGGGTGTTGATACTGCTGCAAAGGTTGCCCTTGCTAATGCAAAGTTTTCCCTTACTGTTGTAACAGTTGTTGGACAGTTCCTTAAGGGATGCCCTGTGGGTATTGGTAAGTTCCGAATGGGATTTAACCATATCCACTAGGAATTAGATATTGACCAGGTTGTAAATGAGTTCCTACTTGTGGAATATAGGGTGGATTTTTCAATGCTTGTGAACCATATGGGACATAATATTGTTGGAGTGGTATCTAGGCTATGTAAGGTTGTTGATACTAGATATTACCTAACTCGGATGGACCAACAGGGTTGGGAATACCACCAGGATAAGGTTGATTGATTCCAACCATGTGAGTTTGTGACCCACTCACATGGGTTCCACCTGACACTAGAGGAAAATTTTTATTTCCCCCCCCAGGCTGTGAATAAGGCGGTGGTACATTTTGTCCACTTGAATGAGGGACTGAGGAACTTGCGGATGCTTGAACTAAAATAGTGAGTTGTACCGGAATGGAAGGTTGAAATGACGGTAAAGGTTGTAATATGATCGTTGGTTGAATGGGAATTGGCGTGACAGCAGTTTGCACAGGAATTTGAGAGGTCACGTTTGGGATAAACGGACTAGTGGTAGGCATGGCATTGGATGAAAAAACTGGATTTTTGTATAAAGAGGAAGCACTGGGAGTTCCTGAAACTAATTGAGCTAAGGTTGTATAACCATGTGGAAGCATAGTCCCACTAGTTTCAGGAATTGTGTGAGACAGGACTCTTCCTATAAAAGGAAAGCCTTCTGGAGGAAAGTCATATTCTTTCTCTTCATCAACATGAGGAGTGTGGGTAGCGGAAACTTCTGGATGACCTTGAAGAGAGGTTGGAATCCACCTTTTGAATCCATGGGTTGAAACATCTCGTGAGGAGGAATCTGAGATGCACGATGGGATAACTTCAAAGGAACACCAAGTCAATCATAAGGATTGTAAGGATGCTAAGGAGATATCACAACATGATAAAATAATGGATTTGGAGGATATAACACAAACCTATGTGGACTCTTAGGCATTTCCAGATCAGACTCTTGAGGAGACAAGGAATTTGAAGGTGGTGGATGAGAAGCAAGGGGTTGGATGCTTGGGACAATCCCAAGTTCAAAGCCTTGAGCTTCAAGTGACTAAGGAAGTTTTGGATGAACTCCTTGTGAAGGAAGTTATGGATGAACTCCCTGTGAAGACCCTTCAGTATTAGACAATGAAGGGGAACTTTGGGGTGAACTCAATGGTTCAGCCACGATGACTTTCTACCAAGAGCAGAAGAAAAAGAGATGATTCATTGAGGGCCGATTTAAAATTTAAAATTTACAAGGAATTACTCAGTATTGGGCCAAGAAGCAACTGCATGGGTTTGAAATGTTATCGTTGGCAGTCAATTTTATTGAAATGAAACAACAAATAAATCAAAATGGGTAATAACTAGACAAGAGGGTTTACCAATTATCCTTGAGCCACAATATACACCCCAGTCAAAACCAAGGACTTAACGTACAACGGCCAATCTTCTCGAATGTTGTGTTTGATGTATCACGTTTACAAGGTGACTAACTTGTTTATCTTTGGCTAAAGGATATCAACCTAATGGGGTCTCCCAATATATACGCGATAGTACGGGGAGCACAAGTCTGTGTTAGCACTGTCTAATGCAGAACCATTCGATGAGAGCATCCCTATATACTTATCATATTGAAGTACCTCTGATATACTCGAAAGTACTAGCGAACCTTCTATATACTTCCATAATGGGACAGGATTTCACCCCCGGAATACATTACAGGCAGTTAGCGACAGCTGCTATGTTCAAAGACGTTGGAACATGTCTCTAGCCCAGACCTCTAAATATTTGTGTTAAGTGACAAATGCTCCTTAGGTTAATTGAGGTAAATTTTAAGTTTATCTTCAATTAAGTTTCAATTTTTATGGCTCAAGGATGTCACATGTTCCTAAATGAAATTAAATGATGAAAAGGAAACCTTTTCATTTGATGAAGGCTAAACCAACCAAAGGAAGAGAGGCAACCAAATAATGCATCAAACAAGAAAAATGCATCAATGCAAGTCTTCCAAATGTTAAATGTAAATAAAAAATCTAACCTTTCATTCCACTAACAAATGCAATGCCGAGATGCACTCTTACAGAAACAAAAATCACTTTCCTTTCACTAAGATGCAATAATAATTTTTCTTTCACTTTGATTTAAACAATGCAAACTAATGCAATGAGCAAAATAAAATGCAATCAACTCAATGAAAATGAAAATATCTTTCACTTTATGGTTTTGAATGCAAGAAATGTCTCAAAAACATGTAAATGACAAAATATTTCACTTTCTCTTTCTGAAACATAAGGATGAAAACAAGCACCGTCTTTCAATTCAACCAAAGAAAACAATTTGTAATTTATGCTTGACAATGGAACTAAAGCAATCTTCAAAGCATCTACATGAATTGACACTAATAAAAACAACTTCACACTAATGAACCAAAAGAGACTTGTAAAATATGTCCTGATTGTAGGAAGACTCTTGAACGGGAGCACTCAATCTCAGGAAGCAAACCAATCAATGAGTAGATGGTGACTTAGAAACCCTAGAAAGCAATCAAGCTTGAAACACACATTAACCAAATCAAGAGATAATTGCAGTCATACAAGCATAAAAACCAAGACAAATACATTGTAGGCACACTGGAAAATCACTGACAGAGGGAAAAAAGGCTGAGAACAAGAAGAAAACCCTAATTTTTCTAATCCTTTGGGATCATCGCGCCTATTATAGGCAAAAGGGTGATGCAAGAGTAATCAGTGTGGTTGTATTTAAAAAATTGGTGATGGCATCATGACTGTTAAGACTAAACCCGCGATGGCGAGCAAAATAAGGGAAAAAACTTCAAGACTAGTACAGACTGAGTGTCCCCAAGAAATAACTAGTAAGTTAAAAAAACTATAGAGAAGCAAACAAGCCAAAAAACTAATGGTTGGTCAAACTCATCATAGAATCAGGGTGAAGGATTGTATGGAAAGGGTTATATCTTCCCTAGTGGAGTCACCATTTTGTTGTCTATGCAATCCTCTCTATGCATAGAGATGATCCCTCTAGCCCAATGAGTGGGACTAGCAACCTATGTTACAATCTAATAGACACTTTCCTAAGTTACAATTGAAATAGTGAAGAGGAAGATGGCCTACCTCGTTCCGATGTTATGATATCCTGCTTTTTTGAAGACCTTGAATCTCTTGCGCCATGGGCTCGTTACTACTACTCAAAGTGTTTAAATTCCTGCACAAGAGATCAAGACACAATAAATCATACAAGTAAAAATAGCATAATCGAAAGTAACCTACTTAACCGGTCAAGGAGAATTAAGATAAATGATGCATTAACATACACATTAATGGAAAATGAACCAAAAGTTTTATATATTAATAGAATAAAGAAGGAATCATACAACCAAGCCTTGATGCCAATAATCTCTCCTTGAGTGAATGTCCAAGTCTGAGCTCAAGCTCTCGAAGCCAAATGAGTAGCATGTAGGCACAACCTCAGCATAAGGGTGCAAATATCCAAAGACCAACCATTTGGGAATGGGAGAAGATGAATATATAGGTAGGGAAAGGGAGTTAGGATCTCTCCAAATATAGGAGAAGGCCCTCATCTCAAGGAGGTATCTCATAGGGATAAGACCAAAAGTCCAAGTTGAGAGAACTTGACCTCATCCACGCCGAACAACCTCCAGCTCATTGTTCTAGAAGCCTCCATATCAATAAGATTATTTTCCTCTTTGGGAAAATTTCCTTGTAGGTATCATTGCCGGTATCCAAGAAAAAAGTGTGATGGCATTGCAGGGCTATTATAGTGCAACTAGCGACCATCGCAGCTTTCAGTCTCAGGAGAGCAATGATTCTAAAATTAGGGTTTTAGAGCCATTTCCTTCAAGGGAAGCTCAAGGCATTTTCCAATCATTGTTTTAGGGAGGATCTAAGTTGCATATCAGGATGAGTACATTACATGACGGTCATGTTTTGGGCACTTCAGGGTATGTCACGAGGAAGTGCAGGAGGTGTGACAAAATACTGTGTAATGCTTAAAGAGATAAACACACTGGTGCTCTCTTTTTCTTTAAAGGCCCCGCATGAAAAAATATGGTATCACAATGTGTTTATATAACATAACGCACCAGTGCATTTTTGTGTTATAAATGCACTGGAATTTGAATGAGATTCTCTTTTTTTTTAACATCAACCTGTGACAGTGCAATTATTGTAATTTTTTAAATCTGTTACTTATCAAAAAATTGACATATATATTATAACAATACTCATATAAATTAAGATTTGATTAGTGCATTTGTATATGATGTTTGGATTAATTCGTTATATTGTCATATTTTGCATCTCTTCATTATAATATTTAATCATCCATATATTTAATCAGTGGTGTAACATTTCACAGTGACATTGGATAGAACAATAGAATAAATCAAAATGTACTTTATTATATATCAATAAGAGGCTCTTTGTCATACGAAATTGGATTGTTACTGGTAACCCCTTATCTTTCAATTGGAACACTATCCATTAGATCAAATAAAATTTTTGATTTTCAAAAATAATTATTTCACAAAATACAACAGGTTACATTGATATCCAAATCAAACATCATGTTTCACTAGAATTGTTGTCAGTGCTTGAGCTACTTCCATGACTTGGGTTATTTGGAGGAATGTTTTGTTGATTGAATTGATTGTTTTTGACTTCTTGATCTTGCAATTCCATTTGCAAACATAAAAATGAAGTGTAATGATTGTATCTACATTAGTGAGAATAATGAAAACTGAAATAAATATTATACATCAATGTAAATCGAATAGTAGTGTACCATAGTAAGAAGTGACGGATGAACTGCACACATGGTTTCAAAACCAAGTCTCATGTTGTGTTGCGACAAGTCTACTGCTAGCGTAGTTCCATACTTTATTTCTTGCATGTTTTAAACCCCATTATAAATCATAGATTTTATATAAAGGATTTTTTTGTTCTATTAATTATAAACTCATAGAAGTAAAACGACATAGATACTTACAAATTTCACAATTAATTTTTGATATGCCAACATATACTCACAACCTTTATTGTGTCGAGAGGCACATTCTACAACCTAATATGACCATGGTGTGTAAGTATGTCACGTACACTTGAAAAATAATAAAAATAATTTCCACTAATGTCAGCCAAAAAATTAAATTGAATCTTAATTTGTATATAACTTGAATCTTGAAATTATATATAAATTTTTAATCCTATTAATATTAATATCAAATATAAATTTAATATTATTAAATTTAATAGCTTTAGATTGATACAATATTAAATTTAATATAATATAATATTTTTTATATTATAATATATATTAATATATCTTGATATATATTAAATCTAAATATATATGGAGGGAAGAACAAACATAGAGTGATAGAGGTGGAGAGATAGAGGTAGTGAAAGGGAGATATGGAGATAAAATGAAGGAGAGGGGAGAGGAGGAATGAAGAGAGGGAGAGAAAGAGAGGAGTGAGAGAGGAAGAGAAGGGTAAGAGAGAGAGGGAGACACAAAGATGGAGGGGTGAGAGAGGGGGTGAGAGAGAAGGAGAGAGGGAGGGAGATAGTGACAAGGTTGGAGGATAGAGAGAGAGTGAGAGAGAGAGATGGGGGGAGAGAGAGGGAGGGTAGGAGAGAGGAAGGACTAGAGAGAGAAGAGGAGAAGGGGAGTGTTACACAACATTTTGTCACTATCCCTATACTCCCCATCTATGATCCTGGAGGACCTCTATAGTGTACCCAACATGATTTCCTATCATGAAGAAACTCCCATTGTGTCCCTCTTCATGAGCAGAACAATTCTCTTTTGCATCATTTCCCAAAAATATTCTATTTATCCCAGTTTACAAGACCAACGCTAATGACCCATGTCCTCCTCGCGCCGATATGCAGGGATCACAACTATCCCTAGCGCCGATCGAATCGACTAAGCCCTTTCTCAGTCGCGTTGATCCTCTTTTGGAAATTTTTTTAAATATGGAGTCAAAACTTCGAGCTCTAGAAGCTTCGTAATGGAAATATGGTAAATGGTTAGGCTAGATGGAGTCAAGAAGGTCAATTTGGGCTCCTTTCCCCTATTAGGATGGAACTAATCCAAGAGATAAGGCCTTTTCCCATGAGAAAAAGAACCATCTCCTCTCCATCTAATCTATATAAACCTCTCTTCTTCCCAAGCACAAGTCAGTCCTAATTAAGTTATGGCTAAAGTTTTCGTTTTGGAGTAATCAACAAGTTACCCATAGCTTGTAGCTCTCTAGTTTGTATTTAAGGGAAAATTGTGAGTTTGGTTTGGTGTGAAGACTAAAGGGAAGAGCCTTGAGACTACTTTTGTTGGGGCTATTTGTTTGGTCAATTTAGTGTCCTAAATTTTTCTACATGAATTATCAATCCAGATATCATAAACTGATGAATTGTAGTGCACTATATGTGCTATATGACCCTTCTTACTTCAGTGTTTTTGAGTTTTAAGTTTTTTTGGGGGTTTTAATCCTTTAATCCCAAATGATGTACAATTTATTTAAAAAAAAAAACCTTAAATCTACTTCTTCTAAAGAAATGAAATGAGGACTAAAAGTGCTTAAAGTCAAATTTGGAAGTAAAGTTTAGTCAAGAAAAGGAAAATAAAGTTCCTATTTCTGCTCTTATTATTGTTTCTAAAACATGAACTAAAGGAACTTAAGAGTAATGTTGCAACTACTGTCTAATAAGCTTAATGAAATGTTAAAAGTGAAATTGCAGCTATCTATGGTGAAAACAAATCTCAAATGAAATACTGAAAATGAGATTACAACTACTGTTTAGTCTATTGCAAAATCAAAACTTAATGAAAAACTGAAAATGAAATTGCAACAAAACTAAATGAAAGTCTAAGACTTGAAAATGGAATTGCAACTAATCTACCATAAAAACTAAATGAAGTGCTTTGTTACTCTGCTACACAATTTTGGGAGAACAACCTCCTTGTGATAACATTTTGAGGAATTCCATACTTCATTGTTCTAAGAGAAACTAAATACAAAAATGCAGAAAAAGACTCATTACATAAGTGAAATATTCCACCACTTAGTTTAAGATGAACCATCAACTAGAAGGGCTTTTAGAAACATTCACCCACAATATGAGTCATTAAACTAATAATAAAATGACATAACAGTAAAGGCACTGATCAGTTTTAACTAACAACTTAAAGACTAATGAACAACAAATGAAATAAATTACTCTACACTACTGAACTCAACTTCAAGCTATTGATAAGAAACTAGAAAGAAATGAAACAAAATAACTATTATGTACTGAAATAAACTATTCTGTGTTAGTAAGAAGATGACAAAAACTGCATTATGAACAAGGTTAGAAAATGATTATAAACATTATGGAAAAACACAGTGAATTTACAGTTCAACTACTAAAGACAAAACAAAATGAAATGTAACCTTAACCAGCGCAGGGGCCCTCTGCAATTGCTCAGGTTATATGCACTTAATCAACACTCCTTTTATCACTTAGAATAAAAATTTTATGCATATAGTCCTTGGTCCTAGTTCAATGTCAAAGGTCTGTGTCATATGGTTTTCGTTTTATGTTTCATACTTAGGATTTGGAGTTTTAAAGGTTTTTGTTTTAAATTATACTCTAATCCTATTGGTTTTCCTCCACCATCATTGTGTTATAAGCCATGTCTTGTCTTATCCTATTCATCGAGTCTTTTCGTGATTTCGCAGCGTAATCTCCTATTGGCCAGTTTCGCAGGGTAATCATTGTTCAGTCATTTCGCAGCGCGTTATCTTTAAGCCATTTCGCAGTGCATTATTAGAATTTTAAACTAACCGTGCTGCAAAATCGCGGATTCGTGCATTTCGCAGCGAATCTTTCCTAAAGTGTCAAGTCTGTTAATGAGTCACCAATTCTGTCCTCTCATGTCAGTTTTTGTGTACCTCCCGTAGCATGTCTAAGCGCTCATTAGTCATCACTCCACCAATAGATTTGATGAAACGCTCAGAAATATCATTCCGATGGATTGTACCGTGCATGGATCTTGATGATGATCGTGAGTGTTACATAAGTGACAAGCTTATCGGATGATGTATTTGAGTTTTCAAGCGAGGCTGTTTTCAAGCGAGCCTGATTACAAGCAAGCCCGAGTTAAAAAGAACTGAACCGCTATTTCAACTGAAGCTGTTGGTCATTGTGAGTGTAAAGATTTCAAAAAGCAAATGGAGAGGAAAGAACACAGATCTGGAAAATGCCAGAGGACCGAACCTGAAGGTTTAGACATAGCATTGAGGGATGAAGGCGTGAAAAAAGCATTCAAAGATGCCGGGTGCTGGAACTTCTGTAAAAAGCTGCAAGGAGGACATGCGCAGGTAACCAAAGAGTTTGCTTTGAACTTCACCGGTTTAAATTCAAAAATAGCTATGTTGGAAGTTCAAGTGTCTCCGGAGGCAATAGCTGCTGTAACAGAAATCCCAAGAGGGCAGCAAGAATGGTTTAAGAACTTTAAATTTGATATGAATCCATGTAAAGAGTTCTTAAAAGAGGCATATGTGAATGAAGACCTAACAAAAGCAGTGCCCATAAACTATGTTAAGGAGCATTATGCCCTTCTTCTCACCTGCATTCAGAAATACTTGACATGTGAAGGAAGATACAATAAGGTCTACTCTTATCATTTCAAGTTGCTTTTACATTTCACTGGGAAGGCTTCCATAGATATTCCTTTTTACTTATTTCGCAGTCTAAGTAAAATGTGTGATAAGGTACAGCTGAGAAAAGAGGATTGCGAGACTTCTTTATTTCACCATGGTTTGATTAAATTGTTGGTTTTAGATGGCCTCCAGAAGATAGGCAGAGACTGGAATTCGTTCATCTTCATGGCTAGATTCCAAAGCAAAACTGGCCTTACTCCACAACCAGTCAGAGAACAACCAGTCAAAGAACTCACAATAGCTGAGCTTCAGAAGGAGGCCGGAGCTAAAAAGTAAACCAAGTCACAGCTTAAAAAACCAGTGAAGCCACTGATCATTAAAGAACAACCTCAGCAAGCAACAAAAGAAAAGACTCAGGATGAGAAGACTGTAGCTGAAACAAGCAGAGCTGAAGCAGTTTCAAGAGTAAGGACAAGAAGCCAAGTAAGAAAAGAAAAACGTAAAGCCTTAGCTGTTGAAGAAAGCCCAGTATCTAAGGCAAGCCTGAATGATTTATTGGAAGCCATTGAGTTTGAGCAAATTGAACCAGTGCATATTGATTTGACACAGTCATCACCAGAAAGTACCAAGAAGCCTAAGGCCTCAAAAAGGCTGAATTTTGATGAACCTGGTGAAGAATTCATCTTCAAACCCAGAAGACCTATTACAAGGAAACAAGTAAAGGAAGCTGAGAAATTGCCCAGAACAGAGGAAGCCAAGGAATTGCCTAGAACAGAGAAGGCAGAGAAAATTAAGCAAAAAGACACCAACAGAACAGTCATCATATCTCAAGGGGGAAATATTATAGCTATAAAGAATCAGTTATAAGCAACTAAACATGAGATTGCTCAGGTGAAGAATGCCACTAGGGAGTCTGCAGTCAGATATGCAAATTATCGTAAAGCTGTATTGAAAGGAAGTGAAAACTTAGTAAACCAGGTGGATTCAGTAGCCGATGTTTACACATGGACAATACCTACCATTAAAGAGGCCAAACTCCTCAGAAAGATAAACATGCATCTAAGAGCTGAGAATAAAGCTATGAGAAAGAAAGTGGAAGACTTGAAGGCACAGCTAGGCCAGTTAGCTGCTGAATGAAATTGTTGTTCAAAGAAAGGTTTTGTTCCAAATTTTGTTAAATTTTGCTTAGTTTTATTGTTTTAAAGACATGTAGATCCCTGCTATATATATCCAAGGTCAAAAGAAGTTTTTGCAATCAAATGTCTGGGCAATAAATATCTCAGGGAAAAGACAAGTTGTTTAAACAATTCAGCAGTTTCGTAGCGCGCTACGAAACTGCTGTACGTGTTGATTTTAAATGCAGACAAACAGTTTGGTAAAATGATCGGGAATTTTCTAAAGGAAACACCTGAAGGACATGTAAGAGACCAAATGAAGCTATCACAGCAATTCAGATCAAGACAGGTGTACCCTTAAAAAAGGTGAAATGTTTTGACTCAAGTTTAAAGTTTCTGTTATAAAGCCACTTTATTATAGGTCATTAGGGTTTTGAATGAGTTACATACGAAGGATTTTGGCCTGCACACTTGCCCATCGACGAAGTCTCCAACACATCAGGAATATGGTGGTGCTCTATATTTTTGGGTTATTAAAAGGGCTAAAAACATGCTGCTGTATATTCGAAGTTATGGAGGACTAGAACCGAAAAGCAAGGGATACATCACTGAGCAGTTAAGGTATTCAGCATCCGAGGCTAACATAGAGCTTTAAATACTCATCTCAGCCATCTCAGCCAAACTGCAAGGAGTCCAAGTGTCAAAGAACAAGAAGGAATCATTCTACGAAGAAGATAGAGTTAGAGTCATAGTCAAATTAGAACTCTTTAGAACTCCAGTTAGCATTAATTGTATTTAATAGTTTGTTGTAAAGCAGATAGGTGTCATCATAGGCAGAATTCGAGTTCCCCTCATGTTGGAGGAGGAAGCTTGAAGTAGTTAGAATAAGGATTTTCTATATATAGCTGGAACATCTATGTAATGGGGGTTGGATATTTGATAAAACAGAGTATTGTTTTGGCTTGTGTAAAAACTCAGTTTCAGTAATATAATTTGCTGCTTTTCTTCTCAGGATTCATACAGTATTTCTATGTTCAAGATGTGTGGTTTTACTTTGTCCTTGATGTTTTTACAGTTGTATAAATACACAATCACTCAGAATTCACTTATGCTGCTCTGATTTCCTGTGTGTACTTGTAAACTGTGGTTTTCTATGAGTTGTGTTTTGAGCATCTAAATGCCACATGCCCTGACTTCTATGTAAAAGCAGTGTCATTGTTTACTGAAGTATGATTGACTCCATAAGCCCAATGGAAACCTATGTAATGTTTGTCCAGCCTTCATATTTGTTAAGTTTACTTCACAAGAGTTAGCCATCTTACTAATAGTCAAAATCAATAACCTTTTGAGAGAGCCCTCTCAGGCTAAGGAGGCTAAGCCTTAGTCAAAAGATTGGTCTGAAATAGTTACACAAGGTCTACCTGATCAGCAGCCTTTCAGAGCTTGATTTTGTGATAACAACTCCAACAAACGCTTTCAGGTATCCATGAAACACACTGTCTTTATATTGAAAACAGAGAATCAGTTCTCAAAACTATAGAGCGATAATCTGAACTTAACACATAAGCAAAATCAAACTTGTTCTGCGTTCTTCACATAGGTATTTATAGAGAAATTATACAATTGCTTTAAGGAGAAAAATAAGCTACAACAAAACACGTAGGCAGACAGGTACACAGAATCTTCTTCCTTAGTTGTTGGAGACATAAATCTATGGTAATGGCTATTGGATTTTGTTTGCAAAAGTGGCTGATGAAGTCCGTGGCCTCAGGAAACTGCTTAGGATCCCATCACTGAGAAACGTGTACAAAACAGAGTCCTGTTTGCCTTAGGTTTCTATGTTTGACTTCCCTTTGACCAGAGTCTTCCTTGTCGATCTAGGCCCAGTGAATAGGACACGATCCATGCCCTGATGTTTTCCAAGCTGCCCATGTAGTCATTTTCCCCTCTTGACACCTGGAACCTGCAAAAGCGTGGAGGTAGCTGTAGAACAGTCGATTAATTACAGAATGTGGCTGTGTTCCATAGCTAAAAGACAAAAACTTATTCAAACAACAAACATAAAAGTATAACATGTAAATCACTAAAATGTTCTCCTTGAGGCAATGTATAATGGTTATTGATGATGAGGATGCATTTTTCAAAGAAGAATGGATGAGAAAAGTTGCTAAGGAAAGGGCAGTTTTGGAGCTCAACATACCCCCACTGCAAGACTATTGCATGTCCCCATGCAATCAAAATTGTGAACTTCCTCCTCCTACTACATTTGTTCTGAGACTTCAGCCAAAACATCCAACCTCTTCTTGCTTTTCTTTGCACCAACTGCCATCCTTGGCTTCCTCATGAGAAATCTGTACTTGAGGTTAATAAGTGCCCTGTTTAGCTTCTTATTCTTCCTTTTTAGTTTTCTGTTCTTCTTGTGCCATAAACCCAAGTGAAGCATAGTGTTATCATGGATAATCTTATCCAACTTGTTCTGTTCTTTTAAGGCTTCATTTTCTCTTTGGATGTGCCTATTTAGAACTTCTAGCTCATAGATCTCCTGCTTAAGGGAGCTAGTTAAAGTTTCTTGTGAGGTGGTAGGCTGCTCGGGATTACCTGAATTCCCTGGGTCTACTGTTGTACTCTTTTTCTCCAATGACTCTATGAGTCATAAATTTGTTGTTGGATAGGATCAATGCCAGGAGAGGCTCTTCTTGGGCTGTTCTCAAAGTTTTGTGGAGGAGAGTTTTGTGGGCTTTGTTCATATGAAATATTGTCATGGGATTGAATCAGAGTTTCTTCCTCCAAATTTATAAATTGGGCCTCTTTTGATTTTGTCTTATTCACTTTTCCCCTGAGCCTAGAACTCCTCCTCAAGTTTTGGGAGCCTATGATCTCTTCTTTTGTAACCTATTTCCTCTTTCCTTTCTCTTTATCCTTCTTGATTTGTTCTCTGATTTTGATTAATCTCTTAGAAAGCAGTTGTTCATCCTCCTTAGGTAATGAAGGTTCAGGAATATCCCTATGGATTTCTTCAACTTTTTCTTTCATTTTTCTCCTCTACTTAGTTTGCTTTCTGATCTCTGTTAATTTCTCAAAGATTGGTTCTTCTTCATCGTTTTTCTGTGCTGAAGTTTCAGGGGTGCTTTGAATGGTGAGACTGGTCTTCCTTCTCCTACTTCTTTTTACAGGACTTCCCTCAGGTAATTCTGGAGCATCTTGGAAGAAGTTTCTTACCAAAAATTCCTCCCATGTGTCCCCTACACTTCTCAAATGAAATTCAACTAAAATCTTCACTAGTCCATGGTGATATAGAGTAGTTTCTATTGATTCAACTTTCTTCTGAACATTAGTTGCCATTCTTCTCAAACTATTCAACAAGAAAATGGTAGATTGAGGGTTCCATCTTCTAGAAAATTCATTAACAGTCATATATGATATACATACATAGAACCAAACCTCCCTTCGCATGTAATAAAATTTTGAAAAATTAACAACATGCTACTCCATTTGTTTTTAAGTGCAGAGATTGGAATCCCTTTTCTAAAAACTGAAGTGTCCATACCTAGATTTTTAAGAATGACCTTCCAGGATTCATCATGAAACTCTTTGTTCTTAAACCACCTTTCTCCTAGCCTTGGGAGTTCTGTTGCTTCAGCTATAAAGGACTCGGTAACTATAAATTTGATGTCACCTATTTCCACGTCCATTCCATCAAATGACCCGGCAAAGGATTTGGCGATTTTTTTATGGTAACCATTGGATTTTTCAGTAAAACTCAACCAACTAGCCTTTTGTAACATTCCACTTAGTTGCGGATAACCCTCCATGTACTTCAACCCTATGGGTTCATTTCTAACAATGAGCCCCATCACCTCTGTTCTCGGCTACTCTTCAAAATTCCCTTCACTGTCTGAGAAATGGAGTGACTGCGTAAAGAGGACTGTGTATACGAAAATGGAGCAACTAGTATATAGAAACAAAATGACTATGGATATGGAAATGGGATGACAGAGTATATGGAAGCAAGTTGACTGTGAATATAAAATAAAACGACTGTATATATGGAAACAGGGTAGCTATATATGTAAATTGTGTGGAAAATGAAATGACTGTATGCACAAAGTATACGAAAACAGAGTGACTGTATGCACAAAGTATACAAAAACAGAGTGACTGTATGCACAAAGTATACAAAAACCGAGTGATTGTATGCACAAAAAGGCTGTGGAAGTATGAGATAAAAACTTAGTGTAATAAATGACACGTGGTTTTCAAGAGTCGTATACAAATAGGTCATGTCGTTAATATAACCATTAACAGGTGTGGCTATATAATTTCGGTTAAGTACGAGTCATGGAGTTTAAAATGGAGATTAGTTATGAAGGCATCATTAGAACATTTGGCATTGAAGACGAAAGGTATGGCAGAGTAATCGTGGTAGTCAAATCACATAATGATTAATCAAGGAGACATATGATCATACAAATTATATAAACTTATGTTTTTGTATTTCTTTTTGAAATAAGTTTTTATTTTTACCTTTGGAACCTTACCTTTCGCTTTCTAATATCTTGGTGTTTGCTTCCATAGGTGCTTTAGATATGATTGGTCTTCAAAGTTGTTTTCTCTTCAATTACCTACATATAAGATTTTATTATGAACTAGCCTCTTTGTGCTTGGACTGATAATCAAACTGTTGCTGCAAAATCATATTAGCTACAGAACAAGATCAGCTACGGAACAGGACCAGCTACAGAATGTGGAAACAACTGCAGAATGTAAAACAGAGAGTAAAATATGGCTTATGAATGAATGAAATGGAAATGGTTGTATGAGTGAAAATATGACAAGATGATAAATGAAAATGGAGATGAAAGAAATGCTGGAGAAGAAAAATTTATTGGTGGAATATGGCAATGGAGTGAAGTGAAATTTGCAAAAGTAAAACAGAGTGAAATGAGATAAGACAATGAATTTTGCAGAATGCATAATGAGTCACCATTTTTTTTAGAAAAGAAATGGAAAATATAGGGTGTCAGAGTCTTCTGATTTTCACCCTGTATTTTCTGTATAAGCATGCCAATTAGTGATTAGTTTTTATCCTTATACAATATTTATTTATTTATTTTTATTTTTTTATTTTTTTATCCTAAATAGGAAAAGCAAAGACTAAGTTGGTGGAGAAGAAGGATTCTTCTTCACCAACTTCATTTTAGAATTGTTCTGAAAGATCTTGATGAACTCTTCCTTTGAGATTAGTTTTTGATAAATTTTCAATCTATGACCATTCATAAGGAGAGGAGTTTGAATTTCATTTATTTTTCTCATCCTTACTCTCCATTACTGAAAACTTTTTCAATCTCATATGGCCCAAGCCAATGAGTTTGAAACTTCCCTTGAAAATTTTTAAACTTTGAATCAAATAATAGTGCCCAATCTCCCTCTTGAAACTTCTTGTCCTTGATGTATTTATCATGCCATTTAACCCTCTGTTGCTGGACTAGACCAATCATTTGAACAGCTTCTTGTTTGATTTCATCAAGCTCATTTAATTGCTCCAGTCTATGTCTTTGAGCTTCTGATAAATCCATCACCAACTGAACTGCCATCTTGAAAGTTTTGACTTGGAACTCTATAGGGAACAGGACTTGTTTCCCATAAGCAATTTCATAGGGTGTATGTCCCATTGTGTTCCTCCATGTAGTTCTATAGGCCCATAAGGCTTTAGGAAACCTTTCTGCCCAATCTCTTCTATGTAGATGCACAGTCTTGGTGACGATTCCTTCAATCACTTTATTTGTAGACTCCACTTGACCATTTGCTTGTGGATGATATGGAGTAGATTTCCTATGCTTGATCTTGTATTGCTCCATAATACTTTCCATCATGTTGGATGTGAATTGAGATCCATGATCTGTCACAATTTCTCTTGGAACACCAAAGCGAGTAAAGATATCCTCAAAAAGAAAACTAATTACAGATTTTTTGTTAGCAAAAAGTAATTCTTTGGCCTCTACCCATTTGGTGACATAATCAGTACATACCAATATATACTTTTTCTACTTGGATGGAGGATTAATAGGTCCAATAAATTCTAAAGCCCATTTTTCAAAGGTTCGATAAGTACCTAAGTTTGTAATGGAATTTCATTTGAGGGAGAAGGTTTCCTTACCCTTTGGTAGTTGTCGCACCTCCTGACATATTCTTTAACATCTTTAAATATGGGTGGCCAACAATATCCTAAAGAAAGGATTTTATAGGCTATCCTCTTGTCAGCAAAGTGTCCACCACATGGCTCATCCTGACATGCTTTGAGAATATGAGGCATTTCATCTTCCTTGACACACCTTCTAATCATAAGATTTGGCCATGTTTTATACAATTCGTTAGTGATCCATGAATATCTTGCACTTTCTTGAATAATCCTTCTTTTCTCTCTAGGAAACAAATGTGAAGGTAACTTCCCTGTAACCAAGTAGTTAGCAACATCACCAAACCAAGGAGTTTGAGTAGTTAATGCAAAGAGATATTCATTAGGAAACCAATATTCAACTGGAGAGTATTCTTTGATATTTTGAATCCTAGACAAGAAATCAACAACTGTGTTTTGTTTTCCTGGCCTATCTAGCACAGTAATATTGAATTCTTCCAAATTTAAAAGCCATATTGTAACTCTGCCATTAGTAATAGGTTTATTCATCAAATATCTAATTGCAGAGTGATCTGTATGAAAAAAGGTTTCATAGCCTGTTATATAGTGTCTGAACTTGTTAATTTCATGAACAATAGCTAAGAATTCTTTTTCAACCACAGTGTAATTCAACTCAGTGGGAGTCAAATTCTTACTTGTATAGTAAATGGCATAAGGTATCAAATATTTTTGTCCCAATACAGCTCCTAGAGTTGTATCTGAAGCATCTGTAGAAATATGGAAAGGAAGTTTCCAATTTGGTCCTTTTAAAATAGGTGCTTCAGATATTTTTGCTTTCAAGGTTTCAAATGCTATTTCTCAATCAGGATTCCACTTGAATTCACAATCTTTTGTAAGCAATTTGAAGAGTGGAGATGTTATTTTAGTGAATTTTTCTATAAATCTTCTATAGTATCCTATAAATCCTAGAAAACTTCTAACATCCCTTTGGCAACTTGGAATTGATAACTTAGAGATGACTTCAACTTTAGACTTGTCAACTTTAATCCCATCTCCTGAAATATGATGTCCTAAAGC
Source organism: Pinus tabuliformis (assembly GCA_031772625.1). Taxonomy (NCBI): domain Eukaryota; kingdom Viridiplantae; phylum Streptophyta; class Pinopsida; order Pinales; family Pinaceae; genus Pinus; species Pinus tabuliformis. The sequence continues at coordinate 1,127,592,422 of CM062818.1, forward strand.
AATACCTTCTATAAACATCATAAAGCATTTTTCATGGCTTAGTGAAAGGTTTGTTTCTTTACATCTTTTAAGGGATTTTTATAAATTTTCCAAAGCTTCTTCAAATGTGTTTCCATAGACTGTAAAATCATCCATATATACCTCTACACAATCATGTATTAGATAAGAAAAAATTCCTAGTACTGCTCTTTGGAATGTTGCAGGTGCATTACATAACCCAAAAGGAAGTACTCGGTAGGAAAAATTTACCCATGGACAAGTAAATGTGGTTTTATCCTAATCCTTAGGTGCTACCTGAATTTGATTATAACCACTAAAACCATCCAAGAATGAGAAATACTTCTTACCTGCTAATGTATTTAAGACCTGATCTATAAAGGGCAAAGGAAAGTGATCTTTCAAGGTTTCTTTATTCAATTCTAGAAATCAATGCACACCCTCCATTTACCATTCTTTTTAGGCACTATTACCAAAGGAGAAACCCATTAGCTATCCGAATTTGGGTAAATGAAGTTTACATTGAGTAATTTTTGGAGCTCTTCTTTCACAATTTCCCTAATGTTTGGATTCATTCTTCTCTGAGGTTTTCTGATTGGTCTACTGTTTTCCTCAATATAGATATGATGGATACAAGTCTTAGGATCAATACCTTTCATGTCAGTGTACTCCCATCCAAATGTAGCAGAATGTTTTTGTAATGTTTTGGTTAGCTCTTCTTGTTGTAGTTTCTCCAAGTTCTTGTTTATGTTCAATGTCCTAACTGGAAAAATTTCAATTGTAGAGCTACCAAACTCTTCCATAGAATAGAGAGACATCTGCCTAGATGACAAGTATTCAACACTAGATTTTTCTTGGAATTGTGCATGATCATATTCTGAAGATGTTTCAAAATTTACCAATGTGTTCAAAATTTGACTATATTCACTAATTTCTGACATAGTAAAGAGAGGTTGAATATCATCTTCATCATCAATCCATTCTTTGTCATCTATTTCTGTTATTGCTTTTGCTGGAGGATACAAAGTAAATTTCTTTGTTGAATTACCATCAGAAATATACATGTCACCAGATCTACAACTAATAAAAGCATCAGTTGTGGCCAGCCAAGGTCTTCCTAATATGAGTGGGTGTCCACCTAGATTATTCTTGGGGGTTAAAATCATGAAATCAACAGGATATTCCCAAGAATATAAGGAGATTGAAATATCTTCTAGTACACCATCTGGTTTGATTACTGATCTATCTGCAAGTTGCAGTAAGGTAGGTGTGTAAAGAAGGTTAGGAAGTTTACGTTGCTCCATAGTTTGTCTACTCATAATGTTTATTGTTGCCCCTAATTCAATCAATGTATTTGGAATTTCAATTCCATTTATATGTGTCTTGACAATTGGACTTCTTGGATCCACATATTTTTGCATGGCACTCTTTCCCATCATGATGTCTGCTATCTTTCCTACCAAGTGGATTCTTTTTGTTTCTCTTGGTTTTCTTCCTAGTCTTTTAATGCTCAACTCCTTTATTGTCTTGGCTAGAATTGGAATTTCTCTAATGGCTTGTAACAAAGGAATTTTGATACAGAAATTCTTCAATTCATCTAGAAATTCATAATTGGACAACAAGATTTGTTTCTCTACCCCTCTATCAATTTGTAATCTCTTAGGAAAAGGAGGTGTAGAAGTAGATACTGGTTGCTCAATGACAGGAGTTGTGTTTATTTATTATTTTTGTTTTCATTTTTCGATGTTTTGGTTTTGGATGGATGTTTCCTCAAAACTTTTATTGAATTTTAGAGAGTCTTCCTCAGAGTTATCTTGTTCTTGAATGACTATATAAGGTTTTTCATTTTTTAATATCCTACCAAATTTAAGTTGAACATCATTAAGAACTAGAGGAGTAATCATGTAAGTTGGAAATTGTTGTCCTTCTACCATATAAGCATTTTGAGGGTTTTTATTATTGGGGTTTGGCAATGGTTGTGTGGGTAGCTGATTTGGTTTTTGTTGAAATGGGAGTAAGAGTTGAGGATTTTGACTTTGTTGTGGAGGTTGTTGTGGAAAGGGTAATGAAAGTTGAGGGTTCTGATTTTGAAGTTGTGGTTGCTGATTTTGCTGTTGATTTTGTGGGAGAGGATAATTTTGATAGGATGGAGGGTATTGATAATATTGAGAAAATATCCCATAAGGGTTTTGTACCGCTTGTGTCCACGGTTGAGATTGATATTGAGATTGAGGTTGAGGCCAAGGTTGCTACCAAGAATTCCAATTTGGTGGGGGTTGAAGATACATTGGATTGTTAAATCCTTGATTTTGTGGCCCCTGCCAAGGTCTTCTTGCAACAAAACAAAGAGGTTCTGCAGAATTTGGGACTGTTTCCTCTTGAAAGACAACCTTAAGACCTGGGATTGAGGGACAACCCTTGGTCTCATGACTTTCTGAACAAATCATACAAGTTTATACAATTTTTGCATCTAAAGGGCATTCCCTTAGATCATGTTTCTTTCTGCATTTTGGACAAAATTGGCTAAAGCATCAGCCTCTATTTTCTGCTTATTTTGAATTTTAAGGGTGTCTAGCTGCTCACTAAAGCTCCCTAAAATGTCATTTTTAAACTCATCAAGCATATTGCCAATTTCTTCCCTACTTACAGATCTAGTTGTAGATTTGTTTGTTATAACAAGAGAAGGATCTCTTGGCCCTTTCCCTATTTTAGATTTATCTCTTGAGAGATGAACACATAGTTCTGCTATGTCACTCAATGGAAGTTGAGAGATATCTCCCTTCCCCATCATGTTAAGGATATCTATCCACTCATCTCTAATGGCCTTTAACAAAAGAGATTTCAAAGTTTCTTCATCTAAATTGTTCATCTTTTCTCTTTTCAAATTATAGTCGAATCTCTCAAACAAATCCTCTAAGTTTTCATCTTCTTTTTGCATCATTTTGAACACATCATCTTTATGATTGGTAGGCATACAATAATCCAAGTATCTATCCAAAAATGCTTGTTTCATATCATTCCATGTTCTAATGGATTGAGTGACTAACCCCATAAACCATTTCAAAGTAGCACCTTTTAGTGCTGAAGGGGAAAATTTGAGTTTTTGAGAGTCTTCTAAATAGTCATAAGTTCTGCATAAGACTTTCGGGATCCTCACTTCTCAACCCATAAATTTTGGGAGGACATATGATGAGATGTTTTTCATTGTGGTATGTGTTTCCTCATCCACTATAGGGAATCCAAATGAGTTATCTACTTCTCTATTTCCTCTGCCTCCTCCATTATTACCTCTACCTCCTCCATTGTTTCCTCTACCTCTCACTCTACCTCCTCCTCCAAATAGTGAAAATTCTCCATCACGTTCTTCTTCTGTCATTATAGTTTCTTTAGAGTCAGTATAGGGCTCAACCTACAAGGTTATTCCATCTTCCTCTATTTCTTCTATTAATGGACTGTGAGAGAGAGTTTCTACTTCTTCTTCTTCACTAGGTATTCCTACTTCTTCAACTACAATAGGCTCCCCTGTAAAGGTGAAAAAGGTCTTCTCTCCTAGATCTGTTTTAGTAGATGAAGTAGGAGAATCTTCTAATTGAATTTCTGCCCCTTGAATTCCAGGAATCCTATGGCTGGGAGTATGAGTCTAGGATGGAGGTGTGTCTTTTCTAACTCTTGGTGGAGTAGGTGGAGTTGTAGGAATTGAACTTCCACCCTTAGCTATAAATCTACCCCTAGAGTCTCTTTCTCTATGCATGTCATTGTTTTGTTTTGTTGTTTTTGTTGTGTTTTTTTTTATGAATGTAAGAGATAAGGCTACCTAGTTACGCTTCCCCAACAATGGAGCCAAAATGTTTGGTCAATTTAGTGTCCTAAATTGGTCTACATAAATTATCAATCTGGGTATCGTAAACTGATGAAGTGTAATGCACTATATGTTCTAGATGGCCCTTCTTACTTCAGTGTTTTTGAGTTTTAAGTTGTTTTGGGGTTTTTAATCCTTTAATCCCTAATGATGACAATGTGTTTAACAAAAATCTTAAATATACTTCTACTAAAGAAATGAAATGAGGACTAAGAGTGATTAAAGTCAGATTTGGAAGTAATGTTTAGTCAAGAAAAGGAAAACAGAGTTCATATTTCTGCTCTTATTATTGTTTCCAAAACATGAACTAAAGGAACTTAAGAGTAAAGTTGCAACTATTGTCTAATCAACTTAATGAAATGTTAAAAGTCAAATTGCAGCTATCTATGATGAAAACAAAATGTTGGAAATAATACTGAGAGGGGGGGTGAATCAGTATTATCAGATTAATCAAACTTTTCAAATGCCCAAAACATATACGCTACTTCAGTTAAGTGAACCAGCGTGTACACGCTACTGTGACGAAGTAAAACAGCGTATAAGCAGAAAACTCACAATTTAGTTGGCTTATTCTTCAATTAAGTGCATCAGGACATTATTCATCATATTAACAGTAAACATGTGCAGTATAACAGAACAGATAAAAAGCCACACACATGAACACCAAGATATAAGGTGGAAACCCAATGTGGGTGAAAACCACCTGCTGCAAGTTGTCTCTATCTTTCTTAATATGAAACTTCAGTTTACAATCTTTTGTACTGGTGCAGCCTTATACCAGTACGCAGGCTACAACCTGCAGAAGGCTTCAACCTTCTCTCGTTCTCCAAACTTCCTTGGAAGGGAGCTCCAACCCCCTTTTGCTTTTGTACTAGCCAAGATACTAGTACGTAGGTGCTGACCTACAATCTTCCTTCTTCCAGGTATCACTTTTCATACATTTTCAGACTTGGATATTCCTGAAGCACAACATTACAATCTGAAGACCACAATTCATTCAATTTTCACAACAGATCATTGAAGCATAAAACAACCAACTTTGAATCACTGAACCACTGAACCCTGTCAATCACCAGTTACCAGAACACAGAGCAGACTACAGAACTCTGTAATAACAGTCAGATCCCACTGTAAACCCAAATCAAGCTTCAAAAGATATACGCTACTTTAATGAGCAGAAACCGCGTATACACGCGCTTTTACCGAAGCCAACCTGCGTACAGATCTAAAAATAAACTTTCTCAACTTGCAGCTGTACCAGATATTAGTTAGACTCAGAACGTACCATTGCGACAATATGCAGATCTAGAAATACGCATAATCAACCATAACATGATAGTGCATTTCAAACCATTTGATCCCGATCTCTCCTTAGATCTAGTTCTCCATCAACCGATGAGATCTCTCCTTAGCTCAGATCAACCAACTTAGAACCTGCATATCAGATCTCTTTCTCTCTTAGATATTCATGCCTTGTCGAAAGATGATCTTTGCCTAATGATCTTCTTCTCCTTATATAGCCTTAGGCCTTTCTCAATACCAAGAGCCAAAACCATAGTAACACAATACCATCAACTTTAAAACTAGGGATCGACACGCCCGTCGAGACATAATGGTCCGAAATCATAGGCACAACTTCCAAGGTCTAACCACCATGAACCAAAGGAACCTTTCCACATACACGCGCTTTTTCTGAATCTAACTTGCGTGTACACGCGACTTGGGCTTAACGAAAGAGCGTGTATGAGCTTTCTTGCCAGGCTGTACTGAGATCTGTCTTCTGATTGAGTTGCCATCACCTGTACTAACCTTTGAGCACCTGTACCATCCACTGAGTGAGTTGCCATCAAGGACAACACTTGAACCATAATGCCAACAATCTCCCCCTTTGGACTTGATGGCAACCACCACACCAAGTCACTCTCCCCCTTTGACATCAAGGGCAAAGGGAGGACCAAGATATTCTCTTCCTTGGTAATCCTTCTGCTGTCCATACTGCTGTCCATACTCCCCCTGAGTACATGCTGAAATCTCCAAGTGTGCTCCCCCTTTGTGAATGCCAAAGAGTACCAATCTATCCATCCTGCTCACCAAGTGCTGTTCATGCTCCCCTTGACTGTAGGCAAGATCTGCAAAAGATGTTCTTCAAGAAGAACATGACTCTATACATCATAAAAGACCTTCCTATCACCAAAGACTCATACATACATCCATTTCTCAACTAAGTGAGGATATACAAAAAAAATGACTCATCCACCCAACCAAGTGGGGATACATCAATATTGACTCATCCACCTAACCATGATAATACATGAACATTTCATCATTCATCCCAGGCATAGTGGGGAAACCAACAAAGGCCGTTACATGACCTTGACACCATAAAAGAGACAAGAGAGATACATGACATAGAGACAACAGATCTAGACCAAGACTTAGGAAAGACATCAGCAGCATCTGATAAACATCTTGTTAGATCAGCAACTAGAATTTCTTTCTGAGCTCCTTCTCCTGAAACCAACAACCAAAACATCTGAATGCCAACAATGCTTTATGAGACTTTTGAGCTGCTCCCCCTGAACCTGTGCCTGTTGCACTCCCTGAAACTGTGCCTGAATAATTCTGACATTCCTATTGCTGTTCAGAACTTCAGAGTTTTCCCTTGCTGTTCAGAACTTCATATACGCGTTTTCTCCTGTATAAAACAGCGTATGTACGCGGATATTCTTTCTGCAACAAGCGTCCAGCATACACGCGACTTTCCCACCATGAATCCGCGTGTATACGCTAATATTACTTCCGTAACCTGCGTATACCAACTTTTCTGTAGAACAAACAAATTTCAACAACAGGATGAAGCATTAACTACTCCCAGCTTTTGTCTGAGATATTCAAAAGTTTCCCTGGGCAGTGGTTTTGTGAGAATATCAGCAACTTGCTCCTTAGAAGGAACATACTCCAACTTGACCTTCTGTTCAAGCACTTGTTCCCGAAGAAAATGGTACTTGATTGGTATGTGTTTGGTCTTTGAGTGCATGACTGGATTCTTTGAAATGCTGATTGCACTTGTATTATCACATAAGATAGAGACAGGTGGAGTGCAAGTGATTTGAAAGTCCTGCAAGGTCTACATCATCCAAAGAAGTTGTGTACAACAAGATGCTGCAGCTACATATTCTGCTTCAGCTGTAGATAAGGCAATCGAACTTTGTTTCTTGCTGAACCAAGATACTAATCTGGAACCCATGAAGAAAGCACCTCCACTTGTGCTTTTCCTATCATCCACACTTCCAGCCCAATCTGCATCTGTGTAAGCATGAAGAGTGAGATCAGTATTTCTAGGATACCATAAGCCATAGTTTTGGGTCCCTTGAAGATATTTGAAGATTCTTTTGACTGCCTGAAGATGAGTTTCCTTTGGGTTGGCTTGAAATCTTCCAACCATTCCTACTGCATGTGTAATATCTGGTCGAGTACCTGTCAAATAAAGCAAACTCCCAATCATGGATCTATAAGTGGGTTGGTGGACTGCTGCTGATTCATCATTTGCACTGAGGCTGCATCCTGTAACCATGGGTGTACATACTGGTTTTGACTCTTCCATGCCATACTTCTTCAAGATCTGCTTGAGGTATTTGGTTTGAGACAAGAAGATACCTCCTTCATTTTGTTGGATTTGCAATCCAAGAAAATATGTCAATTCTCCAAGAAGTGACATTTCGAATTCTTTCTGCATAACCAAGGCAAAGTTTTGACTCATAGTCTCTTCATTGCTGCCAAAAATAATATCATCTACATAAACAACAAGAATTAGCAATTTGTTATTTTCAACTTTTATATAGAGATTGCTATCTGCTGATCCTTTTGAAAAGCCTTGTTGGTGAAGATATTTGTCCAACCGATAGTACCAAGCCCTTGGAGCTTGTTTGAGCCCATAGAGAGCCTTTTTCAATCTGCATACAAGGTTTGGATCATTCCCAAGAATGAACCCATCTGGCTGCTCAATATATACTTCTTCTTCTAAGTCTCCATTCAGGAAGGCTGATTTCACGTCCATTTGAAATACCTTGAAGTTTTGAAAGCTTGAGAGAGCAAGGAACATTCGGATGGCCTCTAGTCTTGCCACAGGAGCAAAGGTCTCTTCAAAATCTATTCCTTCTTGCTGTGCATACCCTTTACAAACAAGTCTGGCCTTGTTTCTAATTACTTCTCCATTTTCATTTAACTTATTCTTGAAGACCCATTTTGTTCCTATTACATTCTTATCTTTAGGTCTAGGAACCAATTCCCAAGTGTTGTTCCTTTCGATTTGCTCAAGTTCTTCATCCATTGCTTTGACCCAACATTCATCTTTGCATGCTTCTTTCACATTTTGTGGTTCAATGGAGGAGAGTAGAGCCAAGTAGCTTGAAGCTTCTGCAAGTGTCCTTCTTGTTTGTACTCCTGCTTCTTTCTGCCCCACAATCTGAGTTTCTGGATGATTCTTTTGGACATATCTGGATGGAGTCTTCTCTTCTATTCTTGTCTGCTCCTCTGGTTCTTCTTGAGATTCTTCTTCTTCTTGAGGTTCTTCTTCTTCATCATTTCGCCTTTGAGAGTAACCTTCATCTTCTTCATGATGAACTTGCCTAGGAATATATCCCTTCTCATCAACCACTATATCAATACTGTCAACAATTCTGCCAAGTCTTTTATTGTAGCACTTGTATGCTTTGCTATGTGGAGAATAACCAAGAAGAATGCCCTCATCTGCTCTAGGTTCAAGTTTGCCAAGTTGCTCATCAGTGTTCTTAATATAACATTTGCTCCCAAAGATTTTGAAATGCTTCACGGAAGGAGTTTTACCACTCCAAAGCTCATGAGGTGTTTGAGTGCTGTTTACTCGGACATTTGTTTTGTTAAGAATGATAACAGCAGCATGTGCGGCTTCTCCCCAGAAGGTTGCAGGAGTACCTGATTCATCGAGCATAGCACGAGCCATTTGTTGGATAGTTCTGTTCATTCTTTCCACAACCCCATTTTGCTGAGGAGTTCTAGCTGTAGAGAATTCTCTTCTTATCCCATGTTCATCGCAGAAATCAAAAAATTCATTTGATGTGAACTCCCCACCTCTGTCAGATCTGAGGCACTTGATTTTGTGTCCTGATTCATTTTCGGCCAATGCTTTGAAGGATTTGAATTTTTCGAATGCTTCATCTTTGTGCTTCATAAGCCCTAACCAAACAAACCTTGAGAAATCATCAATGAATAATATCAGATATTCTTCTCCTCGAGGTGACCTTTTCTAAATGGACCACATACATCTGTATGGACTAGCTCAAGAGGCAAGCTAGCTGACCCTTCCTTCTCTGGAAAGTTAGTTCTGGTCTGCTTTCCAAACTGACAAGATTTGCATATGGTGTTGTCTGGAATTTTGATATCTGGAAGATCGCGAACTGCCTGATATTTGCATGCTTTCCTTATTTGTGAGAAGCTTAGATGTCCCAACCTTCGATGCCATAACCAGTGCTCTTCATCCTTGCTAAGATAGCATTGTTGTTGTTCTTCTTCAAATATGTACAGATTATTTGGAGTTCTTTTGCCTTTGAGAACTGTTTTACCTGTATCAAGATCACGAACAAGACATCCATTCGATCTGAAAATAACCTCTGTTTTTTGATCACACATCTGGCTGACACTTAGAAGATTATGTTTCAATCCATCAACATACAAAACATTTCCAGCCTTGACCTTTTCTTTTAAAGGAGCAATACCTTTTCCTTTTATAGTAGCAGGAGTATCATTTCCAAAAGAGACTTTCTTTCCCTTTTCTAAAGTAGAATAAGATTCAAGTTTTTCTTTATCACCTGTCATATGTTTCGAACATCCACTGTCAATGTACCATAGATTTTCCTGTCCTTCTGCATAAAATGCTATCCCACATCTTTCTGTTTGAGGTTCCTTTATTCTCCATGTTTTGGTGCTTGTGGCTTGTTCCTTTTTCTCCTGAAACCTGCTCCTGCATTCAGAGTCTTTATGACCAAAATTATTGCAAATAGAACATTCAACTTCATTTTCAAGCACCGAAAAGTTGTTATAGGTCCTTTTTGTAATCCCTGTCATACTTCTTTGTTTTTGAGCTTCCCTAGTCATGATTGTTTTATATGCAACACATTGAGCTGCTCTGTGACCAAAGTTGTGGCAAGAAAAGCATTGTCCATTGAAGAAGCTTCTGCGGTTATTGAATCTACCAGCCAACTGATTGTAATTTCTATTTTCATCTATTCTTGAGCCAAACTGAGAAGATTTTACCTGTGGTTGGTTGTAGCTTTTGTTCATCCTCAAGGAGGATTGTCCCTGATAGTTTCTGTTTGTAACTCGTCCCTGCTTTACCTGATTATCTTCATTGTTCTTCCGCTCATTTCCTCTTGCTGCATCAAGATAACTTTTTGAGGTGGATGCTTGAGAGGTTTCTCCATTATAGCCCAAACCTGTTTTGTTTAGAGGAGACCGCTGCACACTAATAATCTCATCCAAGGTTTCAGATCCTTTGACAAATTTAAGATTAATAGTTTTTGTTTTCTCAATTTCTTTTCTGAGACCAACAATTTCACCTTCTAGTTTTTCAAGATGTTTTTCCTTTTCATCAATTTGAAATTGCAAAGTATCAATAATCACATTCCTTTCTTCTATGCTTCTCTTGAGTCTAGTGATTTCATTATAGAGATTATCCACATCTATAGCATCCTCATAATCATCATCTTCAAATGCCATTAACAGCTTATATTTATTACCTTGTTCATCTTCATCACTGTTTGATAAGCCATCACTATCTTCATGGGTGTAGTAGCTTTTCCTATTTGCACTTTGTTTCTTGTTCCATCTAGCAGGTTCTTTTCCTTTATCCTTATAAGGACATTTTGCAGCATAATGACCTACTTTCCCACAAGCAAAACATTTGAAAGGTAGCTTACCTCTGAACCTTCCAGAACCCCTTTGAAGATTTCTGACAAAGTTTGATTCTTCTTCCTCTTCTTCTGGAACATGGCTTGCTTCATAGTAATCTTCTTTTCCTGATGCCTTAAAAGCAGCTTCCCTTCTGTCAGATGGACCTCCCTTTCTCATTTCATAAGCGGTTAGAATTCCATGTAGCTGAGACATAGTGAGAACACGGAGATTTTCTTTTTCTTCTATTGCAGATACTTTAGATTCAAACTTGGGGGATAAAGATCTTAGAACCTTTTGAACTACTATAGTTTCTCTTATTTCTTCACCCAAGTTTTTCATACAATTAACAATCTCATCTACCCGGAGAAAATAATTAGCCACACTTTCATCATTATACATCCTGAGAGTCTCATATTGAATCCTGAGTGTTTGAAGTTTAGCTTCCTTTACCTGTTCATCTCCTTCATAGCTAGTGATCATTTTGTCCCATATTTCTTTTGCTGATTTGAAGTGCATGACCTTCATGAATTCTGTTTGAGATATACTTCCTAATAGGGTAGCGACTGCTTTTGCATTTGTTTCATATGCCTTTTTTTCATCTGGATCTGTAGGAGTAGCTGAAGGAAAAGCATAGCCTTTTTCTACAATGTCCCAAACTTCTGTACCAAGAGATTGAAGATATGCAGTAACTCTTACCTTCCAATAATTGAAATTTGTTCCATCAAAAACCGGTGGCCTGATTGATGCTTCTTTCTCGTAGTTGCTCATGATGAATGATCTTCCTTCAAGCGATCAAGCTTCTCTGAAGGACCTGCTCTGATACCAATTGTTGGAAATAATACTGAGAGGGGGGGTGAATCAGTATTATCAGATTAATCAAACTTTTCAAATGCCCAAAACATATACGCTACTTCAGTTAAGTGAACCAGCGTGTACACGCTACTGTGACGAAGTAAAACAGCGTATAAGCAGAAAACTCACAATTTAGTTGGCTTATTCTTCAATTAAGTGCATCAGGACATTATTCATCATATTAACAGTAAACATGTGCAGTATAACAGAACAGATAAAAAGCCACACACATGAACACCAAGATATAAGGTGGAAACCCAATGTGGGTGAAAACCACCTGCTGCAAGTTGTCTCTATCTTTCTTAATATGAAACTTCAGTTTACAATCTTTTGTACTGGTGCAGCCTTATACCAGTACGCAGGCTACAACCTGCAGAAGGCTTCAACCTTCTCTCGTTCTCCAAACTTCCTTGGAAGGGAGCTCCAACCCCCTTTTGCTTTTGTACTAGCCAAGATACTAGTACGTAGGTGCTGACCTACAATCTTCCTTCTTCCAGGTATCACTTTTCATACATTTTCAGACTTGGATATTCCTGAAGCACAACATTACAATCTGAAGACCACAATTCATTCAATTTTCACAACAGATCATTGAAGCATAAAACAACCAACTTTGAATCACTGAACCACTGAACCCTGTCAATCACCAGTTACCAGAACACAGAGCAGACTACAGAACTCTGTAATAACAGTCAGATCCCACTGTAAACCCAAATCAAGCTTCAAAAGATATACGCTACTTTAATGAGCAGAAACCGCGTATACACGCGCTTTTACCGAAGCCAACCTGCGTACAGATCTAAAAATAAACTTTCTCAACTTGCAGCTGTACCAGATATTAGTTAGACTCAGAACGTAACATTGCGACAATATGCAGATCTAGAAATACGCATAATCAACCATAACATGATAGTGCATTTCAAACCATTTGATCCCGATCTCTCCTTAGATCTAGTTCTCCATCAACCGATGAGATCTCTCCTTAGCTCAGATCAACCAACTCAGAACCTGCATATCAGATCTCTTTCTCTCTTAGATATTCATGCCTTGTCGAAAGATGATCTTTGCCTAATGATCTTCTTCTCCTTATATAGCCTTAGGCCTTTCTCAATACCAAGAGCCAAAACCATAGTAACACAATACCATCAACTTTAAAACTAGGGATCGACACGCCCGTCGAGACATAATGGTCCGAAATCATAGGCACAACTTCCAAGGTCTAACCACCATGAACCAAAGGAACCTTTCCACATACACGCGCTTTTTCTGAATCTAACTTGCGTGTACACGCGACTTGGGCTTAACGAAAGAGCGTGTATGAGCTTTCTTGCCATGCTGTACTGAGATCTGTCTTCTGATTAAGTTGCCATCACCTGTACTAACCTTTGAGCACCTGTACCATCCACTGAGTGAGTTGCCATCAAGGACAACACTTGAACCATAATGCCAACAATCTCCCCCTTTGGACTTGATGGCAACCACCACACCAAGTCACTCTCCCCCTTTGACATCAAGGGCAAAGGGAGGACCAAGATATTCTCTTCCTTGGTAATCCTTCTGCTGTCCATACTGCTGTCCATACTCCCCTGAGTACATGCTGAAATCTCCAAGTGTGCTCCCCCTTTGTGAATGCCAAAGAGTACCAATCTATCCATCCTGCTCACCAAGTGCTGTTCATGCTCCCCTTGACTGTAGGCAAGATCTGCAAAAGATGTTCTTCAAGAAGAACATGACTCTATACATCATAAAAGACCTTCCTATCACCAAAGACTCATACATACATCCATTTCTCAACTAAGTGAGGATATACAAAAAAAATGACTCATCCACCCAACCAAGTGGGGATACATCAATATTGACTCATCCACCTAACCATGATAATACATGAACATTTCATCATTCATCCCAGGCATAGTGGGGAAACCAACAAAGGCCGTTACATGACCTTGACACCATAAAAGAGACAAGAGAGATACATGACATAGAGACAACAGATCTAGACCAAGACTTAGGAAAGACATCAGCAGCATCTGATAAACATCTTGTTAGATCAGCAACTAGAATTTCTTTCTGAGCTCCTTCTCCTGAAACCAACAACCAAAACATCTGAATGCCAACAATGCTTTATGAGACTTTTGAGCTGCTCCCCCTGAACCTGTGCCTGTTGCACTCCCTGAAACTGTGCCTGAATAATTCTGACATTCCTATTGCTGTTCAGAACTTCAGAGTTTTCCCTTGCTGTTCAGAACTTCATATACGCGTTTTCTCCTGTATAAAACAGCGTATGTACGCGGATATTCTTTCTGCAACAAGCGTCCAGCATACACGCGACTTTCCCACCATGAATCCGCGTGTATACGCTAATATTACTTCCGTAACCTGCGTATACCAACTTTTCTGTAGAACAAACAAATTTCAACAACAGGATGAAGCATCAACTACTCCCAGCTTTTGTCTGAGATATTCAAAAGTTTCCCTGGGCAGTGGTTTTGTGAGAATATCAGCAACTTGCTCCTTAGAAGGAACATACTCCAACTTGACCTTCTGCTCAAGCACTTGTTCCCGAAGAAAATGGTACTTGATTGGTATGTGCTTGGTCTTTGAGTGCATGACTGGATTCTTTGAAATGCTGATTGCACTTGTATTATCACATAAGATAGAGACAGGTGGAGTGCAAGTGATTTGAAAGTCCTGCAAGGTCTGCATCATCCAAAGAAGTTGTGTGCAACAAGATGCTGCAGCCACATATTCTGCTTCAGCTGTAGATAAGGCAATCGAACTTTGTTTCTTGCTGAACCAAGATACTAATCTGGAACCCATGAAGAAAGCACCTCCACTTGTGCTTTTCCTATCATCCACACTTCCAGCCCAATCTGCATCTGTGTAAGCATGAAGAGTGAGATCAGTATTTCTAGGATACCATAAGCCATAGTTTTGGGTCCCTTGAAGATATTTGAAGATTCTTTTGACTGCCTGAAGATGAGTTTCCTTTGGGTTGGCTTGAAATCTTCCAACCATTCCTACTGCATGTGTAATATCTGGTCGAGTACCTGTCAAATAAAGCAAACTCCCAATCATGGATCTATAAGTGGGTTGGTGGACTGCTGCTGATTCATCATTTGCACTGAGGCTGCATCCTGTAACCATGGGTGTACATACTGGTTTTGACTCTTCCATGCCATACTTCTTCAAGATCTGCTTGAGGTATTTGGTTTGAGACAAGAAGATACCTCCTTCATTTTGTTGGATTTGCAATCCAAGAAAATATGTCAATTCTCCAAGAAGTGACATTTCGAATTCTTTCTGCATAACCAAGGCAAAGTTTTGACTCATAGTCTCTTCATTGCTGCCAAAAATAATATCATCTACATAAACAACAAGAATTAGCAATTTGTTATTTTCAACTTTTATATAGAGATTGCTATCTGCTGATCCTTTTGAAAAGCCTTGTTGGTGAAGATATTTGTCCAACCGATAGTACCAAGCCCTTGGAGCTTGTTTGAGCCCATAGAGAGCCTTTTTCAATCTGCATACAAGGTTTGGATCATTCCCAAGAATGAACCCATCTGGCTGCTCAATATATACTTCTTCTTCTAAGTCTCCATTCAGGAAGGCTGATTTCACGTCCATTTGAAATACCTTGAAGTTTTGAAAGCTTGAGAGAGCAAGGAACATTCGGATGGCCTCTAGTCTTGCCACAGGAGCAAAGGTCTCTTCAAAATCTATTCCTTCTTGCTGTGCATACCCTTTACAAACAAGTCTGGCCTTGTTTCTAATTACTTCTCCATTTTCATTTAACTTATTCTTGAAGACCCATTTTGTTCCTATTACATTCTTATCTTTTGGTCTAGGAACTAATTCCCAAGTGTTGTTCCTTTCGATTTGCTCAAGTTCTTCATCCATTGCTTTGACCCAACATTCATCTTTGCATGCTTCTTTCACATTTTGTGGTTCAATGGAGGAGAGTAGAGCCAAGTAGCTTGAAGCTTCTGCAAGTGTCCTTCTTGTTTGTACTCCTGCTTCTTTCTGCCCCACAATCTGAGTTTCTGGATGATTCTTTTGGACATATCTGGATGGAGTCTTCTCTTCTATTCTTGTCTGCTCCTCTGGTTCTTCTTGAGATTCTTCTTCTTCTTGAGGTTCTTCTTCTTCATCATTTCGCCTTTGAGAGTAACCTTCATCTTCTTCATGATGAACTTGCCTAGGAATATATCCCTTCTCATCAACCACTATATCAATACTGTCAACAATTCTGCCAAGTCTTTTATTGTAGCACTTGTATGCTTTGCTATGTGGAGAATAACCAAGAAGAATGCCCTCATCTGCTCTAGGTTCAAGTTTGCCAAGTTGCTCATCAGTGTTCTTAATATAACATTTGCTCCCAAAGATTTTGAAATGCTTCACGGAAGGAGTTTTACCACTCCAAAGCTCATGAGGTGTTTGAGTGCTGTTTACTCGGACATTTGTTTTGTTAAGAATGATAACAGCAGCATGTGCGGCTTCTCCCCAGAAGGTTGCAGGAGTACCTGATTCATCGAGCATAGCACGAGCCATTTGTTGGATAGTTCTGTTCATTCTTTCCACAACCCCATTTTGCTGAGGAGTTCTAGCTGTAGAGAATTCTCTTCTTATCCCATGTTCATCGCAGAAATCAAAAAATTCATTTGATGTGAACTCCCCACCTCTGTCAGATCTGAGGCACTTGATTTTGTGTCCTGATTCATTTTCAGCCAATGCTTTGAAGGATTTGAATTTTTCGAATGCTTCATCTTTGTGCTTCATAAGCCCTAACCAAACAAACCTTGAGAAATCATCAATGAATAATATCAGATATTCTTCTCCTCGAGGTGTCCTTTTTCTAAATGGACCACATACATCTGTATGGACTAGCTCAAGAGGCAAGCTAGCTGATCCTTCCTTCTCTGGAAAGTTAGTTCTGGTCTGCTTTCCAAACTGACAAGATTTGCATATGGTGTTGTCTGGAATTTTGATATCTGGAAGATCGCGAACTGCCTGATATTTGCATGCTTTCCTTATTTGTGAGAAGCTTAGATGTCCCAACCTTCGATGCCATAACCAGTGCTCTTCATCCTTGCTAAGATAGCATTGTTGTTGTCCTTCTTCAAATATGTACAGATTATTTGGAGTTCTTTTGCCTTTGAGAACTGTTTTACCTGTATCAAGATCACGAACAAGACATCCATTCGATCTGAAAATAACCTCTGTTTTTTGATCACACATCTGGCTGACACTTAGAAGATTATGTTTCAATCCATCAACATACAAAACATTTCCAGCCTTGACCTTTTCTTTTAAAGGAGCAATACCTTTTCCTTTTATAGTTGCAGGAGTATCATTTCCAAAAGAAACTTTCTTTCCCTTTTCTAAAGTAGAATAAGATTCAAGTTTTTCTTTATCACCTGTCATATGTTTCGAACATCCACTGTCAATGTACCATAGATTTTCCTGTCCTTCTGCATAAAATGCTATCCCACATCTTTCTGTTTGAGGTTCCTTTATTCTCCATGTTTTGGTGCTTGTGGCTTGTTCCTTTTTCTCCTGAAACCTGCTCCTGCATTCAGAGTCTTTATGACCAAAATTATTGCAAATAGAACATTCAACTTCATTTTCAAGCACCGAAAAGTTGTTATAGGTCCTTTTTGTAATCCCTGTCATACTTCTTTGTTTTTGAGCTTCCCTAGTCATGATTGTTTTATATGCAACACATTGAGCTGCTCTGTGACCAAAGTTGTGGCAAGAAAAGCATTGTCCATTGAAGAAGCTTCTGCGGTTATTGAATCTACCAGCCAACTGATTGTAATTTCTATTTTCATCTATTCTTGAGCCAAACTGAGAAGATTTTACCTGTGGTTGGTTGTAGCTTTTGTTCATCCTTAAGGAGGATTGTCCCTGATAGTTTCTGTTTGTAACTCGTCCCTGCTTTACCTGATTATCTTCATTGTTCTTCCGCTCATTTCCTCTTGCTGCATCAAGATAACTTTTTGAGGTGGATGCTTGAGAGGTTTCTCCATTATAGCCCAAACCTGTTTGTTTAGAGGAGACCGCTGCACACTAATAATCTCATCCAAGGTTTCAGATCCTTTGACAAATTTAAGATTAATAGTTTTTGTTTTCTCAATTTCTTTTCTGAGACCAACAATTTCACCTTCTAGTTTTTCAAGATGTTTTTCCTTTTCATCAATTTGAAATTGCAAAGTATCAATAATCACATTCCTTTCTTCTATGCTTCTCTTGAGTCTAGTGATTTCATTATAGAGATTATCCACATCTATAGCATCCTCATAATCATCATCTTCAAATGCCATTAACAGCTTATATTTATTACCTTGTTCATCTTCATCACTGTTTGATAAGCCATCACTATCTTCATGGGTGTAGTAGCTTTTCCTATTTGCACTTTGTTTCTTGTTCCATCTAGCAGGTTCTTTTCCTTTATCCTTATAAGGACATTTTGCAGCATAATGACCTACTTTCCCACAAGCAAAACATTTGAAAGGTAGCTTACCTCTGAACCTTCCAGAACCCCTTTGAAGATTTCTGACAAAATTTGATTCTTCTTCCTCTTCTTCTGGAACATGGCTTGCTTCATAGTAATCTTCTTTTCCTGATGCCTTAAAAGCAGCTTCCCTTCTGTCAGATGGACCTCCCTTTCTCATTTCATAAGCGGTTAGAATTCCATGTAGCTGAGACATAGTGAGAACACGGAGATTTTCTTTTTCTTCTATTGCAGATACTTTAGATTCAAACTTGGGGGATAAAGATCTTAGAACCTTTTGAACTACTATAGTTTCTCTTATTTCTTCACCCAAGTTTTTCATACAATTAACAATCTCATCTACCCGGAGAAAATAATTAGCCACACTTTCATCATTATACATCCTGAGAGTCTCATATTGAATCCTGAGTGTTTGAAGTTTAGCTTCCTTTACCTGTTCATCTCCTTCATAGCTAGTGATCATTTTGTCCCATATTTCTTTTGCTGATTTGAAGTGCATGACCTTCATGAATTCTGTTTGAGATATACTTCCTAATAGGGTAGCGACTGCTTTTGCATTTGTTTCATATGCCTTTTTTTCATCTGGATCTGTAGGAGTAGCTGAAGGAAAAGCATAGCCTTTTTCTACAATGTCCCAAACTTCTGTACCAAGAGATTGAAGATATGCAGTAACTCTTACCTTCCAATAATTGAAATTTGTTCCATCAAAAACCGGTGGCCTGATTGATGCTTCTTTCTCGTAGTTGCTCATGATGAATGATCTTCCTTCAAGCGATCAAGCTTCTCTGAAGGACCTGCTCTGATACCAATTGTTGGAAATAATACTGAGAGGGGGGGTGAATCAGTATTATCAGATTAATCAAACTTTTCAAATGCCCAAAACATATACGCTACTTCAGTTAAGTGAACCAGCGTGTACACGCTACTGTGACGAAGTAAAACAGCGTATAAGCAGAAAACTCACAATTTAGTTGGCTTATTCTTCAATTAAGTGCATCAGGACATTATTCATCATATTAACAGTAAACATGTGCAGTATAACAGAACAGATAAAAAGCCACACACATGAACACCAAGATATAAGGTGGAAACCCAATGTGGGTGAAAACCACCTGCTGCAAGTTGTCTCTATCTTTCTTAATATGAAACTTCAGTTTACAATCTTTTGTACTGGTGCAGCCTTATACCAGTACGCAGGCTACAACCTGCAGAAGGCTTCAACCTTCTCTCGTTCTCCAAACTTCCTTGGAAGGGAGCTCCAACCCCCTTTTGCTTTTGTACTAGCCAAGATACTAGTACGTAGGTGCTGACCTACAATCTTCCTTCTTCCAGGTATCACTTTTCATACATTTTCAGACTTGGATATTCCTGAAGCACAACATTACAATCTGAAGACCACAATTCATTCAATTTTCACAACAGATCATTGAAGCATAAAACAACCAACTTTGAATCACTGAACCACTGAACCCTGTCAATCACCAGTTACCAGAACACAGAGCAGACTACAGAACTCTGTAATAACAGTCAGATCCCACTATAAACCCAAATCAAGCTTCAAAAGATATACGCTACTTTAATGAGCAGAAACCGCGTATACACGCGCTTTTACCGAAGCCAACCTGCGTACAGATCTAAAAATAAACTTTCTCAACTTGCAGCTGTACCAGATATTAGTTAGACTCAGAACGTACCATTGCGACAATATGCAGATCTAGAAATACGCATAATCAACCATAACATGATAGTGCATTTCAAACCATTTGATCCCGATCTCTCCTTAGATCTAGTTCTCCATCAACCGATGAGATCTCTCCTTAGCTCAGATCAACCAACTTAGAACCTGCATATCAGATCTCTTTCTCTCTTAGATATTCATGCCTTGTCGAAAGATGATCTTTGCCTAATGATCTTCTTCTCCTTATATAGCCTTAGGCCTTTCTCAATACCAAGAGCCAAAACCATAGTAACACAATACCATCAACTTTAAAACTAGGGATCGACACGCCCGTCGAGACATAATGGTCCGAAATCATAGGCACAACTTCCAAGGTCTAACCACCATGAACCAAAGGAACCTTTCCACATACACGCGCTTTTTCTGAATCTAACTTGCGTGTACACGCGACTTGGGCTTAACGAAAGAGCGTGTATGAGCTTTCTTGCCAGGCTGTACTGAGATCTGTCTTCTGATTGAGTTGCCATCACCTGTACTAACCTTTGAGCACCTGTACCATCCACTGAGTGAGTTGCCATCAAGGACAACACTTGAACCATAATGCCAACACAAAACTCAAATGAAATAATGAAAATGAGATTACAACTACTGTTTAGTCTATTGCAAAATTAAAACTTAATGAAAAACTGAAAATGAAATTGCAACAAAACTTAATGAAAGTATAAGACTTGAAAATTGAATTGCAACTAATCTACCATAAAAACTAAATGAAGTGCTTTATTACTTTGCTACACAATTTTGGGAGAACTACCTCCTGGTGATAACATTTTGAGGAATTCCATACTTCATTTTTCTAAGAGAAACTAAATACAAAAATGCAGAAAAAGACTCATTACATAAGTGAAATATTCCACCACTTAGTTTAATATGGACCATCAATTAGAAGGCCTTTTACAAAACATTGTTGGAAATAATACTGAGAGGGGGGGGGTGAATCAGTATTATCTAATTCTTTTTCAATATATTTATACTTTGAATTATTGTATGTCAGTACCATAAAATAATGAGCATGAACAAGAAAAACAGATAGTCACACCAAAGAACACCAGATATAAGGTGGAAACCCAATGTGGGTGAAAACCACCTGCTGCAATATGTCTCTATCTTCTTTCAATTAGAAACTCCTTTTACAATGATTTTGTACTGGTGCAGTCCTTTACCAGTACGCAGGCTGCAACCTGCAGAGAGCTACAACTCTCTCTCCTGGAAGGGAGTTACAACCCCCTACTTCTTTTCTTTCAAGGACCACTTTTCATAAATTTTCAGACTGGATCCATGAACATCAATCAATCATCAAGTATATCTGCATCAAACAATCTCCTTTTCCCAATTAGCACTGAATCAAGTAAACACTTCTCTGACAGCTGTACCCAGAACACAGTAACAGTAACCACACACCAAATTCTTAACCCAGAATACTGCAGCAATAGACAGAGGCAGCTAGATCATAATTTAAATATATACGCTACTTCAACAACCTGAAACCTGCGTTTAGATCTATAAAGAATAATTCCTTCTTTCAAATATTCAGACACTAATTAACCCAGATTGTCAGATTTATAGATCAAGCATGCGCCTCATATAACAGATCAAAATCATACAAAGATACTATTATTCAAGCATAAATATTATGACCCATCAATAGAACTTATCCTTCTTTATGCACTAAGGTTCCTCCTTCATTCAGATCCAGATCTGCACCATAACCCAATCACAAATATTTCAGATCTAGCACTTATTAGATATTCAATTCATTCGATGATGCTTTGCCAAATGATCTTCTTCCTCTTGTATAGTCTTAGGCCTTCCACAATACCACAGTCCAAAACCATAGGATCAAAAAACTGTTGGACTAATACCATGAACCAACCATGAAAGTGCGTGAGATCAACACTTTTGGATGCAATACCACAGACCAAAACCATAGGATCAAAAACTATCGGACTAATACCATGAACCAACCATGGAAGTGCGTGAGATCAACACTTTTGGATGCAATACCACGGACCAAAACCATAGCATCAAAAACTGTCGGACTAATACCATGAGCCAACCATGAAAGTGCGTGAACTTTTCTCTTCATGAAAGGAACTTTTCTCTGCATGAAAGTGCGTGAACTTTTCTCTACATGAAATAAACTTTTCTCTACATAAAAGTGCGTGAACTTTTCTCTAAAATTTTCTCTGCATAAAAGTGCGTGAACTTTTCTCTACATGAAATAAACTTTTCTCTACATAAAAGTGCGTGAACTTTTCTCTAAACTTTTCTCTGCATAAAAGTGCGTGAACTTTTCTCTACATGAAATAAACTTTTCTCTGCATAAAAGTGCGTGAACTTTTCTCTACATGAAATAAACTTTTCTCTGCATAAAAGTGTGTGAACTTTTCTCTACATGAAATAAACTTTTCTCTGCATAAAAGTGCGTGAACTTTTCTCTACATGAAATAAAATTTTCTCTGCATAAAAGTGCGTGAACTTTTCTCTAAACTTTTCTCTGCATAAAAGTGCGTGAACTTTTCTCTACATGAAATAAACTTTTCTCTGCATAAAAGTGCGTGAACTTTTCTCTACATGAAATAAACTTTTCTCTGCATAAAAGTGCGTGAAATTTTCTCTACATGAAAGAAAATTTTATCTTCATGAAAGAAACTTTTATCTTCATGAAAGTGCGTGAACTTTGCTGCACTATAATTTATCTTCTGAGATGAGTGGGTTGCCATCAAGTACAACATATGTATCATAATGCCAACAAACATTCACCCACAATATGAGTCATTAAACTAATAATAAAATGACACAATAGTAAAGGCACTGATCATTTTTAACTAACAACTTAAAGACTAATGAACAACAAATGAAATAAATTACTCTACACTATTGAACTCAACTTCAAGCTACTGATAAGAAACTAGAAAGAAATGAAACAAAAGAACTATTCTATACTGAAATAAACTATTCTGTGTTAGTAAGAAGATGACAAAAACTGCATTATGAACAAGGTTAGAAAATGATTATAAACATTATGGAAAAACACAGTGAATTTATAGTTCAACTATGAAAGACAAAACAAAATGAAATGTAACCTTAACCAGCGCAGGGGCCCTCTGCAACTGCTCAGGTTATATGCACTTAATCAACACTCCAACAAATGCTTTCAGGTATCCATGAAACACACAGTCTTTATATTGAAAATAGAGAATGAGTTCTCAAAACTACAGAGTGGTAATCTGAACTTAACACATGAGAAAATTCAAACTTGTTCTGCATTCTTCACACAGGTATTTATAGAGAAATTATACAACTTTTTAAGGAGAAAAATAAGCTACAGCAAAACATGTAGGCAGACAGGTACACGGAATCCTCTTCTTTAGTTGTTGGAGACATAAATCTAAGGTAATGACTGTTGGATTCAGTTTTCTCAAGTGGCTGATGAAGTTTGTGGCCTCAGGAAACTGCTTCGGATCCCATCACTGAGAAACGTGTACAAAACAGAGTCCTGTTTAACTTAGGTTTCTATGTTTGACTTTCCTTTGACTGGAGTCTTCCTTGTCGATCTAGACCCAGTGAATAGGACACAATCCATGCCCTGATGTTTTCCAAGCCGATTAGCTGCAGAATGTGGCTGCGTTTTGTAGCTAAAAGACAAAAACTTATTCAAACAACAAACATAAAAGTATAACTTGTAAATCATTAAAATGTTCTCCTTGAGGCAATGTATAATGGTTATTGATGATGAGGACGCATTTTTCAAAGAAGAATGGATGAGAAAAGTTGCTAAGGAAAGGGTAGTTTTGGAGCTCAACACTATCCATGAGATGCTAGCAGAAGTGTGTGGGAACTCGGATATGTCAGAGTAGAACAACAACATCAAGACATCGGTTGTAATCTCTTCTTGAACTAATATAGATGCAACTATCGATTGATTTCCTACATGAAATTTCATCTCACATATTTATGGCTTAATGTTTCTTGACTTATTAAGTAGGTTGAATGCAATTTGTATGTTATCATGTTTGTTGTTTGTTTTTCTTTACTTGTTTTAGGTGTTTGAAGGAAGGAAATGAAAGATAGCTGGAGCAAGGAAGCAATATCGTCACTAATCAGAATAACGTACTAAGAGGTAGGCCCTCTTATTTGATTCTGGCTTAAGGAGATCTTCCATAGATTGTTTATTTGTGGCTAGACCCACTATCTTGGGATAGAGGAATTGTTTGTGTCCACACTTAGAATTACTTGCACCACAAATTGGCGACTCCACTGGGGAGCCAATCCTTCTGTTTGTTTGTTTTTAATTTCATGTTTTTTTGTGAACTTTTCTAGTATCAGCATTTCCATTTAGTCATGTCCGCTTTGCCTGGTTTACTGCTCTAGATCTGAAATTTACTATAGTAAGTATGGTCTCAGCCTTAGGAAATTTTTGTTTTTTCCTTTCATCCTTAGTTAGCGTGTTTATTTTCTTAACAGGGGCACCAATCAGCACGAATTGCTCAGAAACATTCGTGTCGAACCCCTTCTAGCCCTTGTTGTCAGTTAGGCATTCGCATCGATGCCTGTAGGTAAATATTAGGGTTTTCCCTATATCTTGACTAGTGTGTCTTGCTCTCTTGATTTCTGCCTCTAAGCTTGTTTAGGTTGTGTTCTCTCTGACTGGATAGCTTCATTTGGTTTGGTTTATGTGCTTGTTGATTTTCCTTCTTTGTCCTTGGATGGTTGGTGGCCCTAGGGCATCTAGGTTGTCTTCCATTCAGTTGATTGTGAACTCAGTGAGTTAAGTGATTGGTGAATTTACTCCATGCATTTCATTTGTAGTCCTCTTGTTTCTTTGATCTCCATCACACAAGTTTGAAAGGTTTTGTTTACTTAAGTGTCTATTTTCCAACATAGATCGCATTTCTTGTTTTGTTTTTGATAGACTCATTATGTCACTGGTTTAGAAGAAAATCTCTTGTGTCTTTTCATTTTCTTGAGGATTCATTGTCTCGAAAACGTTTTCATTGAAGTGCTTTATGAAAGATTCATTTTTCCATTTCATGAAAAGTACATAATTCTAGTTTGTTGCATCAATGTCTTATGTTAGTTAGCGTCATTAACGATTAGAGTTGCATTTTCATTTGAAAAGAAAAAGGAATTCTCTTTACTTGTAAAAGGACTGGTTGAAGTGCACTTATTAGGAAATTAGGAATTGGAAAGAATTTTTCATTAGTTTATTTTCAAAAAGTATAGTGAAAAAATAATTTTTCTTTCAATTGCTTGATTGTTTGCATTTGATTGTGTTTTCTACTCTCTCTCTAGTGTAAACAATTCATCGAATTGAAATATTCTTGTCTCATTTATATTCATATAGGATCTTTCGAGTCACATTGCTATGTCCTAAAAAACCAAGACATAATTCAAGATAAACTTTAAAATGAACTCAATTAACCTAAGGCGCATTTGAAACCAAACGATCACATCTAGAAGGTTTAAGCTAGGGACTTGTTTCAACGTTTTTAAACCTAGCAGTTGTCGTTAGCTTCAGCACTAGAGAGTGCTAGTATGGACTTGTGTTCCCCATACTGTCGTGTATATAAAGGGATATCCCATTATGTTACAATCCTTTATCCATAGGAAGCCAAGTCTTCTGCCTTGTAAATGTGATACACCGAACATAGCATTCGGGGATATTGCCTACCAGTACTTCTCGGTTCTCCAGGAGGTATTCTGTAGTTCACGATTACCTTGTAATCCTTTTTACCTAGATCATCCTGAGTAGTCATTTGATCTTTTTGACTCATTAAACTTAAAATATCATCTGAGCGCTTGTCCTTTCAAGCTCGTTTCAAACCGAAAGCGATAGAGTCATCTTTGTTTCTTTATCAACTCTTAAAACATGAAAGAGCACCAGTTTGTTTATGTGTTTTAAGAAATCGTTGCCCATGATCTCATAACATCCTTGTTAGTATTTTCTAGACCAAGTCATAAGTATTCCTTAAAGTAAATTTTAAAGCCTTGAAATTTATCCCTCTTTTCCCGTTATTTGAGTCAAAGTCATCGTGGATGAACCATCTGGTTCACCTAGTTCCTCTTCCTCTCCTCTTTTTGAAGGATTGCCTGAGGAGACATTTCCTAAATTACCGCAGTCACTTGAGGACCATGGCGTTGAACTCGGAATTGTTCTGAGCATTCAACCTTTATCATCTCATCCTCCACCTCCCTCAAATACTGGGTCACTTTCTGATATTGGCCTAGAATCTCCGTACAATCCTGTCCAGACTCCTGAGAGTTCATCAACTACTGAAGGTCATCTTGGACTGGTTGTTTATCCTCTAAATCCTTTGTTTGATCCTGTTGTGATATCACTGCAGCGTCCGTACAGTCTGTACGATCAGCTGGGTATTCCTTTAGAATTATCCCCTTGAACATCTTTGATCGTTCGTCGTTGCTTGTTTCCACCTATGGAATTTGAAGGTGAAATTCCAGTCTCCTCTCCAAGTCACTCGGAGGTCTCCACTCCACACATTGTCGAATAGGAAGAATATCCTTTTCTGCCTAAAGGTTTCCCCTACACGGGAAGCATTCCCATCAATGTTTATCGAGATTTTCCACCTAATTATGTGACTTTAGCACAGTTGGTCTCAAGTACACTTGGTGCCTCATCGCTTTATCATTACCCTATTTGGTCATCTGGCGCTATGCCTACCACAGGTTTGTTCATTCAGAACCCGACCTCCCAACAGACGGTGATTTACATAGTTACTTTAGTCCTCGTGTGACCCATTTTTCTGAACCCTCTTGTCTCATCGGTTCAAGTAACATGTTCGATTCAACTGACAGTCTTGAGTCATGTCTCTCTCAATTCGTCAATCCCACCAGTAAGTGGACAAGCTTTGCCAACTAGGGGGAAGCATCTGAATGTTTCTGTGGTGTCAGGTGCAACCAACGTGAGGAGGTCACAAGCTCACATGATTGGGATGAACCAGCCTTCCTCTGGTGCTATTAAACACCCTGCTAGTCCTGTTGGATCAAGCAATGTCCAATACCAACAGGTCCAAAATCCTGTTGATCCATTTGGGTCAAGAAATTCCCATTATTAGCAGCCTTATCAGCCTCAAGTTTAGTACCAAACTCCTTATGTTCCATATGGTTCCCAAGGAATGGTCAATCTATCTTACATCCTTTACCCTAGACAGTATGTTCGGCCTTGTCCGTCCACCATTCCCGGTGGTTATGGCCAGATACAGTTCGGAAATTTTCAAGGTATCAATCTGAGACCTATTCAAGTACCCTTGTAGCAGCAAGGACAGCCTCTACAACAACAAGGGAAACCTTTGTTGCAGCAAGGGCAGATGATTCCGCAACAAGGATAACTACAACAGTCACAAGGTCAACCCTTGCAACATTTGCAGCAAACCATGCAGCCGCAGATGCAGTATGTTCAGTAAACCTCCCAGCCTATGTCTTTGCAAGGCCAATTTCTGTAGCCATAGGGATAGCCTTTACAGTTTCAAGGTCAACCCTTGCAGTAGCAGGACCAACCCAGGTAGCAGCAACCCTTGTACTCATATCAATGGGGGCAACCCTTGCAAGGACAAGGTCAAGGTCAAGTCCTGCAGTAGCAGGCCCAAAATCCTAATGTCCAAGGGCAGAAAGTGAAAAATCCTTATGTCCAACGGTAGTAGGTCTTAAATCCTTATGTCTAGGTGCAATAGGTTTATAACCCATATGTCCAAGGACAGCAAGTGAAAAATCCATATGTCCAAGGTCAACAGGCTCAATAGCCTTTTAACCCATATGTTGCTTATCAACAACCTATGGCTAGATAGTTTCAAGACCTTCAAGGTTAAAATCCACCCTATGGGAAAGGTAACCTACAATGGGGGAAAAATCAAATGCCCTATGTACAACACCCTCCACTATGGGGACAGAATCCTTACCAGCAAGGATGAGCTCCTCCGGTTGGACACGCTTATTGACCTCCAATTCCTTTTAATACTAAATTTTCGTTCTTTGCTACACTAGAGTTGCCAAATGTGTCTCGACTCACAAATGATCTAATTATTCATTCGCCATATTGGCCTCCAATCCCTTCCAAGATTCTGAGTGATTGTCCGAAGTTTGAAGGAAAATCAAAAGAGGATCCACAATCCCATGTGATGACATATCACCTCTAGTGCTCCTCAAATTCTTACGTTGATGATTCCATTCATCTTCATCTTTTCCAACGAACTCTTATAGGTGTTGCATCTAAGTGGCATATCGAGCTACCTCGAAATACCTATCATGAATGTAACACTCTCGCCATGGCCTTTCTCACACATTTCCAACTGCCAGTTCGCTATGAAACCGGCACCCATCTGCTAACGTCGCTCAAATAAGACACTGCAACCCACATCTCTGATCATATCCATGAATGGAGGCATCGACGTTGCCTAATTAAGTTTGAGATTTTTGATCAATTTTTGACTGAATGGTTCACCAAATCCTTCATCAACAAAATTTCTAAGGACATAGCTATGGGAGGATGTGTCTATTCACAGTTTGGCACGTTATATGACGTGTTACGTAATGCGCTCAGACCATCATCTGATATGATGTCATCTAAGTCTCCTGCTACACCTCCTATTGATGGAGTAATTGGTTCAGTGACACAGACCCCTACAAAATGTACTTCCAAACAGAAGTCAGTCTCCAACACTACTTCCAATGGTTCTTCTCGTAGTCCGCCTGACCTTGGCAAACCTCAAAGGTCCACGTTGTTTAGTCTACCATAGTCGACAAATCCTTGAAAGGTGAGAAGAAAGGCAAAGGGAAAGGTGTTATCAGGAAATCTAGTGTCCACTCAGAGCTGCTAGTCCCACTAACACTGGTATTTATCCTAGAAACAAACAAACTAAAACTACTTTCGTTTTCCTTTATGAGAAGTAGATAAGAGGGGAATGAAGGACACCAAGCTCAGTCTTGCGCTTGGTTCCTTGCTCAGTTCCTCTCCCTTATGACAGATCCTTTCCACTTCTCCTTTGTCTACCCAGCTTTAAAGAGCACCTGTGGAATCAAAGCAGCATAATACTATCAAAGAACAGAGATCTACAATCATAAACAATATAGGACCAGATATATATTGACCACACAAATGCATATATCATCAAACATACAAGAATGTGGAGGAAAAATTGAATAGCTTTATTAATATCAAGAATAGCAAAGAGGATTACAACCAATTGTTTTGACCCAGTGTCATCCTCCAGCATGAAAGCCCTTCTTTCACCTCATGAAAAGCTTAAATCACCAAACACTATGATATTCCACCAAGAAACCAACAGCACTTCCTTACAAGATACAAAATTCCAACCTCTGGATCTCTGGGATGAGGGCTCCATATATAGATGATTGCAGGGGGTTGAGACAGTGTCTGGGATTTTGATTAGTGTCCTCTCTCTGATAGTTCTTGATTCCACTTGGAGATTGATGATCTCCTACTCATCCCTAGGTGAATTCAGAGAGGCAAGTGTCATAGGAGAAGTTTCTGGAAGATTCCATGATCATCCACCTCGCAAACTGTCTCTGCCATTTGTCCACTCTCACCCATCGCACCCTACAGAAGGGCTTTTCAGTATGCATCGCACCCTTTACACTGGGCAGGTGGGATGCATCGCACCCTCTGCACTGGGCAGTCTGTATGGTCCAGCTTTGACCAGTTCTGAGCAGTTTTCTGTGGAGAACTTCTGGGAGATGATGTAATCAGCTGACCTTGTTCTTTTAGGGTGTGAAGCAACACTTTTAGGGACTTAGGAGCCCTTGGTTTATGGACATGTTTGATTGGGGTTGCAGTGCCCAAAAATTTCTATAACAGTTGCCCCCTAAAGCATGAGGTCGTTAATCTTTTGATGTCGGGTGAAATGCTTTATCATGAGGATCCAAAGTTTTTTCGAGCTGGAAGGCGACCTGTAATAAGATACAATACAATACATTATCTTCATAATATTTTTCATGATCTAGTTGAGGCGGGCATTCCCATGCTCAACTTTATAAATTCATTTTCATGTACATAAGACAGACAACCGTCTGTGTGGCAGACTGATGATTCTAATAGAGTCATCATCCTTTGGTTCAGATGATCATCTGTGTAGCAACAATGTACATTTGATGTTTTTATTTTCCTAAATATATCACAGCCCGGATGGATGAAACTAGATCTGGGGTCTTCAAACTCATTCAATCTTCACTCGGAGTATAAGTCGATCCATGTGAAAGATGTTCTGGAGTCGAACATGGAAAGACATCACTTGATTACCAGCCAATGATGTAAGTTGTTAACAGGCACGAGAGGATAATGATGATGACCCTCAAGGTACTACAGTACAATTCGCGTGGTGTGAAAAGGGACTTGGCGTCGAACACCACGCAAAATCTTTCGGTCGAAGGCCATTGATGTAAACCTGTCGCGAGAAGTGAGAAACTTGCTATTGAGGCATGCAAGCTTCAAATCACTGAAAGGGTTGTTCCTAAGTCGACTTCTTGGATAATGAGCTGATGTCGACAAGAAGAAACCCGTCATAGGAGGGCCTTAATGAATCCCACATCTACAACACAGAATGGAGTAAATGATTTTGGAGGTGAAAACGATCTGATGATACAGGGTTCAGGGTGGTGGTCATGAAAGAATGGAGCGTGAATGTATTGCAGCGGATGAGACACAAGTGAATTCTCTAAGTGACTTCTCTTGAACATACCAGCGACACTGACATGGATTGGCAGCGTTAACCCCAAATATGGATGGTTTGATGGACCAGTGGTGATATGACCAATGAATGGAACAACCCAACTCAACTCGGATGCGGAGTGAAAGTGTCATGTTCAAGAGCGACTTGCTACCAATAAAGTTTCTTCAAGTTTTCTTCCCAATTTTTCCCCAGTCATTGTTGACCAGTACCTCTTTATTTTTTTCAAGCTTGAGGAGGAAAACGTATGCTTGCTATATAATTTTCCCTTCGGGAAAACCCGTCGCTGTGTTTTAACGAGCCTAGCGACAGTGAAATGCGTTCTTGTCTGGATGGACAAGTTTGTCGCTATTCGGTTTTAACGAGTTTAAAGACAAAGATAACTCGGTCCTCTTCAATTTTAGAGAGTCTGAAAGGGACGTAAAGGAAACTCCAATAATCCTTTTTCGTCATATAATCCCTTAAGTCCGAAAAAGTATAAAATAATATGAAAGGGATGAATTTTCGGTAATTTTAACGAGCTGGACAAAACAAGCACTCGACCTTTTTGTGTAATAATCCCTCAGGTCCAAAAAGATTAAAATCTAGAGGAGGGATAGCACTTTCGGTAGCTTTAACAAGTTGGAGAGGCCAATTGCTCGGAAATCTTTTCATATTTTATGAGTCAGATGAAAAGAGCTTAAAGGAGACTCATTTTTTGAGGAACGAGTGATAATTTCAGGTAGCAGCTGATTCCAGGTAAGGTTTGGAATTTTCCAATCACGGCAGTGTCACAAGGATGGCTAACAGGATCACTCTTCGTAGTTGTTCCTCAAAAGGGGTAAACAATCAAATGGAGGTGAATGATCGGCTAAAACAGAGTGGAGGTGATGGTAAGAACATGACCAGGGCTCAAAAGCTGATGATAATGCATTCACAATGGTTATTTACCGGAAATTGGTTCATTTTTTAATGAGCTTAAACTCTAGGGGAACGTTTGCTCATTGCTAAGGTTTAATTTTTAACGAGCTTGAACTTCGCATAAAAACTGCTCGTGCCAGTTGTATAATAAGGATGTCTCATCAATAGGTTCAATTTTTAGGGAGCTTGCACCATTTGAAACTTTTCTCCAGATCCTTTCATTATGAAAGCTAGGAACGACCAATCCTACGAGTTTAAAGGGTTGAGAAACTACAAACTAAGAAAATAAATGGTCGCTCTTTGCTTGCATGCAAAAAGGTTTGCATGCCCCCAGGTATAGCGAAATAGAGTTTCCAGGTTACCATATGAAAGCTCTCCATCCGCGTTGCAGAAAAAATGCTTCCTTGGCGATGTCTACCGAAATAGACAAAGGTGAGTGGCGTGGTCGCCTCCACTCACATAACTTTGACGAGGGAATATTATTCCAGTCTAATCCCATTTTCCTAATTAGACCGGTGTGTCAGACTAGTCATATATCCTCCACGGAAACCTACCCTATACCAAAGGTTTTCCTGTCGAAATAGAAGAAGGTGCATGCCCCCTGGGTTTCAGTCATGTCCTCCCGAATCACTTGCGCTCTTCAGGTGGACGGACTGGAGATTGATGATACATTCCTTACGTGAAAAGACCATTTAGGGATGGCATTTGACTATTGGCCTTCATGCGGAAAACACATTACTCTAAAGAGTGAGGAGACAATGGCTCCCATGCTATAAATATAGTCACGTCCAAGGAGTAGATTATAATCTAGAGGTCCTCAGACTACCATTACGTTCATGTAAACAGTTATCCTTCTCAACGTTATGGGCACATTGGGAAGGATCCCTAACGGTTGACTGGTTCCTTTGTCGAAGCCTGTCAGATTTCTCATCTCAAGCAGAAGAGATGGTGAACCAAGCACTTCCCAAGCAGTTGAGGAAAGGATACTCACAGAAGCCCCTTCATCTATGATGGTACCGACCATGATCATTTTGTAAGATTGTACAATGATTCGGAATGGTACATTATCCGGTACACGGGGTCTGCCTAGTAGATTCCAATCGAAGGAAACGACTAGGTTGCTTGGAGGGGGGACTGAATAGATGGCCGGATATGACTCTGACGAAATTTCTTCCTGTGGTAAAGGAATGGGTAGATTACCCCCATGTTCATTGGAGTCTGTGTTTACGAAAAGAATTTGAATAGCGTCGTTCTCATTCTCTTCGGTGATTGTGTCATCTGAAGATGGACCTTCCGAAGACAAGACCGGGTCGACTGCCACCTCAACCTTTTGACTTTCATCTAGTATGGATTCAGCGGGTTTATCTTCAATGATAGATGCTTCAACCGACCATAATGGCGTGTCGGTCGGATTTCCAACTAGTGACGGACTCGGCAAGAGTTTCTTATATCCAGGAGGAAGCCGTAACGGTGAAGCCGGACGGTTATCCAAAACCCTTTTAGCTTCATCTCGGAAAGGACAATAGTGGATGACGTGATCGCCTTCACACAGTTTAAGGAAATTTACATTTCTTTTTCTGTCCAAATGCTTCGCTTTCACTAGTTGATGGTGTATTTTCAACATGATCTTTAGAGGTTGATGACACCGGATTGTGCAAACGAGGAGACCAGTCCCTTAAGATCCGAGGGATGCAAGGAAAATCTCGATGATAGTGGTCTCCTTTGCAAATGACACATGGAGATTTAGGCTTCGACGGTGTTGTGTGTGGATTTTCACTAGATGATACCCGGTTACCCCTTTTTTCCTTTAGCTCCTTCTTCTTCTTCTCTTTCTTCTCCTTCTCCTTCTTCTCCTTCTTAGTTACTTGATTTTTGGCTTTACCAGCTTTATCAAGCGAAGAGGAAGGAGGAGAGGGAGAATCGGACGAAGTAGAAGGTTTGGGGGTAACTTTAGTATCATCCAGTTGCTGACTCGATTGTTCAGGAATCACGGTGGTCTGAACGGCGGAGGTCAAGAAGAGCCATATTTGCAAGCCAATCTTCAATCCTGGAAGTGAAAATGTGGCCATATGAGGTGCACCAACATCTCCCCAGGAGGAGAAAGGACTAGGATTCCCTCTGAGGGGAAACCCTTGGTTAGTGGACTCCATTCTTCTCAACCTAAGGCCAACGCGGGAATGATGATATTATTCTGATTAAAATGAATTTTATACGCTTTGACACAACTTGTTTTTTCAATTTTTAAGAGTCGAGAAAAAATAAAAGATGACTCTAGTTGCCTTCGATTTTTAATGAGCCTGAAGTGACAAGTGCTCAGATAGACCTTTTCCTTTAAGGAGTCTGAAAAGGAATGAAAGAGACTACTCTGGAAATCTAGACAGAGGGATTACCAAACCAATTGCAAAACTGCAGAATACCTTTTATGGTACGGCAGTCAATCTTCCCGAATGCTGTGTTCAGTGCATTGCGATCGATAGGGCGGCAGACATGGCTTCCTATGGATAAAGGATATAGCCTATTGTGGTCTCCCAATATATACTCGACAGTACGTGGGAGAACAAGTCCGTATTGGCACTTGTCATCTCAAAGAGGAGGAATCACCCAACCAACAGTGAAAGAAACAGTTACCAGGCTTTATGACACCGGAATACGTCTCTAGCCTAGACTTCTAGATGTTGTGCGTTAGGTTCCAAAGCATTTTTATGTTCATTGAATTTATTTTACAGTTGATCTTTCTTAAGAAATTTTCCTTTTAGGTTCACCACATGATGTAGATATAATTCCTAAAATTCAATCTAAGATGATAAACAATCATTTAATCTTCTTTTTGCAATGAAAATCCTAGCTACTAAAGAAAGAGAGATGATATTCTTTCAAAATAGAGCAGAGAGCACACACTAGATGCACTATCCTAAATCAAACCAACAATCAGTCTAAATGCAAATGCACATGCATGTATTTGTTTTCAACTTTCTTAATGTGTGAATGACAAGAGGAACGCTAAGTACAAATCTGAATTATCTTTTCAAAGCGACAGTACTAACAAATTTCTCTTCAAAAACGAAAGGAAGATAATGACGACACTTTGCTATTTTGAATTGAAAACTGCTTTCGACACTTGAAAAATTACTAATTCAAATCAAATACAAGAGTAACCGTATAATCGATCGTCAAGAACAATAGAATTCTTTTCTTTGACTGAAAACGACACTTGCGACACTTTCAAATCAGAAGACGACAGTTTGATTATGCTACTTCTTTGTAAAAGAGAACTGAAAATGGCACATAATACATAAAAACATTCACAGTTATTTGAAAAATAGAGGCGGAATGATGGAAAGGAAGGGAGTTTCCACAGTGGTATATTGATCACAGACAGCAAAACTCCTGAATAAAGCTGAAGAGAGTGAACACAGAAACCAAAATCTGAGATTTGAAGAGGTCTTGTCTGATCAGCGCACCTGTAACACAGGGAAAGTGCGATGCAGCGCACCTAGTACACATGGGAGGTGCGATGCATCTAGATTCCCAAGAGGAGAAGGTGAAATGGTCCAAGGACAAGACTTCAACTGGGTTCCGGGTCACAATTTGCAGCTCAGTTTAGGGATTTAGGCCGAGCAAGTGATATACAGTAAATAGAAATCATAGGGGCTGATCTAATGAGGTTACTAGAGCCACCACTAGGGCAATTAGAAGGTTCACAAATCGATTGTTCAGTTTATAAACAAAACTCGGAGATAGACTGAAGCAGCATTGATCTACTTTGCACTTGCATAGCAAATGCAGTTTGAAGGCTAGCTGGCTTGACTTCAGGCTCTGTCTGTAAGTTTATAAAACAAAAAAATATAGACAAGCAAACAATCTATTCGCTCCCCAACAGAGTCGCCATTTTGTTATCAGGAAATCTAGTGTCCACTCAGAGCTGCTAGTCCCACTAAGACTGGTAGCTATCTTAGAAACAAACAAACTAAAACTACTTTTTTTTCCTTTATGAGAAGTAGATAAGAGGGGAATGAAGGACACCAACCTCAGTCTTACGCTTGGTTACTTGCCTAGTTCCTCTCCCTTCTGACAGATCCTTGCCACTTCTCCTTTGTCTACCCAGCTTTAAATAGCACCTGTGTAATCAAAGTAGCATAATACTATCGAAGAACATAGATCTACAATCATAAACAATATAGGACCAGATATATATTGACCACACAAATGCATATTTATCAAACATACAAGAATGTGGAGGAAAACTTGAATATCTTTATTAATATCAAGAATAGCAAAGAGGATTACAACCAATTTTTCTGACCCAGCTTCATCCTCCAGCATGAAATCCCTTCTTTCACCTCATGAAAAGCTTAGATCACCAAACACTATGACATTCCACCAAGAAACCAACAACACTTCCTTGCAAGATACAAAATTCCAGCCTCTGGATCTCTGGGATGAGGGATCCATATATAGATGATTGCAGTGGGGTGAGTCAGCTTCTGGGATTTTGATTAGTGTCCTCTCTCTGAGAGTTCTTGATTCCACTTGGAGATTGATGATCTCCTACTCATCCCTAGGCGAATTCAGAGAGGCAAGTGTCATAGGAGAAGTTTCTGGAAGATTCCATGATCATCCACCTCGCAAACTGTCTCTGCCATTTGTCCACTCTTGCCCATTGCACCCTACAGAAGGGCTTTTTAGTATGCATCACACCCTTTACATTGGGCAGGTGGGATGCATCGCACCCTCTGCACTGGGTGGTCTGTGTCGTCTAGCTTTGACCAGTTCTGAGCAGTTTTTTGTGGAGAAATTTTGGGAGATGATGTAATCAGCTGACCTTGTTCTTTTAGGGTGTGAAGCAACACTTTTAGGGACTTAGGAGCCCTTGGTTTATGGACATGTTTGATTGGGGTTGCAATTCCCAAAAATGTCTATAACAAAGGGTAAAGTCGATGCCCCAAAATAGGGTCCTCCTAAGTCGTCTGCTGGTGATGCTTCTCAACGGAAGCCTAAGTATTTGTGCCTCAGTTGTGAGGAGGATCACTATACTAAGGATTGTCCCATACGATCTAATGTTTGCTCAAAGGGACCCCAGCTATCCTAATAGAGTCGTTTCTATCCCAGCAAACCCAAATGGTAGACCAACCTCAATCATTTGCTTCCTTAGGATCACAAGTGTTCATGATGAGTACACCCATCAATGTGGCTACTAGATCAAAAGATTATCAAACTCCTACCCTGACAGCAGGGAAAGAAAAAGAAGTTTCCCCTTCTTCTTCTACCCTATCAAGTTCTGGTCCTCTTCATATAGAGCGACCTAACCCTAATTCCATCATTCAACCACCTTCTTAAGGTGTGCTACGAAAGTCCTCGTACAATCCCAATGCTTGTGCCACTCAGCACTATAATATTGTTGAGGATTTGGCTCAGGTGCCATCAGCTATGTCTACTCTCGAGGTACTTCAAATCTTCCCATCTCAATGGAAATCATTACTGTTAGCTATTGGGGGTATTGATCCTATTGATTCCAATATTATATGTTTTGATCTAGAAAACCACATTCCGTGTCTTCCTCATCAGATTGCCTTTCTCATTCAAGTAATCATCAATGAGAAAACCATTCATAGGACCGTCATCGATGAAGGTGCCTCTACCTGCATCATGTCAGTCACTTATTGGAAGGCAATTGGTTCTCCTACTCAGAACCAGTCCCCTAACACTTTGGAGGCTTTTGACAAGTGCGATTCGCAACCATTCAGTGTATTACCCAACCTTGCCATTACTTTGGAGGGAAAGACAATACACATTGAAGTAGATATCGTTGACGCTAATCTCAATTATAATCTTCTACTAGGATATATTTGTACCCATGCCATGCATGTTGTAGCCTCCTCCTTGTTCTGCGTTACCATTTTCCCCATCAAGGGAAGATAGTCACAGTCAACCAACTGTCCTTCTTTCCCTCTTCCTCCTTAGATGGCAATGTCCTATATGTCAAGCACACCCGTGCTCCTTATGAGAGTGAGGGGTTAGGGCTTTTTAAAGATCCTACTTTAATGGGAATTTTTTCACTCCCACCTCCTCATGTTGCCTCTGTCAACATGATCTCGGTCAAATCTAATCCTTGGGTCATACCTTCACTGGATCTTGTTGATACGTGGGGCGAGGTTATGCCAATAAGTTCGACCCAAATCAATTATGTGGAAATTGTTTCAGCCTCAAGTTTTGTATCCTTTGATATTCTTGTGTCGAGGACATCTCTCGATGTGTATTCTCATTCCCCATGGCTTGGTTATGGCTCAACGGTCATGTCTATGTGTCTTAAGAAGTTCTCTTCTCTGTTTCCTATTAACATGTCAATTTCACCTGACATTGTCAAGATATTTCAACTAAGTGCACCTTTATCTCTTTATGGATTCAGGTTTTTTCTCCCTCCCAGAGTTTTTACCAATTGCCCATTTTTGCAATGGGGTTGTCATCTGACTCGTAACCCACCCTCGCTCAGGGGGCATGGGGGCACAGACTTATATGAGTTCTACTCTATTATTTGGTCCAGTCGATGCTTACTCATCATGTCAAACAGTAAAATTTCAGTGTTTATCTGTGTTGATTGATTACCTGAGTCCGAGA
Organism: Pinus tabuliformis; assembly: GCA_031772625.1. Lineage (NCBI taxonomy): Eukaryota > Viridiplantae > Streptophyta > Pinopsida > Pinales > Pinaceae > Pinus > Pinus tabuliformis. Next base: position 1,127,630,524 of record CM062818.1, read on the forward strand.
ATGAACTCTCTCAAAAAGTATTATGCTTAGGCCATCCTACATGGTTACTTTTGTACAATAGTGTGTCATTCATTCTTTTTAGTGTGGTTTGGTGTGTTATTTTGCAAGAAGCTTCTCTGCTTATTATGCTTTTGCCTTATTTGCAAATTTTGATGTCCCCTCATGTCAGTTTCGCTGATGGTGCTTGTCGTAGTATGCAAAATCTATCATCCGCGGCATGGGCCATATATGACCCCCAAGGTGAGTTGATTGAGCTTCAAGGTATATGTCTAGGTTGAACAACTAATAACATCGCTGAGTATAGCATGGTTATCAAAATAATTTCAGAAGCTATTGCTCTTGGCATCCGGGACTTGGTTGTCAACCTTGATTCACAACTTGTTGTTCTTCAGCTTAATAGGCAATATTCCACCAGAAACCCTCAGATATTGAGAATGTATCTACATATTCATCTGCTAGAGAGAAAATTCAATTACATTACATATCATCATATTCCTCGACACATGAATACATTAATAGATTCATTAGCTAATTATGTGTTGGATAAACATTTTTGAAACATGTAACAACTTGAAAACAAAAACATTTGTACCACTCAAAAACAAAAACATTTGTACCATAGTAAGCAAAGAATTACAACATGTGTGTGTGTGTGTGTGTGTGTGGGTGGGTGTGGGTGTGTGACGGTAATGTTTTTCATACATCAAAACCTCAAAAAATAATATGTGTGTTTGAAATACATCGGTGGCTCGCAGGCCTTATACATCTGTGGCTCGCAGGCCTCAAAAATATGGAATGATATACCTATGCACTAAACAGCATGATTCTCATGGTAGCATGTAACTTCTCGGACTATGCGAGTCAGCAGTCGGTGGATCCGATCTGACACCCCCACTGTATGCCTCTAGTACTAGCATGGGACATCACCCATCCAAGCATACTATGGGATCCCATGGGTCAAACCCTCGAGATTCCACGCAATCTCCTCCTTGTTGTCACTTCCCTCCTAATAAGGAGCGACATCAAACTACCGAGCGATGCGCCTGGAAATCAGGGACATTCCAGCAGGGCGTTCTAGTCCAACATCTATGTTCATAAAATCAAAATGTCATGAACACATATATTTCAAAAAATAGTAAAAAGCATCAAAAAACTAAAAAAAAAAAAAAAAAAAACCTCCATCATCAAAATACTCCCTTCTGGGAGCGGCATATCCGGATCTTCGCAGAATTCAGTACCGCTGTAAGGCCAATCCTCCACTACGATCAGTTGTCGTCATAGCCATGAGAAAAAGGACGGCTTGTAAGACGTTTGTTGGCCCTCCATGACCCTGGGCATAAAAACACTCCAATAGACCATCCATGGGTCTCGAGGCATCATCAGATCTACCTCAGTCAAATGGTATTGGAACAGCGGAACCTGCTCCAGGAAAAAAGTCACTAGCACAAATCCAAAGAAAAACTTCTTCAGGTGTCTCACCTTATCTTTTGATAGCTGGCGCATCATGTTGATTTTCATTACTTCCAACCAGTTACATATGGTGGGAATCGTGTTGTCAATAGCGTACTGGAACTTTGACTTGTTGGTCTCATGCGACGCTTGGGACCCAGCCAATCTGTTGATGGTCAATAGTAGCTCTCTCAACACAAGATCTTGAACAATCATGATCTTAATCTTGCCACTTTTGGATTTGAGAGATTCTGGGCAATGTTCGAAAAGTAGCATAGTCATGCTTTCCACAATCGGCCTTGACCCATATAGGTTGACTGGTTCCCCTATCCGGGACAATCCTGTGATGAAATAAATGTTTGAAGTCTCCAACTCCAACTCTTGGACACCGATGATGAAAATTTCTCAATTTATGTCCCAGAGACTAATCAGGTATCGTAGAAACTCAAGTTGGGCCTGTATGCCTGGTGTAAGAAAGAATTAAGGAGCCCATAGTTCCTCAAATCCTCAAAGAAATTTAGATCAGCTATTGCTTGAGTATCAATATCCTCATGCTCACGTTCTTTCCAATCTACCATTTTTCACAATTTCTTCCTACAAAAACCACGTAATCAAGTCAAGGATCATCCTTGGCCGGAAAAATTTGGGTTCAAACAGTTGAATTGAGCAAGAAACGTGTAAAAAAAAATTATCACAGTGCCAGCACGACTGTTTTAAAAATGGTGGTGCCAATGGTGCAGTTTGAAGTTTTAACCACCCCCAATCGGTGTGATTTCATGCTCGGAAATCGCGCCGACAGAGGGCGAAAAAGTTTTGCCAAAAGCTCCCCATAAAATCCAAAAAATGGATAAAAATGGGAAAAAAAACAGTATGAAAATGGAGCTTAAGGTCCTGGCTCTTACCTACAACTGAGGGCTCAGCGAATGACCTCCCAAATCTCCTGCAATATGCTCCGGAAGAATTAGGGCACAAGTGGGTAAAAGGCTCTTCACACAAAGGTAAAATGGTAAATGGTAAAAGATAATTAATTTTGCCCCATTTTATTCATTTTTTCATGAAATATTAGGGTTTTTTAGTATTTTTTACCTATTTTGCCTCAAAACTGGATAATGCCTTTACCTTTCTTATGCAGCGATAGGTGATGGATTGTCGATGATGGTACTGGAGTCGTGTTTCAGCTCTTTTCTCAACTCGAAAATCTCAAATGAAAATATCGCCAAGTATTTTTCCCTTTTTGACTCGTAAAAGAGAATAAAATGGGGGATCTACTTTCAAGCTCTTTTCTAACTCTTTAAACATGAAAAGATTGTCAAGATCTTATTGTTTTGAAATTGTTAAAGGCTTGAAAACATCGTGCACCCAGTATACGGTTACCCCTTTTTCAGGTTGGGATGCACTATTTACGAAAAAGTTACTCCTTGAATGAAATGGTCAAGCAGTTCTCTCAAGTATTGTTTTCTGCCATTTTGGGCTCGAGAGACACAAATGTACAGAAAAGGACCATCTTGAATTTTCTTTTTCATGTCTTTTTCAAACTCTCTAAACATGAAAAAGATACTGAGTTATCCCTTTGTCGGACTTGTTAAAACATTAAACGACATTGGATCCATCGCCATAACGAACATGAGTTTCTCCTTCCTAGGGCTCGTCAAACTTACTAGGTCAGATTTGTCTGAAGGATGAACTTACTGTGCAAGCACATGTTATCCCCTTCAAGCTTGTGATCAAAAATAATTGGGGTACCTGCCAGAAATGGTGGGGGAAAATTGGAAATTTTATTAGTCGTGTCGGCAGCTCACTCTTGAACATGACACTTTATGTTTCGTGTCGAGTTGGGATATCCTCCTTTCATAATTAACCTTCCTAGATTGGGCCGTTCATTTTTTCCTTCCATTTGATCTCTGCCGCGTCATCATGACCACTGATCCTATGGATCCAAAATCTGCCAAACTCTAGAATCGTGTCGCCGATATGTTCAAGAGTCAGACCCTCTATAGTTACACTTACTCCTGATTCTTTGTATCATCTAACATAATTTTCATCTCTTTGTCTCGTGTCGATGATCTAGGATACATCATGGCCCTCCTTCGACACGGTCGCTTCCTATTGACTTCAGCTCATTATCCAAGAAGTTGGCTGAGAGACTCCCTTCCAGGACCATAGAGCTTGCATGCCCTAATGGAAATTTCTTCGCACTCAACAACAAGTTCACATCATTGGCTTTCCATCAGGCGATTTCACGAATGTTTGACATCAGTTCCTTTATTTACATTCCATGAACTATGTTGCCAGTACCTTGATTTTCATTGTCATTATTGGTGGTTTCTCTCGCATTTGTTAATGGTTCACATCATTGACCGGTAATCTAGCGACTTCTTAGCATGTTCGACTTCAACACATTCATTGACATGTTAGGATTTGTACTTTGATCGAGTCGTTTGGAGTGCAAGACCTTGGGCTAATATTACACAACTCTAGGTTGTGAGGCGATGTGACATGGTCATGTTAATATACATGTCTCTTTCAGATGGATGGCTACGACCATACCATGAGTTGTTATATGTGATACTTCTCAGTATTGGATGGTTGTGACAATACCTTGGTTTCATTATGATCCTTTCTGCTAGATGGTTGCGCCCATGCCTTGGATCCATTTATATGATCATTCTATTGGGTATGGAGCTTGATTATCTTCTGTATTCAAATGCCTCAGCCGGATGTATTGCGTCTATGCACATCTGTATTTTGAGTAAGGAAGAGAGAGGAGATTGAGAGCAAAGAGGGTGTTACAGTGGATCTATTGTAGGTTGTATCTCTTTAGATTGCTGGATAATATAATAAAGAAGGACTGGATGTTTCTCCGTAGATGTAGCCCAAACTAGGTGAACCACGTATATCTGTGTCTCTCTTGTTTTATGTATTTTTTGTGTTTATATTTCTGCAATATTTGATGTGTTCCATTGCTCTGTAATATATAATTTTCTAACACATTCTCTAGATGGTTGCGTCCATACCACGATTCATGTATTATTATTCAGAGTTTTCATTGATGTATATGTATCTACGCTTACTTGCAGGTTTTTCGATAATGAACTCTGGTTCCCCGCTTCCACTTGTAAAGCATTTCACCCCTCACTCTAGCTCGGCCTTCATGCTTTAGGGTGCATTTGTTACATAGCATTTTCTCACTATCCCTGTACTCCCCGTCTATGATCTTGGAGGACCTCTATAGTGTACCCTACATGATTTCCTATCATGAAGAAACTCCCATTTTGTCCCTCTTCATGAGCAGAACAAATTCCTTTTGCATCATTTCCCAAAAATCTTTTGTTTATCCCAGTTTACAAGACCAGTGCTAGTGACTTGTGTCCTCCTTGTACTGATATGCATGGATCACAATTGTCCCTAGCACTGCTCAGATCGACTGAGCCCTTTCTCAGTCACGCCAATCCTCTTTTGGAAAGTTTTTAAATATGGAGCTGAAGCTTCCATCTATAGAAGCTTTGTAACAAAAGTCGGGTAAATGTTTAGGCCGGATGGAGTCGAGAAGGTCAGTTTGGGATCATTTCCCCTATTAGGATGGAACTAATCCAAGAGATAAGGCCTTCTCCCATGAGAAGAGAAACCATCTCCTCTCCATCCAAGCTATATAAACCTCTCTTCTTCCCAAGCATAAGTTAGTTCTAATTAAGTTCTGGCTAAAGTTTTGGTTTTGGAGTAATCAACAAGTTACCCATAGTTTGTATCTCTCTAGTTTGTGTTTAAGGGAGAATTGTGAGTTTGGTTTGGTGTGAAGACTAAAGGGAAGAGCCTTGAGACTACCTTTGTTGGGGCTATCCATGAGATGCTAGCAGAAGTGTGTGGGAACTCGGATATGTCAGAGGAGAACAACAACATCAAGACATCGGTTGTAATCTCTTCTTGAACTAATATAGATGCAACTATTGATTGATTTCCTACATGAAATGTCATCTCACATATTTATGGCTTAATGTTTCTTGACTTATTAAGTAGGCTAAATGCAATTTGTATGTTATCACGTTTGTTGTTTGTTGTTGTTTACTTGTTTCAGGTGTTCAAAGGAAGGAAACGAAAGATAGTTAGAGCAAGGAAGCAAGATCGTCACCAAGCGGAATAGAGTACTAAGAGGTAGGTCCTCTTATTTGATTCTAGCTTAAGGAGATCTTCCATAGATTGTTTGTTTGTGGCTAGACTCACTCTCTCAGGCTAGAGGAATTGTTTGTGTTTGCACTTAGAATTTACCTGCACCATAGGGAGGGACTGAGTGGGAGGTACAAAGAGATGGAGTTGGGGGCGGGCAGAGAGGGAGTAAAGAAGAAATACATAGAGAGAGTGGAGAGAAAGAGGGAGATACAAGGGAGAGATGGAGAGAGAGTTTGTTTTGGGGTGAGATAAAGAGACAAAGAAATAGAGATGGAAGGAAGGGGGAGAGAAGGAGAGAGGTAGGGAGATAGTGGCAGAGTTGGAGGGTGAATAGAGAGAGAGAGAGAGAGAGATAAGGGGGGGGATACATAGGGAGGTGGGAGAGAAAGGGAGAGAGAGGAAGGAAGAGAGAGATGACATGAGGGAGAGAAGGAGAGAGGGAGGGAGAGTGATGGAGTTGGAGGGGGGGAGAGAGGGGGGTAAGAAGAAGGATGTAGAGAGAGAAAGGTGGAGAGAGAGAGGGAGTGATAATGGAGATAAAGAGAGAGGAAGAGAGGAAAGCAAGAGGGAACAAAGATAGAAGGGGGAGAGAAGGGGAATAGAGAGGGAGAGGCAGAAGGAGAGGAAGAGGAAGAGGGAGGGAGAGATAGATATATATGGAGAAAGAGTGTGTATACTTGGGGATATAGGGAGACAAAGGAGAGGTAGAGGGAGATAGAGATATAGATGGGAGGTGAAGATAGGGAAGAAGAGAGAGATAGAGAGAGGTAGGAAGGGAGGGAGAGATAGAGAGATATGGAGAGAGAGTGTATGTGTGTTTGTGGGGGTGAGATAGAGAGACAAGGAAGGAGAGATGGAGGGAGATATAGATATAGATGGAGGGGGAGAGAGGGGAGAATATTTCTTGCACTAGATGCATTGATTTCAAATTAGATGAAGTTTTATAGTCCTATTTGATTGCTTGCACTAGATGCATTGATTTAATTGTAGATTTTGATTTCTAATTTTATTTGATTGATTGCACTACATGTACTGATTTAAGTGTAGATGTTGGTTTCTAATTATATTTGATTGTTTGCAATATATGTAGTTAATTTCTAATCCTATTTGATTGCCTTCTCTAGATGCAATGATTTTAGTGTAGATGGTGATTTATAATCCTATTTGGTTGCTTACACTAGATGCATTGATTTCAGTGTAGATGTTGATTTCTAATCCCATTTGATTGTTTGCACTAGATGCATTGATTTTAGTGTAGGTGTTGATTTATAATCTTATTTGATTGCTTGCATTAGATGCATTGATTCAGTGTAGATTTTGTTTTCTAATCCTATTTGATTTCTTGCATTAGATGGATTAGATGTTGTTACTCTTGAGGATGTACATTAATTAAAAAAAAAAGATGGAGGGGGGAGAAAAGGAAGAATATTTCTTGCACTAGATGCATTGATTTTAGTATAGATGAATATGTATAATCATGTCGTATTGCTTGCACTAAATGCATTGATTTCAGTGCAGATGTTTATTTTTAATTATATTTGATTGTTTGCACTAAATGCATTAATTTCAATGTAGATGTTGATTTATTATTATATTTGATTGCTTGCACCATATGCAATTGATTTCTAATCTTATTTGATTGCTTGCATTAGATGTGTCAGGGTCCTCTAATATAGGTAATTTTTTTATGTTGTATGTCTTTTCATGGTAAAGTGCTCAGAAGCAGTTTTCCAATAGTATATTTGGTGCTTCAAACCGACATCATATCAAAAGAAAGAGAAAGAACAAGTTGAAATATGCACCATAAAACAAAGGAAAAAGACCTAAGTGTGAAAATATTTATTTGAATTATCAAAATTAATTCAAAAATAATAAAATCTATAAACTATATGCATCACATTTATTTATCATATGCCAGACCTCTTAAATATTAAATCACCCTACTCTTCTCGTACCTCGAGATATGGGAACATTAAATCATTTTACCCTTGTCACCCTCTGCTTCACCCCCGCTCTGCCCACCACCAAAACCATTTACCATGGATGCCCCCTCTGAGTATTCCTATTTATTTAAATTATGGCCCAGATACATTTATAAATTGTGGTGGGAAAATATATCAAAGAAATATTTCATACATTGATGAAATATTTTTATGGATGGGAGGCTGAGCAAAGGATGGCATTTATGAAATATTTTTATGAATGGGAGGCTGAGTGAAACCAATACTCATGTAGAATGAAGTTGAGGTAAATGAGGCTAAAGTGAAATAAATTTTATAGGTACATGTGAATTTGAATTTACTGGTGCAGGTGAATTGAGATTACATGTGAAAGTAAATAGAGGATGAGTAAAAAATGAGTTTTTACAAAGAAGGTAAAACAACACATGGTTTTCCAAAATCCATGGGAAGAGAAAACAAGCCATGGATTTACAAAACAACACATGGTTTTGGAAATCCATGGGAAGACATAACAACACATGGATTTAGAAAACAAGGCATGGATTTACAAGATGGTTTATTAAATCATGCAAACAAATATGTTTGAAATTTTAATTATGAAATTCATTTAAGGGTTTAATCAAAATATTTGGAAATATTATTTAAAATATATATTTTTCCCCAAATATTTTGTGACAATAAGGAAGTATTCAAAAGATGATGAAAGGCAAAAATGACAGAAATAGAACTCAAAGGCAGAGCAATCATATTTAAGAGGGCAATTAGCTGATTTTGTGAAGACAGTTTCAATATTTTTCCAAATTTCAAGGGTATGAAGATCAGTCTAAGACATTTAGTAGCAGAAGATCAACGGATTGAAGATCTAAAACATTTAGTAGCAGAAGATCAGTAGATTGAGGATCATTCTTGCAAATTTCCAGCAGCCAGTGAACCAATTCCATATTTCAATGCAAGATACTTGCAAACAGTTCAATATTTCCAGCAAATAATTTGGAGATATTATGTTATTTTTAGTTTATTATTTAGATTTTTCCAGAAATTGTTAGAGAATATTTTGTAATCAGTTCCTTTTTTGGAATCTGAAGATAGTTTAGCATAAATTCTATAAATATGTTGTAATAGGATTTAGAGTGTGTTGATTTTTTTATGGAAAAAAAGGATTATTGATGTAAAGTTGCTCCATAAGTTCCAGTGGACAAATTTTCAGTAATACAGAATCTTTTCAAGATTCCTGTGTCATATTTTGTTGGTGAAGTGATATTCTCTCTTGTTATTATGTTTTCCTTTCTCTGAAATTTCACATGTGTTTCTAATCTTTTTTTTAAGAAAATAAAGAATCTAAATTTGTTTAAATACACTCAATTATGTCTTTTGAACAATTTCTATGTTTCCAACCGAAGTTAAGCAATAGAATTCTTAATTTCTCTATGTTTAATGGATACTTAGTCATTTCTTCTTCCTCGTCTCATCAAGCATATAAGATCCAATGAATCTTCCTACCTTGCCCTATTAAACTCATCTGCCAATGCTGAAAACATCCACCTAAAGAAAATTAACTCCATTTCCCAATGGTCCCTTCTTACATTATCAACCAAACAATCAATTCAAAAATCAAACCTTGAACTTTCACATCTAGCCTAAAACTATAAATAAATAAATAAATCTAACAGAGAGATCCCTCCCTAAGTTTAGGAGGGCTAGCCTCTAGACTTGAAAGTGGTTTTGTGGTTGTTATCACCTGGATTGAACCTTAGCAGAAGGAAGGCAATGCCAGGGTAACCACAAACCATGCTTAGCCAAGTAGCTAGCACTACTAGGCCAAGAGAGGGCTCTCTCCATAATCTCAGCCAAGATGACTGGATCAGGAAAATAATATTAGGCTAGGTATAGTAGCACAAGGTTTGATTTGATTTGAAGGGGTTTTGCTAGATCAGGAGGCACTGGATAGTTTGGGCAAGGAAATTAGGTCAAAATTGCAGGGTGTTCGATGGGGCAAGGTAGGTATGAAGCTTATCACTCTAGGGTTTGATGGGTGAGGTGATTCAAGACTGATGAGAAGCTAGGAAGAGCATGTGGTCATCACGGATCCTTCCTAAATTGTAGAAAACATAAACTGGTGAATATTTTCCCAAAGCAGAGCATTAATGTTATGGATTCTGCCTATCAACTTGAAAACATCCACTTAGAAGCAATGAAATGATTAATGAAGTAAACAAAACATTTAAGACATATGATCACAAGAGAGGAAACTAAAACTAAACACCATACCACATGGATCCCAAAGAAATAACTGCAATTTCTTATTAATCTCCTGCTAAACTGAAACAAAATGATGTCTTTTCAAAACCTAAGCATCCATCTGAGTCCAAAACTTTACAATGAGAAAGAAGAAGTAGATATAGACATTGTTTCAACCTCCTCCCATCCTCAAGGGTCGAATCCCTAAGATGAGGAGCTAATCTAACCAACACTGAACAAGAAATTGGAATCTAGGCATCCTAATAACTTGCCTCTAAAAGTGAGGAAACTGATTAATTTGTGCTCAAAATGAATTTTAATCTAATGAATCTACCCTCTACTACTAATTATCCATCATATTTACAAGCCAATTCATAATTTACATTATTAAAACATCTTCCATGAGATAAAATCCATGATCACAGTCAAAACACAGTGAAATGGCAATCTTGTGCAATATTTGTCCTACGCGCAGCACCACTAGCCCTACACACAGTGCCACTTTCAGGTACCTTTTGGAGGCCTTCCTGACATCCAAATTGAGCTTATGATATCTCCTTGGAAATATCTTTAAGTCTACTTTCCAAAAAATCTAAAATTTCTTTATTTGAAGCTCATTTGACCCCTAAAAAGTTGATTCTCCCAAGACTGCTTATGTGTGTCCAAAAAGTGGCAGAAAGGTCATTTTTAGGGTGTTTTTTGACCTTTTGGTAGACCAGTTCCGCTCCAAAGCTTAGCAAATGCATAGGGTGCATGTACTCATCGCTCTGAATCCAAAAATTCAAGCCATTTTTCCATTGGGAGTCCCTAGGAAAAGCACAGCGCCAGTGGTGCTGCATGTAGAGCCTGAATTCCTGTGTTAAAATTTCCAGAATTTTCCAAAGGAAAAAATTCCTCCAAATTTGATCAAAATTGGTGAGCAACACCATCATCAAACATATTGATGAGCCAAGGAAGTTTTAGCAGGCAATATAAGCTTATCCTCCTCCCTTTTTCCTTTGAGAGCCCGTCTCAGCCTTGCTTTCATCTGCTTAACCCTTATATTGCAAATTTTGTTCCTGGTCCTGTAGTGGTAGGCCATGTGCTTGATGATCTGGTTGTCCCTATTACACCTTTGTAGCAGATTCTCTAAGTGCAAATTGACTCTTTCAAGCCAAATTTCTCTATCACCCTCAATTCCCTTCTCAATTGAAGTCAAAGTGACTGGTGCTTCTTCCTCTTGCATTGTTGATTTACCCTTGTCACTTTGTCTCTTTGCTTTGAGAAGTTCTAGCTCCATGAGGACCTACTTATCACTCATATGTTTGTTCTATTGTTTCAGATATGTAATGACATACTTGGATCTTGCCAAGATGTCCATCAATGCTTGGATTTGAGCCTCTTTCTCCTGTATGATGATGTTTTCTTTTGTTGCTTCATCCTGAGCCTCCAAGTCAATTGTCTCTACACCATGATGAATATGATGTTTTTCTGGCTCATCATGTTCCATCAAATCAATATCTCTCTCCTCCTCATCATTAATACTTCCCTCCAGCATATTTTGTTTCCCTTTATGCAGCTGCTGCACCTGTACCTGTTGTGTTGATGAAGAAGGCAAAGCCCCTTCCACACCCTGTGGAGCAAGCATTTGCCTATGAGTTGATGAAGAAGGCAAGGTCCCTTCCACACCAAGTGGAGCAAACACTTGCCTATTAGTTTCAAACAATTTTCTTTTCCCCCTCTAGTATGTCTTGTAGGTTTCAGTCACCTCGATGGCTCTAGTCTCTTTGGCCTTCTCATCTTTCTTTACCTGAGTACTGCTAGAAGGTCTTCCTTGTCCATGTTTGCTATTTTTTGAAGTTGTGTACCCCTAGAAAAGGGATGGAGGGGGTGAGTAAGGGTGATTAGGAATAATTTAAGGGGAAGTAATCATGTGGGGTATTTGGTGGACTAGGTAAACATGAAAATTAGTGGGAGGGTATGAACCATGAAAATGAGGGAGAGCGGCTAGGGTTTTAGGGTATTGTTTTGGGGATGAACAAAAAAGGGATATGGAGTGATATGGAGTAGTATCGAGTGAAATGGAGGGGTTCAGGGTTTTAGTGATAATTGATGGGAGGAATAGTAAGGGTTGGGGTTTTAAGTCATAAATAGAGGAGATTATAGGGTTTCACATTTAGCTTGGCAAATTATCTTCAAATGCATTAATTGAAAGCCAATGATGAAGTCCAGGGACAAAACTTACTTGTTTGAGGGGAAAGGAGACAAGTTTGGTGTTTTTTTGGTGGAAGGAGGTTGTTTTGGCCCTTGCTGGACCTACGCACAGCGCTCTATCCCTACGCGCAGCGCTCCGACCTCTACGCACAGCACCTATTAAAGCTGACTTTTGACTGCCTTCCTGATGTCCAAATTGAGCCCATGGTAGCTCATTGGAAAGCTCTTCTTGTATGACTACCAAAACATCTTGCATTTTTCAATTTTGATCTCATGTGCTCTTTCACAAGTGCAATCTCCCAAGACTGGTCAAAATGTGCAAAATGAGGCTGCCAAAATGCATAGTGTTGTTGCAGTCAACTTTTGGAGGTCTTCCACAACTCCAAATTGAGTGCATGATAGCTCACTAGAAATAGATCTTTGTCTAGTTATCATTTGACTCATCAAGCAAGTCATTTGGACACTTCAGCTAGGAGTAAGCTTGATTTTACCAAGGTCACTCCATAGATGCAGCAACTCTCCTGTGGCAAATGATTGTTTGGACATTTCTCCCAAACCATGAGACCTGTGTAAAAACTAGAGGAGGTTGTTCTTCTTGGTTCTATGGTAGACAAAAAACTCTATCACAATTGTCAAATTCATCTTTTCTTGCTTAGAAACATCATTTGAATAAAACCTATCCCGATGTGTGGAACAGGGGATCTGTAGAAATGAAGGGAAATGAAGGGGATGAGGGGCTTCTAAATTATTGAGAAATTTTTGGGAAGTAGGGAGGGATGTTAGAAAGTAGGGGAAAGTGGAATTTCAAGGATTGAGTGAGGGGAAGGGTTCCAAAAGGGAAAAACCTAGGCCTAGCCTAGAATAGTGTCAAATTATAGCAATATGCTAGGGTTTGTGGGAAAATGATGAATTTGAGGGATATAAGTGATGGTAAGTGTTTAAGAAGGTATATTAAAGATAGGGGAAGGTGTGTGAGCATCAGGTTACAAGTTTTTTTGATGATTTGACCATCCAAGAAAAATTACCTTCAAAACCCTAAGAGAGGGAAATGAGCCTTACCTAAGCACAACTGAAGCACAAACAAGGTGTAAAATGACCCATTGGAACCTAAGATAATGATGACACTTCTTTGAATCATGTTACACTTAGCCAAATGGTGACATGGACAAATACTTGGAAAACTTTGGAAGGAGTGAAAACAAACCTAGACCTAATACCTAGTGACAAAATTTTACTTGAAGACTCATTGAAATGACAAAAATTTGACTTTGACACCCCAAGACCACTTTATAAGAGCATATTTGATCACTGCTGGAAGGCTGCAAAGACTGACACTAAAATTGGCCTTATTGGGGATGGAAGCTCCTTGGAGGTGTCAAGAACACCATAGAACAAGTTCCTAACCATGTGGGCCAATACAGTCAAAAAATCAAACTAAAATACATGATTGAAAACGGATGACTTGACGACACAAACTGACTCTGAAACTGACTGAACCATGCTCACTTTTGTGATCTTATTAATCAAACCCTACTCTAAGTGATCCATTCCTCACCTGATCAAGTGAAATGAAACAACCAATGAAACCAAGTAAGCATTCTTGATGCTATTTAAATCCTCCGCAAGTGTTGGCTTATGAGAAACAAGAGAGAACTACTGAAATGCAACTCCCATGAAAACTTGTAAACAAATCCAAATTTTCCCAGATTGAATAATATAGATTCTCTATCTGACTCCAAAAATACTGCATAAGGATCTTTAAATTCATGTGCGCTGGGACTTAGCTCATCCAATGGGTTACTTTGCTTCTCCTCATACCATGAATGAAAACTTTCATCTGAGCTTTGTGACGAGACTCCTGCTAAAAATGACAAAGAAACCAGTTGCTAGATCAAGTTTGTATCAATAACTTTTTCAAGCTGACAGTTAGCTAATGCAAAAAGACTTTGACTGCAGATATCATCCAACACATCATCTATTGGATCATGAAAAACTTGAAAAGACTGTTGCAACCCATTTTCTATTGGTTCCAATGAGATTGCATGATTTTCTACAGACTTCTCATCCTTTATTGAAGATATAATATGAAAATTTCCCTTCAAAAACTAAAATGATTCAAAACATAATGGTACGGAATCATCTTGCATCATTTGATCATATGTTCCAGCTTCCAAGTCTTCATCTGCAACCTGACATTCAATGGAATTTGGGGGCCGCAAATCTAGATATGAGAAGTCTTGAACAAGTATTTCATTTCCCTCTAGATGGTCAAGATCAAAACTTATCGACGGTTGATTTCTGATTGCATGAAATTTGTCTCTAGTGAACTAAAAAAAAGTAAAACAAAAAGGCAAAGATCCTTCACTTACTTCAAAATTTTCTGCACTTTCCTCCTCACTTCCATAGCTGATATGCATTCGCTGATCACTATATTCGAGCTACTCTTCCTTCCACAAAATAGTTGTTGATTTGTCTATAAGATTAGCTTCTGTTTTGAGAACATAATCATCATCATGCTGATCAAACTTAGGCAAATCATTAGTATAAAACACATCATCAAGGATACAAATCATATCAATAGATCTATCTTCTCCAAGCTGGTCTATAAAACAATCATTATTAGATCTATGACAACTGGGATAAGAAAGAAAATGTTTTGGATCAGCCACTTGTTTTTCTTCAATCAACGAGCCATGGTCTTGAACATCATACTCATTCCTTGGGGTGATATTTTACATCATCTCTTCCACTACACTTACCAAAATGTTGAGCTTTACCTCTATAGATGTTGATTCCTCTAGATCTATGTTCTTCATATTTTCTTCCTTCAACTTTTCCCTTCTACTCAGCAGATTAGCCTCTACATCTACTACATTGTTTTGCATCTCTTCAAGTGTTGCAAGGTTCCTTTCCCTCAGCTCAAGCTCCATTTCCGAATCAAAGGCTTCCGGGTAGTGTAAGAGAGCAGATCCAGGAGGAGGCCTTATATTAGCAAGCATCGAAAAATAGACTTGGTTAAACCTGGCAGAAAATTGTTGTACTGTCTCCCCTGGTTGTCCTTCAGATGGTTATACTCTTCTAGAATCAAGAAAGGGTTTTGTCTGACCAACCATTTATCGAGGAAAATTTTGACGAACTGTTGGAAATCTAAGATGCTCACATCGGGCAGGGTTTTGAACTAACTCTTGACTTTGCCTTACAAAGAAAGAGAAAAACGCCTAATACTGACATCCTCTTCATCAACTTCAAAAAGGTTAAGAAAAAACTCAAAATTCAATACATGTCTCTCAGCAATGATGTTGTCAGATTCACCATCAAATCTTGGTAGATATAGGTAATGATTTTTAGGGAAATCATGGGATATAGGAGGTAAAATTCAGAAGAAGCTTCTTGATCAATATCAAAGGCATGCAAATATTTTGTATTCGCAATCTTCAAAGGGAAGGAATCACATGCAGGTCTAGGATATTTTATCAAATACAGTATACTTTGTAAAGCCTTCTTGACATTCTCGGGAAAAGAGAAGAAATAATTTATAACAAATAAGATAATGTCTTGGATGAAATTCCATCTTGAATACCTGATCTTTCCATATTGTCCTTTCCTGTTTCTTTTGGTCGGGTTCATCCTCTAGTGGAGTCCTTGGATTTGATCTCAACACTGATTTAGATCCGCCAGGTGAATGATTTCAGCCTTTCAGTGTCTGATCATTGTTCACCATCAACAATCAGATCTGAAATTTGATGATCTTTCCCGGGGAATACAAAACCTTTCGCTTGTATCCCGAGTATGGTCGCCACCATGTTATCACCTAGATTGAACCTGAGGCTGAAGGAAGGCAATGCCAGGGTAACCACAAACCACGCTTAGCCAAGTAGCTAGCCCTACTAGGCTAGGAGAGGGATCTCTCCATAAGGATCTCAACCAATATGGCTGGATCAAGAAAATGATATTAGCCTAGGTATAGTAGCACAAGGTTTGATTTGATTTGAAGGTGTTCTGCTGGATCACGAGGAACCAGACAGTTTGGGCAAGGAAACTAGGTCAAAATTGCAGGGTGTTCGATGGGGCAAGGTAGGCACAAGGCTCAACACTCTAGGGTTTGATGGGTGAGGTGATTCAAGGCTGATGAGAAGTTAGGAAGAGCATGTGATCATCATGGATCCTTCCTAAACTATAGAAAACATAAACTGGTGAATATTTTCCCAAAGCATAGCATTAATGTTATGGATTCTGCCTAACAACTTGAAAACATCCACTTAGAAGCAATGAAATGATTAATGAAGCACACAAAACATTTAAAACATATGATCACAAGATATAAAATTGAAACTAAACACCATACCACATGGATCCCAAAGAAATAGCTGCAATTTCTGATTAATCTCCTGCTAAACTGATACAAAATGATGTCTTATCAAAACCTAAGCATCCAGCTGAATCCAACCCTTTAAAATGAGAAATAAGAATCAGATATAGAAATTGTTTCAACCTCCTCCCATCCTTAGGGGTTGAATCCCTAAGATTAGGAGCTAATCTAACCAACATTGAACAAGAAGCTGGAATCTAACCATCCTAACAACTTGCCTCTAAAAGTGAGGAAACTAATTCATTTGTGCTCAAAATGAATTTTAATCTAATTAATATACCCTCTACTACTAATAATCCATCATATTTACAATCCAAATCATCATTTAAATTAGTAAAACATCCTCCATGAGAGAAAATCCATTATCACAATCAAAACACAGTGAAATGGCAATCCTATGCAAAATTTGTCCTACGCGCAGCACCACATTTTAGGTACCTTTTGGAGGCCTTCCCGGCATCCAAAATGAGCTCATGATAGCTCATTGAAAATATATTCAAGACTACTTTCCAAAATATTTGGAATTTATTCATTTGAAGCTCATTTGACCCCTCAAAAGTTGATTCTCCAAAGACTGCTTCTGTGTGTCCAAAAAGTGGCAGAAAGGTCATTTTTGTGGTGTTTTTTGACCTTTTAGACCAGTTCTGCTCCAAAATATTAGCAAATTCATAGGGTTCATGTAATCATCGCTCTAAATCCAAAATTTCAATCCATTTGTCCATTGTGTTTCCCTAGGAAAAGTGCAACGCCATTGGCACTACGCGTAGAGCCTGAATTCCTATGTTAAAATTTCCAAAATTTGCCAAAGGCAAAAATTCCTCCAAATTTGATCAAAATTGGTGAGAAGCACCATCATCAAGCATCTTGATGAGCCAAGGAAGATTTATCGAGTACCCTAATCCTATCCTCCTCCTTTTTTCCTTTGAGAGCCCATCTTAGCCTTGCTTTCATCTGCTTAACCCTTATATTGCAAATTTTGTTCTGGGTCCTGTAGTGGTAGGCCATGTGCCTGATGATCTGGTTGTCCCTATTGGCCCTTTGTAGCAGCTTCTATAAGCGAAAATTGACTCTTTCAAGAAAAAATTCTCTATCACCCTCAATTCCATTCTCAATTGAAGTCAAAGTGACCGGTGCTTCTTCCTCTTGCATGGTTGATTTACCCTTGTCACTTTGTCTCTTTGCCTTGAGAAGTTCCAGCTCCATGAGGACCTGCTTATCACTCAGTTGCTTATTCTCTTGTTTCATATATGTGATGACATACTTGTATCTCGCCAAGTTTTCCATCAATTCTTGGATTTGAGCCTCTTTCTCATGTATGATGATGTTTGCTTTTGTTGCTTCATCCTGAGCCTCCAAGTCAATTGTCTCTACACCATGATGAATATGATGTTGTTCTGGCTCATGATGCTCCATCAAATCAAAATCTCTCTCCTCCTCATCATCAAGACTTTCCTAGAGCATATTTTCTTTCCCTTTATGCAGTCGTTGCACCTGTACCTGCTGTGTTGATGAAGAAGTCAAAGCCCCTTCCACACCCTATGGAGCAAGCATTTACCTATGAGTTGATGAAGAAGGCAAGGTCCCTTCCACACCAAGTGGAGCAAACACTTGCCTACTAGCTGCAAACAATTTTCTTGTCCCCCTCTAGTATGTCTTGTATCTTTCATGCACCTCAATGGCTCTAGTCCCTTTGGCCTTCTCATCTTTCTTTACCTTGGTACTGCTAGAAGGTCTTCCTTGTCCATGTTTGCTAAGTTTTGAAGTTGTGTACCCCTAGAAAAGGGATGGAGGGCGTGAGTAAGGGTGATTAGGAATAAGGGAAGGGGAAGTAATCTTATGGGGTATTTGGTGGACTAGGTAAACATGAAAATTAGTGGGAGGGTATGAACCATGAAAATGAAGGAGAGGGGCTAGGGTTTTAGGGTATTATTTTGGGGATGAAGGAAAAAGGGATATGGAGTGATATGGAGTGGTATGGAGTCATATGGAGGAGGTTTTTAGGGTTTTAGTGATAAGTGATGGGAGGAATAGTAAGGGTTAGGTTTTTAAGGCATAAATAGAGGAGATTATAGGGTTTCACATTTAGCCTAGCAAATTATCTTCAAATGCATTAATTGAAAGCCAATGATGAAGTTCAAGGACAACACTTACTTGTTTGAGGGAAAAGGAGACAAATTTGGTGTTTTTTGGGTGGCAGGAGGTCGTTTTGGCCCTTGTTGGCCCTATGCGTAGCGCCTCCTATAGGCGCGAGTGCCTTTCTCTACACGTGGCACTGTTGTTTTTTACACAGGGAAAACTGGCCTACACGCAGCGCTCTGTCCCTACGCACAGCGCTCCGGCCTCTACGAGAAACGTCTATTCAAGTTGACTTTTGACTATCTTCCCGATGTCCATAGTAAGACCATGATAACTCATTGGAAAGTTCTTCCTGTCTACTTTCTAGAACATATTTAATTTTTCAATTTGGAGCTCATGTGCCCTATCAAAAGCTCAATCTCCCAAGACTGGACAAAATGTGCAGAATGAGGCTATCAAAATGCAAAGTGATGTTGCAGTCAACTTTTGTAGGTCTTCCTCAACTCCAAATTGAGTGCATGATAGCTCATTGTAAATCGATGTTTGTCTAGTTAGCATTTGATTCATCAAGAAAGTCATTTGGACACTCCAGCTAGGAGAAAGATTGATTTTACCAAGGTCACTCTAGAAATGTAGCAACTCTCCTATGGCAAATGATTGTTTGGAAATTTCTCCCAAACCATGAGACCTGTGTAAAAACTGAAGGAGGTTTTTCTTCTTGGGTCAGTGATGGACAAAAAAATCCCTCAGTTTTTTCAGATTGATCTTTTCTTGCTCAAAAACATCATTTGAATAAAACCTTTCCCGATGTGTGGAATAGGGGATTTGTATAAATTAAGGGAAATGAAGTAGATGAGGGGCTTCTAAATTCTTGAGAAAATTTTGGGAAGTAGGGAGGGATGTTAGGAAGCAGGGGAAAGTGGAATTTCAAGGATTGAGTGAGGGGAAGGGGTCCAAAAGGGCAAAACCCATGATTAGCCTAGAAAAGTGTCAAATTGTAGCAATATGCTAGGGTTTGTGGGAAAATGATGAATTTTAGGGATATAAGTGATGGGAAGTGTTTAAGAAAGTATATTAAAGATAGGGGAAGGTGTATGAGCATCAGGATACAAATTTTGTTGATGATTTGACCATCCAATAAAAATTGCCTTCAAAACCATAGGAGAGGGAAATGAGCCTTACCTAAGCACAACTGAAGCACAAACAAGGTGTAAAATGACCCATTGGAACCTGAAATAATGATGACAATTCTTTGAATCATGGTACAGTTAGCCAAATGGTGACATGGTCCAATACTTGGAAAACTTTGGAAGGAGTGAAAACAATCCTATACCTAATACCTAGTGACCAAATTTTACTTGAAGACTCACTGAAATGACAAAAATTTGACTTTGACATCCCAAGACCACTTTATAAGAGCATATTTGATCACTGATGGAATGTTGCAAAAACTGACACTAACATTGGCCTTATTGTGGATGGCAGCTCCTTGGAGGTGTCAAGAACACCGTAGACCAAGTTCCTACACATGTGGGCCAATACAATCAAAAACTCAAAGTGAAATGCATGACTGAAAACTGACGACACAAACTGACTCTGAAACTGACTAAACCATGCTCACTTTTCTGAGCTTATTAATCACACCCTACTCTAAGTGATCCATTCCTCACCTGATCAAGTGAAATGAAACAACCAATGCAACCAAGTAAGCATTATGGCTGTTGTTTGAATCCTTTGCAAGTGTTGGCTTATGAGAAACAAAATAGAACTACTGAAATGCAACTCCCATGAAAACTTGTAAATAGATGCAAATTTTCCCAGATTGAATAATACAGATTCTCTATCTGACTCCAAAAATACTGCATAAGGATATTTAAATTCATGTGCACTGGGATTTAGCTCATCCAATGGTTTACTTTGCTTCTCCTCATACCATAAATGCAAACTTTCATCTGAGTTTTGTGACGAGACTCCTACTGAAAATGACAAAGAAACCAACTATCGGATCAAGTTTGTATCAATACTTTTTTCAAGCTGACAGTTAGCTAATGGAGAAGGACTTTGACTATAGATATCATCCAACACATCAGCTATTGGATTGTGAAAAACTTGAAAAGACTGTTGCAACCCATTTTCTATTGGTTCCAATGAGATTGCATGATTTTCTACAAACTGCTCATCCTTTATTGAAGATATACTATGCAAATTTCCCTACAAAAATTAAAATTATCCAAAACATAATGGTACGGAATCATCTTGCATCATTTGATCATAAGTTCCAGCTTCCAAGTCTTCATCTACAACCTAACATTCAATGGCATTCAAGGGCTGCAAATCTAGATATGAGAAGTCTTGAACAAGGATTTCATTGCCCTTTAGATGGTCAAGATCAAAACTTATCGACAGTTGATTTCTAATTGCATGAAATTTGTCTCTGATGAATTGAAATGAAGTAAAACAAAAAGGCAAAGATCCTTCACTTACTTCAAAATTTTCTGCATTTTCCTCCTCACTTCCATAGCTGATATGCATCGGTTGATCATTGTATTCGAACTGCTCCTCCTTCCACAAAACAGTTGTTGATTGTCTGTAATATTAACTTTTTTGAGAACATAATCATTATCATGTTGATCAAAATTAGGCAAATCACCAGTATAAAACACATCGTAAAGCATACATGTCAGATCAATAGATCTCTCTTCTCCAAGCTTGTCTATAAAACAATCATTATCATATCTATGACCACTAGGATAAGAAAGAAAATGTTTTGGATCAGCCACTTGTTTTTCTTCAATTAGTGAGCCATGGTCTTGAACATTATACTCATTCCTTGTGGTGATCTTTTGCATCATCTCTTCAACTACACTTACCAAAATGTCGAGCTTTACCTCTAAAGATGTTGATTCCTATGGATCTATGTTCTTCATCTTTTCTTCCTTCAATTGTGCCCTTTTGATCAGCAAATTAGCCTCTACATCTACTGCATTGTTTTGCATCTCTTCAAGTGTTGCAAGGTTCCTTTCCCTCAGCTAAAACTCCATTTCTGAATCAAAGGCTTCCGGGTAGTGTAAGAGAGCGTATCCAAGGGGAGGCCTTATATTAGCAGGCATCGAAAAATAGACTTGGTTAAACCTTGCATAAAATTGTTGTACTGTCTCCCCTGGTTGTCTTTTCAGGTGGTTATACTCTTCTAGAATCAAGAAAGGGTTATGTCTAACCACCCATTTGTTGAGGAAAATTTTGACGAACTATCGGAAATCTAAGATGCTCGCATCGGGCAGGGTTTTGAACCAACTCTTGACTTTGCCTTGCAAATAAAGAGAAAAAAACCTAATACTTACATCCTCTTCATCAACTTCAAAAAGGTCAAGAAAAGACTCAAAATTCAGTACATTTCTCTCAGCGGTTATGTTGTCAGGTTCACCATCAAATCTTGGTAGATATAGGTAATGATTTTTAGGGAAAGCATGGGATATAGGAGGTAAAATCAAAGGCTTGTATCTATCTGGAATTTTACAAGGTATAGGAATATTTACAGAAGCTATAGAATTATTCTTGATCTCTTGAGGCTCATCAGTTTGAAGACGGTCATCATAAGATTCAGAAGAAGGGTTTTGATCAAGATCAAAGGCATGCAAATATTTTGCATTTGCAATCTTCAAAGGGAAGGAATCACATGCAGGTCTATGATATTTTCTCAAATACAGTATACTTTGTAAAACCTTCTTGACTTTCTCGAGAAAAGAGAAGAAATAATTTATAACAAAGAACATAGTGTCTTGGATGAAATTCCAACTTGAATACTTGATCTTTCCATATTTTCCTTTCATGTTTCTTTTGGTCGGGTTCATCCTCCAGTGGAGTCCTTAGATCTGATCTCAAAAATGATTTAGAGTCGTTAGGTGAATGATTTCAACCTTCTGGTGTCTAACCGTTGTCCACCATCAACAATCAGATCTGAACATTGAGGATCTTACCCGGGAATACGAAACCTTTCGCTCGTATCCTTAGTATGGTCGCCACTATTTTATCACCTGGATTGAACCCGAGGCTGAAGGAAGGTAATTCTAGGGTAACCACAAACCATGCTTATCCAAGTAGCTAGCCCTACTATGCCAGGAGGGTCTCTCTCTGTAAGGATCTCAACCAATATGACTGGATCAAGAAAATGATATTAGCCTACATATAGTAGCACAAGGTTTGATTTGATTCGAAGGGGTTCTGCTGAATCAGGAGGAGCCGGATAGTTTGGGAAAGGAAATTAGGTCAAAATTGTTGGGTGTTCGATGAGCTAAGGTAGGCACAAGGCTCAGCACTCTATGGTTTTATGTGTGAGGTGATTCAAGGCTGATGAGAATCTAGGAAGAGCATGTTCTCATCATGGATCCTTCCTAAACTGTAGAAAACATAAACTGGTGAATATTTTCCTAAAGCAGAGCATTAATGTTATGGATTCTACCTATCAACTTGAAAACATCCACTTAGAAGCAATGAAATGATTAATGAAGTACAAAATACATTTAAAAAATATGATCACAATGAAATGATTAATGAAGTACAAAATACATTTAAAAAATATGATCACAATAGAGGAAACTTAAACTAAACACCATACCACATGGATCCCAAAGAAATATTTGCAATTTCTTATTAATCTCCTGCTAAACTGATACAAAATGATGTATTTTCAAAACCTAAGCATCTAGCTGAGTCCAACCCTTTACAATGAGAAAGAAGAAGTAGATATAGACATTGTTTAAACCTCCTCCTATCCTCAGGGGTCGAATCCCTAAGATGAGGATCTAATCTAACCAACACTAAACAAGAAATTGAAATCTAGGCATCCTAACAACTTGCCTCTAAAAGTGAGGAAACTGATTCATTTGTGCTCAAAATGACTTTTAATCTAATGAATATATCCTCTACTACTAATTATCCATCATATTTACAAGCCAAATCATCATTTACATTATAAAACATCCTCCATGAGATAAAATCCATGATCACAGTCAAACCATAGTGAAATGGCAATCCTGTGCAAAATTTGTCCTACGCGCGCCACCACTGGCCCTACGCGTAGCGCCACTTTCAGGTACCTTTTGGAGGCCTTCCTAGCATCCAATTTGAGCTCGTGATAGCTCATTGGAAATATATTCAAGTCTAATTTCCAAAAAGTATCAAATTTAATCATTTGAAGCTCATTTGACCCCTCAAAAGTTGATTCTCCCAAGACTGCTTTTGTGTGTCCAAAAAGTGGCAGAAAGGTCATTTTTGGGGTGTTTTTTGACCTTTTGGTACACCAATTCTACTCCAAAAGCTTAGAAAATGCATAGGGTGCATGTACACATCTCTCTGAATCCAAAAATGGAAGCCATTTTTCCATTGGGTTTCCCTAGGAAAAGCGCAATGCCAGTGGTGCTGCGCGTAGAGCCTGAATTCCTGTGTTAAAATTTCCAAAATTTGCCAAGGGCAAAAATTCCTCCAAATTTGATCAAAATTGGTTAGCAACACCATCATCAAGAATCTTAATGAGCCAAGGAGTCTTCAGCAAGCAACATAAACCTATCCTCCTCCTTTTTGCCTTTGAGAGCCCGTCTCAGCCTTGCTTTCATATGCTTAACCTTTATATTGCAAATTTTGTTCCGAGTCCTGTAGTGGTAGGCCATGTGCTTGATGATCTAGTTGTCCCTATTGGCCCTTTGTAGCAGCTTCTCTAAGTGCAAATTGACTCTTTCAAGTCAAATTTCTCTATCACCCTCAATTCCCTTCTCAATTGAAGTCAAAGTGATCGGTGCTTCTTCCTCTTGCATTGTTGATTTACCCTTGTCACTTTGTCTCTTTGCCTTGAGAAGTTCTAGCTCCATGAGGACCTACTTATCACTTAGCTGCTTGTTCTCTTGTTTCAAATATGTGATGACATACTTGCCTCTCACCAAGTTGTCCATCAATGCTTGGATTTGAACCTCTTTATCCTGTATGATGACGTTTTCTTTTGTTGCTTCATCCTAAGCATCCAAGTCAATTGTCTCTACGTCATGATGAATATGATGTTGTTATGGCTCATCATGCTCCATCAAATAAAAATCTCTCTCCTCCTCATCATTAATACTTTCCTCCAGCATATTTTCTTTCCCTTTATGCAGCTGTTGCACCTGTACCTGCTATGTTGATGAAGAAGGCAAAGCCCCTTCCACACCCTGTGGAGCAAGCATTTGCCTATGAGTTAGTGAAGAAGGCAAGGTCCCTTCCACACCAAGTGGAGCAAACACTTGCCTATCAGTTGCAAACAATTTTCTTGTCCCCCTCTGGTATTTCTTGTTCATTTTAGGCACCTCAATGGCTCTAGTCTCTTTGGCCTTCTCATCTTTCTTTACCTGAGTACTGCTAGAAGGTATTCCTTGTCCACGTTTGCGAAGTTTTGAAGCTGAGTACCCTTAGAAAAGGGATGGAGGGGGTGATTAAGGGTGATTAGGAATAAGGGAAAGGGAAGTAATGTTGTGGGGTATTTGGTGGACTAGGTAAACATGAAAACTAGTGGAAGGGTATGAACCATGAAAATGAGGGAGAGGGGCTAGGGTTTTAGGGTATTGTTTTGGGGATGAAGTAAAAAGGTATATGGAGTGATATGGAGTGGTATGGAGTGATATGGAGGAGGGGTTTAGGGTTTTAGTGATAAGTGATAAGTGATGGGAGGAATAGTAATGGTTAGGGTTTTAAGGCATAAATAGAGGAGATTCGAGGGTTTCACATTTAGCCTAGCAAATTATCTTCAAATGCATTAATTGAAAGCCAATGATGAAGTTCAAGGACAACACTTACTTGTTTGAGGGGAAAGGAGACAAATTTGGTGTTTTTTGGGTGGCAGGAGGTCGTTTTGGCCCTTGTTGGCCCTACACACAGTGCATGTCTCTACGTGCAGCACCGTTGTTTTTTGCACAAGGAAAACTGGCCTACACACAGCGCTCTGGCCTCTACGCGCAACACCTCTTCAAGTCGACTTTTGACTGCCTTCCGGATGTCCAAATTGAGCCCGTGATATCTTGTTGGAAATTTCTTTCTTTCTACCTTCTCGAACATCCTGAATTTTTCAATTTGGAACTCATGTTTCTTGTCAAAAGCTCAATCTCCCAAGACTGGTCAAAATTTGCAGAATGAAGCTGCAGTCAACTTTTGGAGGTCTTCTGCAACTCCACATTGAGTGCATGATAGCTCATTGGAAATCTATGTTTGTGTAGTTATCATTTGACTCATCAAGAATGTCATTTGGACACTCCAACCATGAAAAAGCTTGATTTTCCCAAGGTCACTCCAGAAATGTAGCTACTCTCCTATGGAAAATGATGGTTTGGACATTTCTCCCAAACCATGAGACCTGTGTAAAAACTAAAGGAGGTTGTTCTTCTTGGTTCTATGATGAACAAAAAACCCTCTTATTGTTGTCAAATTCATCTTTTCTTGCTCAGAAACATCATTTGAATAAAACCTATCATGATGTGTGGAACATGGGATTTGTAGAAATGAAGGGAAATGAATGGGATGAGGGGCTTCTAAATTCTTGAGAAAATTTTGGGAAGTAGGGAGGGATGTTAGGAAGTAGGGGAAAGTGGAATTTCAAGGATTGAGTGAGAGGAAGAGGTCCAAAAGGGAAAAACCCAGGCCTAGCCTAGAAAAGTGTCAAATTGTAGCAATATGCTAGGGTTTGTGGGAAAATGATGAATTTGAGGGATATAAGTGATGGGAAGTGTTTAAGAAGGTATATTAAAGATAGGGGAAGGTGTATGAGCATCAGGATACAAGTTTTGTTGATGATTTGACCATCCAAGAAAAATTACCTTCAAAACCCTAGGAGAGGGAAATGAACCTTACCTAAGCACAACTGAAGCACAAACAAGGTGTAAAATGACCCATTGGAATCTAAAATAATGATGAAAATTCTTTGAATGATGGTACACTTAGCCAAATGATGACATGGACCAATACTTGGAAAACTTTGGAAGGAGTGAAAACAATCCTAGACCTAATACCTAGTGACCAAATTTTACTTGAAGACTCACTGAAATGACAAAAAATTGACTTTGACACCCCAAGACCACTTTATAAGAGCATATTTGATCATTGGTGGAAGGCTACAAAGACTAACACTAACAGTGGTTACCTTTGCAGTTCTTTCACAGCCTTAAGAAATACATAGTGCTAACATTTTGGTGACCATACTGGGAAACGGACGGTTTAATTTTCCCCGGAAAAGACTATTAAGATCATATTTGATTGTTGATGGTGGATATTACTAAGACACAAAAAGGTTAAATCTTTCACTTGGCGACTCCATGTTCAAGAATCCAGAGCTCAAAGCTTTCATGGCGACTCCATTGTCAAAAAATCCAGATTGTAGAACACTCATGGTGACTCCACTATGTGAAGGTCTGTAATTTCATCAATTATTGTTGATTGTTTTCAAGATGAGTTCAAGAATAGAACATAGGTATGCTCCTATAGACAAATACAATATGCCTGGCTTTCTGCATCGCATGCTTTTCATAGATTGGAAATCATATTTTCCAGAGTTCAAAGATGACAAAGCTAATAATGTTTCTTTATATATTATCAAATTCCATATGCATTTATGGGGGCTTCAGGTTGAATGGAATGAACATTGTCTTATGAAGATGTTCATGCTTACTTTGGAAGGAAATGCGAGGTCTTGGTATGAAAATTTGTCAGCTGCTAGTATATTTTCTTTCAAGCATATTCATACTATATTTTTTGAGTAATACAAGGAGGATTATCCATCTTTGTTGCTAGTTCAAAACTAATGTGATCATTTTGAAATTTGTATTCAATACCTAGTAGGTTACTATAAAGATTATCAATTTATGGGTGATGAGATTATAGAGGCTATTCATGAGAGACCTTTCAACCATGAAGAAGTTGAAGAAGCTGGCTTCTATGACACTCAAGATAATATTCAGCATGTAGTTATTTCTCCCATGATTGGAAATGAAGCAAATATGCATTTAAATGAATTAATTTCACATGAACTTGTTGAGGACATTTCATAACCTCTATACATTTCAGAAGAACAAGAGAACAAGAAACCTAGTTGTGATGAAGAAACAAATTTTACAGATGATAGTTTGCAACAATCTTCTCATATTTTCATAAATAAAAATGATCATTCTAGTTGCCTTGCATTCCCTTCTTCTCCTGAGTTTTTAATTCAGGAAAAAAAAAATGAAAATCAGAATTCTGAGTTTGCTAGCATTGAAACTCAAGAAAGCCATGATCCCTCCATTATTTTCAGCAATAATATGCAGCAAGTTTTTTCCTTTAAACTTAATGTAGAAATTTTTGAAGAGCAATTTGTTTTAGACCCTATGGATGTATACCTTTTTGTTATTCGAGATGTGGCTACCTTAATTGAAAATCTGCCTCCAGTTTCATATAATGAAGATTTTGTTGAAGAAGAACATGTTGTCGCAAAACCTATGGATGTTATTGTTGTGGATGAATTGGTTGTTTCAAATGAAGATTGTTATAGTGTTTTCTCCTCGAGTATTACAAAAATAAATCACCTAATACTATGGATGAAAAACAATCTCAGCAATATAAATGGTTGTTAAATGTTGTAGATCTGCAGCAACTGATAGAAACAAAACCTCCCGAAGTCCTGATCTATGCCACAATCGTAGTTAAACAGCAAAATGAAACAGTAATAATAACTCTAATAATCCAATGGAAAGCAGATATTCAAAGAATAGATTTTATTATAACACTTGTGAAGGGAACAAATAAATGTTACCAATCCCCCTATATGGGATGGGTTCTTGGCTATGCTCAAACATGTTCAGATGGGAACTCAAATGGAAGAAAAATCGTGTGTGACAGTGATAATAATCAGAGGTACAACAGTGAGTGCAACAATCAAAATAATGAAAAGTGAATAATGAATGGAAAACCCTTATATTTATAACAAAATATTGAGTTTTCCTTGAATAATGAGCAATAATAAAATATTATTAACCTCATTCTTGGAATAACCACTTGGAATATTTTAATATATTTAGTTAGGAGGGAAAAAGTATTTAAAGTTTTATTTAGGAACGATAAATAAATAAATGATTTATTTATCATCTCAAGAAATTGGTTAAGGAATAATAAACAAAAAATGATTTATTTCATTATTCCTAAGAGATTTAGTCAAACTTGATAAAGAATAATAATAATTAGTGATTAATTAATTATTCTTGGAGAAAAATAAGATAATTAGTCATTTATTTGTTTATTTTTCATAATTGGGTCAAATATGACAAGGAATATTAATTAAACAATGGTTTAATTAATTATTCTTAGAAGATAATTAAATAAATAATGATTTATTTAATTATTCTTCATGCGTTTAATTATAAATTACTTAACAAATATGGTTTATTAAGTAATTTCTGGCAGTGAAAGCAATTTTACCATAGTAAAATTGGCTTTACATGGTGTACTTCGATATATCTAGTAAATTAGGTTAGATGATCAAGTTTTTGGTGATAACAAAGATAGTAAGATTGATGAACAAATTACTCCCTTTCCCTTAGAAAGCAGTCCTTTTGCAGATCATCAAAATGTAACTTTCCATGTTTTTCAAGATCCTCTGGCCAATCTATTGCGTCATCAAGGAAAATGGTTGTTCTGATGTTTGTAAATTATGGTTTGCCTTCTCATGAGAAGTATGAGCAGAATTTGGTTAAGTATCCATTTTCTTGACTGGTTGCATTGGAAATTTGTTATTACTTGATATTGCAGTCATTTCAATAGATTAGAGTGAGTAGGTGTGATGAATAAGCTCCACTCTTTGAACATTATTTTTAGTTTCAATTTGCGGTAGAGTTTTCAATTTTCAGTATACAGTTCAGATTTCAATTTAAACAATGGATTTGATTCAGTTTGACGATTAGAAAAGATTATGAGTTAGTTTTCAGTTGCACTGGTTTCATGGCAGAGCATGTTGCAGGCTTGGGTTCAGCCCAATGGATCAGACTACTAGTCTACGGTGCTCTTTGGCACCTCACTGGGAGGATGTCATCCCCATTGGAGCCACAGTTAGGGTCCTATAATATAGGTAATATGTTTATGTAGTTATCTATTTTGGGAATCTATTGGTAAATTTTAGCCTATGAATCACTAAGTGTCATAGCCTAAAGGTTGCTTGTCCAAGGAGCCATTTAGTTTTTGAATTTTGGTGACCAAGACAAAGTATGGATGTTTGGGAGATTTTTTTTACATAAAGTCTAGCTCAAATCATGTTACAAGAGTTTTCATGGTAAAGTTCTCAAAATCATTTTTCCAATGGTATATCTAGTGCTTCAAACTAACATCTGGATCAAAAGAAAAAGAAAGTTGAAGTCTGCACCAGAAAACAAAGGAAAAAGGCCTAAGTGTGAAAATATTTATTTGAATTATCAAAAATAATTCAAAAATAATAAAATCTATAAACTATATGCATCAAATTTATTTATCATACGCCAGCCAAAGTCAAATTTTATGGCCCACCCCGCAGTTAAATGTTAAATCACCCTAAGCTATTAAATCACCCTAAGCCTCGAGATATGGGAAGAAGATTAAATCAATGGTTATAAATATATTGCAGACCTCCTTAAATATTAAATACCCTCCTCATGACTCCAAATATGGGAAGATTAAATAAATGGTTATAAATATATTACGGACCCCATCCCCTTTTACATTTAACCAAAGTGTGGGGGTCCCGAAAGTTGTTTTTCACTTTACAATCGAAACCATTTACCATCAATAACCGCCTCCAGGTTCCCCCTAAAACCATTTATTAGCTACCCCCAGGTAATACCATTATTCCTACTTACTTAAATATGGCGAAGATATATTTATAAAATGTGGTGGGAAAATATTTCATACAGTTATGAAATAATTTTTTAATATTTTTATGGATGTGACGTTGAGAGAAGGATGATATGTGGTGGGAAAATATTTCATACAGTTATGAAATAATTTTTTAATATTTTTATGGATGTGACGTTGAGAGAAGGATGATATTTATGAAATATTTTTATGAATGGGAGGCTGAGAGAAAATGATACTCATGTAAATGAGTTTTACAGACGTAAATGAAGTTAAAGTAAGAATAAAGTTGAGTAAATGAGGCTAAAGTGAAATAAATTTTATAAGTACATGTGAATTTGAATTTACTAGTGTATGTGAATTGAGATTACAGATGAAAGTAAATAGAGGATGAGTAAAAAATGAGTTTTTACATAAAAGGTAAAACAACTGATGATTTTCCAAAATCTATGGGAAGAGAAAACAAGCCATAGATTTACAAAACAACACGGTTTTGAAAATCCATGGGAAAACATAACAACACATGGATTTAGAAAACAAGGAATGGATTTACAAGATGGTTTATTAAATCATGCAAACAAATATGCTTGAAATTTTAATTATGAAATTCATTTAAGGGTTTAATCAAAATATTTGGAAATATTATTTAAAATATATATTTTTCCCCAAATATTTTGTGACAATAAGTATTAAAAAGATGAAAGGCAAAAACAATAGAAATAGAACTCAAAGGCAGAGAAATCAGATTTAAGAGGGCAGTTAGCTGATTTTGTGAAGACAATTTCAACCTTTTTCCAGATTTCAAGGGCATGAAGATCAATCTAAGACACCTAGCAGTAGAAAATCAACATATTGAATATCATCTGAGGCCTCTCCATTTTCTCGTCTAAGAATATCATTATTGGGGGCGATCTCAATTTCTCCCTAGGTTATGGCGAATCTTGGGGGTCTATGGCTCAAGTGGATACTATCTCGGGGTTCATGACTAATATTCTAGAGTGATTTAATATGATCGATGTCCCTATGAACAAGCCTCTCCCCACTTGGAGGAACAGAGGGGTGGGTGGTGCTGCCCTCACTCGAAGATTAGACAGATTCATCATGAGAGGGTCCCTCATACAACAACGGCATCACTATAAACAATGGGTAGGATCTGGAGGCATTTCAGATCACTCCCCTATATATCTGGAGATCTTGGGACCACACTACAAGCCAAAAGCCCCTTTCAAGTTTAATCATGGCTGGCTTCATGACCCTAATTATGTTCGTATGGTTATGGAATTTTGGGCTGCAAATCCGATTGATAGAACAGACTCCTTGGAAAAAGGCTTCTGTTCAAATCTATCCAAGCTCAAGCACCTCTCTATCAACTGGGCCAGAGAAAAACATCAGAGGGAGATTTCGACTCTACTGCACATAGAATCAGAACTTTTCTCTCTGCTCGATGAGCGAAGTTTAGGGTTTATCACTGCTGAAGATAAATCTCATCTGGTGGAGCTTGAGAACCGGAAGGCACAGATCTTAAAGGACAGAGAGGAATCTATCCGTCTTCAGAGTAGAGCCATATGGTTGAAAGCAGGGGATGACAACACTATATTTTTCCAGAACTATGCAAAAGGTATGTTGAGCCTTAGTTTTGGTCTTATTTTTGCTCAAAGAAACTTACTTATCCATCTATTTTCCATCCATTTTCCCTTCATTTATCTCATTTTGATGTATATTTGATATCCATTCGGGTATTTAATTTTAATTTTTCAATTTCTAAAGTTTTTATGAAAATTTGGTTTTTAGTGCAAAATTGGCAGATTCAGAAATTCCCGTAATAGCTCTATGGTTGGTATGGTTACAGAACACTTGGGCACGAATGGAATGCATGGATGGACAGCTTGGGAACTAGGACTAAGCCAGCAATGCTTAGTTCGAACTGAACAAGCTTTATTAGGCCCATTTGGTGCTAGTCAACCATGACTAGTCATGCAGGAATCCCATAGAAATAGGGCTGTTTTGAGTTTTCATAGGAATGGTCATCTTTCTTGGGTTGGGGATAATGAATTCGACTTGGATAGGTGGATGAGAGTAGATGGGTTTGTTTGAGTGATTATAGATCAGTTTTTTCATGAGACTTCTTATTTAAAGCCAAAACTTTGATGGCTTATGTATTGATTTTGTGATATACTTTTATGCTGTGACATCTTTTGGATTGAGAAGTAATTTGAAGACTTGTGTTATTATTATTTTGCTGTGCAATGCTATGGATGTGTGACTGATCTAAGCTTCTGATATCACCTCTCAAAGTGTGCAAGGCAAGGGTGGAGGGCCCCCACTCCAAGCTAAGTACACTTCCATGTTAAACTAGTTTTATTTCATTGTAATTTGGTTGATTGTAGCACTAGTTTTTCAAAGCTTTATTTCAGTTTGCTTTATGGTTTATGCATAGTGATTGATTTCATTTGTTAATAGCTTATTCATCACTTTATTGAGTTGGAAAAACAGGTGTTCAAGTTGGACATCCCTTCTGCTAAATGATGAATCAAAACTAGTTTCTTTTGTTTACATGCAAGCAGTTTTATTTCCATTTAGATTTAGATATTGAGATGAATGAATTATGATGGAATATCTTATGTGTCTCTTAAGTTAAGAGCTTCTTTCATTTATAATTTATCCATCTTGAGCTTTTGGTTTCAATCTCTGATTCATTAAGTGATAATTGAGGTGAAGGTGGACTTCTTGAGGTCAAGAACCCTTTCAATGTTTTTCTCTTTTTGAGCTGATTGAATTAGAGTTATAAGATGTATTATCTTTAGCTTTTGAATAACTTATCTTTCAAGGTTTGGTTATATCTGATCTTCACATATAGTGAACTTGCCTCAAAGCATAAACAACCCGGATTGATAAGAAATAATTGTGTTAATTTAGGACCATAAATTAGCTCAACAAGGTAGAAAGGTCACAAATACCATTTGGAATCTGCCTCTACCTGATGGAGGTGTGGCTAATACATTTAATAAGCTCTACCACCTGGGCTCTACTCATTTTAAGAACCTATATAAAAATCCTCCTGGTTCGAATATTGCTGATATTATTAATGTTGTTGGTCACTTCCCCAGATTTGTTAACGAGGACGAGGCTGAGGCACTTTACGCCCCTACGACAGCTGGTGAGCTTGAAGGCACGTTAAAATGGTTCAAAAAGGATAAGGGTCTAGGTCCGGATGGCTGGACCATCGAATTCTACCTTGCTTTCTATGAGCTTCTGGGCCAAGACCTGCTGAGGGTAGTGGAAGAATGCAGAATATCAGGGTCTCTGTACAATGCTATCAACTCGACTTTCATTGCACTTATTCCAAAGTCAGACACCCCATCCTCCTTTAATGATTACAGACCCATCTCTTTGTGCAATTATCTTTACAAGATCATCTCTAAGATCATTGCAAATCGCCTCCGCCCTATCCTGTCCCATCATATTGCCCCCCAACAATTTGCATTTCTTGAGCATCGTCAGATTCATGAAGCTATTGGCTCGGCCCAGGAAGCCATTCATACTATCTAGACCAGACATCAAAAGGCCATTACTCTAAAGATAGATCTAGCAAAGGCATTTGACCGTGTCAGTTGGCTTTACATTAAGATGCTTCTTATCCATCTGGGCTTCCCCCACAACTTCATCACCTAGATCATGGCTTGTATCACCTCACCCACTTTTAGTGTGCTCATCAATGGGTCTGCATCTCATTTTTTCCACTCTGAGAGGGGGCTCAGACAAGGATGCCCCCTCTCTCCCCTCCTATTTTTGATTGTCATGGATGGCCTCAGTCGATTGATTGCATCAGCTAAGAGAGATGGTGATCTTTGTGGTCTCAAGATATCTGATGACTGTTTCCTCACCCATCTACTTTTCGTGGATGATGTACTTATTTTTCTCGATGGTAGTATTAGGGATTCCCGCTCCTTTTCAAAGATCCTCTCTCTTTTCTCATCGGCCACTGGGATGTTAGAAAACCACTCAAAATCCACCATCACTTTTGCCCGAACATCCATCCATGAGACTCATTTTTCTCATCAATTTTTCTCAAATACCTGGGGTTCTGGATTAAGCCTTGGTGGGCCCCAGTATTGCAGAAATAATGCTGCAACTCCTGGGACTCCCTTCTTTAATTTTATCAACCCGGTAGTTCATAACAAACTTGGAAGCGATGGTGCTGTATGCACAAGTACTAGCTCTTGCCGCAGCTGTCACTTGGTCAGCTGGCACAAGTCTGCTAGGAGCTTAAGCCAACTTCTATGAGCTCTTATAAGAAGCTTTTTAATTGATGGATGAAAGCTAACTCGAAGGAAGCTAATCTATTTGCGAAAAGAGATTGAAAAACTGAAGGAAAACGCAAACCCTAGCAAACCCTAATTCTACCAGCTAGTCCTACTGATGCAAAGGAGAGAATGCAAACTACTGAAAGGGATGCCATTACTTCTATGAAGGTAAAGTACATGTGTCTGGACTACCTCTACCTGAAGAAAACATCTTTTTGTATTTTTGAATAAGTTATTAGAATTATCATGCATGTGCTTTTAACTGTTTGTGACTATGCAGAGGTGGATTGGCGAGAGGAAATGCTTGGAAGAGGTCGGGAAGGTTTAGAGAGGGCCTAAGGGGTCCCTAACACCCTTCCAGAGAGTTTCACAGAGTTTGGCTATCAAGAAACCTCATTCGTGAGCTTCTACAGGAAGTCTGCAGGGGTTCTACAGGATGTTTCAGGAATTTCTACAGGATGTTCAGAAATTTCTACAAGATGTTTTAAAATTGGATTTTGGAGGATGGGTGAGTGAGGGAAGATGCATGAATGGATATGGAGGTAGGATAGGGGTCTGAAGTGACCCAGGGATTGGTGGATGGAGTGGTGAGAAGGTGTAGATAGCTAATTTGGCTCAAAGAAGGCTTAAAAAATGATGTACAAAAACTAGGGTTATGTGAGCAAATGTGGCAAACGTGAGGTAAGGATTCTAAGTAGAGGGTGGAGTGGATGGTGCTGATGGAGAATAAGCAGATGAAGGAGTGGTACAGGTGCTCTGCAAGTCATTTTTCCAATCTGAACCAACAAAGACTTGTAAATTCAAATACCTAATTACGTTGACCTAATTTTCTAACTGTCAGTAAAGAGAATGAACAGAAGTGTGACCTGCAATGAAACCATGTATTTTAACTCATGCAACTAAGCATATGAAATTCTGAACTTGTAACCAACTTCTACGCATGAAGATCAAACACTAGTGATTGCATGGCAAAGCAAAATCAGTGTTTTTGTGGGCAGCAAAGTCATCCTAGTCACAGCTCCCGATCCCACTGAGGGAGAGGTGAAACCACAAATGTTTGTTGGCCCTTTTCTTGAAGCTTTTTCTGTTAACAAACTATCAACTAAATCTGAGCATGAAAAGCTATTTTACTTATAAAAAACAACCTAAATAATAAAACAAGGTTTAAATCTAAATAACAGATTTTATTCTAAGAATGCAGCAAAGACACATGAAAGTAAACAAAGGAGGTACTGGGCACTTGATATGGGCCCAACCCCAAGAGCTACAGCCTCCTAAGATAGATTTAGAGCTGGTGCAAAGCTGGATTCATCTTTATTGATCAAAAGAAATGTTACATTCCAAAAACTGTCCACAAGGAGAACTTAAAAATGTGCTGAAAGCAAAGCTAATCTACTGCCTAAAAAGTGAACTACAAAATGACTACAAAATGAATACAAAATGACTATAAAGTGACTAACTGAAATGAGGCCCTAAACCCTCTTATTTATACAAATTGAGGACCCCAACAGTCCTCCTAAACTTTAGGGACTCGGCTGCCCAAAACTTGCAGTTAATAGCAGTCCTACTTGACTTGCTTGGCTACCCTCATGATAATTGATTTGGTGGCCTTTGAACTCCGAGCTGATGGAGGAGAATTCGAGGTAAGGGCCCATAAATGAAGGGGACACCTTCCTACAAATCCTCTCCCTTATTCTCCCACGAATTTCCCTGCCAAGTGCTCATTAAAACCTTCAATTTTGTCTCCAAGTTGACCAAAAAGGCTACACAAAGCACACATTAGACTTGTTGGCATAATGACTAACCCAGTTCACTCTATTAGCATAAATATAATCAAAAACATGCAATGAACTAATGAGAATGGTGGATTAAGTCGAATTAGGAGGTTGAATGAGCCCAAATAATTATCCATTTTTGGGGCTCAACAAGCCTATCAGCCAGAAAATAGTTGATTGGGTTTGGCTCGTCACAAAACTGGAGAAAAGGCTTACCATTTGGAGCCATCGATATTTGTCCAAAGCTGGTGGACTTGTTTTGGTAAAATCTGTACTTAAGGCCACTCCTGTTTTTTGGATGGCACTCGCTTGGATTCCTAGAAGCATCTTGGCCAGGCTACAACAAATCTGCAATAGATAGCTACGGAATGGGAACCAGGATAAACAGATATTTGCATGGATTGGCTGGAACAAGATTGTGCTGCATAAAAAATGGGGAGGCTGGGGTCTAAAAGATCTTCCTCTTTTTGCACAGGCACTTGCTGCAAAAATGGGATGGACATTGTTGACCGGACAGAATCTTTGGACTGCCA
Source organism: Pinus tabuliformis (assembly GCA_031772625.1). Classification (NCBI taxonomy): domain Eukaryota; kingdom Viridiplantae; phylum Streptophyta; class Pinopsida; order Pinales; family Pinaceae; genus Pinus; species Pinus tabuliformis. The sequence goes on from CM062818.1 coordinate 1,127,667,448, forward strand.
TCTCATATCACAAATACATTTGGCCTCAGCAAATTATGGATTGGATTCGGTTGCCTAGTTGGCCTAAAACTGGTATCTCATCTGTCTGGAAGGCACTCCTTCACTCTCTGCCACTCATCAGGGATAATCTGGTTTGGAGAATTAACGATGGATCTATGGCTCGCATCGGTTTAGATCCATGGATTGGAAGCGGTGGTAGATATCAGCTACCCAGAGATCTCATACAGCATCTACACTCTCATGAGCTTATGGTACTGGCAAACATCGTGGATCCTCAAAATTCTACCATTTTTGCTCAAAGATGGAAATCTGCTCAACAACTTGATCTACCACAATGTTGGCACCAAGAATGGCATGATTACATTACTGCTCTTTATGAATCTCATATCAGGATAAAAGAGGGCCCGAATGAGCTCATATGGCATCATTCAGATAGCGGTTTATACACACCAAAGTCTGGTTATTTAGCCCTGATCTCTCACAAGATACCGGATCTGATTACATTCTGGTGGAAGTCTATATGGAACCTCACTGCGCCCCCTCGGACTAGACTATTTTTCTGGTGTATTTTAAAAAACAAAGTCCCCACTGGCGAAAATCTTATGCACCAATCTATCCATGGGCCAACCTGGTGTACGCTATGCAAAAGATCAGCGGAATCGACATCACATCTTTTTCTGAATTGTACTGCCTTGATTGATCTGTGGCATAACATCTCCACTTCTATTCGATTCACGGGTTCTTGGGAAGGTGAAGACATTAACAGAGCATGGGAAAGCTGGTATTATCGACATAAAGGGTCAAAACTCCAAAGTCTCCCTTTAATTATCTGCTGGCATCTCTGGCTTGCCCGGAATCGCAATATTTTTGACAGCAAACCTGTGTGCTGGCCGCACACTGCAGCTTGTATAATATCAGCTTATAATGAGATGCCTGAGCCTCCCCAACCCCGAACCCGCAGGCCACATGCCCCTCCGCATATTGATAAAAATACCCCTTGGGCGTATTTTGATGGCGCAGCCCAACAGCAGGGGTGTGGTGGTGGTTTCATCCTATACATTAGTGAACATCATTACTTCAAAGTCAAGATGGGATTAGGGGTTGGAACAAATAACTTCGTTGAACTCATCACTCTTCGTCATCTCTTGCATTTCTCTTTGGGGCATAACTGCATGAGCATTAATATTTATGGAGACTCGAAGATCATCATAAATTGGTTCAATAATATTACTGCTTGTCACATTCACACACTCAGTAATATTATGGATGAAATAAACATTTTCAAGGCTCAATTTAATAATATCACATGCAATCATATTTACAGGGAACATAACAGCAGTGTTGACGAGCTATCCAAGGTGGCCATGATACTTCCCAGAGGAGAGTGGATGATCCAGGAACAGCGAGGGACAAATGCATACCACTACTATCACCGCCCTTACATAGATCTTCATTATCACAGGGCTGAGAGCCCATGAGCTGATTATCTTTTTTTGGAATTTTGAATAGATATATTTTGAATATATTGTATAGGATATATAAATGGCCCTGCGTGGCAAATGTACAAACGAAATAGAAGGACTTATTTATGAACATCCTGTGTGATGTATCTGGTTAGTATACTATTATTTTTGTACTTTTTACAAATTTTGACTGAGTCCATAGAGGCTGTTTTTTTCCAGTGGAAAAAAAGTTAAAATAACAAAAAACCTTAAAATAATTACCCAAAAAAAATAAAAAATAAAATTAAAATCAATTAAAATTAAAAAATATTTAAATTAAATAATTTAAATAAACAAAATTAAAAATAAGTAAATAAAAATTATAAAAATAAATAAATAACATAAAATAAAATTAACAAAAATTTAAAAAAAAAAAAAAGCAAAAACAAAAACAAAATTAAGAAATAACATTAAAAAAATAAATTAATTAAAAACATTTAAAAAATAAATAAAATTAAAAAATCTTTAAATTTAGAAAATTTAAAAAAAATAAAATTAAAATTAAAAAATTTATTATTATTAAATTTAAAATTAATAAAAAAAATAGCAATTAAAAAAAAAATTTAAAAAAACCAACCCTCCCCCCTCACTCCGCGCACCCCGCTCACCCTCCCCTCCACCCAACTCCTCTCTCACCCCACTCACCCTCCTTTCCACCCAACTCCTCCCCTCTCCTCTCATCCTCCTCCCCTCCGTACCCCACCCACTCCCTCCCCACAGCTCTCCCCCTCACCCATACCCCTCACCCCTCGGCCCTCCCCGCCAGCTCGAGCCCCCAGCCTACAACAGCTTTTCCGCTGGCTGGGGGACCGATCGGGCGGGGGCGGGCTGAGCGCAGCACCCCCACCACCCCGCCCGAGCCCCCAGCCAGTAGCCAAGAGGCCGCTAGTCGATTCCAGGAATTGGCCTACAGCCTTTTGGTTGCTCGCTAGGGGCCCAAGCGGGCGGGGAGGGCCGAGTGATGAGGGAGAGAGGGGGAACGGGGGTGAGGGAGAGGGGGAGGGCGGGGGTGAGGGAGGTGGGAGGGATGAGGATGGGAGGGTGCGGGTAGGTTGGCGATGAGAGGGGAGGGTGCGGGTCGGGTGGCGAGGGGATGGGACGGTGGAGGGTTGTCTTTTTCTAAATTTAATTTTTAATTGATATTTTTTAATAATTTTTTTTAATTTTAAATTTAAATATTTTTTAATTTTAAATTTAAATATTTTTTTAATTTTAATTTTAAAAATTTTTTTAATGTTTTAAATTTTTTTTAATGTCTTTTTTTGAAATTTTTTTTTTTTTTTCTCTAATGTGTTTATTTATTTATTTATTTGACCTTTTTTACTTTGTTTTTAATTTTTAATTTATTTTTTTAATTGTTTTGAATATTTATTAATTTTATTTTTTATTTTATTTTATTTTATCTTTTGGTAATTATTTAACCCTTTTTTTTAAATAATGTTTTTTTTTCCTTTATTTAACTTTTAAAAAAATGGTTTTTCTTTTCTTAAATTATATATATTTTTTAATTTTTTGTTTTTTTTTAATTTATTTTTTATTCTATTTATTTATTTTTTATTAAAAATTTTCATTTTTTGAAGTTAATTCTGATTTTTTGTTTTACATTTTTATGGTTGCTTGTTTCTTCTTCTTCTTCTTCTTCTTCTTCTTCTTCTTCTTTCTTTCTTTTTTATGTAATGATATTTAATTTATTTTTATCATGACTCGTCCCCTTGCCACCCCTAGCCGGTTGGGCCTCGAGGTGGGCAGGGGAATTTTTTTTTTAAGTTTTAAATTTTTTTAATGTTGTATTTTTTATTTTATTTTTTGTAATTTTATAATTTGTATTTTTTATTTTATTATTTGGTTTTTATTTTATTTTACTCTTTTTTTAATTTATTTTTTTCTTTTTTTTTATTTTACATGGTATGATTAAATTTTTTTACATTTTATAGTTTTTTATTATGTCATTATTATATATTTTTTATATTTGATGTTTTTTGTCATGTTTTTTTAAATATGTTTTATTACTTGTTATTATTTTTATTTTTATTTTTTTTTCAATATTTGAATTTTTGTTTTCTTTTGTATTTTGTGTTTTTTTTTTAATTTTGCATTTCTATATATTTTTTATATTAGATTTTTTTTGTTATGTTTTTTTATGTTTTATTACTTGTTACTATTTTTTAATTTGTTTTTTCAATATTTGAATTTTTGTTTTCTTTTGTATTTTTGTGTTTTTTTCTTTTGTTTTCTTATATATATATATATATATATTGTAGGGTTTGTGTTGATGTTTGTCTAACAACTCAATCCCATTATGTGCAATTTGATAGTTGATTTTAAATTTTTCGTCATAATGAATCGAGTCTGCCTCACAATGTGTTAATTTCATAATTGGTCTTTAAGTTTTCATTACAATGGGTTGAGCTCACCTACACTGTGTGTCAATTAAATAGTTGATTTTTAAATTTTATTTTGCAATGTCTCAAGTTGTCTTAGTCTAAGATTTTAAAATTGCTATACATTTAACATTTTAAAAAATTTACTCTTGGTATAATAACTCATTAATTCAAGTGTTCATTTTTAAAGTTTTTTTAGTCATAAATTTTTTCCATAATGTCATGCTTGAAATATTTTGAAAACTTGATATTTTTTTGTAGTCATAACCTTTGGTTTTAATTGCATGGTTGAAAAATTGTCAAGATTTTAATGTTTTTCTAAGTCATGACATTTATCTTTAATGCTATGGTTGAAAACAATTACAATTTCAAGGTTTTTTAGAGTCAAGATATTTTATCTTTAACAACATGGATAGAAATAGTTGGAATTATCAAACATGATATTTTATCTTTAACATCATGTCCGAGAATTGTTGGAATTTTATAGTTTTTCAAAACCCAGATATTTTATCTTTAACTCCATCGCTAAAAAAATTCAAAATCGTAACCCCATTTTTTTTTGTTATTTGAGAATAAACAAAAAAATTTAAAGGTGTTTTTTTCATCCATTTTTCAAAAAAAAAAGTTTTTTACTTCCATTTAAAAAATGGTCGAAAATTTACCCTTAAGAAAAAAACTTCATTCTGGAATAAACAATTTTCATTTTTGGGTTGTTTTTTCATGTTTTTTTGGGTTTTTGGGCTCGAGTACCCATTTTGAGGTAATACTTCCCATTTCATCCATAACTATGTTAAAATTGCTCCACAAGTTCCAGTGGACAAATTTTCAGTAATACAGAAGTTTTTCAGGATTCCTGTTTCAGATTTTGTTGCTGAAGTGATATTCTCTCTTCTTATTGTGTTTTCCTTTCTCTGTAATTTCATGTGTTTTTGATCTATTTTGTTTAAGGAAAATAAAGAATCTGAATTTGTTTAAATACACTCAATTATGTATTTTGAACAATTTCGATGTTTTCAACCGAAGTTAAGCAATATAATTATTAATTTCTCTATGTTTAATGGATACTTAGTCATTTCTTCTTTCCCATCTCATCAAGCATATAAGATCCAATGAATCTACCTACCTAGCTCTGTTAAACTCATCTATCATTGTTGAAAACATCCACCTAAAGAAAATTAACTCCATTGGCCAATGGTCCCTTCTTACATTATCAACTAAACAACCAAACAATCAATTCAAAAATCAAACCTTGAACTTTCACATCTAGCCTAAAATTCTAAAAGCAAACAAAGCTAAATCTAATAGAGAGACCCATCTCCAAGTTTAGGAGGGCTAGCTTCTAGACTTGAAAGTGGTTTTGTAGTTACCTTTGCATTTCTTTCACGATCTTAAGAAATACAGAGTGCTAACAAGATGGATTAGATGTTGTTAATCTTGAGACTGTAAATTATTAAAATTATTTTTCAAGATTAGATGGAGGGGGGAGATACAAAATAAGATTTCTTGCATTATATGTATTGATTTCGATGTAGATGATGATTTCTGATCCTATTTGATTTCTTGCACTAGATGCATTGATTTCAGTGTAGATGTCGATTTCTAATTATATTTGATTGATTGCATTAGATGCATCGATTTCAATGTAAATGTGGATTTATAATCCAATTTGATTCCTTGCACTAGATTAATTAATTTCAGTGTAGATGTGGATTTCTAATCCTATTTGATTACTTGCACTAGATGCATTGATTTCAGTATAGATGTTGATTTCTAACCTCATTTGATTTCTTGCATTAGATGAATTGATTTCAATGTAGATGTTGTTTTCTAATCCTATTTGATTACTTCCATTAGATGCATTAGATGGTGTTAATCTTGAGGTTGTAAATTATTATTATAATAAATCAAGATATATTTAGTAATACCTAGAGGGACACTATTACGAATTAATTAGCTATCAAAAGTTGTGATACCTAGAGTTAAAATGAAATAGATGTGCAGAATCAATTCTCCTGCAAAGTGTAAATTAATCTTTGACAAGATCATCTCCCTTCTTCATCACCAAATAATTACCAATAGACAATTGCATATATTCAATTTATGTATATTCAAAAGTACTAATAGATAATTGCATGAAACAATGTATTCAAAAAATTTATAAGAGGAAAAGATATATTTATAAATATTAAAAACAAATCAAAATATTCTTGAAGGAAATAAATTATTTCGAACATTAGAAAAGAAATAAATTATTTCAAGAGTAGTCTTGATGCAATACATTATTAAAATAATAATTAAAAAATTATAATAATAAATTATTAGTAATCTTCAAGATATATTTAATAATAGCCAAAGGGACACTATTAAGAATTAATTAGTTGTCATAAGTTGTGATACCTAAAATTAAATGAAATAGATGTGCAGTATCAATTCTCCCGCAAATTATTGACAAGATTGTCTCTCTTCTTCATCACCAATTAATTACTAATAGACAATTACATGCACATATAAAAATATAACACAACAACTGTAACATTCACAAACATTACCATCCAAATCCAAACACATAAACACACAAACCACCCAAAGCATCCAAACACAGATGTACAAACCATTCAAGGAAAATAACAAAGACTAAATTAGGGAAGAGAATGATATGGTCATGCCAAGAAAAGAAAACATACTGTGAATTTTCAAATTTATCTCAAACATATACATAATAATGATAATATAAAAATGTGACATTATTGCCTTCAACTGGAACCAACTTAAATCCATCTAACATCGCATCTATCATGCATCGAGAGGGATCAAATCCCTCTGGGTGCAAACCTTTCCTCAAGTTATAAACTCCAAAAAGAAGCTTTGCACCTCGATGGATTTGATCCCTCTCGGGGCATGATAGTTCCAGAGTTTGATGGATCTAAGTTGGTTTAATCCAATGTCAATCAATTCTTTTGATGGCTCTTCTTTGTATGTTAGCACCTATTTGAAAAACATTCAAGGATGGTTGTTGTAAAACAACTTAAAATATACAAAAATGAAACCTTGAGTTATTATAAGGAAATATTAACAATTACTCAAAAAAAATAAAATCAACATTTTTCTTCCTTGTCGTCTTGTTTTATGTGTTAAATGAGTTCTATCTTGTTTTATTTTCTGTAAGGAAATACTTGAAAATTAATATTTAATGCTAAATTATTTTTTTATATGTACAAAATAAATCATGAATACATACATTTGAAGCTTGTTGTTGTTGAGATGGCCCCTCCTGTGATGCAATTATGTCCATTTCTTTGACCATCTCCCAATACACTTTTTTGGACATTCCTACTGGCATGTTTTTCATATCAGCGTGTTGATCATTTGGGATTTTCATAATCTTCCTAAAAAAATTAATAAACTATTTTTATAATGATATATGAAAATAGTAAATATAACAAAAATGATATCAATAAATGAATGGTTTGTAGCAATATGTACATATAATTCTAGAAAATCATTTTATACAATTAGGAATATTACCTTTTGAATTATCCTTTTTTGTTGTTGTATGTTTTTGCTATTGCAAGTCAGACATGTTTCATTGACTATTGCTCTGGAAAAGCTTCCTATAGTTTAGAAATAATGTGGCTCTTAGAATCATTTGACTGATTTTTGTATTGTAAGTGGAAAGCACATTTATACGTTCATACCATTAGATCCCTCATAGTTCTGTAAATGCAATTCCCCCTTTCATTAACCTCCAACACCACTCCAGATAAGCTAAGGACTAATTCATTGTCATTTACATGTTCTATAATTTTTCTTTTCTTAAAACCACATTAATATTTTCCTTTGTTGTTTCTCCTTGTAGAACATTAACTATATATGAATTAATATATTTTTTGAAACAAGTTATCTAATATTCTTAAGCATATTATTAAAAAAAATTCAAAAAAACTCACATTGAATATTATTTTTTCATTCACTTGATTCATCATTCTTCAATTTTTCTATCAAACTTTTATGCTCTTCTGAACTTAGAATATAAATAATCTTATTGGACTTGTTCATTTTGTGGCTCTGCATGACATACACCAACCAATACATATTAGTTAAACTTACATATAGTTCAAACATATTAATTTTGTAGAGAATCTACAAAACTTGTTTTATCTTCTTTTTTTGCTATGTTATCTTTATGCCGATCAATGTTTTTGTTACTTGAGCCCTTCTGAGACATTTTTTATCAATATACAACCTATAAAATTCAATAGAGAAACCCTTAAATATATTTTACAAATAAATCAAATAATTTTCAGCCAAAAAAACTCTGGTGACCAGTGCTTTTATTTAGATAAACGAATCGGTGCATTTAGAACATTAAACACGTCGAGAATTTAATTGTTCAGCACCATCATGGAAAATTAATTTTTAAAAATAATTTTAAATTATTACAGTGTGATTTCTAAGGATAAACACACCGAAATGATTTAACAGTGTTATTTGTAACAATTTTGTCGGTGCATTATATTACATCCAAAGCAACGATTAATAGACTAGATAGAATAGAGAGTGTTATAATATAGCGGTGCAATGTATTACACAGGAAGCATCGGTGCACTATATTTCAGAGGGTGGACTATGGAACATATAGTCATTTGAAATAAAACGAAGAGGACTGAGAAGGTTTGAATCTAATTCAATAATTGATTCCCCTAGTTTACATGTCAAATACCCTATATATAGTAAGTACACAAACACATTAAATCTAAAATGCCTAAATTGAAAAACCCTAATTGTGAAGTGGTAGAGGAAGTTAAACCCTAAGGTGAAATTTTGCAGAAAGAAGCAAGGGTTTAAGGTAAATATTGAATTGTTTTGTTTTTTGTTTGAATTTTAATTAAATTTAAATAGGAAAGTAGATCGCAAAAAAATTACTCGTAAAATCTATAGTAATTTTTTTATTATACAAGGTTTTTAAATTTTTTTTCTGAATTTTAAATAAATATAACAGAAATTGTAAAATATTTTAACAGATTTATTTGAGATTTTTGCTATCCAGGGTTTTGAGTGAATCACCATAGCTTTTAACTTTTGAACTTGCGGTGGATCCAAAATATTTTGTAGCTCCACAATTCTCTCAGTATGTCTCTCTTGCAAATGATCTCTCTTTTAATTAAACCCTAAGAGAAATTGTAATTTTTTTTATTAGTAGAATAAACAATAAAATTTAAATTTTTTACTATGCATGTTTTTTAGTGAATCACCATACCTTTTAGCTTCTGATCTTCTGAATAGTTATGCTGCTACAAAGTATTTTTTTATTGCATAGTTCTCCTAGTATGTCTCTCTTGCAAATCACTCGCTTGAAATTTTGGGTAAAATAATGAAACGGTGAATAACTTCTTACTATTTAAAACACGTTATGAAATTAGATTTTGAAAAATCAATTGTCATTCATTTTTGAACTTTAAAAAAGAAAAATGAAAAATCTCTCCCTTTTTTTTCAATTTCTCTACACATTGGTGTGTTCAATAGTCAAGCGCACCAGTGCGTTTATAAAAAGAAATGCACACCGACATTGTCGAGGCGCCAAATATTTTCAACTCGCCAACATGATACACTTTCTTTCTTTCTTTTGAAATCCTAAAATGGTGCGATTATTTTTTTTAACGCAATGCTGTGGTTTCTATTTAAAATCATCTGTGCTCTAATTGTTATAAGAGCATTGAGTTGGTTGAATTCATTTTTATTTTTTTTAAATCAAGAAAAAGGTGCGTAGTAGTGTTGTTTTGTTTTGAAACACAACAGTGTGTTTTTGTAGAACATCACTAATATGATAACATATTCCTTTTTGCAATGCCAAAAGCTAGTGCGAGTATTATTTGAATGCCCCAGTGTTGTTAATTTTTTAGACGCATCAGATAAGCGAATCAATAGGGTTTAAAATCTATCTAAAATTTTAATTTCACATAAAATGGCATATTAATCTCAAATTATCCTTTAGGATGCATCCACATAAATTACAATAGTTCATAGTATACATCTCCCGCTTAAAGTCACCTTATTCTTGAAAAATGGTTTGAAAACTATATTGAATATCATATTGGGGTTATATGGTTGTTGAGATTAATTTTGGATATGCACATAAACTTTTATTTCTGATTTTTATCAAATGCAAGGACAATTCTTCAAATTCCATCTCGTTCCATATTGTTGATCAAAGTCCTTCATGGAGTTTTCCCTTTCCATCTCCAATAAGTTCAATTTTTTTTTTGTTTTTCAATTATCTAATTGAAATTATTTTTTAAATCCATGTCAATTTGAATAAAAATGTATCCAATTTACAGGAACCTGATTTAGAATCAAGTTCGGATGTAGAAAATATTACTCCATATTTTCAAAAACATTGGAAACTCTTATCAGGAGCAGCATATCGCAAGCAGTTGGTAGATGAAAATGGACAGCCTCTTCACCCTGCCAATTGGAACATGGCATCTTCCAACCACAATCCTGGATCAACGATAGTAATAATTGTTTGGTATAGTGTAATAATTTCAACAAACCAATTACATTAGCATGCTTACTAATATCATGATATTGTAATAATGACGTTCAATATTTTTTGAAATTAGGATTCTAGTGATGATGAGCAACCTACCTACCATCTTCTAGAGCATCCCATTACAATTTCAACTCGAGAAAAGGTTGCATTAAGAGTAAGAATCAGAGAGGAAGCATATAAATAATGGTTGAATCAACCACCTATTCAATTCCCACTATGACCGGATTCACCAATTAGGAATGAGTACAACAATAGTAATTCTTCATCACAAGTTGGCAATGGAGGCAATCAAATGGAGGTCAGTATGGATGATTTATTACGACATAAAATTGCCATAGAAGCAATGTATTCATTCAAAAATGATGAGCTAGGGGATGATGCTCATATCACTAATACCTTATTCAAAAGCCTGAAATCTGCTTCCACCCAACCTCTCTTTGGACCTGGTGTTAAGTCAAAGTCTACTCAACTGGGGACAACGATGTTGATTTAAAATGTGAAATAAAAGTTTGGCATGTCAAATGCATGTTCCTCAACAATATTGAGGTACATTACTTGCATGATCAATCAAGTTCCTTATATTTTTTCACACAATGAAAATTAAAAACGGTCGATTTTATGAATGTTAAATATTGACATTGTACAATTATATTCCCCACCAATTGCAGGATATTCAAAGATATGGTTCTTCCAAGTGATAATGTCTTGTCATGTAGCTATGAAGAGGCAAAGCAGTTGTTAAAAATGTTGGGTGTTGAGTACATATCATATCATGCATGTCAGAATGATTGTGTTATATATAGAGAGGAGAATATGCAAACAAAGAGATATGTTTGAAATGTGGAAATGACATGTATTGTAATTCAAAAAAATTGTTAAATCACATGGTCCTCCTCATAATATATTCAGGCACATGCCTATAACCCCAAGGATTAAAAGACTCTTTTGTTTCAAAGAATTAGCTATGTTGCAGGGATGGCATGCCTCACACGGAAGTGAGTCAAGAGTTGTGTGAATCCCAACAAATTCAATAGTCATGAACCATATAGAGGATACATGGCCTGAAAAATTCAAGGATGAACTACGAATTCTATGACTTAGCATAGCCATGGATAACGTCAACCCATATTCCCTCCAAAAGACTAATTATTTTGTTTGTCCGGTAGTAGCGATAAATAGCAATATCCCCCCATGGTTGTTTGTGAAGAATGAAAATCCTATGTTGGCTCTCATAGTCCCTAGTAGAAAACAAGTGAAGAATATGGATGTCTACTTAAAACCATTGGTAGATGAATTGAAGGAATTATCGAAAGGGATACATGTGTACGATGTATCAAGACCCATCACAACAAATATGAGTTTTATGTTGTATGGTATATGTTCTTACATCATACATGATTATCCAAAATTATGAGTTTGCTCTGGTAAATGACATTCTTGTTGATTTGTTTAGTAATAATATTGTTTCACATATTTTTGCAATTGTTCGGATCTTCATGGTCACTAACGTGTCGTCTTATATTCAATAATTTCATAGGTATTGCAACAAAATGGTAGCATGGATGTAAATGTTGTGGACCTTCTCTAAAGGCTAGGTTGTCTGACCACCTACGAAATCCAGTGTATGATTGATCCAGGGTGTTCCTCCCTGAAAAACACCCTTACAGAAGAAAAACATCCAATTTCAATGGTAAACCACAGAGAACTCAAAGGCCTGCAATAATGACGCCAACTAAATGGCTTAGAGCATATGAGAGACAGAAGGAGAAGGAGTTTGCATAAATGATTGATTCAAATGGAGAGCATATGTTCAATGATCTAGAATTCTTCAACACCTGTGTTGAGAAATTTCCATTTGGATGAAAAGAAAAATTGCCTTTTATGAGCTCCCATATTGTGCACATCTTAAGATTTCCCACTTACTAGATTCCATGCATATATTTAAAAATGTTTCATCTTATTTATGGAGGAACATATCATCGAAATAAAGTGATACATTTCCTATTAGGAGAGATATTATTTCTTCAAAAACTAAAAATTAGCATTGGCCAAGACATAAACTAGAGGAGAGGCTAATCCCTCTTGGTCTTTCAAAGAAGGTGATGTCCCATGTATTTTAAAGAAATATGATCTTTCTTTAGCAAAGGAAGTTATAATGAGTGTGAGGGTGCCTTCTTTATATAGGTATTCACTATGATGTTGCTTCACTATGGAAGATCGTTTTTTGGGGTTGAAATCGCATGACCATTTGAACCTTCTAAGAGCGCGTATGTCAAAAACATGATTTTCTTATTTTCTTATTTTTATATAATGGGATATTTTATAATTAATTTTTGTATAATGTGTTATTTAATGTGCAGTGTCATTATCCTTTACTCACACGTGGGTGTCTGAACCATGACTTTCCCTAAGACCTACGATGTGCCATATAAATTATTTGAATTTGTACGTTGGATCACATTAAAGGAGATTCATATGGATAGCATTCTAGAGTGGCATCAAGAGATAGCTGAGAATGTTTGTATGTTTGAGAAGGAATTTCCTACAAGTTTCATGGACTTGCAAGTTCATCTTCTAATTCACCTAGTAGATGAAGTTGAATTAGTTGGAGTCTTTTCTTGTCGTTGGATGTTCTTCTTAGAGAGGTACATGAAGAAATTGAAAGGTTTTGTTCGACAAAGAGAAAAACCTGAGGGTTATATGGTAGGTGGGTATATATCATATAAGTCTTTCTATTATGTGAGTGAATACATCAAGCAGATCAACAACACACCAAGTGTGGTGATTTGGGACATTGAAAGGGATGAAGACAAAATAGAAGAGGAGCTTCATGAAACGAATGGAAAGATGCACATGATAAAGAGTAAGTGCAGGTTTTTAATTTCTCAAATTACTACATATTAACTATTCACACTAAACTTCATATTAATGCTTATTTTGATATTATATGTGTGTGTGTGTGTGTGTGTTGGTTTAATTTCATCATCAACAAATTCAAAAATTGAAGTCTTCAAAAAATTAATTCTTTACAATATGGATGTGATGCAACCATGGGTCGCATTGTACAAAGAGAAGAGAAGGAAATGGGACAGTGATAGGAAAGAATTCAAACGGTTGTACGGTAGAAATGTGCTTTATCCTGATCATTTAAATGAAAATATCCCAATGACATGCCCTAACAGATGGGTTGTTGATCAAGTTATAGAGAAATACGATGCATCAATTCGTTATCCATGTGTTGAAGAGGATGCGCTAAACATAGGGATTGGGTTCAGTAACTCGGTAATTATATTCTATTTATGTATAGTTTTAACTTTATACTACAACTTTTAATTGTAACCTCTATATATATTTTTTATTTTTAATTATGTTTGGGTTATTAGACACATGACACTGTGATTTTTTCACATTTTTATAGGTGCATCTTTTCCCATCTATGTCGGCATATGGAAATCATTTTCACACGGAGGACGTCGATGAGGGATGCATGACACAAGATTGTGGAGAGGAAGTCGAGTTCGACCAATCTAGTCATGCTAGCCACCGCGATCAAATCCTAATGCAAGGGAAATTAGGTTACGTTGGAAAGATACAAGATATCGTTCAAGTGGACTTCTCTTCATTCCAATGTGTTATTTTTAGGTGCAAGTGGTGGGACATTTTTTATCAAAATAATGTAAAGGAATATCGCGATAGTGGGATTATATCTATCATCTCTTGAAAGATGTGTCATGATGTTAGGGAACCCTATGTTTTCCCAAAACACTACAACCAAGTGTCTTTTTACCATAGTGTTATCATGCCAAGTGAGGAAGATAATCAGGGTGATGAAAATGGAGAGTGATATGTACTTGTTTTATTTCATCATTTATACTATTGTTGTATGTTTTTGTTGTCATTATTTCACAAATTTTATTAATCTTTTATTCATATTGTTGGCATTTTATAATATAATTGGTAAGATTCATCTGTAGAGAGAGAAATTTCTAATTTAAATTGGTAAGAGTTGCTATAAATAGTAAATTTAAATTGCTTGAAAATCTCATAACTTTAGTAATAAATTACATTTTTTTAAAATATATTTTTTAAGTTATATTAAATCCAAATTAATTGTGTCAAGAGACGCTTTACACCTCAGTATGGGAGAGATGTTGTCACATAACTTTACATTTGAAAATAGTAAAATAATAATTTAAATTAAAAATACTAATAACAAAAGAAATTAATGTCAGCCATAATTACAATGCTTCAATTTACACCTTAATCTTAAATAACTTTACATAGAGATATAAAGTAACGGAAAGTAAAAAAAAAATAGTTTTTATTATGAGGAAGAAATGTAATGAGTAAAAAAATATAATTTACTTTTATTTTTTAACAAAAAAACATGAGTTTTATTTATAAGGAGAGGTTGGGCATGGCCAATCAACCTCAATTACAGTCATTTGAGAGATTCTAGCTTTTAGAGTCCTCATATTCTGGCTTTTGTATCAGAGCTTAGCTGTCACTTTTGATTCTTTTGGTATGGCTGAGTGTTCCTTGATTTTCTCTTGGATTCTGAGTATCCTTTCTTACATTTCCGCTTTCCTTTGGTAATTTGAATATTGCCTACCTTACAATAATTCCCAGATAAATATTAATCCCAAGCCTATACTTGCCCGCCCAATTTAAACTATATTGTTAAATAACCTGGCCCCACCTCCAATAAGCCAGGCTATTCTTCTGTTCCCGACCCCATGTCAGGGTTAACTTCCCTCCTTGTTCAATGCGCGATAACCGTAGATCTTCCCCCGCCTAGATCTGACGCTTATCACGTCCTTCACTGTCCACTCTTAACTCCTCAGGAGTGTGCGATATGGGCGGTTTTGTCCCGCCATGCGTCGAGCCCTCAGGTACATCGCGTAGATTCATAAAAAACTGCCCAGTAGCCAAAAGCAGTGCAATGAAATCCGCTTACCGCTCCCCACGTCATTAACTCCCCACCATGATACTCGCGCGATGACCGTCAAATCTTCACCCGCCAAGATTCGACGCTTTTCGCGTCCTTTACTGTCCAGCCCTTAACACCTCGGAAGCACTTGATATGGGCAATTTTGTCCCGCCACACATCGAACCCTGAAGTACATCGTGTCTGATTAAGAAAAAACTGCCCAGCAGCCATAAGTGGTGCGATGAAAACCGCAAACTGCTCCCCGCTTCATTAACACCCCACTATGTTCCAAGCGTGATAATTGTCAGATCTTCATCTGCCCAGATCCAACGCTTTTCACGTCCCTCACTGTTCGACCCTTAACACCTCTAAAGCACGTGAAAAGGGCAGTTTTCCCATCCATGCGTCAGTCCCTCAGGCACATCACGTCCAAATGAAGAATACTACCCAGCCTCCATAAGTGATGCAATAAGACCGCTTACCACTCCCCATGTCATAAAAGCAACTATTATGTGTTTGAATTATGTTCTATGCCCTGATTAATCACCATATCTTCGATGGTCCATGCAATAAACCATTTACCTATCTACTCCACTCGGGGATAAACCATCCCACGATCTGATTACCTACGCCAGAACCTTGAATCTGCATAATTCTTTTTCCCTCAAAGCAGAATTGGATAAAAGCATTGGGACTAAGGCCCATTGCCTTATCTAACCTGTCCTTGTACCGCTCACCTATTCTGTTAAGGAATTGGGTGCATTTCAACTTCTTCTTCGTTCTTTTCCATCATTCCTTGAGCTAGAAGACACCCTTTATTAGCCATTATGTCAGCTTCCTTGTTAAGAGTTCTCAGGACATGGTAGAATGAGCAGGAAGTGAAATTTTGAGTAATCTTTCTTATTCTTTCAAGAGTCTTGTTTAGAGCAGATCTATTGAGTTGATCACCAGTATTAAGGACTTTTATTAGGATTTTGGAGTCACCGAAGATTTGAAGATTTTCCACTCTGTTCCTCTGAGCCAGTTGACACGCTTTGAGCAGTCCAAGAAAATCAGCCTGGTTATTAGTGCTTTATCCTAGAACCCAACTAAACCTGTCCTTGTTGTGCCCATCTGTGGAGTAAACTATTCCTCCTGCCCCTAATGTCCCCATGTTTCCTTTGGAGGCTCCATACAAGAATATCGTGACTTTGCCCTAATTTTTCCACCACTTTTTAAAGCCCTCCTTAGAATTCTGAAGCCGCCACTCTGAATTATGGTTAGGAAGGGAGATGTTCTTTTTGATGTTGGCCCGTCTTAGAGATTCACCTAGCCAGCTGAGTTCTTCAGGTAGTAGGGAGTTGTCATGCTTATAAGGTTTATTTTCAAAAGTTTCCAGTAGCAGAGCTTTGGCCTTGACTAACACTGAGTTGGTGGATTGAAGTCTATTGTTAAAGATGGCTTCATTCCTAGCCAACCAGATTCCCTAACAGATATATTTTGGGATTGCATTCCATATTTTAGACCATGTAGATTTGCTTTTCAAAGTGTGTGGATAACATTCTTTCCATGTTGCAAAGAGACTAACAACTGATGTCTACTCAGGGATTTGGGCGTTGAGCCCCATCATTTCTTGAAACCAGACTTCTTGAGAGAAGGGACAGTCTATGAATAAGTGTTCAATTGTTTCCTAAGCGTTGCAGCAGAGAGGGCATCTGTGGCGTCCAATGATTCCTCTTTTCTCTAAATTATCTCCAGTGAGAGTCCTTTTATGCATGAGAGTCTAGCATAAGAAGTTGATTTTTGGGAGTCCAAATGGGTCCCAAACATGTTGTCAAAGCTTTGTAGTGTGGATTTGATGATGTTGTTCTTGTAGAGTTGCAAAACCCAGCCTTGCTGAGTAAGCTCCTGTCTTCCCCCAGCCCCACTTGTCCTTCGATTAGAGATGCATAGGAGCCAAACCATTGAGTTTAGAAAGTAATTTATGGAGTTGAGGGAGCATCCAGTCAAGGGGACGTTGGGGGGGCCAATTACTCCAGTTTCTTGTTGTATCCCAAGTGCAGATGTTAGCAAGATTATGGATACCTTTTTGAATGAGCCAGTTGTGCAGGTCTCCAATTTCCGGTGCAAGATTTAGGGGTTGGAGACCCATGATCTTGTCATCCCACTGTCTAATTCTTTTCATGTTTCCTGGTATTCTGTAGATTTGTTCTTTGAAAAACTTCCATCCTTAGCTGCATAGCTTCAACAACGTGGTTCCTTTGTGGGATGCTCATTCTTCCATATTTCTTATTGAGAGTCTGTGCAGATATTTTTTAATTAGAACTTAACTAACAGGGTATCTTTTATTTGAGAATATTTTCCAGAGGATCTTGCCTCCCATTGCCAAATTGGCCAACCTAGGATCTCTTACTTATAGTCCACCTTCAGATATTGGCCTTTTCACTATGTCCTAGTTTACTATATGAAATTTTTTTTGGTCCCCCTTTCCTCCTTTCCATAGAAAGTTTCGAATCAGCTTTGCTAGTTGTTCGGTGATCATTTTTGGAGCTAAAAGGAACGAGGCTTGGTATATAGGAAGGGATGAGAGAACTAACTTGACCAGAGTGAGATTCCCTGCTGTGGTGAGCCACTACCCGCCCCAAGAAGTCATTTTAGCCTAAATCTTGTTGATAATTTCCATCCAATGAGGGGCCTTGTTGGTACCCAAGGTTAAAGGCAGGCCAAGGTACTTGAATTTTTCCCTAGGTACATAGTCAATAAAGCCCAGGGCTTGGGCAATCCTAAGTATAGTTTGTTGGTCTACCGCCCAACCATACACTGCACTTTTCCTCTTGTTTACCATTGCTCCAGAGACTCTGCAAAAGCTTTGGATTACTCCATTGAAGGCTCTTTCTATTTTAATGGAGGCTCCACCCATAAGGATGGAGTCATTAGAAGACAAGGCATGATTGATTGGGGTTGTTCCAGTTATGGCACTGATGCCAGGAAGAGTCCTCTTGAGCTTCTCAACTATGAGATTTCTGTTGATAGAGTCTGCCATCAGAATATACATGAAAGGGGATAGAGTGTAGCCTTTCCTGATTCCCCTCGAAGCTTTGAAGTATTCTGTCGGTCTACCATTTACTAGGGGAGCTATCTAAGGTTCTCTAATGCATGCTTTAATTAATTTAACAAATTCAGAACTAAATCCAAATGTAGAAAGAACTTGGAGGAGGAAAGAGTGCCTTACTCAATCAAAGGCGTTCACCATGTCCAGTTTGATGAGCATACCTTGCTCTTTGTGTTGATTGTTGGAGTGGATGATTTCCTGCACCAGAATCACATTATCCGAGATATGCCTTCCTTTGACAAACCCTCCTTGGTTTGTTGAGATGAGCTTTTCCAGCAAAGGCTTTATTCTATTTGCAAGTAACTTGGAGAGAATTTTGTAGGACGCATTACAAAGTGAGATTGGCTTGAATCTTTCAAACGCCTCCGGGTTGGCTTCTTTGGGAATTAGAGCTAGGAAGGTGGAATTTGTGCTTCCTCCCACTTTGGCTTTTAAGAGGAAGCCTTTGATCATTCAGTACAAATCAGCCTTGATAGTGTCCCAGCAAATTCTATAGAAGTGAATGGAGAATCTGTTTAGTCTTAGGGCTTTGTCTGGTTCCATCTTCCATATTACATTGCTAATTCTGTCTTTAGTGAATGGGTTAAGGAGTGTTGTGTTGTCCTCCTTGTTTACCAACCTTGGGACGTGCTTGAGGAAGTCATGAGCTTCCTCACCATCCACCACGTGTTCTTCTTTGAATAGCAGCTGAAAATGAGAGGTTGCCACCTCTTTTATTTGAGTTGTGCCTTTAAGTACATCCTCGTCTAGCGAGGTGATTTCAACAATGTAGTTTCTAGGTAGACAGGTTCGAATTTGCTTGTGGACGAAGGTTGTGTTTTTGTCTCCAGACGCAAGCCAGAGATTGCGAGACTTGAGTCTCAAGTATTCCTCCTCCTCTCTGAATGTCCGGAGGGTTCCGGTTTGATGTTCTTGCTCACTGTGGATTTCTACACTGGTTATGACTTTCTTCTCCAAGCCCATTTGCAGATCCAGTAGCTTCTTTGTGCTCTGTTTTCATTGGGTAGTGGGGGAATCTGAGGGATTTTTTATCCATTGTTTCAGGGCTAATTTGGTGGCTTTTATCTTTTTCTCCCACACATAGCTAGGCAAACCAAGAACATGGATGGACCATGCCTTCTTCACTGTATCTAGAAACCCTTTTCTATTTTCCCACAGTGGGCAGAATCAAAAGGGAATTAACCCCAGGTTTTCTTTTTCTTCCAGTAGAAGGAGGATGGGTTTATGATCTGACTTCCATTTTGGCAGAATTTTCGTGGAAATTATCATCTTCTCGGAGAGGAAGGAGCTCTAGAGTAGGAATCAATCCAGCCTGGTTGATATGTGCTCCTGCCCTATTCTGTTATTTGTCCATGTGTAAAGCCCTTTTTTTGGCTTGAAATCCAGTAAATCCCATTGTTGAATCAAATTTTCCACCAAGGGAAGAAAGTGGTCTCTGCTACTATTTCCTCCTCTTTTTTTCCTTTGCGTCGAGGATTAGATTGAAGTCTCCCACAATAATTATGTTCTTGAGGGAGTATGCTTCCAAAATTCAGTCAGTGTTTTCCATCATTCTTCCTTTTCTGTATAGAGGACAAGTAGATAGAGATTAGAGAGAGCAAATTTTATCTTACTTGGGAGGTGGTGAAGTTCGGTGTAAATCCAATGCTACATCTAGAAAGAGCTCTCAAGCTAAAACTTGTATGCCTCCCAAAGTGTGGCTATCCTGCTGCATGTTCCTCTGGCACTTACCACTTTTCTAGCTTTTGTTTTCCATTTTTCTTTGCTGAGTTTTAGAAGGGCTTCGCCTTCTCTTTTAGTCTCCTAGAGCATGAGGATCTCGGGGAGTTTTGATTTCAATAGGCTCTTGATTTCTTTCGATTTTGATGGATTCCCTAGTCCTCTGCAGTTCCAAGAGACTAATCGCATTATTTACTGTTATGGGTTGGGGAAGCACCTCCCTTGGGAGGCCTGGTTCTGGTATTTCTACCGATAGACATCTCTATAGTGGCCTGACTACCTTGCATTTTTTGTCTCTCTGCTTCCTCTTCTCTGGCCTCTCTATGAGATTTCCTCCCCACTCTTTTCAAGGGCCTCTCATTTGTTTCATCTTCTGAGGATCCTGATGTCTCTAGGGTCTTCTTCCTTGTCATATCTGCATAGGATGGGGAGCTAGAGGCACCTTTTGGGGTTTCAGTTTGGGGAGGGGTTGTTTCCTCTTGCCTTTTGTTTTCTTCCATATTGTTAGCCTGTTGTTCAACCTCTTTGTCTGCTGGATCTTGAAGTTTTTCTGGTGTGTTGAGTATTTCAAAGGGATTTGTGGGTATGTCTACTCTTGGAGGGGTTGTGCTTCCTTCAGCTTGGGCTTCAGGGGGAGCACCCCTCCTAATGGACAAGGCTTTCCCTTTGTTCCTGTTGTTTTGCTTAGTTGTTCCTGATTTCTATACCTGAGTCCATTGATCTCCTTTCTCCTTCTCAGATCCATCCCCTGTTTTCTTTTTACAGTGCTTGGCAAAGTGCACATAGCCATGGCAATGCCGACATTTAAATGGGATTTGTTCATAGTCTAGCACTTGTATATGTGTCTAGTCAACCACCATGAGTTTAATAGCTTCAGGGAGACCTTCCTCCAGGTCTACTTCTATGAAAATTCTCGCACAAGAGTATTGATCTCTTCTTTCTACTCAATCGATCTATTTACCAAGTTTGTTGCCTATGGTTTCTAAGGGTTTAGGGTTCTAGCAGTACAGAGGTAGATGGGGCAATTGCACCCAAACCAGAATAGTTGAGGGCACATTCTGAGTCGAATCGAAGTCTGGTGTCCATTGATTCAGATACAGACCCTATGGCCCCATGAAGTACGGGTCATTTCTGAATATGAGATTCTTGTCTTTTGTTGCTTCAAATACGAATACAAAGAATCATTTGCCAATGAAATGGCTTTTTATTCCTTCCTTGACCAATGATCGCCAGTTCCTTTGCACCCATGCGTCTGCAACTTTAGGCAAGGACCATAAGCCTGTGAACTATCCAATAAGCCCTCGTTCTACTAGGTTTAATGCCACTTTGTAGGGTTCTTCAGTTAGCAAAGAAACTGTGGGGATGGATTCCATTTTGTTTATTGCATGCCGCAACCAGATCCAGAATGAAGCTATCTCAGGTAGAAAGGGAGGATCCATTTCATAGCCCCCTCCTGGGGCCATGGCTTTATAACTACGTGTTATATCTTGGTTTATTGTAGCTCCTTACGTGCTCCCCTTAGCTCTCAAGCGATCAGGATAAACCAAAAAAAAAACAATTTACTTTTGACTAGACAG
This sequence comes from Pinus tabuliformis, assembly GCA_031772625.1. NCBI lineage: Eukaryota > Viridiplantae > Streptophyta > Pinopsida > Pinales > Pinaceae > Pinus > Pinus tabuliformis. The sequence continues at coordinate 1,127,689,198 of CM062818.1, forward strand.
AAGAAATGTATTTTTTTCACATGACAAGAAATAATATTATTGATATTACATTTTGTATAATTCATTTTATGTTCCATTTACTTGTGATATTTAAAACAAAAAATATTTTAGTGATAAGTAAAATATTTCAATGTCCATATTAAATAACATAATTTTATAGATATTTTATATAGAGAAAAGTAAAGTAATTTAAATTGAAATTTTTCTTATATTTCAAATTTAGTGAGAAAGATTGAGAGAAATCTTATTTCATTAATACTTGTTTTCTAATTCAATATATGAGGGATATTTGTAAATTTTTCAATGTTTAATATAGATTTGATATGTAATATTTTAGAAAATACTAATATAAAAAATAAGTAAGTGTATACATACAGGAAAAAATTATGAGGGGCATATTTTAACATTTTAATGTGAAAAATGTGAATTATAAATAAAATATTTCAATGTCAACTACATATATATTATACCAACCTAGATCCATCTTAACACCAGATATACCAAGCACCTAGAGGGATCAAATCTATTTTCACTCTAAAAGTGTTTGCATCTCAAGATCAAATTTGATCCCTCTCGATGCTTGGTAGATCCAGAGTTAAGATGGATCTAAGCTGCGGGTTATAAAAATTGTGGCTTAAGTTTTTTAAATTTAACAGAAGATTGAATTTTATAAACCAATATTGAATTAGTTAAATAGTATTTCTGAATAATTTATAATTAATAATATTTCATATTAAAAATTGAATGAGTTACACATTTTCGTCTTATTAAGAACTAACTAAATTATTTTACCTTTAATTATTTTTCCTTGTCAATATTGAAATATTTTACTAATTAAGTTAGATTGAATAACAATGAACTATCTAAGCAATAGAAAAATATTTTGGAATTTTACATCCATAGTTTCAACCATACTAAACTTTGTAATTTATAAAAATATCTTTGCATTTTTTTAAAGTAATTTTTTTTACATGCAATTCATATATAAAAGTTTGATATAAGTTCACCAATACATAATCTATAATAAATATTATTTCATAAAAATAGGCATCATGATGATAACCATCTAACAATCAAAAACATCATCTAAGATACACATTTGAATTCACTACCATCGTCTAATTATATACACCTCTAGCACATATAAACTTAGTTATCTAGCAAAAAAATATAATAATCTAACAGGGCATCACCATCATGATCACATCTAACAAAACATAAACATTGTAATCTAACATCATCACCACACACATCCTCAAATTAATGTAGATCTCATGTCAAATAATTGTTATTAGATATACATCTATCTGCAAGCACATTAAATGAACATATCTAACATGACCTAAAAATATACACATCAACACCATCATATAAATTGAGTACATAAACATGAACAAAAAAAATGCACCCCATATATATGTGTGTGTGTGTGTGTGTGTGAAATAACTACATCAAGTCAAATAAGTGCAATCAAATGTCCAATAAAATAGACGTAGTGCCAGGTTGGTCTATAGTAGAAGATAATGGATGGTCAACTACTGCATGATCAATGTTTGTCAAACTCAGTTGAGGTGGAGGAGGAGGTGGCTGGTCTGCATGAGTAGAAGATGATGGATGGTCAACTACGTTTGCACCCTCAACGCTGTCTAGCAAACTCTAAGGTGGAGGAGGAGGTGATTGGTTTGCTCTATCAGAAGAAACATGAGGCACATCCTCTAGCTCTGGCATCTTGTCATCAGGCGACTAAGGAGGTGTACTTCCAGATGGATCATTGACACCCTGATAGCCATGATTCGATGGGGTGGTACTACCAGAAGCATCACGATCGCCACCCTCATCATCATGATCATTATCATCACCCTCATCATTATCATCACCCTGATCAACATCATCACCACCATCATCTGATGTATCTGTCGCTGCATGATGTTGGCCTACATCCCTCATCGCTGTTAGTACCCTACTAACTCTAATGATATGTTGCATAAGAGATGTCATCTATCATGGACAGTCCCTAATATACAAACCCACGAAACTAGGATCAACGATGATATATCGAGCCCTCGTAGGGCGGAATCCCACGTCAAACAAAACTCTATTCAATATGTTGCAGTAGTCCATCTGCACTCACATACCAAACCTACGACCCTGGACGCCCACACCTCCCTGAGGATGTGCCTCACCCTCTTGGACCTCACCCATCTCCTCATCTCCTTCGATATCCGATGGGGGAGGAGGCATGTCCCCAACGAATGTGCCGATGTCTATAAAATATATAGTACAGAAAACTAATTAGATAATTTCATTGAACAATTTAATCAAACAAGTTAAAGAACGTGCTAGAATAAATTTTGTTCTAATTCATTAAAACAAGAAAATGAAACTAGATTAATTTAAAGAAAGCACTAATATTACCTCTATCATCTAGAGGCTAAGCCGATGTGAATAATATGTTTGGACACCCTCTCTAATTAAATCCATGCATACGAAAACACCAACATGAAAAATGCATGGTCATCCTCACTACCGAGTAGCGTCAATGCCTCGAGAGAAATCCTGGTTGGAAACTCTGGAAATCCTCTCTTGGGCATCATCTACCCCCACATGCGCATCTGCACCTCTATGGTCAGCTTAGGAGGGTGAAGTCAAATGTAGGCCTTGTCTATAGAAATCTCTCAAAAAATAAACAAAAAAGCTCAAAAGCAAAAGGGAAGGTCTCCCTCCCATGTCTCAATTCACAAAATCTATTTAAAGCCATGCAAAACTACCTCAAAAAAGCGGCAGACCATCTGATGCAACGTGGCATCTAAATCAAAGAATAAACATAATACAAAAGAGGGCAACTAATGCACTACACATCACTACCAGAGTGTGAAATGGTCTTGGCTAATAATGAGAGGCATCTAACCTCCTCTGCAGCAAAAGAAGAGATATTTAGTTGTCCATCATGAACCTGAAAACCTGATGGATGGACCACATGAGGCCCGACATATATTTAAGTGTATGCAAGTTGACTCTCAGTTGCAACACCATGGGTGATTTTAGGGAACTAGGGAAAATAATCCCCTCTCCTGGATAGGTTAGTGATAAAGTATATGCCCTCCTCAGTGGGCCCATACCACGTTGTGGGACCGACACGAAAATCCTACTCTTGGGCACTCCATCGGTGGATCAGATGCGCCAATAAAACAAAGTGTGCCTTTAGGGATATATCTTCCTCATACTACTTAAGGAGGCCTACATTCCTCAAGAGCGCACGATTTGCTGCAGTAATAAGGCAAGGGTATAAATCCCTCTCCCTCTCTCTGGCCTACCATGTTCAGACCATATTGTATGAGTCCACCTATTGCTCCTGCTCTTGTTGTTGCTCTCTCTGCTTGACATCTCTGCTACATGATTGACATATAAAATACATCAGCCTCATACATAAAATACAATTTTTTTTATTAAATGAAACGTGTATTTATAAATGTGGAAACATAATTTTAATTAAAAAAAATCATCAGTGTGCACAAAACACAATCATGCACCAGCGTTGTTGTGCTTTCAACTATAATTGCACCACTATCGGTGCGCACATAAGTATGAGGTACCGTTGTTGGTTCACAAATTTAACTTTTGATAGTGGTGCGACACACTTGTGCACTAGTGCACTCATATAACCTTTTCACCCCGGTATGGAACATTCAGGATATCAAATGCATCGAGCTAAAGCTATATTTTGAAATATTATTTTTTTCGGTGTGTTTGGTAAATATAAACTCCCCAGGTTTGATGCACCAACGTAAAATTTGTCATAGCTTTCCCGGTGCATTTTCATTTACAAAATGCACCACAAAAACTACGGTGCATTATGTTCACACACCGACATGTGATGCACCCTGTAAATTTATAAGGGGCACCATGCCCGGTGCGAGCCGAACATATCGAACGCACCACGCAGTAAAAAATAATAACAATAAAAAATAAATTGGAAAAATTACCCTAATTTGCAATTCTGATCCTCTAAAAACTTAAATTACAAAGAAACATAGATATTACTTGGACATTTTGTCGTTGGGGAGGCATCATGGACACGTAATTGAGAAAAACAAATTTTAGCACCATTTGAAAAAATTGGAAACTCAAACAATGAGCATGGTACAAAAAAATGGTGAGCGAGAGAAGCACCAACATCAAGGTGCTTGGATGTAGCAAGAGTAGCACAGATACTTTAGATATATCTCACTTTTTAGATGATAAAAATGAAAATTATGACTGGAAGGATCTTTTTATTTAACCCTCCTTTAGTGCGTTTAGCTAACTGCACCGAGGCGGGATATATCCAAAAGCACCGCATTTTTTTAATTCAAAAATATCGCGGTGTGCTTTGTGAGATGCCTCGGGACGTTTCTATACATGTACCACACCGTAGTTGTGGTTTTACTATAGCACCACTCTATTTTTAGAAATTAAAAAACACCTAGTGGCTCTCTTTAGAAGAATCCTTGGGGTGTTTGAGTACATTTACCGCACCGGAGTGTCATTGGAAAATAACACCACATTTTTTTTGAAATTTAAAACTACATCATTGTTCCTTAGTGGTATGCACTGGGGTTTTTTTCTACATTAAGGGAACTGATGATATCTACTGTTAAAGCATCAGTGCGTTGTGTTATTTAGCGCACTGTGTTTTTATTTTATTTTATAAAGAATAATTTTCCACGGTGCACCATGTTATGTGAAGCATCGGTACTTGTATGTTTAGTAAAGCACTGGTGTGTTTGTAGATTTTATATGCATCGTCCAAAAAACATTTAATAAAACATCTACCTGCCCACCTCTGCTAGTGACCGCCACTACAAGTGGATTTTTGGGTTATTTTTATAGGGGCTTCCGCAAAAACATCTCCTAGAAGTTTTTTTTCCTTGTAGTGCATATCTCCTATATTGAGCTGACATTTGAATGTTTAAATTCATTTACAACTACTACAACATCCCCCCATATTGAGGCAATATTTAAATGCTTACACACATTTATGGACATTACATCTCCCTCATACTAGACTATAGATCGCCTCTCAACGCAATAAGTGATTTTACAAATATGACTTATTTATAAGTTTTTTTAAATGAAAATAAACCAACCTAGATTCATATTAACACCATATCTACTAAACGTTGAGAGAGATGAAGTGTAGAGTTGATATGGATCTAATTTGGTACTCTTTCATTCCATAATGGATTTCCTTAAAGCTTTTAGTAGGTTTCATCATAACAAATACCATGGACTCCCCCATGATAGGTGTAAATTTAGGCAATTCATCGTAGCAATAATGTGGACAAATGGTTTCTCTCGCTACTTGGCCTCTTCAACACTCTCTACTATGTATTGGAGTTGTAACAACCCACCCCACCACTTCCAGCTGGGATGGTTCTCACCTCTAATCCAACTCCTCATGTAGTTATTAGAGGAATGGGATAATGTGTTATAATTTTTGTTGTCTTTTATCTTATTCTTTCCTTGGTCATATATATATATGTGTGTGTGTGTGTGTGTGTGTGTGTGTGTGTATGTGTATGTGTATGTGTATGTGTATGTGTATGTGTATGTGTATGTGTATCAAGCTTCTCACCCTACTCTCGGTACCCCTCTTTGTGCACATGTGTGTGTGTGTGTGTGTATTTATAGGTATGAACCTTGGCTAATTCCATATTATCCCACCACTTGGAATGGGCCTTACCTAACATCACATCACACTCTGCCCATGAATTCTCTCCAATCCGATGACCCACATGTCTTCATGCTTCCAATCTATGGATTGTGTTGGTGTAACTTGTGCGATATTGAAATTGGTAAGGGATGGCGCAATTGGGTCCTAGCTCAGCATTGTAGATCTTGCATCAAACAATCCTCATTATTGGCTCTCCATCTGATTGTCCAGGTAAATTATGCCACCCTCCCCCTCCTCCTATTGACATCACCGAGGTAAGGTGTTGCAACCACGTGTTTGGTGGGCCTTACCTATACCTAACCTACCTTTGATTAGTCCATGAGGGACTTTGCCTAATAATTCTAAGCCAGTTCACCCTAATGAATTATCCCAACAATTCCTTCCACTATGTCTTTTGATTAACCAAGGTGGATCCCACCCAATGACATTGTCCCGACGCTCTCCTTTGTTATTCATTAGGCTCCTCTACAAGCTTGTGTGGATAGTGGGGTCACTCCTCAACTAATGGTATGACCATTGAGCTGGTGTGGCTACCAGTGTTTCCCGGCTGACTTCATCCTGCTCCTTTGCCTTCCATGTACTCATAATTTCCTCTAGGATTGAACTAACAGGTTGCATTGTCTTGTGGGTGCCACCTTCAACCCATGATAGAAAGTTTGAGCTTGTGTGGCATCCATCTCATCTCAGATAATATCATCCCAATCGATCCCATTTTTATGCAAAACAAACCTCTGGGGTAACCTTCCAAGATTTACCTCTAAGCCACGTCATCATATCTTTGTCCAATTGCGTTATAGGGGAAATCAGGTGTTCCAATCTGTGGCTTCCATGGCTATGGTTTAGCCTAGTTAATGGATAAGGTGGATAACTTCATTATAAAACTAAGTCCCTACCCTCTTCCACCACAACACTATTTTTCCTTCAACCTTTGCCATGGCCCAACAAGAGGAAATCTACTCATTCTTAAGTGAGGTGCTCGATTTTGGTTTTAATGAGTTTCATGAGAGCTTGCTTCAACTCTTCGCTAATCACTTATCACTGATAATTTCAACCTTGGCTCTACCACAGAGGTTCTATAAACATCAATTTCAACACCAATGTTCGGTACTGGTGATGGTGACTTGTTAAAGCACATTACAGTGCTACCCCTCCTAAGCTTGGGTGAAATCCACTCGAATGAGTTCCTAGCCCTTAGACATTCCCTATGCATGAACAGGCAATTCAAGGCATGTTGGGATAGGCGCTCTTGCAGCCACTCTTTGTCAGGGGTTTGTAGCGAACTCCTGAAAGGCCTCCACCTCTTCTACCACATGCCAAGAGTTTCAGACTCTAAAGCAAGCCTGTAAGAAGCTCAATGGTGCTATGTAAGGGCTTCCAAGGCCTAACCAATAGTGCTTGGAAGCTTGTGGAAGACCTCTAGACTGCTGATAATGTAAGGTTGACTAAGCCTTCATGCAAGGGTTTCAGGCTACCCTTACACTTAAAAGAGAGAATAACTCGTTCAACACTTGTGCAATGCCACCTGAGTGGGTTCACAAGCTTGTAACTAAGTGAATAATGATATATGTATATACACAGACCCTGTTGAGCAAACAGTTTCCACTGTACTCACTTAATATTAATATAAAGGCTCTTTATGCCCCATGTTTTCAGGTCTTAATCCATAGCCTTGTGGATCCTTCCATTGCCTGTGGTATTTCATAATGTTTTTTTGTTATTTACTTATATGTTTTTAACAACACAGTTAAGCATTTCATACATAACAGAGTTCTAATTCAAGGATATAGCATAATCCTTGCTATCATGTAAAATGTTTCACATTTTTTTGCATATTATATGTTATGATAAACACAAGCAAGCATTTCATACAACACTTCATTCCAATCCAGAACCACACACTTTCTCAACCTATTTATCAGCATATTTCATTCCATAGATGTGACACACATACACACATATTCATCATAACTACAAGAACCATTTCCACATAGATATGTGACCACATACTTGTTAAACTAATAACATTATTACAGTCCAGAAATCCAGAGCCATATCAACCAGAAATGCATCATAAATTATTAATATTTAAACAAGTGCATAAGGATACTTATCATTAACTTTTCAGGGAAACTGAGTCCATGACAAAGACTCTCCACCCAACTATAAACAGTTGCATCCAAGCTCACTTGTAACTACCACCCCCAAGCTAGATTCCAGAGACTAAGGGGTTGGCTTGCTTAAAGGACTAAAACACTAACTGCTAGCTGGAATAGGGACACCAGAGTACCTCTTTCCTCAATCCCATTAGCTTCCATATATAGTAATTAATGCACAAGGAATCCCTAGGTTCACTACATCCACCCTCAACAGTAATACTAGGGATTCGCCTCCTTTCTAGAAAGTCCAAAATTCACTACAACACCAAAGTGTAATGCAAAAATATTCAAGAATGGCCTTTGCAGATGTTAGCTCAAAGACTGATCTCTTCCCAAGTTTTCCAAGGCTCTAGGGACTACTATCTCAACCCATAGCCTCCAGGGAATCCAAGTTGTTACAAGGCTCTAGATATTTCTATATCAACCCATAGCCTCTAGGGAACCCAAGTTGTTACAGGGCTCCTTAGATTTCTATCTCAACCCACAGCCTCCTGGGAACTCAAGTTGTTACAAGGCTTTAGAGATTTCTATCTCAACCCACAACCTCCAAGGAACCCAAGTTGTCACAAGGCTCTAGAGATTAGTATCCCAACCCATAGCCTCCAGGGAATCAAAAGACCAATCCCCTTCACTTCTCTTCTATTCTCTTTAGTGAGTTCCTTATTTGCTCCTTGTTGATTCATGCTTGAATTTTTGTTCTGCCTTTATCCATGAATGAGAGAATGATTGAATCCCCCTTGCCCATAAGGTCAACTTCTTAAAATTTTCTTGTCCTCTTTCCTTGTTAAAGTTTTCAAGGACATGGACCTGCGTACTTTCTTTGCAACCCATATTAATTTGGGAACTAGTCCATTAAAACCATGCACCAACCAACCTTTAATGGTTGTCCCAAATAGTCCAAACTTCCTATATAAGGTAACATTTCTTGTCCCAAGCAAGCTATCCTCCTCCTCTTCTTTGGAATCCATGTCCCTTTAACTCAGTCCCATTTTTTTTAATTATTCCTCTAAAAATATTTACAATGCTTTTTTTATAAGATAACCATGAGTGGGGTTGTCCCAGACCCCTCCGCTTTGAGGGAACACCACTCTCGGTGTTCTTTTGCCCATATGTAACACCATAAATAAAATAAAAACACATATTGTTTTATGAAGCTTTATATGCACAACCCTATGCAGTATTTACAATCATACACACATTTTCCTTAACCAGCAAACGAAAAGGTTAGTTAGCTTTCATAGCACCAATCATTTCCAAAGTTTCCTCCTCTGGCCCAAAGTGCTTCCACTACACTTTGACTTGCTCTATGGCTCGATTTCGGAGCATGAGACTCCTCCCATATAGAATGCATAATGGCTATGGTTGAAACTCTCCCTCTAGTTCCACTTGTAGCACAGACCAATAAATCACATGATTAGAATCTTGCACATATATTTTAAGCAAAGAAACACGAAAAAAATCATGAAATTTGACTAAAGGAGGTAAGGTCATCCCATATGCCACTATTCCAATCCTCTCAAGGATCTCAAAAGGCCCACAATACCGTGGTGCCAACTTGGCACATGACCGAATCCTTAACGAACTTTTCTTGGGTTTAATTCTAAAATACACATGTTCCCCAACTTAGAACTCTTTATGTGTCCTATGTTGGCCTGCATCACTTCTATGCTACGTTTCTTTGAGCATATCAGGTCCAAAAAGGACCCTATTCACCATATCATTCCAGCTAATAGGAGTGTTGCAACTCCTCCCATACAATGCCTCAAATGGGCTCATCTTTATGGATTCTTGGTGCCCATTATTAAATTCAAACTCAACTAGTGGAAGATACTTAACATGTCCTCAATGATCCTATTAGTCCTTTATGTTTTCCCATCTGTTTGTGGATGATATGTTGTACTAAATGCCAATTTTGTTTCCAATCCTGCAAACAGTTCCTTCCAAAACCTTGAAGTGAACCTAACATCTTTGTTTGACACAATTTTCTTGGGGATACCATGTAGCCTCACAATATCCTTTATGAATATTTTTGCCATGTCACTAACAGATTTAGTGGACTTGACTGCTACAAAATGAGCTACCTTTATTAGCTTATCCACCACTACCATGATTGCATCATGTCGCTTGGTGGCTCTAGGAAATCGTGTAATGAAATCCATATAAGTTACCTCCCATTTCCATTCGAGGATGGGAATACGCTACAAAACACCTCTTGGATGCTTGCGCTCAGCCTCTACCTATTGGAATTCTATGCATATTTCCACAAAATCAACCACTTCCTTCTTTCAATTTGGCCAATAACAGTGCCCTTTAATGGGTGTAAGGGTCTTTTGATACCCTCGATGGCCTGAATAAGGTTTAACATGAAACTCTTTCATTTTCAACCTTTTTATTTCATCATTGTTAGGCACATAAATTCTATTTTTAAATCTGATTAGCCCATTATCAATGAGGTGATATTCCTCATCTTCGCCACCATGTAGCAATTTTTCTTTCACTTACTAATAATTTCCATCTTATTGTCCAACACTTTTGACCCTTTCTACCAGGTATTTTTTATAAGAACTTACAACTGCCAAGTGATTCACTTGAATTCTTCTACTCAAAGCATCAACAACCTAGTTTTCTTTGCATTTTATGTACTTAATTTCAAAGTCAAAGTCACTAAGTGTGGTCATAAATTTTGCTTTCCTAGCATTCAACTTGTGTTTCCCAAACAAATACTTGAGTCCACTATGATCTGTCATGAGTGTAAATGTAAAAGCCCTAGTTAAAATTTCATGTAATAAAAGTTAATAAAGGAAAAAATAAGACTAGTGGAAAGGGACACTTATTCCAAGTTGAATGTTGGGCAAAGATATCCTAGTGGGCATCCATGGATGTGTGTTTTGGCTGAGAAAAATTGGTAAAGGCTAAGGAAAAGGCATTAAAAGGAAAAAAGGTAATTTTGGCACAGTTATTTATGAAAAGAAAGGAAATTAGGAGAAAAGTAAGGTCAAAGGTCACAGGTTGCATTTGAGGAGGAAATTGAAGGAAAATAATTAAAAATGAAGAAAATAGAGGCCTCGTTGATAAAAAGGATTCTGAGGATCAGTTGGCAAGCTCTTAGTCAATGTGAATCTCTTAGCTCAAGCTTGGTTAGTGTAGCCTTTTATTAGTTCAAGTTTAGAGCTCTCTCATTATTATCTCTCTCTCTCTCATACTCTTGGTCCCTTAGAGTTTTCTCAGAGCACTCTAGCTTTGGAGCAAGGAAGGAAAAGTAAGAAAAGGGAAAGGAAGGAAAGAAAGGATCAAGGAAGAAGAGCAAGATCAAGCAGCTTCAGCGAGAATACTTGTAGGTAACCTTTTGCATGTGTGATTTCCTAATTGGTTTGGAAAGGCATGGCTTTGCATGTGGGTGTATGGTTCTCTTGTTGTTGGTTGCATGGTTTTATTGGGTTATGATAGTGGTTTTAATCCTAGCCTTGCCTTTTTCTGGATGCCATGGTATGTTGGGATGTTTATCTCGGTTTTGAGCTTTGGTTTGCCAGATGGATTTCAAAATCTAGGGCAAAGGTGGTCTCAAGGTTCATTCCCAAAGGCCTAGGAATCCCTTGACCATTTTGTTGGAAATAATACTGAGAGGGGGGGTGAATCAGTATTATCAGATCAATAAAACTTTTTCAATTTCATACTCAGAAACATATACGCTACTTCAGTTAAGTGAACCCACGTGTACACTCTGTTGTGTCTAAAGCAACAAGCGTATATCTAGAAATCTTATGATTCAGTTAGCTTATCTTCAGTAAATGCATCAGAACATTATTAACAGTAAACAGGTGCAGTATAACAGAACAGATCATCACACAAAAACCACACACATGAACACCAAGATATAAGGTGGAAACCCAATGTGGGTGAAAACCACCTGCTGCAAGTCGTCTCTATCTTTCTTTAATCAGAAACTTCATTTTACAATCTTTTGTACTGGTGCAGCCTTATACCAGTACGCAGGCTACAACCTGCAGAAGGCTACAACCTTCTCTCGTTTTCCAGACTCTCCTGGAAGGGAGCTCCAACCCCCTTAGCTCTTGTACTAGCTAAGATACTAGTACGTAGGTGCTGGCCTACAATCTTCTTTCCTTCAGGTATCAATTTTCAGACTGGATACTCCTGAAGCACAACATTACAATCTGAAGACCACAATTCATTCAATTTTCATAACAGATCATTGAAGCACAAAACAACCAATACTAGCATCATCAATCTTTGAATCACTGAACCACTGAAACCCTATCAACACCCAGTCACCAGAACACAGAGCAGACTACAGAACTCTGCAATAACAGTCAGACCCAACTGCAACCCCAAAAATTAAGCTTCAAAAGATATACGCTACTTCAATGAAACCAACCCGCGTATACACGCGCTTTTAACGAAGCCAACCTGCGTACAGATCTAAAAATATTTCCTTAAAACTTTGCAGCTGTACCAGATATCAGTCATACTCAGAACATAACATTGCGTCAGTATGCAGATCTAAAGATACGCATAATCAACCATATAAAGATAGTTCATTTCAAACCATTTGATCCCGATCTATCCTTAGATCTAGTCTTCCATCAACCGGTGTGATCTCTCCTTAGCTCAGATCAAGCAACCCAGAACCTGCATACTAGATCTCTTTCTTTATCAGATATTCAAGACTTTTTCCATACAATTGCCTAATGATCTTCTTCTCCTTATATAGCCTTAGGCCCTTCACAATACCACGGTCCAAAACCATAGTAACGCAATACCATCAACTTCAAAACTAGGGATCAACACGTCTGTCGAGATACCTTGGTCCAAAAACATAGGCTCAAGTACCGAGGACTAACTACCACGGACCAAAAGAAAGCTTCTCGACATGTACGCTTTTTTCTGTTCATGAAACTGCGTGTATACGCGACTTCGTATATAGCGAGCCTGCGTATCCGCGACTTAGTATATAGTGTACCAGCGTGTATACGCAACTTGGGCTTAATGAACCTGCGTATATGAAATTTCTCTTCATTCTTGTAGTCTGAACTGAGATCTGTCATCAAAGAGAGTTGCCATCAAGGACAACACCTGTACCGTAGCGCCACACCTGTGCCAAAATGCCAACAATCTCCCCCTTTGGACTTGATGGCAACCCCAAGATCCTTAGAATCATTCTCCCCCTTTGTCATCAAGGGCAAAGGGCTGTGCTCCCCCTGAGTACATGCTGATATCTCTGCTCTGCTGTGCTGAACATGCTCCCCCTGACTGTAGGCAAGATCTGCAAAAGATGTTCTTCAAAAAGAACCAAGACTTATACATCATAAAGGACCTTCCTATCACCAAAAGACTCAATATATACATCCATACTCCCAACCAAGAGGGGATACATCAAAAATTTACATATAACAACCAATTACATTACATCATTCATCCCAGGCATAGTGGGGAAACCAACATAGGCCGTTACATGACCTTGACACCATAAAAGAGATATCACAAAAGAGATACATGACATAGAGACGAAAAATCTAGACCAAGACTTATGAAAGTCACCAGCAGCATCTGATAATCATCTTTTAGATCAGCAACCAAGATTTCCTTCTATGCTCCTTCTCCTGAAACCAACAACAGTTGTGAACTAGAACCAAAAGCATCTAAATGCCAACAATGCTTTATTAGACTTTAAGCTGCTCCCCCTGAAACTGTGCCTGCTGCTCCCCCTGAAACTGTGCCTGAAGGTCTCTGGCATACCCATCTCAGACCTTCTCCAACCAGAGTCTGCCCTTGCTGTTCAGAACTCCATATACGCGACTTCACCTGCATAAATCAGCGTATGTACGCGGATATCCCTTACACAACACGCGTACACCAACTTTTCTTTAGAACAGACAAGCTTCAACAGCAGGATGAAGCATCAACTACTCCCATCTTTTTTCTGAGATATTCAAAAGTCTCCCTGGGCAGTGGTTTTTTGAGAATATCAGCATCTTGTTCTTTAGAAGAAACATACTCCAACTTGACCTTTTGTTCAAGCACTTGTTCCCGGAGGAAGTGATACTTGATTGGTATGTGCTTGGTCTTTGAATGCATGACTGGATTCTTTGAAATGTTGATTGCGCTTGTATTATCACATAAGATAGAGACAGGTGGAGTGCAAGTGATTTGAAGATCCTGCAAGGTCTGCATCATCCAAAGAAGTTGTGTGCAACAAGATGCCGCAGCCACATATTCTGCTTCAGCTGTAGATAAAGCAATCGAACTCTGTTTCTTGCTGAACCAAGATACTAATCTGGAACCCATGAAGAATGCACAACCACTTGTGCTTTTCCTGTCATCCACACTTCCGGCCCAATCTGCATCTGTGTAAGCATGAAGAGTGAGATCTGTATCTCTAGGATACCATAAGCCATAGTTTTGAGTCCCTTGAAGATACTTGAAGATTCTTTTGACTGCCTGAAGATGAGTTTCCTTTGGGTTGGCTTGAAATCTTCCAACAATTCCTACTGCATGCATAATATCTGGTCGGGTACCTGTCAAATACAGCAAACTCCCAATCATGGATCTATAAGTTGGTTGATGAACTGCTGCTGATTCATCATTTGCACTGAGGCTGCATCCTGTAACCATGGGGGTACATACTGGCTTTGAATATTCCATGCCATACTTCTTCAAGATCTGCTTGAGGTACTTGGTTTGAGACAAGAAAATACCTCCTTCATTTTGTTGGATTTGCAATCCAAGAAAGTATGTCAATTCTCCAAGTAATGACATTTCGAATTCTTTCTGCATAACCAAGGCAAAGTTTTGACTCATAGCCTCTTCATTGCTGCCAAAGATAATATCATCTACATACACAACAAGTATTAGCAATTTGCTATTTTCAACTTTTATATAGAGATTGTTATCTGCTGATCCTTTTGAAAAACCTTGTTGGTGAAGATATTTGTCCAAACGATAGTACCAAGCCCTTGGAGCTTATTTGAGACCATATAGAGCCTTTTTCAATCTGCATACAAGGTTTGGATCATTCCCAAGAATGAAACCATCTGGCTGCTCAATATATACTTCTTCTTCTAAGTCTCCATTCAGAAAGGCTAATTTCACGTCCATTTGAAATACTTTGAAGTTTTGAAAGCTTGAGAGAGAAAGGAACATTCGGATGGCCTCAAGTCTTGCAACAGGAGCAAAGGTCTCTTCAAAATCTATTCCTTCTTGTTGCGCATACCCTTTACAAACAAGTCTAGCCTTGTTTCTAATTACTTCTCCATTTTCATTCAATTTATTTTTGAAGACCCATTTTGTCCCTATGAAATTCTTATCTTTTGGTCTAGGAACCAATTCCCAAGTGTTGTTCTTTTCGATCTGCTAAAGTTCTTCATCCATTGCTTTGACCCAACATTCATCTTTGCATGCCTCTTTCACATTTTGTGGTTCAGTGGAAGAGAGTAATGCCAAATAGCTTGAAGCTTCTGCAATTGTTCTTCTTGTTTGTACTCCTGCTTCTTTCTGCCCCACAATCTGAGATTCTGGATGATTCTTCTGAACATATCTGGATGGAGTCTTCTCTTCTATTCTTGTCTGCTCCTCTGGTTCTTCTTGAGGTTCTTCTTCTTCTTGAGGTTCTTCTTCTTCATCATTCTGTCTTTGAGGGTAGCCTTCATCTTCTTCGATGTCTTCATGATGAACTTGCCTAGGAATGTATCCCTTCTCATCAACCACAACATAAATGTTGTCAACAATTCTGCCAAGTCTTTTATTGTAGCACTTGTATGCTTTGCTATGTGGAGAATAACCAAGAAGAATTCCTTCATCTGCTCTAGGTTCAAGTTTGCCAAGTTGCTCATCAGTATTCTTAATATAACATTTGCTCCCAAAGATTTTGAAGTGCTTCACCGAAGGAGTCTCACCACACCAGAGCTCATGAGGGGTTTGAGTGTTGTTTACTCGGACATTTGTTTTGTTGAGAATAATAACCGCAGCATGTGCAGCTTCACCCCAGAAAGTTGCGGGAGTACCTGATTCATCAAGCATAGCACGAGCCATTTGTTGGACTGTTCTGTTCATTCTTTCCACAACTCCATTTTGTTGAGGAGTTCTCGCTGTAGAGAATTCTCTTCTTATCCCATGTCCTTCACAGAAATCAAAAAATTCATTCGAGGTAAACTCCCCACCTCTGTCAGATCTGAGGCACTTAATTTTGTGTCCTGATTCATTTTCAACCAAGGCTTTGAAGGATTTGAATTTTTTGAATGCTTCATCTTTGTGCTTCATAAGTCCTAACCAGACAAACCTGGAGAAATCGTCAATGAATAATATCAAATATTCTTCTCCTCAAGGTGTTCTTTTTCTTAATGGACCACATGTATCTGTATGTACTAGCTCAAGAGGCATGCTAGCTGATCCTTCCTTCTCAGGAAAATTAGTTCTGGTTTGCTTTCCAAACTGACATGATTTGCATATGGTGTTGTCTGGAATTTTGATATCTGGAAGATCACGAACTGCCTGATATTTGCATGCTTTCCTTATTTGTGAAAAGCTTAGATGCCCCAACCTTCGATGCCATAGCCAATGTTCATCATCCTTGCTCAAATAGCATTGTTGTTGTTTTTCTTCAAATATGTATAGATTATTTGGAGTCCTTCTTCTTTTGATCATTGTTTCACCTGTATCAAGATCACGGACACAACATCCATTTGATCTAAATATTACCTCTGTTCCTTGATCACACATCTGACTGACACTCAGAAGATTATGCTTCAATCCATCAACATACAAAACATTTCCAGCTTTGACCTTCTCTTTCAACAGAGCAACGCCTTTTCCTTTTATGGCTGCAGAGATATCGTTTCCAAAAGAAACTTTCTTTCCCTTCTCTAATGCGGTATATGATTCAAGTTTTTCTTTGTCACCTTTCATATGCTTCGAACATCCGTTGTCAATGTACCATAGACTTTCTTGACCTTCTGCATAAAAGGCTATCCCACATCTTTCTGGTTGCGGTTCCTTTATTCTCCATGTTCTGACATTTGAGGTTTGTTCATTCTGAGTTGTCTTCCAGAACCTGCTCCTGCATTCAGAGTCTTCATGACCAAAGTTATTACAAATAGAGCATTCAACTTCATTTTCAAGAACCGAAAAGTTGTTATAAGTCCTTTTCATGGTTCCATTCATACTTCTTTGCTTTTTAGCTTCTCTAGTCATGATTGTCTTGTAGGCAACACATTGAGCTGCTTTGTGACCGAAGTTATGGCAAGAAAAACATTGGCCATTAAAGAAACTTCTGTGATAATCAGATCTATCATCCAACTGATTGTAGCTTCTATTGACATCCATTCTTGGGGCAAATTGGGAAGATTTTACCTGTGGCTGATTGTAGCTTATGTTTGTCCTTAAGGCAGCTTGTCCCCGAATTTCTTGATAGTCTTTATTTGTTCTTGAGGTAAATTGTCCCTGATTCACCTGATGACTTTTATTTGGCCTTTGCTCGCTCCTCCTTGCTGCATCAAGATAACTTTTAGAGGTAGAAGCTTGAGATGTTTCTCTATTATATCCCAGACCTGTCTTGATCAGAGGAGAACGCTGCACATTGATAATCTCATCCAAGGTTTCAGATCCTTTAACAAATTTAAGATTAATCGCTTTTGTTTTCTCAATCTCCTTTCTAAGACAAACAATTTCACATTCCAATTCTTCAAGATGTTTTTCCTTTTCAGCCAGTTGACATTGTAGAGAATCAATAATAGCACTTTTCTCTTCTAAGCAAACTTTGAGATTATTCATTCCTTCACAAAAGCCTTCTACATATATAGCATCCATGTAGTCATCACATTCAAAAGCCATTAAAAGTTTATATCTATTACCTTGTTCATCTTCATCACTATTTGAAAGACCATCACTATCTTCATGAGTGTAATAGCTTTTCTTCTTTTGATTTTGTTTCTTGTTCCATTTAACAGGTTCCTTTCCCTTGTCATTCTTATCTTTGTGAGGACATTTGGCAGCATAATGACCTACTCTTCCACAAGCAAAGCATTTAAAAGGTAACTTACCTCTGAACCTTCCAGAACCCCTTTGAAGATTTCTGACAAAATTTGATTCTTCTTCTTCTTCTTCTGGCACGTGACTTGCTTCATAATAATCTTCTTTGCCTGAAGCCTTGAAAGCAGCTTCTCTTTTGTCTGATGGACCTCCCTTTCTCATTTCATAAGCAGTTAGAATTCCGTGAAGCTGAGACATAGTAAGAGTTCGTAGATTTTCCTTTTCTTCTATTGCAGACACTTTAGATTCAAATTTGGGGGACAATGATCTTAGAACCTTTTCAACCACAATAGCCTCTTTTATTTCTTCACCCAAGTTTTTCATGCAATTAACAATCTCATCTACCCTAAGGAAATAGTTAGCCACACTTTCATCATTATACATTCTGAGAGTCTCATACTTAATCCTGAGAGTTTGAAGTTTAGCACGCTTTACCTGGTCATCTCCTTCATAGCTCGTGACAATTTTGTCCCATATTTCTTTTGCGGATTTATAGTGCATTACCTTCATGAATTCCGATTGGGATATACATCCCAATAGAGTACTGACTGCTTTCGCATTTGTTTCATATTTCTTTTTCTCGGCCGAATCTGTAGGAGTAGCTGAAGGAAAAGTGTAGCCTGTCTCTACGATGTCCCAAACTTCTGTACCAAGAGATTGAAGATAGGCAGTAACTCTTACCTTCCAATAATTGAAGTTTGTCCCATCAAAAATCGGTGGCCTGATTGATGCTTCTCTCTCGTAGTTGCTCATGATGAACGATCTACCTTCAAGCGATCAAGCTTCTCTGAAGGACCTACTCTGATACCAATTGTTGGAAATAATACTGAGAGGGGGGGTGAATCAGTATTATCAGATCAATAAAACTTTTTCCTCAGAAACATATACGCTACTTCAGTTAAGTGAACCCGTGTGTACACGCTGCTGTGTCTAAAGCAACAAGCGTATATCCAGAAATCTTATGATTGAGTAGATCATCATAAAGAGGTTGCAACATTATACTTTGGGGTAAGAGCATATCGTCATACAGGTATTGTATGTGGGCATATAGGCATGTAAGTTAATGATTATTAGATGCAATAGGATTATATACATTAGGTTTATGTACATGTTTTTTGATGTTATGGTTACATACATGATAGATGTTAGTTGATTAGTGTAGTTGTATTCACATGTGCTTGATAGTTAAGAATGATAGTAACATGTAGTTGTGTGCATTGATATTGTTGTTTTATATTAGATAATCCGATGATTATGCTATATGTTATTGATGAAGTGTCTTATAGGTTAACTTGTTGTTAAATGATAGTTAGCTTGATGATTAGGGTTATATCATTTATACATTAATCTTATATGTATCACACTAAGTTAGATTAACCTATGCAGATGGTTAGGATTACGACATTCAGGTATGATTCGACTTATTGTGTTGCATTGTGTTGTACTAATCTAGGTTGATTTTACAGATGTGATTTCTATGCATAAATGATAATTGTTTATGAGTTAGGATGTGAACATGTTAGTTAGTGATTGTTATGGATAGCATGATCTTACTTGCGTTTGAGTTGATATGTTGCGAAGTTATATCATGCTAATCTGGATTTATTATGCAGGCAAGATTTCCTCCCCTGAGATACATTAAGGTATGAACTTGTTTATGTCATCTACCTTGCGCTTGATTGTTTAATTATGACATATATTTGGTGTTTGACTGCTTGGTGTCTAGTTGATTTATTTAACATGGTATGTTTGCAAGTTGGTTGAATGTTTGATGAATTTCATAATATGAGTATGTGTTCCAATGATCTTGTTTTAAGATGATTGTACTGACACATATGTGTTGAGACAGTTGATATGTACTTGGATGCAGTTGACAGTTCTAGCATTATGTCTAATGACTATGAGTTGACTATGGGTTATGACATGATTGTTTGTAAAATTTGATTTCAAATTGATACATATGATTATCTTGATATTTGGAACATATGGTTGACATGTGTGAGCAGTTGCATGAAACATGCTTGGTATTAGCGTGATAAGGTAATAGTTGATGTGTTTATATAACTAACAGTTGGGTGATGTGACAATACATAGTAAGCCTCGATTGCAGCAAGGTAAAAAGGTAAAGGAAAGGAATTGGGCAAGAATTCCTTTGGCTATGTTTGGAAACCCTAATTCAAAATGAATGGGTGATTTACATACAAGAATTCTTATTAACCTTGATTTGTTTGAAATTATGTGCATATGTGTTATATTCATGGACATGTAATTGACAGGTATATTAGCTAGTATCTAGTTACAGGTGGATCTATTGAGGAATTGGAGTTCCATGAGAGATGGTGTGGATGTGATTAGTTGCAAGAAACAGGCTTGGCACAACAAGATAATGTATATAGTGTATTTTTATATTTTTTTATGCAATGATAGTTATGTTTTTATGGTGGTATGATGCAGGGGATTGCATGGCAAACAAATTTCCATGAAATTTTGAAGAATGCTTTGGTTGAGATTTCCTTGGGAACCATGGGGATTGAGTCATGGTGTCTACGGTTAGTCTTGTGCTTTTGGTCTTATGTGATTGTTGCACATGATTTGTGATTTTGCGTGTGTTTGTTGCATAGTTATGGCACTTTATTACGGTGTTGTGTTGTTATTGGTTTTCACGGTTGTCTTCTTGATTGTTTCTTGGTATTGCCTTTTATGTTTTGAGCCTTGGGAATTTTTTGGGAAAGAGGAAAGTTAATGGAGCTCGAGGAGAACTGTATGGTACCCAATAGGTAATTTAAGACTCAAATGAAGCTTTGTGCATGATTAAGCGTAGCGGAGGGTAAGACTATGACAGTCGGTTGGACTGGTTGGTTCATAGTGGTAAATGGTTGGTGGTAGTACATACATGTGAAAGGTAACTAGAAAAGGTAAAGTAAATGGATCTGAGGTGTCGGATGCCTTGGCTATGTTGGAAACAATTGTTCTCAATGTTGTGCATGTTGTGGATGAATAAAGTTCTCTTAACCTAGACCTTATGATATTCGGTAATTATGTTATGCTCATGATTATGTTGATGTTTATATAAGTATACATGTGTGTATGTGTTAGCACTCAGTAATTTTCTGAGGTTGCAGAAGAAAATCACCAAGGTAACCACAAACCAACTTTGGAAGTTGGGATCTAGCCCTGCCAACTTTAGAGAGGGCTCTCTCTGTAAGATTTAACTTTGTTTGATTGAATATTAGGCTAGTTATGAAGTTTGGGGTTTGATTTGTATTTGAATGGTTGGTTGATAACTAGATTTCCATTGGGTTATGGAGTCTGTTACATAAAATATAGATTAACTATAGTATCTACAGATAGATCTCACAAGGCAAGGTAGCCAAACTGAATGGATTCTTTAAAGTCTGTGAAATGGAGAAGAAGAACAGATTAAGGTTCACTTTAAAATATAGAGCATTGTTACCTGAATTATATATTTAAAGATCAAAAGAAAACATTGAAATTATTCGTAGTTGGGTGCAGAGTGTAGATTTAAACAAATTCTGCCCTTTATTTATCTATTGAATAATTCAGATTTAGAAAACAATCATGTGCTATAAACAGAGAGATATAAACACATAAAACAGATAGATGTACTTCACCAACAACTTGACACATGAATCTTGTGAAAGAGCTTCTGTATTACTTGGAAAATATGTTGATGCTTCAGAAAAAGATATACAATAGTGTTTCTTCATACAAAAACCAACCTCTACTACTTCAACAATTGAAGTATTTATAACTAATTTACAAAAAATATCATGTCAGGATGACGAGGATGTATCTACAAAATAATAGGACTAAATTAAGCTAACTTATTACAATGAAATGAGGAAAATTGAACTATCTGAAGTGGTGGCACCGAAATGAAGGAACAGTTAGTTGTCTGGCACTGAAAAATTGGATGTGCTGTAACACAGAGTTGTGCTAATGAATTACTTTTTACTCTAGTAATTCGCAGAGTTTATCCTAGCGTTATTTGCTTGGGATATTCATCTTCATTAACTTCCTATATACTTCGTCAACTTCAGTGTACCTAGAAAATGTTGGCCAGGTGATAAACAAGTTTGGAATTGCATACTGGATGTCAAGATCATATGATAGTGCTTCCATGAACGCCTTTCCTGTCATGCTGAGTCTTCCGGCTGTAACTTTCGAGCTATCTCTCACCTTGTTCATAATCTATGCACTGTAATCTAGCCACGTGTTGAGCTTGTCATTAATCACTAATAGGTTTGGAAGTCCTTTCTTATAGAGAGGCTCCATCTTGGCAAAGAATCTTTGTATGCATGTGTTCATGTTTTGACCCTTCTCTTCAAGTTGACTCATCGGGTTCCTTTTAATCAGCACTTTCCTAACTTCCAAAATTGTTTCAATTTTGTCTTCAATTTCTAATTCTTCATATCCTTAACTGTTCTTGGAATTTAGAAATTTAATAAGCTCAGTAGTTTCATTTGGTTTATCTCCTAGATGCTTTGTAATTTATTCCACCTTTCAAAAAGCTCCTTCTATTCAAAACTGATTTGTATTGAAGGCCAAATTTCTCCTATGTCTGCATTAATCATTTTCCAGACATTTTCCTTCACTTATGCCTATGTTTTTCCTATGGCACAGTCTTCTTCCATTTTATGCAATCTTTGGGACAATGTTTGGGTCTTCTGTGTTTCTATTAAATAAGCATTTTCAAACCTTAGAATCTACTCCTGCAAAACCTTTATCTCCAGTTTGAGTTTCTTTAGCTCTTCTTCCTGTATTGACATATTTTCCATAGATTAAGCTAATTTAACTGAGTCATCCACAAATGATGTGGGAAGCACTGTTGAGGATGATGTTCCTACTGTAGTGGTTGTTTTAAGGACACCTTCCTATAGCAAAGATGCAATAGGAACTACATCAAGAGGAACAACTGCAAGATGTGAATTTTTCTCCTTTTCCTTTATTAGCTCATCCATTGCTTTAATCTAGGCACCTTGCTCTACTAGTAACTTTAGCATATCTTCCTTTTGTAGCTTTGTCTCTCCATGTTCTTTAGCCTAAGGGTCTTTTGTTGTTGGCAGCTTCAATTCATTTTTTAACGCTGCAATATCAGCATTCTTCTTTCTGATTATTTCTTCTGTAGATTTGGAATTGTCTAGATCAAGGCTAGCTTTGACCACCATTTCCTCCAAGTATTTGATTCTGGTATCTTTGGCAAGTGAGGATATTTTCTCCAATTTTATTTGAGACTACACATTATTTAGAGTAAGTTGTAGTTTTGAGGCAGTGATGGTAGTCTAAGTGAAAGTTGAATATACCATCTCTCCTGCCTACCTATGCATATCTATTTGATCCAAAGGATGGACATCCTTTGCCTCAAATTCAAAAGTGGTATGTTTGAAATCTGTTGCTGACTTTGGTTGAGAGACCTGGGCCTGCAAGAATTCCATATGCATTCTTCCTTTTTCTGTATCATATGCTGAGATGAGTTTGTGCTGAATGGAGGAGGATTGCTTTCTGAACTGAGCTGATATGTTATCATGAATGGCCTCATTCCTCTGCTTGATTTCCTTGTATCTCTGAAAAATGTCCAACTGTCTTTGCTCTGTAGATGTTTCAGGTGTTTGAGGGATAGTAGCTAGAATATCTTTTGTAACTGAGGAAGATGATGGAGATTTTGTAGTACCACTGTCCAGCTTGAAAGTATTCAAACCTGAGAGCACAATAGTGCCTTGTGTGTCCTCCAGTGATGGAAATTCTATTTTAGAACCGGAGCCAGCTTTAAGCTTCTTAGTATATATTTTAAATTCCTTAGTTGATACTTTGGTGACTGGGGAATCATCCTCTCTTGCTCTCTTATCTGTTTTCTCTTTGGGTATTGGAGTCTCTGAAGTTGTCCTTGAAAGTACCTACTCCTCGGCCTCCTACAATGTGTTTTCCACCCAAGTGTGCTGGTTCATATATTTTTCTATTTCAGGCCTCTAAGTGTGCACATATGGTGTAGTTTTTTGTTCCACTGTCAACTTGGAAATTACCCCAAAGGGGTCATCAGACCAAGTGAAACAAAGAGGAAAGTTCATTTGTTTCAGCAGGAGGTTTGCTTCCTCTCCTACTGCTCTACTATTGCAAATAAAGGGTCCAACTTGTGTCTTGATCTTGAACTGGGATTTCTTCTTGGCTGCCACAAAATGAATATTGTCAGAATGAATTATCTGCTTGATATATTCCAAGGAAAATATCCTCATTGGAAAATATTTGGGCAATTTGTATGGTGGAAGCTCTGAACCATACACTCTAATCTCTGTGAATGATTGGTAAAGGTACCAATCCCCTGTTTTGTCCTATTCACTGAGCTGCATAACCTTATGAATTTCTTCACTGATCCTTGGAACCTGTTGGCCACTTAACACACAAGTGGATGGATATACAAATTGATCTATGAACTCTGAAAATTTATATTCCTGTGATTGTTTTCTGACTAAGGAAGTCCAGAAAACAATTGATTATGGCTCTCCTTGTTGATCTAGTTTTTGCACTAAGAATGGAAACTTATATGTTTGGAAAAATATAAACATATACATAAGAATGGATGAATATTTGAACATTCCTTTAGTTAAAAACTGAAGGAATTTTTCATGAATTACATTTGATAAGAATTGACCATAGTCAAAGGTGATTGATGGTCCTTCTTCTGAAGAAAGGGTGGACAGAATGCCTAGAATATGCTTATCTACCCACTCATCTGAGTAGTAACCAAGAATGGAAGACAAAACAGAAATAATTTGTCTTTTCCTTTGAGGGAACATAGAAGAGGGATATGGGGAATTTTTCTTAGGGAGTTGAGAGTCTTCAAGGAGGAAGATTTCAAAGATGGCAGCTCTCTGGGGGAAAGTTAACTTCTGGTAAATTTCTCTAAGAGCTTCAATGGAGAAAGGGGAGAGGGAATCACAATGGGGAACCTATAGCATTTGATTAATGTTGCCATTTGTGATGGTGAAGATAATTTCACCATTTGGGGAGATAATTTCCCTCTTGCTTGCAAGGTAAGAGGCTTGGCATCTCAGGAAAAATTCCTAAAATGATAGGATTGGGGAACAACAAACAGAGGGAGTCTGGATTGCCAAAGGTGTATCTCATCAGATTGGTCAAGGAAATTATCTTGGAACCAACAGCACAATTCAAACAAGTCGAATTGACACTATGTTTCAGTGATTTTGTAATCTCGATCTGCAAGTGGGGTATGGTCCAGATCAATAGGGGGGTTGAGCATTGGATTGATCACAGGGGTAGTTTTAGGTGCCATGGTAGTTTCTTGATGGAGCACCAAATACTATAGCAGTAGGAAATTCATGTGCGTCCAATAATTGGCAGGAATTCAGAGTGGCAGGCCTCTATAAATTTGGAATGATAAGAAAATAGAAATGTTGCAACAAGATTACAACACAGAGGGGCAGGAACACTATTGAATGAGCGATGAAAGGAAAGTGTAATCAGAGTGGTAAATTTCATATTTATCTACAGTGAACTTGCTTTAACCGTTGGATTAACGATCTGTTTGGGGCATTAACTCCTGTAATGGCGCGAGAAAACGGATAAGGGATTAATGAGGTTGGAACGGTCTTAGACATGGCAGTTGGGGGTTGGGAGATGAGTGGAATAGGATCATTGGTAGGAGTGACCGAATGTAGGGTGAGGTGGCATGTCGGCAGTGGAAACTACGACAGGACGTAGAGGAAACCATTGGTGGGAAGGCGAGTTAGGTGGGAAAGCAATACCACTTTTAGAGGGGGAGTGCAGCGGTATTTGGTTGATTCGAATGGATCCTAGAACACTCTCTAAGTTTTCATGAACTCTTTAAAAATTATGCCAAAGATTCAAAGTCTTATAAAGATCAAGCTATCAGGAGGAATCCTCATGACAGTTGTGAAATTGCAGTGGGCATGGATCAACGAGGGTCGTCGATCTAGCGCGCAAAGCGGGGGACCATGGTAACGTGTGCTGACACCAACCAGCAAAATTAGGGACAAATTTGAGCAATGGAGGTAGTTTCCGAGCACCCGGCCCTGAAATAATTATAAAATGGAGAAAAATATTGTTTCGGTTCCGTCGCAGTGTGATTCCACAAAACTGGTAGAATATCGGAGGTGCTTCGAGCAGTAAGAGGTTTCGGCTGAGTTCCGCCTGATGCCATACAGCGATTGCCACGCGTCCCGGCAAGGAGAGAGAGAACCACTCACATCAGATGGGTAAACATCATGCTACTCAGCTGCTTGATATGAACGACGACCGTAGGATCTAGGGCCCCCAGATTAACAGCAGAGACGCATTCTGATGGATGATCGGATTTGACAAGATTATAAAGCAAGATCACATAGGATTTGAAGTCCAATATGGACGATGCGTTGGCAGAAGGTCGTGTTTCGCGGGCATTCTTGGAGTTAACGGATAAAACGATCATTTCAAATATGTTCAAGAGAACTGACACTCATCCGTTATGAAATAGGTGGCCACCTCCCTATGAGGCATTATACAATGATTGATTACGCGAGACAAAGGGATTCAAACGGACAGAGGTGGGGGAACCAGAAAGCTAGGAAGCGGAAATGAACAGTCAGGAAGTAGATTGGCTTTAAAGCCACAAACTGAAAGAAAGCAGTGGGAAGCTAAGAGCAGTAGGAAGTAAGCCGAAAGCAAAGAGAAGAAGTCGTGCTGACCTACAGAAGCAAAGGCAGCATTGAGCCAGGATTAGGACAGGGACAGAGAGGGTCAGAGAGTATGTGTACTCCAGAGAAGGCTTGAGAGGTTCAAGCACACTCCTCTATAATGTCTATCATGTATGAGTCTCAGATTGGGCTCATACTATTGTGACCAATAGAGGTCAAGAGTCAGTAAGGAGAGTCTGTGTACTCCAGAGACTTGGGGGATCCAAGTACAGTCCTACTGATTTATACCTATTGAGTGAGACTCAAATTGAGCTCACCATTGTAAAAACTCTGCTTTGAAAACATAATAGAGAGGCCACCACTGAAGGCTGGACCAAGAGATGTATCCTAGGAGTATTGGATGAACTCCTTATTAAACGTTTTGTGTTTATATGTGTTTCTTATTATGTTTTCCTTAACTACTTCATTTCCTGTGTATTTCGCAATCTTATCGATCCGTTGCATAAAATGACATAGGCACATCCATGCACATGAGTCTGTAATACCTTATTAATTGTCTTAGATCAATTCCATATCAAGTGGTGTCAGAGCTTTAGGTTGCTAAGGTTACACAAGCTTGTGCTGGATTTTTTTGTTGAATTCTAACTAGGACAAAGCTCAAATTTGGAGAAGGAGAGTTGGTTAAAGCTAACCTAGAAATTGGAAGAGTCTATCCTAAGAGGAAAATGGCAGAAGAAATTCCCTTGGAATCAGACTCCCAGTTCATGGATAGTTTCATGACCATGAGAGCCATGGTAGAAGAAATGTATAGAGAATTTAAGAAAGGTAGAGATGAAGATTCATCAACCTCCAAACAAGATAAAGGAGCAGAAGAATCTCTCCTCAATGACCATTCTAAAGGCAAAGGGAAAGAAGAAAAGCTTCCCACACCTCCTAATAGCCCTAAAAATAAAAAGAAAACATCTTTGATTAAATTTGATGTTCAATTTGATTTGCCGATATATGATGGAGAGTTGAATGCAGAAAAACTAGATAACTAGATTAGATAGATTGATGTATATTGCAGAGTGCAAAACATCGATTCGGAAATGAGAAATATCAGCTGGCTAGCCTACGCCTTGGTGGAACTGCCTTGGTATGGTGGAAGGCACGACACAAGCTGACATGAAGAAGCATGGTAAAATCCTTTCTGTCTGGAGTGAATTTGTTTCTGCAATTTAAAAAACAGTTCTATCCACTAGCTTATATGTAGCAAGCTATGATGAGTTGGCAAACTCTTTGCCAATTAAAAGGGCAAAGTGTACAAGGCTACACCCAAGAATTTAGAAAAAGAGCTTTGATTCTAGGTACTTCTTTAGACTCACCTGAAACTCTACTGAAGTATATAGGTGGTCTACACAGCTATTTAAAGCACACCATTCTCATGTTTAATCCTACTAGCATAGATGAGGTATCTGTTCATGCTACACATCTAGAGGCTAGAGGCAAGAATGTGAACCCAAAAGTTGGGGGATCATCAAAACCCACTGCAA
This sequence comes from Pinus tabuliformis, assembly GCA_031772625.1. Lineage (NCBI taxonomy): Eukaryota > Viridiplantae > Streptophyta > Pinopsida > Pinales > Pinaceae > Pinus > Pinus tabuliformis. Next base: position 1,127,717,309 of record CM062818.1, read on the forward strand.
GCAACAACAAGGAAAAGAGAAAGCAAAAATGGAAAGAGAGGAAGACAAATGATGTACAAAAGACCAAACCTTCATGCACTCACTGCAAGAAGGATGGGCATGATGATGAACACTGCTGGATTCTGCATCCGGAGCTGAGGCCCAAGAAGTTCAATGGCAAAAAGAAGAAGATTGTTGCAGCTATTCAGAAAGATTTGGGGTCAAACTTGGGGGATGAAACAACAATCACAGCCACCGGTAAAAAGGTAAAAATTATGAAGCATCTACTAGTAATTCTACACAATCTACTGATAATGAAGAAAATGAGAGGAAAAGACATGAGCTTTTTCATATTAGAGTTATTTCCAAGCATCAAAAGATTGATACTTTGTTTGATAGTGGCTCACAAGTAAACTTAATTTCTGAAGCAATTATAAAGAAGCTAGGATTACTAACCACACCTCACAAGAAGCCATATCCATTGGGTTGGGTATGTGATAAAGCAAAGCTACAAGTGACTAGATAATGTAAACTTAGGTTTTCTTTTGGGTCAGCTGTTGTAGATGAGGTTGAGTTAGATATAGTTCCTTTGGATATATGTGGAATTGTTTTTGGAAGTCCTTACTTGTATGATAGAAAAGCCATTTTCTATAAAGCTGAAAACAAGTATCAACTCATTAAAGATGGAATCGAATATATTGTAAGAGCTCATAAACTCAAGAATAATTATACTCTCATAAACTCAGGGCAGATGAAAAGAATTGTAAATTCATGCAAACAATTTTCACTGATGTTGTAAAGGAAAAGAAACCTGATAAAACCAATGTATTTGAAGGTTGTAATGCTAAACGGCAAGCTGATTTAGAAAAAGTTGTTTCAGAATATGATATGCTATTTCACGAACCTAAAGGTCTGCCACCCAAAAAGGAAATAGTACATGATATTAATTTGCAGCAAGATGCTCCATTGCTTAACATCGGAATGTACAAGTTGTCCGCTTTAGAGAATGCAGAAATCAAGAAGCAGGTACAGGAGTTGCTTGAGAAAGGGTTCATAAGACCTAGCACATCATCATGTGGGTCTCCAATTGTCTTGGTGAGAAAGAAAGATGGCTCATGGAGAATGTGCATTGATTACCGAGCACTGAATAAGATAATGATCAAAAATTGTTATCCCCTTCCTCGCATAGATGATCTATTAGATCAGTTGAAAGAAGTTGTTTACTTTTCCAAGTTGGACTTGCATAGTGGCTACCATCAGGTCAGAGTTGCAGAGCAAGATGCATGGAAGACTGCTTTCAAAACAAAGCAGGGATTGTATGAGTGGTTAGTTATTCCTTTTGGCTTAACTAATGCTCCTGCTACTTTCATGAGAGTAATGAATGATGTACTCAGACCTTTTATTGATGATTTTGTCATTGTATATCTAGATGACATTCTTATATTTAGTAAAACATGGGAAGAACATTTGAAGCATGTAAATTAGGCTCTAGATATTTTGAAAAGAGAAAATCTTTATGTTAAGCTATCAAAATGTGAATTTGGCAAAACATCTTTGAATTATTTGGGTCATATTGTAGGGGGTGGTGAATTGAAGATAGATCCCTCTAAGGTTGCAACCATTGTAAACTGGCCTAAACCCAAATCTTCTACAGAAGTTAGAAGCTTCCTAGGAGCAGCACAGTATTGGAGAAATTTTATTGCTAATTTTTCCTTGATTGGAGCTCTGTTACATGCTTTAACGGGATTGAACAAGGTGTTTAAGTGGGGAGGCAAACAACAGAAAGCCTTCGACATCTTAAAAGAAAATATTAGTACAGCACTAGTACTAGCACTGCCCGATCTTCAAAGACCCTTTGAGATTGAAACGAATGCCAATGACTATGCCATGGGAGCAGTGTTGATGCAGCACGATAAGCCCATATGTTATCATTCTGAGATATTTAATTATGTAGTAGTTAATTATCCCACATATGATAAATAATTGTATGCATTAGTATAGAGTGTGGAAAAGTGGAAACATTATCTAATGGGCAAAGAGACAGCTATACATACTGATCATCAACCACTTCAATATTTACACTCACAAACTAAGTTGCAGAAATCAAGACACTATAGGTGGATGGGTTTTCTACAATAGTTTCATCTTGTCATAAGGTATAAAAAGGGCATACACAATAAAGTTGCAGATATGTTGTCCAGACCAATCATAAATGCATCTACTATACTTAAGCATAACTCAGTATTGCATGAAAGCTACATTGAACAGTATGCTCAAGATATAGATTTTAAAGATGTATATGCAACTTTAATTCAGGGAAAACAAGTAGAAGAATTGGATTATCATGTTAAGGACCAACTCTTGTATCATTTTGGAAAGTTATGCATTCCTCAAACTGAAAGAGTAAAGATAATTCGAGAAGCACACACTTCTTTAATATCAGGTCATTTTGGTGTAAGTAAAACAGTTGCACAGCTCCAAAGATTTTGTTATTGGCCAAAAATGAATGAAACCGTTTCTAGATATGTAAGAGGGTGTACCATGTGCGCTAAAAGAAAGCCCAACAATAGAAAACTAGGCTTGTACACTCCACTACAAGTTCCTTATCATCCTTGGGCAAGTATTTCCATGGATTTTGTTGGAGCACTGCCTAAATCTATAAAAGGTCATGACTATTTATATGTTATTATGGATAGGTTTAGCAAAATGTGTATTTTAATACCCTGTAACAAACAGATTACAATTGAACAAACAACAAAGTTGTTCTTTCAGCATGTATGGGTTCATTTTGGATTACCCACTTCCATTGTATCTGATCGAGATTCCCAATTTGTTGGGAAGTTTTGGTCGAGTCTGTGGGAATTGATGGACACCAGACTGAAGAGGAGCACAGACTTTCATCCACAAACAGATGGCCAAACAGAGGTGGTCAACACAACAGTGATCCAGTTGCTCAGAGGCTATTGTAGTAAGCATCCCAAGATTTGGGATGAACATTTATGTTATGTGCAACATGCTTACAACCGTGCTAAACATTCTTCTACACATAGATCTCCTTTTGAGGCCTATTTTAGTTTCATACCAAGGTCTTCCTTGGATTTTGTCTTTGGTAAAGACATAGCAGTTGATGGACACAACGATGTGGACAAAGCAACCAAGTTCATCGAACAAATCCAAGGAATTCACCAGGCAGTACAAGAACAGCTGGAAAAGAGCCAAGCCAAGTACAAGGTAAGGCATGATAAGCATCGGATTGAGCATAGTTTCCAAGTTGGTGATCATGTCTGGCTGTATATCAGCAAAGATAGAATGCAAGGTGAAGGTAAGAAGTTGAAGCCAATAAGGTATGGACCTTTCAAGACACTTGAGAAAATATGCGAGAATTCTTATCGCCTTGATTTGCTAGCTTACATGCACATCTATTCAGTAGTTAATGTTGAAAGCTTGAAACTATTTGAACCTTCATTGATTGAAGATCCCAAAGAGCAGATTCAATTGCCTTCTATTGATGATATGTTGCCTAAATATCTCAATGAATTGCAGGAAGATACAGTTCTAGACAAGAAGGTAAGAACTACACGTAGAGGGGATGTTGAGTACCTCGGGATTGGGCTCAAAGGTTCAAAACCAAGCAGTGCAAGATGGATAGAAATTGGGCAAGCGAGGAATCTATATCCTCACTTGATTGATGCTTAAAAACCAACTTTTGGTGGTTCAAAAGCTTTTTCAGTGGGAAGGCGTGATCCGAATGGATCCTAGAACACTGTCTAAGTTTTCATGAACTCTTTAAAGATTATGCTAAAGATTCAAAGTCTTATAAAGATCAAGCTATCGGGAGGAATCCTCATGACAGTTGTGAAATTGCAGTCAACATGGATCAATGAGGGTTGTCGATCTAGCGCGCAGAGCGGCAGACCATGGTAACGCATTCTGACACCAACCAGCAAATGTAGGGACAAATTTGAGCAATGGAGGTAGTTTCCAAGCACCTGGACCCGAAATAATTATAAAATGCGGAAAAATATCGTTTTGGTTCCCTCGGAGCGGGATTCCACAAAACCGGCAGAATATCGGAGGGGCTTCGAGCAATAAGCAGTTTCGGCCGAGTTCCACCCAATGCCATATAGCGATTTTCACACATCCCGGTGAGGAGAGAGAGAACCGCTCACATCGTATGGGTAAACATCATGCTATTCAACTGCTCGATATGAACGATGACCGTAGGATCTGGGGCCCCCAGATCAATGGTGGAGATGCGTTCTGATGGATGACCAGATTTGACAAGATTATAAAGCAAGATCACATAGGATTTGAAGTCCGATATGGATGATGCATTGGCAGAAGGTCGTGTTTCACGGGCATTCTTGGAGTTAACGGAAAAAACGGTCATTTCAAATATGTCCAAGAGAACTAACACTCATCTGTTATGAAATAGGTGGCCACCTCCCTGTGAGGCATTATATAGTGACTGATTATGCAGGACAGAGGGATTCAAACGGACAGAGGCAGGGGAACCGGAAAGTCGGGAAGCGAAAACGAACAGTCAGGAAGCAGATTGGCTTTAAAGCCACAAACTAATAGAAAGCAGAGGCAAACGAAGAGCAGTAGGCAGTAAGTCGAAAGCAGAGAGAAGAAGCCAAGCTGACCTACAGAAGCAAAGGCAGCATCGAGCCAAGATTAGGATAGAGACAGAGAGGGTCAGAGAGTCTGTGTACTCCAGAGAAGGCTTGAGAGGTTCAAGTGCACTCCTATGTAATTCCTATCATGTATGAGTCTCATATTGGGCTCATATTACTATGACCAATAGAGGTCAAGAGTCAGTAAGGAGAGTCTGTGTACTCCAGAGATTTGGGGGATCCAAGTACAGTCCTACTGATTTATACCTATTGAGTGAGACTCAAATTGAGCTCACTATTGTAAAAACTCTACTTTGAAAACATAATAGAGAGGCCACCACTGGAGGCTAGACCAGGAGACGTAGCCCAGGAGTATTGGGTGAACTCCTTATTAAACTTGTTGTGTTTATATGTGTTGCTTATTATGTTTTCCTTAACTGATTCATTGCCTATGTATTTCGCAATCTTATTGATCTGTTGCATAAAATAACATAGGCACATCCATGCACATGAGTCTGTAATACCTTATTAATTGTCTTAGATCAATTCCAGATCACTGGTTTACAAGGGGGGGTCCGAACTCACCTGGTGACGCCACATCGGGGGATGGTAAACCGCTTTTTGGACTCCCCCCCCATCCTTAAACGTTGTCGCTTCGGGGGGTATGAACTCTGTTATGGGTCGTCTCATGTATGTAGTGAATGATCAGGGATTGATGACATGAAGGGAGGTTAACATTGGAGGGCCCGCCATATCGTTTTGGGTGCATGAAACATAACCCAAAGTCTGAAACTTTGGCTAAGGAAATACTTTAGCCTTATTGCATAAAATCTTCATTTTCCTTTTCTAATGCTATCTAAAAGCGAATGTGGTTGAATTTAGGTATGAAAACCCCTTCAATTTTATTCTAAGAGATAAAGGTTATTTATTTCAAACATTAGGCTAATCTAATCAGCTAAATTAACCCAGATTAAACAGTTGGATTAACATTATTCACCTATTTCTACCTATCTAATATTAACCAAGATCAAATTGTTTTGTTAAGTTATTCACTCTAACCTGATTGACATAAATTAAAAATAGATTGAGCATGATTAAATTGTATGTCTCAAGTAGAAAGGGATTGTGGCATTTTAAACAAGTTGCACACAATTTCACAAATTTATTCTTTTACAAAGCGAGAAGGCTAGTAGTGGCACTTAAGCTAGCATCACTTTCAGGTTTATTCATTTTTTTGTGGGGTTCATTTATCATTTATTTTCTTTTTCTTTTCTTATATTTTTGTATTTATACCCTCTTTTCATTTTTTATTTTCATTTTTCTATCTCTTTTTTTTTTTTAAATCATTTGCAAAAAGTTATATTATTTACAATCTGAAATACTGAAAGAAAATACTCAATGATCATTGATCCTATAAATTATAAGACCCTAACAGTACGTATATCCTTGTCTAGCATAATGATGATTGTTTTATTCTAATGATTATATATGTATGTATCTATGTATCTATGTCACTGTTTGACAGGGTCATCAGGAATCGTCCTTGTGGAGGAATGATTGCTTACGCAGGTGAATGGCATGAAGAGGTTCTTGGTCTTACGAGGAATCAATTGAGAAGAATAGTCATGACAAATATACAAGGTCAGTATCATATGGTTATGAGTTGATATTATGTGATTATATTATGTCTATATTATGGACAGGTTATACTAAGGGATATAGCAACGAAATGAAAGCAGTGTGGTCTGTGACATGTTGGGACAAGCATGGATAAGACACTGGAAGCAAGGTTGCTTGGTAAAGAAAATGTGGTTTTGTATGTGTGGTACTATTTTTGTGCACATGTTTCATATGTGATGTTATGTGCATGTAGTGTTGTGCAGATATTGGATATGCGATGTTGTGTATAGATGATAAGTACATGTTGGATATGCAGTGTTATGTACAGGCAGTGTGTGCATGTTGTACATGTGGCGCTATGTACGTATGGTGTTGTGTGCATGATTGTACAAGTGGTGTTTTGTACATTTTATACAAGTGATGTTCTGTGCAAGTGGTGTTGTGTACATGTCATGCATGTGGGGTTGTGTACATATGGTGTCGTGTGTGCGGTATTATGTACATGTGGTATTTTGTATAATGTGGTATTGCGTACACGTTGTACATTGGTGCAATGTACATGTGGCATTGTGTACACATTGTGCAGGTGGTGTTGTGTACATGTGATGTTGTGCACATGTTGTGCAGATGGTTGTAGCGTACAGGCGTTATTGTGTACATGTGGTACATATGGTACTAGTGTAGATGCATGTATTGCATGGTGTTGTATGGCGTGTGTAGTTGTATGTGTGTGATGCACACTATGTGTATGTGCACATGGTTGAGGATAAGGCACTGGGTGTTTGTCGGGTGTGGCAACTGATCTGGAGTGCATACGAAATAAAGATAAAGGTAGAAGCTAAGGATTGATTAAAGGATAAGTATCAGTATGTGATTTATGACTATGGTATATGATGATTATATATGATATATGATTCTAGTTTATGATGGTTACATGTGATTTGTGATGTTGAGTTTTGATGGTTGTGTTTTGAGCTAACCAGATGTGATATGTTTATACATGATGTTTTGATCAAAAAGTTAGTTTGACTTGTTGTGACAGGAAGCGAACAATATTGCAAGTGTACCTTATTGACGAACTACCAATAAGGTATGATTTGAGGTTATTTCAATTTATTTGAATCTAATGGAACTTATGTGCTTGGAACAGGAATGCATGAGCATGCTTGGTTGGGTGGTTGAATATGACTGCAAGAATTGGCAGCAACAGCAAAATAAATTGGAACATGTTGTAGTATGTTGGTAAAGAACTTCAGGAACAAGGCCATTGTGGGACACTGGTTCCCAATAGTGTCCATTGATAGCCATGAACATTCTATGGTTGGTATGATAGTTTTGAGGCATGTATATGCCTTGGTTTATGTATCTTCTGATGCGAGGAAGCCTTTCCAAGGGATGGATTGCCCCAGTTAGGGGATTCTAGAGAACTTGGAAGGTGAGTGATTGCACGGAAAGGGGTGACCGGATTTCCCGAGGGACTGTGTAGCAAAGAAGGGAAGGTTTCAGATATATTGGTTTTGGTCATTAGCATTTATAGATGGAATTAGATGCACATTGAGAGTGCTCCCTAGAACAATGAGTTAGTAAATGTTCACTGAGGGGACAAGTGGTGTGGAATTGTAGCGTTGGACATTGGATGCAGCTTTGACTGTGACAGTGGATTTTGGACTTCCTGGGAAGGAGTTGAATCCTGGTATTACTTTGAGGGTGGAGGTGTGCTCTTCTGGATTTCCTTGTTGATTGATACAAGCATCGTATCCTTTATTTGCAGGTTTAGTAAATGTGCATATGTGTATATGTGATTATTGTAAATACCATAATGAGTTATGTTATAAAGCTCCAGTATGCAGTATGGTTGTTATTTGGTCATGTTGTCATGATGTTTTTATTTTGAGCAGGTATTTCATTGTAAATATTGTAACAAGCTAAGTTATAAAGCTCCATGGGCAGCATGTTTTCTTTTCAGTTGTCTTTATGAGGTCTTGGTGTGGTCTAACACCAAGAATGGTGTTCCCCAAGGGGAAGGGTTCTATAATAGCTCCGGTGAATTCATGTAATAAAAGTTAATAAAGGAAAAAATAAGAACACGGGAAAGGGAAACTTATTCCAAGTTGAATGTTAGGCAAAGATATCCTAGTGGGCATCACTAGAAGTGTGTTTTGGATAAGCAAATTTGGAAAAGGCTAAGGAAAATGCATTAAAATGCATAAAGGCATTTTTGGCACATTTATTTATGAAAATAAAGGAAATTAGGAGAAAAGTAAGGTGAAAAGTCACAGGTTGAATGTGAGGAGGAAAATGAAGAAAATAGTGGCCTCAATGATAAAAAGGCTTTTGAGGATCAGTTGAAAGCTTTTAGTCAATGTGAAGCTCTTGGCCCAAGCTTGGTCAGTGTAACCTTTTCTCAATTCAAGTTTGGATCTCTCTCATTATTCTCTCTCTCATACTCTTGGTCACTTAGAGTTTTCTCATAGCACTCTAGCTTTGGAGCAAGGAAGGAAAAGCAAGCAAAAGGAAAGGAAGGAAAGAAAGGATCAAGGAAGAAGAGCAGGATCAGGCAGCTTTAGCAGGAATACTTGCAGGTAACCTTTTGCATGTGTGATTTCCTAGTTGGTTCTGACATGCATGCCTTTGCATGTGGGTGTATGTTTCTCTTGTTGTCAATGGCATGGTTTTTTCAGGTTATGACAGTAGTTTTTAGCCTACCCTTGCCTTTTTCCAAATGCCATGGTGCGTTGGGATTTTTATCTTGGTTTTAGCTTTGGTTTGCTGGATGTATTTTGGAATCTGGGGCAGAGGTGGTCTCAAGGTTCATTCCCAAAGGCATAGGAATCCCTTGACCAGTTTTGGCAGGATACACGGTAAATCCTGAGGGAGAAGTCTCGGTTTAAGGCCTAGTGATATGGGTTTGGATTGTGGTAAATCCTGATAGACTAGTCTCAATTTAGGGACTATTGTTCCGGGATTGGATTGTGGTAAATCTTGAGAGACAAGGAGATAGAAAATTCCTTAAGGATAGTGATGGATTCTGGATGGCATTCAAAGTTTGGTTTGGTTGTGATCAGAGCACCAGTTTTGGTGTGATCATGGTTTGATGAAGGTGGAGGAGGTTTAACCTCTAGATTCCCTTAATTTTTTTTGGATTGGTTGTTTTATGAAATCCCCCATTCATTCTTGGTATATGGAACGACGGTGACTGGCTGAAAGAGAGATTTGGTTCAGCCATGTCTATGGCCGGGTGGTACGTGGAAGTCCGGAACCTGATTGGATTTTCCTATGATTAATAAAAGCTAAGTTCTCTTACTTTTTCACTAGTTTATATGTGGATTTAATGGTTATCATATCTCTGATATTTATATGGTTTTATGCTGGTTATAAGCAACGTTATATGACTGGTTCGTGTCATGGTTATTTCATGTATTTACTTGTAATTGTTAAATGGATGGATGCAAGACCTAATTCATGTTATAACAGTTCAATGGATAAGGTGGTGATCCTTCTAGTTATGTTTCATAATTTATTTCAGTCATTCATGCTTTGTCTTGTATCCTAGACCTATAGGTTGCATTGATGCTAAGTGTTTGACAGAATGTCAATCCTAGTTGGGGATGCTCAAGCCTAGTCTTGATCTTGAATTTTTATTTTTTTATATTGTCATCATGTCCTTGATGGATTCTGGAGGTTGTAACAAGTTCTGGGTAGAGGCCAAGATTCTGGGCTAGAAAAATGGCTCAAATCTCGAGGATGTTGGCATAGGTCTGCTAAAAAGAGTCCATGGATGCTGGTACATAGGCTTGTGAGAGAGAATTTGGCTTATGGATGTTGTCTTGCCTATAGCATGATAGATACCAAGGGTTAAAAGGCTTAACATCAGTGGGACTCAGGGCCAAGATGTCTAAGTGGCTGACATGTCTCTTGGGGGTGTTGTTGCTGATGTGGATGGGTTTGTTTGGTATGTTCCATTGGTTCCATTTCCTTAAGGTCATTAAGGAAGTTGAATCCTTTAGAGTGACCTCTCTCATTGCATGTTTACCCCAGCTGGTCGGTAGCTTGGATGGACCTGGGAGGAGAGGGTGTTATAGTAAATTTTCTACCAAGGAGGTAATGCCTCCACATTTTTAAGGCATGGATGATGGCACCCAACTCTAAATTATGGGTGACATAATTCACCTCGTGTTCATTTAACTTTCTGGACTCATAGCATACTACATTTTTCTTCTTTCATTAAGACTCCACCAAGCCCTTCCTTGCATGCATTCATGCACACCATGAAATCCTTTTCAAGATCTGCAATTCTCAACACTAGTGTGTTGGTGAGTAACTACTTTAACTACTCAAAGTTTTTTTCATATTGATAAGTCCTCTAAAATCTCTTTCCTTTTCTCTACAAAGTTGTGATGGGATGGCCTATCTTGGAGAAGTTCATGATAAATCTCTTGTAATATCTTTCCAAACCCATGAATGATCTAACCTCATCCACATTCTTTGGATTTTTCCACTTTGTTATGGTCTTGATCTTTTGAAGATGATTCAAATGAGATCCCTTCCTTGGAGAAAATTTTCCCCAAATAATGTATCTATGATTTGAAGAAATCACACTCACTAAGCTTTGCATAAAGCTTGGGCTCCCTCAACAATTGTAGCACTACAACCAGATGCTTTTCATGCTCTTCTTCTGTTCTTGAATACACTAATATGTCATCAACAAAAACAATGAAAAACTTACCCAAATAGGGATGAAACGCATTGTTCATTAGTCACATAAATATGGCAGGGGCATTAGTAAGCCCAGAAGGTACCACTACGAACTCATAGTTCCCATATCTTGTCCTTGAAAGTATTTTTATGAATGTCCTCCTCATTGATTCTTACTTGATGGTATCCTGACCTCAAATCAATCTTGGAGAAGAATGTTGCTCTCTCAACTCATCAAATAGCTCATCTATCCTTGGAAATGGGTACCTATTCTAGATACTTACCTTATTTAAATGCTTGTAATCAATGAAAATCTAAGGGTCCCATCCTTCTTCTTTGCAAATAATATATTTTCTCCATATGGAGACATACTTGGCCTTATGTAGCCCTTGTCATGCATTTATTTTAGCTACAATTTTATCTCCACCAGCTTAGGAGTACTCATCCTGTATGGTGCTTTGGATATTGGTGTTGCTTCAAGTACTAGCTCAATAGAGAAATCTATCTCTCTATTACGAAGTAATCTAGGAACCTCCACTAGGAAGACATCTGCATATTTTTTCTAAACATGGTATCTCTTTAGTAGCTTAGCTTCGTCATCTTCAATTTCTCTGCCAACTTTCTTGTCCCTAGAAACTTGTACAACAAACAATGTGCATCCTTTTCCGCTACTGTGTTTGGCTTACATAATCGTAATCGGTCTTGCGGAGGTAGGATTCTCTTTGCCCTATAAAACCCCGCTTTCTCCTTGGTCATCTAAGCATTCAATTACTTTTCCATAGAAATCTACCTTAGTTTGATGTAAGTACAACCAGTCCATACCCAAAAATATGTCATACTTACCGAATAGAAACACATTCAAGTGGGATTTTGTGAGCATGTTGTTGAGCTAAAATGCACAAGACCTTACCCAATGGTTGATCTTCCTTTTTGTCCCAGTTGCTAGTTGAACTAGCCATGGTTCTTCATGTAATTCCCTGACTAGATTGCATTTGTCAACAAGCTCTGGGTTGACATAACTATAATTAGAACCTAGATCAATTAAAATGGAAATACTTGATCATGAAACTTACCTTCCATCTCAATGATGGATGTCAGGTGATCTACCTAGAAGTTGTCCATTGTTGCATAAATTCTTGGCATACTTTGAGCTACCTCACCCACTGTGCAAGCCTCTTGAGCATTGTAAATATTTGGTATGACATTTTGTTGATGTGGGAAATCCCTTCTTATGTGGTTTTCCCCACATGTCTGACATTTGTGTGGCTCTCAACATTCAAACTTGGGTTGTCCTCACGTCTGTTATTGCACATTTTTCTTAACAACAACATTAGCTTTCTGCTGATATTTCCTTCTATGATTTGGGTCCTTACCCTTTCTCTTTTGTGAGCTCATATTGGGATAAATATTCTTATGTCCAGTGCTATTCTTTGCCTGCTAGTTGCTTTTGATTTTTGGCCTGCATTTTTCTTGCTCATAGCAACACTTCATATTTTCAATAGCGTCCTTCAAATTCGGTGGTTCTAGCAACTCAATTTTATCTCTGAATGCCATAGACAACCCACTGATAAACCTTTGAATCTTAGCTTTCTCATCCTTGAGATATGGTACATACCTCAATAGCCCTAGGAACTTGGTGACATATTCCTCATCTGATAATTGTCCCATCTTGAGTTCATATAACTCTTTTTCCTTGCCATCATAATAACTCTCAGACAAGTATTTTTCTCTAAAGATATTTTCAAATTCTATCCAAGTTAACTCTTTCTAAATAATGCCTCTAACATTCTTCAATCCTTCCCACCATATGTCTACTTTTCCTTTCAGACTATAGGTGGAAATTATAGCTTTCATATTTTCAAAATAGCCATGTGTTTTGAAAAACTTCTTCTTAGCAAACAGTCAAGCTTCTGCATCCTCTGCTTTCTTCATATCCCCATCAAATGTGGGTGGCTTGGCTTTCTTAAATTCTTTAGGCATGTGATCCTTTCCCTTGCTTCCTGAATGATGATGATGATAATGGTGAGAATGATGGTGGTGCCTTCTGGTAGCAGAACTAGATGGTCTGCTAGAATGATGCACATGTGTGCTAGTCCCTCCTCTTGGGATGCTTAAAGGTACATCTCCTAGCACAATGTCCTCTCTTCCCCACATGTACCTTTTTCTATATTTGCCACCATCTACTCCATTGGTGTTCTCTTCTGACTCATTGAGGCTCTTCCTTCCTCTATGACTAGCCCTCATCTTATATTGCTTTTGCCTCTGTAAATCCGAGAGACTGTGCAAGATAACTACATTTATCTCAGTTTTCCTTTCTTGAGAACTTACCAACCTCTCATTGTCTGCTTTGAAACTTCTGATTTCAACCCTTAGGCTCCTCAAAGTGTCCATCCAATCTGGAGAGTGATTCCCTCCCCCTTGGTCAACTAATCTTTCTTCTTCATTAGCCCTAATCCTTTCACTTCCATGATGTGACTAATCAGAATTGTATTCAACCATTCTAGTCCTCATTGTTGTATTATCTTTGCCTTATGTTTCTTGAGGTGTGTTTTCAATCACACACACCATTATATTTTCATGTAATAATCAAATAAACACCATAATGATCATGAACCTTGCATTCATGGAGTTGTCATGGAGAATTTTGTTGTGACAGAACAATCATGTTAGCATGCTAACCATATTTAATAATTCATATGCATCAATCATACAACATGTAATTCCATCGTTAACGCATATTTAATAAACAAACAACAAGATTGTGCACATCTCTACAACAAAATAGTCCACATTAGTGCATAATTATCAAATAAGTAGAAATTGTTAAATGTACATTCAAGCCTACCATTTCACAAATTGTTATAGCTACTAGCTTACTCAAATAGGGTACTATTTAGTTTATTGTTACTTTCAAGTAGATTAGGAGGTAAAATACCATTTAGGTCTCCAGATAATTTATTAAAATCGACTTTTAACACCTAAATAATTATTTGGTTAATCTTCTAAAAATCATTACTCACTCATGATAGAGTCCATCTAGTCCAAATGTTGAACCAGGATGCTCTGGTACCACCTGTAACAACCCACCCAACCTTCACTTCCAGTTGGGATGGTTGTCACCTTTAATCCAACTCCTCATATAGTTGTTAGAGGACTGAGATAACACATTATAAAAAAAAATGTCTTTTCTCTTATTCTTTCCTTGGTCATATATATATATCTATATATATATATATATATATATATATATAGAGAGAGAGAGAGAGAGAGAGAGAGAGAGAGAGAGAGAGAGAGAGAGATAACTGTGTATATTTGTTTATCCTTAATCCTTTGTTATCAAGCCTCTCACCCTAGTCTCAGCACCCCTCTTTGTGCACATACACACACACACAAACATAATAGCATTGACATATGTATAACTTGCATGACAATTAATTGCCAAGGGATGGCGCAATTAGGTTCTAACTCAAGGTTCTAGCTCTCACATCAAATGGTCCTTATTCTTTCCTTGGTCATATATATATATATATATATATATATATATATATATATATATATATATATATATATATATATATATATATATATATATATATATATATATATATATATATAATTGTGTATATTTGTTTATCCTTAATCCCTTTTTATCAAGCCTCTCACCCTAGTCTCAGCACCCCTCTTTGTGCACACACACACACATATAATAGCATTAACATATGTATAACTCACACGACAATTAATTTGGCAAGGGATGGCGTAATTGGGTTCTAACTCAAGGTTCTAGCTCTCGCATCAAATGGTCCTTGTTAATGGCGCTCCATCTTTTGGTCCAAGGAAAATGCACCACCCTCTCCCTCCTCCTACTAACGTCACTAAGGTAGGGTGTCACAACCATGTGATTGGTGGGCCTTACCGCTACCCACCCTACCTCTGATAGGTCCACAAGGGACTTCACCTCGTCATTCTACTCCAGCTCACCCTAGTGCACTATCCCGACAATTCCTTCCACTATGCCTTTTGATTAAATTGGGTGGGTCTCACCCGACGACGTCGTCCCAATGCCCTTGTCCCAGCTCTCTTCTTTGTTATTCGTTAGGCTCCTCTACTATGTTTGAATGGATAGTGGGGCTTCCCCCCAACCAATGGCGAAGCATTCGGGCTTACACATATACACACGAGGTCCTACCTACATCACCCCGCTCATCACCTTCTGAATCCTTCCTTAGCCACTCCCTTTGTACCTCCAGGTGGGGACCATTAAGCTTACCTAGTAGGTGGGCCTCTCCTACACCAATCATGTCGTGCCCGTCCCCACATCCTCAACTTCCACCCCATGGCATGACTATCGGGCACACATCATCCTACTTTTTCTATCTCGACACTCCCTTTTACACATCATTCTTTTCTTCTAAAAGAAAGCCTCTATGCCACATGGTTAGTGGGCCACACTTCCAACCAATGGTATGACCACCCCATGGCTGGCATGGCTACCAGTGCTTCCCTACTAATGTCATCTCGCTCCTTTGCCTTGCGTAGGCTCGCAATTTCCTCTAGGATTGAACTACTGGGTTTTGTTGTCCTGTGGGTGCCACCTTCAACTAATGGTAGAACCATCAGGCTTGCGTGTCAACCAGCTCATCCCAACTGGCATTTTCCCAGTCGATCCCATTTTTATGAAAAACAAACCTCTGGGGTTACCTTACGGGATTTACCTCTGGGCCACATCATCATATCTTCATCCAATTACGTTAGAGGGGAAATCAGGCGCACCTATCTATGGTTGCCACGACTAGGGTTCAGTTTGGTTAACAGATAAGGTGGTCAGCTTCATTATAAAACTAAGTCCCAACCCTCTTCTGCCACAACACTTGCTTTCCTTCGACCTCTTCCATGGCCTAACTGAAGGAAAATTTCTCATCCTTAAGCGAGGTGCCTAATTTGGGTTTCGATGAGTGTCATGATAGCTTGCTTTAGCTCTTCGCAAATCACTTCTCACTGGTCATTTTGACCTTGGCTCTGCCATAAAGGTTTTCTAAACATCAATTTCAACACCATCGTTCGATAGTGGCAGTGGTGGCTTGCTAAAGCAACCTATGGTGCTACCTCTCCTGAGCTTGGGCGAAATCCACTCCAATGATTTATTGTCCCTCAGACATTCCCTATGTGTGAATCAGGAATTCTAGGTATGTTGGCATAGGTGCTCCTATAGCCACTCTCTGTGAAGGGTTTGTAGTGAACTCCTAAAGGGCCTCCACCTCTCCTACCACACAACAAGGATTCTGGACTCTAAAGCACGCCTGTAAGTAGCTCCATGACACTATTCAGGGGCTTCCAGTGCTTAACCAGCAACACTTGGAAGCTTGTGGAAGACCTCGAGGATGTTGAGAATGCAAGTATAACTAAGCCTTCATGTAAGGGTTTCAAGTTACCTTTGCACTTAAAAGAGAGAATAACTTTTTCAATGCTTGTACAACACCATCTGAATGGGTTCACAGGCTTGTAATTAAGTGAATAATGCTATATGTATATACACATACCCTGCTAAGTAGACAATCTCCTAT
Source organism: Pinus tabuliformis (assembly GCA_031772625.1). Lineage (NCBI taxonomy): Eukaryota > Viridiplantae > Streptophyta > Pinopsida > Pinales > Pinaceae > Pinus > Pinus tabuliformis. The sequence goes on from CM062818.1 coordinate 1,127,733,783, forward strand.
GTAATCACTTCATATTAATAGAAAGGGTCTTTATGCCCCATGTTTCCAGGTCTTAATCCAAATCCTTATGGATCCTTCCACTTCCTATGTTATTTCATAATGCTTTTGTGTTATTTACTTATATGTTGTTAACAACACAATTAAGCATTTCATACAAAACAGAGTTCCAGTTCAGGGATACAACATAATCCTTGCTATCATGTAAAACATTTCACATTTTGTTGCATATTATATGTTATGAGCAACACGTGCAATCATTCCACACAAAACTTCATTCCAATCCAGAAGCACACACTTTCTCAACCTGTTTATCAACATCATTCATTTTAGATATGTGACACACACACACAAACATATATTCATCATAACTACAAGTTCCATTTCCACACAAAGATGTAACCACATACTTGTTAAACTAACAACACTATTACAGTCTAGAAATCTAGAGCCATATCAACCAAAAATGCATCATAAATTCATTAATATTTAAGCAAGTGTAGAAGGATACGTATCTTTAACTTTGTAGGGAAACTGAGTTTGGGACAAAGACTCTCCACCTAACCATAGATAGTTGCAGCCAAGCTCACTTGCAACTATCACCCCCGATCCAGATTCCAGAGACTATGGGGGGCTTGCTCAAAGGACTAAAACACCATCTGCCAGCTAGAATAGAGACCCCACAGGACCTCTTTCCACAATCCCACTAGTTTCCTGCTGCCAATAGGTAATTCACAATGAATTCATAGGTTCACCACCTCCACCCTTAACAGGAATAACAAAGATTCACCTCCTTTATAGGAAGTCCAGAATCCACTACAACATCAAAGTGTGACGTAGAAATATTCAAGAATGACCTCCGCAGATATTAGTTCAAAGATTGATCACTTCCCAAGTTGTCTAGGGCTCTAGGGACTACTATCTTGACCCACAACCTCTAGGGGACCCAAGTTGTTACAGGGCTCCAGATATTTCTATCTCAAACCACAGCCTCCAGGTAACCCAAGTTGTTTACAAGGCTTTAGAGATTTATATCTCAACCCACAGACTCCAAGGAACCTAAGTTGTTACAAGGCTCTAGAGATTTCTATCTCAACCCACAACCTCCAGGGAACCCAAGTTGTTACAGGGCTCCAGAGACTAGTATCCCAACCCACTGCCTCTAAGGCATCAGAAGACCAATCCCCTTCACTTCTTTTCACTTATCTTTAGTGAGTTCATGCTTTGTTCCCTGTTGATTCTTGATCGAATGGTTGCTCTACCTATATCAACGAATGAGAGAATGATCGAATCCCCCTTGTCCATAGGATCAACTCCTTAAATTTTTTGTGTCCTCTTTCCTTGTTAAGGTTCTCAAGAACATATAACGCGAAATGAGCATACCATCACCGGTCGAGTGCTGGAGCATGTTCGAGACCTAGGGTTTGAAGCCGCAACCTGCAGCCTCAGCAACAGTTCTGGAAGCACAAAGAGACAGATTAGCAGATTTACTCCACAGAGGTCGAGGACTGACCCGACAAATGGTAAACGAGGGGTCCACTGGGACCCCAACCTTCAAGCAGGCAGTCATGCAAAAGCAGAAAACGCAGGAAGGATTTAAAATCAATGGCTCTGGAGATCGTAAGGATGGCAGCGGCAGCAGCGGAGAAAGGACACAGCAGCTGCAGAAAGAGACAAGAAAAAACCCAAAGATGACGGGTAAAGCCAATAATGGACAGGAGAAAAACGACAAAAGACCAGAAGCAGAACAAAGGAACACAGCACCAGTAACAGCCCAAACAGAAGGCGAAAAAGAAAATGGAACAGGGCCGCACTCACAAGAGGAAGAGGAGCAAGCAAAGACTGCCAACCCCGGCTCCAAACAGGCAACTCAAGGAGCATGCAAACCAAAGAAAAAGGAAACCCTTCGAGTAGTCTTCTCAGATCCGGACATTCAGGCCTATAGAGACCACATGATGGAGCATGCAGTTATTTGCAAATTTATGGGACTGTGGCCAACAGAACGCACACTCTGCCAATGGATCAAACAACACTGGAAACCAAAAGGTGATGTTAAACTCCACCTTGGAGCAAAAGGCTTCTTCACTGTTGTCTTTACAAACTTAGAAGATAAGGATAGAGTCTTCGATGGCGGACCATACTTCTTTGCCTCAGCTGGACTCTACATGAGGCCATGGAAGGAAAACTTCGTACCTGAACAAGAGACATTCACACAGGTTCCAGTGTGGATCCGCCTATTCTCCCTTCCTATAGACTACTGGGGACTGGCAACGCTTAAGCAGATAGGAGACCGGCTCGGAACCTTCATTAAAGCTTCAGAAGCAACAGTGCAACGAAGATATACTTCCTACGCACGCATTTGTGTTGAGATGGACGTCTCAGGAGCCCTGCATGAAGGTCTGTGGCTGGAATTCAGAGATGAAGATTACTATCAAGCCATCGACTACGAACAAATCCCCTTCCGTTGTAGAAGGTGTCATGAACACGGACACCTCGTTAGAGAGTGCCCTCTCAACAAAACAGGGGACGAACACAAACAAGAGCAAGCAACAAAGAATAAAGAGGCCTTCACAAAGCCAAAAATAAGACAGAGAGCTAACAGAAAAAGAACACACAGAGCAGAGACAGGACCTGGTATCATCAGTAACACCTTCAGCATTCTGGAAACTGATACAGACTCAGAAGGCACTAACAGAGATACAAAACTTATTGAAGCACCAAAAAACAAGACAGAACACACAACTCAGGATGGGGAGGAAAATACACTCAGAACAGAAGTTCAAATGCAAGAGTTCGAAGACGAACATGATGAAGACACTGACATGATAACCAGCGATGGGGGTAGCGAGGATCTAGAGCTCAATGCAGTCCTAGAAAAAGAAGGAGTCAACCTCCCAGCTATGGAAAAAAACTGGAAAACCCAAGGGCTAGACAACATTCCGGAAGAAGAAATCAGGAAAATCAGTGATCTCTTCATAGCAAGACAAAAGGTGGAACTCGAAAGGCAAAACAGAAGATTAGGAATCACAAAAGGCACAGGTAATCAGTCAAAGAGCATATCTCTTAACCCAACAGGCCAGAAGCCAAATAAAAGAAGAGGCAGAAGAACCAGTGGGGAGGTGCTGCACGATCTGGGGATTCTAATGATCAACTCTGGGAAAATGAAGGCTCTTCATGCCTTCCCGTCCTACCAATGAGTTTTTAGTTATCAATGAAGGTCATCTCATGGAATGCAAGAGGGCTTAACAGCCAAGCTAAGCAAAGACTGCTCAAGAGAAAGTTCCAACAAGAAAAGCCAGACATCATGTTCATACAGGAGACCAAATGCGCTACTAACCAAATGGAGAACATCAGCAAAAGACTAGGCAAACCTATCAAATATATAGATGTAGCCAGTCAAGGATGGGAAGGAGGCATAGCTACACTTTGGGACACCCGAGCAATAAACATTATCTCAATGGAGGCTGCACGTTCGTTTATTGCCACAGAAGTTCAAATAACAGGTAACTCTGAAACCTACCTATGCATAAATGTCTATGGACCGCAAAGATTAGATGACAAATTTTCTTTTCTTAATTCTCTTATGAATTTAAAGTTAAGATACCCCACCTCTAAGATCATCATGGGGGGAGATTTTAACATGATTACCTCCCTACTGGAGAAGAAAGGAGGTCTCAGAAAGCTTAACAAAGATACAGAACTCTTTGTTGATTTCATAGAAGCTGCCAAGCTAGTAGACATTCTCCCCAAAAATGGCTCCTACACTTGGAACAATAGAAGAGGAGGAGACAATAGGATCACCTCCCAGCTGGATCGATTTCTGATTTCGGAAAGTATCTTACTCGGAGGAACAACAGTGGACTCTGACATCCTCCCCAGTGGAGGATCAGATCACTGGCCTATAGCTTTGGAAGCAGCCATCCTATGCACCCCTAGAAACAAGCCCTTCAGATTTGAAAAGTTCTGGTTAACTCATCCCGACTTTGCAAATCTGCTGAAGGAATGGTGGCGCGAACCATCAGATCTAAGAGGCACCAAAATGTTCAAGTTCCAAAGCAAGCTAAAACACATCAAATACAGAATTAAAGAATGGAACACTGAGAAGTTTGGGAACATCTTCCAGGAAAAGAACATCATTGAAGGTAAGTTAAATCAAATTCACAAGGAATGGGCTTCTGGGAACTACAGAGAAGACTCAAAAGAACAGGAGAAGGTTCTGATGCAGCAATGGCAACTTCGTTGCCAACAGGAAGAAACTTTGTGGAAGCAAAAATCAAGGATCCAATGGCTGAAGGAGGGAGAACAAAATACAAAAAAATTTCACAGATCGACGATGGACTACAGGGGGGCAAACAAAATCCTCAGGCTCAAAAATGAAGCAGGGGAAATTCTTCAAAACCACAAGGACATATCAACGCTGCTCACCAGGCACTTCAAGCATATAGCTCAGGAAACGCAAGAAGAAAGATCCGAGGCCATAGAGGAGCTAACTAAAGCTATACCCAGCATCATAACCTCAGAGAAAAACTCTGCTCTGCTCAGAAAGGTCTCAATGGAGGAGGTGGAAGACGCGGTCAAAAGTATGCCAAATGATAAGGCACCAGGGCCTGATGGCTTTACAATCAACTTCTACAAAGCTTGCTGGCCAACTATCAAAACAGAGGTATGGGAAGTTGTCGAAGACTCTAGACGCTCAGGCTCTATTCTCAAATCCCTGAACTCCACTTTCATCGCGCTAATCCCCAAGGAAGAAGAAGCCAATTCCCCTAACAAGTTTCGACCTATAGCTCTCTGCAATGTGATATATAAAATCATTTCTAAAGTCATAGCCAACAGACTTAAGCCCTTTCTACCTGACTTAATCTCAGAAGAACAGTCAGGGTATGTGGAAGGTAGGCAAATTCTAGACAACATCCTTTTAGCTCAGGAGATGGTTCACACCCTGCAGACAAGGAAACTTCCAGGTATGCTAATGCAGCTAGATCTCTCAAAAGCATTTGACAAAGTCAACTGGAATTACTTGGAGGCCATTCTAAATGCCTTTGGCTTTGACAAGCAATGGACCAAATGGATCCTTGCTCTGATCAAATCTTCCAATTTTTCCATTCTAGTAAACGGCTCCCCCTCTGCTCCTTTCTCCCCCTCCCGAGGCATTCGACAAGGAGACCCTCTCTCCCCCTTCCTATTTGTAATCCTCATGGAAGGGCTCAGCAGGCTCATTCGCAAAGCAAGAGAGGAAAGAAAGCTTAATGGCCTACACCCTTTCCCCTCCATACCTGCCACAACGCACCAGCAGTTTGTCGATGACACAATGCTGCATGGCTCTCCAACCGTCAAAGAAGCTATGGCCTTCAAAAACATTCTTCATCTCTTTAGCAAAGCTTCAGGCATGGAGATAAACCATGCCAAATCGACTATCTTCTTCTTTAACACTCATCCCGCCATCCAGAACCATCTCTCCAGCATTCTTGGCTTCCGAAAAGGCTCTCTCCCTTCTAAGTATCTGGGAGCCCCTCTCACTACTAAGCCTTGGCAAAAAACTCACTGGGAAAACATCTTAGCGAAACTGGAGAAAAAATGCAAGCATTGGACTCACAGGGCTCTTAACTTCGCTGGGAGACTTGTCCTCACCAAAGCTGTACTGCAGGCCATACCGCAATATTTGCTATCCATCATGCCGGCCCCCAGTGGTATCATGCAGAAGATTAGAAACATCCAAAGATCCTTTCTATGGAGTGGCAATGCGGAAAAAAGAAAATGGGCACTGGTAGCCTGGAGCAAGCTCTGTACCTCGAAAGCAGCAGGCGGTTTAAGCTTAATTGACCCCCACACCATCAATATGACATGTGGAGCCAAGTTGTGGTGGCGCTGGCTGAAGGAAATCAACCTACCTTGGGCCAGACACTGGAAGGAGAAATACACTCCTAACTACAACAATCAGGACCTAATCAGGATACAGGAAACACCGGAGGGTTCTCCAATATGGAACTTAGCTAGAAGAAACCGCAACTTAATTCAGGACCACAGCTTCTGGGAGATCCGCAACGGGGAAACGACCCTCTTCTGGGAAGATGCATGGCAGCAACTCCCAAAGCTGGAACAACCAGAGCTAGAAGAGTTCAAAACAGAATGCCAGAACAGGGGAAAGTTTACAGTCCACCACTACTGGAACCCTAACAGCCGCGACCAGGAATGGAGAGAATGGGCTATCCAGGATGTTGAGAACCCAATTGAAGAAAACGACAACACAAAGGACCTCCTGAAATGCATAAACAATCGCACTATCAGGAAGACCACAGAAAATGACATCCTGAGATGGGGTATGAAAGGAAGCGGGAACTACACTCTCAAAGAGGCCAGAGAACAGCTAGAACTCTTGGAGCAAATGGAGGCGATACAATGGAGCAGCAAGGTTTGGGACGCCATATTCTGGCCTAAAATAAAAACCTTTTTATGGCTCCTCATGAGCAGAAAAACTCTCACATGGGAGAACCTGCGCAGAAAGGGTTTTGAAGGCCCCTCCATATGCCCTATGTGCAAACAAGCAGAAGAAACCATGAACCACCTTTTCAATTCCTGTGATTGGGCCGATCAACTATGGCAAGGGATGGAAACTATATTGCAGCAAACAAACAGAGACAGGGAATCCATTCAAAATACCATCATGAATTGGCCTAGCAAGTACTCCAACAACACAAGAATCAACAACATATGGAAAATTCTACCAGGCTTCATAACTTGGACCTTATGGAAAGAAAGAAATCGCAGAATCTTTCAAGATGAGCACAGAAATATAGAGTACCTGCATAGCACCTTAATCCAAAACATGCACCAATTAATCCTAGTAAAATGCAAGGCAGACCCTGATAATCATCCTTCGGCCGAGGACCAGCGAATTCTGAATGCCTTCAACCTGCTCAACGCACAACAACTGGGATCCATCGGGCAGCAGCAAAACCTAAACACAGAGCCGAGGGGCTGGAGGCGACCGCCGGAAGGGTTTTTAAAACTAAACTTTGACGGTGCCTCGAGAGGCAATCCCGGCCAAGCAGGTATTGGAGGAATCATCCGAAACCATGAAGGAGAAATACTTTACATATACAGCAAAGCTCTTGGGGAAGGCACAAATAATGAAATGGAATTCGCAGCACTGGAAAAAGGGCTAAGAATCCTCCAAATTAATCAAACAAGCAAAGCAGTAATTGAGGGAGACTCCGAGGTGGCCATTAATGTGGCCAGGAAAATCCATGGAGGAACGCCGGCCAGCAGAGTCACAAAACACTGGCGATTGTCCAAGGTCACAGACAACATTGCCAAGCTGATAGGAGCAATGAAAGGCCTCATCTTTCAGGCGGTAAGGCGAAATGCCAATGCGGTTGCTGACCACTTGGCAAATCATGGGATTGAACACCCCAACGAAATATGGGACAGTTGTTGGCAGCAGGTTGACAACCAGCAATTAAAGAGCAAATGCATCCAACTCTCACGATTAGATATGGTGACGGCAGAGGAGTCCGACCAGAGGGTCGAATAGCCCAACGCCATAATTGCATGAACAGGCTGACTAGGCATGTACCATTAATTTCCGGCAGAATGCGAAGGACACACAGGATGAGGGCAACCATGACAGAAGCAGGTGACAAAGATTTGTGCAGGGCCACAATCTGTGGTGATATGAGCCGCCGAAACATTATAAGGAACAGGGACACATGGCACAATTTGGAGCAAGCAGGGCGCGGTGACCGTAGACGGGTTCAATTATCCCACAACCCAACCAAAACTCCATCACGCAGCAATTATGGTGATCTGACGTGCAAGTTGCACAAAATTAATCGATCACACACCGGAAACCTCCCCGAATTTGGTTATTTAACCACTCTCAATTGCCCAACGATAAACATTGTCTCAGTGTGCAGCAAAACCATTCCTCCTCATTCTGCAAACAGCGCTCGGGATACAGCTAGGCAAGACAGTAGCACCATGGCTGGGGAGACTAGCCGCAACAAATCCGCCAACAATGATCTGCAGCAGGCAAGAGAGATGTTTGAGAGGCGAACCTCGCAACGGAACAAGCGCAAAATCATTGATTTATAAGCCACTGTCCAGGATGAGGAAAGTAAGCTCTCTGATCAGCAAATCGGGAAAGAAGTTGACTGGCTCCAGGACTCGAGAACTCCCAGCACTCGGGCCACTCAGTTCGTAAGAACTCAAGCGGAAGGTTGGCGAATGAAGACCCTCCTTGCCAAAGCTATGGATGTCCAAGGTGAACACGCGGAACAGCTGCGTAAGCTCAAGCAATTTGCCGAAACTATGTCGCATGACCACATGGCAGTGGTGGAAAGCAGCGAATTTAAATTGAGCGCGATCCACCAACAAGTCGATACCATGGATAAGAAACTCACTGTGCTGATCAAGCTTCTGAAACAAACCATTGGGCAAGACAACAAGCCCTCCGACATGCAGAAGAGTGAACCATCAGGAGACCAGCAGGGCAACTCATCCAAGCCTGGGCAGATCTACATGTCAAGACCCAACCCGGTCCTGGAAATGTTCAAACGCCTCTGAATCTGCAGTCCACCAGGCCTCCCCTGCTTTCCTCCTCTCAGCGGGTTATTATGTCTTCGGTCCAGGTTTCCTCTGTCTTTGTCTGTTGTCCACTCTTGCTAATAGCCGCCCTGCGTGGTGTGCATGTTCTTAGTTTACTGTTATCTAGTCTTTTCCAGTCATCAGTCAATCTAGTCTCTTCTGGTATCATGGGGTAAGGCCTGCAGCTTAACGGCCAGTAATCTGCTTCTGCAGAAATTTTGTACCATATTTTGTTTTTGTTGATATCAAAGCTTACTTACAAAAAAAAAATAAGGTTCTCAAGCACATGGGCCTGCGTACTTTCTTTGTAGCCCATATTAATTTAGGGACAAATCTATTAAAATCGTGCACCAACCAACCTTTAATGGTATTCCCAAATAGTCCAGACTTCCTATATAAGGAAACCTTTCTTGTCCCAAGCAATCTATCCTCCTCCTCAGCTCTAAAATCTATGTCCATTTGACTCAGTCCCCTTTTTTAATTTTTTATTCCTCTAGAAATATTTACAATGCATTTTTTATAAGAGAACCATGGGTGGGGTTGTCTCAGGAGCATGTCATTATATTCTCGCATATGGGGAAATCTAATGAGTCATGGGTATAAGTATGCCTATGCATGTCAGGTTCACTGGTGATTAATTATTGATAATCATTATTAGGTGGTGCTCTTCGTGCTCATGGTAGAAGGTGGTATAATGAGGAGGTGATGGTGCTCTCCTTTAGACATACCATGTCTCCCGGTTAGCAACTTTTCCATCCTTCAATTGTGGTCATATATGCTTATTCATGGTAGTAATGCCTCTAGTTCTTACTGTCACTATGCACCCGGTGGTCGGCCCAACTCTGGTGCTTATTGGTTCATGATATGTCGGAGACTTGGTATTTCCATGTACTTCACGTGGTCCCTCATTTTTTTCCTGCATCCGTATGGTCTCTTTGGGGTTACAATTGGCTAACTCGGCTAATTGTGGTGGCTCGGATCTCTAGCAGAGTCTTATGTCTCCTCTTTGTCTGTCAATTTCCCTAGACAAACATCATGCTTGAATTTGCTTATGGTTGGTCATTCTCGTATAAAGTTTTGTGGTAATTTGGAAGGTTGTTCAGTCTTTGATACTCCTCTAGTGTCCCTCTCAAAAGTCAGATCCTCTCATCAATTATCTAGTCTGCTCTTCGTCAGGCCTGCAAGAATCAAAGATGGTTGGTTTTGTTAGCAATGTCGTGGCTCAAGCTGAGTGTTGGTGCATATATGTGGGAAATTGGGTCTCATCGAGCTATGGCTTGTGAATGCCAAGTCTTCCTGGCATAGCACATTGCCTCTGAGACACCCGTCATCAATTTTATGTAGGTTGACATTCATGGCTCAGTGCGACTCCAAGTTCAAGGCTCTTTATTCATGGCTCTAGGCAGCTCCTAGCGTGTGGCTTCAAGCAACTCATAGCTTGTGGAATTCGTAGCTTCAAGTGGTTTTTCAAGTTGACATTGTTACTAGTTAGACTCTTTTCCTTTTAGCCTGGCAACTTTTAGTTTTTGTTTATATAACTAGTTAAAGCGAGACCTTAACGCCTCTAATTTCTTAGGACTCTTTGTAAATTTTGGAAAAACTTTATGCTTGTCTGATCCAATGATTAAACAAAGTTGTTGTAATCTGAATATACTTAACTTGTGCTACTAGGCTAGTTTCCCACTGGGCAGACCAATAGCACAGAGCACTCTCTTTTGTTCTGCCTCATTTTTTAATGGAAAGTTGAACTTCAAACAAAAAAGAAATACTATAGACAAATACCATGGGCTTGTCAACCACCATCAGTAAACCCATCAAATGACTAACTCAAACTTATATATAATTAATAATTAATAATTTTCTATTTTTTATTTTAATCTTTTAATTTTAATGTTGATCAAGTCAATGTCCATTTGGGGTAGCTAAATTGGAAATGGCTGTGGAAATGAAGTCTCACCGAACCGGAAGTCTTGGGTTCAAATCTTGTGTTATCCCCCCGATCAGGGTGAGAAGTTGGACATGATGAAGATGTAGTCCTACCAAGCTTACAAAAAAAATTAGTCCACGGGGTCTTAGATAGACGGTGATCGGGTGCTCTGTTAAGGCACTCCTTGATGTGAAGTCACTGGTTCAATTCCCCACCTGATCGGGATGATATATTGGACATGATGAAGATGTAATCTTGCCAAGCTTATAAAAAAAAATTGATCAAATCCACATTATATTACATAATGACTGACAATATCACTGTCATACTAACTAGCAATTGTCCCAAAAGGTACAAAGAGAGGCCGATAGGATTAGTAAAAGGAAGAAAATTGTATAGATAGTCAAGCATATATAAAGCTCAGTAGTGACGAAGGCAATAACAACATTGACCATCCTGTACCAGTACATTTGATATTAAAAGAACAAAACCAAAACCAAACCATTCATATCAATATAGTAAGTGTAGAACGCATTCATGCTTTAAGCTCAATAGATTCAATAGAGATTATTGGCAACAGGTTTTTTTTTAAATAAAAAGTAAATTACAACGTTGTACATGGTAAATGAAAAGCGGAGAAATTTGTGATTTGCAAATATTAAAACAAATCACTTACATTACTGGTTGACACTACAACTAAAACATTAAGATTATTAAAATTTTGAAAATGATTTTAAATTTTCAAAGTATTTTGGGAAATCTTCTTAAAATAAGGAATGCAATTGCTAGTATAACCAACTTGTATATAAGATATTTTTTTTAATAAGTAATTGATTTTAAAATTAATATATTTATTACTTATTTAGCCTTATATAAACCCACGATAGCCTCATATCAACCTCAACAATTTGATGGATAGTTGGTGGAGTATCGGGATTGATTCAGATTCTGCTGATTAGACTCTGTTTCCTCTTAAAACATAGTCAAACTCCCGACTCCACTTGGACTGCGAAGAGTCTGATAACACTGCCAAGAAGCTTCGTATGGCATAAATTGCAGAGCAGTAAAGGCATTAGTGGACTGAAAAGAAGATGTCATACAGGTCAACTTGGTTAATAATTTACTTAGTTGAAGCTGTGAAAATAAAAAATGTATCAGAAAGGATTATGAATATATATCTTACTCATGCTTGTAGGCTTTTTATTTGGAGACTTTTAGGTTTCAAAAGCATATACATCATATTTATTAGGTGCCCAAATTGTAGCACCAATTGTGTCCTGGAAAAACAGAAAAATATGCCTCTGAAAAAATTTCAAAAAAATTTAAGCAGCTAGTACAGACCTCCCAAGCCATGGTGAGAACATATCGGTGCCTAATAAACATGGAATTACATCAACTCGATGTCAAAGTAAAAGTTATAGCATGGCTGCAGGCATATACATTGGCAGTGAAGGCACCATGGGTATTGTTTTGTTGGTCCTAATGAGACACATAGTCCTCCAAATCAGCTCCACACATTACTTATTGCACAAGTGAAAACAGACCCTCACCGATACAGAGCATTACATGCAAAATGTTTCAAGGTACTTAGTTAAATTGCCACTACATGTGTGAGAGTGCTCCTTAATCATCCATAGCTGCAACACGTATTTTGATCGGTTTTAGCTTCAGACCTAAACTTTCAGGAGACAGCAATTCAGCTGAGATGCAAGACGGACTTAAAGGACTGGTTGGACTGGGGCTAGTCCCATAGCTGTAAAATAACCGGGGAGGAGGCCTGTAAAAGCCATATCCCATCAGAAAGTATTCAATTGGGTTTAACATTGCATGGGGTTGTTCCTCTGTCACAAGTGATCCACAAGCTTGGACCTGTCATGCATTAATAACAATTATGTCAGCCATGTTGATGTCAGTTTGGCTCTACAGGAAAGTTTTAGTATCTTAAAGATCAACTTTGAGAAAGTGAAATGTTATCACCTCAACCAATGCATTGATTTTTTTGTCCATTTTGGCACACATGTGAAGAGCTTCTGAATGAAATGGAGAGTTTTCTCCTACAGATATGAGTGTCCTACACTGCAATTTCTTCAACCCTTCTGTCAGATCATATCTCCTGCAGGCAACATTAATCCAGATGCAGCCCCGTGTCAAAATCTCCCCCATTTCCGAAAAGCAATTGGAGATGCATACATTGCTTATCATCATTTCACACAAATTGAAACGAGTAAAAAACCACCACTTTGTTTTATCTCTCTTGTGTTAACCTTCACTAAGTAATATCTGATCTCACATTGCATTTGACCAGTAGTAGACACCATTGAATTATTCAGAACATGACACTCTAGGTTAGGTATAATACCATCCTTCCCCTCCAGCACAACAGGGTAACTAATGGAACACATGTAATTTATTCCCCTTTGGTATCCTACCATAATTGTTAGAGTAAAAGATTAGGATGCAAGAAAAGGAAATAAAACAATATAGTAATCCTTTAAAAAGAATGTAATACGTTGAATGCAGAAGCTTGATCTCATGCCGTTGCCCTACATGCTTGTAAAGGTATCTTACTTGGGACTGGAGGAACACTCCCCATCTTTGAATCACAATTTGGGTTGGTAGAAGCTCTAAAAATGATGTTGAACCGAAGGCACCATTAATTCTTATGTCTTTGGTTTTGGAGATGGATACAAGGAGCCTTTACATATTTGGCGATTCAAATTTAGTCATATGAGCGTTGAGGGCAAAATGGAGCATGGAAGACTAGGTTTGTAGGAAATTCCATGATATTACAGAAAGAAATCCCATCCTATTACAAGTAAAACTGAGAAATTTCATATACCACAATACAAGTAAAACTGAAACCAATCTTGTAGAGTGAAATCCCATCATATTACAAAATGAAATCTCATTATATAGGATTTATTAGGTTCATTACAGAGAAAATTAACATAAGTGGAGAGCTGATTCAGAAGGTATGACATGGACTCTGTAGAGTGAATCCCCTAATCTTGTAGAGTGAATCCCATCATATTACAGAATGAAATAGAAGTCTAAAGGATTTATCAGAGACATTACAAAGAATGCTATCACAGTGGAGAGCTACTTCACAAGGCAGGACATGGATTCTGCTTATTCACCACAGAAACTCTTGTTGTTGAAGATGAGAAGCAGCACAAAAGTAAGTCATTCCACAACTACTACAAAATTACAACAATATTAACATCCTGCAAATATTCTCATCTATGAGGAGCTTTGGGGGCCTATAGATTACAAGAGAATAGCAGAAATTCTTCACTAAACATGTTATTAGCGTAGTGAACATCTTGGCGGTTGGAGACAGAATTGGTGTTGAAGCTCTCTTTCCTCACAAACCCAGCAGGGGCTTTCTTGTCATAATTCTGAGTACAATGTTTGACTGTCATTTTCTGCATCTTTCTATTTATACACATTGTTTGAAATTTCTCCTGCACCAGAGGTTCCAATCTCCAAAGCTGTCCAAAAACAGTAGCTGCCACAAGAGATCCCCATGTTAGGAGTTAGTATCTTGAAATTAAGTGAAAATTTATGTCTTAAGATTAAGTAAAAAATTGTGTCTTAAGACTTGCATGAAATCCTGTGTGATTCCAGAACAGAATTAAAAATGTTATACCTGAGAGGTTTGTAATAGCATTAGATATTGCCAGGGCTGTACATACTCCTTTACCACCACCTGACATGTCTTCACCCAGCAATAACTTTGAAAATCTTTCTTTCATCATTTCAACTTCTGCAAACATAAAGCAGTAGACTCATTAAGGCAAACAAGTTTACTTGCCTGAAATTAGACATACCATCAGGCGAAACAATATCCAGTTACTCATTTGTCACCAAAAATTCAGTGCCTCTGGTTGGTATAGAAAATGGTCAAAATAAAGGGACAGCAGTTCATGGTTAAGCGGTCAAAGCAACCAGACAGCTAAAATTCCACACAAGGCATATCAATACTATCCAAATACACCTGAAAGTGACATAATTGAAAACGTATTGTCCATCCCAAGGGACTTGATGAGCAAAGGTGAAGAGTTAATATTTACCAACCAAATAAAAATATAAAATGAGCCAATCTTTGATGAAAAACTGACCACACAGCATACGGAGTAAAGACATAATTAAAACTGAGAGCAAATCTCTGAGACACGTCATAGGGGAAAAGTATACAGCAGAACCAGAGGCACAGACAAACTGCATAAGATCAGTTTCATTGAAATATATGCATATAGAGCATATGCAAAATACCCTGCAAATAGTTCCAGTGCAAGATAGCCATATGAAATGGTGACAAAATGCATTGAGAGGGATTTCAGGGCAGAGGATGCATATAGATCTCGGATAAATTGCATTACAAACAGTTATAGAAAAAATTATTTGCATTTAAAATGTTTCCATTGCAAGATTTGCAGCAAGTTATTCACTGACTGAACGGAAATCAGTTGGAGAACAAGTTATGCAGAATAAACTTAGAACGGAAAACAGTTGCAGAACAAGGTATGCAGAAAAATTAGGCAAAACTCATATGTAAGGGGGGTATGCGCATGGGCTCGCAAAATGGATGAGAGAGAGCTTCATTTCAAGATATGCAGTTGGACAATAGTTAAACTACATCAGACATGGTTTCAGAAAACAGAGATGCAAATCAGTCATAGGCATAATGCATTTAAGAAATTATTGAGCATGATTAGAAGTTGGGCAACAAGAAAAATGAATGGCAAAGAGCTAGAGCAAGATCTGCAGTTTGGGCCAAGCATTAAATACATTGATAGACAAGGTTGAGCCATTATAGGTAACGGTAACTGTAAACCGTCTCCAGCTGGAAAACCTTATCAATCTGAGACAAAACACATACAAGATATGCAGTTAGGTACAGAAAGCATTAAAAACCAGTATCATGTTAAAGAGACCATACCAATAGTAACTCTGGTTTATTGATGTTACTCACCTTTCATAATGTGAAGAAAAAACGTGAATGAAGGGCGATAAATGCTTAAATTCTCATAGTGTAACTCTGCTCTCCGACTATTTGTTACAAATAGTAGCTTTACTTTAAATGATGTGAAAAAAAGTGTATCAACGACCCCACTTTAATGATGTTCACCCTATTTCTTACGGATAGTAGCTCTAGTTAAATGATGTTACTCTGTTTTCATATTGTGGAAAAAGATGTTACAGGACCTAAACTTATCCACATTATAAGCCAGCAGTTGTAATCTACAGTAAAGAATGTCAACTGAACAAACCTGTCCTCCAAAATGAAAATCATAGCACTTCTAAAATCCGAGTAAAGGCCCAAGAGCCATATGTAGACAAAATGAAACTAAAATAATTCAACTCAGAAAACTTGGCACTCTAACATGCATCAGCAAGCATGTGAAGAGCCCAGAATAAAAGAAATAGTTCATTATAAAGAAAACACCTCTACTGTCAAGAACTATCCTCATCTACTATTTTAATTGCAAATATGAATCTGACATGCATGAGACATGAAATTCCCATAAATTCCAGGGATTTGTGGTGCTGGACGTGTGTTTTTTCTGAAGGAAAACCATAGTTTCTGTTTCAAAGCTGCATTGGCAGAAGGTACCAACTACTGGGCAGAGGTAAGTGCATTTTCGATACTGGGAAATTTAACAATTAAGAAAGGTACTGCTCAAATCCAGATACTGAGAGATTTAGAGCTAGTCATCAACTGGGTAAATGATAAAAAACAATTTGCAGATTTTGACCCTATCAACACTAATAGAAAGAATTAAAGAGCTGAATGAAAATTTCCCTAATAGGTTGTTATAAACATCGACCTATCTAAAGTCAGAAACGTGTTTCTTTATACAAAAAGTTGTTGGTTGAATCATAAAACCCAAAACAAAGAGCAGTGGACCATGTACTTGAATACTCTTTGTTCATACAACAGAGAACAGTTCTATTAAGATATAACTAAACATGCCATATATAAGTAAAGATATATACAATGAAAGTTTTGTTGGCTTGTAAGCATATGTACAATAAAAGCATTATGTAGAGATGTAATTAAGAATGAGCCGCTAATCATATATGCATGATGGGCCATGGCATCGGCAACACCAGTTAGTGTTTATTGTGGTGCCATGTTGTGCGAGCTGTTCCTGCAGTTGATGTCGCATCTGCCTGTGTGCATCCCTTTCATGGATGTGAATTGTAATCTTAAGTAGTTTCCTTATATTCTTTAACAACGTAATTGCTGGGCGCAAACGGTATAGTGGCATGGATGGTTGTGGCAGGATCCTTGTCTGCATATCCTGTAATGTAAGTTCTTGTTGCTGGATTTCTTCGCAACACTCGTACAATTGTCGTAAATAGCATGTATTCATACCTGTTGGCATCAGAAAAGGGAACACTGTAATTGGCAATGAATATGTTTGACGATTTTGTTTAAAAATTCGAAATAAATTAAACGATTCCAAATGAGTTTAAAAACATATGAAATTAAATGTAATAGCAAGAAATCTATGTGAAACTTCTGTATGTAGTGACTGGTGTTTACCATGTGGGTAATTCTGGAAGGCAGGCTGTATTATTGGCTAAAGTGTATTATCCTGGATAGATTTTGATGCAAGGAATGATTCCTCTTGCTGTCTACGCTTAAGATATGGATTCTTGTGCATTTGTGCAATGCGGGAGAATGGGAATGTTGGATTGATGTGTATGTCCGATAGTGACCGCACTCTTGAAATTGCAGTGAATGTTAGCCCTTGGCGTTCTCTGGTCCCGATGTCCACTGTTGCTTTGTCTAATGTCATTCCTTGTTACTTATGTATCGTTAAAGCCCATGCCATTTGAAGTGGTATCTGACGGTGTGTACCCCTTGTGATGGGAGGAATGGGTACATATGTTGGGTGTGAAATTTCCCACGGTGTGCCTCTGTATTGTTGAAAGTCAACAACCACAAAGGATGGTAATGCTGGGGGCTTTGAGTCAGTTGAATAAAATATTGAGATGACCTTCCCAAGCGCGCCATTGACAAGGCCTGCATGTACCCATAAGTTGCTGGTGAGCATAACTTTTTGTTCATTGCATAAGAGCACCTTTGCAGGTAGGTGCTCATCTTCTGTTGTAGTAGGATTTTTCTGTCTTTGTTGTTCCGCAGAGCAAAGTGCTACTGGGATGTTCAATTGTTTGAGCATTTTCTTATTATGCAAGACAACTGCGTTGTTTGTTGCGAATAGGTGCATGGACTCGCTGAATGAGCATTTCTCTTCAGGTGTAAGAGAGGAACTTGTTCTTGACATTAGATGTTGCCAATCTTCAAGTGTAGATATTCCATTCCTAAGATTTGCAAGTATTTGCCGGAAAGCAACCTGGGACAAGCTAGCTCCTTGTTGACGGAAAACGGTTGAAAGTGTTATGAATATGTCGAAGCTACGCCAAAGTGCAGTGCCACGCGATGTCCCAGCATATAAAGGAATGTCTTTTACAGGTGGGAGTTGGCCTAAATCTCCGACAAGGATAATTGAGCGATTACCAAATGGTGTATTCCGATGAAGAGGGAATGCCTCTCTTAGACGATCGTCAATGCGAGAAAGCATTTTTGGACCAATGAAGCTCATTTCATCAATGAGGATGTATTCTACATGACAGAGTTGCTCTTGCAGGTGTAGGAGCGGCTGGCCTTCGAGAGGATGCATTGTCTGGATAGGGATATGAAGGGCAGAATGAATTGTGAGGGCATTTATGTTGAAAGCTGCAACGCCGGTTGGTGCAAGTAACAATAAAGGGTTTTTGTTGGTTGGCGAGTTTTCCACAAATGCTTGGTGAAGGCATTTAATCAAATGGAATTTTCCTGTGCCAGCTGTTCCTTGTACGATGATCTTCCGTGGGGTTTTTGGCGAAGGGGTTTTGAAGTGTGAAAAAACAGCGGTGAAAGCTATTCTTTGGGTAGGGGATAATGTATGCTCATGGAGAAGGTTGGAAAATGATTGATGTTGGTTTTGAATGGGTGAGCGGTTCAATTCAATGAAATTGATGGCAGTTTCTTGCAAGGGGGGAGGGACAGTATTTTGTGACCAATTGTGGTTGACATCGAAGTCGCGGTAGCCAATCATGTCGAGGTCATCAATTGCAATATTGTAACCTGGGTGTAGTTGAGAGAGGATTTGCCATTCATCCATCTGAATGGAATCAGGGGGGGTGTGTGGTGTAGGTTGATCTTCAGTAGGTGGGCTTTGTGGGTTTTCGGGTTCGCGATGGACATGCCATGGTGTATATGCACCCTTTTTTTGTCCCCAGTGTGCAATAATTTCTGCATCAGTTGAACCGATATCATCAGGGAGTGTTCGGAAGGGGAAATACAAGAGTAATTCACTCCAACAGAAGGTGGCATAAGAAGGATTAGTAGAGGAAGGAATGACATTGTAATGGGGCAAGACATGTACAATCATTGGGGGAAATATGTGTTTCCAGTGGTTGCTTCTCCGTTGGGAAGAATATGACCACGAGCGAGCAGCTTCAAGGAGGGGCAGTGCTTCTAGTGAGGCAGGCCTGTTCATATACGCAACGATAAAGTTTGGTGTCGAATCAGGATTTTCATTATCTTGCGAAACACGTTTGAAAACAGTCCTGTTGACATTCAAAGAACGGAATGTACGGCTGCAAAGAGAGAGAGGTAGCTTTTGTAACATATGGCATATTTCTTGTGCACAAATGTCTCTATCTGCAATGGTTTCTGTAAGGAGTTTCCGGATGACACCACTAGTAGGTGCTTCTAGAAGGGCACTTTGTGATAGTCGCGATAGCATTTGACGGTAGCTCTCAGATCTTGCCTCTGCTTTTGCTGCATATTTTGAAATATATTTCAATACAGTATGGCGAGAAAGGACTGGTTGGCAATCAAAATTTTCTCTCCAAATAGAGAGTAGATCGGCGTTGTGAATATTCAATCTTTCATCATTGCGAGCAGGGACATAGGTTTTATGACCCTTATCATCAATGAAAAGTGAAGAAGTGGACTTCAATTCCCACGGTACTCCATATCGGCAGCTAAGCACATTGTCTTTCTTACGAAGACAGGAAGATTCATGACATTTTGTATGCCGTTGGACGCAGTTGACAAGCTCTGTGTAGTCTTCAAATTGATTGGATGCGAATATTGCTGCTATGTCAAGGAAACACGGGTTATGAATTGTTGACTGGTGAAGCGGAATAGTTCGGTGTTCTGCCTGACGTGGATTCCAAGCAGTGACGTAGTGGTCGAAATATTTCTGTGCATTAGCAACTTCCAATGCATTGTCCCAATCAAGTGTGTCCATGTCTGGTGCATTTTGTAGCCAAAGGAAGCCATGAATGTGTGCGGATCCTCTATGTTGCCATTCGTATCTGAATATAACATGAAGGGTTCATTCAGTTAATACATGTATATGCAATGTATAAAATTAACGTAGAGGGATATGGATATTAAATAATACCTGCACAAGTAGTCGGTTGCATGGAGGCCTTTTTGAAGGATTTCTTCAAGGAAAATTGTAAATCTACAATGCATATATTGTGCTGTTAGATGTGGGTTTTTAATTATGTTTTGGATTTTCCATTGGAAGGGGTTGACTGGAGTGGAATGAACACTTGTGGGCATGATCGTGTGCAATTCATGCCATTTAGTATCAGCTGCACTGAGAGTGAAGAATAATGTTGGGCTTCCTATTTGTGTGATCATGTCAGTCAGCTCAGATCGGCATTTGTTCCAGAAAGACCGTGTTCCTCGTAGAGCTGACCCAAACCTCATTATTTGCTCTGGCAATCTTGAATCTGGAGAGTCATGAAGACACTGGCGTAGGTCTGATACCGTTGTTGGCAAGTTGTTCTCAATGTACTTATTCATGAAGACACTGGTTGTTGCTTGGCTACGGTGGCGCATTAGAATGTTATAAAGATAGTAGCGGAATCTTGGGTGTTGGCCAAAGCGGTTATCATGGTAGTGAAGCAAGTGCAAAGCATATTCATGCATTTCAACTTTTGTAAGTCTTGGTTGCATGATCATTGCAATGCCTGTAGGGAAGAGTGTGGGGAATGCCATGGCAAGGAGGCCGATGGTGTTGTATTCATTTATAGCGGTTGGAGATATTGGAGGCCAATCGATAGAGCTTGTTGAACTTGAATGGGTCGAGTGCAAATAGTTACAAATGTGGTCACGCTCGGTACATGAATTTGGGAGGACTTGAACAAAAGAAGAGGGTTGGATTTCTAATGGAGGTAGCATGACATCATCAGGATTATAAGTGGAATCAGTAGTGGTTTGTTGGGGTTCAAAAGAGGAGGTGGTTACACTGTGGAGAAGAGAAGAAATGTCTGTAGGGAGATCTGGCAGTGTAGAAATTGTAGATGAATTCAATTGAACATCACGGTAGTAAGGGTCATATTTTATTTTGTATTCAAGGGCTGCAAGGACACGTGATTTGCAAACGTAGAATTCGTAAGCCTTTTCAGATGGATTCTGCCTTTTCACAATGAGGATGTCTAAGTCAGAGAGCATCCGGGGTAAGTATTTGGCAATACTGGTAATATCTTGAGGGAAGCTAATTGTATGGCCACTATATTTATATTGACCACCACGGGAATGAGTGACTTGTAGAATGGGGTTGACACGTGCGATGAGAATTTCTTCAACTTGGGTTAATTGGTGAAGGACATAGGGTTGTTCTCCAGGGTCCATGTTGTTCAGTTCAGAAAAACGATTGGTCGATTTAGATGACGCACAGCGAAAACAAGAGAGTCTATTGTTGAAGAGCTTTGTTTTCATTCTTGGGTATGCTTCCTTGCATGTTGTGCAAACATGCAAGGTAGAAAGTCCATCAATCCTTTCTCGAAAGCGACGGTGCTCTTCGTTAAGGGGAGGGTTATATTGGATATGATGAACGTGTGCTGGGTTGGTTTGTATAGGTGGGAGAGCATTTGAGGTGGGAAGGGATGTAGAGGAAGTAGTAGGGTTTTTGTGCTATTCATAAAGTAGTCGACGCCGTGCATTTATTCGATCCTTTTGTTGTGCATAAAGAATACGCCGCCGCTTGTTTTTGGCCGCAAGTTGATTGTTTGGTGGCATATCTAAACAAGTACAAGTAATAGTTGTTAGTTTTCGTAAACAAGTAGTGCATGTTTGGTATCTCATTTTATTGGGTGCACATCCATTGTGAAATTGGAACATTATATTTTGAACATAGATTTAAATGTTTCTTAGTTCAACATCGGTGAAGATAGGTAGATTAGGTAGAAGGGAAAACATGCAATTAGGAATGCTATGAAATCATATGTTATTTCAATATCTATCATTGAGAGGAGAGAAACAAGAATCAAAATATTTCGTTCCCTTTACTTTAAAAAACTTTTGTTTCTTATGTTTGAGCGATAAAATGAATAGCTTAGCAAGCAAGGCATCAGTGTCTAGCATGTAGAGAACGAACGAGACACATAGTGACTCTTTACAAATGTTGATATTTATATTACGTAAAATGTAAATGGCAAACATACATATGTTGGAATGACTGGAAGAGAGTATTTGCAATGAAAACTACAGGTTTCATCATAATAACATGGGTGTGTAATTTACAAAGATGAGACAATTAGTTGTGTGGGAATGTTTCTTTATGTACAAACAGGCGTGGTAGATGAAGCCCTAATAAAAATTTCACAGGCGGCGAACAATAGGAAGTTTTGAAGCGGATAGTGCTTGAATGTCAGTGAGTGCTTCCTTGCATGCAGAGGCATATTGAATTTCCTCTGAATTGATCAGTATTGGTTGCAAGCGTTGAACACCGTTGAAGTGATCTGTTTTAATGGAAAGTGTTAGCTGGAAGCGATGCCCTGAAATCCGGCCACAAATTTCTTGTAGATCAGTTGGTTCGATAGAAAGTAGGAACAAGTCCTTAGCCGTGATGCCCATGAGCTCGTTCCCTGCATCATTGAAAACTGTGACGTTCTGTAGATTCCTGGTGTGGTCATGTAGCTCAATTTTGAGTTTGTAACGGTAGTCGCATTCTGGGAAGTCACCGTTACATTTTGTACAATGCCAAAGATTGTTAGAATTCTCCACAACCTTCTTCATGCATTGTTTGCCATTGAAATCTAGTGGACATGCTAGAAAGTAGAAGTCATCCATATGAAGAGCAGTAATTGTTGCTCGAACTGAAACCCAGACCGCTTTATCAGAGGGCTGCATGCAAGCAATTTCATGAAACGTCTTTCGTGGCAGGGCACGTTTCGAAGCAACACCATAGTTTCTACTCAAAGATGGAGAAGAAGAGCTATAGCCAGTTTCACGGAACCATGCATGTAGTTGTTGAGTTTCTTCAACCTGTGGATTTATTGTGAGAGTGCTCGTTGGTATTGTCCCTATTGTGGTGCCATTAAATTCAGACACGCGGCCTCCTTTGATTGCAAGAATTGGTGGGTTGTCAAAAGAGTAGAATTCAGAAAGTTGTTGTCCGATATAGTCACAGTGGTCTCCCCATAATGTTACATCAATGCTAAAACCCGACATGTCCTTTAGTATGAGTGTTTTCCTTAATGTCTCACTTCCATCTTTTCGTCGAATTGTTGATGCAGGTGGCGTGGAAGTAACAACACCAATGACATCTACATTTGTATTTGGAGTTGCATTTCTTACTTCAGCAGTATTCTTGAAGTGAAAGCTTTGGTAGGGAAACGTTGGATCATCTGTAGGAAATTGATTGATAATGGAAGCAGCAGACAAGTAAATCTCCCATTTGTTCTTGAGATGGTTGTAGTTTGGATTTGCTTCTCTCACTGTGCCATTTGATACAATGTATAGTTGCCCAACCTGAATTAGATTGTAAAGGGATTCGGCCAGTTCAGCAAATGTAGAAAGGTGGATCTCTTCCTTATCACGGTTGATAAGGTCAAATCCGAAAACTTTTCCTGAGCCTCGCACATTGTTGTATGCCTTCAATGATGTCTTCGCAGATGCTCTACCTTGGATAGACCAATACTTTCGGTAAGGGTTGAGTGCCGTGAATGGAATTGTTGTAGTTGTTGCCGTAGGTGGTGGAGTAACTAAAGAGGGCAAGGTATCTTCAGCTGACGAAGAGCTAAATTGGGCTGAACCCGCCTGTGCATGTTGCAGCGTCGATGTGTCCTTCATCAACACTGCTGAGCGCTTCACAACTTCAAGCTCGACGACTCGGATGGACCTTATGTAAACAAGTAAGAAATGAATTAATAAAGATTGCATTTTCCTTCTTTTGTTGCAAAAAACGGCTAGGCGGGTAAAGTAAAAGAGGGTGATTTCAAATGGTGGGTCTTACGAGGAGTTTTGGAGCACTGTGCAAGCTGCTTTTTTGAGCAGAATTATTGATCCAATTTGGATGTCTCCAGAGACAACTTGTGGGCCATATGCGGATGGTAGCAAAGTCTTATGTTGATGTGCTCCATCAGATAGAGTAATGTGGAAGTGCGAGGATGTTGTTTTCAATGAGGTAACGGAACCTACATCGATTATCTGAAGTAGTGGTTGAATCTCGGTGCAACCATTCAGCAATAGAGGAATGGCATTCGGTGTCAAGGTTGTCTCCATAATAGAACAAGAGGTTTCTTTTTCTTGTGATAGGAGTACCTGCAATTCATCAATTTTACCACAATACAGAATTCTAGTCAAAGAAGATGTGACATGAATGCGGAATCTAATCTAAGAAGGCTAAATGTTGATGGGCAGTTTATATTTATTTGCAGCTTGGCCAACCCATCTAAATGCAGCGATCTGGAGAAGAGGAGTAAATCAATTCCCATTTTCTTTTTGTACAAAGTTAAAAAGAGGCAAATGGAGTATGATGTGAAAGGGGAAAGGATGTGGGCAGTTTCAATATAATTTTAGCCTTACTAACTTATGTAATTTCATGCACTGAAATGAAGGGCTTCCGATGACCTCGCCTCCTACCTATCCTTAGGTGTGGACCATGGAAATTTGCTCTAAAAATGTGTGCTCACACCATGTTTTGTCTATTGGTGTTGTTAGTATGTCAGTTTCTTATGCACCACACATGTAGAATTCATAGGTGAATGACATGTGTTGAAGAGAAATAGGGAGGAGCCTCAGCCCAATAAATAGATAGATCATGAGAACATGCCCCTACTACGGACTGTGTTCTCCTTGAAAACCAGCAAATGTTGATGTTGGAGACATGTTCACCACAGAGGAAAGTAGGGGTGAGTGCTTAACAAACGCGCTGACAGAACAGGTGTTAAGTGAGGATGATATTGAAACTACTTAAAATCGTTTCAACTTAAGCCCCGTACTGTAAGGGGGAAAGTTGGAAGAAAAATCTCTTGGTTATCCATTTACAAATGTTGTCTGCCATTTGTGTTTGCATTGCGATACACCATATTTCTTAGGTGACCAAATTCTAGCCCTAGTTGTGCCCTGGAAAAACAGGAAAATATGCCTCTGAACAAAATAGGGAGCAGCCTGCAGGTAATGTTCAAAAAAATTTAAGCAGCTAGTACAGACCTCCCAAGCCATGGTGAGAACATATTGGTGCCTAATAAACATGGAATTACATCAACTTGATGTGAAAGTAAAAGTTCTAGCATGGCTGCAGGCATATACACTGGCAATCAAGGCACCATGGGTATTATTTTGTTGGTCCTAGTGACACCCAGAGTCCTCCAAATCAGCTCGACACATTACTTATAGCACAAGTGAAAACATATTCTCACCGATACAGAGCATTACATGCAAATTGTTTCCTCAAATAACTCTTAATTTCAAGGTAATAACTCTTAATTTCAAGGTACTTAGTTAAATTGCCACTACATGTGTGAGAATGATTTTCCTTGACTTTCGCTTTCTGCAAAGTGTTCACTGTTTTGCTTTCTTATGGAAAGTTCAACAGTTTCTACACAAAATTTATCCTCAACTGTTTTCTGACAAGTAACCTTTCATTTAAGAAGGCAGTGTCTACGCAAAATAGCTTCAAACCTAAATAGAACAGAAGGTGCAAATTTAGAAATGCAATACTGAGTCTGTCCTTTACATGCCTGCAAGGCGAATAGTACGAAGGTTTTCTTAAATCTCTTAACCACAAAAAAGAGATCTAAAAAAGCTTCTACACAAAATTTTCAATGTTTAAAGTATATAGGTTATGATGGATATATGCCCATTTATTTTGTTTGTTTGGTCAGCACTTTTATCTTGGTTTATGTATGCACATGATATATGTGATATACCTTATTTGCTTTTTCGATCAGTTTTTTTCCTGGTTTATGCATGCATGTCACAGAAGCAATAAATCTTTTGCATTAATTGTAGAGTGCACCTCATTTCTCTTAATGCAATTATGTTTTTTTGGAAAAACTTCATAGAGAAACTTCATCTACTTTATCTTGCATTTTCAGATTAAATCATCAATTATAAATTTCATATTAATTTAATATAAAAACCTGGGTAGATTTATTTCCAGAATAGGTAAAGAAGCATCCAGAGACAATAAAGCTTATGTAAATCACCAAATTGGTCCAAAAAACCATGGATAGGAACAATAGAAAGAAACACAGGCACGGCATTTGCGCTTAAGAGCACTAAAATGCAAGGCAAACAGAAGAATTCTAAGAAACTGGGAACTTGGGCGAACAATTTCTGAACCTGGAAACAGCTCTGTCCCTGCCAAGTGAAAAACACAGAAGAGAACACTAAGAAAACACTCTCGAATAACAGAATTCTGAGAACAAGGCCATGGCTCTTCTGCAAACCAACATGTCAATGTACATCTCTTGGTAGATAAAGATTGAAACTTCTAATAAGATGAGACAGATGTATAAACTTTTTTTGGTTTTAGTCTACAACGGAACATCCTGATTTACAGCGCTCTGGAAGTTAGGAGTCATAAAACATGAACATGTCACCGTAAATGAAGCTTCTGAATTTTTTTGAAAGATAAAACGAAAGTTTTGGGGAAAAAATAAAATACTAAAAAGGAAAAAAATAAGGATAACTACCTTCTATACTAAGAGAAGACATATGGATTCCACAGCTCGTGTGTAGCAGCGCAGTAAATCAACATGTAAAAGGTCGTGTTTACCCAGAAACAAAAAAATTGAGCATAAAATAAATATATGTAGAGGGCATATCTTATGTTCATTCAAGTTTGGGAGCATCAATGGCTCTTACCCTTTTATCAACTATTCACTAAGCCTATTTCCTCTTCCATTTGCAGCAAACCATTAACTTACTGGTTACAAGTTCTTATTATTATTTTTTCCTCTGGAAGAGATTCTGACGCTTCCTTCCATATATTGCCTCACAGAGTGTACGAAATTTTTTGGCCTTTGCTTCAGCTATTTCATAGGTAAAATTATTACCTTTTCTTTATTATGCATTGCTAAAAATGGATCTTACCCTTTTATCCACTATTGACTAACCCTATTTCCTCTGACATTTGCAAGTTCGCTGCAAATGAATTTTTCAACTCTCTTTTGTGAGTTTTCCAAGTTCTCTTGCTAACCCATCCCCTTTTGTGACAGGTCCTATTGGCCATCAAACCATTAATTGGGGATTTCAACCAATTCAGCCACGTTATACAACACTTTCTTTTGTCTGTAATGGGAGTGTGAGGGCTAGAGACTAAACCATTTTGGCTTATTTATTTTTCACGAAATTCCTAATCTCAGAGTTCGGCATTTAAACAGTGACTTCTATATAAGTATCAACATTCTTTGATCACGGCGCTACAAACTTATAGGCAATTTATTTAATATTTTGTCACCCAACCATTAAACAATGAATATAACAGCTGGGGTCAAAACCCTCTTCAACTGAATGGATTTAAAAGTTCTCATTCGGTTCCTGGATTCAAGAATTATATCAATATCGTTTTCATTATTTATTCTGCACTTATATGGTTGGAAATGTACGCAACAACCACCAAGTCATTTACTTTCGGTTCTCTAGAGGGTTTTCACATATTTCTGCATCTGTAAATATTAACACCTGCTTATGCTAGTTTTTTGATTCAGTAGTTTTCTTTGTATAATGCAATTAGTAGACACCGACCATACACATATTTTATTGTCTGATCATTAACATTACAAATAGAAATTTTGTTTTAATGTTGTTACTCTCGTAAAGAACTATCCTGGCTTCCCTTTGATTTATAATTGGAAACCATTCTTAATTAAATTAGTGCAATTTGGTACAGGCTATTAATTCCTGCATACAAATTTCTTCTGTTTCCAGGTATTCTTGTTCTTAGAATAATGGATCTTTCCTTGCCTTATGGAATCTTCATTAAGGATAGATATTATTTCTGGTTTCATGATTTGTATTATGCAATTACAGAGTGTTAACACTGTTAATGTGTAGTGTATACGCAATCATGTACATTGGCATTTCAAAACGGCTTCGCAAGTAAACCCCCAAAATTACCAAGGGTTTAGGGTATAAATCAAACAAAGAAGAGCACAAAAAAATTGTGAAATCTGCCAAGAATCCTGTCCAACCCAGCAAAGAAGCAACGATGCCCATATGGACTTCTAAAAAATACCAAAGACCCAATTGCATAAACCACTCCCAAGAAACCAAAAATCAGCTCCGTTGCCCTAAAATCTGGAATATAAAATTCCCCAACCCCCAAAAAAACCCGTTAAAAACCTATTTCAGATTCAGAGATTATGAAGCTAGACATTAAAAGGCAAAAACTACATACGTTGGATACCGGATATCGATGCAGTGAGACGTCTCAGGAGTTCAAATTTGCTGTGGCAGGCTTCAGGTCGAGGAGGAGCACAAAGATGCGGAGAAAATATGAAGTTTAATATCGCAGGGGATCATTTGTTGCTAGTTTGAACCAAACACAGACGATCGGATTGGAACCGAATAGGGAAATACGAATAGGGATTTAATGGTAGCGGGGTGATGTCGCTTCTCTCCACGCCTCATCAATAAAGAAATGCTTTAAGGCGCCTCAAGGTGGCGTATGGAAGATGATAGTGCGAACGTGACAAGTGGTAACCGGGTGTTTTCTATTCTGCCAGGCGCGGGCGCATCCTTCAACTATGCCAAGGCTCAGTCAGTGAGGCGGCGGCATCCATGAATACCTCCGCCCCTTCTTTGCAGAGAGGCCGATATGCAGGCCGATATTCAGGTAATGATGTAGTCGTTTCCTGAACAAAGACGAAGAGCGCCAGGTGTCTGAGGTAGTCGTTTCCTGAACAAAGACGAAGTTCGCCAGGTGTCAGCGTCTAGTCGTTTCCTGAACAGAGACGAAGTTCGCCAGGTGTCAGCGTCAGAAGGAGTAGGACGACGAAAGGTCCAAATGAAAATTTCCCTAATAGGTTGTTATAAACATCGACCTATCTAAAGTCAGAAACGTGTTTCTTTATACAAAAAGTTGTTGGTTGAATCATAAAACCCAAAACAAAGAGCAGTGGACCATGTACTTGAATACTCTTTGTTCATACAACTGAGAACAATTCTATTAAGATATAACTAAACATGCCATATATAAGTAAAGATATATACAATGAAAGTTTTGTTGGCTTGTAAGCATATGTACAATAAAAGCATTATGTAGAGATGTAATTAAGAATGAGCCGCTAATCATATATGCATGATGGGCCATGGCATCGGCAACACCAGTTAGTGTTTATTGTGGTGCCACGTTGTGCGAGTTGTTCCTACAGTTGATGTCGCATCTGCCTGTGTGCATCCCTTTCATGGATGTGAATTGTAATCTTAAGTAGTTTCCTTATATTCTTTAACAACGTAATTGCTGGGCGCAAACGGTATAGTGGCATGGATGGTTGTGGCAGGATCCTTGTCTGCATATCCTGTAATGTAAGTTCTTGTTGCTGGATTTCTTCGCAACACTCATACAATTGTCGTAAATAGCATGTATTCATACCTGTTGGCATCAGAAAAGGGAACACTGTAATTGGCAATGAATATGTTTGACGATTTTGTTTAAAAATTCGAAATAAATTAAACGATTCCAAATGAGTTTAAAATCATATGAAATTAAATGTAATAGCAAGAAATCTATGTGAAACTTCTGTATGTAGTGACTGGTGTTTACCATGTGGGTAATTCTGGAAGGCAGGCTGTATTATTGGCTAAAGTGTATTATCCTGGATAGATTTTGATGCAAGGAATGATTCCTCTTACTGTCTACGCTTAAGATATGGATTCTTGTGCATTTGTGCAATGCGGGAGAATGGGAATGCTGGATTGATGTGTATGTCCGATAGTGACTGCACTCTTGAAATTGCAGTGAATGTTAGCCCTTGGCGTTCTCTGGTCCCGATGTCCACTGTTGCTTTGTCTAATGTCATTCCTTGTGACTTGTGTATCGTTAAAGCCCATGCCATTTGAAGTGGTATCTGACGGCGTGTACCCCTTGTGATGGGAGGAATGGGTACATATGTTGGGTGTGAAATGTCCCACGGTGTGCCTCTGTATTGTTGAAAGTCAACAACCACAAAGGATGCTAATGCTGGGGGCTTTGAGTCAGTTGAATAAAATATTGAGATGACCTTCCCAAGCGCGCCATTGACAAGGCCTGCATGTACCCATAAGTTGCTGGTGAGCATAACTTTTTGTTCATTGCATAAGAGCACCTTTGCAGGTAGGTGCTCATCTTCTGTTGTAGTAGGATTTTTTTGTCTTTGTTGTTCCGCAGAGCAAAGTGCTACTAGGATGTTCAATTGTTTGAGCATTTTCTTATTATGCAAGACAACTGCGTTGTTTGTTGCGAATAGGTGCATGGACTCGCTGAATGAGCATTTCTCTTCAGGTGTAAGAGAGGAACTTGTTCTTGACATTAGATGTTGCCAATCTTCAAGTGTAGATATTCCATTCCTAAGATTTGCAAGTATTTGCCGGAAATCAACGTGGGACAAGCTAGCTCCTTGTTGACGGAAAACGGTTGAAAGTGTTATGAATATGTCGAAGCTGCGCCAAAGTGCAGTGCCACGCGATGTCCCAGCATATAAAGGAATGTCTTTTACAGGTGGGAGTTGGCCTAAATCTCCGACAAGGATAATTGAGCGATTACCAAATGGTGTATTCCGATGAAGAGGGAATGCCTCTCTTAGACGATCGTCAATGCGAGAAAGCATTTTTGGACCAATGAAGCTCATTTCGTCAATGAGGATGTATTCTACATGACAGAGTTGCTCTTGCAGGTGTAGGAGCGGCTAGCCTTCGAGAGGATGCATTGTCTGGATAGGGATATGAAGGGCAGAATGAATTGTGAGGGCATTTATGTTGAAAGCTGTAACGCCGGTTGGTGCAAGTAACAATAAAGGGTTTTTGTTGGCTGGCGAGTTTTCCACAAATGCTTGGTGAAGGCATTTAATCAAATGGGATTTTCCTGTGCCAGTTGTTCCTTGTACGACGATCTTCCGTGGGGTTTTTGGCGAAGGGGTTTTGAAGTGTGAAAAAACAGCGGTGAAAGCTATTCTTTGGGTAGGGGATAATGTATGCTCATGGAGAAGGTTGGAAACTGATTGATGTTGGTTTTGAATGGGTGAGCGGTTCAATTCAATGAAATTGATGGCAGTTTCTTACAAGGGGGGAGGGATAGTATTTTGTGACCAATTGTGGTTGACATCGAAGTCACGGTGGCCAATCATGTCGAGGTCATCAATTGCAATATTGTAACCTGGGTGTAGTTGAGAGAGGATTTGCCATTCATCCATCTGAATGGAATCAGGGGGGGTGTGTGGTGTAGGTTGATCTTCAGTAGGTGGGCTTTGTGGGTTTTCGGGTTCGCGATGGACATGCCATGGTGTATATGCACCCTGTTTTTGTTCCCAGTGTGCAATAATTTCTGCATCAGTTGAACCGATATCATCAGGGAGTGTTCGGAAGGGGAAATACAAGAGTAATTCACTCCAACAGAAGGTGGCATAAGAAGGATTAGTAGAGGAAGGAATGACATTGTAATGGGGCAAGACATGTACAATCATTGGGGGAAATATGTGTTTCCAGTGGTTGCTTCTCCTTTGGGAAGAATATGACCATGAGCGAGCAGCTTCAAGGAGGGGCAGTGCTTCTAGTGAGGCAGGCCTGTTCATATACGCAACGATAAAGTTTGGTGTCGAACCAGGATTTTCATTATCTTGCGAAACACGTTTGAAAACAGTCCTGTTGACATTCAAAGAACGGAATGTACGGCTGCAAAGAGAGAGAGGTAGCTTTTGTAACATATGGCATATTTCTTGTGCACAAATGTCTCTATCTGCAATGGTTTCTGTAAGGAGTTTCCGGATGACACCACTAGTAGGTGCTTTTGGAAGGGCACTTTGTGATAGTCGCGATAGCATTTGACGGTAGCTCTCAGATCTTGTCTCTGCTTTTGCTGCATATTTTGAAATATATTTCAATACAGCATGGCGAGAAAGGACTGGTTGGAAATCAACATTTGCTCTCCAAATAGAGAGTAGATCTGCGTTGTGAATATTCAATCTTTCATCATTGGGAGCAGGGACATAGGTTTTATGACCCTTATCATCAATGAAAAGTGAAGAAGTGGACTTCAATTCCCACGGTACTCCATATCGGCAGCTAAGCACATTGTCTTTCTTACGAAGACAGGAAGATTCATGACATTTTGTATGCCGTTGGACGCAGTTGACAAGCTCTGTGTAGTCTTCAAATTGATTGGATGCGAATATTGCTGCTGTGTCAAGGAAACACGGGTTACGAATTGTTGACTGGTGAAGCGGAATAGTTCGGTGTTCTGCCTGACGTGGATTCCAAGCAGTGACGTAGTGGTCGAAATATTTCTGTGCATTAGCAACTTCCAATGCATTGTCCCAATCAAGTGTGTCCATGTCTGGTGCATTTTGTAGCCAAAGGAAGCCATGAATGTGTGCGGATCCTCTATGTTGCCATTCGTATCTGAATATAACATGAAGGGTTCATTCAGTTAATACATGTATATGCAATGTATAAAATTAACGTAGAGGGATATGGATATTAAATAATACCTGCACCAGTAGTCGGTTGCATGGAGGCCTTTTTGAAGGATTTCTTCAAGGAAAATTGTAAATCTACAATGCATATATTGTGCTGTTAGATGTGGGTTTTTAATTATGTTTTGGATTTTCCATTGGAAGGGGTTGACTGGAGTGGAATGAACACTTGTGGGCATGATCGTGTGCAAGTCATGCCATTTAGTATCAGCTGCACTGAGAGTGAAGAAGAATGTTGGGCTTCCTATTTGTGTGATCATGTCAGTCATCTCAGATCGGCGTTTGTTCCAGAAAGACCGTGTTCCTCGTAGAGCTGACCCAAACCTCATTATTTGCTCTGGCAATCTTGAATCTGGAGAGTCATGAAGACACTGGCGTAGGTCTAATACCGTTGTTGGCAAGTTGTTCTCAATGTACTTCTTCACGAAGACACTGGCTGTTGCTTGGCTACGGTGGCGCATTAGAATGTTATAAAGATAGTAGTGGAATCTTGGGTGTTGGCCAAAGCGGTTATCATGGTAGTGAAGCAAGTGCAAAGCATATTCATGCATTTCAACTTTTGTAAGTCTTGGTTGCATGATCATTGCAATGCCTGTAGGGAAGAGTGTGGGGAATGCCATGGCAAGGAGGCCGATGGTGTTGTATTCATTTATAGCGGTTGGAGATATTGGAGGCCAATCGATAGAGCTTGTTGAACTTGAATGGGTCGAGTGCAAATAGTTACAAATGTGGTCACGCTCGGTACATGAATTTGGGAGGACTGGAACAAAAGAAGAGGGTTGGATTTCTAATGGAGGTAGCATGACATCATCAGGATTATAAGTGGAATCAGTAGTGGTTTGTTGGGGTTCAAAAGAGGAGGTGGTTACACTGTGGAGAAGAGAAGAAATGTCTGTAGGGAGATCTGGCAGTGTAGAAATTGTAGATGAATTCAATTGAACATCACGGTAGTAAGGGTCATATTTTATTTTGTATTCAAGGGCTGCAAGGACACGTGATTTGCAAACGTAGAATTTGTAAGCCTTTTCAGATGGATTCTGCCTTTTCACAATGAGGATGTCTAAGTCAGAGAGCATCCGGGGTAAGTATTTGGCAATACTGGTAATATCTTGAGGGAAGCTAATTGTATGGCCACTATATTTATATTGACCACCACGGGAATGAGTGACTTGTAGAATGGGGTTGACACGTGCGATGAGCATTTCTTCAACTTGGGTTAATTGGTGAAGGACATAGGGTTGTTCTCCAGGGTCCATGTTGTTCAGTTCAGAAAAACGATTGGTCGATTTAGATGACGCACAGCGAAAACAAGAGAGTCTATTGTTGAAGAGCTTTGTTTTCATTCCTGGGTATGCTTCCTTGCATGTTGTGCAAACATGCAAGGTAGAAAGTCCATCAATCCTTTCTCGAAAGCGACGGTGCTCTTCGTTAAGGGGAGGGTTATATTGGATATGATGAACGTGTGCTGGGTTGGTTTGTATAGGTGGGAGAGCATTTGAGGTGGGAAGGATGTAGAGGAAGTAGTAGGGTTTTTGTGTTGTTCATAAAGTAGTCGACGTCGTGCATTTATTCGATCCTTTTGTTGTGCATAAAGAATACGCCGCCGCTTGTTTTTGGCCGCAAGTTGATTGTTTGGTGGCATATCTAAACAAGTACAAGTAATAGTTGTTAGTTTTCGTAAACAAGTAGTGCATGTTTGGTATCTCATTTTATTGGGTGCACATCCATTGTGAAATTGGAACATTATATTTTGAACATAGATTTAAATGTTTCTTAGTTCAACATCGGTGAAGATAGGTAGATTAGGTAGAAGGGAAAACATGCAATTAGGAATGCAATATGTTATTTCAGTATCTATCATTGAGAGGAGAGAAACAAGAATCAAAATATTTCGTTCCCTTTACTTTAAAAAACTTTTGTTTCTTATGTTTGAGCGATAAAATGAATAGCTTAGCAAGCAAGGGATCAGTGTCTAGCATGTAGAGAACGAACGAGACACATAGTGACTCTTTACAAATGTTGATATTTATATTACGTAAAATGTAAATGGCAAACATACATATGTTGGAATGACTGGAAGAGAGTATTTGCAATGAAAACTACAGGTTTCATCATAATAACATGGGTGTGTAATTTACAAAGATGAGACAATTAGTTGTGTGGGAATGTTTCTTTATGTACAAACAGGCGTGGTAGATGAAGCCCTAATAAAAATTTCACATGCGGTGAACAATAGGAAGTTTTGAAGCGGATAGTGCTTGAATGTCAGTGAGCACTTCCTTGCATGGAGAGGCATATTGAATTTCCTCTGAATTGATCAGTATTGGTTGCAAGCGTTGAACACCGTTGAAGTAATCTGTTTTAATGGAAAGTGTTAGCTGGAAGCGATGCCCTGAAGTCCGGCCACAAATTTCTTGTAGATCAGTTGGTTTGATAGAAAGTAGGAACAAGTCTTTAGCCGTGATGCCCATGAGCTCGTTCCCTGCATCATTGAAAACTGTGACGTTCTGTAGATTCCCGGTGTGGTCATGTAGCTCAATTTTGAGTTTGTAACGGTAGTCGCATTCTGGGAAGTCACCGTTACATTTTGTACAATGCCAAATATTGTTAGAATGCTCCACAACCTTCTTCATGCATTGTTTGCCATTGAAATCTAGTGGACATGCTAGAAAGTAGAAGTCATCCATATGAAGAGCAGTAATTGTTGCTCGAACTGAAACCCAGACCGCTTTATCAGAGGGCTGCATGCAAGCAATTTCATGAAACGTCTTTCGTGGCAGGGCACGTTTCGAAGCAACACCATAGTTTCTACTCAAAGATGGAGAAGAAGAGCTATAGCCGGTTTCACGGAACCATGCATGTAGTTGTTGAGTTTCTTCAACCTGTGGATTTATTGTGAGAGTGCTCGTTGGTATTGTCCCTATTGTGGTGCCATTAAATTCAGACACGCGGCCTCCTTTGATTGCAAGAATTGGTGGGTTGTCAAAAGAGTAGAATTCAGAAAGATGTTGTCCAATATAGTCACAGTGGTCTCCCCATAATGTTACATCAATGCTAAAACCCGACATGTCCTTTAGTATGAGTGTTTTCATTAATGTCTCACTTCCATCTTTTCGTCGAATTGTTGATGCAGGTGACGTGGAAGTAACAACACCAATGACATCTACATTTGTATTTGGAGTTGCATTTCTTACTTCAGCAATATTATTGAAGTGAAAGATTTGGTAGGGAAACGTTGGATCATCTGTAGGACATGGATTGATAATGGAAGCAGCAGACAAGTAAATCTCCCATTTGTTCTTGAGATGGTTGTAGTTTGGATTTGCTTCTCTTACTGTGCCATTTGATACAATGTATAGTTGCCCAACCTGAATTAGATTGTAAAGGGATTCGGCCAGTTCAGCAAATGCAGAAAGGTGGATCTCTTCCTTATCACGGTTGATAAGGTCAAATCCGAAAACTTTTCCTGAGCCTCGCACATTGTTGTATGCCTTCAATGATGTCTTCGCAGATGCTCTACCTTGGATAGACCAATACTTTCGGTAAGGGTTGAGTGCCGTGAATGGAATTGTTGTAGTTGTTGCCGTAGGTGGTGGAGTAACTAAAGAGGGCAAGGTATCTTCAGCTGACAAAGAGCTAAATTGGGTTGAACCCGCCTGTGCATGTTGCAGCGTCGATGTGTCCTTCATCAACACTGCTCAGCACTTCACAACTTCAAGCTCGACGACTCAGATGGACCTTATGTAAACAAGTATGAAATGAATTAATAAAGATTGCATTTTCCTTCTTTTGTTGCAAAAAACGGCTAGGCGGGTAAAGTAAAAGAGGGTGATTTCAAATGGTGGGTCTTACGAGGAGTTTTGGAGCACTGTGCAAGCTGCTTTTTTGAGCAGAATTATTGATCCAATTTGGATGTCTCCAGAGACAACTTGTGGGCCATATGCGGATGGTAGCAAAGTCTTATGTTGATGTGCTCCATCAAATAGAGTAATGTGGAAGTGCGAGGATGTTGTTTTCAATGAGGTAACGGAACCTACATCGATTATCTGAAGTAGTGGTTGAATCTCGGTGCAACCATTCAGCAATAGAGGAATGGCATTCGGTGTCAAGGTTGTCTCCATAATAGAACAAGAGGTTTCTTTTTCTTGTGATAAGAGTACCTGCAATTCATCAATTTTACCACAATACAGAATTCTAGTCAAAGAAGATGTGACATGAATGCGGAATCTAATCTAAGAAGGCTAAATGTTGATGGGCAGTTTATATTTATTTGCAGCTTCGCCAACCCATCTAAATGCAGCGATCTGGAGAAGAGGAGTAAATCAATTCCCATTTTCTTTTTGTACAAAGTTAAAAAGAGGCAAATGGAGTATGATGTGAAAGGGGAAAGGATGTGGGCAGTTTCAATATAATTTTAGCCTTGCTAACTTATGTAATTTCATGCACTGAAATGAAGGGCTTCCGATGACCTCGCCTCCTACCTATCCTTAGGTGTGGACCATGGAAATTTGCTCTAAAAATGTGTGCTCACACCATGTTTTGTCTATTGGTGTTGTTAGTATGTCAGTTTCTTATGCACCACACATGCAGAATTCAGAGGTGAATGACATGTGTTGAAGAGAAATAGGGAGGAGCCTCAGCCCAATAAATAGATAGATCATGAGAACATGCCCCTACTACGGACTGTGTTCTCCTTGAAAACCAGCAAATGTTGATGTTGGAGACATGTTCACCACAGAGGAAAGTAGGGGTGAGGGAATAACAAATGCGCTGACAGAACAGGTGTTAAGTGAGGATGATATTGAAACTACTTAAAATCGTTTCAACTTAAGCCCCGTACTGTAAGGGGGAAAGTTGGAAGAAAAATCTCTTGGTTATCCATTTACAAATGTTGTCTGCCATTTGTGTTTGCATTGCGATACACCATATTTCTTAGGTGACCAAATTCTAGCCCTAGCTGTGCCCTGGAAAAACAGGAAAATATGCCTCTGAACAAAATAGGGAGCAGCCTGCAGGTAATGTTCAAAAAAATTTAAGCAGCTAGTACAGACCTCCCAAGCCATGGTGAGAACATATTGGTGCCTAATAAACATGGAATTACATCAACTTGATGTGAAAGTAAAAGTTCTAGCATGGCTGCAGGCATATACACTGGCAATCAAGGCACCATGGGTATTATTTTGTTGGTCCTAGTGACACCCGGAGTCCTCCAAATCAGCTCAACACATTACTTATAGCACAAGTGAAAACATATTCTCACCGATACAGAGCATTACATGCAAATTGCTTCCTCAAATAACTCTTAATTTCAAGGTAATAACTCTTAATTTCAAGGAACTTAGTTAAATTGCCACTATATGTGTTAGAATGATTTTCCTTGACTTTCGCTTTCTGCAAAGTGTTCATTGTTTTGCTTTCTTATGGAAAGTTCAACAGTTTCTACACAAAATTTATCCTCAACTGTTTTCTGACAAGTAACCTTTCATTTAAGAAGGCAGTGTCTACGCAAAATAGCTTCAAACCTAAATAGAACAGAAGGTGCAAATTTAGGAATGCAATACTGAGTCTGTCCTTTACATGCCTGCAAGGCGAATAGTACGAAGGTTTTCTTAAATATCTTAACCACAAAAAAGAGATCTAAAAAAGCTTCTACACAAAATTTTCAATGTTTAAAGTATATAGGTTATGATGGATATATGCCCATTTATTTTGTTTGTTTGGTCAACACTTTTATCTTGGTTTATGTATGCACATGATATATGTGATATACCTTATTTGCTTTTTCGATCAGTTTTTTTCCTGGTTTATGCATGCATGTCACAGAAGCAATAAATCTTTTGCATTAATTGTAGAGTGCACCTCATTTCTCTTAATGCAATTATGTTTTTTTGGAAAAACTCATAGAGAAACTTCAGGTACTTTCTCTTGCATTTTGCAGATGGTACATAATATAAATTCATCAAAATAAATTATAGTACCTGACCTGGTAGAATAAATTATAGTACCTGACCTGGTAGAGATATCAAGTGAGGCATGCAACAGAGACAGCCAAGCTGGGATCTACCCAAAAACTTTGTGCAAGAAGCTTAAAGCACTCAACCACTCAAATTAACCCATCTGACTAAATCACTCAATTATGAGAACACAATTTCAAAATTGCCTATTAAAAAATTTAATAAATCAGATTTAAAAAAACTGCAAAAACTTGCCAATATAAAAACCTGGAAATTGAAATAGATTTAAGTTGCACAAGACCAAAAAGACCAAAAAGAGGACTTCCATGACCACACAAAGAGTTGAAAAAATAATAGAACGGTTGTTGATAAAAACATAATCTACCATTTAGCTCAACCAGCTGCGGCCAATGTTGCTGGTAATTCAGTTAGCTCAAACCCCTCTGTATTTGGCACACGAGATGCCTTCCACAAATGTGGGGAAATATCTTTTGGGTTTCACACGACATATTATTTGGAAATTTTGGAAAAGAAAAGGCATAAATCTATCCTATGAAAGCCAACTAAATGAAAATTCAGAATTACGCCGCATCCAAATAAATGGAAAATCAGAACTGTAGTACACCCATATAAATGAAAATTCAGAATTAGATTGAGATTAAAGGTATTACTGCATGATCAGTTGGTAAAGGTACAAAGTTCAAATCACTCTTCCTGTTAAAGTGGGTATTGTCCTGTATTATGAAGTGGGGTTCATATCTCCTAGTGTCTTAAGCAAAAGCATACTTATCAAAAAACAAAAAAGATAAAAAGTGAGTACCTATTGTTGGGGCGACTGTGGCTGGTCAGCTCTGCGAATGAGCTTGTGCTGGTTGACAAGGTATCGGTAAAGATGTTGCCGCGACATTGTCATGATTTCTCTAGAGAGATTGTGCTTGTTGTTATGAAGCCAATCTTCGATCTCATTGTGCATGACATTCCTCCGCCTGGGCAATGTCATCAATCCTGCACGAGCTGCTTCCCACCCATCCTTCTTGATGTTACTATTGATCATTTTGGCTTCTTCTTAAGAAGCAGAAACAACCACATCTCCATCGTTATTATTATCACCACCAGCATCTCCTGGTTCTGCAAGAGGGCATGGAGCCTCAATGGCAGACGAGTCCGGGGCCTGTACATCCTTGTTCTCTTCCCTTGACATCATCATATGTTCTAGTGGGACTACAAGTTCAATCCCAACAAGTGGTGAAAATCTCTGTGACAATCTCGATCACCTAGATATCAAAAGGCCTGTGAGTGTTGTTTTCTTAAAGACTAGATTTCAAGGCTGGCCATACCCAAATACCCATATTAATTTCAAAGCAATTAGAAGCTTATTCTCGAATGCCCACATGGATTTCAGATGAAATTGAAACAAAGAAGGTAATATTAAAAGCACCCGAATCAATTTTCAGACGATGCCTTTGCGAGTTATCCACATGATAAGCCCATGTGCAGTTTGAGGGCCATGGGAGAAGTAAAGTTCCGACCTTCTATGTGCAAAGTGAACCGTAGGGGCAGGGTTCGTAATCACATTGAAAGCACTGGCGTATATAAATGGTAATTAAAGCATCCGACACTCCTAGGTAACTCTTAGGTGAATTTGACAGATTTTAACACTTTATCCACCCCACGAATTACAGTTTTATCGACCGCATAATTTTTTCAGTTCACATATTCACACTTATTGATTAAACAGTCCTTTTTAAAGTCTCCGTAATGTTTGGAAATAGAACCATGAAAGCAACAGCATAGGTTGAGAGAAAAATAGAAATAACCTAATTGTAAAAATAGGAGAACTTTCCATCTAATGCTTTGAGGAATCAGATTAAATCAATACATTATATAGTTTATTCTGGGTTTATTTCAGAATAGGTAAAGAAGCATCCGAGACAATAAAGCTTATGTAATCACCAAATTGGTCCAAAAACCATGGACAGGAACAATAGAAAGAAACACAGGCACGGCATTTGCGCTTAAGAGCACTAACCTGCAAGGCAAACAGAAGAATTCTGAGAAACTGGGAACTTGGGCGAACAATTTCTGAACCTGGAAACAGCTCTGTCCCTGCCAGTGAAAAACACAGAAGAGAACACTAAGAAAACACTCGAATAACAGAATTCTGAGAACAAGGCCATGGCTCTTCTGCAAACCAACATGTCAATGTACATCTCTTGGTAGATAAAGATTGAAACTTCTAATAAATGAGACAGATGTATAAACTTTTTTTGGTTTTAGTCTACAACGGAACATCCTGATTTACAGCGCTCTGGAAGTTAGGAGTCATAAAACATGAACATGTCACTGTAAATGAAGCTTTGAATTTTTTTGAAATAAAACGAAAGTTTTGGGGAAAAAATAAAATACTAAAAAGGAAAAAAATAAGATAACTACCTTCTATACTAAGAGAAGACATATGGATTCCACAGCTCATGTGTAGCAGCGCAGTAAATCAACATGTAAAAGGTCGTGTTTACCCAGAAACAAAAAAATTGAGCATAAAATAAATATATGTAGAGGGCATATCTTATGTTCATTCAAGTTTGGGAGCATCAATGGCTCTTACCCTTTTATCAACTATTCACTAAGCCTATTTCCTCTTCCATTTGCAGCAAACCATTAACTTACTGGTTACAAGTTCTTATTATTTTTTTTCCTCTGGAAGAGATTCTGACGCTTCCTTCCATAATTTGCCTCACAGAGTTTACGAAATTTTTTGGCCTTGCTTCAGCTATTTCATAGGTAAAATTATTACCTTTTCTTTATTATGCATTGCTAAAAATGGATCTTACCCTTTTATCTACTATTGACTAACCCTATTTCCTCTGACATTTGCAAGTTCGCTGCAAATGAATTTTTCAACTCTCTTTTGTGAGTTTTCCAAGTTCTCTTGCTAACCCATCCCCTTTTGTGACAGGTCCTATTGGCCATCAAACCATTAATTGGGGATTTCAACCAATTCAGCCACGTTATACAACACTTTCTTTTGTCTGTAATGGGAGTATGAGGGTTAGAGACTAAACCATTTTGGCTTATTTATTTTTCACGAAATTCCTAATCTCAGAGTTCAGCATTTAAACAGTGACTTCTATATAAGTATCAACATTCTTTGATCACGGCGCTACAAACTTATAGGCAATTTATTTAATATTTTGTCACCCAACCATTAAACAATGAATATAACAGCTGGGGTCAAAACCCTCTTCAACTGAATGGATTTAAAAGTTCTCATTCGGTTCCTGGATTCAAGAATTATATCAATATCGTTTTCATTATTTATTCTGCACTTATATGGTTGGAAATGTACGCAACAACCACCAAGTCATTTACTTTCAGTTCTCTATAGGGTTTTCACATATTTCTGCATCTGTAAATATTAACACCTGCTTATGCTAGTTTTTTGATTCAGTAGTTTTCTTTGTATAATGCAATTAGTAGACACCGACCATACACATATTTTATTGTCTGATCATTAACATTACAAATAGAAATTTTGTTTTAATGTTGTTACTCTCGTAAAGAACTATCCTGGCTTCCCTTTGATTTATAATTGGAAACCATTCTTAATTAAATTAGTGCAATTTGGTACAGGCTATTAATTCCTGCATACAAATTTCTTCTGTTTCCAGGTATTCTTGTTCTTAGAATAATGGATCTTTCCTTGCCACGTGAACTAATATTCACGTGGAGGTTATGGAATCTTCATTAAGGATAGATATTATTTCTGGTTTCATGATTTGTATTATGCAATTACAGAGTGTTAACACTGTTAATGTGTAGTGTATACGCAATCATGTACATTGGCATTTCAAAACGGCTTCGCAAGTAAACCCCCAAAATTACCAAGGGTTTAGGGTATAAATCAAACAAAGAAGAGCACAAAAAATTTGTGAAATCTGCCAAGAATCCTGTCCAACCCAGCAAAGAAGCAACGATGCCCATATGGACTTCTAAAAAATACCAAAGACCCAATTGCATAAACCACTCCCAAGAAACCAAAAATCAGCTCCGTTGCCCTAAAATCCGGAATATAAAATGTCCCCAACCCCCAAAAAAACCCGTTAAAAACCTATTTCAGATTCAGAGATTATGAAGCTAGACATTAAAAGGCAAAAACTACATACCTTGGATACCGGATATCGATGCAGTGAGACGTCTCAGGAGTTCAAATTTGCTGTGGCAGGCTTCAGGTCGAGGAGGAGCACAAAGATGCGGAGAAAATATGAAGTTTAATATCGCAGGGGATCATTTGTTGCTAGTTTGAACCAAACAAAGACGATCGGATTGGAACCGAATAGGGAAATACGAATAGGGATTTAATGGTAGCGGGGTGATGTCGCTTCTCTCCACGCCTCATCAATAAAGAAATGCTTTAAGGCGCCTCAAGGTGGCGTATGGAAGATGATAGTGCGAACGTGACAAGTGGTAACCGGGTGTTTTCTGTTCCGCCAGGCGCGGGCGCATCCTTCAACTATGCCAAGGCTCAGTCAGTGAGGCGGCGGCATCCATGAATACCTCCGCCCCTTCTTTGCAGAGAGGCCGATATGCAGGCCGATATTCAGGTAATGAGGTAGTCGTTTCCTGAACAAAGACGAAGAGCGCCAGGTGTCTGAGGTAGTCGTTTCCTGAACAAAGACGAAGTTCGCCAGGTGTTAGCGTCTAGTCGTTTCCTGAACAGAGACGAAGTTCGC
Organism: Pinus tabuliformis; assembly: GCA_031772625.1. Lineage (NCBI taxonomy): Eukaryota > Viridiplantae > Streptophyta > Pinopsida > Pinales > Pinaceae > Pinus > Pinus tabuliformis. The sequence goes on from CM062818.1 coordinate 1,127,776,955, forward strand.
CAGGTGTCAGCGTCAGAAGGAGTAGGACGACGAAAGGTCCCTTTCAAAGAAAGGCCTATCGCCCTAAATATGATTATTTTAATGATGGTTAATAAAACAAAACTTTTCAATTTAATATTTCTTTCTTATAATTGTATCATCGATTTGAATTTTCAATTTGATATTTCGTTCCTATCATTGTATTATCTATTTGAATTTGTACTTTTAGAAACCAGTTCTATGCGGTTATAAGCTTCGTCTTTTAATGCTGACATAGAACATAAGCTATCATTATTTCAGAATGGTTATACAACTAAATAATTTACCAATTAATTCATTACTAAAAAAATCTTCACTCATTAATTTATTCATGTTTGAGAATCTATCAATCTTTTAATTCGATGCAAGTCCATTATACTAGAAAGTACAACTATACTCCATCATAAGTTGGATTATAGTGTAGTATTCCATAAACGGAAATACTCCATCGTGAGCCTAACTATTAGAGTTACAAATTTTGGAAAAGATCCATGAAAAGAATTTCAATTCAATTAAACCACCTTCATTGAATTTCAACCTCATTCAAAGCTTGGAATCACACATTTGAGATCGTCTTTTTTAATGGATAATAAATATAAAATTAATTTTAAAAATAAATAATGTGAGGATTTTTTTTTGTACCATTCTATTTTTTTTAATTCCAAAATAAATTAGAGATGACTTTTGTACTTTTTAATGGTTTTTATAGTTATAGTTTTAGTACGCATTACATTAAAAATTTATTTTTAATATTTTTATTTTTCTAGAAGGGATGGGCGGCAGTTAGGTTTTTGTATTTCATTGATCAATACTGAAATCTAGTGATTCAAAGAAGAAATTTATTTTTATAGAAGGAATGGTAGCTCAAGTCTCCGTTTCGTATATTGCCACACTGAAATCTGGATCTATTCAATCAGTGGTTAAGAAGCTTATACCCTTAATGTTCATTTAAAAGAGGATGCTTTTAGCTGTGAAAAAATCTTTTCAGATCACGGTTGGGTCTGTATATTTAATGGGTTTTGGCCACGATTGAAGGATCTCCACAAATGGATCTTTGACATGTGGAAACCTCTTTTGATTGATGATCTGAATATTTACCCCTTGGCTCGAGTTTTTTCGTTGTGGTTTTTGATAATATTGAGAATAAGCAGAATATTTATGAATTTGGACCCTAATTTTGGGGCAATGCTAGCCTTTTCATACAACCCTGATCTCTCACCTTTGATTTGGGTTACGACATCAATCTCCACGACTCCTGTTTGAGTAAGGCTCTTGAACCTTCCCATGCATCTTTAAATCCTCCCAACATTATCATCCATTAGTAATGCATTGGGGAAGTTTAATTGTCGCAACCAAGAATCTGAAATTTTTTACTTGTGCTTGAATATTTGTTGATATGGATTTCAACAAGGGTTTTCCTATTGAGATTAACCTAACGGCTCTAGAATATGTGTGGGTACAAAAGATCGACTATGAAAATGTTTCATTTTGATGTTGAGCATGTTATGAAACAAGGCATGTAATAAAAAATGTCGTAGTTTAACTAGCAGGAGGAATTGCCTGGAAAGTTATGGAAATTCCAGTCATATTTAGAGAAATTTGGCAAGGATTTTTATAAATCCAAGTTATAGTTGTTAAACTCCAAAATTTTACGTGTCCTAGACGTTTTTGATGGTGTTGAATCCATTTCCACCATCAAAAACACGATTCAAACACTGTCTCTACAAAAAAAATTGAAATATTTTTACTCGGATTCCAACCACTTTTGGCTGTCCGAGAAACTCCTCCGCCTCGTTAGACGACTCCATAAAAAATTGTCCAAAGCATTTGCAGAATAACAGAGTCCAAAAAAATAACCAAAGGCCCAAATGGTGGGAAGGAGCTCAAATTGAACATTATATGGTATATAAAGAAGAAGAGACTCAAGGTAAGAAAGAAGAAAAGGAAAAATAGGAACAGGTTATGGTCAAAGATGATTCATCAAAGGAAACAAAAACTAGTTAGGAAGAAGTATATGAGGACCTTCCAGATTCAGCAATAGTGGAAGTGTAGCATACTCTAGTGAAAGTTGGACTCCCCTCTGAATCTTCAAGGGAAAAAGTTGGAAAAACAACTTCTTAGGCAAATCCAACAAATAAGGAAGAAATGAAGACAACAATGCTCACTCATTGAAGGGTGATCCATCGGACACATGAGAAAATGTGGTTTGGATTCAAGTGGAAAAGAAGGGAAAAAAGAAGGGCGGAAATATTTTGCCAAGGAAAACGAGAAGCCAGTTAAAAATAAATAAATAAAAAATAGTGAAAAATAGAATGTAAATGTATTTGGATCTTAGGAGTATTTTAGAAAAATATTAGATGGAACGGGACTGAAGTTTTTGTATCATGGGGTAATCACTTGAGGGATTGGATTGAGCCTTCATTTTTAATCTCAAAACAACAAGGAATATTGGTAATTTTGAAGAAATCTAACGGTTCTCAGTTGTATTCTAGCTTTATTTTTTAATAAAAACTCTCATTTGTTTCTTTGAAGAAAAACTATAGTTTTATTGTGTCAAGAAGCACTCTCGATTGCAGAATGGAAGAGATGTTGTAATGTAAACATTATGACTTGGTCAAATAAAAATAAAATAATAAAATAAAATTAATAATTTACCGTTAGCAGTTTTTGGGCTCCAAGTTTTGACAACCCATGATTTTTCTCATGGTATATGTCCATGGTATTTGTTATGATGAAGCATGATATTTAAAGTCTTGAGGAAACCCATTATGGAATGCAAGATTACTAGTGTAGATCCATCTTAACTCTAGAGTTGATCCCTCTCAGTGATTGGTAGATCTAGATTTAAGATGGATCTAAGTTGGCATTCTATAAAAATAGAAGTTAGCATTATTTAAGTGGTATTTACTATTTGTATAATTTACCATGTATTGTAAAATTTTATTATGAACTCTTTGTTAATATGTTTAAATTATATTTTAACGATATTTATTATTATTTTTGTTTAATATAATTTTTTTGTTAGTATTTTAATGATGTTTATTTTTATTTAATTAAATCAAATTTATTTTTTGCTAAGTTGTGTCTCATGAGAAGACTGTATGCTTAACCTTTGGCTTGAGAAACCACGATCCAGGGGCATCTAAGCCACCAAAATCACATGACCTAGGCTACACCGGCCCTTAACATCACTAAATTTTTTCCCTCAAAGTTTCAAACCAGTGACCTTCACATCACAGAGTGCCTTAACAATACACCCCATAACCGTCTATTCTACTCCACATGGGCTATTTAAATAAATCATTTATTATAAAAAAATTAGTGATTATATATATATATATGCACACACACATTATAGAACAATTTTTTAGAAGATTTACAAGTTAATTATGGATCTAATGTCTAAGTGTAACTTGAGAGGTGTAAATGAGCTAAATACCACAATAAAATTTTTGATAGGCATTTTAGGGACTCTGCGATATGAGGGTCACGAGCTAGTTTTTCCATGGGTCATATGGGGTGAGATTACCTTGGTATATATTTTCCCCAATCGCATAGCTTAAGCTTTCTCTTTGCTCCGATGAATGGTTCCCACTGCCCCTTTTCTTCAATTGTCATTTTATGAGCCTTTTACGGCCTCCCCTTGTCCATGTGATCCACAAAATGTACCTTTATGACTATGGATATGGAGGAGGATCATCTCAATTTTTATAACAACCCACATCACTCTCTGGATTTTCGATCCCAGATGATGTGTTACGCTCTAATGTGTTTTCCTTGATCTTGATGTTAGCCCTTGACATCTCTCTGAAGCATCCCTTGTAGTCTTTGAAGCAGCAGCGGTAAGGAGTGTATTATGTTCCTTTAGTTTCAAAGGTGAAGAAGGTGGGGGTCATTACAATGCATTTAATAAACCTAAGAGTGGATCTAGTACCTCCTTCTCCATCCTCCCTGGATGGATTACATTATTCCTTCCCTAATACATCTTCACCCCTAGCTGAAACCCATGAACTATCTCAAAAGAACTCAACCGCATTTTAGGCTAAAAACTCTAAAATTATCAAGGCCGAGTCTTCATTGATCTCAATGGTTGTCAAGTGTGATGTCATTCTAGAGGTCATCCCTCAAATCCTTGGTGAAACCCTAGTGGGTAGATTCTATAGAAACTATTTTACATAAAAGACACTTGTGGAATGAACTAAATCCAATTGGAAGTTGATTATGAGTTATTCTTTGTCATGTCACCTTTTGGTTCAAGGCTATATTGCTTTCATTTTTATGGTAGAGAGAAACTATGAAAATATGTTGGCATTGCTTTAGAATAGGGATCCTTCAGGGATTAATCCAATGCCCTCGACCATATATTTTAATCCATCAAGAAAGTGGATTTTTGTTCAAAAATTATAGTATATCCTCCTTGAGCTTCCCCTTGTCTTTTGGTTAGAAGAAACTATCATGGTCACGAGGGGTAAAATCAATTTGTTTCTCTAATTGGAATCAAAATGGGTAGAAAAAGTGGATCGAAGTTGGTTATGGATATAGGTGGAAGTGGATGTGAGTGATGGACTCATAGGAAAATTTAAGCTAAATTTTGAGTATATCTCATGGACTCAAAAAAATCATTGTTAACACCTTCCCTTCCAGTGTTTCATTTGTCACGAAACATGCCATTTGTAGGCCAATGCATAAAAATTGGTCCATCAACAAAAGGTTTTTAAAAAAATCTAAAGAAAAAAGGCCAAGTAGGGAAGAAAGGGATTTGATTCTCTAGATTCTCGACTAAGAACCTCTATGGCAGTTCTTTCTAAGTCAATTCCATCATCTCAAAAGGAAGACATTATTAGGACAATTTTCGACTTTGCATCCTCCCCTAGTAATACCCCTCATATTGATTTTCCTTGTCACCCAACTGTTAATTATGTTCGTGGTTTTATTTCTCCTTCTATCATTGGCTCCCTTAATTCTCCTCCTTTGGAAAGGGCAAGTGTCCCCCTCTCATCATTTGTTCCAAGGATTTACCCTCTTCCCCTCTCGAATATTGGTTCCTCACTTTTCAATCCTCCTTATCCTCCTGGTGTTCCTACCTCCATAGATGGCTCCACTTTGGTAGAAGAAACTTTTCCCAAGTTAAATGGCTTGGATAAGTCCTCCCCCCCAACCCAGCCTAAAACCCTTATATTTTTAGGCCATGCTCCAGGCCCAATGAGAGCCTCCTATTTGAAGGGGGTTTAACTTTACACCCAGTTTTATCCAATCCAATAGGGTGTAAATCCCACCTCCTAAAATATCAACAAAAGGTAGTTTTAGGCATCAGTAAAGGAAAGAATCAATGATTTTCATGGGCCTTACAACAAGTGATCCGGATCCTTTTAATTCAAACATGCATATCGAATTTCATATAAAAGAGCATGTAACCATGAAAGCATATCACATGAAAAAAATGCAACCATGATAAGTAAAGACACAACAGATTGGTAACGGAGTTCACCCAGCGTGGGCTATGTCTTTGGGCTCTGCTTAAAGTGGGGAGGCCTCTTTCATTAAATGGAAAAGAAAATAAATTACAATCAATTACATAAATGACCCTTATACCTCCATTTTCCCGAATTGCTTGAAAATGCAAATCTCAGTTACAGAAACAAACATCACTATTGAATTTGTGGCACGAAATCGTGTCAAACAACTATAAACTCGACCCCTTTCTAACACCGCCAAATCTAGACCCTCGAGAATCTCAAAAATTTCCCAAAGATTCCTTCTTGTTGGTTGATTAGAGCTATGCTGCCCATATCTGAACATTGATCACACCATCAAACTCTTGGCAAAATTATGGTTCGTTTGAGTATAAACTTGGTATGATTTTGTCACGGTGAATTTTTGCCTTCTAGGGAATCTTTTAGATTTTTCATTGATTATGCATTGAATATTATGTGGAATATTCCCTTGAAATATACTCGTCTCAAAAAACCCGCTCGTACCTAGTTTTGTTGTGTGGCTCTGCCTTTGTTCATCCTCTGTCCCACTCCCTCTCCCGTCAAAAAAATGGTTGAGGATTATATCTAGGTTCACGAGCGGACAGACTAAGGTGAGGTCGCTTGGGCCGTTAGAAAGTGGGCTTGTTTGATTATGGGTTTGTCGAGGGTCGAATCCCGCAACTCTTTATATTAGCGTGTTTTTATGGCAGTTGTTTTAGTCTTTGTGTTGTGGTGGAATGTGGGGCCACCTGTGGGCGGGTCGGTCAACCAGTCAGGTGGGCTCGAATCCCGCTGGCCCCATTTTATATGCATATGGTGGATGATTGGTTAAGCGGGTCCAATGTTGGGTGGCCCTCCCACCATATATAATACATATATGTCATTTGGTTGGCGGGGTTGGTGGCTCGCCAACCAATTTTTATAATTTTTTATTTTAAAAAAAACTATTCAAAATTTGTTTAGAAGATTTTTAGGGTTATTTGGAAAATTAAAGAGGCAAAAAATTTACCTGTTCCGGCGGTCGAAATCCATGCGTCGATAAATGCCAAATTGTTTCCTCATTAGTGGCTTCTACTGAGCCTAATTTGACCAACCATAACTTTTACATATGAAATTGGATTGAGGTTTCGTTCACATCATTAGAAAGCTCACATCGAGATATTTGATCTGACCCTAGTTCCACTTCAATCCAGTGACTTTGATTTTTGAGCTTTGCAAAGCCACTTCTGAATCTTGAGCATTTCTAGAGCCACCTAGAACATTACTCCCCATTGAGGAGCTTTTGGTCCTCCAAAAGGATGAACACATTCTGCATTCTACATGTGTCCTTGTCAAACCACACTTTCAACATCTGCATTCCATGCAAATCTATGGTACATTCTTTGCAATCAAATACAAAACCAAACATGACTCAAACAACCCCATACTTGCCAAGAGTTTATAACACACACTCTTTGGTCAATTTTACATCATAATAGAAACCAATACCCCGACTATCAACAAAAAGGCCAAAACATCATTGTTTCTTTAATAAGTGATGGAAAACACATCATCACTTTTACAATTATATCGCAACACATGATTTACAAAATGTGGCCATGACAAGCTACTATATCTAGTAAAACCATCTCTTACTCAACAAAGTGAATGGGTCATCTCATTGTGGCGGATTCACTTGTTTAACATCTTCACCAATCGGTTCCTTCATAGGTGCTTTCTGGGCATGGAGTATATGACCTGTGGCTCTCTGGTGTCAAACCTCGTTGTAGTGAATACAATGATTCTTTCTCCTCCAAACTTTCTGGATCGTCTTAGAACACTTACTCCTGGTGCACTCTCCTAAGTGCCCATGGAATCTTCACTATCGCTGGAATGTGAAGAGGTGCTCGCATCATATGTCATTGGTTCGTCACTAGCTACCTTAGAGCATTCCCCAACCTCCTTTCTAACATATCCAAGTCCTGCATATCGAGGCAATTCCTCCACTTTGATGGGATTCACAATGCCTTGGCCATTAATGTCGAGCCCTTTCCTTGATACCCAATTTTCTTTAAAAAAATTCATCCAATTGTTGTAGTATGTTTCTCAAAAGCAGTGAAATCATCATCATAAAAAGAGCATGATATTGAAGAATCACTTCTTACCTCAGGCTTGTTATGCTACAACTTTTCCAAGGCCTCGTCCCTGGCTTGTAACTGATGATGCACCCTTTGTTTCTCCTTCTCTACTTCTTGTAGGAGTCTCCTTAGTTCAGCATTCTTCGCCTAAATGATTTGGTTGATTTCTTTGAGTTCTTGGAGCCATGCAGCATTTGGTCCACTCTTCATTTTTGGCACAACATCTGCTGAAATATTTGTCTCATCACCCAAATCGGAACCCAAGTCAATAGGTCCATCTTCTTCAATCCCGAGAGTTGTGATCTTCATTTCATTACCTAAGTTCGATCCAAGGTCAACTGGTCCAACACCTGCAAATCTCGCAGTTGTGATCTTCTCATCATCCTTTGATTCGGATTCTTGATCTTGTTGCATAGTTGCAACTGTCTTCTGCTTCCATTTTCTGTCATTCCTTTTTGGCCTCAATTATGGATGTAATTTCCAGCAATGTTCCTCATCATGTCTTTCTTTCTCACAATGAGTGCAAGAGGGATTTGCTTCCTTTCTCTTAGCTATTGTTTTCCTCTTTGGGCAATCTTCTTGCTCATGCTTCCCCCTACACACTAGCTTCATCAAGAATTTTATGTTCAAATAATAGCAATGAATGACGTAGATAACTATGCAAAGAGCCAATATATTTCATCAACGTCTCAGACGTGTCTAGTGGAACATTCAATGTTAATGCTTGTTTCCTAAATTCCTCTGTAAAATTTTGAACACTCTGACCTTTACTTTGTTTCAAATGTTGTCATTCCATCATGGCCTTCTGTTTGTAACCCAGTTGGTGAAATTGTCCTCTTAAATCATAAACGAACTCAGACCAAGATTACAGAAGTTTACGGCTACTCTTACCACCTTTTTGTAGTTTGCCTTCCCACTAGATGAGAGCAGAGCCACTCAATCGAAGGAATGCTAGTTGGATCTTGGCTTCATCCTATTTGATTTGTTTTATGCGACAATACACTTCAACCTATTTGATCCAGTTATCTAGCTTGTCTGCATTAGATTCCCCACTAAACACGGGAAAATTAAACTTGACATCCAACTTAAAAAATGCCTTTTTAGATGCATTCCTATGATGCCTATTAGAATGACAAGAAGAGGAAAAAGAAGAACTTTCACTGGAGGATGGAGAGGAAGGGGGTTCTTCTCCTCCACCTTCATGATTTATCGAGGCATGATCATCTAGTTCTTTCTTTTCTTGCTTCATTATCTTAACCGAGCATCTTCATCTTCCATTTTCCCTCTTCGTGTTGCACGCCTCGCTTCTAGATCAAAATACTTAAGTTTTCCTTCACCTCTTTGGAGGTTTCTCCTGGCTATCATACACTTGCAATCCACATCAACAGAAGACCCACTCTGATACCAAACTGGATCTGGTTCATTTTACTTCAAAGATGCATAAAGAACTGCATATAAAAGAGCATGTAACCATGAAATCATATCACATGAAAAAAATGAAACCATGAGAAGTAAAGAAACAAGATATTTGTAATGAAGTTCACCTAGTGTCGGCTATGTCTCTGGGCTCTTCTCAAAGTGCAGAGGCCTCTTTCATTAAATGGCAGAAAAAATAAATTACAATTAATTACATAACTGGCCCTTATACCTCGATTTTCCCTAATGGTCTGAAAATGCAAAGCTTAGCTGCAAAAATGGACATCACCGTTGAATTCATGGTGCGAAATCGTGTCAAATGACTATTGTAACACCCTCCTCCCACATCTACCCAAGCAACCAGGCAGTAGGGGTCAACATGCGATGAGAGGCCATTATGATATGATTCAACCTCCTAAGTAATGTTAAGGAAGTGGAACCGATGGAAACACACCATACAAACATTCAACATCAACATTAGGACCCTCAGGAACCAATCCAACCTTTCTGCCAAATAGCCCCTAGAAACCACTGAGATTTTGGACCACTTGATATGGGCATGCTAGCGCCCAGGGACCTTTGGACGCTCTTAGGGGCCTGCAAGCCAGTGTCTAGGGCTATTTTGCAAAGTGTTGTGCCAGCATCCTCGGAATTTGAGCCACTTTTTCAAGCCCAGAGCCCAAGTCACTGCCCAGAATTGAATCATATCTTCATAACAGTAAAATAACAAGGAAATGACAGTGTAAATGAAATCATTAGAATGAGACCTTGACTGGACCCCTACTAGCCATGATAGGCATTTTGTCAAACATATCACGAATATGTAATCTATAGATGTAAATAATAGATCTAAGCATTGGGATCAAATACTTAGTTAAGAATTGCTAAGTAGCATTGATTCCTCAACACATCAACTTCCATTTCATCCATTAGGTCATAGATACATTGTCCATTCATTTACAAGTAAAAACATAATGGAAACCATACATAGCTATTGTCATAAACCACATACATAATTAGCATAATAGCAACAGAAATACCAATGAAATCATAGTTATATAAACCACATATAATCCAGTATAATGTTCATAGAAATATAAGGAGAAATAACCTCATATTGATGAAGAAAAACCCAAACCCGGGATGGGACTTCCACATTCCACCTGACTGTAGAATGGATGAGACAAATATCTCTCTTCTTGCAAGGTATATCATGTCAGCTGAACCAAATCACAATAAACCAACGTACCTTAGTATAGCTCAGGGAGGATACCTTATCTGCAAGATCAACAAATCAACGTGATACATGTATAACATAATCATGACAGCATATAGAAACATAGCACATAAGCATGTGACCATGAAACCATCATTCTATATAGGGTCCAATCATCAATGCATGACCTTAACAACAACACACATCACGACCTCATGCATGACAACAACCACTACATCATTGTACACTTGACCACATGCAAACATTAACATGCATAAGCAATGCGTAACCGACAACACACATGCATAAACGCATGTAGTCAAACATAAAATAACAATACTTGTAACCAACCTACCAGAATGATACATGCAACCAAGCATATAAGAATGTAACCAAACATGCAAGAATGTAACCAAGCGTACAATAATGATAAATGTAAGCAACATGTAACCAATCATATACTCATGACGATGCACTCCACAATAACAACATGGTGACATCACTACAACCACGATTAACATCATGCAAATGCAACAAGCACATTGAATGTAAGTGTAAGAGACGCACATGCAACTGACATGCATGCATGACCAACACATAGCCCATCCATTCCAAGGGGTGAACCATGCTCTAATACCACTTTGTAACACCCTCCTTCCACATCTACCCAAGCAACCGACAAGCCAGGGTGAACATGCGATGAGAGGCCACTATGATATGATTCGACCTCCCAAGTCATGTTAAGCAGAATTGAAGAAAACACACCATATAGACATTCAAAATGGGCATTAGGACCCTCAGGAACCAATCCAACCTTTCTACCAACCAGCGCCTGGGTCCCACTGAGCTTTTGGACCACTTGACCTCTAGATGCTCTCATGCTATGGGCATGCCAACATCGAGGGACCTTTGGACACTCTCACAGGATTGCAAGCCAGTGTCTAGGGACTATTTTTCACAGTGTTATGCCAGCATCCCCGGGATATGAACCACTTTTTCAGGCCTAGAGCCCAGGTCACTGCCCAAAATTGAATCATGTCTTCAGAACAGTAAAATAACAAGGATATGACAATGTAAATGAAATCATTAAAATGAGACCTTGACTGGTCCCCTACTAGCCATGATATTGAATTCATCAAACATATCACAAATATATAATCTACATGTGTAAATAACATATCTAAGCATAGGGGTCTCATACTTAGCTGAGAATCGCTAAATAGCATTGATGCCTCAACACATCAACTTCCATTTCATCCATTAGGTCATAGACACATTGTCCATTCATTTACAAGTAAAAACATGATGACATCCATACATAGCTACTGTCATAAACCACATACATAACCAACATAATAGCAACAGAAATACCAATGAAATCACAGCCATATAAACCACATACAATCCTGTATAATACCCATAGAAATAGAAGAAGAAATAACCTCATATTGATGAAGCAAAATCCAAACCTGGGATGGGACTTCCATGTTCCACCCAACCGTAAAATGGTTGAGCCAAATCTATCTTCAACCATTCACCCTCGTGCCATATTCCAAGCATGAATGTGGGATCTCATAGAACACATTAATCCAAACCATCTAGGGCTTCCAAAGGCCATACACCTCAACCCATCAAACAGTGATTCCACCTCACAGTCGGACATCACAAAAACATCATCAAATCAGCCTTTATTCAAGCCTTCCAGGGCTCCAAAGCATTTGTCCAACCAAGGCTCTAAGACTAGTAACACAACCCACAACTTTTACCGGGCTCCAGTTCATTTGTCCAACCAAGACTCTAGGACTAGTAACTCAACCCACCAAGGGCTCCAGAGCATTTTTCTAACCAAGGCTATGGGACTAGTAACTCAACCCAAGATGTTACAAGGCTCCAGAGCGTTTATCCAACCAAGGCTACGGGACTAGTAACTCAACCCAAGATGTTACAAGGCTCCATGGCGTTTGTCCGACCAAGGCTATGGGACTAATAACTCAACTCAAGCTAAGGAAACATGAGAAATAACCAAAAAAAAACAATAAAATAAACCCACAACCTCCATGGCTATCCCATAAATGGAAAGGTTAGGCAGTCCACTGTCAATCCCAACCATCCTCAATGCCAATGATAGATCACAACCAACAAACCACATGCATGCCAAAAATAGTGAGGAAAACATACATGCAACTCAGTACCTACAAGAAAATCCCATTGTACCTGTTGATCCTGATGTCCTCTTGTGCTTCTTACTCTTCCTTTGCCTTCTTGCTCCAAAATCCAAGTACGCCACACCCTCCACGAGTGCTCCAAGAAAACTCTAATTCTCCAAGAATATGAGAGAGAGAGGGGGAGAGAGAATAATGAGAGAGCTCCAAAACTGAACTAACAAAAGGTTACCAACTGATCCTCATAAGCCCTTTTATGAATAAGGCCTCTATTTTCTCCATTTTCCATTATTTTCCTTCATTTTCCTCCTCACATGCAACCTATGACCTTTCACCTCCCTTTTCTCCTAATTTCCATTATTTTCATAAATAAATGTGCTAAAAATACCATTTTTTCTTTTCAAATCCTTAGTCATTGCCTTTGCTAATTTCCTTAGCCATTAATAACCAAATGAACACCAACACTAAGATGTCTTTCCCAACATTCAACTTGGAATAAGTGTCCCATAAACTATGGTTATTATTTTGCCTTTTTTAAATTTTATTACATGGGATTTTCACCAAGGTTGTTACAACTATAAACTTAACGCATTTCTGACAATGCCAAAATCTGGACCCTCGAGAATATCAAAAATTCCCCAAAGATTCATTATCGCTGGTTGACTGGAGTTCTGCTGCTTAGATCTGAAAATTGATCACACCATCAAACTCCTAGAAAAATTCGAGTCCATTTGAGAATAAAATTGGTATGATTATGTCACTGTGAATTTTTTCCCTCCAAGGAATCTTTTAGATTTCTCACTGATTTTGCATGGAATATTCTAGGGAATATTCCATTGAAATATACTCATCTCAAAATATGCACCCACACCTAGTTCTATCATGTGACTTCGCCTATGTTCGTCCTTCGTCCCGCTCCATCTCCCTCCGAGCAAATGGTTGAGACTTATATCTAAGTTCTTTAGTGGACAAACCAAAGTGAGGCCGCTTGGGCATGCTGACCCTGCCGTGTACACCTACCTACAAGTCAGTGAGAAAAGCCTTCAACCCCATAAGGTGTGGTTGGTGGCAGGGAACTCAAAGAAGGGGTTGTCAAACTAATCCCGACTCTCTCCATTTGAGCTATCTCCTAGGTTAACTAAGGGGGGTGGTCCCTAATGAAAAGTTAAGTTTAAAAGGATGCAAGTTTCTAGAAGAATTATTAGAGTTAAATATATTATCTCTTTAAGATTTATAAGCAAAAGCCGATATGAGAAATAACCATCATAAGATAAGCATGAAATACATAAACAGCTAGTGCCTTCCAAGTATTGCTCTTTAAGAAATGAATTGTACTTGCTTAAAATCAAGTGAAATGCTTTCAAATGGAAAGCCAAAATGATCGTGAAAAGTGAAAGAATAAATTGCTAGCACAAGATATTATAAATGATTTCAAGATGAGTAAGTCTACAAATTAAAGCATGGAAACTATCTTGCTCAAAAAGATACAAAAAGAACTCAAATGTTAAACCAAGATGACAACATGCAATTAAGTTTGCAACCCAAAATAATAGTACTAGAAAGTGAAATCAACCATTCATGACAATATGCAATTAAACTAAAATATGAGTCAATTTCCAAGTACAAACAAATTAAACTTGTTGCAAAAAAGAGATTATAATGCTTGCATCCAAAGTGCCTCTTGAAATAAGATTTGCATGTGAGACTTTGAACCAAAGCAAATGTGATGGAATGTTCTTGGTTCATTTTATTTGATTAGTGCTAAGGCAAAGTTACAATTGAACTCTAGTCCTCAGGCCTCATCCTCACCCAAATATTTGGATCTTACAATGAGGAGTCAATAGAGGTAGAGGGTCCCTAGAATTCTATTCAGCCAACTTAAGTTGGAGGTTAGTTTTAGTGAGGCTTGGGGCCTTCCTATATTAAAATGCCTAGATGGAGTGAAAATTGTGTTAATTCTCCAAATTAAACTAATGCTTCATGAAAATGCTTCAAAGAGAAATAGTTTGAAAAACTTGAGAGCGTATGCATGTGGGAATTTAAATACAATATTAGTAAAATTTGCATGTGGAGTGAAATGTGTTGATTTTAAGCATGCAAAATATGAAATTAAAAGCTAGAAAACTAAGAAAAACTAAAAGTAATATAAGGCCACCCACAAGAATCCCTCCTCTAAATGAGGAAGGGGGATGCCATGGGAAAAATCCCAAGCTCCCTCCAACAATTATTTTTATCTTCTATTAGCGCTTAAATCTGGTAAAAATGCCTCTAAGAGGGAAGCCCACAATATGAGAAACATTTTTACAAAGATGGGACTCTAACAAAGCTATACTCTCTCCCCAAAAAATATAACAACAACAAACTTGAAGATGGAAAAAAAACTCTCTAAAAGAGATTCACAAGCCTCAAAATTCCCACGGCCTTGATGAGTTTGCAACTCTCTCCCAAGTGATTATGGCCTCCCTAGAAATCAATCTTTGGATAGCGTGAGGGGTCCCTACATACACACAAGTGAGTAGTTTTCCAAAGCTTCTCCTCAAGCTCCATGTTGCCTAATTCTCAAGCCTATGGGCTGTAAAACACCAAAAAAAAAACAATTGTCAGTGTGAAAACACGAAACTAAACTTAGAATTGAATATACAAAGTACTAGCTCAAGTAAAGGGAGTGAACCCCATACTTGCCTAGCTTTAGAAATGACTCTTGAATAAGAGATATAGCTTTGAAAGAACTAGAATCAAAGTAGTATTTTTTAATTTAAATGGATGATCAAGTAGATATAGACTAAGAAAACTCCCTTTTTCTCTTCATTGGATGGAAAATTTGGGGCGAAAAAATGGCTGAGTCTTGGATCATTATGACTCTATGAGTTGATCTAATTGAGATTTCTCCCACTTCCATATGGATTCCTGCACACAATACAAAGATCTTTCCTACACACTTGAACACGTGTTAGTTTTCACAAGTTTAAAGCAATATAATGAATAATATAAACCAAGCATTCCTCCTAAATGAATTAGCAAGCTTATCCTTAGAATACTACTCTAAATCAATTATATGTGCAAGATAGCTTGCACACATCAATCCAAGCAAGATGACAAGCATAAACTAATATTAATTCAACATGCGAAAGAAATTAAACACAATAGCAGTAGTATGAAATGACATTATCTCATAACACCAAGAGAACACCAACCAAATAGCCCCAAAGTCTTGATTGTATTAAGAAAGTATGCAAGTACAAAATGGTAGAGTTTCGTCAAGCCCAATAGTTTATTACATGATACAATATGACAGAATATAGCCTCATTATATAGAGATTCGGGAGCAAATCCAAAGGAAGAATTCATGTGAGAACTGAACTTGGAGAAAATCCCAAGAAAAGATAAGTCAAGTTCCATGTGGAGAAGATAGAGACATCAGAGAAAAATCAAATTCCATATGTGCACATCAAGGGAAATCGAATTCCATATATGGCATAGTAAACTCATCCATGAGTGAATCCAAGTACCATGATAACTCTAGTCAACAAATGAAAACCCAAACTAAGTGATGCCACATATGTAGATGATCCCCAGATAGCTTTGCATCATTCCTCCATGAACTACGTGATTCCTCCATGTGCAACTCGTAGTCTGGCCAAGTGAAACTTGTAATCCTCAAGAGTGGAGTGCTAAGAGTAGAAGAACTTGAGATCACTGTGAGATGAGGCCCCACCTAATCTTCAGTCCAAATATACCATGGAATATTCCTTCAGTGCATGAGCTCCTCTAATAAATTCGATTTTCCACATGTGCAATTGCTGCTTTATCTCTGGGAAATTCGATTTTATGAAATAATGGTGTATTTATGATGCAGTGTGCTCAATCATCTTCCACATGTCCATTGAATCAACTCTTTGACTTCGGATAATTTTCAAGTCATTCCCACGTCATTCTGTCACATGGACTAATTTATTTCTCTCTATTTTATTTAATTCTAGCCTAATTAAATGCCACAATTTTCACTAAACTTAGGAAATGTGGGTTTTGAGGGTCCAAAATACATTATTAATCCCTCAAAGTGTGTCATAGTAAAAATTTGAGGGTGAGAGATGTAATTTTGATTACTCATACCCCATACAACTTTTTTAGACTACACTTATTACAATTTAAATACAATTTTATTTGCAACTTTGGACTTGCAGGAAATCTAAAAAATTAAAAAATGACTACCTAAACCTAACCAAATTCCACAATTTTTTTTGTGTGATCTAGTATGGTAATATATGTCAACTCTAGACACTACAATGTGTTAAGGTTCAACCTTCAAACCGTCACCCCGATTTTGGGTAGAAAGTGAGTGAATAAACCTAGAAAATTATCTACCTCTGAAAAAGAAAGAATAATTAACCAAATAAAAAAAACGCTCCAAGGTGTACTCATTTTCTGATCGATTCCCAACATCCTAGGCTTGTTATAGACTCAAAAACTCATCATTACAAGTATCACTTATTACAATTCCCCGTAAAGTGTGGAATCTAGGTACGAGAAAGATGATGATAAGATAGAAATAGAGTTAAAAAACTTTGTTGACAAATGAAATATGATGGTACAACTATCTTCTAGATCATCTTTGGTCGTGGAGTCTTCATATAATCATCAGGTGCCACTCCAGTGGTCAACATTTGGCTCCATAAGGGGTTTTAAATTTTTAGTCGGCGAATATTTTGTATCATAGTACATTTTTACAAATCACCTCAAATAGCCCACCTTATTTTAAGGGAGAGGGTAAAAAAGGTAAATTTAGCCCTTGAAATTAGGACTTACAACCTTCCATTCGCCCATTTTCAAGAATAGGTTTTATTTAAGTGAATCCATTCGCCCATTTTCAAGAATAGGTTTTATTTAAGTGAATCCTATGGGCCAAATACCATATTTATAAAAGAGGTATGGTAAATAAATATAACATTTTTTATATTTACTCCATAAGTCACCTTATATACATGTAAGGCTGTAAACAAATAAAAATATAAGTAAAGTGGAGGTATGGTAAATAAATAAAATGTCTTTTTATACTTACTCAAAAGGTATGTTAAATAAATAAAAATATAAATAAACTAGACGTATCGTAAATAAATAAAACCTCTTTTTATATTTAGTCCATAACCCTCGTTCTATTTATGAAGGCTCAAGAAAGAGGTTTTATTTAAGTGAATCCTATGGGCCAAATACCATATTTGTAAAAGAGGTATGGTAAATTAATTAAAATATAAATAAACGAGAGGTATGGTAAACAAATAAAACATTTTTTTATATTTACTCCATAAGTCACCTTATATTTACGAACACTCAAAAAATGTGTTATATTTAGGTGAAACCTATGGCCAAAATACTATGGGACAAATACCATGGACTAGATTGTTATTAATACCATGCAAAAAACCATTATTAACCCTAATATTAGAATTAATAAAAATAAAAATAGCACATGGTATTGACCCATGGTATTCACCAAAATGGCACATGGTATTGACCCATGGTATTCACCTGGAATGTAGCCTATTTAAATGGGGGAATTAAACCAGCATGTAGCCTATGCTAAGATTCACTATGACTTTACAAAGTTTTATTATTTAGCGAAAGACTCGCCAATATCTTACAAGATTTTATAATTTAGTAAAATTTTCGCCATGTCTGGTGAGAGATTCACCAAAAAATTATATATACATATTATATTATTGATAAAATCGCCTTCCATTTTTCCTATATATCATGGAGATTCGCCCATTTATTATATTTATAAATTTAGGGGGGTTCTTAAAATTTTCCTTGTCCTCAACTCATAGGTAGTGTCAACCCCAAAAGCATCTAGATATGAGCATAAAAGAAATTCATCAGGAGGTTTAATAGTAGAAGACATGTTTTTTACTAATTCATTGAATCTCTTGTTAAACTCCTCCATGGTTTCATTCTCATTTTTCTTCATGTTGCTAATGGAATTGGTCAAATGCCTATTTTCCTTCTTTTCTCCAAAATTCTCTAAAAATGTAGTTAGAATGGCTTGTAAAGAGTTATATGAGTTAGCAGGTTGCTCAGTGAGCTAATCAAGAGCATTCTCTTCTAAAGATAAAACAAAAAGTCTCATCTTCACATCCTCATACTTAGCAGTGTTACTCCATTTAAAGATACAAACATTAAAGTTGTTCACGTGTGATGTAGCACTAATGGCATTGCTACCTTGAAAGGAAGGCAACTTTTCAATAATCTTGTCAGGAAAATTGTGAGGATAGCCATTTATGTTAGTGAAGTCACAAGGAGCAAAAGTTTTATTCATGATGATAGGCTCTACTTGTTCTTGAAAAAGCAAATGAATATCAGAAATAACCTCTTGCCCAAGACTAGCAAGAGCTCTACTACGAGAAAGTCTATTCAACCTTTGTCTAAAAACCCTTTCAAGATCAAGGGAGAGGCTAACTAGACCACTTGAATTTCTCCTAGTAGAGACTCTTGCAAAATTTGGATTAAGTGGAGTCGCCACTTGAGCAAGAATCTAAATCTAAAGTTCAAAAATGCTAAAACCAAAAGGTTAGTCGATTTCGCAGGTACAAGAAAGCTTGCCCCCGGCAACGGTGCCAAAGATGTTGACCCTGCTGCCTACACCTACCTACGAGTCAGTGAGAAAATCCTTCAACCCCACAAGGTGTGGTTAGTGGCAGGGAACTCACAAAAGGGGTTGTCAAACTAATCCTGACTCTCTCCGTTAAAGTTATCTCCTAGGTTAGCTAAGAGGGGTGGTCAATAATGAAAATTTAAGTTAAAAAAGATGTGAGTTTCTAGGAGAATTGTCAAAGTTAAATAAATTACCTTTTTAAGATTTATAAGCAAAAACTGATATGAACAATAATCATCATAAGATAAGCATGAAATACATAAACAACCAGTGCCTTCCAAGTATTACTATTTAAAAAATGAAATTGTATTTGCTTAAAATGAAGTGAAATGCTTCCAAATGGAAAGCCAAATAATCCTGAAAAGTGAAACAATAAATTGTTAGCACAAGATATTATAAATTCTTTCAAGATGAATAAGTCTACAAATCAAAGCATGGAAACTATATTGCTCAAAAAGATACAAAAAGAACTCAAATGTTAGACCAAGACGACAACATGCAATTAAGTTTGCAATCCAAAATAATAGTGCTTGAAAGTGAAATCAACCATTCATGACAATATGCAATTAAACTAAAATATGAGTCAATTTCCAAGTACAAGAAAATTAAACTTGTTGCAAAATTAAAAGAGATTACAATGCTTGCATCTAATGTTCCTCTTGAAATAATATTTGCATGTGAGACTTTAAATCAAAGCAAATGTGATGGAATGTTGTTCTTGGTTCATTTTATTTGATTAGTGCTAAGGCAAGGTTACAATTGAACTCTAGTCCCCAGGCCTCATCCTCGCCCAAATATTTGGATCTCATAATGAGGAGTCAATAGAGGTAGAGGGGCCCTAAAAGTCTATTCAACCAACTTAAGTTGAAGGTAAGTTTTAGTGAGGCTTGGGGCCTTCCTATATTAAAATTCCTAGATGAAGTGAAAATTGTGTTAATTCTCCAAATTAAACTAATGCTTCATGAAAATGCTTCAAAGAGAAATAGTTTGTAAAACTTGAGAGCATATGCATGTGGGAATTTAAATACAAGATTAGTAAAACTTTCATGTGGAGTGAAATGTGTTGATTTTAAGCTTGCACAATATGAAATTAAAAGCTAGAAAACTATGAAAAACTAAAAGAAATATTAGACCACCCACAAGAATCTTGATTTTAAGCATGCACAATATGAAATTAAAAGCAAAAAAGCTAAGAAAAACTAAAAGCAATATTAGGCCACCCACAAGAATCCCTCTTCTAAATGAGGAAGGGGGATGCCATGGGAAAAATCCCAAGCTCCATCCAACAATTTTTTTAATCTTTTATTAGCACTTAAAGAGGGTAAAAATGCTTCTAAGAGGGAAGCCCGCAATACGAGAAAGGTCTTTACAAAGATGGGACTCTAACAAAGCTTGACTCTCTCCCCAAAAAATATAACAACAACAAACTTGAAGATGGAAAAAAAACTCTCCAAAAGAGATTCACAAGGCTCAAAAGGCCCACGGCCTCGATGAGTTTGCAACTCTCTCCCAAGTGCTTATGGCCTCCCTAGAAATTAGTCTTTAGATAGCGTGAGGGGGTCCTGCATACACACAAGTGAGTAGTTATCCAAATCTTCTCCTTAAGCTCCATGTTGCCTAATGCTCAAGCCTATGGGCTACAAAACAAAACAAAAAAAACCAATTGTCAATGTGAAATTAGGAAAAAGAAACCAAAAATAAACTTCGAATTTAATATACAAAGTACTAGCTCAAGTAATGGGAGTGAACCCCATACTTGCCTAGCTTTGGAAATGACTCTTGAATAGGAGATATAACTTTGAAAGAACTAGAATCAAAGAAGTATTTTTGAATTTAAATGGATGATCAAGTAGCTATATACTAAGAAAACTCCCTTTTGCTCTTTGTTGGATGGAAAATTTGGAGCGAAAAAATGGCTGAGTCTTGGATCATTGTGACTCTAGGAGTGAGTTGATCTAATTGAGATTTCTCCCACTTCCAGATGGATTCCTACACACAATACAAAATATCTTTCCTATACACCTGAACACGTATTAGTTTTCACAAGATTAGCGAAATATAATGAATAATATAAACCAAGCATTCCTCCTAAAATGAATTGGCAAGCTTATCCCTAGAATACTACTCTAAATCAATTATATGTGCAAGATAGCTTGCACACATCAATCCAAGCAAGATGGCAAGCATAAACTAATATTAATTCAACATGCGAAAGAAATTAAATACAATAGTAGTAGTATGAGATAACATCACCTCATAACGCCAAGAGAACACCAGTGAGATAGCCCCAAAGTCTTGATTGTATTAAGAAACTATGCAAGTACAAAATGGCAGAGTTTCCTCAAGCCCAATAGTTTATCACATGATACAATATGAGAGCATATAGCCTCATTATATAGAGATTTGGGAGAAAATACAAAGGAAGAATTCATGTGAGAACTGAACTTGGAGCAAATCCCGAAGAAAGATAACTCAAGTTCCATGTGGAGAAGATAGATACATCATAGCAAAGTGAAATTCCATATGTGCACATCAAGGGAAATCGAATTCCATATATGGCATAGTAAACTCATCCATGAGTGAATCCAAGTACAATGATAACTCTAGTCAACAAATTCAAATTCGAACTAAGTGATGCCACATATGTAGATGATCTCTGGATAGCTCTACGTGATTCCTCCATGAACTGCGTGGTTCCTCCATGTGCAACTCGTAGTCTGGGCAAGTGAAACTTGTAATCCTCAAGCATGGAATGCTAAGAGTAGAAGAACTTGAGATAAGTGTGAGATGAGCCACCACCTAATCTTCAGTCCAAATATACCATGGAATATTCCTTCAGTGCATGAGCTCCTCTAATAAATTAGATTTTCCACAAGTGCAACTGCTACTTTATCTCTGGGAAATTCGATTTTATGAAATAATGGTGTATTTATGATGCAGTGTGCTCAGTCATCTTCCACATGTCCTTTGACTCACCTCTTTGACTTAGGATTATTTCCAAGTCATTTCCACCTCATTTTGTCACATGGAATAATTTATTTCTCTCTATTTTATTTAATTCTAGCCTCATTAAATGCCACAATTTCCACTAAACTTAGGAAATGTAGGTTTTGAGGGTCTAAAACACATTATTAACCCATAAACATGTGTCATAGTAGAAATTTTAGGGTGAGAGGTGTAATTTTGATTACTCATACCCCATACAACTTCTCTAAACTACACTTATTACAATTTAAATACAAGTTTATTTACAATTTTTTACATGCGAGAAATCTAAAAAAATTAAAAAATGACTACCTAGACCTAACCAAATTCCACAAAATTTTTTGTGTGATCTAGTATGGTAATATACATCAACTCTAGACACTGATATGTGTTAGGGGCTCAACCTTCAAACCGTCACCCCGGCTTTGGGGTAAAAAGTGAATGAAAAAACCCAAAAAATTATCCGCCTTTGAAAAAGAAGGGATAATTAAATAGATAAAAAAACACTCCAAGGTGTACTCATTTGTTGTTCAAGTCTCAACATCCTAGGCCTATTACAAACTCAAAAACTCATCATTTCTAGTATCACTTATTATAATTCCCCACAGGGTGTGGAATCTGGGTACAAGAAAGATGATGAGAAGATAGAAGTAGAGTTAAAAGACTTTGTTGACTGATGAAATATGATGGTGCAAATGTCTTTTGGATCATCCTTAGGGGTGGAGTCTTCACATAATCATCAGGTGCCACTCCAATGGTCAAAATGGCCATTGGAAGGTGGGTTTGTTTGGTTACGGTCTGCCTAGGATCGAATTCCGTGGCGCCTTATATTAGTGCATTTTTACGGCAGTTGTTTTATTTTTTGTGTTGTGGTGGAGTGTGGAACCGCCCGTGGGTGGGCCAGCCAGTAGGTCAGGCGAGTTCGAATCTCGTCGGCCTCGTTTGATATGCATATGATGGATGGTTGGTTGGGTGAGTCCACCGGTGGGTTGCTCTCCCATCATATATAATACATATATGACATTCGGTTGGCTAGGTCGATGACCCTCCAACCAATTTTTATATTTTTTTATTATTTTCAAAACGATTATTCAAAATTCGTTTGACGGATTTTTAGGGTTATTGGCAAAATTAAAGAGATGACAAATTCGCCCATTTTGGAACCGAAATCCAGGCGTCGATAAATTCCTCGTTAGTGGCTGCGACTGAGGCTAATTTGACCAGAATTATGACGACCATAACTTTCACATATGAACTTGGATTGAGGTTTCATTCACGCCGTTGGAAATCTCACATTGAGATATTCGATCCGACCCTAGTTCCACTTCAATCCAATGACCTTGATTTTTGAGCTTTTCCAAAGCCACTTCTAAATATTGAGCATTTCTAGAGCCAATGGACCAGCAACATGGACCTAAAATCCCCTCGATCATGATTTATCTCGCTTTCAATGCCAAATGGTTAGGGGTGCCCCAGAAAATATAACCCTCAAATGTCACATCAAATCTCACAATCTGAGTATTATTCTCATTCTAGAAATAATGGTAGAAGGGGACATAACAAAAGTGATGGCAAAGTTTTGGCTAAAAAAATGGTCATTTGTTGCACTTGATGTAATGGGGCTCTCTGGACGTCTACTCATTGATTGGAGTCCAATGTTAATGGAAGTTGATTCTTTGGTCCATAAGTTGGCATTTTTTGTTTGTTTGAAGGGAAAGGAGCTTGCCATCGAAATATTGGTCCTCAACATTTATGACCCATATTCAAATATGAATCCTTTTTGTGAAGGTCTCACCAACACATGAGTGCTAATAGGTCTAGATCTCATCTTAGGAGGAGATTTAAATATTTCCCTTTTTTAAAAGGAGGTATGGAGGTCAAACCTATGACTAGGTCCCCGAAATGAATTTTTCTTGACACTCTTCATGCATCACCACCTAGTGGACCCTAGGCCTATCAAAATCTCCCCAACTTGAGAAAATTTTCATGTAAATGATGATGTTGAGTCTAAGAGGTTGGATAGGTTTATGGTATCTATTAACCTAATTAATTCCTAGATATCGATTATATCATGGTTGTCCATTGGAGGTCGTTCTGATCACCTCCCAATTCTCCTTTGTATGGTTCTAGATATGGATATGCCTTTTGTGATGCCCCTTTCTAATCCATAGTAACAGGGAGTTTGACTTAATAACTTATCATGATCCTCATAGATTATAGTCGGGGAAAAAACGGATCAACCAACTAATTATCAGATATTATTTTAATTAGTAAATAAAAGGTGGTATATCACTTAAGAAAATAAAGTGACCCATGGTATTGATAGCCACCCATGGTATGTTGAATAGGAAAATGTTATAAAATAAGGATGAGGCTTGAGGAAAAGGGTGTGTGAGATTTGATTTGTGGATTTACTTGGAGCTCAAGCAGCTTATGGAGCGAGGGGAAACCCTTGTGCAGTGACCAGCTTCGGTGTTGAAACTATACACCATAGCTGGTGTCGATTAGCTTTGGTGGTGAAATATCCACCTTAGCTAGTCTAGTGAATCGCCATCTTCAAGAGGAGGTCGAATTGCTTATTCAAGGAGGTCGATTATCATCCTTAGGAGGAGGCTAAATCGTTTCCTTCAACAAAGGTCAAATTATCAAACTCGGGAGACCAATTTTTTATTTTTCCATATGAGATCAAATTTGAGGAGGCCAAACTGTTATTTCTTATAGGAGGCCGAATTGATCAATTATGGAGGTCGAATCGCTAGCTTTAGGAGGAGGTTGAATTTATATTCTAGGAGGGTCAAATTATTGTTTACATGAGAGGTTGAATTGAAATTTCCAACAGGTTCGAATTCCCATTCTTAGGAAATATGAATTATATTCTATAAGAGGGCTAAATTGTTACTTCCAGGTGAGCAAAATTAATATCTCCAAGAGGGCAAAATTGTTAATTGTTGGTAGATCAAGTTACAAGAGAACCAACGAATGGTTGAGGGAATATCCAACCAAGTATTTTAAGATGATTTATCCATCAGGTTTTCCTCAAATTAAATTGATGTAATTTTCCTCTCATAATTATAAATAAAATAGTTGGGGTTTTGTAGTAGAATTATTTACAAGCTTTGTTATTGATAGTTCCATGATTTGTTTAAATTGGCTGAAATTATTGGAAAAAAAATTATTTTTCTTTTTAGGGAAATTTATTGAAAATCTCTAGGAATTTAAATAAATGAATAGAGGGGATATTACACATCCTTTGTCACTTATATTCAACCACTCTTGGTTCTAGAAAGTTGATTTTTAAAAACTGTGGAGGATTATTGGGCACATTTTCGTTCTTCTCATCTTTATTTGATCATGGTAAAATTTGCAGAAAACATTTCTAGGCTAAAGGTAGGCACAAAACATTAGTCCATTTGTTTCAATGAAAGACAACTAGCTCATCTTAATGATGTGGAACAAGGATTTAAATCCCTCTAAGAAACCAATTCAAGTAGTATATTATATGAAGAAAACATAACCAATTTCTATTCTCTGGAATATTAAACTTGGCAATCTCCTTTGGAAAAGGAGGAAAGTGAATGAAGATTCAAAAGTAGAGCCATATGGATTAAGGAGGGAAAGAATAACACCAAATTCTTCCATAAGTTTGCTTCTTATCAAAAGAACAAAAATGTTATTTGGGAAATCTACAAGAATGATGATTCTTTGGATCTTTCTTTTACGAATAAACCTATCGAAGAGGTTGGACATTTTGAGTCCTTAGTGTGGGTTGCCACATTCATAAAAATTGTGAACTGGTTTCCAAATTTAACCCTATTTTCACAAAGGAAATGAATTAAGAATTGGAGGAATAAGTTAAAGAAAAAAGGTAAAGGACTTTATTTTCTCCATGCAAAAGGGGAAAGTCCAAGTCAGGATGGTCTTCTAGTAGAATTTTGTATGGCTTTCTATGACTTTCTCAGAGATGACATTCTTAAAGTAGTTTTGGAATCTCAACACTCTTGGAAGGTGTTGGGGGATTTTAACCAGAGAAAAATTTAGGGACAAAATTTCACAAATGGGCTATTTTTTGGACATTTTTTGAAAAAAATAAATAAATAAATAAATAAATAAACAAATAAATAAACTCGTCAATTTGGTTAAAAATATGCCTATTATTTACATATATATGATTAAATGGATGATATTCGCCAAAAATTTACCAATTTTAATAGTAAATTACATGTTTTTTATTGAATATTTATCTACATTCTATATGCATGATTTTTCAAATTAGAATAGTCGCCTACAATACTATATATAAGAAAAAAATTAAATCCTTAAAAGGTACCTTGATTTTAACTCAAACTTTCTTGTACTTATTCTTAAAAAACAAGATGGGGCATCATTTGAAGATATTAGGCCAATCTCATGTTACAACACAATCTACAAGATAATTTCCAAATTTTAAGCATATCAAATCAAATCGATTTTCAGCGACATTATATATAATGAGCAATTCGATTTTTTGCATGGTAGAAAGATCCATGATGCAATATCATTAGCTTAGGAAGATACTCATTACATTAAGTGTTGAACATTCCTGAAGTTGCTCTTAAGTTGGACTTATCCAAATCCTATGATAAGGTTAGTTGGACTTTCCTTCATTTGGTTTTGATAAAACTAGTTATGGATCTTGCCACTATTAACTGGATGATGGGTTGCTTATAGTCAACTTCTTTCATTATCCTCATTCATGGGGCTCCTTCCCCTTTCTCTAAGACATCTCACAGGTTGTGGAAAGGATACCTACTCCCCCCCTTTTCTTATTTTGTTGGTAGTAGAAGTCCTTATCAAATTAATCCATGAGGAAAAATATAAGGGAGCTTTTAAAGGAATTGAAATGGTCGAAAATCAACTTCTCTCACACCTCCTATTTTTTTTTTCCCCTGGGAAAAAGTCGTAATTTCTATTAAGTTGAGAAATTACATTTTGCACATGCCGAAGCATTCAAGAAGAGGCAGCAGTGCCTATCGAGTTCTGTCTGTAAACTGTTTAATCAAAAATAAACATCATTCTCCACGCAGGGAGCTGTCCAAAATAGATACTGTAAAGTATAACAAAATTTGTGTCTGATGCTCTTCGCAGAGAGCCATATAGATCTATAAATATTTACAGCAAAATTACAAAATTATGAAACTGTAAATGGGCCTTAGCGCCCGATTTCCATCTGGTCATCAAAGGGCCTATGGTAATACTGGTAGAATGACCCTTCTCTCACCTCCTGAATCAGCCAATTGTCTCCTTGCCTGTGCGCTGCCTCTTTGGAGAGATGGTCAGCATCAGTGTTTTGTTCCCTGTAGATATGAAGACAAGTAAATGAGTCAAAAGAAGTTATCAGCCTCTTTGCCTCATCAAGAATGTGCCTTAATGTAAATGCATGACAATGTGATGCACCAGACAGCCAATTGCATACAATTTTGGAATCACCAAATAACTGGAGATGTCTACAGTTTTTAAGAATGGCAAAATGAATGAGGTGTTTTGCAGTGCATAGTTCAGAGAAGTTATTGGTTCCTCTGCCAAGATAGATTTGTATCTTATAGCTGTGTGATTCATTAAGGTGAAGTATGGCTCCTCCCCCACACCCCACCTCCTGAGCTGAACCATCAAAAAAACCCCAAGGTTTTGATTTGTCAATGTCCAGTTGTCTCAATATGCGGATAGGACCAGTATGTTCTTCGTCCGGGATTAAGTTATACTCTGCAATGGTATGAAGAAGGATAGATTGCCAGTGAGGGACCTTCAGGTTGAATATGGCCTGGTTCCGGGCAATCCAGATAGCCCAGCAAGCAAGAGGCGGTAAATTAATAGCTTTCCCCGAATGTTCTGAATTCCAGTTTTCCCATGCTTCCATAATACTGCTTCCATGCCAATGTTTCAGATGCGAGAAATGAGAGATGAGGTCATTCCAGAAGCGAACAGTGATCCTGCAGGTCAGAAATAGATGTAATGTGCTTTCTTCGTCCTGGTGGCAGAGGTGGCACCGGAATGGTCCGTGGAAGGAGCGCTTCATCAAATTAGTGCCTGTGGGTACTTTGTCGAAGATGATATTCCACAAGAGCAGTCTAGTACGCGGGGCAGACTTGAGTTTCCATAATGACCTCCAAGTTGGCTGAATGACGGGAGGTATGTGAGTCTCCATGAGCTTTAAATAGCCGAGTTTCGGGGTATAATATCCATGTTTAGAAAAAGCCCAAATGATTTCGTCGGGGCCATCTGTAAGTCTGATGTGGGCTTGAGAAAGTGCATCCGTAAATACAGTCCATTCATCGTGCCATTGCGCCGGAATGTCAAGTGCTTGAGCACTGGTCCAAGCTTGATGAAGAAATGATGAGTTGGCCTGATCCCCAATGTGCATGATGTGAGTTATGCCCCTGTCATTAAGGTGTTGGATGATGCCTGCAGAGAGTCTGTGAGTATTTCCACATCCAACCCAGGGATCCAGGCCAATACGTACAGCATTTCCAGCCTTGATGCGCCAAGTTAAACTTTCTCGGAGTAAAGGAAGGGTACCAATGACAGCTTTCCAGATGGAGGATATGTTATGATGCACTCTTCGTTCACTACATATCCAGTCCATCACATTCAAAGGCCATATGTATTTTGCGCTTGCAACTTTGGTCCAGAGACTTTCTGAGGTGAGTAGCTGCCAACC
Organism: Pinus tabuliformis; assembly: GCA_031772625.1. NCBI lineage: Eukaryota > Viridiplantae > Streptophyta > Pinopsida > Pinales > Pinaceae > Pinus > Pinus tabuliformis. The sequence goes on from CM062818.1 coordinate 1,127,805,686, forward strand.
AAGTTTGGCAGCCAGAGCTCTAGAGAAGAGGTCAAGTCGCTTGATACCCCATCCCCCCCAGCGCTTAGGTCTTGCAATAGTGTCCCATTTCACCCATGCAAATATCCTACCCGGCTGGTGACCCTTCCAAAGAAACCTGCTACAAATATGCTGTAATCTGTTGAGAATACCCTTCGGTATCCAAGTCAGGGCCATCCAATAAACTGGAGTGGCCTCAATCACTGCCTTGATAAGAATGAGCCTGCCTGCACGGGAAAGATAACGGTGATACCAAACTTGTAATCTCTTTTCCACTTTGGCAATCAGCCACAACCAGTCAGCGATCCTGTAACCATTAGGCTTCAATCGGAAGCCAAGATATTTAATACCATCTGCCAGGGTCAGGTTATTATAAGGAAATCGCTGATTTGCAAATGCAACTTCATTGACAGAGCATCCATATGAGGTGATGGAGGATTTCTATACATTGATCATCATTCCAGTAGCATGTTGAAAAAAATGAAATGAGTTATGGAGGGTGGTAGAGTCTCCAATGCCGCCATTGAGAAAGATAAGGATATCGTCAACAAAAAGAAGGTGTGTGAGGATGAGATGATCAGTAATCTTGATACCAGTAAGTAGTTGTCTATCACGAGCAGAAGAAAGTATTCTACTCAGCCCTTCCATGATGAGTAAAAACAACAGGGGGGAGAGAGGGCAACCCTGTCTAAGTCCTCTCTCAGAAGTAAAGAAGGAGGAGGCTTCCCCATTTAGAAGTACACTGTAAGAGACATCAGTGATACAGCTCATGGTCCATTTGATGAACTCATAGGGGAAGCCCAGATGAGTAAGCAGCAGCCTCAGATAAAGCCAATTGGTACGATCAAATGCTTTGGAAAGATCAACCTTAAGGATCATACCTTTCTGTTTTTTGATATGCATGGTATGCAGCAGTTCTTGAGCGGAAGCGATGGCCTCATGGATCTGGCGATGGTGAAGGAATGCAAACTGTTCTGCAGAGATGTGCTGAGAAAGTATAGGCTTGAGTCGGTTGGCAATGGTTTTAGCAATGATCTTGTAAAGGCAATTGCAGAGTGATATAGGCCGGAAGTCATCAAAAGTGCAAGGGGCGCTTGACTTGGGAATAAGAGCTATGAAGGTAGATTTAATGGCAGAGGAAATGCGACCTCTTTTTCTGCTATCTTCAACTACATTCAGGAGGTCTTGGCCTATGAGATCAAAGAAAGCAAGATAGAATTCTATAGTCCATCCGTCAGGTCCAGGACTCTTGTCTTTCTTGAACCATTTCAATGTAGCTTCTAATTCTGCCATCGTCACTTCCTTCTGCAGTTCGTCTGCATCTTCCTGCTCGATGTATCTGGGAAAAAGTTCGGCCACTCTCATAATTTCCATGATATTTGCCTGTGCAGGTGCTCTATAGATGCCTCTGAAATGTTCGGTGGCTAATCTGGTCAGGTTCCGTTGTGAAGTGACAGAGTCCCCTTGTGCATTCCTTAGTTCCCAGATAGTATTGATTACTTTACGCCCATTTGCAAACTTATGATAAAATTTAGTGTTTGCATCTCCTTCAGTGAGCCATATAGCTCTGCTTCTGAGTCTCCATCCTTCTTCTCTTTCTTTCAGAATTTGAGTGCGCTTAGCAATCAGGGCAATGTAATTCTCCTTACAAGCCGCTGAGGGGAAAGTCCCATCAGAGGATTCCTCAAATTCAGCAATGACCTTTTCAGCTTCCTTGAGAATTAAATTATCCTGAATTCGCTTGTGGTGAGCCCAATTCTTGGTGAGTTGCTTAAGTTCCTTGAGTTTCCTCACGAAACCCTCTGAGATATCCTCATCATCTCTGATAGCGTTGGTTCGCCAAAAGTTATGCACCAGATGTATAAATGAGGGATCTTGTAGCCAAGCTGCATTGAACTTATAGGGGCTCTTAATCTTGTGGGCAATATCTTCAGCTTCTAAGAAGATAGGACGGTGATCAGATATGCCCCCTGTGCCAACCCATTGCCGGACTCTGGGAAGTACATTGACTAGGGCTTCCTTAATGAGGAATCTATCTAGCCGCCTAGCAAGGCTCTGATCACCACTCCTGTTATTGGTCCATGTGTATTGGAGCTTGGCAGACGGTATGTCGACCCAGTGATGGTCCTCCAGTAAGCTGGAAATAGTATCAGAAAGAGAGTCGATCTGAGCAGAGTGTCCCCATGATTCACTATAACCAATAGAGAAGTTAAGGTCCCCTCCAAGTATAATATTGTCTGCCTGAAACAGCTCCGAAGTAAGAAGGTTACTCCAATAATTAGCTCGGTCAGAACAGGGACCATATACATTGATTATCCTGATGTCATTAACAGCTGTATGAGTGCAGATGTCCATTCCAATAAACCCTCTCCCTCCAAAAGTGTTCTTGATCTCCACAACTTTATTATTGACCCCAATTGCCAAACCCCCTGATCTTCCAGACGCATCCAAAGCATGGAAGGTCCAGGAAGGAAGCCAGCCAGAGAGAGTTCGAATGAGGGGGTCAGCATGACAGAGAGTCTCTTGTAGGAAAACGAAGTCCATCTGTGATGTAAGGAGAAGTCTCCTGAGGGCTAGTTTTTTGGCTGAACTAGCAAACCCCCGGCAGTTGAAAGACAAAAATTTCATTAGGGAATGGGTGCAGGGCCATTCCTCGCTCTAAGGGCCCGAATGATGGTTTGCTGTCGCCCCAGGGCGACCTCAGAGTCAGCAGTGTGTCTAGCCTTGGATATACGGGAGGGTCTGCCCCTGGAGGCCTTGTGAAATGGAGTTTGACTGAGATCAAATCCAACAGCATCAGGTCCTCGGTCTTTAGAGCGGGGCCGGAGGGAGTAGCGGGGCGGAGATGGAGATGTGATTCGAGAGGGGGAGGCCAGCGACGAAGAGATTCTGGATGGAGGAGCCACCGGTGAGGGCTGTGGAATGGTGCATGAGAGAGAGGAATGCGAGTGATTATGTATGGGATGGGGCGCATGTGGAGAAGAAGGATATATTGAAATGCCGGATGCAGGTGCAGATAAATGAGAAGATATGCCCAAAGTCATACATGAAGTAGGATTGGACAGAGAAAAGTAAGGTGACTTACCCGAAAGCGTCAGATCCTCTTGTCCAATGGTCGTCTGCAGATCAGACGGGACCGGCTGCGGATCAGAGGGTACCCCTGCATCTCCATCAGTTCCAGCTTTCTCAGGTTCTTCCTCGATCGGAGGGGGTACCGGTGCCTCAGTGTTCTGATCAGGCTGGTTCTCAGGTTGGGTGTCCCGCGGCTGAGGAGCTGCATCTTCAGAGCCGAATGTACCAGATTTCTTGAGGAGTGGGCAGTCTCTGTATAGGTGGCCCACCTTGTGGCAACGGCGACATCTATATGGAACTCCTTCATAGTCGATGATCTGCCTGCGTTCAGTATCCCTCCATTGGATCGTAATGTATTCCAGCAGGCCCCCTCTCGTGTCCAGATTAATGAGAATCCTGGCGTATGCCATCATTCCAGTCTGCAGATAGGATTTATCATATCCCATATAAACACCGATAGCATTCCCAATCCTCTTAAAGATGTCCTCTGACCAGTACTGGAGTGGTAGACCAGGTAGCCTAATCCATACTGGTCCAATGCCAATTTGCTCCGTCTCAGGGTCGAAGAGAGGAGTCCATCTTTTCAGAAGCACCGGTGCATGGTCAAAATGCCAGTATGATGAGAGTACCCAGTTAGTATGGTCTGCACGCGCGAAACGGAGTGCGAACCATCCCCGCACGAAGGTCTGCACAAATGGGATATCAACCAGATGGTGACCCCAAACATCCGCTGCCCACTGCTTCAATCGTGCAGCCGAGTAACTACGGCCACGGATGCGACCGACCAAGACACGGTCCGCAAAATCCATGGTCTCACCCCAACGAATGTCTTCTTCTAACCGGAGAAAAACGTCCTCCTCCCTGGATTTAAAACACTTATATTTCCGCTTAGGGCCCCTGGGGGGGGGATGACGAAGGGGATGGGTAGGCAGAGGCGGGTTCTCCGACTGTAAATCCGGGTGCCGAGTCGGATGGGGGTGACCAAGTGGGTCAGAAGACGATGGTGCTCCAGTGAGAGGAGGAACTACGGTAAAACTGCCAGACGAGATCTCGAAAGAGACAGGGATGCCAATGGAAGGTCCCGGGAGGGAAGGGTTGTGGTAATGAAGGGGGATAGAGTTCGAAACCAGGGGAAATGAACCAGGGTTAGGGTTTATACCGCTCGAAACAAACCCTAGGTTAGCCGGAGAGTGCGGGGGAGTGGTAAGAGCGGGCCAGGAAGGCGGGTCGTCCGGGAGAATAACAGGAGGAATTGAATGCGGTTCAGAGAACGGAAACGGCGGAAATGGAGCAGAATAATCCGAGCTGTACATACCTCCAGATGCGTCAAGGGGGGTGCGCCAAATGGAGACCCCTTCCAATGGGTCCGCAGAGTAATCGACGGCTTCAATGTCTTCCATTGCCAGCTGCTCCTAGGATCTGCAGACACCTCGAAACGGAAAGTAGCCGGGGGAAAACGACAGTTGAGAAGAGGCCGTCCCGAGCAGTAGAGGATGTTCCGTCGCAGTTACGCCGTTAGTCGTGATGCGGGCTCAGACCACCATGAAGTTACCAGCAGGTGAAACGGCGAAGCGGTTAGGGTAAACAGTCACAGCGGAGAGCGGAACGGAGACGGGAAGGTGGTTCATGCACGGTCTGCAGGGTCCAGGAAGACCTAACCATAGCCCTTGCAAACCCTAGATCGTCCGTACTCCATCCTCCCCCCCTTCATACTTCATAATAAGATATGGCTTCCCTCACACCTCCTATTTGTGGATGACATCCTTGTTTTTTTGGCAGTATATTTGTGGAATTTGTCAACCTTAAAAATCATTATTGAATTTTTCTATTTAGCCATAAGTATGGGTGTTAGCATGGAACTGGGTCGCACTTGTTGGCAAGGGAGGGCACATTTAGGTGAAAAAAAGAGAGCTCAATTGAGCATCTTAAGCGCTCGATTGGGCCATTTTAAAGTGTTCAAACGAGCTCCTTAAGCACTAAAAAAATAGCTCGTTCGAGTGTTTAAAAGAAACCCTCGATTGAGCATTATTGCTCGGTTGAGAATTATTGCTCAATCGAGCTCTAATCCTCAATCAAGACCTAAGGCTCAATCGAGCGTTTATTTTCTATTAAAATGTGTCCATAGTTTGCACGGTCATTTTTGCACAAACCACGGGATAAACAAGAGCTCAACCGAGGTATTGGAGCTTTATCGAGTGATTGGACCATGGAGAAACCCAATCGACTTCGCCAATAACCCCTCCAACATCCCAAAGGCTCAATCCAAGGTAGGTTTCCTATCATTTTTGTCTTTTTTTTTTTCTTTTTTCTTACAAAATTAAATAAATTAATTTGAAAAAAAAAACAACTTACCATACAAAAACCATCAAAAAAACTCTTCAGATCAACTTGGAAAACCTCAAAACAACCTAGAAAACCACAAAAAAACAACCTGAAAAACCACAAAAAACCACCAAGAAAATGCTTCGAAACCACCAAAATAACTATAATTTAGGTTTAAATTTTTTTCTTATTTGCAATTTGGTAGCATGTTTATTATGAATATTTTCTAATTTTGAATGGTAAAACATTATTTTAGGTTTTAAAGTTTTTCATTAGGAATTTAGTGAAATAAATTTTCAAAAAAAAAAAAAATCATTTTAAATGCATTTTAAATTTCGATGAAATTTGACCGAAAATATACCCCCAAAAACTCCAAAACATAAAATAACCAAATTATAACAAATAAATAAATAAATTAGGAACTTGAGATTGATAGAATGAATATAGTTTCTTATGATGAACCTCTATTTATTAAATAAGAAATTATATATATATATATATATATATATATATATATATATATATATATATATATATATATATATAATTACTTAAATAAAATATTAATCTTTAAAAAAAATGTGTTTTATATATATATATATAGATAACATTTAACATAACTATATTTAACTATAACATCGTGTAGCTCCATATTATAGTTTTATATATAAAACATAACATAAAATAGTTCTATAACTATTTAACATAACATAAAGTTATTCAACATACACACATATATAACATAGCATGTAACATAACTATAACTATAGTCCATAACATAACATAGTTTTATAACTATTTAACATTATTATTATTATATATACATATATATAAGTTCAAGTTTCAACAATGCATCATTAATAATACATTAAATCTATCATGAAAAATGGGTTTAAAGTGAATAAAGGCATTTTGACTCTTTTCTAATTTGTACCATATTGTTTCATCATGTAGTGTGTTGTAAAATAAATATTGTCTTCATGTGCTTGCACCTAGTACATGTCATGTCTCAAATTCAAACATTATAAGAACTTAAAGTCTATTAAAGTATTTGATTGACATGAAATTTTATTAGTTTTGCAAATAGGTTTATTTCAATTTTTTACATATATATTTACATATTTATGCCTATGAATAAAATGCATTATTTAGAAATGGGAAAAAATGTGAAGGTCGATTTGATCACTTTTTTCGATTATGTTTACATGGAATTCAATACTTTGGTTGATAAATTATCAAAAAATGGAATCTAAAGTTTAGGACTTCACGCTATATTATTCTACTTTAGTTTAGAAATGGTTTTCTTGTCAACATTCTTTCTGAGCCAACATTTTTTTTCTTGGATTAGTTTATATGTAATATATGTATTAGTTTAGTCAACATTTTTGTATTAGATTAGTTTTTATGTATTATATGTAATATGCATAGGCATCTCATATATGCCCCCTAGCCACAGCCCATCGGAGTGTGGAGGAATCTACTATACATAGTCGAGCTTGTGATAGATCACGTGGCCCACACAAAGTGCATGTTCCACTCATAGATCCTGCCTCTGACATCAGTCGAAGTGTCAAAGGCAGTGTTTCTGTCTCTCGTGGTGATCATGCTACCAATAGTGGACCTTCTTCACCTATTTCAGGTACACCTCCTATGTTTTTAAATCATATTTAAACTTTAAATGTGTTTGTGTCTTGAAATTGTCTTTAATTTTTAAATTGTCTTCAATTGGCGTGTTTGAATTTAATGTATATGTTATTATGCTTATAGTTTGTTAAATATATATGTTAAATTATGCTTATTATTTGCAAACCCTCAACGAGGCGAAGTTGAATATCACAGTGCATTATCGATCCCTCTGTGGGACAATGCTATAACTAGTATCACATTGGAAGAAGTTACGACCCAACATACGGGTCACACAAGAGTTGGGTAACATCCCTGTCAATTCACCTACTAGGAATAGTTTGTCTTTGATGTTGGAAAGCATCAATAAGTTGATCGAGACTTACTGAGGTCAGGCCCACAGAGCCACCCCCTTCATTCCATACAGAGGATTAAGAGGCATGAGGTTAAAGGCCCATATACTTGGGAGGTGGTGAAAGAGGCCACCAAGAACATTGATGTTCGTGGGTTGTCGTTCAACATACCTCCAGATTGCAATGTTAAACATAAAGGTATGATTCCACTCAAATATTTTAATAATGTTGATGCAGACGCTTTTGTATATGATTGATTCATTGAAGCTTGGGGCTAGTTCCCCCACCATGACTAGGTTTCCCTTTATTTTTCCAAGCATATATATGCAGAGTTCGTGTTACATATGAGGTCGAATTACACAAATACGAAATCTCATTATTATGGCGCTAGTTTAGGATGCACATATGATCGCAAGAGGGCTCGTAGGGACCTTGGGCATGTACCACCACCTTTGAGATTGTTGCCACTAACATCTCGGAGCGTGATATTGTCAACGGAGTTAGAGGAGTCGTCACAACTCGATGTTGAGACCAAGGATGCCATTGCATATAACATGTGGACGCCATTATTCAATGTGTGTGTTGCATTGCATGGAGAGGTTAGCAAACTTCCACCACTGCCTAGTGCGCCACCAGTTCCTTTACATGATGATTCAGTTCTCGTGAGTTTACTCGTTGACCAGATTTTGTCAATTGCATGTATGTGTCGTGATGCCATCCGTGAGACTTGGAGGGTGCACGACCTGCATAACACAAACCAAGTACATATATATGCGAAATTGTTTACTCATATCGTCAAATAATGCATAATTATTTATATTAATTCAGTTTGTATTAGATTACATTTATATTAATAAGATCATGATAACATATAAACAGAGGGCTCCAACTACATGGATGAGCTTATAACATCATCTGAGGGGGCAATTGATCAGTGAGGCCATCCTCCATGAGTGCATGTTTCCATGGATTCTCCTCCACCTCCACCTCATAACACTCATGTGGAGGAAATTCATTATGTATAACCACATGGACCAGTAGTTGAGGTAAAAAAATGTATTCCTAAGATTTCAACATTTTTTTTTAAGTTACACGCATGCTAATTAATTCATAGACTAATTACTATTTGTCCTTGCCATTGTGTACACGAGCCCATATGCAGAGTGTTGTCGACATCAAGGTTATGTGGATGCATGAGTAGTATGATGGGTATAGAGGCATTGATGATGTGGGTCCATCAATGCAGACCCAAATCTTTGAGCCATATGCAGGGGAGCACCAAACCCAGATTCATCAAACCCCCATCCTATCTTACTTGCATTTGGAGTTTAGGGAGGTTAGTAGATTCATATATGTAATTAAAAATGTGGTTCAAAATCATTTATTTCCATATTGTTTATTTGGTACAAATAATGATCTAATTAGTTTGAATTTGAATGTGTTATATTGCAGTACCATATTATGGACACTTACTTTACACAGTGAAACTCACATAAGAGTTCTAGTGGTACTTAGAGTGGATATTTTTTATATTTCCAGACACATTTCGTAGGGCACATTCACATGTGATACCGAATTTGTATATTTTCATACATGGACAGTTTATGGATGTACATGGACATTATTTCAGTTTATGGATGCGTATTATTTCAATTTATGGATGTTCATGTGATATTTGTAATTTATATATATATTCATATGGATATTTTATTGTTTCATTCACTATTTCAATTTATGGATTTGTATTAATCTTATTTATGGATGTTCATTAATTTTTTAAGTTTATGGATCTTTTGAAAAAGTTCTATATACTATAACTTTTGTTAAAAAAATATAACGTTTTTGATTTCTAGTTTCATAGACTAATAAAATAAGTCTGATCTTAAGTTATGATGCAAGTCACTTTGATACTTAAAATGAACTAAAATATATGATGGTTGAATTAAAAAACACAAATAGGATTGAAATGAGTTTTAAATTCAATTTTAAAAGATATCTGGTAACAAAAAATAAGTTTTATTCAATTTTATTTATTTTGAGGTCATCTACAAGAGCTTAGTCATAATGTTCATGATATTTAAGTCATATGCATTGGAATTTAATATAACCAAAAAAATAACTAGCAATTGAACAAAATGTTGCAAAGGAGACGCCGTAAGGCATAAATTCTAGAATCCTCACATATAAAAAATTCAATGCAAACAAAAATTTAAAAAATAAAAGACATACTTAACATTTTATCATTAGAAATATCTTTTGCATTCTACATGTCCATTCTTTACCCTTTTACATTACAAAGTTATCAAATTTATCTTAAACATTTTCTAACATGAATCATATCCCATAATATAAAAGAAATTTAAAATAGAAGAAAAAATTAAAAATGGACAAATTTAGCCATCATTCTATTTTTATTGTTAATATAATTTATTATTATTATAAATAAATAAAATTTTAACTCTTTTGAAAATTATTGCGAGTGTGAAATAATTTATACTTCATTCTAGAATCTTGACATATAAAAAAATTCAATGCAAACAAAAATTTAAAAAATAAAAGACATACTTAACATTTTATCATTAGAAATATCTTATGCATTCTACATGTCCATTATTAACCCTTTTACATTACAAAGTTATCAAATTTATCTTAAACATTTTCTAACGTGAATCATATCACATAATATAAAAGAAATTTAAAATAGAAGAAAAATAAAAAATAAAAATGGACAAATTTAGCCATCCTTCTATTTTTATTGTTAATATAATTTATTATTATTAAAAAAATTTAACTCTTTTGAAAATTATTGTGAGTGTGAAATAATTTATACTTCATTCAAAATCCATTTTCAATGCAAAGGAGTGAATTTATTATTTTATCATTTTTTTATGAAAAACATGTCATTGAATTTTGAATTGGATGAACAATGTCACATATTAAAAAAAATTATAAAAATAATGAAATGATTGGTAAGTATTACATTGAAATTATCATTTGAACCAAATTATGCAAAGGAGTGAATTTATTATTTTATCAATTTTTTATGAAGAACATGTCATTGAATTTTGAATTGTTGAACCAAATTAAACCATTTTTCATATTAGATTTTGAAATGATCATGATATTAAGTAATATTGGAAGATAAAACATTATCACCAATGGAAAATAAACAATTTTCTAGTGTAAATTACCATTTGTAGATGAGTGGACCATGTGACATCTATTTGTGGGAAATATGAAGAGTTTCAAAATCCATTTTCAATGCAAAGGAGTGAATTTATTATTTTATCAATTTTTTATGAAGAACATGTCATATTGAATTACATATAATTTTTCATATAAAAATAAGGAAATGATTGGTAAGTATTACATTAAAATCATTATTTGAACCATAGTTACCAAATTCGAATTCGAATTTGATTCGAATTTGATTCGATACGGAATAAAATAAACTATGTAAAATTTAATACGAGAAAAAATCGAGAATATGCATCTTATAAAGATTAACATAATGTTATTTTTTCAACAAAAAAAAAAGGATTTTTTTTCACCAGGATACCTATTTATTTATTTTAAGCATGAACTTTTTCTATCTATAATCTAGAAAGAGTGAAAAACAAAATGTATCAAATTTATTGGTATTGCAAATTAAGAAAACATGCAAATCAAATCTAATAATATGAATAACAAAAACTCAAACTTGAATTCAATGTAAAGAAATTAGATATTAAATATTAAAAGTAAACTTCAAGTAATTAGAAAATACTAAAAAAACCTCAATCACTATACTTTTAAGATCTAAATTTATTCAACAATAAATCTAAAGATTAATTTTTGTAATAAATCACAGAAAATGAACCGCTTTTTCTTTAATTTAAATTCCAGACCAACAATTTCTTAAACAACTATCGTCCTATCTCATAATGGCTATCATCAAAATGGAAAAAATATTTTAAAGTTTTTGGAAATTCTAAATATGTAACTTACCCTCCTCTGTAACTTTTAATACTAAACATACTATTTTTTGTAATTGCATATTATTAAATAGAAAATTTCTAATCTCTATAACAATTTTTAATACATAAATCATTGTTTTTTCAATTTTTGATTTATTAATAAACCCAAACTTATAAAGTCATCCTGAAACAAGTCATTCTGAAAGCGGTGAATGCCCCGCGAGATGGATGTTTTCGTGTACCTATTTTACCCTAACTACTTGTGAATCGATCAGAGTAAACTCAGGAATTATTCCGGAGCGCTCTGCCCTTTGCTAAGCCAGTGGTTGTTCCAAAAATAAAAATCACAAAACCATGCACTCTTAACATAAATGGATGGCATAACCAAACATTACGTACCGTATTAAAAATAATGTATTATCACCAGAAACATACCGTATTGGATTTTGAAATGATCATGATATTAAGTAATGTTGGAAGATAAAACTTTATCACCAATGGAAAATAAACAATTTTATTGTTTCTGAGAATGGTGTGATATACTTCATGTTTTAGTATTATTAAAACAATTGAAATTGAAGACCATTGGACAAAGTTATAGAACTTCTAGATTGGAAAGTTACGAGATTATAGATCCTGAAGGTTAATGTCCTGGGTAAACTCAATGCAATAAACTGTCATTTATGGTTCTGTCACTAGTTATGGAACGGGTCCAACTTAATCATCTGCGGCAAGTGAAATTCGAGAGTTCTTAAATCAAAAGGAAAATGAGGTACACAATCTGTCAACTAACAAATATATGCCATGTATAGTTTTGTCACTCCAACAGCTTCTGCCTCAGAATATGGGGATTGCAAAAAAACTAGGGTTGCTTATCACTGCACGTGATCAAAGGCTTATGGTCGAGTGAAAACAACGATCCATTCTATATACCCGCATCAAAACTCGATTTGATGTGTAAATCTTTAAGAGTTCTTACACTTGGACCCTTGACAGATGTAGAGGGAAAATGTAAAAGAATATTTGAAAAGCTGGTTATTTTCAGTGCGCAAATTTCCCATCTTCCTTTTGATGTGTCAACATTAAAGGGCTTCAAGGAGTTGAGACATTTATGTTTCCAACCTGCAGATTTACAAAATCTAAGTCAGGGAAGTTTACATCAAGAACATGCTAACAGTCAAGAACATCAAGCTCTCAGTTCAAAGATTGTATGTTCCTATTTGGGGTCTGTCTAAAACAGGGGGCTCTTCTTACAGTTTATGGCAATTCCTTGCTCCTAGTCAAGAATAAGGAGCGACTTATAGAATAAAGGAAGGTCAGAGTGGGTGGACCTGCGTGGGTGGACATACCTGCGTGATAAATTGAGTGGATGGATATCGAGCCTCCCTACCATCAGGTAGATCCCCCTGCCCATCAAGAAACATCATGCACAGTCAAAATATTTCTATGGTTTAACCATTAACAATGGTATCTACACTAAAATAAATTAAACTGGATGTAGCACGAAACACTCACTCTAAAGATGGTTCCAAAACCGCCTTCGCCAAGCTTTCTCTGTGCCTGAAAATTAGACGTGGCTCCTCTCAAAGTCTGGTTTTTGAAAATAAGTTCTGGATTTGCTATAGTCGTTGAACAAGCTAATTTCTCCTTGCACAAGAAATCTCAAATGATTTGCACAAGGAAGCTAAGAAATCACCAAAATAAAATCTTTACAAAACCCCCATGATATTTCTGATAATTATAAACTATGAGAAAGAAGATACCTGTTACTCGAGGGCTTTCTGTCGGCGAGGGCGACGGTGAGATAATCAGAAGATTGAAAAATGGATAAACCTCGGAACGCGGGTAGCAGTTCACAGATCCGAATTTTGATCCAAGAGCTCCAACAATGCAATTGTAATATATTTGCGACAACGCAAACTGTAGGTACGCCTCCCACTCTTCTGTGGACAAAGCTCTCCAACACTGCACCAAGCTATAGGTCTGCTCTGTCGAACTATAAGGGGCAACATCTTGCTCCCCAGCAAAGAGACTGGGACTCTTCACAGTTTTATAGAGAATATTGGGGAGGCACTCTCACTGAAATTTGTGGAAAAACTATGACAGGTAACGTAAATGCAGTTCTTTTCAGAGGGAAACCGGCGTAACTTGAATAACATCGTAACTGATTAATAACTGTCGAAAATCAATCTAATGGTCTAGACTATTTTAATCGTCTAACATTCAGATCAACAGTTCATGAAGGTACAGGTGGCCTGGGAGGAGAGTTACTTTCAGAGGGAACGCCTTACGGCATAATTAATGATATATGGTTCTATAATTTTATATATAATTAAATATGAACTTTGCTAAATTTACTTGATTATCTCGAGGTTTAATTAAAAAACACAAATGAATTTGAAATAAGTTTTATTCAATTTAAAAAGATGTCTTGTAAACAACAAATACGTTTTATTCAATTTTATTTCTTTTAAGGCCAACTACAAGAGCTTATTCATAATATGCTATAAGTACAATCTTATTATGATGCAAGTGACTTTGATACTTAAAATCAACTAAAATATATCATGTATCAATTTAATATTGAACCTAAAAAGTGTTACAACAATCGTGCTTCACATTGGCTTGTAGAAAGTGTTTTTTAGCTATTATATAGTCCAATATTAAAAATAAATTATTTGAATTCTAAAGTCATCCATATTATAATAAAAAATCTATATATGAAATTTTTTGTGCCCCACGCATATACCATTGCATGGTCAAATTTTTTAAGTATTTCAATCAATTTCTTAAATCTCAAGGTTCAATTAAAAAACACAAATAGGATTGCAATAAGTTTATTCAATTTTAAAAGATGTTATGTAAACAACAAATAAGTTTTATTCAATATTATTTATTTTGAGATTATCTATAAGAGATTACTTATAACATGATATAAGTCATTCATATTGGAATCTAATATAGGTCCAAAAACAATATATGATAACATTTCTATAATTTTATATAATGTTATCAACTTTCCTAAATTTACTAAGTTATCCTTATGATTGAAATAAGTTTTATTCAATTTTAAAAGATGGGGAGATGTGGATAGAAGTATAAGCAAGGTAGGAGAGGAGGATGAAGAAGGACGCAGGTCTATCCGGTGAATGGGGTTAGGGCATCGAGCCCGGTGAGCGACCCTGGTTCAGAACTCGAAGCAGCCCGGAAGGTGCCTCCATTTCTGCTCACGGTTTTATCACGGCACCAACTTAAGGTTTTCCTATAACTGCTTGCGGTTTGTGCCGGTAAGTTTTTGGTCCACCCTAGACGGTTTTGCATTACACCTCTGACAGACCTGCAGGCAGCTGTCAGCTCGGTTTTTTGACAGATATGGAGGACAAAACCATTTTTTCCGCGATTCCGATGGAAAACCTTCCGATATGGTCACAGGCCGGGACCACTGTGGAGGACTTTTTAGATTTCGACCATGAACTTACAGCAAACGTTGATGCCCTTCCAACTCTCTCTCGACAGCTCAATCCCTCCATTTCGGTTCCTATAGATGCGGCTGCTATCCGAGACTACATAGGCCCTCCGCTCATTATTGATTCTCTGTCGGAGGCCGAACGTTGGAGAATCCCGGAAGCACAAACCTTAGGGCAAGATCTGGGTTCAATTCCTGCGGGGGTCGGGGCTGATAAACCCTTGGAGGTTTGACCTACAGTTCAAGTTAGTCGACAGCAAGTTCAATCTTCTCCACCAGTCTCGGGGAACCCTCCCCCAGGAAATTTCAAGGGTATAGGAATCATTTCAAGGCATTTTGACAACCTCAAGGCTAAAGGACCTTTGACGGGGAAGGACCCAGTCACACTTGAGGCTATATAGGTGGAAAATTTGGCAGTTGGCACGAGCAGCAAGTAGAAAGGGACATCTAAAAGGAAGAAACGCCTCCCACTGTGCAGTAACCAAATCTTCCTCAAGCTTGTTGAGGACACTACTTTCTGCGAAGCCATGGATTCGGCTAAAAAGGTACTAGTAGGTCGTGTGAGGGGTAGACATTACAGTGTGGAGAGGCTCCAAAAATAGACAATGGAGGTATGGGGACATCATCTGTCGGAACATCCAAGGGTATAGACGTTTGTTCGAGGGTGGTTCGCATTGAGATTCAAATGTCTCGCCCACACTAATTGGGTCCTCTCCACAATATGGCACATAGATCAAGCTCCTTTCCTCCTCCGAAGGTGGACGCCAATGTTTGACCCTGAACTAGAGAGAGCGGGGGCAAGACAAATTTGGGTTTGGCTGTCGGGCCTTCCCTGTCACTTCTAGACAAAGCAGATTTTCAGGCAAATAAGGGATGCCATAGGCACGTTCCTTACCTTTGATGACTCATTTAACACCATGGGGAGGGTGGAATTCGTCAGGATATTAGTTCACATGGACCTCACTGATGGGTTGTCGAAGTATATTAACATACAGTGGAGGAACATTACGAGGAGGCAATTGTTGGATTATGAGGGAGTACCCTTCAGATGTCGACGCTGCCACAAGGTAGGGCACTTATTAAAAGACTACCCTCTAAACAAGTGGAGTTACAGGAAGTATGCGAGTCATTCTCCTCTAGATGCACCTGAGCAGGAGGTGCAGTCACACGAAGACCCTAACAGAGAGGAACAGCCATGTGCATCTGAGGATTTTCACAGGATTGCTACTCCACGATCTGGAGGTACTACCACATTTTCGAGCCCTGGTTTGAGATCTTCGAAACCTACCCAGAGCGCTCTAAGGAAGCGTGGACGACCGCCCCATCAACCCCCACCTCTTGTACCTGGTTCGGTTGCTACTGCTTTGGGGGACTCTAATACTTTAGGTATGCATTCCACCCACTTACCCCTCACTCAATGCTTTTCTGATATTCATAATTCAATATCTGAGCAGTTATTGGTTCTGGGTACTGTTATCTCATTTGAGACCCATGTACATTGTGTTTGTGATATTAAACCCCCCCCTCACCACTCTCCCTCCCACACCCCCTGCCCTTTTCTGCACCCCTCCCCCACAACCCTCGGCATCCATGTCATCAGCCTTGGTTCCTCGATACAATACTCGGTCTCAATCGAGGAACTTGAACCCTGACCATGTGGGACTTGATATCCTCCACCCCCCACCCTCTCACAAGGCATCTCAAGGCCGCCCCTTTGATCTCAAGAATGCCCAAGCCCAAGCTGATGTTGACATTGCTTTGGGAAAAAAATCTACCATTCCTGGGGTTCTTAGAGCAAGAACAACCCCCTCTAAACCCCCTCCATGAAGATTCTATCCTACAATTGCAGAGGGCTAGCTAGGCCCGATAAAAAACTAGCTCTTCAGCGATTACTCTCTGCCGAAGCACTGGACATTATTTTCCTCCAGGAGACCTTGGGTCTAGCTAATGACATTACTCATACTCTAGAACAATCCTTGCCAAGGTGGAGATTTACAGATTTAGATGCCCATGGCCGATCTGGAGGTATTGCTTTGGGCATAAACTCTCACACTATGTGGGGTGGTCAGGGCTACATTGGTGCTGACATACTTTCAGCCGAGCTGGGGTTGCCCTTCAGGATTATCAATATTTATGGGCCTTGCCAGAACCGTCCCGATTTCTTGGACCGCCTGCTCAATCTGGAACTTCTTTCGGCTAAGAATCTAATTGTAGGAGGGGACCTAAATTTTTATATAGGACATGTGGAATCTTGGGGTCACCGTGCACAAAGGGATTCCCTCTCAGACTACTTCTCTTCCATATTGGAACAGCACCATCTGATCGACATTCCTGCTGCAAAGATTCAAGCCACTTGGAGGAACAATAGAGTGGGAGATAATGGACTTGCTAGAAGACTAGACAGGTTCCTTGTCAAGGAATGGGTCATGGACCTGGGGCTTAATATCAGGCAATGGGTTGGCACGGGAGGACTCTCAGATCACCTTCCTATTTATATGGAATTGGATAATGGTAGAGGCAGGCCGAAGGGACCTTTCAAATTCAGTACTACCTGGCTTAAGGATGCTTCATACATCAGCATGATCAGTGAGTTCTAGAAAAGAAACCCACCAAGGGTTAGAGGATCAGAAACGGTTGGTTTTATCCACAACCTAGCTGAGCTGAAAAACATGTCCAAAATCTGGGCTCATCAAAAAAGATTACAAGATGACCAAGCACTGAGATAGATTGAAATTGAGCTTGAGGTTTTTGAAAAAGAACTTGGTGGACTTTATAGATCAGAGGAGCACAAGCACAACATCACATCCCTCTACTCGACTCGTGGTAATATCCTCAAGGATATAGAAGAAAAATGGAGATTGAGCAGCAGGGCCATCTGGATACAAGAGGGGGATGCTAATACAAAAGTTTATCAAAATTTTGCTAATGGAAGGAAAGTTATAAATACTATTTGGCAAATGCAGAATGGTCATGGTGGAATAGCAAACACTTTCCCTCAGCTAGCTTCACTTGCAAACTCACACTTTAAAAGCGCCTACAGTGACCCCAGGGAGACTAATTTAGTAGAAATTATTAGAGTTGCCCAGCTTTTCCCTAGATACATGGATCTAGGGGATGAGGAGGATCTGGTTCGGGAAGTCACTTTGGAGGAGCTGGAGGCCACATTAAAATGGTTCGGCAAAGACAAAAGTCTTGGACCGGATGGTTGGTCTGTTGAATTTTATTTGACATTTTTTTATTTGATTGGGTTGAATCTTCTCAGTGTTGTGGACGAGTCTCGGACTTCGTGACGTTTGGAAGCTGCCATTACCTCCACATTCATTGCCCTCATTCCGAAGACAAACAACCCGTCCTCATTTGATGAATTTCGTCCCATTTTGCTATATAATTGTTTGTACAAGATTATAGCTAAAATTATA
Organism: Pinus tabuliformis; assembly: GCA_031772625.1. Lineage (NCBI taxonomy): Eukaryota > Viridiplantae > Streptophyta > Pinopsida > Pinales > Pinaceae > Pinus > Pinus tabuliformis. The sequence continues at coordinate 1,127,823,915 of CM062818.1, forward strand.
GCAAACAGATTGAAGCCCATCTTATCTAAGCACATCCTTCCTAAACAATTTGCATTCCTAAAGGACAAGCAAATTCATGAGGTGATTGGGACTGTATAGGAAGTATTACACACACTCCACTACAAAAAAGGCAAAGTTATGATAATGAAGGTGGATTTATCTAAAGCTTTTGAAAGGGTAAATTGGTTATACCTGAGAATGCTTCTAACCCACCTTGGTTTCCCTTTCTCTTTCATTAAATGGATTATGGGATGCATCACTAACATTCCTTTCAGTTGTTCTGGTAAATGGAAGTGCTACCTCTTTTTTCACCTCGGCTAGAGGTCTACGGCAGGGGTGTCCACTCTCTCCACTACTTTTTCTCCTGGTCATGGAAGGGCTCAGTATGATCATTTTGGAGGAACACAGGCATGGTAGACTCAGTGGTATTAAGATCACAGATAATTTCACTCTTACATGCCTCCTATTTGTGGATGATGTGTTGGTCTTTCTCAATGGTAGCATTGGGGATCTAACTTCGACCAGAGAAATTTTTTCTTTATTTCAGAAGGCCACAGGAATGATCATTAATGATGGAAAATCTACATTGACGACCACAGCTTGCACACAGCATGAAATGCATTATGCTCTCCACAGATTCCACTTCACACAGTTGGAACTAGATGAGGGATTGAAATATTTGGGGTACAAATTAAAGCCAATTGGGTACAAGATTGTGGATTGGACTTGGCTCATAGCAAAGTTGGAGAAAAGGCTAAGTATATGGTACTTAATATTTCTATCTCATATTGGCCATTTGACACTCATCAAGAGTGTCCTTGAAGCGACCCCAATTTACTGGATGTCTCTGGCCTGGATTCCTCGTGGCATTCTGACCATGATTCAAAATATGTGCAGCAGATTCTTATGGAGGGGTAAATAGCCTGGGAGAATATTTACATGGACTAAGTGGGAAACACTCAAACTTCCTAAAAAATGGGGGGGCTGGGGTCTCAAAAAGTTGGATGATTTTTCCTCTGCATTGGCAGCGAAACTAGGATGGCAAATGGTTGCTTCGGACAGTTTATGGACAAGGGTGGCCTACTCGAAATATATTGCCCCTACATAGGTGTTGGACTAGATCCGCAGACTGGTAGGACCCTATATAAGTATTTCGATAATTTGGAAGGTTGTTCTGAAAGCATTGGATCCCATCTGCTCTGGCATTACATGGAGGATACACTCGGGGAACAGGGTTCGCATTGGGATAGACTAGTGGATAGGTTGTGGGAACATGCACAGATTACCACTGGCTCTCATATCACACTTAATGGAGCATAATATTACACACCTATCTCATATTGCAAACGAGCACAACTCCTCTTTCCTACAACAAGCTTGGAAAACTGAAAATCAACTCAACATCCCTCCTCAATGGAGACAGCTCTGGAGGGACTATATACAGGCCCTAATGGAGGCACATATCTGAATTACAGATGGGGAGGACGAGATAATCTAGGCTCTGGCGAAATCAGGGAGATATACACCAAAGGAGGGTTATATTGTTCTGGCAAATCCGCGAAAGCCCCAGGTCATTCAACAGTGGTGGAAACTCCTCTGGAAACTTAAGGCGCCTCCTAGATCCAGAGTACTTATGTGGTGCATTTTGAAAAATAAAATCCCCACGGGGGATAACCTGATGAAGAGATATTTTTATGGCCCACACTGGTGTCACTTTTGTAACATGGATGGTGAATCTGCTTCCCACATTTTCTTGCATTGCCATGTTGTTCGTAATGCATGGAATCTTGTGTCTGTTGTTGTCCCCTCTAATAGTATTTGGCTTTCAGACTCTCTGGTTGATGCTTGGAACCTTTGGTTTCATTCAGTCTCGCCTCACAAGTTGAGAAACCTTCCATTGTTGTTCTGTTGGGCTATATGGATAGCTCACAATCATTTGATTTTCCACAACACCCCTCACAAGTTGAGAAACCTTCCACTGTTGTTCTGTTGGGCTATATGGATAGCTCACAATCATTTGATTTTCCACAACACCCCCACTAGAAGGTCTAGTATATCTACCATGATCAAAGCGGATTATGATCTTATCCCTGATGACCCTCCACCCCCTTACACTCGCATTATCTCCCTGGAACAGTTTGACCGCAACAGACCCTGGGCATACTTTGATGGGGCTACACAAGAAGACGGCTATGGTGGGGGTGCTATCCTGCACATAACTGAGAGACATTCTTACAGCCTGTCTATGGGCTTTAGAAGGGGCACGAATAACTTTGCAGAGCTATCTGTAGCTTTTCATATCTTTCAATTTGCTTTGGAGAAGAACTGCCATGCATTACAATTGTTTGGTGACTCTAAGATTGTCTGCGATTAGTTGAAGAGAGTATCTACTTGCTGGTCTTTCTCATTGAGACACATTCTTGATGAGGCATTAAGATTGATATCCAATTTTGACTATTTTTCATGTAAACATATATACAGGGAGCGGAACTCAGAGGCTGACCGTCTTTCCAAAGAAGGCGCGATCCGGGAGCAGGGCATCTGGCTGATCAGCGAACAGATTGATGGCGAACTCTACCAGTACTATCATAGGCCTTTTATGGACATTTTGAATTAATGTTTGGACTCTGATATTATAATTATTGTACATATTTCTTTTTTTGTTTATGATCTGATTTGCAGCCATATTATGACTGGCACAGTACATATTTTTGGTATTATCTCCTCGTGTGGAACATGATAATATTCATACTGCTGGTTTTTTGTTATATTTTTGGACTCTTTTACAGACTCTGTCTGGACTACTACCTCCCTGCGTGGACTCAAGTAGTTGGTTTTGCTGCTTCTTCGGAAGTTATGACCATCGATAGAAATATCGGAATATGCTTATGCATCTACAAAATGTAATTTCTTACACTAATGAAATTGTGAATTTTCCATGGGAAAAAAAAAAAAAAAAGATGTGGAGATGTAAAAGTTACAAATAAGTTTTATTTGATTTTATTTCGTTTGAGGTTATCTACAAGAGCTTAGCCATATGTGTGTGTGTGTGTGCGTGTGTGTGTTTTGCACTTTTTACAATCCAATGTGAAGCATGGAAAATGAGAATAATAAGAATGTAGTTAATTACAAATAGTTTACAATTTCAAGAAGAAAACATTTAAATTAAGTGACTATTTTATTTGAGATGAAAATTCAAGTATTTTATTTATGGTTCAATTACTATAACATAGAAATAAATGCATGTTGTCAATAATTTTTTTGTGCTTCTACTAAAATCGATGCATAATGTTAATCTAATTACCTTGAAATTAATGTACACCATACGTCTAGTTACATCAAATCATAAATCAACATCTTCACTGAAATCAATGCATCTAATGCAAGCAGCCAAATAGGATAGGAAGTCAAAATATACATTGAAATCAATGCATCTAATGCAAACAATCAAACAGGGTTAGAAACCAACATCTACACTGAAATCAATGCATCTAATGCAAGCAATCAAATAGGATTAGAAATCAACATCTACTGGAATCAATGCATCTAGTGCTAGCAATGAATTAGGATTAGGAACCAACATCTACATTGAAATCAATACATCTAATGCAAACAATCAAACAAGATTAGAAATTAACATTTAAGTTCATGAAATCAATGCATCTTGTAACACCCTCCTCCCATATCTACCCAAGCAACCGGCCAGTCGAGGTAAACATGCGACAAGAGGCCACTATGATATGATTTGACCTCCTAAGTCACGTTAAGGAAGTGGAACCAATGAAACACACCATACAGACATTCAACATCATCTATAGGACCCTCAGGAACCAATTCAATACTTAGACAACTTGCCCTTGGGTCCCACTAAACTTTTGGACAACTTAAGCCTCGGTCTCTCTCATGCTATAGGCATGACAATGTCCAAAAACCCAAAGTTGCTCTCACATGCTTGCTTGCTTGTGTCTAAAGACTCAATTTGTCAGTGCTATGCCAGTGTCCCCAGGATTTGAGCCACATTTTCAGGCCCAGAGCCCAGGTCACTGCCCAAAATTGAACCATATCTTCATAACAGTAAAATAACATGGAAATAACAATACTAAAGTAAATGCTTGAATGAACCTTGATTGGACCCCTACTAGCCATGACAGGCATTTTGTCAAACATATCACGAATATGTAATCTACAAGTGAAAATAACATTTCGGAGCATAGGTATCTCATACTTCGTTGAGAATTGCTAAGAACCATTGATATCTCAACACATCAATTACCATTCCATCCATTAGGTCATAGATACATTGATCATTCAATTACAAGTAAAAACATGATGAAAACCATACATGGTTGTTGTCATAAAACAAATACATAACCAGCATAATAGCAACAGAAATACTCATGAAAGTATAGCCATATAGACCACATATATTCCATCAAAATTCTCATAGAATACAAGGAGAAATAACCTTTAATTATGATGCAAAATCCAAACCCAGGATGGGACTTCCATGTTCCACCCGACCATAGAATGGTTGAGCCAAATATCTCTTCATCCATTCACCCTTGTGCCATATTCCAAGCATGAATGTGAGATCTCATAGAACACATCAATAAAAAACCATCTAGGGCTTCCAGAGGTCGTCCACCTCAACCCATTAAAAAGTGATTCCACCTCACGGTCAAACATCACAAAACCATCATCAAGTCGGTCTCTTTCCAAGCCTTCCAGGGCTCCAGAGCGTTTTTCCAACCAAGGCTCTAGGACTAGTAACTCAACCCACAACTTTTATCGGGCTCCATAACATTTGTCCAACCAAGGCTTTAGGACTAGTAACTCAACCCACCAAGGGCTCCAGAGCATTTGTCCAATCATGGTTCCAGGACCAGCAACTCAACCCAAGTTGTTCCAGGGCTCCAAAGTGTTTATCCAACCAAGGCTCCAGGACTAGTAACTCAACCCAAGTTAAGGAAACATGACAACCAACCAAAAACACAATAATGAAAATAAACCCACAATCACCATGACTATCCAGCAAATGGCAAGGCCAGGCAATCCACTGTCAACCCCATGCATCCTCCATGCCAATGACAAATCACAACCAAAAATACACATGCATATGTCATGCATGCCAAAAATAATGAAGGAAACATACATGCAACTCAGTACCTGCAAGAAAATCTGATGTAGTTACTGATCTTGATGCCCTTTTGGGCTTTCCTGCTCTTCCTTTTCCTTCTTGCTCAAAAATCAAAGTATGACACACCCTCCAAGAGTGCTCCAAGAAAGAGAGAATAATGAGAGAGCTCCAAAACCGAACTGACAAAAGGTTATGAATTGGTCCTTAGAAGCCTTTTTATGAATGAGGCCTCTATTTTCTTCATTTCCATTATTTTTCTTCATTTTCACCCTCACATGTAACCTATGACCTTTCACCTCCCTTTTCTCCTAATTTTCATTATTTTCATAAATAAATTTGTCAAAAATGTCATTTTTCCTTTCCAAAGCCTTAGCCATTTCCTTTGCCAATTTCCTTATCCATAAACAATCACAAGTGATCCCCATCACCAGGATTTTTCCCAGTATTCATCTTGGAATAAGTGTCCCATCATCTGTGGTATTTTGTCGTTATTTACTTTTATTACATGGAATTTTCACCAGGGTTGTTACAGAACCCTCCCCCTTGGGGGAACACCATCCTCGGTGTTCAACAACACCTATAACCACAAAATTGTTGTAAGCAAAATATATTGCTGATGGATCTTTATAACTTAGCTCGATGCAATATTTACAATGATCAACCTGCTAAGAAGCAACCAACATGAAAACATAACAACATAACATCATAATGACACGACACCCATACCGCTTATTGGAGATTTATAACATAGCTCATGGTGGTATTTACATCCATATACATATGTACATAAACCAACATCACCAAACATATATCAAAACATATACCAAAACACCAAGCCAAAATTGTTTTGCCTCAACTAGCAAACAAGGAAGGATACATAGCCCGCATCTGATCCGTCATCTCCCATGTAGCTTCATCGGGCCCAAAGTGCTTCCATTGCACTTTAACTTGCTCGATTGCTTGGTTCCAGAGCATGAGCACCTTTTTCTGCAATATACACTAAGGCTTCGGCTAGAATTATCCATCTGGTTCCACCTGCAATACAGACCAGTCAATCACATGATCAACATCTTTAACATACTTCTTAAGTAAGGACACATGGAAAGCATCATGGAATTTCATTGTCGGAGGCAGTTCAAGTTGATAGGCTATTGCCCCAATCCTCTCAATTATATTGAAGGGTCCACAAAACCGTGCTGCCAACTTGGCACATGATCCAATCCGTAAGGATCTCTTCTTCGATTTGATGCGCAAATACACCTGTTCCCCAACATGGAACTCCTTGAACAACTTGTTCCTTTATGCATAGCTCTTCTACCTATCATGTGTTTCCTTTATATTCTTCTTTATAACCTACATTTCGTGTTCCACATCTTCCAACATGGCTAGTCCAATCAACACCCTGTTAACCTGACCACTCCAATTGATAGGAGTGTTGTAACCCTACTCATACAATGCCTCAAAAGGAATCATCCTCAAAGATTCTTGACACCCATTGTTGTACACGAACTCAACCAGTGGAATATATTCTTCCCACTTTCATTGTTAATGCATCACTTGCATCCTCAACATGTCCTCCAATATCATGTTGACCCTCTCTGTCTGCAGATGATAAGTTGTACTGAAGGCCAACTCTGTGCCCAAACTTGAAAAAAAATCCTTCCAAAACTTGGAAGTGAACTTTGCATCCTTGTCTGGCACAATATTCTTTGGAACATCATGCAGTCTAACCACATCTCTCATAAATAGTTGTGCTACATCGGTAGCTAAGAATGTAGACTTCACCATATTAAAGTGTGCAACCTTTGTCAACCTGTCCACAATACCCATGATGGAATCATGTTGTCTCACTGCCTTTGAAAAATATATGATGAAGTCCACGGAAATGACTTCCCATTTCCACTCTAGAATCACGATCGTCTGTAGAAGTCCACCTAGATGCTTACACTCTGCCTTCACATGTTGACAATCAAAACATCTAGCCACAAACTTTGCTACATCTGTCTTCAAATTTGGCCAATAGTAAAATATCTTCACTGTTGTTAGTGTCTTGTGATAACCTGGGTGACCTAAATATGGTTTTGACATAAAACTCTCTCAAGATCATCTTCTTGAGTGCATTTCATCTGGCACATATATCCTATCTCTGAATCAGACCAATTCATCTGTCATAAGACAATAATCCATATCCTGTGAACCTGCACCTCTACCTGTACCTAAACCACTACCTGTACCTTTACCTTTACCTGTACCTGTACCATCACATGTACCTATACCTATATTATCACATGTACCTGTGCCTATACCATCACATGTATATGTACCTATACTATCACATGTGCTTGTACCTATACCATCACCTGTACCTATATCTGTGCTCTGCTACGACCTGTGCACAATATCCATATATCTGACATCCTGCTAACTTGCCCGTAAGATCCTATCTTGTAGATCTATCCCATATGAGTTCATAGCTGCTAAGTGATTTACCTATACCCACATGCTAAGAGAATCTGCCACTCTGTTCTCTTTACCTTTGATATATCGGATCTCGAAAACAAACCCACTTATCGTAGCCAACCACCGAGTCTGCTTACCATTCAGATTTGGTTGGTCAAATAGATATCGTAAACCATTATGATCACTCATCAATGTAAATATTCTACCCAAAAGATAGTGTCTCCACATCTTCAACGCATGTATAATCATTGCTAGCTCAATATCATGTGTGGGATAGTTCTGCTCGTGCTCGTTCAGTTTCTGTGACTTGTAGCATATAACCTATCCATCCTGCATAAGGACTCCACCAAGTCCTCTCTTGCAAGCATTTGTGCACACTACAAATTATTTCTCTGGGTCTACAATCTTTAACACAGGTTGATGTGTCAACAACTGCTTGAGCTGCTCAAAACTAGCCTCACACTCCTATGTCCATTCGAACTTCTTACCTTTCCTCTGCAATGATGTGATAGGATAAGAAATATGTGAGAAGTTCCTGATGAACCTCCTATAGTAGCCTGTCAAACCCATGAAAGATCTCACCTCATCCACATTCTTAGGAGCTAACCACTTCATGATGGCCCTTATCTTTTCTGGATCTACTGCAATGCCCTCCTTGGAGAAAACATGTCGCAAGTAGTGTACCTTAGTCTGAAAAAAACTACACTTGTTGAGCTTAGGATACAATTGGTGCTCTCTCAACAACCTCAACACTATTGTTAAATGCTTGGCATGTTCTTCCTCACTTTTAGAATATACCAGTATATCATCAATGAACACACTAACAAAATTATCCAAGTACAGACGCAACACACTATTCATCAAACACATAAATGTAGTTGGAGCATTAGTTAAGCCAAATGGAACTACAAAAAGCTCATAATACCCATATTTGGTCGTGAATGTGGTCTTGTAAATTTCCTCCTCTTTGATGTGTACTTGATGATATCTGGATCTCAAGTCGATCTAAGAGAACACTTCTGCTTCCTTCAACTGATCGAACAAGTCATCAATCCTCGGCAATGGGTACCTATTCTCGATGGTCACCTTGTTCAACTGCATGTAGTCAATGCATAATCTTAGAGTACCATCTTTCTTTTTCACAAACATTACCAGTGCACCCCATGTTGATACACTCGGCCTAATGTATCCCTTATCCAACATTTCCTTCAGTTACAACTTTAACTCAACTAACTCAGGTGTGCTCATCTTGTTAGGTGCTTTTGATGTTGGAGTTGCCCCTGGCACTAACACAATAGAAAATTCTACCTCCCTGTGAGGTGGAAACTCTGGAATCTCCTCAGGAAATACATCCTTAAATTTCTATAAAATTGGGTACCTGCTCAACACATCTTTATCCTCAACTTCCTTACCCTTATCACTAGAAATGTGCACTACAAATAGCTTGCACCCTTTCATGTGGCTATGCTTCACTTGCATAGTTGTCACCATCCTAACCAATCTGGATTTCTTCTTTCCTTGTAAGACTCTTGGTTCTCCATTGTCATCAACACACTCAATGGTTTTGTCATAACAGTCTACCTCGGTTCTATGAAGATACAACCAATCCATGCCCAACAACATATTGTATGAACCCAACGGTAATACATTCAAATGTGTTGTTGTAGGCATACCATTCAAATCAAATGCACAAGCTCTTATCCAATGATGAACTCACTTCTTCGTACCTATAGCCAACTGCACTAACCAAGACTCTGTATGTGATTCCTTGCTCAAACCACACTTATCCACCAAGTCAGGACTAACATAGCTATAATTAGATCAAGGGTCAATCAAAATAGAAATAAGTTGATCACAAAGCTTTTTGTCCATCTCAATAATAGATGCTTTATGCTTTTCCTGTTTGTTATCCAATGCTGCATAGATACGCAGATTACTCTGACCAACATCCCCAATAGTCTGTGCCTCCTATGCATTGTATATCTTAAGCCTTTCACTCTGGTACTATGGAAAATCTCTCCTGCGATGATCTCCTCCACAAATCCAACATCACATGGGCTCCTTATTATGCTCCTCAGATATGTGTCATTGTCCTTTATTTGAAGCATTGAACCTCTTAGGTTACCTGAATCCTGTGGTCTTACTCTCTTCTTGTCCCATTTTCCTTTGTTCTTTGCATTACTTCCAATCTGGTTTTGTCTCAGTTCTGCGCTTCAATTGTTCATAGCAATGCTTCAACTTCCAAATGGCCTACTCCAATGATCTAGGTTCATAGAACTCGATCCTATCTATGAATGCAACCAGAAACCCACTAAAAAATCTCTAAATCTTAGCCTTCTCCTCCTTGAGGTAAGGCACATACCTTAGCAACTCCAAGAATCTGCTAGTGTACTCATAATTTATCATGGATCCCATCTTTAGCTCATAAAATTATTTTGCCCTATCATCCAAGTATCTTTCTGACAAATACTACTTCCTGAATACCCACTCAAACTCACTCAAATTCAAGTCTTCCTCATTTATACCCCTAACATTCTTCACGTCTTCCCACCAAATGTCTACTTTTCCTTTGAGACTGAATGTAGCCACTCTAGCTTTCATGTTCATTGAATAGTCATGCAATCCGAAGAGTTTATTCATGCCTAGCAACCATGCCTCTGCATCTTGGTATTTCTTTACCTCTCCATCAAAAGTAGGTGGCTTTTCTTTCTTAAACTCATATGGAAAATACCCCTTATCACTCCTCCTGTAAGGATGATACTGATGACGATCATAGTGCTTATCTGAATCAGAACTAGAATCATACCTATGTCTATCCCCTCTCCTATCCGAAGTATCCAACAATCTACCATCTCTGATTGTGTCATCTCTGTATGATCTGTGACCACCATGTGATCTACAACTATATGCCCCATTAGTTCTATCCTCCTACTCATGGTTGGTCTGAAGCGGTCCTTGTCACTACAAATCTGACAAGCTCTAAAATATGACTGCATTTACCTATGTTAAATTTTCCTGTGCTTATACGATTCTGCCATTATCTACCTTACAACTCCGTTTTTATTCCTTTAAACTTCTCAGTGTCACTGCCAAGTCAGAAGAGTTCCCAACACCATATTGTTCTTTTGATTCATAGGGAGAGTCTTTGCAGTCAACCATCTTGCTAGCCTTTTGATATTTCTTCCTGCAAGGTACATCATGTCAGCTAAACCAAATCACAATAAACCAACGTACCTTAGTATAGATCAGGGAGGATATCTTGTCTGCAAGATCAACAAATCAGCTTGATACATGTATAACATAATAATGACGGCATATAGAAACATGAAACATAAGCATATGACCATGCAACCCCCAGTCTAGCTAGGGTCTAGTCATCAATGCATGACCTCAAAAACAACACACACCACAACTTCATGCATGACAACCACCATCATTATGTCATTATACACTTGACTACATGCAAACATGAACATGCATAAACGATGTATAACCATCCACACATATGCATAAACACATATGATCAAGCATGAATGGAGAATACTTGAAATCCAACTTGCAAGAATGATACATGCAACCAAAAATACAAGAATCTAACCAACAAGAAAGATTGCAACCAAACATACTACAACAATAAATGTAAGTGACATAAGTCGACATGTAACCAGTCATACACTCACAACGATTCATCTGATAGTAAAACACATCAACTCTACATGACGACATCACTACAACAAGGATCCACATTATGTAAATGCAAAAAACACATGAAATTCAAGTGTGAGACACGCACATGTAACTAAAATGCATGCATGACCAAAACATAGCCCACCCAATCTGAGGGTTGAACCATGCTCTGATACCACTCTGTAACACCCCCCTCCCACATATACCCAAGCAACTGGCCAACAGGGGTAAACATGCAACGAGAGGCCACTATGATATGATTCGACCTCCTAAGTCACGTTAATGAAGTGGAACCGACATAAACACACCATAAAGAAATTCAACATCATCGAAAAGACCCTCGAGAACCAATCCAATACTTTAGAAAACTTGCCCTTGGGTCCCACTGAACTTTTGGACAACTTAAGCCTCAGTTGCTCTCATGCTATAGGCATGACAGTGTCCAAAAACCCAAAGTCGCTCTCACAGGCTTGCCTACCAGTGTCCAGAGACTAAATTTGTCAGTGCTATGACAGTATCCCCTGGATTTGAACCACTTTTTCAGGCCCTGAGCCCAGGTCACTGCCCAGAATTGAACCATCTCTTCAGAACAGTAAAATAACATGGAAATAACAATATTAAAGAAAATGTTTGAATGAAACCTTCACTGGACCCCTACTAGCCATGACAGGCATTTCCTCAAACATATCACGAATATGTAGTCTACTAGAGTAAATAATAGTTCTAAGCATAGGGGTCTCATACTTAGCTGAGAATCGTTAAGAACCATTGATGTATCAACACATCAACGGCCATTACATCCATTAGGTCATAGATACATTGATCATTCAATTACAAGTAAAAACATGATGAAAGCCATACATGGTTGTTGTCATAAAACACATACATAACCAGCATAATAGCAACAAAAATACTCATGAAAGTATAGCCATATAGACCACATAATCCATCAAAATACTCATAGAAATACAAGGAGAAATAAATTGTCATTAATGATGCAAAATCCAAACCTGGGATGGGACCTCCATGTTCCATCCGACCGTACAATGGCTGAGCCAAATCTCTCTTCATCCATTCACCCCTGTGCCATATTCCAAGCATGAATGTGGAATCTCAAAGAAGACATCAATCAAAAACCATCTAGGGCTTCTAGAGGCATCCACCTCAACCCATCAAATAGTGATTCCACCTCACGGTCAGACACCACAAAACCATCATCAGACCGATCTTTGTCCAAGCCTTCCAGGGCTCTAGAGCGTTTGTCCAACCAAGGCTCTAGGACTAGTAACTCAACCCACAACTTGTACTGGGGTCCAAAGTGTTTGTCCAACAAAGGCTCCAAGACTAGTAAATTAACCCACCAAGGGCTCCAGAGCATTTGTCCAACCAAGGCTCCAGGACTAGTATCTCAACCCAAGATGTTCCAGGGCTCCAAAGCGTTTGTCCAACCAAGGCTCCAAGACTAGTAACTCAGCCCAAGCTAAGGAAAGATGAGAACCAACCAAAAACACAAAAATGAAAATAAACCCACAATCACCATGGATATCCAAGAAATGGTGAGGCTAGGCAATCCACTGTCAATCCCGACCATTCTCCGTGCCAATGACAGATCACAATCAAATATCTGCATGCGTATACCATGCATGCCAAAACTAGTGAAGGAAACATACATGCAACTCGGTACCTGCAAGAAAATCTAATGTAGCTATTGATCCTGATGCCCTCTTGCACTTTCCTGCTCTTCTTTTGCCTTCTTGCTCCAAAATCCAAGTATGCCACACCCTCCAAGAGTGCTCCAAGAAAACTCTAAGTCTCCAAGAGTATGATAGAAAGAGAGAATAATGAGAGAGATCCAAAACTAAAGTGACAAAAGGTTATCAACTGATCCTCATAAACATTTTTATGAACGAGTCCTCTATTTTCTTTATTTTCCATTATTTTCCTTCATTTTCCTCCTCACATGCCACTTGTGACCTTTCACCTCCCTTTTTTCCTAATTTCCATTATTTTCATAAATAGATGTGCCAAAAATGCCATTTTTCCTTTCCAAAGCCTTAGCCATTTCCTTTGCCAATTTTCTTAGCCATAAACGATCACAAGTGGTCCCCATCACTAGGATTTTGCCCAACCTTCAGCTTGGAATAAGTGTCCCATCATCCGTGGTTATTATTTTGCCTTTATTTACTTTTATTACATGGAATTTTCACCAAGGTTGTTACACGTCTAATGCAAGCAATCAAATAAAATTTGAAATTAACATCTACACAAAAACCAATGCATCTAATGCAAGAAATCAAATAGGATTAGAAATAAACATCTACATTTAAATCAATGCATCTAGTGCAAACAATTTCCTTTCCTTTTTGTTTCCCCTCCATCTATATTTATATCTCCCTCCATCTATCCTTATTTGTCTCTCTATCTCACCCCCCAAACACACATGCTCTCTCTCTTCATATCTATATATCTCTCCCTCCCTCCCTCTCTCTATCTCTCTCTTCTTCCCTCTCTCCCCCTTCCATCTATATCTCTATATCTCTCTTTGTCTCTCCTTATTCATCTCTCTATATCACCCCACAAACATACACATTATTTCTCTATATCTATCTATATGTCCCTCCCTATTCCTCTCCCTCCCTCTCCTCTCCCTCTCTCTCCATCTCCCTTGTCACTCCCTCTCTCTCTCTCCACCTTTCTCTCTCTATGTATTTCTTCTTACCTCCCTCTCTCTCCCCCTCCAACTCCATCTCTCTCTCTATCTCTTCCTTCATATTTCTCCCTTTCTATCCCACTTCCCTCTGTCTCTCCCCCTCATCACTCTCTCTCTCTCTCTCTCTCTCTCTCTTTGTCCTCTGACTCTGTCACTATCTCGAACCTCCCTATCTCATTCTCTCTCCCCCTTCTCTCTGTATCTCCTTCTTTGACTTTCTATCTCACCCCCAAACATACACACTCTCTCTCCATCTCTCCTTCTTTGTCTTTCTATCTCACCCCAAACATACAGTCTCTCTCCATCTCTCCTTCTTTGTATTTCTATCTCAGCCCAAACATACACACTCTCTCTCCATCTCTCCCTCGTCACTCTCCATCTCTCTCTCCACCTTTCTTTCTGTATATGTATTTCTTCTTCCTTCCCTATATTTTCCTCCAACTCCATCTCTATCCACCTCTCTTTCTCCTCCTCTCCCTCTCTCCATATTTGTGTCCCCCTCTCTCTCTCTCATCCTTCTCTCCCTCTCTGTTTCACTCCTCTTCTCTCTCCCTCACTTTATCTCCATCTCTCCCTTGTCACTCCCTCTATGTCTCTACCTCTATCACTCTAGGTCTTTGTTCTTCCCTCCCATATATATTTGGAGCTAATATACATCCTAATATATTAATATATATTATAATATAACAAAATTTATATTATATTAATCCAAAATTAATAAATTTAATAATATTAATAGTATTTAATATTAATATCAAATTTCATAATTTAATATTAATAGTAATAATAGTTTTTTAATATTAATATCATAATTAATAAGGTTTCTACACGACATGATAGCTAAAATTATAATAAAATTTGGAATTTTAATGTGGTAAAAACTTTTATGCGAAGTAAATTTAGGATCCGTTCAAATTCAAGGTATATGATAAGGTATATTTTGAGCATGGACATACATACTTATACCTTGCATCTGTACTGGGTTGTAGAATGCACCTCTCGGCACAATAACATAAAAATAAATTAATTCATTCATTAATTAAAAATAATTAAAATTTATAATATTGTTCATAACCTAGATCCGGTTGAATTATCATTTTTAGTAAAATAATATCATATCAACTTTGTTAAATTATTAATGAATTAAATTTTATATCTTTATTGATTCTAAAATCGAAATTATGGGATACTTTGTCTTAATGTCTTTCCTTGTCCCATAGACTGAACTGATATGTTTGTAGTGATGATAGCATTGCTAATCTGAAGCCTATAGCAGGTTCATCACTAGCCTATAATAGATCTAGTAATAGATATGAGAGTCTATTTGCTTGATTGTTTATTTGAGAGTGATATGTGTTTTAGGGGTGAAGTAATGATGAGTGAACAAGAGTTTTGAAAAAAAAATTATAGAGGCTCGATCGAGCTTAATAGCTCAATTGAGCTCCATAGCTTGATCAATCCATATAGCTCGATCAAGCCCTTGGTCAACCTCGTAAACGAGATCGAGCTATTTGAATTTAAAATTCAAGCGCTCGATCGAGCTTTTGAGGTCCTAAAAACCACAATTTTAGCACCCCTTTTGCAAATTTTTCTACAACACCATTTTATAACCTAGCAGACATAGGGAAAAATTTGTCTGTAAGTGGCATAGTTGATCATGTTAGATTCATGAAGGAATCCTCTATCCAATGGAAAATGAATTTGACATTGTCGAGTTCATATGATATTTTTCATCTAATTTTTTTTAAACATAATGTTTGAATTTTTTTTGGACAATCTTAAAGAGGCTGAATAAAAAATCAATAACATAAAATAAACATAATGAAAAAATTTCAAAAAATACCACTATATTCGCTTACAAGTCCTCTTCAAAATGGTGCTCTTTGTTTTTTCAATTTATTTAGTTGGAAAAATTATCCAGCTGGATATTCATGGCCACCCGCCAATTCCACTTGGACCCCCACAATTGTTTCTTTCAATTTTTCAGTTTCCTTAATTGTAGCACAGTTTACTATTTTTAGCAGTTTTTGGGTCCTAAACTTCCGGAGTCGTTTTGAGGCCCTAAAAACTTTTTTTTGGCAATCTACCGCCAACGATTAATTATAGGTCATATTTTTTGTCGTAGTCCTCGGAGAGATATTTCCAACGGGGCATCATGCGTGGCAAACAAAGATAATATGACCAAGTTACGACCCCGGGAAGTTGGCTGCCCAACTAACCCCAATAGGGCCCATAAACCCTTGGTGTTACATCTCCTCGGGTTAGGGTTTTGGTTGTTTAGGTTTTTCTCTTATTGTTCAATAATAAAAAGGCCCTTGAGCCTCATTGTAACGCAGTTCAGAGGCATGTAGCCACCACATCTCTTCTCAGAGATAAGCTACCATCGCCTGAGCTAGTCTCATTTCCATACTGTTTGTAAGCATATTTCATTATTTGATATTAATCAAAGGAAGTGTTATTTCTGCTGCATCTCTGTATTTATGGTTATATATATAATTTGTTGCGTTCCTGTTTAAATTCGGATCAAAAAAACCTTACATGAACACATGTCTACAAAATGCAATTGAATATTACTTCACCAACTTCGAAAAATAATAAATAAATATAATTTTGCATAAATAAATAGATTTTTAATATGAAAAATTTAGTTCTTTGTGTGTGTGTGTATTAAAAATTACACATTTTAGACTAAGTTATGCTACGTGAACACACACATACCTCTTAAGATGTGCGACAATTTGCAAGCACAAGTATTGCATTTAATGGAAAATGGAGAGATTAAAATATCATTAGGACAACAACACAGTTCTCCATATATTGTATTTTTAATCCATATCAAAATTCACAATGCTTATATGAATTTTGAGGGCTTCAATTCGATTAAAAAAGGAAATTTTTGAAATTTCATCCCCACATTTGGCCCAAAAGTGTAACCCATATTCATGCATTCACGCATATGTAGATTAACAGTGATAAGTCTTGCTTCATTCCTCATATTTTGTTAGAGTCGATTTCCTTTCAACAAATTTATTTCTTCTACTTTTCCCATAAATATTTGGATTATGTCTTTAAGAATTTAGGCTTTTTCCTCAAGCCATGTGGATATAAGTTCATAGACTGATTGTGGTTGTTTAAGATGAATTAAGGGAGAATATCTTTATGGGTTAACAAGCACTTATATAGAGGAGGCATGTTGATCTTGGTTAAGGAAATTTTGGAAAGTATCCTTGTCTATTATTGTTCAATTGTAGTTGTTCCAAAAGGCATTCTTTCAAAAACTTGTAAGACGAACTTTCACATTCTTTCGTTAGGAGCAAGGAAATCAGGTGGCATCCCTCTGGTCAAAAGGGATAAAATTTCCCTTTCAAAGAAGTTAGGAGGTTGAGGGGTAAAGAACATATTCCATTTTAGCAAATCCTTGGCAACTCAAATTATGTGGTGTTTGGTGCATAATTCCTCTCTCTGGAGTAGGGTTCTCAAAGAAAAATATATCCCCTCCCTCTCCTTCAAGGACTAGTTTAGGTAATCTTACAAAACAACTAAGGGCTTCAATGTTTGGAAATCCCTTATTCTTGCTTTTCCTTATTGGTGATTGAACAATTTGGTGCATAGGAAGTGGATCTAAGGTTAAGTTAGGATTGGACCTTTGGCTTATATGGTTGGGGACGAATATCGCCTATCAAATGCTCTTATTGTTCATCTTATGGTTAGGTTTCTTCGATGGTGTCTTGTAGAGACATCCTCCAAAGTGTGGGGTTGGAGTGGTCCTATTTATTTCTTATTCTCTCTACATGTAGGTTAGGCATTCCCTTGGGCATCGGTCAAATACTAAATCATAATTCATAGCTTTGTGAACTTTGTTAGCTATCACTGTTGGGAAAAATATTGAGAGGGGCGGAGGGAGGTGGGAGTGAATCAGTGTTTTAACTTTTAGTATTATGATTTTCTTTTTCAAACAGTATACACTACTTTATTTAAACCACCCAGCATATGCCCGCGAATATAAAGAATGAAACCAACGTATATGTAACAAACAACTAATTCATTGTCTTAAATCAGGGTGATGCATTAAGCAGTAAACAGATGCAGTAAGAATAGAATAAATCAACACACATAAGTAGCACACATGAACACCAGGATTTTTTTTGTGGAAACCCAATGTGGAAAAAAAACCACCATTGTTGTCGTTTCAGTGTTCAATATTCTTATAATAAAAAGTGTTTACAAATTTTGTACTGGTGCAGAATTTTCTAATACGCAGGCATCTACCTGTTGAAGGCTACAACCTTCTCTCGTTTTCCAGCTTCTACTGGAAGGGAGCTCCAACCCCCTAGCTCTTGCACTGGCTAATATGTTTACCAGTACATAGGCACCAGCCTACAGAAGGCTACTACCTTCACTCTTCCTCCAGGGACCACGTTTCATAAATTTTCAGACTGGATACTCCTGGTACATAACAACACAATATGAAGGCCACATTTCATCAAATTTTCATACTGGACCCATCAGTAACATTGAAGCTCAAAATCAATCACCACTGCAATAACTGCATCTACCAACAATCAGTCAATCTGAACAGTCAGATCATTGTCACCAGAACACAGAGCTGAACCCAGAACACTGCATCAACAATCAGAACCAACTGCAACCTCAAAAATCATATGTCAGAATGTATACGCTACTTTAGTGAAGCCAACTTGCATGTATACGCTACTTCCTTTAACCAAACCTGCATATACCTCCAAAAATACTGAATCATAAAAACCTTTGAATCAAAATTGTACCAACCAAAATATTCTGAAGATCTACTGTCAAATTACAAAGTTCTAAACAGATAGTAGCAAAGATCACCCTTCTTACTCAATCAATCAATCAATCAGACTCAATCTCCTTATACAGTTAGTTCTACTTTCAGATCTAATGAAGACATCATTGACAGACAACAGTAAAACAACAACACTGATAAGATAGATCAGTCATCTTTGAACAACAAGCTTTTCTTCTGCATACGCTACTTGGAGGTGCCAAACCAGCATGTATACGCGCCTTCACCAAGGTGAACCAACGTATAGATCTACAAATACTAACTTAAAACTTCACAACTATTCCAGACTTCAGTCATACCCAAATCATAACATTTACATGATAAAACATGCGTTAGCATTCAGATCTAGCCCAACAATTATCAGATCATACAATGATAAGTCATTTAAGGTTTCATGATCTTGATCCAACATTGTATCCAAAGGTGCACAAGATTTCAGATCATATCATAACCACATCCTTTACAACATAAAATATACTTCAGATAGAAGTATTCATGAAAACCCCTTTCACTTGCACACATAGCCGTTTGATCTTCTCCTCCTTATATAGTTTTAGCCTTTCTTAATACCTCGGATCAAAACAACACTTAGAACCTGTGGTATTCTTGAACGGGATCAAGTAACCGTTATTCCACTCAATATTGTGGGCTAATACTATGGTATGGACCCTTGGTATTCATTAATCTTAGTTTTCCTTAATTTTCCATCCCATACGCGCTTTTCCTCTTTTGAAAGTGTGTGCATACGTATACGCTCTTTTTGTTCTGTGAACCTGCTTGTATACACTACTTGGACTAGGTGAACCCGCATATACAACTTAAAATAACTTAAAACATTCTTTTTCTTCAATTGCTTGATTCTGATCTGTAATCCTTTGCCCCATCATCTCGTTCTTCTGTACCATTACCCTGTTACCTCTTAATTGACTTGTTACAACGTGAGTTTTCCTATATCAAATTTGAACTAACTTGTGAGTGGGTTACCATCAAAGACAACATATTTACCATAATGCCAACAATCAATTTCTCTTAAAAATTTCAAGAAACTATAAGTGATAAAAAACTCAAAATGGATGATCTATTAAAAAACAGTAAAGTATCATTTTTGAAAATGTTTATTTGTTATTTGTTGTCATTTCTTCAAAATATTTAAGAAGCAATTCCTCCCTGTAAAAGGCTCTCTTTCACTCATGTGCTCATAGAGTTAAATTCCAAAGTAGGCGCCTCATCAAAAGAGGCTTTGGAGTTGCCAATAAAGTATTTTCTTATATCTCAATTCGTGGATAGTGAAGACCACGAACAAATGGTTTTTCGCTTCTAAATGCTCAATGTTTTTCCCTAAAAAGATCATTACAAATATTTTTGTACTGTGGTAAGTGTACTGAGTGTATTAAATTTATATTATGGTAAGTGTATTGATGACACGTGACTCTTTAAGGTTTTTATTATGAAAATCCTTTTTTAATTGAAATAGTATGATAATTATTTTTGGAGTGGCAAAGAATTAAAAACATAGAATAGGGCAATTTCAACGCATGTCATTTTTCTAAAAGATTAATTAAAGCCAAGAATAGCGAAGCGTTGACAAAAATATGTACATCCAAATCTTATGAATATTTTTCTTTTTCAGTTTTTTTATTTTTTTATTTATATAAAGAGAAATGATTAAATTAATATCACTTATAGGCATTGAATTCTATATTCTCATCAACGATTCAAAATTTTACATTTTTATATTTATTTAATATTAAATTTAAAATATACTATCATCCAAATTTCTTTATTAGTTTAAATTATTAAAAATAAAGTACTACAATCAAAATTTTAAAATAATTAAATATGTTATTATAATTATGAATATTTGTTTAAATATTTAAGAAAATAATTAAACATTTTTTTGACTTGATCTTTAATGGCTATTTTTTTAACTTGATTTTTAATGGTTATTATATTTTTTATATTTGATTTTTAATGGCTATTTTAAATTTTATTATTATTTTTCTTTAATGGTTAAATAAGTGGATTATTTTATATTTAAAATTTTTTATTTATTATTCAATATTTTCTAGTTTTTGATGATAGGTGGGGGTCCACACGAAATGTTAGACATGATATTAATCTTATACACAATTCCATCCCAAAATTTTCTTCAAATTAAAAATATTATCATCATTTTAAATATTTATTTTAATAATTGCATATAATATTATAACTTTAAATATTTGTTGAAATCTTTATGATAATTAGAAATTTTATCATCATTTTAAATATTTATTTCAATAATTGCATATATTATTATAACTTTAAATATTTGTTGAAATAATAAGATAATGTTGATAATAATTAGAAATTTTAGTTTTGTTTTTTGTTTTTTTTTTTGTATTTTTTTTAATTGAAACTTTTTATTTTTATTTTTTAATGGTAACTATAGATATATTATATTGAAAGTCTGTGACAACCCCTGTCGTAGTAAGTAGTTTTACAAAATTTCTTAGAGCCCAATCAAGCTAAATCATTTTCTTCTTAGGCCTGAAATCTAAGCACAACAACTTATAATAAGCTATTGCATTACATATCACGTAAGTATAGATTTGCCAAAACATTCCTAGAATTAAATAACACTTGACCTCCATTATCCATTATTATTACTAAGAAGAGTGTTCTTCTACGGGAGCAACCCCCGCGTCATTTAGAAGTAAAATTATGTTTAGGTTATGAACTGTAGAATTAACATCATTAACTGAATTACTAGAAGGGAGAGAGCATTATTGGCAATGTGTCTTTTAATCACCTCCATAATTTCTTCAGAAAGACAACCAAAAGATTGTGCATTTAATTGTCAACTCAGAGCTTGCATGGAACTTGTGAGTTACCGTGCATTATATATGTAGATCACATGTTTTAGTTTCATTGGTTTGTTTTGTAGTTGTAGTATTAACGACAACTTTTGCAAGGGAGAGTATCAAAAATTCATAGGTTTTGGCAAAGTCCTAAAAACTTCATAATTGAAATCACACTCACAAAAAAGTATTAAGCACACTTCTACTTAGTGGGCTTAGTAATGTTGAAGTTGTAAACCCCAACATAGGTAGAATTACTAATCTAAGTTACAAAAAAGTAAATGTCACTCCTTTTCCTAGTGGGCTTAGGAACATTGATGTTGTAACCCCCAACATAGATAAACACACCTCACAAGCAAGGATTTAAAGGTCACTCTTGTAGAATTGAGATATCACACTTCTACTTAGTGGGGAAGCTTAACATTGTAACCCCACACATATAATTGCTAATTTAAGTTGCTTGAAAGTAAATGTCACTCCTCTATGTAGTGGGATTAGGAACATTGATCTTGTAACCACCGACACAGGTAGATACACCACACATGCATGATGCATGAATTAAATCACAGAGGAAGAAATTAATGAAAAGACTAATCCTTGCCAATATAATTCGTGAACATATTATCATCGTCCCTTCACAAATCCCTAAGAATGACCTTTCCAAAAAGTATGAGTTTCTGGGATTAATTGCTCAAAATCAATGTTTTTAGCCCCAACACACCATGCACCTTTAGCCACCTGCGTTCAGCACTGGTTGCTCCCTTCTGCACCAACGTTGGTCAACACTAGTTGCTCCTTTATACAAGTGTGTTGATTCTAGAAATTTAGGAAAATTAAAAAGAATTTTGAAGCTTCCTCTTCTAGAAGCTTCCAAGGGTTGTTTTAACTATTTACCATGGATAAGAAGCTTGAATCCTATCTGATCCTACCTTGGAGACTTCACCTCTTATCCCTTGAGCTCATCCTCCCATCATATGTGGATCTCAAGCTCATAATGGTAAATCCTAAACTACCATCCTTCTCCTATAAATTTACTACCATCCATAGCATTAGGGTTGGCTTTTGGAGATTGATTGTACCCTTATGTTGTTGCCTTGAACCTAAAGGAGTCATCATCTTCATGCATTAGGGTTGATATTGAGGTGTGCTTTGTGACAAGGAAGGAAAAGTCAACTTGGGGATACATCTACAATATCAGCTACTATTTATGGTTGTAAACTCTCTCCTATTTCTATTAATACAAAGAGTATATGGTTTTCCTATATTTATTGTGTTATTTTTGTACTCATGCATTTAAATGCCTTGTTGGTTCATTGAATAGAGATGTTAGATTATGCTACTTGGTTGTTGTAGATCCTTTTCTTGTTTCAGTCATGTGTGCAGGTTATAATTATAGCACTTGGAGCTACAATTGGAGCTTACAAGCGAGGAGGAAAAGAAAGCTTGTTATAGATTCGAGGTAAACCTCTTTCCATTCTATAATTTCTCTAAGGAAAAATCCATGTTTTTTGTCTTCTGTTATTCTAGACCATTCCACAAGGTCTAGGGAATTCACCTTTGTTTGCAATCATAAATTCTGCATAACAAATTGGTGACTCCACTGGGGATCGATTTCTTCCCTTAGTGGTTTCCTTGACCTTAGTACCTTTTTCATCTCTTAAATCGACCTTGATTGATTCACTCAGACCTTGATTGACCCTAGGAAAACCCTTTTTTGAGATTTATTTAATTTTTTGTGTCGTGTTTTCGCTAAATCTGCCTCAGTGCACCCCCTGGTATGGAGACGGAGCACTTCAATGCACCCTCTCCTTCTATGTACATGTGTTTCAGAGCATTAGTGCTTGTTTTGCACATGCGCCGATCCAGTCTTATCTGCACTACAATACACCTTATCATGTTCTACACTTGCGTTGATCCAGTGTATCTGCACTGTAGTTCTCTTTCTCTTGTTCTACACCTGCACTGCAGCGCACTATCTCCTATTTTGAACCCATGCTGATCCAGTAGGATGCAAAAAAAATTCCTTCCTTGCCTTGCTCTTTGATCTGCTTTGGTCCATAATGTTTTCTTGAGTTTTATGAGTTTTTCAGTGCCTCTTAAAAGGCATCTTAATGTTTGCATTTGGTTTTATATCCCTTTGGTAGGAATTTCTTTTGTTTTTCCTTTTTCTTATCAATTAGGTCATTTGTAAACATTGAACTTGATTGTTGATTGAAATGAAGAAATTTATATTACATTCATATTCTGTGTGATTTATTTTATCAATAATCTTGTTGCATCTTATTTTTCATTGCATTTGAAACATTATAAGAAAATAAAAACCATTATTTGCATCACATATAGGGCTTTGATTTGATTGGAACAGTGAAGTTGAGGAGGTCGATTGTTGCATTACTTTCTTTCTGCATTGTTGACTGATTTCTTCTTTCCCTACTTAGTTAGGCATTTCATTGTTAAAAGGAAAATGACAAGAGGTATTTTTGTCATATTAGTTGCATCATAGGTGTGTTCAGGTGACATCGAGTTTTGAGCCTCGAAATCGAAACATAATTCAAGATCAACTCTAAAATTCACCTCAATTAACCCAAGGAGCATTTGAAACTTAACACAAACATCCAGAGGTCTAGGCTAGAGACGTAGTCTGACATATTTAAGCGTAGGAGTTGTCGTTTTTTGCCAGCATTGCATTCCAAGGGTGATATCTCATTCCATGTAGGTAAGTGTATCAGAGCATTCTCCACATACCTTCGGGTATATCAGATGGCGCTCCACACATCAAAAGTATATGGGAACACTCTCATCATACAATTACGCATTAGACAACACTACTACAAACTATGCTTCCACGTACCTTCGGGTATATTTGGGAAGTCCCCACTAGATTGCTATCCCGCCATAGGTAACCCAGTCATCCGCCTTGTACATTGTGATAAATCGAACACAACATTTAAGGAGATTTCCCTGCCTATATGTAAGTCCTTGGTAAACCCTTTTTCCTAGCCACCCCTTTTATTTATTTTTTGTTGTTAATTTCTAAAATCAATTAATTGATTGTGGAACAACGTCCTCACCATAGAACAACTCCTTAGTGGATCTTAGGTTGATACTAATGACAATAGTTCCTGAGTCCGCCAGTCAAGGAAACCCGTCTTACGGGAGTCCTGGTCCTTTTCCTTCTTTTGGAAATGCGGTACTCCTTATATGGAACGTTTTCCCTTCCCAGATTTACCATTGGTTTTCCAGTTTGGTTGTTTTCGACCCCTGTGGTTCCAAATGTCCAAATCGCTCCTCAACCAATTTCTCCTCCACCTGAATAGAATCAAACTCAAGTTGATTCTAAAGTTGGTCATTTTCCTTCTTCACTTGTTGTTTCTTCATCCCTTTCTTCCTCCTCTCCTAGTGAAATTCTTGATTATAGTAAACAGGAAACTAAGAAGAAGAAGAAAAGGACGAGGAAGAAGAAGAAGCAAAATAAGCCGGGGGGAACCAAGCAACCATTGCTACCAATGCAACTAGTATGGAGAAACCTTCCAATCAACCCCGCAAAGTGAAGTTCCCATGCAAGTTATCTAAGGGTGGCCACCTTCTTATAAATTTTCATAGTATTCCCAAGGTATTAGAAGTGTGGTCCATAGGCTCACATCAGCTTTTGTCATCAGCCTCTACAGATCATGCTAGTGACAAATCTTTAAATAGTGATGGTAAGATCCATGGGAAAAAGGGTAAAGTTAAGTTTCCCTGTAGGTTATATGAAAGGAATCATCATATTCACCTTTGTCCTTATATGGATGAATACTCAAAAGTCTTGGAGAAGCTTACAACTTCTCAGCCTCGACTTCCGGTTGGTTATTGGAATCTTTCCCCTAATCCTCCACTATTTGATGAAGTGATTAATCAGAATATGAATCCAATCAATCCAACTATCTCTAAACGTGAATCCCATGAGTCAGTTCCTAACCAACAATTGGTTGAGAAAACGATTGACTTGACTCCACCTTTAGTTGATCGTACCTTCCCCGTAGAGAGTGAACTCTCAAGTTCTTCTCATTTATTCAGATTCTAATGAACTAGGGAGAAATCCTCCCATTCCAATGGCACATGGGGACAATCCTCCCATTCCCACAACACAAGGGGGCAATATTCTCGTTCCCACAACACAGGGGAGTAGTTCTCCCATTCTCATAGCACAAGGGGGCAGTTCTCTTGTTCCCATGACACCCCCTCCAAGTAGTACGGTCACTTCCTTTGATTGGAATCGACTGGCAAGATATCATCTTCCTCCTTGCGTGCCCTTCCATATCATAGTATAGGCTTATAATATGCTTGTACCTAACACGGTCATAAACGAAGATGCATATGTTAGTATTCTATCCTCAACTGCTTGGTAAGCTTTAGGTTCTCCATAACTTGTGCCCATTACCCAAAATATGTTAGCTTTTAATAGAGGAACCAGTCAACTGACGGAGATCCTTCCTTTGTTTCCTATTACTTTGGGAGGAAAGACTATCTATAAAGATGTGATGGTAGTCTGAGGCCCTTTGGATTTCAATTTATTCCTTGGGCGTGATTATGTTTATGACATGGGAGATCTTGTCTCTTCACTCTTTCATGTGATGTGTTGCTTGCATGAAGGAAGAATCGTGACCATTGTCCAGATTTCATTTGTTGGTCCTAATTTGACTCCCAATAAACTAGCTTCCCTAAATGGTCCTTATATGCAAGTGGTATTTTCCTTGCCATGGATTAATTATGTGGCAACCTATTCCATGCCCACGTCTATTGATGATCTAGTAAGTGATGTAGTGCATCATGTACTAGGATAATTAGAGCCTAATCTTTCCATTTGATCTCTTGATATGTATCCCTTAAAGAGAATTTTTCTCCCATCTAATGAGATCCTCTTGGAAGCCATGGTCTCTGGGGATCCATGATTAATATAACCAGAGATCACAGAGTAGAGTTCCCTTTTCTTGTGTCAAGCTCCTTAAAAAATGAAACAAGGTTCCCAGAGCAGAGTTCCTTTTCTTGTGTCAAGCTCGTTAAAAAATGAAACAAGGTGTCATGAGAATAGTTCTTTTCTTGTGTCAAACTCGTTAAAAACAGATTCCCTTTCCATTTGAGTCTTTGATTAGATATCGTAAATTGCTAGTCGAGTCTTTCACTTGATCTCGTAAATGAACCTTCATTCCATCCGCATGTTAGTAACCAAAAGTTTACTTAGGTGAAAAAAATGAAGCTTGGGGGGCATGTGCCTAGAATTGAGTCGTTATGTTGGAGGCATGCAAATTTATTTCAAGAATAGTTTTTCTCATGTTTCAAAATTATGTAAAAATGAAACCAATTTCAAGCATAGTTTCCCATGTTTCAAGCTTATGTAAAAATGAAATCATTCTCATCCTATTCTCGTGATTGCCATTTTTATCAACTTGTTTTTGCGAGATGAGCCTTGGTTTTCTCATTCTATTGTCACCATCTACTTGGATGATCATACACCTTCACTTAGTTGTTTTACCCTTTCTTGAGGTACCATTGTGATTAGTAGTCTTATTAGCCAACCTCTTGGCCTTTGTGTGTTTTGAGCAGTTCCATCATTACCAGAACCAATTGCTACCCATTATACCACTCATTCCTCTAGGAAGAGTTCTCTTTCAACTCTTTTTTGACTCACAAAACATGAAAAGATTGTCAAGCACTTTTCTTTTCGAACTTGTTAAAGTAAATTAAAAGATGTCTACCCAGTATAAGTACAACCCTTTTCCGGATTGGGATAGACTATTTATGAAAAATGAATATATTAGTCAAACATGGCTAAGAGGTTCTCTTGAGTATTGTTTTCTACCTTTCGGATTCAAGAGATGATTTACGAAAATGAACCTTTGGATTTTTCGTTTTCGCCTCCTTTTGAAACTCTATAAACATGAAAAAGGATTCGAGTTACACCTTCACTAGACTCGTAAAAACATCAAACAACGATGGACTCATCGAACATGACGAGACCAAACCACTCCTTCTCAGGGTTCGTTAAAAATACTTAGAGGGATTCATCTGAAGGATGAACTTACATATCAAGCATATATTATCCTCCTCAAGCTTGTTAAAAATAAAGAGGTACTGACCAGAAATGGTTGGGGAAATTGGGAAAATAGGGTGCTCAACCTATTAATGGCAGTGATTTTCTCTTGAACATGAAACTCTTTCACTTAATCTCCATGACTATTAGGTTGAGAAATTTTCTTGTCTTTTTGGTTCATCGCACCATATCAAATCCTCCATAATCGATTTTGGGTCATATGTTTCCAATTTCCAGCTCCATAAAGTGTCACTAGTATGTTCAAGAGAAGTCCTTCAATTAATATCAATACTCTCAAGCCTTCATTCATGTTTTTCATTCCTGAACCAGTTCCACAATGACATCATTTTGTCTCAAATATTGATACTTGTTTCATGTCGTTGATAGGGGATACATCAAGGCACTCCTACGACGAGTCTCTTCCTATCGACATAAGATCATTATCCAGGAAGTCGACTTAGAAACCCCCTTTGATACCTTGGAACTTGCATACATCAATGGTAATTTTCCTCGCTCTCGATGACAGGTTTTCATCATTAGCCTTCGATCAAAATATTATGTCTAGTCTTCAACTTCATCTCCTTTATTCACACCATACAGATTGTACTATGGTACCTTGAGAGCCATTAACATCATTAGTGGTTTCTCTTGTGTTTTTTAATGACTTACATCATTAGTCGTTAATCAGATGGTGTCTACCATGTTCTGCTTCAAATCATCTATTCGCATGGTTAGACTCATACATTGGATGATCGAGTGAACGAGATAGAATACCTCAGATCTAGTTCCATCCATTCGGGCTATGATTTCAAGATTAATGCAATATTACAAAGCATGATGGCTATGATCAGTCAGAAAGTCATCCAAGCATGGGTCCACTCTCTATCATCAGTGAACAATATTTCTTGATCATTGTACATGCAATGTTAGCTTATGTGTTGAGCATGGGTATGCCTCCCTCAACAAAGATATCATGATGAAAATATATTGTAATAGATGATGATCTTGACCAATTGATCTTGATCCAGACTTGTCACAAGGTAAAACACTTCAGTGATCAATTTTCGTTTCAAACCTTATATTTTAGGGGGAAATCTATTAAAAGCCATTTTTTCACATTTGGTCAATAGGCCTACAAAACGAATCAATCAACATCCGTGAACACGTTGTCATCATCCCTTCACAAATCCCTAAGCATGAACTTTCCAAAAAGTCAAAGCTTTTGGGATTAATTGCTCAAAATCAATGTTTTTAGCCCCAACGTACCCTACACCTTTAGCCACCTTCGTTCAACGTTGGTTTCTCCCTTCTGCACCAACGTTGGTCAACACTAGTTGCTTCTTTCTGCAGGTGCACTGGTTATAGAAATTCAGGAAAATTAAAAATAATTCTAAAGCTTCCTCTTCTAGAAGCTTCCAAGGGTTGTTTTAACTATTTACCATGGATAAGAAGCTCAAATCCTATCTGATCCTACCTTGGAGACTTCACCTTTTATCCCTTGAGCTCATCCTCCCATCATATGTGGATCTCAAGTTCATAATGGTAAATCCTAAACTACCATCCTTCTCCTATAAATTCACTGTCATCCATAGCACCAGGGTTGGCTTTTGGAGATTGATTAAACCCTTATGCTACTACATTGAACCTAAAGGAGTCATCATCTTCATGCATTAGGGTTGATATTGAGGTGTGCTTTGTGATAAGGAAGGATAAGTCAACTTGGGGAGACATTTACAATATCAACTACTATTTATGGTTCTAAACTCTCTCCTATTTCTATTAATACAAAGCGTATCTTGTTTTCCCATATTTGTTATGTTATGTTTGCACTCATTTATTTCAATACCTTTATGATTCATTGAATAGAGATGTTATATTATGCTACTGGGTTGTTGTAGATCTTTTTCTTATTTCAGTCGTGTGTCTAGGTTCTAATTATAGCACTTGGAGCTACAATTGGAGCTTACAAGCGAGAAGGAAAAATAAACTTGCTACAAATTTGAGGTATGCTTCTTTCCATTCTCTAATTTATCAAAGGAAAACTCTGTTTTTTGTCTTATGTTGTTCTAGACTAGTCCAATAGGTCTAGGGAATTCACCTTTGTCTGTAATCGTAAATTTCACATAACAAACTCCTTATACCTTGGATACTGATAGCCCCTTTATTGCTAGCTCTTGGTGATAGATTAGAAAACCATGTGACTAGGTCTGAGGAAAAAAGCTTCCATCCCTGAAATTCCAAACTTCATTCATACAACTTCGAAATCTAGTACATAGTTATAATGGGGAGAGTTTGAAATGTTTTATTTTTAAATTTTAATTGGGATTGAAACAACGGGAAATGCAGAAGTTGAAAAATTACTAATCCACTTAAAATTTATTTTTTTTGGAACGATATTTTTCTTTTCTTCTATTGTTAGACTCTTCTATTGTTAGGCTTTTGTTAAGTAAAAGTATGTGAGGATGAGTGAATTTAACTAAACAAGTAAAAACATATGATTGCTAAATTTGATTTTTGGAAAAAATTGAAATGATAATAGGAGGGAACTTTTCAAGAAGTATCTTTGTCTCTTAAATTACAAAAAAAAATGAGGAAAGACAACAAAAGCATGAAAGGAACAATAAAAACACATAAACTGCATTGATTAAATAATACTAGGAATATCCCAATCAATGAATGGATAATAATAAACACATTTTTCTAAGGATGTTGCTTTTGAATTTTTTAATGGTGTTATAGAATACACACTATTAGGTTTCAAGCAAGCCTTGGAGAGATTGGTAGTGAAAAGCATGTGAATGTTAAAAGGAAATAATAATAAAAATTCACCAATTAATAAATGACATCAAAGAAGAAACCAAACCATGGCAATGAAAAGTATAACATAATCAAATTTCAAAGCACGTTATAAAGAGTAGTGATTAACGTAAGATATTCAAGACCTTATTCAATATAAGGGCATATGGCATAACTAGTGCACACATTATTTGTCCTTGCACAACATCAACATCCATGTCCTAATTGTTCCATGTTCCCTTTTTTTTCTCTGGCTAATATTTGGAAAAAAAATCAACAAGAAGAATGTCAAAAGCAAAATGTTACCCTACATGCCATTTCTAGTTCAATGCAAGATTTGCATCCCACAAAAGCATTATAAAAGGCTTCAACAAGAGTCCAGATCATATGAAAAAATAAGTGATGAACCATGTGAACATTGAGACTAGTTTAGATTAAATGATTATATATCAAAGTGTAAGAACTCCACTTGTGGGTTAGGTCACATTGAATATCCCTAAAGGAGTAGTTAAGAAAATGCGATTATTGATAATTCCTTATTCCTTTTAAGGAGGGTTTTGTGGATTCCACCACTATGTGATTTATTTGACTCAGGGTGTGGGTGTCTATCATTATGTTGATAAAAATGAAATTATTGTAACAAGAGTGCATAAAGAAGAAGTGTTGTCGATTACAATTGAAATAAGAGAGCAAATTAATTGAAAGTAGAGGGTGTGTGAGTATACATTCTAGCTAGGGAAGTTGGTTAGCTTTAAGAAACAAATATTTTGTTGCGGACTGTTGTTTTAAACCATGTCGTGTAGTGTAATTTCAGATTGAGTTGAAAAAATGTTAAAAGGTTTGTTGCATTTTTGTGGCTAGTGATTAAATGAC
The DNA here is from genome assembly GCA_031772625.1 of Pinus tabuliformis. Lineage (NCBI taxonomy): Eukaryota > Viridiplantae > Streptophyta > Pinopsida > Pinales > Pinaceae > Pinus > Pinus tabuliformis. The sequence goes on from CM062818.1 coordinate 1,127,855,313, forward strand.
TTAAAATTTCCCTCTGCTTGCTTAATTCAAGAACGAGGTACATAGTACAACATTATTCAGGATAATCCACATATTTCAGGATAGCCATACATATTCATGTCAATGAGACTTGACCCTAGGTGGGGATATTATCATTAAACCCTCCCAACCATCTGGCATTCACTCAATTGACGAATTTTTTGTGGTTAGTGATATAAAAAATATTCTATATTGTTAGCTTGATTTGCAGATAAACTCTTAACACATCAAGGAATTCAAACAAAACTACACCAAGCATGGTTATTTGTGGCAATCCCCTCTATGTCAATCCTTGAACATGACATAACAACTTCCATTTTTTTGGGTATAAACATTAGGGGACACATTGAGGTATTCTCGCAAGCACATCTAATGATGTATGGAATTAATCTACATCATGGTGTTTGCCTTTCCTCAACAACTTCCATCATTAGCTTCACTTCAACAACCACATTTTGTGCCAGATCTTTTTCACGGTGGAATTTGACCTAGTAAAAGATATAAGTCAAACATTCAACTAAAGACCTTAGTTGTGGGTTAAACACAAAATTTGCAGGAAACCATAGTCTCTTAATTTAAACCCAACAATGGATCCCTCTTCTCTGCTCTAGCATGAGTGTGATTACCTAATCTCTCGCTACACTTATGGGATATAATTCTTTGAAGGATATGGGAGATGCATTCTATAATTTCCACTTTGGGAGCAAGGTGGTATAATGTTGGAAAAATAATACCCATGCTTGTAGCTCTGCAGATATGGTCTTCAGTAAAGGGTTCCCAAAAGAAATGGAGTTGGTAGAAAAATACTATCTTGGGACCAAACTGTCGGACTTCGAGTATGTCATCTTTAGATGTTAGGCCTACTTTGAAATAAGATACATAGTTTACTACTATAACAAGAAAGTATGATGAACAAGAAAAGCCTTGAGGAAACTAGCTTGGTGGTAGAGAGCCATGGAAGCTCACCACTTGGTAAGTAAGGACCCCAACAGTCATCCATCCAACCCCACCTTAACTTGTCAAGCAAGTGCCCCCATATTTGTGCATGATGTGTACCCAAGCCAAAATAAAAAGTAGTTGTCCCCTTCAATCTCCAAATGGGCAATTTTTATAGGCTTGAAGCACTGAACCCAAAGGAAGAAGAAAAGTTTACATCAATCACTCCCAAAACTTAGGTAAGCTAGACAAATCAAATGGAGGAAACCAAAGCAAATATGGAGAACCTAGAACTTCTGCAATCCCTCCCAGCAGAACAAACAAGCCAGATAAGAAAACATGATGAAATAGTGCAACATGAACATATCAAACATGAATCTATTTCCCCACTACAAGCTTGACTTAATAAGTGGGAAAAACTCTCCAAGAAAAAAAAAATTCAACTCAACATACAATGACATATATCACTTGAAATCACCATTACAATTTTTAATTTTTAGATGTATTACTTTTACACTCAGTTATGTTGTTGATTTATTTATCTTTATGCATGTAAACTAGGCTCTAAAAGGAAATCTATGTAAAAAAGGAAACAAAACAAAACAAAATTGGGCATGGGAACCCTTATTCTTTACAAGGTTGGGTGGTTCCCTCTCTTCCAAGATCTATCTCTATTCAATATAATTTTTCTTGTTATACAATTTAACTAAAGATTTTCTTAATATAAAATTTTTTCAATATTATTTTAAAAAAACTATTACTATAATATAATTATTACTCTCACTATTTCACAAAATGATATACAACTTACAAATTAAATCAATTACAATCCCTTAATATTAATTCCTAAATCATTTGTCAATACTATTTTCACTCCATTTAACATCACAAGATTACCTATATGAAATGTTACAACAACAAACACATAATTCAAAAAATATACATTTTTCAAAAATGACCTTTTATAATTAGGATGTAACACCTCCCACCCCCTTATGTCATCTTAGGATGTGGGAGAGCTACCCTTTTGACCTGATCTCCAAACTCTATTATGAAGATGGGGTTAGAACAACCTCTTTCCTCGAAGTCTTCAAATCCTAAAACCAATGTCACCATTTTTTTCAACTTGTCGAGAGCTTTTCGACGCTATAAATTTTTCCTCAATCTGAGTTCTTGGTATAAAGTTATGCCTCTTAGAAATTTAGCCCATTTAAAGAGGCCAAGTCATCAAGAGGATACGACGTGTCACTTGCATGGCCACATCTAGCCCATGTGGTATCATTCCACTACCATGTGGGGTGCACATGGCACCTATGTCAAATTGGTTTGAGTTGATCAGTGTGCAAACTTGTTGAGGTTTAGTCGAGGGCCAAGGGATGATGGGAAAAGGTTGATATTGGCCCATCGACATCAAGCCCATTAGCATTGAGCTTATCGAACCAATAGTTATCCTCTACACTCTTTCGAGTCCTGGTGACTCGACGACTTGATAACCCCGCCTCGTGGGTCCACTTGATATACGTCATGTCGGGTCAACCCTTTTGGCTGCAGACTCGACCACATGACTCCTCTGCAGTCTCAATGGCCCGAAAACACGGTAAGGTCCACCCACTTACATCACGTCAAATTGGCTTCTTGACCTCACTAATCTTCCATTTAAAATTTATTGAAGGGATGATAACTCGTTAACCTGATGGCCCTACGAGGTTTCATTTTTGAATCAACACACTTAGGCATACATGTTATAGGATCGATGACTGAAGGGAAATATTGGCCCATCAACATTGGGTGCTTCCATTACAGACTCCACACTACTTAGATGTGTATAACATTATTTTGCTCCACTGTTCTAGTGATACTAGAAGTGCATAATCTTAGAGTATCATGAAACAAAGGGTGATTATCCCTAAACCCCATAATTTATGGGTTTTATCGCCCAAGGACCTAATCCTAAACCTCAACATTATGTGTTATGGCTCGTAATAGGGGAAAACACCAAAATACACTAGTTTCTGAGACAAGAAGGGACAAAACCCCAAACATATAATTCACATAGTTGATATAACAACACCACAAGAATTATTACCACTCAATTTACCTTACTGACACACTACAAATTGATTAAACTTATTTAGAGAACTACGATAATCAATAAATAAAAAACACATATTCATATTTCAATCATAAACATAATGTTGGGCAACACATTCTAGACTAAATGAGCATAATCATACAGGTTCTAATATCAATCGTAAACATAATGTTGAATAGCATAGTCCAAACACTTGTTAGAAATCATAGACATACAAGATATCACACCATCCACAAACATAACATTGAACTATACAATTGTAATCTACTTATCTGTGTGTTTTAAGATGGTCAACAACTAAAGGAGGAACTTCCACTCTTCACCCAACCGTAGTTCATCTACTCGACATCTTTCTTGTAGCTAGCCACCCTCGAGCTAGATCCAATGTTTGAGGAGAAGCTTACTTAGGGAATTCACACCAAAGGCTTGGTTAAACACTTAGAAGATGGAGTCCATTTTCCAGGTGGTTTATCAACTTCCCTCTAGCAATAATCACCATAGTGTTACAGGAAAATTTGGGCACATCAACCCCAACTTCCAAATCAATGATATTAGGGTCCATCAACCCCTAATTCATTTGTTTTCATTCCTTAATGAGGTTAACTTACATCATGCTTGCCTCCCAAGAGTTTCATGACACCATTCATCCAAAAAATGTCCCTAAGGAGATCATCACAGGTGGCCTTCTATCTGGCTACAATGAATGGCAGGCACTGCATTGTCTAATTGCTACGCATAGCACCTGGCCTTTGTATCACCTGCGATGAGTGAGATCCATCGAATTTTTCAAATGAATCCATTGGATTCCTCATCCAATGGATGCTTCTAGAGGTTTCCATAAGGATTGGGCTCGCTTTTGGATGAGGAAGGAGATGAATGAACCTTAATCCATTATCCCATCCTCCATGGAACCACTTCCCAAATATGGAAAATCATTCATGAGGGCCATTAATGGCCTAACCTCCTCTATTCAGCTATAAAAGGACCAGGCATTCAAGGTTGGTCTAAGGTTGGAACTTCATAAGCTAAGGAAATGTTGTTGGAATGAGATTAGTAGAAAGAGTAATGTTATCATGTCAAATTGTTGTTTCATGAGGAGAAAAGGGTTTGAAGCTGGAAGGATGACATTGAATCGGACATGCATCTACATGGGTTGTAATCTTTCCTTCTATGAATAAAGAGTTCTATGCTTTTCCCATTCATGTGTTCATGTGATGTATATTGTACTTTCGATTCTATAATATGTTTAGTTAACATATCGATATGTATGCTTTGATGGTTTTTTGTCTCGTCTTGTGTGCGGGTACCTTTCAAGCGAGTTAAGTACGGAAGGGAGCGGCGAAAGTAGTCAAAGGGAAGAGGGATCGAGTGAGAGATACAGGTTGGTTCTTTTGCTCCTATTTCTTTTATCTGTTAGCTATAGGAAAAGCAATGGAATTACTTTAACTATTGTTCTAGACTTGCTACTAGGTCTAGGGGTTAGTCGTTTGAAGAAACACTAAATTTTCCCGTAACAAAATGGCGACTCCACTGGGGATCGATTCTATCCCTTATAGTAGCTAATCAATCTCTTAGAACACTTTGACATACTTTACCCTCTTTTTCTCATCGAATTCAAGTTCAATTTACTGAAATTTGAGTCAATTTTGAGCATAAAATTGTCATTCTGTAATCATCGCAGCTCTGTAACTGACAGGGTGCTATGCATTACACGCTTTGCACACAGAGAGTGCTATGCATCGCACTGTCCCTCACTCTTGCCTAAACTGATTCCTTTTGTATCATTTTTCCCATCTAGGAGTTGAAGCCTTAAGTCAATTTTCAGTTGTTTGAATTGTTTGTTGGATTTAGATGATTTCTTGTCTCTGAAAGCAGCCTTCGTTTCCTTGTTTCGACCCATTTTAGACTGGATTGTTAAATGTTTGTTTATGTATTTGTTTTATCATTTGCAGTCCATTGTCGAAAGTAGTTTCAGTCGATTGTTTTGTCAAATACGAAGTGTCATAAAATCTTCCTTCATTAAAATAATCGATTGGTCTACTTGTGCATCTGATTCATATTTTCATTTAAGTGTTGAAAATCTTTGTTTCCTTAAAGTTAAAAGTGTTGTTTATTCTTCCTTTATCTTTAAGTGAAATTGTCATAAATCGACATTTTTGTGAAAAAGGATTTTTAATCATTGTGCATTTGATCTTTTTAGTGCATAATTCACATTAAGGAGAACTGAAAAGAAAAAGAAATACATGTAATTGAATTTTAGGAGATTGAATGTGTGTGCTTAAAATGAATGGTTAGGGAAATGCATTAGTGAGTGCTCTTTGTTGTTTGATCCAAAAAGTACTTGTTTGCTCTTTCCCTTGTAGCTATGATTTTCATTGTCAAAATGGAAAGAGTGCTTCTCATTTTAATTTCATTCTTAGGAATTTTGGAAAACATCACGTGGTGAAACCCAAAGGCAAATTTTAAGCAAGATCAACCTAAAATTAACCTCAATTAACCTAATAACGCATTGGAATTTAATGCAAACATCTATAGGTGTCTAGGTTAGAGACGTGTTCTAGCGTCTTAAAGCCTAGTGGTTGTCGTTTCAATGAGGTTGGGTGATTCCTCCTCTCTGAACCGGTAAGTACTAGTTCGGACTTGTGCTCCCTGTACCGTCGTGTATATAGTGGGAGACCCCAATAGGTTTAAATCCTTTATCCCTAAGAAGCCGAGTCTGCCACCTTATCGAACACAATGCACCAAACACAACATTCAAGAAGACTGACTGTCGTACGGTAAATCCTTGGTAATTTCTCTTTAATTTACCACCAAGGTGTATATTGCAGTTTTGTGATTATTTTGGTAAACCCTCTTGCTTAGTATCTCCAGAGTAGTCACTTTTGCTTATTTTTGACTCCTTAAAAGAAAAGGTTCATTTGAGCACTTGTCCTATCAAGCTCATTAAACAACGAAAGCGACTAGAGTCATCTTTTTCTTTTTCTCGACTCTTAAAAATGAAAAAGCAAAGTTAAGTTCTAGTGTCATAAAAATTAAATGACCGCAGATAGCATCCTCCACGCTTGTGTTTTAGTTGATCATAGGTTGAAACATATGGCGACAAATCTGGAGTCCACCAATCAAGGATTTCCTTTTGATGGGAATCCTAGTCCTTTTCCTCCATTTGGAAATATTGGTGCTCCATATATGGCTACATTGTCCCTTCTGGGATTTACCATTGGCTTGCTAGTATGGTTTTTTCAACCTCCTCGGTTCAAAATGTCGTGATTTCTCCGCAATTGAGTACACCTCCAACTGGACAAAATCAACCTCCAGTTGATCCTAAAGTTGACCCTTTGCCTTCTTCCTCGTTTGTTTCTTCCTCCCCTTCTTCCTCTTTGCCTGGTGAAAGTATTGGTACTAGTAACCAGGTGGCTAAGAAGAAGAAGAAAGGGAAGAAGAAGAAGAAGAAGTAAATTCAGCAGAGGGGCAACCAAGCAACCATTGCTTTGAATGCAAAATTTGATGAGAAACCGTCCATTAAGCCTCACAAAGTTCGATATCCATGCAAACTTTGTGCAGGAGACCATCTTCTTCAAAATTGTCCTGATATTCCTCAGATCTTAGAAGAATGGTCTTCTCGTTCACATCATCCCGTGTCATCAACCTCTGGAGATCATGTTGGTGACATACCATCAACTAGTGATAGTAAAGTTCATGGAAATAAGGGAAAAGTCAAGTTTCCATGTAGGTTATGTGAAGGGAATCACCCCATTCACCTTTGTCCCTATTTGGATGAAGCCAAAGAGTGTTGGATAACCGTCCTGCTTCACCGCAGCAACTTCCATCTGGTTACAGGAAACTCTCCCTAAATCCTTCACTAGTTGATGATTTGACTGACAAAAATCAACTGTCAGTTAAACCCACTCTCTTTGAAAGTGAATCCTCTGAGTCTATACTCGACCCAAATCAACAGGTCGAGGTAACAGTTGACCTGATTTCACCTTCAGTAAATCGTACCTTTCCCGAAGAGAGTGAACATGATACCACTCAAGTTCTTTTTGTTTCTTCAGATTCTAATGAGCTTGGGGGAAATCCACTTGTTCCATCAAGACAAGAGGAAAATCCTCCCGCTCTCGTAACTCAAGGGGTTAATCCTCTTGTTTCTACAGTACCCCCTCTAAGTAGTCTAGTCACTTCCTTTGATTGGAATTAACTAGCAGGATTCCGCCTTCCTTCTTATGTGCCTTTCCAGATCATAGTACAAGTTTGTAATATGATTGTATCTGGCACTATTACAGACAAAGGTGCATCAGTGAGTATCCTCTCCTCAACTGCTTGGCAAGCGCTTGGTTTGCCACCGCTTGTGCCTGTTACACAGAATCTATTGGATTTTAACAAAGGAACGAGTCAACCATTAGGGATCCTTCCTCAGTTACCCATTACTTTGGGAGGAAAAATCGTTTATATGAACGTGATGGTAGTCCCAAGCCCTTTAGATTACAATTTACTTCTTGGGTGCGACTATGTTTATGGCATGGGAGCTATTGTTTCAACACTCTTTCGAGTGATTTTCTTCCCGCATGAAGGCAGAATTGTCATCGTTGACCAACTTTCATTTCTCGGTCCAAATATGGCTCCTAGTCAACCATCTTCCCTAAATGGTCCTTTTGTACCAATGGTATCATCCCTGCCACAGGTTAATTATGTGGCAACCTGTTCCATACCTACATCAACTGACGATCAATTCAATGATGTTGTACAACATGTACTGGGGGCATTGGAACCAGATCTCTCCTTCATGACCACTTATGAATTGTGATGAGGTCTCCGAGGAAAGTTCATTGTCTTGTGTCAACCTCGTTAAAAAATGAAACAAGGGGTCCGAGGATAGTTTGTTGTCTTGTGTCAATCTCGTTAAAAAATGAAACAAGGGGCCGAGGATAGTTCTTTTACTGTGTCAACCTCGTTAAAAAATGAAACAGGTCTCTGAGGATAGTTTGTTGTCTTGTGTCAACCTCGTTAAAAAATGAAATAGGGAATCTGAGGATAGTTCGTTGTCTTGTGTCAACCTCGTTAAAAAATGAAACAAGGGTCCGAGGATAGTTCGTTGTCTTGTGTCAACCTCATTAAAAAATGAAACAATGGTCTTCAAGGATAGTTCCTTGTCTTGTGTCAACCTCGTTAAAAAATGAAATAAGGAATATGAGGATAGTTCTTTTACTGTGTCAACCTCGTTAAAAAATGAAACAAGGGTCTTCAAGGATAGTTCTTTGTCTTGTGTCAACCTCGTTAAAAAATGAAATAAGGAATATGAGGATAGTTCTTTTACTGTGTCAACCTCGTTAAAAAATGAAACAGCTCCCGAGGATAGTTCATTATCATGTGTCAACCTCGTTAAAGAATGAAACAAGGGTTCGAGGATAGTTTGTTGTCTTGTGTCAACCTCGTTAAAAAATGAAACCAAGGATACGAGCAGAGTTCCTTGTCTTGTGTCAAGCTCATTAAAAAATGAAACAAGGTCCCCTAGAGCAAAGTTCCAAGTCGATTCTTTGATTAGATCTCGTAAAATCCCAGTCGAGTCTTTCACTTGATCTCGTAAATGAACCTTCATTCCATCCACCTGATAGCCATGAGTAGTCTATTTAGGTGAATGTAATGAAGCTTGGGGGGCATGCACCTAGTGGTAAAGTTAAGTTTCCCTGTAGGTTATGTGAAGGGAATCACCCCATTCACCTTTGTCTATCTGGACGAAGCCGAAAAGGTGTTGGATAACCGTCCTGCTTCACCGCAGCGACTTCCATCTGGTTACAAGAGACTCTCCCTTTCATCATGCTGGGGGCATGTAAACTAATCCAAGCATAGTTTTTCGTTTCAAGCTTGTGTAAAAATGAAACTGAATCCAAGCATAGTTTTTCATTTCGAGCTTGTGTAAAAATAAAACTGAATCCAAGCATAGTTTTTCATTTCAAGCTTGTGTAAACATGAAACTGAATCCAAGCACGGTTCACTATGGTTCAAGCTTGTCTAAAAATGAACCCATTTCCAGTTTATCCCATGCGATTGCCATTCTATTAGCCTCTTTCATCAGATGAGCCTTGGTTGTTTTCATCCCATTGCCACCATCCCTTTGGCCGATCATACGCTTTCACTTGGTTGTTTTACCCTTTTTGAGGAACAGTTGCAATGAGTGGTCTTATTAGCCAGACTCTTCACATAAATCAACATGTTTTGAGAAGTTCCAACATCACTGCAACTAGTTGCTACCATATACACCACTCGTTCCTCAAAGCAAAGTTCTCTTTAAGCTCTTTTCAGACTCTAAACATGAAAAGATTGTCGAGCGCTTATTGTTTCTAGCTCGTTAATGGATTAGAATCGATATCTACTCAGTATAGTTTTACCCCTTCTTCGGGCTAAGATAGATTAACTACGAAAAAGGTACTCGTTGGTCAAACATGATCAATAGGTTCTCTCTTGTATTGTTTTATGCTTTTTCGGACTTGAGAGACAAATGTACAAAAAAGAACTTTTGGAGTTTCCTTTTAGTCCCTTTTCAGACTCTCTAAATATGAAAAGGACCGAGTTATCTTTGTCATTAAACTCGTTAAAAACATTAAATAGCGACAAACTTGTCCATCTAGACAAGACTGAGTTTCACCTTCGCTAGACTTGTTAAAACATCAAATAGCGATGGATTCACCCGAAGGGTGGAATTATGCAATAATCATATGTTATGCTTCTCAAACTTGATTAAAAATAAAGAGGTACTGGTCAGAAATGACTAGGGAAAATGGGAAAAAGTTGGGAACACTTTATGGTAGTAGGTCGCTCTTGAACATGACACTTTCACTTCATCACCGTGACTATGTGGGTTGGGTCATTCATCTTGATGGTTATCACACCGTTGGTCTATTATACCATCCATCACTTTGTTTTGGGTCAATGCTACCAATTCACCTCAGTGTCGTCGATATGTTCAAGAGAAGTCATTCAGTTCAAAATTTCATCCTTTACAATACAATAAACCTTCATTTTCATGCCCACCATTCCTGAACCTTGTGTCGTCAGTCGATGTTTCATCTCCAAAATCATTACCTCGTTTCATGTCGTTGATGTGGGATACATCAAGGCCCTCCTGTGACGAGTCGCTTCTTGTCAACATCAGCACATCATCCAAGAAGTTGACTTAGAAACACCCCTTCAGTACCTTGAGGCTTGCATACATCAATGGCAAGTTTCTTGCTTCTGGCGATAGGTTGACATCACTGACCTTCGACCGAAAGACTTCGTTTGGTGTTCGACATCAAATCATTTATTCATACCATGCGAAATGTACTACAGTACCTTGAGGGTCATTATCATTATCGGTGATTCCTCTCGCATCTGTTAACAGCTTACATCATTGGTTGGTAATCAGACAATGTCTCTCCATGTTCAACTTCAGATCATCTATTCACATGGTTAGACTTGTACTTGAGTGAAAGATTGGATGAGATTGAAGACCCCGAATCTAGTTTCATCCATCCGGGCTGTGATATATTTTCAAGAGTACTATATCAAATGTCCAATGGCCTTACATTCATGGTCATCCACTCATGGGTCTACATTTGTAGACGACTATATTTGTACATGTAATGAAAGTTTATAAGCTAAGCATGGGTATGCCTTCCCTCAGCTAGATTATGAGAAAAAATCAAAGTATCATGATATTTGTATTGTAACTAATGTAGGTCACCTTCCGTTCCTAGCATCTCACTCGACATGGTTATTTTCGACTTCATGCTTTAGGGGGCAACTGTTACAGGAAAATTTGGGCACATCAACCCCAACTTCCAAATCAATGATATTAGGGTCCATCAATGATCCAAATGGAAAATGGCATCAACCCATGGTACTCATCCACCCATATTATTCGTTGACCCATGGAATTTACCCATGGCATTGTAAATGGCATCTGCCCGTGGTATTGTAAAATCCACCCATGGTATTCATTCACCCATGGAATTGACCTGTGGTATTGTAACTGAAAAATACTATAAGTAACAAGCCACATTTTGTAAAAGGACAGATTGTCCGCTACAATGTAGCCTTTACAGTTCAGAGGCATGTAGCGACCACATCTCTTCTCAGAGATAAGCTACCATCACCCTGGCTAGTTTATTTCCATTACTATTTTAAATAAAAGTTTCTTTGTGGTTTTTGTTTAATGGGCATTCTCCTTTTTCTTTTCTTCTTCTGCCATTTCAATTTTTTTCAGATCTTGGGGTCTTTCTCCCAAGATCCATTTCACTATTTTAGATCTTGGGGGCCTCCTCCCAAGATCCGGATCAGTGGTATCGGAGCAGGTTACGATTCCATGGGAATGAGGTTTTCATGCATATTTCAGTCTCAATTTTTTTGCAGGAATTTTTTTGGGCGGCGACTTTTTAGATCAGATCTGAAACATTTGGTACAAAATTTACAAAAACAAATAACAGATCTATATTCCTCTCGAAAAATCACCCAATTTCAAAAAAAAAATGGGTCGAATCGGAGTTCGGATGTGGGAGATATCGCTGATTTAAAATAAGCTATTCTATCAGAATTTTTGTGACGGCGGAACTATTGCAGCGCGAATCTGAGATCTCAGAGTGTCCAAATAAGGATTTCCAACTCATGGGAAGATGCAAAATGATCCTTCTGCTTCTAAAAACAGGTTATAATAAATATTCTGAGTTATATTGGCCAAGTTATGTCCATTTTAATTTTGGAGCAGCATTCAGAGTGGGTTTCCATTGGAGACGTGCCCTCCCACCCCACTTTAGTAGGCACCTGCTTCACATTCATCAGTTTCAACATAGCAGCATTCGGCTTGGGTTATTTGGAGACATTCCCTCCCACCCCAAGCTATGTAGGCACCTGCTACTTCATTAGCAACCAACATCATGGTTATGGGTCAACCGCATAAAATCCTTGTCATCGAAGTCCATTTGCTAGGCTGCACACTGTCAGAATCACAATTGGTCACAAGCATTACAAGGTATCTCTATCCTCGGATCTTCGTTTATCAGGGTTTTGGGTTAATCACATAAAACCCTTATCTTCAGTGGCTCTTCATATTCAACAAAGGCTTCGCAGGAGGGAACTTTACACAATGGGGACCATTGCTTCTTAAGGAGGGAGGAATGATCCAAATGGAAAATGGCATCAACCCATGGTACTCATCCACCCATATTATTCACTGACCCATGGAATTTACCCATGGTATTGTAAATGGCATCTGCCCGTGGTATTGTAAAATCCACCCATGGTATTCATTCACCCATGGAATTGACTTGTGGTATTGTAACTGAAAAATACTATAAGTAACAAGCCACATTTTGTAAAAGGACAGATTGTCTGCCACAATGTAGCCTTTACAGTTCAGAGGCATGTAGCGACCACATCTCTTCTCAGAGATAAGCTACCATCACCCTGGCTGGTTTATTTCCATTACTATTTTAAATAAAAGTTTCTTTGTGGTTTTTGTTTAATGGGCATTCTCCTTTTTCTTTTCTTCTTCTGCCATTTCAATTTTTTTCAGATCTTGGGGTCTTTCCCTCAAGATCCATTTCACTATTTTAGATCTTGGGGGCCTCCTCCCAAGATCCGGATCAATCAACCCCTAATTCATTTGTTTTCATTCCCTAATGAATTTAACTTACATCATGCTTGCCTCCCAAGAGTTTCATGACACCATTCATCCAAAAAATGTCCCTAAGGAGATCATTGCAGGTGGCCTTCTATTGGGATGCAATGAATGGCAGGCACTACACTGTTTGGGTGCTATGCATAGCACTTGGCCTTTGTATCACCTGCGATGAGCGAGATCCATCGAATTTTTCAAATGAATCCATTGGATTCCTCATCCAATGGATGCTTCTAGAGGTTTCTAGAAGGATTGGGCTCGCTTTTGGATGAGGAAGGAGATGAATGAACCTTAATCCATTATCCCTTCCTCCATGGAACCACTTCCCAAATATGGCAAAGCATTCATGAGGGCCATTAATGGCCTAACCTCCTCTGTTCAGCTATAAAAGGACCAGGCATTCAAGGTTGGTCTAAGGTTGGAACTTCATAAGCTAAGGAAATGTTGTTGGAATGAGATTAGTAGAGAGAGTAATGTTATCATGTCAAATTGTTGTTTCATGAGGAGAGAAGGGTTTGAAGCTGGAAGGATGACACTGAATCGGACATGCATCTACATGGGTTGTAATCTTTCCTTCTATGAATAAATAGTTCTATGCTTTTTCCATTCATGTGTTCATGTGATGTATGTTGTACTTTCGATTCTATAATATGTTTAGTAATAGATTGATATGTATGCTTTGATGGTTTTGTGTCTCGACTTATGTGCAAGTACCTTTCCAACGAGTTAAGTACGAAAGGGAGCAGTGAAAGCAATCAAAGGGAAGAGGGATCAAGCGAGAGATACAAGTTGGTTCTTTTGCTCCTCTTTCTTTTATCTATTAGCTATAGGAAAAGCAATGGAATTTCTTTAACTATTGTTCTAGACTTGCTACTAGGTCTAGGGGTTAGTCGTTTGAAGAAACACTAAAGTTGCCCGTAACACATAGTGACCCACTCTTTCCTTTCAATTCATTCACAAGGATTCACCCAAGGTTCAGATGGGTTATTGCTTAGTCCAAGAGTTGGAATCCACTATCTAAGTGGTTCATCAACTATCTTTTCATAGCAACTACCACAGAGGTCTGTTTTCCACTATCGAGGTGGTTTATCAACTACTCAACAAGCACCAGAGTGACACAAAATTCCTTGTCCAGATGGTTTATCATCTATGCAACAAGCACCAATGTGATTTAGTCATCCACTAAGCCTCTCACTGATCACACAAGCTTAGATAACACATACCAATGACCTCGAACACATTTCACAGGGGACATCATCCAAAATCCACAAGGATGTAACTCAAGGTCAAGTCTCAAGGGTACTGGTTTGTAACCTTGATTGTACAGAATCTATATGCAAGCTTAAATGCCACTATGCCTTTTGTTTCCAATACTCAAAATTTTCCACACACTACCCATGATTATCCAAGCACACTCTGTTCAAATTGCAACAAGAAAGTCTCAATTTTTATTTTTTCCTTAATCAAACTGAGAAAAATTGAATTTCCACATCAACGGGCAACTTGGAGGAGTTAACTGAGGTGACATAGCACTTGCCACTCAGTTAAGAACACTCAATTCGATTTAATGAGTTGAAGTTCAGTTTGATTGAGTCAATTTCTAAAAAACAAGAGTCTATATCAATTAATTCAAGTTAGGGACATGAAGTTCAATTGTGTGTAGTGTGTTCCTAAATTTTAGGAGCCTATGTTGAGTTATTTTCAATTGTAGCAATTTAATTCAATTAAATTGAGTTATGGTTAGTTAAACTAGTTCTAATTGTTGGAGGAACTTGTGGAAGGTCAACTTTTGGAAGTGGAACTTCAATAACACTCAGTGATCATCTAGATAACTAATCAACCAACCTAAATTATCTCATGCATGCAGAGAATTCGAGTTACCCAGTTGAGATGGAGATTTCAAGACAATGTACTATCAATTGTAGACTATTCCGAAGTGTATGGGTGGTGCATGTAGTCCGAGGAAGGACCTAAATGAATTACGCAATCCAGATTACATAATTTCCTAATTAATAAGGGCCAATTTCCTAGAGGAAAGAAACAAGAAATTAGGAGCTTGGAGGGCTTGAAAATTGGCTAAGTTCTGGACAGATTCAGTCAATCAGGTAGAGGGATAGACTATACACTTGCAGGGTGTGCTCAGGCTTGAGTAAGAATATGTATTTCATCTCCATTCTCTGATTAATTCAATATAGATAGTAAGGGGTTTTGAGCAGTTGCTTTCCCCTAGATAAATATATATGCATGTGTGATGTTTCCTTTTGCATATCTATGATTCTTGTTCTAGATGGTGAGTTAACTTCCGCAGATCAATAGAGTAGCTTCAAGTCTTGTGATTTAGTAAACTTCATGAACAATATTGAATCTACACATTAATTTCTACACACTCTAGGGAAAAGGATGACTTTTTCCAAGAGAGAACTCAATGAATTGTAGTCAGCAAGAAAGAATTTTAAGAGCTAGCAAGATCCAACCCATTAGAACCCACCATCGAGAATCAACCAACTAGAATCAATGAATGATGACTAACTAGAAAAATCCAATCCATGTTCTCTTCATATATATATATATATATTATTT
The DNA here is from genome assembly GCA_031772625.1 of Pinus tabuliformis. NCBI lineage: Eukaryota > Viridiplantae > Streptophyta > Pinopsida > Pinales > Pinaceae > Pinus > Pinus tabuliformis. The sequence goes on from CM062818.1 coordinate 1,127,870,588, forward strand.
CCAACATCCCTTCATGTGTTTTAGAGGCCACAAATTTGACTCTTCGATCTGCTAGGGGGATGGGCATCGACCTCTATTTCCATTGCCCTAATCACATCACTTAATTTTCTGCTATCAAGTAGTTCTCCCCTAGTCGTATCACATAAATAATATTTTAGATAATATTTTAGCCAACGACTTGATCAGATTTGCGACTAGCTTCAACAATTAAGTTCAATCTAGGTTCATGGCCTTGAAGTGAGTAAGCAAGCTCCCTTAGGTATTTTATATCCGAAAGGTCATCCCCTCCTTTGGTCGATAGTTAATAGAGATCAAAATTAAATCTTTAAACCACATTGTATTAGCTAGTTGTGGCTCCTGTGCCCATGTTGACATTACAATCATATTTTAAAATATAAAAACGGGGCTTAGTGAGGGGCTATTACAAAGGGTTAACACATATCTTTAAAAATATATCATCAATAAAAAGTTTTTTCTCTAAAGTTTTTTTTTTTTTCTTTGTTAAGACTAATCTACGCACCCACGGGGATTTGAACCGGTGACCTATCGCAAGGAGTACCTTAACAGTGCACCCATTCACCGTCAATCCAAAGCCCCGTGGGCTATTTCTCTAAAGTTTTACTTCAACTTGGTCTATGAAATTCAATCCTACATTTGGTGTTAAGGTCTAACCCTAACCCCTTTATTTATGTAAAAGGGTTGAGTCATAGTTATAGACGCTAAAGAGTCAATACAGCCCGTATTAATAATTGTAAGTGGTTGACCCTCATTTAAGAAAGGGACCACAATTAGTTGCAAACAGACCATGGTATTAGATAGATGGTATTGAGAGAACCATGGTAATTACCCATGGTATTGTATGTATGAATCCTATATAAAGGATGGAGACTCCCCATTAAGGAATATCGAGTCTTATTTTGTAATCGAGCTCTACTTTGTTGGAGGTTGCCCCCTTGAAGAGGCAAGTGAACTTTGCTTTCATCTCTTAATAATAAAATACTTACTGTTTTTCTCATTTTGTTCTGTGTTCTGGGTTGTATTTCTTCGCATATTTGGTATTCTGTAAATTCTCGCAGGTCAAGAGCATAACAAGTGGTATCAGACTGCTTTCTAGGTCCGGTGGTACCTCCATTTTTGGCAGAATTTTTTAAGGCTAGAGACGTGTGCCGATGTCTTTAAACCACAGGATCTGTCATTGAGCGCATAAACCTGTGGATTTGGGGAGGCATGCACGCAAGAAATACAAGAGGTGGTCATGCTTGTTGGACTCGCTTGTAACCCCTGTGGGTACCCCTTCGAGTAGTAGCACATTAGACAGAACCGGCACAAACTGTCTTCCACGTACCCTCCGGGTATATTGGAAGCCCCCTAGGCTCACTTGAAACCTCGCCTTAGATAAATTGTCAACCGTCTTGCTACTATAGTACACCGAGAACACCACTCGGGGAGATTACTCGCACGTACGATAGGGTAGTCAGGTAGTATGGCTAAGGGTACGGTTGATCCTCCTTAGTTAGTACCCTAAAAGATTGGGTCGAGTACTATGGTTGGACCCTTATGTATATTGTGATCTATAGCACCTAACACTCCTTTGAGACCATAGTTCCCTCGAATATCTAAAGATCGCCCATTATCTTATTTTCCAGATCAGATATAGCAGTTGGGGTTTTGTCGCCGCCGCAACGATCAGATCCACTAGTCTGAGGTTCTACCACTATAGTACCATCTAGATCTAGCAGTTGGGGTTCTATTGCCACCACAATTCAACTCACATTCAGCAGTGGGGGGTTTCGCAGGCAGATCTGACAATTTGCGTAGTGAGGCTTGTGGCTCCCATAGCCTGGGGAAATTCTCGCAAGACATTGGGCAAGATCAAGTTTTCTGGAATTTGGCCACTGTAGTATTGATAAGCAGGGAGTAAAACTCCATTTGGAGTAAAATCCCTTCCTGGGACGCTTACAAGAGATTTAGCCCATCAAATTCAGGACGACGAGTTGATCACAGTGGTACCATTCACTTGTCAGCTTCAATTTTCAGGCAGTCCCAAATTTTTTCAAAGTGATGACAAGTGACCAAGATCTCTATGTATGGTAGAAACCAAAGCTCAAGCCATGGCCAACGAGAAGATCGAGCACCTTGAAAAACAATTGGATTCTTTAGCGGACTAGATGCAGAAATTCATGGATCAATTCAAAGTGGGCACCAGTGTTGCATTCGAAGGCACATGGTCTTAATGAAGACCTTGAAGGAGAATCTAGCCATCATATTCACTTCCATGGAAATCACCAACATTCCCACCCTCGGCCACCCAAGTTAGACATGTATAAATTTTATGGCTCTAATCCGACAGTATGGGTAGCAAAAAATGGAACAATATTTCCTTCTGAATTATATCCAAGATGATGAAACAAGACTACGTGCGGGATCCCTTTACTTGGACCAAGAGAGATGGCAATGGTGGCAGTGGCATCGGAAATTCTATCCCGGGAACATAACTTGGTAGGTGTTCTCAAAATCTCTTTGTGATCACTTTGATAGAGACTCTAATTTTTTGGGTCATCTTACTAAGCTCTGATAAATAGGCACAATAAAAGAATACATTGCATCCTTTGATACATTGGCCATCTGCACAAAAGGTCTAGGAGATGCATTCTACTTGGAATGTTTTATAAGTGGTCTAAAAGAAGCCATCCAAGCACATGTTCAGATGCACCACCCACCTACATGGATAGACGCTTGCAACAAGGCTATCGAAGTGGAACATGCTTTAGTTGCCCAATCTCCTCATCCAAATTTCATAGCCAAGGGACACCCCACCCAGGCTCAGGGCCCTACCCAAACACTTAAGGTTCAAAAGGTGTCTCCAACAGAAATGGTTGAAAGAAGAAAACAAGGATTGTGCTACTACTGTGATGACAAATACTCCCTGGGGCATAAATGCAAGGAACCCAAATTCTTTCAAATTGATGTTACTGATCACAGCTCATCTGAGGAATCCCCACCCCTTGAGGGACCAAAGGACGAAGTTGAGGAAACCTAGCAGGACAATGAACTCCCAGCTACGCCATAGGAACCAATTATCTCGCTACATGCTTTGGCGGGAATTTCTGCACTCCAAACTCTCAAAATCAGAGGATTTATTAAACATCGCCCTGTAGTAGTATTGATTGAAAGTGGCAGCACTCATAACTTTATCCATTAGCGAGTCGTTGAAGCTGTTCATTGTTTTTTTAGGGTAGCCTCTGATTTCCAGGTTCAAATTGCTGATGGGGGGACAATGAAATGTGAAGGCCGCTGCGAAAATATCAAACTTCAAATGGGAGACTACCCCCTATTGACCCACATGTTTGCGATTAACATGGGTGGTTGTGACATTGTCTTGGATGCTGAATGGCTTCACACACTAGGCCCAATCACCATGGATTTCTAGGAGTTATATATGAGCTTCAAGCAGAATGACCACATGCATATGCTATGTGGACTTCAAGTAGGGGCTCCTTCTATCATCAACTTGCACCGCATGGAAAAGTTGTTGAAAAAGGGTGATCATGGAGTTATCGCCCAGTTTGATGTCATCCAGGCCATCGAACCCACTACTCTTCATATTCATCCTAACATGCAACAGGTCTTGAATCAACACCAACATGTATTTTACAAACCTAAAGAGCTTCCACCCTCTAGAGGGGAACATGATCATAACATCACTTTGGTCCCAGGGGCACAACTGTCGAATGTGCGGCCATATCGATATCCTTTCGCCCAAAAGAATGAAATTGAAAAAATCATCAAGGAACTCCTTGAAGCCAGTTTCATTCGTCCTAGCATTAGTGCTTATTCATCATAATGGTCATGGTGCTCAAGAAAGATGGGAATGGTGCATGTGTCCAGACTTTAGGGCCCTCAACAAGCTCATGATCAAAGAAAAATTCCCTATCTCGGTTGTTGATGATCTGCTAAATGAACTACATGGTGCTCAATTCTTTACTAAGCTAGATCTTCACTCTGGCTATCACCAAATACACATGAAAGAAGTAGACATTCCCAAGACTACTTTCCAAACTCATGAAGGCCATTATGAATTCTTGGTCATGCCATTTGGTGTCTGTAATGCCCCATCCACTTTTCAAAGCCTCATGAATCACCTGCTGAAATCATATCTTCGAAAATTTGTCCTCGTTTTCTTTGATGACATTCTCATCTGCAGCCTCACCTGGGAAAAACATCTTCAGCATGTAAACCTTCTCTTGCAATTGCTCCAAAATCATAAATTATTTGTCAAATTGTCCAAGTGCTCTTTTGGCATGGAAGAAGTTGAGTATTTGGGCCACATTGTGGGTCGTGAAGGTGTCTGGGTGGATCCAAAAAAGATACAGGAAATGCAAGATTGGCCCCAACCAAAACCTTGAAGAGTTTGAGGGGATTCTTGGGTCTCACCGGATACTAGTGCAAATTTGTCTGCAATTATGCTTGCATTGCTAGACCCCTCACTAACCTTCTCAAGAAAAATTCATTCCTCTGGACTGATGCAGCACAACAAGCGTTTATGGCTCTCAAATAGGCCATGTGTTCCACTCTCGTATTGGCACTACCCGACTTCACCAAACCTTTTGTGATTGAATGTTTCAGGTACTGGAATTGGTGTTGTATTAATGTAGGAAGGTCGACCCTTAGCCTTCACAGCCAACAACTGAGTGGGAAACATTTGGGACAATCTACCTATGAGAAGGAGATGATGGCCATCTTACATGCAGTAGATACCTAATGACCATACTTATTCGGGTGGCGTTTCCAAATCCGCACAGACCATTAAAGCCTCAAATATTTTTTGGAACAACGTCTATCCTCACCCCAGCAAAATAAATGGTTGACCAAGATGTTGGGATATGATTATGAGATAATTTACAAGAAAAGGCGTGACAATGTAGTAGTGGATGCTTTATCACACCAATTTGAGGATGAAAGCACCCTGCTATCCATATCTCTTCCCATACCAAATTGGATCGAAGAAGCCCACAAGGAATGGTTTTCACATCCCTCTCTCTCCTAACTCATTAATAACTTAAGAGAAGATCCTAATTCCTCATCAGGCTACTCTTGGAAGGATGTGATTCTTTGCTATAAGGATAGAGTAGTTATATCGTCGACATCCACCCTCAAAACGTGCATTTTGGCAAAGTTACACTCATCTCCCACTGCAGGCCATGTAGGCTTTCACAAGACTTATGCTCACACTCGTCGTTCTTTCTTTTGGATAGGCATGAAAACTAAAATTCTTACTTTTGTAGCTGAGTGTGATGTGTGTCAACGCCACAAAGGAGAAACAATCAAGTCACCAGGCACCTTACAACCATTGCCTATCCCTGCCTCAATCTGGACGAATGTTTCTATGGATTTCATTACTGGTCTTCCGAAGTCAGGCAACAAGTCAGTCATCATGGCTTTGTGGACAAACTTTCTAAATATGCTCATTTTTGTGCTCTCCCCCACCCATTTACCCCCACTTTGGTGGCTCGAGCTTTCATGGACTAGATCTTCAAACTACATGGCATGCCTACTTCCATTGTGTCTGATTGTGACCCGACTTTCACCAGTAACTTTTGGCAAGAACTTTTCAAGCTACAAGGCACCCAACTCCAACTAAGTACTTCCTATCATCCCCAAACTGATGGTCAAACTGAAGCAATCAACAAATGTTTGGAGACATACCTAAGGTGCTTCACTTCAAAAAAGCAACATCAATGGGTACAGTGGCTACCTCTAGCCGAATGGTGGTATAATGCTAACAATCATGCAGCCACCAAGATGACTCCACATGAAGCAGTGTATGGCCAACTCCCACCTTCACCTACTTCTTATATCCCTAGATGATCTAAGGTGCAAGCAGTGGATCAAACCCTACAGAACCGTGCAACCATGCTAGCCCGTCTCAAAGATAATCTCCATCAAGCTCAGAATCGTGTTGAAAATAGCAACAAGAAATGATAAAAATAGAATTCAGAAATTCCAATTTTAATTTGTCCTTGAATTAAAATTCGAATTTAGTCTCACCAGCTACTTGAAAATAATTAATTAAATCATTATGGATTAATTAGTTGGAGAAAATCAAGTTAGAAATATTTCTACAGTCATGCAACAATTATCCCTTAAATTAAGGAGATTATCCCTTAATTAAGGAGATAATATTGAGTTATATTTGTGTTGTAATTAGTTAGCTAGGTTTACTGAGTTAAGTCCAATTAAATTAGTTCCAAACTGTTTGAGGAACTAATTGTGAGTTATCAATCAGTTGATGCATGCATGCACTCAACCAGTGTACTCCAGATAATTGAAGATTCCCTCATCAAAAACTCATGCACGTCTGTTCAGAGAAAGACCCAGTTGAGCTAAATGTCAAGGATAGTGTACTATCAATTGCATGTGTTTTCCTATAAAGGAAACTCATGCATGCAGAAGGAACAAGGTTCCTTGAGGATTACGCAGTTCTGACAGGATGTGAGATCAGTGTTCCACTTGGTTGAGAGTTTTCCACTTGGTAACAGGAGGATCACCCAGGAGAAACTGTGCAAGGAAATAGGAGCCTGGAGGGCAAAGGAGAAGGCTTGTGAGAAGCTTTGATTGCCTATGAGCATCCAGGAGGATTGTACTCAGAGCTAGCTAGTTGTGAGAGCTAAGGATTTGTATAATTCTGATGCGTTTCCACCTTGTATGATAATACAGATAGTGGGGTTTTTAGCTGAGGCTTTCCCTTGATTATTTTCATGTGTTTGGTTCATTGATTCTTCTTCTTCTAGTTATATGTGTTCATCTCGATCTTGCTCAATCTTTAAGCTTCTGTAAATTGATAGTAGAAGTAGATTATAGTATTTTTCTTTGGTTATATTGCATTATCGGGTTAATCTACAGTCAGATTTTCTACATAGGTCTCAGAGCGAGATTTGTAGAGAATTTGCAGAATTTCTACATGGTATCAGACCTAGCTGATCTATAGAGAAATTTCTACATGGTATCAAAGCTAGCTGATCTTTAGAGAAATTTCCACTTGGTATCATAGCCAAGTTTATCAGAGCTGTGAAAAATATACTCAGAAGAGAATTCGAAGTTGAAGTTTGGGGTTGCAGGTGCAAATCAGATTCATATCATACTTCAATTGAGATGGGATATTATGCGACTAATTGCCCATCAAAGAAGTCCATGAAGGGATCCTCGGATGGATCGGAAGGTGAGGCATTAGCCTCTCAGTTTGAAATGGATTTTACCCTCATCGCATGCATGGTGTCATCGATGATGGGTTGAGTCTGGTATCTTGACAGTGGAGCCTCATTCCACATGATCAGCAATAAAAGTTTATTCAGTGCCCTAGAGAAGAAAGACCCCCATATGCGCATAGAGATGGGTGACGACGAAAGGTATAGTGTTTCAGGAGTGGCCACGGTTGCTTTTCATAGGGAGCATGGACCTACTATCACCTTGACATATGCAAAGTATGTTCCTGGACTGAAGAATAACTTGGTATCGGTCGCGATGTTGGAGGACAAAGGCTACGATGTTGTCTTCAGTAAGGGAAAGGTTTTCCTTAGACACATCACCACGAGACAGGTGAAACATATCGGTTCACGAGTTAAGAACCTGTATGCTCTTGAGGTTCAAGATGCATGCAAAGCCTTGAGGAGCAAGGCAAATGTTAGAGACTTGGTGGTTGAGAGGGAGAGTAAATTACCTCTCAACATGCAACCCCAGAAGAAGTCTCAAACAATTGTGGAGGAGCCACAATTAGAGAAGTGGGCAGAGGGATCACATGCAACCATACCTCCAAGTGTGAGGTGGGGTGATGTGAAGTGATAGTCCCAAGAAGGTTGAAATTGGACAGGGTCCATTGAGAGGTTTTATCTCATGGATCGTACCTTGCTACGGGAGCCCAAAGTACATAGTAGCGGGAGGAATCAGTGGGATTGATGTAGTCAGAGATCAAAGTGACAGAGGCTAGAGCAATCATATACTGAAGGGTGTAGAAGGATTGACAACAGTGCAGAAAGGCAGAGTCAGCAGAAGTGCAAAGTTTTCACTTGACAGAGACAATAACACTCAGATACTTTGATGACAGATGCATCATATTGATTCAAGTTGGATGTTTTTTTTTGTTTCTAAAGTTGCTGGAGTAACAAAACTTGAGAGAAGTGTTGCATGCAGAACATTCCAAAGCTTCAGGATCGGGATCAAGTTGAATTCCTTTCTTGTTGAGAGGGAGTGTTGAAAATAGCAACAAGAAATGATAAAAATAGAATCCAGAAATTCCAATTTTAATTTGTCCTTAAATTAAAATTGTGAATTAAAATTCGAATTTAGTCTCACCAGCTACTTGAAAATAATTAATTAATTCATTATGGATTAATTAGTTGGAGAAATTCAAGTTAGAAGTCTTTCTGCAGTCATGCAATAGTTATCCCTTAAATTAAGGAGATTATCCCTTAATTAAGGAGATAAGATTGAGTTATATTTGAGTTGTAATTAGGTAGCTTAGTTTACTGAGTTAAGTCCAGTTAAATTAGTTCCAAACTGTTTGAGGAACTAATTGTGAGTTATCAGTCAGTTGATGCATGCATGCACTCTACCAGTGTACTCTAGATAACTGAAGATTCCCTCTTCAGAAACTCATGCATGTTTGTTCTGAGAAAGACCCAGTTGAGCTAAATGTCAAGGACAATGTATTATCAGTTGCATGTGTTTTCCTATAAAGGAAACTCATGCATGCAGAAGGAACAAGGTTCCTTGAGGATTGCATAGTTCTGTTAGGGTGTGAGATTAGTGTGAGAGATCAGTGTTCCACTTGGTTGAGAGTTTTCCACTTGGTAACAAGAGGATCACCTAGGAGAAACTGCGAAAGGAAATAAGAGCTTGGAGGGCAGAGGAGAAGGCTTGTGAGAAGCTTTGATTTCCTGTGAGTATCCAGGAGGATTGTACTGAGAGATGGCTAGCTGTGAGAGCTAAGGCTTTGTATAATTCTAATGTATTTCCACCTTGTATGATAATACATATAGTGGGGTTTTTAGTTGAGGCTTTCCCCTAAGTATTTTCATGTGTTTGGTTCATTGATTCTTCTTCTTTTGGTTATATGTGTTTAGCTCGATCTTGCTCAATCTTTAAGCTTCCGAAAATTGATAGTAGAAGTAGATTATAGTACTTTTCTTTGGTTATATTGCATTATCGGGTTAATCTACAGTAAGATTTTCTACATAGGTCTCAGAGCGAGATTTGTAGAGAATTTGCAGAATTTCTACATGGTATCAGAGCTAGCTGATCTATAAAGAAATTTCTACAAATCGCATGAAGCAACATGCAGACCAACATCGTTCAAATTGCACATTTAAAGAAGGGGATCAAGTATTCCTGCGGCTACAACCATATAAGAAAACATCGCTCAAAGAAAAGGGTTGCCAAAAATTAGCTCCAAAATTCTACGGACCTTATCAAATACTTTAGCGCATTGGAGCAGTAGCCTACAAGCTAGCCTTGCCACCAAATTCAAAAATCCATCTAGTCTTCCATGTATCATGCCTCAAGAAAGTGGTGGGGAACAATTGCAGAATTCAAACCAGTCTACTTGAATTGGATGAAGAAGGTTCACTCTGGCTCCAACCTGAACAGGTCCTCGATACATGAGAACGACATCTGCGCGGCCACATGATCAAGGAAGTCCTTGTCAAGTGGAAAGACACCTCTCCAGAAGATGTGACCTAGGAACCAACCACTATTCTTCAACAGTTTTCGCAGTTTCAACCTTGAGGACAAGGTTTCTTTTTATGGGGGAGGGCATGTTAGGGTCCAACCCTAACCCCTTTATTTATGTAATAGGGTCGAGTCATAGTTATAGTCATTAAAGAGTCAATAAAGCCCATATTAATAATTGTAAGTGGTTGACCCGCATTTAAGAAAGGGACCACAGTTAGTTGCAAACGGGCCATGGTATTAGATAGATGGTATTGAGAGAACCATGGTAATGACCCATGGTATTGTATGTATGAATCCTATATAAAGGATAGAGACTCCCCATTAAGGAATATCGAGTCTTATTTTGTAATCGAGCTCTGCTCTGTTGGAGGTTTCCCCCTCGAAGAGGCAAGTGAACTTTTCTTTCATCTCTTAATAATAAAATATTTGTTGTTTTTCTCATTTTGTTCTGTGTTCTGGGTTGTATTTCTTTGCATATTTGGTATTCTGGAAATTCTTGCAGGTCAAGAGCATAACATTTGGTGAAAATATATATCTTGAAAGTTATGAAAGTCCAATACTGGAAAATGGATTATAACAATGAAATTTTGATATGAATTTCAAAAGAGGGAGATGATGGATGATGACAATGCATTTAATAAGTAGTTAGTTTTTATTAATAAAATAAATGGATGACAAAGTTAAAATTAACTACCCTATTTTGAAATTACTTATAAAAGAATATTTATATGATGCATTAAATTAGTTTTTGAGTTATTAAGTATTAAGTTCTTCACATTTCTTTTGTTTTCATATCAATTTGATATTAGAGTCAAGTTCTATAGCAATGTGAAGGAATTTGCTCCATTCTACATCATACCTCCATAACCTTGATAGGTTTCCACTCCCTCAATCCTTCAACATTTTTTTTCAAAGGATAATCGAAGTATATAAAAAGGCACAAAACTCTTTCTCTCTCTCTCTCTCACACACACACACACATTAAAAACAAACACACACACACACGTTCTCAAAGCACTCTTCATAGGCTATTTTAGGATCTCAACAAGAACTTCGTGACTTCCCCAAGAATTCTATGCATAAGGATGCCTCCCTTATAGAAGCATAAACTATTTTTTTCCAATAACATCAACACATTATTCAACATCAGAGCACAATAGGGTCATACATGATCAAGCTCTGAAACTACAAGTTTTGTAGCCCAATACGACCACATCTAAACCATTCTCTAGATCGTGATGGGACCCTAAATTGACCTTGTCACAATATTTTAGTGCCTTTGGTGGTGATCAAGTCAAGACTTGTACATGAGCCTTCTCTCATATTTTTGGCATTATACCATGTTACCAGTAAGAGACAAAGTCACCTTGGTAGCTTGCCATATGTAATAATTGGCTACCTAATGGAGGGATTAGGTTAATTATGCAAGTGGCATAGCAAACTCCCTTTGCATAGAACTCAGTGAGGAGGGGGTTAATCCACCCTTTATTTCAATCACTAGTTGGGACCATTATCACATTTCACCCTATCTAGTGGGTTATGTGGAGGGAATATGTGCATACTAGCTTCAACTTTGTCAACTTTCCTCTCAAAATACTTCAAGTATATGATGGAATTTTCTACAAAGTCCAAGTGAAAATCTCTATTTCAAATCCTCACTAAGCATTGGAAATTAAATTTAATTTGAGCATTGGCTAGTGGCTTTCCCCCTAGCTTATAAATGCTTAGAAACAACAAACTCCAAAATTCCTTTGTTGTATGTAGTGGCACAGAATTAGGATCTCGATCTATAGTTAAAGTATTTGCATAGGAGCTTTGATATATGTTTGAAAATGGGGTATAACAATATTGTTCAAGCAACTTAATGTAATTTCTCACACACAAAGAACAAAGATCATGATTAGGTGCTCAAAATTAGGCTCAAAACTCAAAGTTTCAGAATCTCTATAAAATTAGCTTCAAATCGAAGAGCTCGTCATCTTTATTCCAACGGTGTGAACGACACTCGCATTTGAGATTGTATGAAGAAGTTAGAGCAAGTCAAATTCTAGGTTTGACTTGGACAAATGGTAGGAAAGATGATGTGGCAAGGCTCTTCAGCGAATGGGGAAACGCCAAGTGGTAGGCTGTCATTGGTCCCCGCATTTCACAAATCACATGTCGCAGGTGGGTTGGTGTTAAAAATCGGCCCCAGAACAAGCCATGGTGTGATGCGATAATCAATTCACACATCGCAATAGGTTAGGCGGAAAGGCATTAAAGAATTGGCCTTGGTAGCTGCGATTCGACGATCAGCCCCCGAGCAGGGAAGGGTTGCGATGCGATAATCACATTCACACATCGCAACAGGGCAGGTGGAAAGGCATTAAAGAATTGGCCTCTGTAGTTGCGATGCGACAATCGGCCCCCGAGCACGGAAGGGTTGTGATGCGATCATCGCAATCACAGATCACAATCGCACACTACAGAAAATAGAGTCCCGCATATATAAGACCACCGGTACTCCATCGATTGCGAATTGTGAAAGGATCCTGAATGCAATAAGCTTATGAGTTTCGGTTAATAGTTCCGTTGGGTCCGCCATATCGCAATTACACATCGCCCCGCCGCGTTCACAAACCATAAGCCTGCCGGTTCTCGCTGATTGCGATTTGCGATGGGATAGTTAGTGTCGAAAGATTATGGACATCACGCTGTAAATTTTTCGCTCAGTTAGCACTTTTTGGAGCTAATTTGTAGAATCATGCCGATTTGGAGCAATTTGTGGAGCGAATAGTGGAAAAACTAGGAGAGGTCATAACTTCTTCAATTTTTCGCCAGATTGGATGCAAAAAGAGGCTAGATAGCCATTTTTGGACATTTTGGATTGATTGGAGTAGGTTTCAGAAGCATTTGAGCGTTGTAAACACATCTTTTTACATTTTTGAGCATAATAGAGAGGCCCAAGCCATTGGAAGCTGAACCAAGGAGACGTAGCCTAGGAGGGGTGAACCCCTTTATCATGTTCCTATTGTAATGTGTTTTTAATGATGTTTTGTACATGTTTATGCTAATGTTCAGTCTCTTATTTATGTTTAATTGTTCATAAAATTAACATAAAAAAAAAATCATTTTTCACTTCCAAAAATTCATGAATCCTTAAGCACAATGAAAACATTTTGTTTCTAATCTAAGGAAGATCTTAGCACAACAATCTAATATTATAAATTAGATCATTTTTGGTATCAGAGCACTAGGTTTGCTTTGTGAAAGAAGGATTTAATTGTTTTAAAGTTTATGTCATGCTTACAAGGTTAAAACTCAAAAGAGGAGAAGGAAAGCTGGTTGGAAGCCCTGAAGTTGGGTCAAGGGGAAGGAGAGAAAGGTTGCCACAATCTCCAACACCAGTTCAGCCTCAAGTTGCAGTTGACACTCCAGAGATCATGTCTCATGAAGGAGAACCTACAAACATGACAGAAGATGAGAAGACCTTTAGAAAGGCTTTCTTTGATATGATAAAGATGGTGAAGGTCCTTTATGAAGAGAGGAATACCAGGTTGCAAGGGGAAAGTTCCAAACCTCCCAAAGGAGAAGGCTCTTCAGGAGGAGGTAATGGAAATGGAGACAAACCTCCACCCTCTCCACCATCTTCTTCATATTCTTCTTCACAAGCATCTTCACCCTCTTCCACTAACACAACCCTTACTCATACTCATCATCATACTTCAAAAGGAACTGGTAAATCACCTTTTTTAAAACTTGATGTTAAATTTGAGTTGTCCATATATAATGGTGAAGTGAATGCAAAGAAGCTTGATAATTAGATTCGTTAGTTGGAGGTCTATTGTAGGATTCAAAACCTTCAAGAGGATGACATAAAGATTCAATTAGCTTCCTTGAGAATGGAGGGTGCAGCACTAGTATGGTGGGAATCAAAGACCCAAGAGGAGATTAAAAAACATGGTAAGATCTCAATTTATTGGAATGATTTCATTGTTGCAATCAAAAGACAAAAAATGTGCAAGATTACACCCAAGAATTCAGAAAAAGGTCTTTGATGTTAGGTGTAGATTTGCAATCACAGGACACATTGTTGAAATACACAGGGGGTTTACACAGTTACCTTAGGCATACTATCTTAATGTTTAATCCCAATAATATAGATGATGTGTGTGTGTGTAAGCCACTCATCTTGAGGCAAGAGGGAAAAACACTCTAGAATAATGTAGTAAAAATCCATTTAAGAGTAAAGGAAAGGAAAAGGCTTTCAAGGGAAGGCAAAGAAAAATGCATCTATCAAAAAAGAAGGAGAGAAAATTACATGCAAACATTGTTCCAAAGAGGGTCACGATGAAGCTCATTATCGGAAGCTTCATCCTGAAATGAGACCAAAGAAAAACAACTACAACCACTCAACAGGATTTGGGATCCGATTCGGGTGATGAAACTAAAATCACAGCCACGGGATTAAAAGGAAAAGAATCCATTGCTAGCACTAGTTCTTCAAACTCACAAAATGAAACTCCAAACGAAAAGAGGAGAATAGAACTTTTTCACATAAGGGTGATATCAAAGCACAACAAGATTGATATGCTTTTTGATAATTGCTCTCAATCCAATCTTATCTTTGAAAACATTATCAAAAGTTTAAACTTGGAAACCGTTCCACATCATAAACCTTATCCACTTGGATGGGTGTGTGACAATGTGCAATTGCAGGTCACTAGAAAGTGTAAACTGAGATTCGTCGTTACTGCAAATTTCATAGATGAAGTGGAGCTTGAAGGTGTGACATTAGATATTTGTGGCATAGTTCTGGGCAACCCGTACCTTTATGACATAAAATTTATCGTCCATAAACATGAAAACAAATATCATTTATTCAAAGGTGGAGTAGAATATATTGTAAGAGAGATCATAGCAAGAAAATAAATATTTCGCTTGTTAATGTAGGGCAAATGAAAAGACTAGTGAATTCAAGCAAGAATTTGTGCTTCTAATGATCAAACCCAAGGATGATGTCAATAATGAAGCTTTTGAAGGTTGTGATTCGAATTTGAAATCTAAATTGGTTGACGTAGTTGACCAATATGATGAGATGTTTTAGGAACCAAAGGGATTACCTCCAAAGAGGAGAATCCAACACGAAATACAGTTGCAACAAAATTGTCTTCCTAACATTGACATGTACAGGATGTCAGTGATGGAAAGCGCAAAAGTTAAGACACAAACCCAGGGATTGTTGAATAAAAGGAGCATTCGACCTTCTCCTTTACCATGTGGTGCACCTCTTGTTTTCACGCCCAAGAAGAATGGTAAGCATTTCATTGAATGGGATTCAAGAAGTGGTTTTCATCAAAGTAGAGTTGTTGAAGGAGATATATGGAAGACGAAATTCAAAACCAAGCAAGGTTTGTTTGAATGGCTTATTATGCTTTTTGGTCTTTTCCATTCTCCTACTACTTTCCTGCATATGAAGCAAGACGTATTGAAGCCATTTCTAGACATGATAGTTTACTTGGATGACATTTTCATTTTCAGAAAATTTCATTATGAACATGTCATGTGTGAGAAAAAAATACTTGATGTCATATGTCAAGAACATTTGTTTCTAAAGATGTCAAAGTATATGTTGGATAAAACTTCTTTGATGTACTTGAGCCGTGAAATTGGTTCTTCCAAGCGCGATACTATAATTCCAGCGAGTGGGATCTGTGGAAGCTACAAATATATCACTTTGGGCTCCATTCTTGCTGACATAGGTGAAAGAATTATACATCCTCGTGAAGCCGCAGACACCTTTGCTCTCCTCGTAATTTATGCAGGCATGATCAAGATAGTCATTTGGATAAGATGTTTTTTGGGAGCAACCCAATGTTGGAGGAGATATTTGTTAATTTTTCTTCTATTGTAGCTCATTTGCATTCGTTGGCAGTTGTGCAAAAGGTCTTCTAGTGGGGAGGTAAACAATGAGAGGCGTTTGATTCTTTAAAACAAAATATCAGTTCAGCCTTTATACTACTATTTTTTGAAAAAGTCATTTAAGTTTCAGGTTGATGTATGTGACTATGCCATGGGCGCAGTCTTTATGCAATGTGGTAAGCCCATTTCTTTTCATTCATAAATTTTCAATGGTGAAATGTTTAAGTTGCAGCGATAAAGGAACTTCCATTGGATGAGTTTTCTTCAACAATTCCACTTGGTAATCAGGTATAAGAAAGGTATCTACAATAAAGTTGCTGATATGCTTTCTAAGCCTATTGTTAGTGCAACTACTTTACACAAGCATAATTCTATTTTACATGAAAGTTATATTGAGAAATATGCATCAGACAATGACTTTTAATATGTTTATGCAAGCTTGAGTCAAGGTAACCAAGTAAAATTGGATTATCATTTGCATGATAACTTGTTGTACCATCTTGGCAAGCTTTGTATTCCACAGGGAGAAAGAGTTAACATCATAAAAGAGGCACATACTTATCTTATTGTTGGTCATTTCGGTGTAAGTAAGACGATGGCACATCTACAAAGGTATTGTTATTGGCCTCATATAGTTGAAAATGTGTCTCGTTTTATTAAAGGATGTTCATTATGTGTAATCAGTAAGCCTAGCAATAGGAAGTTAGGATTGTACACACCACTTCCCGTTCCTACACAACCGTGGGAGACTGTTTCTATGGATTTTGTAGGAGGTCTTCCATTGTCAAAAAGAGGCCATGATTATTTGTATGTAGTTATGGATAGGTTCAACAAAATGTGTATTTTGATGCCATGTAAAAAGCAGTTACATATGAAAACACTGCTCAATTATTCATTCGGAATGTTTGGGTGCATTTTGGATTGCCCACATCCATTGTTAGTGATCGAGATTCTCACTTTGTTGGGAATTTTTGGTCAAGCTTGTGGGGATTCATGGACACAAATTGAAAAAGACTACAACCTTTCATCCATAAACAGATGGTCAAATGAAAGTGGTGAACAAAACAATGATAAATCTTCTTTGTGGGTATTTCAACAAGCATCCTAAGTTGTGGGATGAACATTTGCACTATATTCAACATGCTTATAACTGAGTCAAGGACTCTTCAACTCAAACTTCGCCATTTGAGGCATGCTTGCGATACTTGCCTAAATCTCCTTTGGATTTTATTTTTGAAAAAGATGTTTCTATTGAAGGTCATAGCGATATAGACAAAGCAAGAAAGTTCATTGAACAAATCCAATTAGTACACCAAAAGGTTCAAGAACATCTTGAGAAAAGCTAAGGCAAGTACAAATCAAGGCACGCCGAGCATCATCAAGATCACAAGTTCCAAGTTGGTGATGAAGTTTGGCTTCACATTAACAAAGAGAGGCTCCAAGGAGAAGGTAAAAGCTAAAACCAATTAGATATGGTCCATTCAGAATTTTGGAAAAGATTGGTAACAATGCCTTTAGGTTGGATTTGCCTTCATATATGCAAATTTATGCTGTTGGTAATGTTGAGAATTTAAGGTTGCATGAGCCTCTTTGATTAAAGATCAAGGAGAGAATATTCAAAGTTCTTCTATTGAAGTCTTTTCTCCAAAATTCCTTGATGAGCTTCAACAAGACACTATACTTGACCAAAGAACACAAACATCAAAAAGGGGAAGTATCGATTATCTTCGAGTGGGGCTCAAGGGTACAAATCCTTTAAAAGACAAATGGATAAAGGTTGGAAAGGTGAGGGAATTGTACCCTCACCTACTAGACAACTGAAAGTGATCCTTTTGGGGTCCAAAAGGCTTCTAGTGGGGAGGAGTGATGAGGTGTTCAAAATTAGGCTCAAAACTTAAAGTTTCAGAATCTCTATAAACTTAGCTTCAGATAGTAGAGCTCATCATCCTGATTCCAACGATGTGAACGACACTCGAATCCGATCTCGTATGAAGAAGTTATAGCAAGTCAAAGTCCAGGTTTGACTTGGACAGATGACAGGAAAAGATGGTGTGGTAGGGCTCTTCAGCGAATGGGGAAGCGCCAAGTGGCAGGCCGCTAGTGGCCCCCGCATTTCATAAATCGCATGTCGCAGGTGGGTCGACGTTAAAAATTGGCCCCAGAACAATCGAGGGTGCAATGTGATAATCACATTGCAACAGGGCAGGTGAAAAGGCATTAAAGAATTGGCCCCGACAGTTGTGATGTGATGATTGGACCCCGAGCAGGGAAGGGTTGCGATGCGATCATCGCAATCACAGATCACAATCGCACACCGCAGAATACAGAGTCCCGCATATATAAGACCGCCAATACTCTATCGATTGTGAATTGAGAAAGGATCCCAGATGTGATAAGTTTATGAGTTCTGTTAATAGTTCTGTCGGGTTCGCCATATCGCAATTGCACATCGCCCCGCCGCGTTCACAAACCATAGGATTATGCCGAATTTGGAGCAATTTGTGGAGTGAATAGTGGAAAAACTAGGAGAGGTCGTAGCTTCTTCAGTTTTCCACCAAATTGGATGCAAAAAGAGGCCAAATAGCCATTTTTGGACATTTTGGACTGATTGGAGCAGGTTTTAGAAGCATCTGAGCATTGTAAACACATATTTTTACATTTTTGAGCATAATAGAGAGGCCCAAGCATTGGAAGCTAGACGGAGGAGACGTAGCCCAGGAGGGGTGAAATCCTTTATCATGTTCCTGTTGTAATGTGTTTTTGATGATGTTATGTACATGTTTATGTTGTTGTCCAGCCTCTTATTTATGTTTAGTTTCTCATAAAATTAGCATAAAAAACTTGTTTTTCACTTGCAAAAATTCATGGATCCTTAAGCACAATGAAAGAATTTTGTTTCTAGTTTGAGGAAGATCTTAGCACAACAATCTAGTATTATAAATAAGATAAGATCAATACACCAATATTTATGTGCTTAAAACTCTCAATGAGGGAAAAAATATATGGTCCTAGCGAATGTGCCCACTTGAGGCAATATATGAATGGAAAATAAAATAATTTGCATGAACATCTTTCGGTAATTGACCATAAAAAATGACCTTTCATGCTCTATAAATAGAGACCATATATGAATTAGGTGTTAATCTGCAAATCAAGTTTTGTTATTATTAAAGAGAAGATGGACCATTATATCACTTAATGTCTAAAACATTATTGCGATTCTTGGATTAGTTAATTGCAAAACAACACAAAAGTAACACACTTTTCCAATACACATTAGTCCAAGTTGAGCTTAACTAACTCCTAGGTGTCTAAATATCCAAACATGTAATAAATATCCAAACATGTAATTGTCACCATAAGCACAAGGTCATGATTTTTATTAACTAGGGTGTGTGATGCAAGCCCCCTATGGCTTCAATAATCCTACATACCTAAAAATATTTTCAATTTTATTTTGGTTTTATTTTAGGTTTTCGTGATTTTCATCATTCATAAGGATTTAGTGTTTTGAATATGGCACTCTCATCTCTTAGATTTAATGAATTTCGATATGTTAAAGAGGATGCCTTCCTTTATCTTCTCATAAAATTTCATAAAAAAATATTAAGTACGATGGATGTCCCAAGTCAACATGCATAAGTTTTCAAATTTATGCAAAAATAAGGGTTTAATATTTAGACTTGTGTACATGCAATACTTTGAATTAGAAGCTAAATTTTTATATATTGTAGGGAACATCTCTTATTCATGAACTTTTATCAAAATAAATAGAGTTTAAAGGGCGCAATTAAGCTAAAAACCAAGTGTGATGAAGAAACTTATTTTTTATAGTTGACTTTGAATATTCAAACTACAAAATCTAGGTTATATTTAGAAATCAATTTTTTTTTTTTAAAACCATATATTAATTGAATAAATATTTGGGTAGCTCACAAAAATGGAAAGGCATGAGAACCTAATAATCATGACCTTATAAATTAAATATTTGAGAGATTAATGTAATAAAGGGTTTTGACTCTCCATGGTTTGAGCTTTATGTAGCTGTTATCAAGATGTGTGATATAAAGATCCTCCGAGTGACTTTGTAGATATTTTTTTTGGTATCCTAGAGGAACCCAACAACCCGCTCGACATGTAACTACTAGTAAACCTTTGGGGGTCTATGACATGTCGTCCTCTCCATAAACCAAGTCACAACTGGGGGATTTGAACCTTGGATCTCTCAGTTTTCACAGATTTCACATTACTTCGATCACCAATTAAGTTGCCCCCCTAGGACTGACTTTGTAGATGTATTAATTTTCATAAGCATTGACCATTGATTCTAGTAAAAGGCTCTTGAATTAGTTGTTAAAAATTTTACTCTATATTAACTTTCATTTAATGTTAAATATGTGTTATCATGCTTTTACTATGCAATTTATATAGGTTTTATGTCTACATCACTATCATGGTGCTTTTGAGAATTATCCTAACATAATAAAAGAGTTTTTATAAATTAAAATATTAATTAAAATGAAAGGGAAATGTTGAATTAAAAAAGTGTGGATGATTAACCTAGTTAACCTTACTAACTAAATTTATCATTTCATAATATTAAAATAGAATCTTAAAATATGAGGTATAAGCAAAGCAAGTCCTTAATAAAAAACAATTAATTCCTAACTTTGATGTTGATCATTTTAGAGAATTCAAAACACATAAAACTAATAAAGATAATTAGAAATATCTTGTGAATGTTGATCCTTTTATGATCAAATGAAGGCATGTCCCTAATGAAAATGAAAAACCCTTGTCAAATATGGTTATATTAATGTCTTAGTGTTTAAGATTGAGATTTTTCCTTGTAATTATCCAACCTTTATTTACGTTACTTTAACATCTTAATGTTTAAAATTCAAATTCTCTTTATAATTCTAAACCTTGATTTATGTTACTTTAGACTTGTGAATTATTAGTTCTATATACTTTAACATGACTCAATTTTATTAGAATATGATCCCACATAACATGACCCAAGCTATTAAGAAAAAACTATGAGTATAATTTTCCATAACCCAATTAAGTAAAATGCAATGAATCAAGACAAAAAGACATTGTTTATATATATATATATTATATCCATTGCTTGACTTAAGTAAACCTAATCTTTACATAACCCAACTTTAGAGAAGACATTGAACTAAGACATCGATTCTTTATTATAAAAAAATTCATAAGACTTTGTCATAAAAAAAATTCATTTATAGCAATAACATTTTCTCGAGTAATGTAAGAAAATGTTGCTCTTCATATACATCGTGTGTATTTGATACCATCAAATGTTGATGTGGAAAATATTCCTTGGTAATAAGAAACATCTAGTTTTGTGTAACATTAATGGATGTTTTAGCTAACTCTAGAATGTTTATGTTAACGTTGGATGTGGGTTGGAAATGGAAACATGTCATTTTTATGGAGGTCTAGATGTTTTTAGATAATTGTCTATTTTTAAAACAAACTCCTTTTTAGTTATATGAAGTTCGCGATACAAAAAGTTAAAATTTTCTATCGAGTCAAAAATTTAATGAAACTTTTAACATTATGTGTTGATTCATATTTTGACATAACGTTTAAGGCTATTGTTCCACCATATATGGATCTTCGATTAAGGTAGAATTATACTCATCATTGAAATTTCTATCAAACTCTTAATGTTATTTGTAATTGGCAAGATAATCTATTTGCTAGAAGGTTAACTTATGCATGCCTCTAGAGTCGCTCTTTACTCGTAGAATTCAAATTAACATTAATATGTTTCCACAACATACATCATGACATGGAAAAAAATACTTTCCCATGCAATCACATTGCATAAAAGATCTTCTCCATGTGACACATTGCATTCTTACATAACCAATGCTGAAGTCCTAAAACATTCCAATAACATTATCAAATGTTGATGCAACAACCATGTTCCCTCTACATTTGAAGATGAGCAATTAAATCCACATATCTTACTCTACCTTGGCCTAAAAGTAATGTCAACATTTAACTTATGGGTTGTAGTGGACATTGTTAATGGATCGCTCAGTCCAATTTTACCATATTTTAAAAATAAAACCATACACCTTCTCAACTTCCGACATTTGTGGTTATCAATTTCGACAAATATAGTGACCTTCTATGGGATCAAAACAATTCTATATTTGTTTCAACTTCGTCTGCCCAAAACAATTCTATATTTGTTTCAACTCCGCCTGCCCAAAATAATAGTTATACTCAAATCTCACTTAAAATGATTTGAGCATTAACAATACATAAATCTCTAGTAATAACAAAGTTATAATTAAATAAAATGTAGCCATGTTTCAATATCATAAGCTTTATTTTCTTAACTTTTGACTTCACATCATTCTACAATTCAATGGATTTTGTGTGGACCTGCATAGATCCATCTTAAATACAGATCTAACATGAGCCGAGAGAGATCTAATTTCTTCACGCGTATTTTTTTTTATAAGCCGACATTATTTAAATATTTTGTATAGTTTTTTTGGTGGAAATAAACTTTAATTTTAATAACGGATAAATATTGTTACACATCATACTACATTGTGACTTCTCAACAAGACAATATTCTTATTCCCCTCCCTAACAATAGGGTTTTGCCACATCATTCTACATGTCAATGGATTTTGGATAAGATAACAAACCTTTTATAATGATCTTATTGGTCCTTAAATAATAATAGCATTTTTTTCTCTTTCAATATAAAGAGAACATGTAAACCTGCCATTTGTGAGAGAACACCTCAGATCGAGTTAGTGACTATGTCACTATTGTCCTAGCGTAACGCAATCACCCACAAGCGTGGTTAAACAAATAAATCAATTCCAAAGGAAAAAATGTTATGGATCTCTCTCGCTTCCCAATTTCAATTTCACTTTTCGAAATTTTTTATCAATCATTTGGAATTTACGAACAAATCCATCTACCAAATTATATTACTATCCAATTCCACTTGTCAACCGCGTCGGCCTCGAGCGATGGGAGCTCATCATTGAAAAGGAAAACGAAAGCAGAAAGTAGCCTGAAAGTTGAATTTAAAGGTGGCATTAGTACGCGGTGGTTTACCCGATTCTTTAACGTTGCAAGGGCTCAAATCTTTAATGCTCAAGGGCCCGAGGTTCGTTCAAATACCCATATTCTGTGACCCGATCCGATCCGATCCTATCCTCTTCTCCAGCTCCCCCAACTACTGAATTGGATTGAATCAGAGTGGATCCGAACAGTAACAATGACTAGGAAGGCAGTGCTGGTGGGATGCAATTACCCAGGAACCAAGGCGGAGCTGAAGGGGTGCGTGAACGATGTGAACAGAATGTACAAATGTCTAGTGGAGCGCTTTGGGTTCAAGGAGGAGAACATAAGAGTACTCATAGACACCGATGACAGCTACCCTCAGCCCACGGGAGCCAACATCAGGAGGGCCTGGAAAACACTGGTCGAGGGCGCTCGGCCAGGAGACATAATCTTCTTTCACTACAGTGGCCATGGCGTTCGCCTGCCTGCTGAAACAGGAGACCAAGATGATACCGGCTATGACGAATGCATTGTGCCCTGTGACATGAATATTATAACAGGTCCCATCTATTCTTTGAATTGTTTTTTCTTCGGTTTTGTTGATTCTTTGAATTGTGTTTTCATGGGTTCTGTTGATTTTGTATCTATTTGCAATAACATGCAGGCAGATTTAGCCAAATTAACTTTACTATAGAAATCTCCTTTATTGCTTCTTGTCGAAGCAGTAGATCAGGCAATTATGAGTGTTTACCACAATTAGCCAAGGTTTGATTACAATTATTCCAGGTTTGATTTTCAGTGCATTTCGATTAGGTTTAAGATGAGAATCATCAGATCAACTCCCAAAAGATACGCTTGAAAGTGAAAGGAGAACGGGGCTGGGTTAAATGGTGAAGCCTGATGTTTCATACCCTTAATGTGTAAAGTTTCAGTTAAAAAGGAAAAGGTCAACGGTGTTTCAGACCTTCTAGTAAGGTTCAAATTGCCGAACATAATTGCCGAACATATGCTTCAGTCTTAGTGGGCCTTTTGGCCTGCCCAAACTAGCCACTTCAAGTGGTTGGGCTTAAGTGCAAGTCCGGGAAGTCTCTGGCGAATTAGTTCCCACTTATTTGTGACTTGTAGACAAACGGATCTTCCTAGAGCGTTGTTAGCTGGCTAATTGCACTGTAAATGGAAAGTTTTCTTAAAAATGAAAGGATTAACTAGAATTTTGTTAAAGGCTAAAGCTTATGTATTTCATATCTGCATCAAATTTCAAATTCCGATACATATTTCGCTCGTGTGTCATTTCATCTGTGCAAACTAACCACTTATCTTGTGTGTCATTTCATCTGTGCAAACTAACCAGTTCAAGTGGTTACAGCCAAATGTAAATCCTAAGTGCCTTTGGCAAAATAGTTACCTTCCACCTGTAGCTTTTATAGGAAGGGGATCGTGTTGTCAGCCTACTACATTGCATTGTAATATTCCCAAATGGGGGAAAACACTATGAAGTCATGGTGATACAAGAAGTACCTTGTATAAAAAAAAATAGAATATTGTTTTTTGTGTAAATGGAATCTCTCTAACAACCTGTGTTATATTCTTGAGCAGAATTATTACACTGAGAGGAGCTGTACTAAATACTGAGAGGCGCTCTACAATTTAGTACAGGAGAGCCGAGTCTAGGGGCTGTAGTGAAGTGTTAGATCAAAAAATAATAATAAAAAGACATAATAGTTACACACTCAGACACACATATAGGAGATGTGTTAGAAAAGGAGTCCCAAGGACAAGTGGTCCTAAGGCTTGGTGTCTAGCCTAGGAAAGAGTGTCCTAATGTGACCTTAACTTTATGGGAAATAAAGTTAAAGTGATTTTAAGTTATAAAGTGACGTTATAAATATAAAGTCATAAAGTACATTTCTGAGTAATTAATGAAAAGGGAAAAGGTGTCTCATGGGTCAATGAGAGATTAGATCTCCACCCTTGATCTAATTGGTTAAGATCTAATCTAAAACATTAGATCTTAGGCTTAGGCCTCTCTTCTTAATGAGAAAACAAAAGGGAAAACGAAAGGGGAGAAGGTATCTTTTGCACATTTCTTCGTGAGACTTGGAAAAGAGAAGCAAAAGGAGGCTAAGAGAGCAAAGTTAGAGGAGAAAGAACTGTACAACAGAGAAAGGACAAAGTACAAAATACAACAAGGAAATCAACACATAGTTTAAGGACAGAAGGAGGCTTGAATCCCAAGAGATTTTGTTGGTTATTTTCTTGAGCACTAGTGCAAATTTCAAGGTAGTCTGGGCTGCATTTATTGTAGGGAACAAACACAAAAATCTAGGGACTGGGATACATTATTGTTATCAGGCCTGACTCGAAATTCGAGGGTCGGGGCTCCATTTATTGTAGTTTGCTAGACACAAAATTTGAGGGGCAATGTTGCATGAATTGCAAGACAACCAACATGAATTTCTGTGTGAGTTGGTGTGATTTTCAAGGCTACTAACTGAGATTTCAGAGGGAGATGTGCACAAATTTCGAGGGATTGATAGAGAGTTGATTGGCATGAATATCTGACTAGGAATAACAGAGAAACCGAGGTAGTCATTCAAGAAATTAAAAGAGCAGTTACAACAGATTCTCCAAGGAAATTCAGTGCACGAATTTCAAGGGAGATAAGTAGAAATTATTATTGTCATTTAATGTTGTAAATTTCTTTGATAAGAAATAAAAATATTTCTCTCGCTGGTTTTCCCTTTGTGGTTTTTCCAGGGTCTTTGGACCAAAAATCACGGTGTTAAATGTGTGTGGTTGTTGCATTTATTCTCAGTGGGAGTGAAAGAGTAGAGTATGCTTTTGTGTTTCATGCTTCAGCAAATTTTCATGTTTAAAAATAGCAGCATAAATCTATGTTGGGTTGGGCATTAAATTGATGTGATTTATAATACTAAAACTAGGTTGGGCCTACAATTTCTACATGGTATCAGAGCAACAGTGAACCTATCAGCTGAGAAGTGTTGAACAACAAGCATAACCAGCCTACATACCCAGAGATTTGGTGGTTGAGAGGGAGATTGTTTACCCATTTTCAGTGTTGGATAGTTGTGTTGGTTGAGAGGGTCAAATGGCTTCTGGTTTGAGGGTGGAGGATAGGTTAAGTGGGGCTTAAAACTTTGGCCCATGGAAGGAGAGGATAATTTTGCTGCTTGAGGAGTTTGACTTGTGGGATATTGTCCAGAAGGCAACACAACCACCTATTGATCCTATTTAGTTATCAAACTTCAACAAGCAAAATGTTAAGGTTAAGAGAATCCTTCTTGATGCGATTAAAGACCACCTTATACCTCATTTGTCAGGGAAGAAATTTGCCTACGAGATGTGGGATTCCTTGATAAAACTTTACTAGAGCACCAATACAAACAGGAAGATGGTGTTATGTGAAAAACTGAGAAACACCAAGATGACCCAAACTGACACAATGACCTCATACCTTTACCAAGATCACACAGGTGAGAGATGATTCGTCTTTAGTGGGAGAGATTATTCTTGATGACTAGTTGGTGAGGATGGCATTGAGTGGCTTCCCTAAGAAGTGGGATGGATTCATGGATGGTATTGTGGCCCAAGAGCATCTTCTAGATTTGGGGAATATATTGGATGGTTTCATTAAGAAGGAGATTAGGAGGAATACCAAGAGTGGTAGTCAACATGGTGCGGTGGATGAGTAGGAGAATATTGCCCTTGCAGCTAATGGTAAGAAGAAGTATAAGAAGGGCTCCACGAGTGAGACCAAGTAGAAAGGGAAACAAAAGGCACAAGAGAATGACATGAGCAAAGTGAGATGCTT
Source organism: Pinus tabuliformis (assembly GCA_031772625.1). NCBI lineage: Eukaryota > Viridiplantae > Streptophyta > Pinopsida > Pinales > Pinaceae > Pinus > Pinus tabuliformis. Next base: position 1,127,897,115 of record CM062818.1, read on the forward strand.
TGCTTGCCATAAAATGGGGCACTATGCCTTTTGGTGACCCAACAAGAAGGGAAAGAAGAATAAGGGTGTTGCAGCATCAACTGAAGTGGATGAGTTTGCCACCAGATTCGACAGGGAGTTTTCCTTGCTGGTCAGTCTTACCATGAGTGTCACATCCTCTAAGGTTTGGTACATTGACAATAGAGCTTCACGTCACATGATAGGAGTTAGAGAGCATTTTATAGGTCTTACAAAAAGGGATGTAGATTTGGAGGTGGTGCTGGGAGATGACTCCATGGTTAGAGTAGTTGGTGTTGGGATCATGTCCTTGTAGGAGTCACAACTTTCCTTGAAAGTGATAGAGTTCTTATATGTTCCAAGGCTGAAGAAGAACTTGATATCAGTGTCCACTATTGAGGACAAGGGATTTGAGGTGGTGCTTTGAGATGAACAAGTCCTTATGTATCCTAGGGGATCCAACATCACTTTTGCCAGAGTGATTGGAGCCCACTATGGGAAACTCTATAGGTTCATGTTTCTGCCTACTAGAGCGTTGGTTTCAACCACCAACAACAACATTTTGTGCAAGTTGTGGCATAGGAGGATGGCCCACTTGCACCATGGGGCTCTGAGAGTATTGAGGGAGATCGTCACAAGATTGCCAAAGTTCAATACAAAGCACAATGATGTGTGCAGGGGGCGTGCTTTGGGAAACTACACCAAGACAACTTTCCCAATTAGTGATAGCAAGGTAGCCGGGATACTTGACTTGATTCACTCTGATGTGTGTGGTCCGCTGTCTTCCGTATCATTGAGCAAATGTAAGTACTATGTCACTTTTATTGATGACTACTCTAGGAAGACCTGGATCTACTTCATGAAGACTAGGGATGAGGTCTTCAAGAAGTTCCAAAAGTTTAAAGCTCTTATGGAGAACCAGATAGGGAAGAAGATCAAAGTCTTGAGATCTGACAGTGGGGGCGAGTATACCTCCAATGAGATGAAGGATTTATGTGCTAGAGTGGGCATTAAGAGGGAGTGGATAGTTCCTTACACCGCACAACAAAATGGGGTTGCAAAGAGGAAGAATAGGGCCATAGTTGGGGCAATGAGAGCCATGCTCCATGATCAGGGGTTACCATTATTTCTATGGGCTAAGGCATGCAACATTGTAGTGTATATGCAAAACAGGATGTCACACAGGGTGTCGGGGAACAAGACTCTTGAGGAGGATTTTTCTGGGAAGAAGCCTGAGATTGGGCACTTTAGGATTTTTGGGTCCCTGGCATAATCACATGTCCTTGAGGAGCAAAGGACAAAGTTAGAATGCACAACCAAGAAGGGCATTTTTGTGGGGTATAATGAGACCTCCAAGGCATATTGCATATATATTCTTGCACAAAGAAAGGTTGTTGTGAGACAGGATGTGAGATTTGAGGAGGAGAAAGCCTTGAGGATGTCATAAGATATGGATCAGGTAGAGCAACAAACTCCTCAGTAGGGGAGTCCACCATAGGGTATGGGATCATTAGGTGCAGGTTCACAGGGGTTTGGAGGATCACGTGCTTTTGGGATGACAATTCCACAGGTTATAGGGACACAGGGTATAGGATCTCTGAGTACAGGTTCACTGCAGACCACAGGGGCATCATCATCAGAGGTACGATTGCAAAGGAGGATATACCTATCCCAGTACAGGAGGCTACTTTAGGGAGAAGGAAGCCTAAATGGATTCATGATACCTTGTAGGAAGCTCAGGAGATAGTGGGAAAGCTCAAGTGGTCAGTTAGGGAGAGCAAACCACTAGAGTGATTTGATGGCTATTTGGCTTTGGTGAGTTTCATTGTGGAGATCAATCCATCTAGCTACGAGGAGGTTGCAGGCTAACAGGTTTCGAAGGTGGAAGAGTATGCTTTCATGATGAAGAATGATGTGTGGGAGACAGTGCCGAGACCTGAGGGGAAGTCAGTGGTGACTTCCAGGTGGCTCTATAAGATCAAGCATGTTGCATATGGAAACATTGAGAAGTTCAAAGCTCGATTTCTGGCACGGGGATTCTCACAAGTAAGAGGAAGTTGATTATGCAAGACCTTTGCACTAGTAGCTTGATACACTTTGATTAGAGCAACGATCTCCATCGCAATAGGGATGGGGTGGAAGATCCACCAGATGGACCGAGACCTGAGGGGAAGTCAGTGGTGACTTCCAGGTGGCTCTATAAGATCAAGCATGTTGCATATGGAAACATTGAGAAGTTCAAAGCTCGATTTCTGGCACGGGGATTCTCACAAGTAAGAGGAAGTTGATTATGACGAGACCTTTGCACTAGTAGCTTGATACACTTTGATTAGAGCAACGATCTCCATCGCAATAGGGATGGGGTGGAAGATCCACCAGATGGATGTGAAGACCACTTTTCGCAATGGGATCATACATGAGGAGGTATATATTGAGCAACCACAGGGATTTGAGGTCCATGGGAGGGAGTTCCAAGTATGCAGGTTGAAGAATGCCTTGTTTGGGCTGAAGCAAGCACTGAGAGCATGGTATTTGTGGATTGATTCCTACTTGCAGTAGATGGGTTTTGAGAAGAGTGATGCATATCCAAACCTATATTACATTGTGGTTGGCGAGGATCCACTCATTCTTGTATTGTATGTAGATGATCTGTTTATTACAGGAGAGGAGAAACTCATTGAGCACTGTAAGAGAGACCTTGCTTTAGAGTTTGAGATGATTGATATAGGATTGATGCACTATTTTCTGGGGTTGGAGGTTTGGCAGGAGGATGGGCATATCTTCCTAGGACAAGGAAAGTACATAGGGGACATACTGAGGATATTTCATATGGAGGACTGTAGGCCCATGGCCATGCCTATGATTACAAATTGGAAGAAGCTACATGCTTTTGATTTTGAGTTGGTAGATCCCACTTTATATCGTCAGTTGATCAGTTTGTTGATGTATTTGGTCAATACCAGACCAAATATTTGTTTCACAGTCAATACATTGAGTCAGTTCATGGTGGAGCCCAGGAGGGTGCATTGGGTGGCTGTGAAACATGTGTTGCAATACCTGCAGAGTATAGTGGATTGTGGACTGGACTATATCTAAGGGGATGGAGTCAAGTTGATTAGCTACATAGACTAGGATTGGTCAGGCAGTGCTAGTGACAGGAAGAGCACATCAAGATGTTGTTCATGTCAGGTTCGACTGTAGTGTCATGGTTCAACAGGAAACAAAGATTAGTGGCACCAAGCTTTGCAGAGGTGGAATATGTGGCAACTAGTTAGGCTAGTTGTGAGGCCCTTTGGCTTCGCAAGATGTTGTATGGCTTATTTGGTTAGTAGTTGAGACCAACAATGATCTACTGCGATAATTAGAGTTGTATCAAACACACAAAGAATCCAGTATTTCATGACAAGTCAAAGCATATCGAGATTAGATACCACTTCATTGGGGATTATGTTTAGAGAGGAGTGGTGAAGCTAGAGTATATATCTGTTGATGAGAAGGTGGCTGGCATTCTCACTAAGTTCTTGCCAAGGGGTAAGCATGTTTACTTCAAAGAAAAGATGGGAGTGGTGAGAAACACTTTCCTTGGTAAGAGAGAGTGTTAGAAAAAGAGTATCGAGGACAAGTGTTCTGAAGGATTGGTGTCTAGCCTAGGAAAAAATGTCCTAATGTGACCCCCTTTCCTTAAATTTATGGGAAATAAAGTTAAAGTGAGTTTATAAGTCATAAAGTGACTTTTAGATTGAAGGCAACTCAAACATTCTCAGGCTGGGGTGACAAACCCTAGCCACCTTGACCCTCTAATTCACCTCTTGTTCGCTTGTGATTACTAGGGTTCTCTTCCTTTCCAGGTGTCACTATTGCGGCTTGTTGCTAGGCGTTGTGTTTGGGTCTTTGCTGTGATCTTTTGTTCAATGCGGCCATCTGCTTTCGCCGAGGCCCGTGTTTTTTTGTTCGTTGCCGCCAAAGTTTTTTTGTTGGGGCTTTCGCATGGATTCGCCATTGCCTTGTTCCAGTTGCTGCCTCCTGTGTTCCGTTGCCGATTTCGTCTGTTGCCTACTTGGATGTGGTCGTGGTTTTGTTGGGTAGTGTAGCCCTATTATGTATGGGATGTTTGGGTGGCCTGTGCCCAGTTTACTGGCTTTGATGTTAGCAGCCCTTGCCAAAGTTGTGTATTGTTCAACTCACCTCTGCATTTTGGGTCGATTTTTGGGCTTTGGCTGTTCTTGTTGGGGTTTTTTGGCCATTGTACAACTTCTGCACCCATTGGGGGTTTTCAGCAGGCCTGCGTGCCTTTTTTTTTGTTGTTTCTTAGTTTCGTGGCTTAGTGATAGTGGGCCCTAGGTATTCTGTTTCTCTAACATGTGACGAGGCTTGTCAGAGCATCTCTAGGCACATCCTTGCCGATCAAAGTATCTTCCGACAATATTTATGTAATGAGGCCTATCGAAGGATCTCTATGTGCATCCTTGTCGATCAGAGTATCTTCTGGCAGAAATAATGAGGTTCATTGGCGTGTAGGTTTCTCATGGGTTGTTTATGCAAAGCTGTGCTAGGGTTTGTTGACTTACATTGTAATGTTTTGCTGCCCGTTGTTTGGGATTTAACTGGTGCTCCCTTCGGGGTTCTTTGGCGAACCTGAGTGCCCCATTTCTTTAACTGATATAGCTATATTGTCTTGGTAACAACTAAATAGCTGAAAATATGATTTTGGTATATCTGGATATATGTAACTGGTTTTATATTTTTCAATTCAAATACCAATCGGTTTTTTCTTTCTGAAAAAAAAGTGACTTTAAGAGAAATAAAGTCATAAAGTGACTTTAAGAGAAACAAGGTCATAAAGTGACTTTATAAAGTCATAAAGTACCTTTTCAGTAATTAATGAAAAGGGGACCAAGGAAAAAAGGTTTCTCATGGGTCAATGAGAGATTAGATCTCCACCATTGATCTAATTGGCTAAGATCTAATCTCAACTATTAAATCTTTTAAAGTCAGGTGTCTCTTCTTAATGCGAGAACAAAAGGGAAAAAGGAAAGGGGAGAAGGCACCATCTGCACATTTCTTTATGAGAGTTGGAGAAGAGAAGCAAAATGAGGTTGAGAGAGCAAAGTTAGAGGAGAAAGGATTGTATAGCAGAGAAGGGAAAGAGTACAGAGTACAACAACAAGGAAATCAACATATAATACAAGGACAAAAGGAGGCTTGAAATCCCAAGAGAATTTTCTGGTTATTTCCCTGAGCACCAAGCCATTTTTGAGACCATTTGGGTTGCATTTATTGTAGAGAACAAACACAAAAATATAGGGACCGATAGACATTTATTGCTGTTAGGATGGGTTCGAAATTCGAGGGTTTGGGCCACATTTATTACAATTTGACAGTCACAAAATTTGAAGGACAATGCTCATAAATTTTGAGACAACCAACATGAATGTCTGTGTGAGTTGGGTATGATTTTCAAGGTTGTTGAGTGAGATTTTAGAGGGAGTTGTGCATAGATTTTGAAGAATTGATAGAGAGTTAACTAACATGAATTTTTGAGTGGGAAGAGCATAGAAATCGAGGCATCTAGTCAGGAAATTAAAAGAGCAGCTACAACACATTCTCCAAGGAAATTCAGTGCACGAATTTCAAGGGAGATAAGTAGAAATTATTGTTGTCATTTAATGTTGTAAAGTTCTCTGATAAGAAATAAAAATAGCTCTCTCTCTCACTGGTTTTCCTTTTGAGGTTTTTCCAGGGTCTTTGGATAAAAAATCATCGTGTTAAATTTTTGTGACCGTTGCATTTATTCTTTATGAAAGTGAGCGAGTAGAGTAGGCTTATGTATTTCATGCTTTAGCAAATATTCATGTTTAAAAACAACAACATAAATCTATGTTGGGTTGGTGATTTCTGAAACTAAAATCGGGTTGGGCCTACAAATTTCTACAAGATGTTGTAGTGATGCTTTAGATAAAAAAATAATATTAAAATGACATAATTCTTCTCAATTAAAAAAGTAATATAAGGTAATAAGTGTTAAGTAATAATATAAATAATAAGAATATCGACTCAATTAAAAAGGCAATAAGTAATTGTTGAAAATATTAGCGAGAAAAGGGTTCCTTGATTTGTGCCTTAATCATAGGAGCCAGAACGAGTTCCTTCTTGTGCATGATTTGAGTTCCTAAAAATTAGTAGATTCCCAATAAATTAGGACGAGTTCCTATAATTTAGGAATTGGTCCATGAAAATTAGGACGAGTTAGGATGTTGTTAACTGATGTGTTAAAATTGAAAGTCGAGTTCTTGATTTTCTAGTGTGAGTTGATTGAGGAAAACACAAGTGATTGAGTTTCAAGTGGTTGACTTGAAATAGGACGAGTTGCATGAGAAGTTAACTCATGCTAACTCAATCAATCACAAAATCATTCCTTAATTAGAAAACTCACTAATTTTAACCATTCAAATTGCCTTTAAAAGGAGGAACGAAGGCTAATGTTGCGAACATCGTGATCGAGATTAAATCGGCGACGGTTTGAAATTGGAAAAAATTGTAAAAATCGGGAAAAAATCAGTAAAAATTGGCAAATACAAAAATATTCATTTTTTTTCAATTTTTTTAATAGCTAAACCATCCACACCATAAAATAAATGCATTGATACATAAATATGAAAAGGGAACAAATATATGAGATGTGTAATATCATGTCTAGTGCTACATCACACATAACAATGAATCATGTCCTGAATACTAAGTCTTGAGTCCCAAATCAACCTCAAAATATATAAAAAAAAATATAATAATGTATCTCATATCATGAGTTATAATGTTATATACAATGAAATGAACCAGATAACTAATACCACTGATTTTCTCTACCCCTCTTACGAGAAAATGTAACAAATTTCCCTCTAGATGAAGAAGGTGGTGGGGCTTGCAGTGGACTCTGTTGTGCTCTAGAAGTTGAAGAATTAGGAGCTATAGGTGGTAGTCCATGCCTCTATTGGTGACAGGGGTAGGTGGTGTCACCTCCTCCTGTTTCTCCTCCTCCTCCTCCTCTACCCCCTCCACTACCTCTTGCTCTAACCAATCAGGGGCCAATTCCATGATAGGCCTCTTGGCCTCAACCCTCCATGCAACAATGGTGTCAATCCCATCCAATGAGATGGCCTCCACATTAGGTGTCCTCTCAAGTTGCCTCACCCACAATCGAAGATTGTAGTAGACGTAGACCATGTCATTAAGTCGCTGGGACTCCAACTTGTACAAGGGTCATAAATTAATAAATTATAAATAATAAATTAATAATTATAAAAAAATATTATTTAATGAATTCAAAAAATTAATTGGAAATTTGGAATATTTTAACCTGTTGCGCTTCTTGGTGTGTATTTTTTCAAATACACTCCAGTTGCGCTCGCATCCCGAGGAGCTACATGTTTGGCTGAGCACTCGAATGGCAAGCCTTTGGAGATTGGGTACTCTGCCATCATAGCTTTTCCGCCATGCATCTATAACAAATAAGATAAATATAATAAAAAAAATGAAATTTGAAAGTTGAAGCAAAGTATGAATTTGAAGAGACAATGAATTTTGAAACTAACTAAAGCTTACCTGGCGTTTTAGTCTTCCTATCATGGATAACCATGTCAAAGCTAAATGTGCCACTTGCCATCCTGTATATCTCCATTTCTTTGTAGATTTTTGCATGTTCTGTTGGAGATAACACTAGCTTATGACCTCAACATCAAGTAAGGAACCATAGGAGTAATAAAATGCGGGGTTTAGGTAGATCCCTGCAGCTTGAATGGGACGATGGAGTGTATTGTTCCATAGCTCATCAATCACTTCCCATAGGAGTTGTTTCTCAAACCCCTCATCCCTCTTATCATCATAGTAGCTCCGAATGGATTCTTTGGCCCTATCCATGGCCTCACACAAGTAGCCCATTGCAGGCTTGTCTCTATCAACTAATTGAAGAACCTTTACCAAAGGTTCAATAATGCTACACACCTCCTGCACTCTCGCCCATAAGCTTTCTTGGTATGAAACTAACCTGCATATGGCCTCTCCCTCTGGTTTGCAACTATATGACAAAGCACGCCACTCCTCTGAAAGAAACATTCTCTTCACATCCCACATAGAATTCAGGAGGGATTGAAGAGATATGAAACTAGTGGCAAACCGTGTAATGGCAAGGTGCACCAAATCCTTGTTGTTGGTGAATGTTCTCATCAAATGAAGCACAGATGCATGATTATATATAAATTTTGTAATGCTTTTTGATGATTCAACAATATCCTTGACAAAAGGAATTTTTCCTATGTCCTCCAACATCAAATCAATGCAGTGTGCAACACAAGGTGTCCAAAATAAGTTAGGATGCCTCTCCATAAGCATCTTGCCAACAACAACATAATTTGCAGCATTGTCTGTTATAACTTGGACAACATGTTATGGACCCACCCCATGAATGAACCCATCCAACAAATCACATAATAATTGTGCATTTTTGATATGTGCAGATGCATCAACAAATTTCATAAACATTGCCTCTTGGGACAATTAACCAAGAAGTTAATAAGGTTTCTACCATTTTGATCGATCCAACCATCTGACATCACAGTGCATCCTGTGTGTGCCCATGATCCCCTAAACTCCTCCAATCTCTTAGTGCAGTCAACCTTTTCATTTTGAAGAATGCACCCTCTAAAGTCATCATATGAAGGGGCTTTGTACCCTGGGCCAACAATAGCAATAACATCAATCGCGGGCTGGAAAAATGGATTGTTCCTGGCAATGCTGAAAGGAATATCACTCCAAAGAAGAAACTTGCCCAACAACTTGTTAGTGTCTTCCTTCTCCTTTTTTTTAATAACTGATGAGATAGATGGTTGTGCACCAGGTGTGTTTTTAGGAACAAAAAATGATGAGGTCGCTATGGAGTTGGGTGTAGATGTTGATGGTGAAGTAGAACCAGTACCACTCTCATGGTCACCTCCCAATCCTGACACTCCACCCCCTGCTATTTGACTCTTTAGAGCTGCCTTGGGCAATTTAATTGTCTCTATTTCTTGTAATGATTTGAGGGCTTTTTGGATGATTTTTGGATTTGTATTTGAGCAAGGCCCTACCTCATGTCTAGGAATTTATGCAAGGTGGTACTTCAATCTGTATATCCCCCCTGTCATATGATGCCCACATAACTTGCAAGTCAAATTTGATCTGTCAAACCCTCCATAAGGTTCACCAAATTCCCACAGACGGTCCAATTTTCTTAGCATGTTTGTAACTTTGTTGAATCTTGAGTTTTAATGTAAGATTGAAGTTTGAACCTAGGGCACAAGAAGAATTGCAAGTTAAACAAATGAAATTGAAATTTACATACAACATTTTGAATTTTTGACAAAAGAAAAACCCTCAACTCAATGCAACAATAATGGAACAAAATACACATTCAAACCCAAGCAAAAATGATGGAAAAAACTAGGGCATAAGAAAAAATTAAACAAATAAAACTAACAATCAAGATTTTTCATTTTTGACCCAAAAAACCCTCTCCACTAAATGCAACAAAAATGGCAAAAGAAATACACTCAAATCCAAACAAAAATCATGGAAAATAAATGGGTGATAGAAACCCAAGGAAAAACAAGAAAAAACAAAAAAAGCGCCAAATTTGATGCCCATACTTGAAAACCATGCTCTGTTGAAGAAACTTGGTCCAAACTTGATTTTTTTTTTGCATGGGATGCTAAATTCCTTCACTTTTCCCTATTTTGTCCTTGTAGATGAGTTCTCCTCCTCCTTAGCTCTCACCCTTGCCCTCTGTCTGCAAATGAACCAAAAAAGAATCGAAAATTGCCTTTAAAAGCTCGTTGTTTCTGAAAATCACATTTTTTTCAACTTGGAAAAATCATTGATGTTATAGGCCAATGAAATCATTAGCTCGAAAAAAGCATGATTTTTTGAAAAAATCGCGATGTTCACAACACTGACGAAGGCACAAGTTTAATCATTGTTTTGGTGAGCACATGTTGGTGAGACCAAGCAATAGGAAGCACACGTCTGTGTGTGTAGCTTGTGAGAGAAGGAGAACGAGCCTAGGAAAGGCATGTGGGAGCTTGAAGAAGGACAAATTCCTTGGGTTAGGAGGCAGGTATCTAGGTGTAAGCAAGGGTGTTTCTGCTTAGTGTAAGCAGAGAAAACATGCTTGTTCTCTAATGAAACTTTATTGTTTTGTATGAGATTCATTGCTCAGTATTCTTCATTAATTCTCAATAACAAGCAGAGGGTTTTCCTAGCTGGGTTCCCTAGACAATTCTATGTTTTTGAATTGTGTGACTGTGCTTTTATTTTTGTTCATATTCCGCTACATCTAGTAGAGAAATTTTGTGTTTATGTGAGAAGAATTTTTGTTTCAGATTGCTTATATTAGCAAATCAAAATTTCATGGATTTTCTACATGGTATCAAAGCTCTTCGAACAAATTTAAGAACAACACCAATGCAAATATTCAAGAAGAAGGATGTTTGAGTTAGGAGAGCCGCAACCTCTACAGGAGTTTGTCCAAAGGGAGAAAGATGAGTTTTCTTGAGGGTTCTTTCTGTGTTGGAGCAGGCCTAGTTAGAGGAACTCGCTAGCAGATTTAATGGAAGTTTTGTGCATGTTATAAGAGTGGTAATTCTTTGTGGAAGAGGCCGCAATATCTCTGTTTTGTTCAAGAAGGGCCGAGCCCTATTAGGAGCAGACTTGGGCATGGTTTTTGTCTTGGAGCAGACCTAAGTCAAGGGCAGAAACACCTAAAGGAACAATGCAGGAGGTAGGGTCTCTAAGAAGGGAATTGTGCAGGGATAGAAGGGAAATTCAACCAAGTAGGAGCATGTCTATAGTGCCATAGGGTACCCTAGCCAGAGGACCAAAATTCAGAAGGAAGTGCACAAGGAAAAGAGGTTCAAACAACAAAAAGAAGGATACTTTCTGAGGTATGTATGTCCTTGTGTAGTTGATGATTTTGTTAGGTGTTTGAATCTAGATTTAGGAGTGTTTTGGTGGACATCTTATGTACTGGTTGGAGGGCAGTTAGAAGGTGTCTTTGGTGCCCTAAGTCCAACATTTGAGAAGGACATCAAATCTGGTTGGAGCGGCATAATTGTTGAAGCTCAGGGTTGATCCTTGAAGGGACAAAGGAAGCAACCAAGAGGGCTTAGTATTCAGCCCTAGTTCACTGTGTAGAGATGGACTTCTACAGTGAGAGTGGGCAACCTCCATTGCCCTAAGACTTGTCTTTTATGGAGTAGTAGTGCGATAAGTAATGGGCAAGTTGAAGACCCTATAAGTTGGCATCCTTGATGGGTAAAGGAGCAGCTAGAGGATAGATTGTTTGGGCCAAAGATCAATGACCTAAAGGAGCTGCGTTCACTGATAGTGGTAGATTGTGGAGCTGGAGATGCATGTCTTCAGAGGGAGTAGCCTTGAGTAGCAAGGCAGGAAGTGCTCAAAATACATTAGTGATGGACTCATAGAGTATGGTGGGAAAGAACAAGTCTTCAAAGCAGGATCCACAGAAGAAAGCAGGGAAGCCTTCTGGTTCAGAGGGAGTAGCTGTAGCAGCAAAGAACATGTTAATGTTGGAGACAGATCCAGGTGGGCGAGGTTCTTCCAGGAACACCTTCGTCACTAAGAGGTAGTGTTGAAAATATTAGTGAGAAAAGGGTTCCTTGATTTGTGCCTTAATCATAGGAGCCAGAATGAGTTCCTTCTTGTGCATGACTTGAGTTCCTAAAAATTAGGAGATTCCCTATAAATTAGGATGAGTTCCTATAATTTAGGAATCAATCCCTAAAAATTAGGACAAGTTTGGATGTAGTTAACTAATGTGTTAAAATTGAAAGTCTAGTTCTTGATTTTCTAGTGTGAATTGATTGAGGAAAAACACAAGTGATTGAGTTTCAAGTGGTTGACTTGAAATAGGACGAGTTGCATGAGCAATTAACTCATGTTAACTCAATCAATCACAAAATCATTCCTTAATTAGAAAACTCACTAATTTTAACCATTCAAGTTGCCTTTAAAAGGAGGAACGAAGGCACAAGTTTAATCATTATTTTGGTGAGACCAAGCAATAGGAGCTTGTGAGAGAACGAGCCTAGGAAAGGCTTGTGGGAGCTTGAAGAAGGGCGAATTCCTTGGGCTAGGAGGCAGGGATCTAGGTGCAAGAAAGGGTGCTTCAGCTTAGTGTAAGCAGAGAGAACATATTTGTTCTCTAGTGAAACTTTATTGTATTGTATGAGATTCATTGCTCAATCTTCTTTGATAATTTTCAATAACAAGCAAATGGTTTTCCCAGTTGGTTTCCCTAGACAATTCTATGTTTTTGGATTGTGTGACTGTGCTTTTATTTCTGTTCCTATTCCACTGCATCTAGTAGAGGAATTCTGTGTTTATGTGAGAATAAATTTTATTTCAGATTGCTCATATTAGCAAATCAGAATTTCGTGGATTTTCTACGGTAATAATATAAATAGTTAGTTGGCTCAATTCAGAGAAAGCTACACGCACATATACAATTTATATCTGTGTGTGTATGTAATTTCTATTTGTGTGTGTGTGTATACACAAATAGAAATTAAATAAATCAAATCAAACAATTGAAACTCGTAGAGGAAATTTCCAAGAGGAACAAAGATGGTAATTTCATGTGTAATTCTTTTACTATTTGAAAATATTTTAATGTGGACGTTAAATAAAATGTCGAGTGTCCATGTTAAGTAATATATTTCTATATCAACTTGATATATATTTAAAGAGAGAGAGCAAAAACAAAAATTTAATGATGATCATAAAGAAAATATTTCATTGCGCCATTAAGTTATATATATACACGCATACACACACAGTGTGTGTGTGTGTGTGAGAGAGAGAGAGAGAGAGAGAGAGAGGGTGTTGTTCATTCAAATGCTTATTCATTTTTTATATGGAATTGATATGTGGCATTAAAAAATATTAGTAATAAAAAATGTTTCAATGTTTGCCATAAATAAAATATTCCAATATGTATGTTAAGTTATATATATATATATATTTTGAAAGAGAGAGAGATTTCTTCTATTGATAGGTGCTTTCTAATCCAGGGTATGAGGGAGATGTGTAATTTCTTCAATGCTTAATATGGAATTGACATGTGACATTTATAATAATAACTATCTCTCTCTCTCTCTGTCTCTCTCTCTCTCTCTCTATATATATATAGAGAGAGAGAGAGAGAGAGAGATCATTTTAATGTGGACAATGTGGGCCATAATAACTTTTTTCTCCCGTGGGTGTTTGTATCCTATCAATTCCTAGATTGAATTAGTTAGCAACTCCTAAATGCCACCTGCAAAGAAGCCTGGTCAAATTAGGAGTCTGAAAAGAGGACTAATCTTCTGAAATTCAAATGATTTAAAATCTGCTTTTGATATATATATATATTTTTTCATTTTACGTTTTAGTGTAGTTTCTTGTCAAAGTTCGTTGGTGTGAAGTTGCTCTCACTTTTCCAGCTCCTTACCAGCCTCATTGTCTCAGATTTGAGGTGCTGAGACAGGAAATATCCCACAACAGATTTATTTTTATATAACCGTATATGCTCTTGTATCTCGTGCCTCTTTTCTTTTGTAAGCATGTACATAGTCTTGGTAGCGGGTATTTGATTGGTAGGGGATATTTGAAAGTCATGATCATGCTTTTTAATTTGAGCCACGTATTAATCTTAATATGTATCTATTGCATGCTTGCATAGGTAATATTTCCACCATATTCTTTGGATGGTATCCAATGTTTAAAGAAAATTGCGAAGGTTGGAATTTGATCACCTGATTCCCTATACCTGCGAAGAAACTTAACTGATGTCTTACCTCTGGCCAACAGTTTTAAGAAATCACTATTCATGAAATTTTGATATGGCATTTGGCTCTAAAATTATAGCATATATATTTTGTTTGAGGATAAATTTGCTTTTAAGTTGTGAACAAGTGAGGATGAAGCAACAAAAATGAGGAGAGTTTGTAGAGACCGCTGCACCTAGTGCATCCTACTTATGTGGAATTTTCAGAATATTTTACTTTTTTAAAGGTTACATAACTTGATTACTCAGTTACCAAGTATCTTATACTTAATTCAATTAACAGAATATTTGTTTTTAAGTTTGTGCTTAATTGAGGTTAAATTTGCTTTTAAGCTGTGCACAGTTGAGGATGAAACAAGAAGGATGTGGGGAGGTTGTAGGGAATGCACCTCATACAACCTACTTATGTAGATTTCTCATATTTATCTTGCTTTTAAGCTGTGCACAATTGAGGTTGAGGCAAGAAGGATGAGGGAAGGTTGTAGGGACTGCACCTCATGCACCCTACTTATGCGGAATTCTCAGATTTAATTTGCTTTTAAGCTGTGCACAATTGAGGATGAAGCAAGAAGGATGAGTGGAGTTTGTAGGGGCTTCATCTCGTGCACCCTACTTATGTAGAATTCTCAGATTTTATTTTTTGTTTTTAAAGGTTCTATGACTTTTATTATTAAGTTGACAAGTTTTTACGCTTCAATTAACTTCTAATGCACATTGTTTTTTCTTTGAGATAGTAACTATACATTGCTGAGTAGCCAATCTAGACAAGGCAGACTTGAAATTGAACCATGTAGAACAATGAGGTGGTCAATCTAGACAAATGCACACTTTAAGTTGAAACTTGAACCATGTGGCAATGAGGTGGCTAATCCTATTAGCAAAACATATTCCCTAGGCATTTTCTTGAATCTTACTTGTCAAAGTCCAATTGTTATGGTTCATCTTGACATCATGTGGTGCATGATTCACGGAGTGTAGGGAAGAAAGGTTGCACTATTTCGGTTTACAAGGTGCTGAAATGCTGAAAAATTGTTGTAGTTTGCTGAAAATTGGAAGCACCTTAATTTCTACCTTTTTGTTCTGAGGTCTCAGGGATATGAAACCTACCAAACATCATGAAATGGGGGTCTCACTTCTAACTTTTTAATCTTAGAAATTTAATGTATGAAAATAAAGTACCTATGATGGCATTCTGAAGCTAGTTTCATAGGTAGGCAACCTATTAGGGATGAATAAGAAAGGGCACCCGGTCTAATAGGCCTTCAAAGCAAGCCATGATAGGATCAATAGGGAGGTGCCTCTAAAGCTATACCTTACCTCCTTTATCTTATCTTTGACTTTGCTCACTATAGGGGGCTAGGAAGGTACAAAGCTATTATTTTTAGTTTCATCAACCTTACATTTATATTTTACTTTCATTAACTTTTAAGAATTGAATATTATAAATCAAATATAAGTTTAAATGAAAAATGCTAACTTGATTGAACAAGTTTACTTTTTTCCGTAGTCAATTATATTCAAGTTGACCACACCTAAGTTGACCACTACCAATTCAACCTCATCGATGTCGACCATACCCAAGTTGGCGACACATTATGTTGAAATTTGGTACCGGAGGACAGGTGGTTCCCTTAGGCTTTGATCTTTGGCCTAGGGAAAAGTGTCCAAAAGAATTTAATTTTTCTCCAAAAGTAATTTTATAATTTTTATAAAGTTAAATCTAATTTAAAAGTGACTTTAAGTGATAAAGTTACTAAGTCTAATTTTAAAGTGACTTTTATAAACTCAATAAAAAATTAGAAAGGAAAAGTGACTTTGGAAATAAATGACTAAGTGGGTCTTTATTAAAGTGGGGTGAATTAAAAAATAAAAAGTGAGATTTAAATGAGCATTTAATCTCAAGCCTTAGATCTCAATCTATATCAGCCATTGGATTTAGGGATCACCCAAAAGTCACTTGGATCACCCAAAAGTCACTTGGGGTTAGATTAAAGGAGGAAAAGGAGGAAAATGTCATTCATTCTTTCATGAGCAGATTGGGAGAAGGAGAGCAAAAGAGCAAGAGAGATTTCTGAGCAGGGAGGAGAAGGAGACAGCAGCTTGGCACACATTCCAAGGCAGCAGTTGAGTAGATTTGTACAGTTGATTCAGCACACAGTGAAAGGCAGATTTTGGCACGATTTTCGAGGAGTGGTTTGCACAAAAATCGAGGAGAAGTTGCTGGTTTTTCTGCACGCAAAACGAGGGCCGTATAGCTGCATTTAATGCTGAAAGTGGGAACGAAAATCGAGGAGGTTGTACAGCGTTTATTGCTGTCCTATTTGCTGTGAGGCACGGGAAAAGAGATAAGTTGTAAATTTGCTTGCTGATTTTTTGCTGAATATTTCTCACTGTAAAAAGGCAATTTTCAGAAATAAAGAAGAGCTCTCGAACTGGTTTTTCCCAAGAGTTGTAGGGGGGTTTTTCCAGGGTCACATTGACAAAAAATCTCAGTGTTTAAATGTGTTTTAATGGTTGTTTATTACTGTTGATTTTTATTTCTGCAATTTCCAGCATTCTGTAAAATTTCTAGAATTTGTGTTTTCAGCAAATTTATTTTTTCCATCTTGTTAATTGTATGGTTATGGGAAAGGGCATTTAACTATATGGGAGAAATAAGGAGAAACTGAAAACCGGGGTGCGAAATAAGAAATTTCTACATGGTATCAGAGCTTGAGTGCTGAAGGGCAGTTTGGGACAGCAAAAGGAAAAATTACAGCTGCTGATTTTTCACTCAGAAAATTCCAGCAAGCTGATTTTTCATAAACAACAGTTTTATCTTTACTACAACAGTGCTATTTTTCAGTTTTAGGACAGCAGGATGTCATTGGGATTGAGGGTGGAGGATAGGCTGGATGGGCATATAAATTACAGCGTTTGGAAGGAGAGAATGCAGAGTATCTTTGAGGAGGCAGAAGTCTGGGATATCATGGTGCATACCACACAGAACCCTGTTGTTGTGCCTACTGATGCTACTCAGTTGACAACTTATAATAAAAAAAACAACAAGGGTAAGAGGCTGATTCTAGACGGAATCAAAGACCATTGCATTCCTCATGTGAGAGGAAAGAGCAATGCCCATGAGATGTGGACAGCATTGTCCAATCTTTACCAGAGTACCAATGAGAACTGGAAGATGGTCCTGAAGGAGAAGCTGAAGAACATTAAGATGGGTAATGATAGTGCAACTGGATATCTCACAAAGATTACTAATGTGAGAGATGAGTTGGCAGCGATTGGAGAGGCCATTCCACCCACTGAGTTGGTGCAGATTGCAGTGAATGCCCTCCCCCGTTCATGGTTGAACTTTGCTGATGGGGTTTGTGCATGTGAGACCCTTCCCACATGGGAGAGGTTTTGGGATGATTGCATTCAGACAAAGATCAGGAAAGGTCAGCTTGGGGCAGCCAAGCCAGTTGAGCAGGATGAGGATGTAGCACTGGTGGCAGGAGGCAAGAAAGGCAAAGGGAAGAAGCAGGCTTCCACAAGCAGTGGTGGGGGCAAAGGCAAAGGTAAAGGTAAACATGGGAACACACAGAAGGACTATTCCAAGGTGAAGTGTTGGAATTGTCAAAAGATGGGACACTATGCAGTTGTGTGTCCGGAGAAGAAGAAGAAGAAGGGGAAGAACCAGGACGTGGCAGCCTCAGCAGAGATTGAGGACTTTGCAGGTCGTTTTGACCGGGAGTTTGCTATCACTACGTGTGAGTCCTCTAGTGCAGGATCACCTGCCACACAGGTTCAGAGGGAGCATGCTTTTCCCTCGATTAGCGGAGCATCTTCAGGTATCTGATATGTGGACAGTGGGGCTTCACATCACATGACAGGAGTCCGTGAGTACTTCTCAGAGCTTTTAGAGAGTGGCACTGATATAGAGGTAGTACTCGGTGATGACAGAGTTGTTAGAGTAGTCGGGGTGGGGACACTGACATTTCAGAGGGAGTCCAAACCTCCCTTGAAAGTGTCAGATGTTCTTTATGTGCCAGGGATGAGGAAGAACCTCATATCCGTCTCAGCTTTGGAGGATAGAGGATATGAGGTACTGTTCAGGGGAGGACAGGTGTTGATGTATCGCAGGGGCACTCCAGCTGATTCAGCTAGAGTGATAGGTGTACGCCATGCAAAGGTGTACAAGTTTGCATTCCAGCCCCTTTTGGCATTGAGCAGTAGTACCGACAGCAGAGCTAGCAGTTCTGAGCTGTGTGAGATTTGGCATTGCAGGATGGGACATATGTATCATGGAGCCTTGAGGACATTGCGGAAGATCACTACAGGTGTGCCAGATTTCAGTACTGATCACTTTGATACTTGCAGAGGTTGTGCGATGGGCAAGTTTGCCAAATCCCCTTTTCCCAGCAGTGACAGCAGAGCGACTGGGATACTTGATTTGATTCATTCTGATGTGAGCGGTCGGATGTCTCATGTTTCCTTGAGTGGATATGAGTACTATGTTTTATTCATTGATGATCACTCCAGGAGGACCTGGATTTATTTTTTGAAGACCAAGAGTGAGGTCTTCAAGCGGTTTCAGGAGTTCAGAGCTCTTGTGGAGACACAGACAGGTCGAAATATCAAGTCCCTGAGGTCGGACAATGGAGGAGAGTACACCCTTGGAGAGTTTGTTGACTATTGTGTGGAGGCAGGCATTAGGAGGGAGTTCACTGTTCCTTACAACCCCCAGCAGAACGGGGTTGCAGAAAGGAAGAACAGATCCATCATAGGGGCTGCCAAAGCCATGTTACATGATCAGGGGTTGCCATTGTTCTTGTGGGCAGAGGCCTGCAACACAGCTGTTTACTTGCAGAACAGGAGTCTGCATCGTGCCTTGGGGCACATGACTCCGGAGGAGGCTTTCTCTGGGAAGAAGCCTGATATTGGTCATCTTCATATCTTTGGATGCATTACATACTCCTATATACCCAAGGAGAAGAGAACCAAACTAGAGCCCACCGCAGAGAAGGGTATCTTTGTGGGCTACAGTGAGACCTCAAAGGCCTTTCGGATTTACATTCCTGCACAGAGGAGAGTTGTTGTCAGACGAGATGTGAAGTTCGAGGAGGACAGGGCCTTTAGGAGGTCACGGGAGTTAGAGTATCTGGATCAGCCAGACCCTCAGCAGTAGTTGAGTCAGTCGCAGGGATCCAGTGGGCAGGGATCAGGAGGATCAAGAGGTACATCTATGAGGATGTCAGGTCCGTCAGTGAGCAGTGGCTCACCGAGCCAGAGGGGTGGTGCTCCGGGCAGCATGCAGAGCAGTTCACTAGGGAGTCCACTGATGGACAGTTCACACGGTACCTCAGCTTCTATAGGTTCAGGCGCAGGCAGGAGGACAGCAGACAATCAGTCAGGAGTTCAGGCTACTGATGGTGA
The DNA here is from genome assembly GCA_031772625.1 of Pinus tabuliformis. Classification (NCBI taxonomy): domain Eukaryota; kingdom Viridiplantae; phylum Streptophyta; class Pinopsida; order Pinales; family Pinaceae; genus Pinus; species Pinus tabuliformis. The sequence continues at coordinate 1,127,916,394 of CM062818.1, forward strand.
TGAGGAGGAGTTTCATTCTCCTATGGGAGAAGCATGCTCAGGGAAGAGAAAGCCCAAGTGGCTTCAGGACACCTTGAGAGATGCCACATCTGTTGCTGAGTCGAAGAGGCCGGTCAGAGAGAGTAGACCACCTGAGAGGTTTTGTAGCTATATGGCGATGGTTACCAACATCCTTGACTCTGAGCCTTCTAGCTATGAGGAGGCAGCTAGCCAGCAGGTCTGGAGAGAGGCCATGCAGGAGGAGTATTCTTCTATCATGAAGAATGATGTTTGGGAGGTGGTGCTGAGGCCTGAGGGCAAATCCGTGGTTACTTCCAGATGGCTTTACAAGGTAAAGCATGCTGAAGATGGCAGCATTGAGAAATTCAAAGCAAGGTTTGTGGCTAGAGGGTTCTCCTAGGTAGAGGGAGTTGATTATGAGGAGACCTTCGCTCTCATGGCTCGATATACTTCGATCCACTCCATTATATCGATAGCAGTAGAGATGGGTTGGAAGATCCACCAGATGGATGTGAAGACTGCATTTCTCAATGGCTTCATACAGGAGGAGGTGTACATTGAGCAGCCACAGGGCTTTGAGGTGCATGGGAAGGAGTCCCATGTGTGCAGACTGAAGAAGGCCCTTTAGGTGCATGGGAAGGAGTCCCATGTGTGCAGACTGAAGAAGGCCCTTTATGGCCTGAAGCAAGCTCCCAGAGCTTGGTACTCCAGGATAGATACATATTTGCAGGGGATGGGTTTCACAAAGAGTGAGGCAGATCCGAACCTTTACTTTATTGTGATTGGTGAGGAGCCTCTCATTCTGGTGCTGTATGTGGATGACTTGGTCATTACAGGTGCAGAGAGACTCATAGAGCACTGCAAGAGAGATCTTGCGACAGAGTTTGAGATGAAGGACATCGGCTTGATGCATTACTTTTTGGGCTTGGAGGTGTGGCAGGAGGAGGGGCATTTCTTCCTGGGGTAGGGGAAGTATATTGTGGACATCCTTAGCAGATTCCACATGGAGGATTGTAGACCCATGTCGACACCGATGATCATCAACTGGAAGAAGCTTCATGCTTCGGATTCCGAGTTGGTGGATCCCACATTGTACAGGCAGCTGATTGGTTCCTTGATGTATTTGGTCAACACTAGACCAGATATCTGTTTTGCAGTCAACGCGATGAGTCAGTTTATGTGTGAGCCTAGGAAGGTTCACTGGGTGGCTGCAAAACACATTTTGCGGTACCTGCAGGGGACAGGCAGGGAGATGGAGTGAGATTGGCAGGATACACTGATTCTGATTAGGCAGGTTGTGCTTCTGATAGAAGAGCACTTCAGGGTGTTGTTTTGGGTTTGGTTCAGTAGTAGTGTCATGGTTCAGTTGGAAGCAGCAGTCAGTAGCACTGAGTTCAGCGGAAGCAGAGTATATGGCAGCCAGTCTAGCTAGTTGTGAGGCTATCTGGCTTCGCAAGATGTTGTTTGGCTTATTTGGTCAGCCGTTGAGACCTTCAGTGATTTACTGTGATAATCAAAGTTGCATTAAACTCACGGAGAATCCAGTATTTCATGACAGGTCAAAGCATATCGGGATCAGATATCATTTCATCAGAGACTATGTTCAGAAGGGAGCTGTGAAGCTTGAGTATATTTCCACTGATGAGCAGGTTGCAGATATTCTTACCAAAGCCTTACCACGGGGCAAGCATGTCTACTTCAGAGACAAGATGGGTGTGGTGAGGAACACCTTCCTCGATAAGAGGGAGTGTTGAAATTTGGTACCGGAGGACAGGTGGTTCCCTTAGGCTTTGATCTTTGGCCTAGGGAAAAGTGTCCAAAAGAATTTAATTTTTCTCCAAAAGTAACTTTATAATTTTTATAAAGTTAAATCTAATTTAAAAGTGACTTTAAGTGATAAAGTTACTAAGTCTAATTTTAAAGTGACTTTTATAAAGTCAATAAAAAATTAGAAAAGAAAAGTGACTTTGGAAATAAATGACTAAGTGGGTCTTTATTAAAGTGGGGTGAATTAAAAAATAAAAAGTGAGATTTAAATGAGCATTTAATCTCAGCCTTAGATCTCAATCTATTTCAGCCATTGGATTTAAGGATCACCCAAAAGTCACTTGGATCACCCAAAAGTCATTTGGGGTTAGATTAAAGGAGGAAAATGAGGAAAAGGTCATTCATTCTTTCATGAGCAGATTGGGAGAAGGAGAGCAAGAGAGCAAGAGAGATTTCTGAGCAGGGAGGAGAAGGAGACAGCAGCTTGGCACACATTCCAAGGCAGCAGTTGAGCAGATTTGTACAGTTGATTCAACACACAGTGAAAGGCAGATTTTGGCACGATTTTCGAGGAGTGGTTTGCACAAAAATCGAGGAGCAGTTTGCTGGTTTTTCTGCACGCAAAACGAGGGCCGTACAACGCATTTATTGCAGGCCGTACAATGCATTTAATAATGTCGTACAGCTGCATTTAATGCTGAAAGTGGGCACGAAAATCGAGGAGGCCGTACAACATTTATTGCTGGTCCCGTTCGCTGTAATTTCTAGATTGCTGTGAGGCACGGGAAAAGAGATAAGTTGTAAATTTGCTTGCTGATTTTTTGTTGAATATTTCTCACTGTAAAAAGGCAATTTTCAGAAATAAAGAAGAGCTCTCGAACTGGTTTTCCCCAAGAGTTGTAGGGGGGTTTTCCAGGGTCACATTGACAAAAAATCTCAGTGTTTAAATGTGTTTTAATGGCTGTTTATTACTGCTGATTTTTATTTCTGCAATTTCCAGCATTCTGTAAAATTTCCAGAATTTGTGTTTTCAGCAAATTTATTTTTTCCAGCTTGTTAAATGTATGGTTATGGGAAAGGACATTTAACTATATGGGAGAAATAAGGAGAAACTGAAAATCGGGGTGGGAAATGAGAAATTTCTACACATTAAACAACAATTGTCGTAATCCATAAACTTAATAACAATTGTACCATATAAATATGCATAAATATCATCATAGCCTGGGGACACCTTTTTACCACTACCCTTAAGGAGATTTTTCCCTATCCTATGCAATTTAACATACAAATTCATGATCTGCACAATGTTCTCTTACATAAAAAATCTAGTGATCACAGTAACATAAATTATCTCATCTAGTTAAGATTGAATGAAGGGCATACTATCTCATATTTCCTAAGTTCCTAACTTGCTCCTTTTGTTTATCCTTTTTTGGGACTAGTTATGATTTTTCAAGTTCGTAGGGCTTTAGCTTATCCATACATTATCTAGTCTTGCGATTTGATAAGTTTTCATAAGATGAAAGGAAGCCCATTACCTTGGGTGAAGTAATACTTCATGACAATAGTATAAGCATCTAATAAATTTACACAACCTAAAGCTTAAAATCACAAGTGTTTTTCCCACTTCAAGTGGCTCCTTTCATAACAAAATTCTATAAGGATTCATTCATGCGTCTATGCATTAATCAATCATGCAAAATTACAATATCTAACCAAGGTCTTCTTCTCCACAATTTGTACTTATAATATAATGTGCTTGGAAGTTGCCCTTGACCGTCAAGGTACTCAATATTTTTTTTTCTTTTCTTTGCTATACATATATATATTTTTAAAAGAAACAAGTGGTTTATATTAAATCAACTGGAACATTGGCCAAAACCATTACATTCAGACACAGTTCTTCTTCCACTGAGGGCCAGTATTTATCACGAAAGACTCTATAACCACCTAGCCTTTTACATGCAAAATGCCTTACATCATTTATGTTAAAATTGGCAACTAGGGCCAAACTCCATGTGGGTCATCTTATATATGGCAGCTGATATTTTTCTTGGATCCCTCTCATCGAGAGGTGTAAGATTGATCTAAAGATCATCCGATTTCGATAAGTATTCATGGAGATATGAGTTTATTTGTGTGATGGGACAATTCGTCAAGGTCAACGAGCAACCAAACTACACCCACTTGTGCTCCACATTTTAGTATAAATACAAGTGCCTAGCAAAGACACAACTCACTTGAGATCTCTTCTTCTCCACTTGTTTTGGGTTTTAGTGGAGAGAAGAATCCCTAAGTGGAAATGCTAGAAGAGTGTTCTACACATGGAATGCCCTCGGTATTATGGAAGGAATGCTCTCACACCTAAACATTGTCTTAGAAGAGTGTTCTACACATGAAATGCCCTCGCTGTTATGGAAGGAATGTTCTCACACCTAAACACTGTCTTAGAAGAGTGTTCTACACATGAAGTGCCCTCGCTGTTATGGAAGGAATGCTCTCACACCTAAACACTGTCTTAGAAGAGTGTTCTACACATGGAATGCCCTCGCTGTCATGGAAGGAAAAACCCTCATCCTACACGCAGTCATGAAAGGTATAGAAGGAATGCTCTCACACTTGAACACTGAGATAAAGAAGCCACACCTTCAGCGATCCTTAATGCCGTTCTAAGTAAGGATGCTCTAACTGTTGTTTTGATTGAAACATAGTCATGAATGATAGATCCAATTGTCGTCTTAACGGAAGCCTATTGCTGTCACTCTAACACTGTCATAGAGGAGAAGATATTAGCATTGCTATGTGCTAGGCCGCAGGCCATAACACTATAGCTAGCCACCTTGGTCTTATGATGAATGCTGTAACATTATAGACAACATAGTATATGACTACAGGATGCATAGTGCAGCATAGTGCACACAGTAGCAGTGATGGGTATAGGATGCATAGTGCACACAGTAGCAGCGATGGGTACAGGATGCATGGTGCAACATGGTGTAGCTCAGTGATACTGGACATAGTGATGGTGCAACATGGTGTAGCTCAGTGATGCTAGACATAGTGATGGTGTAGAATGGTGTAGCTCAATGATACTGGACATAGTGATGGTGCAGCATGGTGTAGCTCAGTGATGTTGGACATAGTGATGGTGCATCATGGTGTAGCTCAGTGATGATGGTGCAACATGGTGTAGCTCAGTGATGTTGGACATAGTGATGGTGCATCATGGTGTAGCTCAGTGATGATGGTGCAACATGGTGTAGCTCAGTGATGTTGGACATAGTGATGGTGCGTCATGGTGTAGCTCAGTGATGCTGGACATAGTGATGGTGCAGCATGGTGTAGCTCAGTGATGCTGAACATAGTGATGGTGCAGCATGGTGTAGCTCAATGATAATGGACATAGTGATAGTGCAGCATGGTGTAGCTCAATGACGCTGGACATAGTGATGGTGCAACATGGTGTAGTTCAATGATGTTGGACATAGTGATGGTGCAGCATGGTGTAGCTTAGTGTTGCTGAACATAGTGATGGTGCAGCATGGTGTGGCTCAGTGATGCTGGACGTGGTATGATGGTGCAGCATGGTGCAACATAGTGATAGGCTCAACATGGTGACGGAGTCACCTTGGAGAATCAGTTGAAGCAACATGTCTTCAACTGAGTCCAACTACCTCATGTATCATCTTCTTAGAGATGATCTCTGCTCTTATTTAGATAAGTCAAAGTATTGACTTCTGTTGTATATGTACTAACTCTCTCTCTCTCTCTCTGCTGAACTATTGAAGAACATATAAGATGAATTGAGCAAGGGTTTCCCCACATTGGGGTTTGTCCCTGGCTAGCGCCACATCTTGTGTCCTCTTGTCTTGGCTTGTATTGTGCAATTAATGTATATGTTCTATCTGCAATTTACTATTATGCTGATGTGATTGCTAATCTGGAAAAGATATTGAGCTAACTGTGAAAATTGAAATAAATTGCTCTAAGCATAGAACATACTTAAAATTAACATGGTATCAGAGCTGAGGTGAAGACAAAGCCCAAGCAAGAGTGAAAGAGCAATCACCGAAGACAGTTGGGAAAGGACAAAAGGCTCAATGGGTTCTTCATCCCTCTTCAAGGGTGAAGTCGAAGCAGAGAATATTATCCGAGTGACGCAGCGGAAGCTTCTGATGTCCTACCTAAAGATCACTTCAATGGGAAGTTCGGATCTAAGGGTAGAAGGAAACGTAGATGCGTTGCTTTCAATAAGTTAGGCCATTATGCGAAGGAGTGTCCGAATGGTCGGACACATCACTTGATGATAACAATCATTCCAGGGATATCTTCAATCATCGAAGGAATGCAGGTCATCAAGGAAATGGCCAACTCTTCAAAGAAAGCAAGGAACCCCAGGTATGAAGAATCAAAAGTTGTTCTTGATAAGATAAAGAAGCATTATCTTATATTGACCTTCTCCTTCAGACTCTTTGGGAATTTGGCTTATTGATTGTAGTGCTTCAAGGCACTTCATCGGATAGAAGGGTGCTCTCTCTAATTTGGTAGAGATGGAAACAATCGTGGGATTATACTTGGAGTCAATACCACCTATCCCGGAAAGGGTGTAGGGAATGTTACCCCTCAAGTGAATGAGGGTAACTCGATTCATTTACGAGAATCTCTTTATGTACTTGATCGCAAGAAGAACTTGGTGTCCATTTCGGTAATGGAAGTCAAAGGTTTTAACTTTTAGGGTGGCATTCATCGATGGAAAGGTATGTGTTTGAAAATGAAATTTTCAATAAATGCTTTTACTCATGGGTTCAGGGATTGGCAATTTGTATCAAGTTGCTGGATGGTCCATTGGGGACCATGTCAGTTGACACATCTCATCTATAGCACCAGAGGTCTATTATGAGGCCCTACTCGATGTGAGTCAGATGGTGACAGGGATGCCTGAATTCAAGAAGAGCATGAAGGTACATGTCCGAGATGTACCGAAGGAAAATCTTACAAGGGGACCATTCCCCTCAAGTAGCAGGTCCATAGATTTGGAACAACCCGAGGGGTTTGAGATTCATGATCAGGAATCTCATGTATGCAGGTGGAAGAGAGCCCTCTATGGCTTGAAGCAAAACACCTCGGGCTTAGTATGAGAGGATTGATAGCTGTCTGAGGAAGCTGAGATTCACTAGGAGTGAAGCCGATCCAAACCATTGCTTGAAGGTTGTGGATGATAGACCTCTCATACCGGCACCTTCCAAGGACGACCTCTTTCTGACAGGTGCAGACCCTCTCATTTGCAAAAGTAAGAGGGAGTTGGATTCCAGATTTGGAATGGTGAACTGCAAGCCCGTGACTACCTCTATGGATCTTAACTTTTAGAAGTTATGTGGTAGGGATACCGGACCTGATTTGGGAAATGCCTCTCAGTTTCACAATCTCATACTAGCATTGGTGTTCTTGGTGAACTCTTGTTCGGATATATGTTTTGCAGTTAGCATGGTGAGCTCATGTATGGTTGAGCCTCACTAGATTTGTGCCAAGGATCTTCTGAGATATCTTCGGGGCACAATCTCTCATAGATTGAGATACACTGTTGGAAATATGAAGCTACATGATTATTCGAATGCTGACTGGGCAGGCAGTGTGGAGGATTGCAAGAGCACTTCCGAGTGCTGGTTCTCTTTGGGTTCTGCTCGATATCCTGGATGAGCAGGAAGCAGAAGACGGTTGCTTTGAGCACCACTGAGACCGAATACATAGCTACGAGTATGATCTCGTGTGAAGCTGCCTGGTTGTGGAAGCTCTTCAGTGAGCTGTTTGTACACATGATGGATACCACCGTGATCTTCTGTGTCAACCAGAGGGGGATTCGATTGTTGAGGAATCCCGTATTCTATGATTTCTCCAGCATGTAGACATCAGATACTACCTTATTTGGGATATGGTACATCGACGAGCGAGGAGGCTTCATCACATTGACACTGATGTACAGGTCGCAAACATTTTGTTGAAGCCCCGGGGAAATGACAAATTTGTGACTTTCCCGAACAACTTGGAGCCATTGAGAGACCTTCTTATGAGGGTCTTGCATGATGCATGCATTGAGCTCTGGGAGCTCCGGGGGGCTTGGGGTACTTCTTGGTGCAACGAGCGACCATAGGGCTACTCACCCTCCCCTAATGGTGTGCTGTGTACAGGGTGAATGGCTTAGCCTTCCCTTGTGATACCCTGTGGCAACTTATGGACAGGATGAGTGGTTCTCCTGTCGAGGCATCTTAACCATGCAGTTTGGGACTCATGGGAAGTACCTCTCATTTGGTCGATGAGTAGGGAAATGGGGTTAGGGACCATAGTAGTACTATCAATGTACGCATCGTTGTATCTACCGTACTCCCTATGCTAGGATGACCTCCATTGATCTGGGATCAGTATGAGTGGTTTGATACACTCTCTTTTGATATTGATCTGGGATTAATGAAACTGACTTTGGGTCAATAAGAGTGATATGACTCACTCTCTTGGAATTGATTTGGGATCAGTAAGAGTGGTATGACACACTCTCTTTATATGGAACTGACTTCGGGTCAGTAGAGAATGGTATGAGACATTCTCGATCAATTCTTCTTCTTTATGGTTTAGCAGAGTAGAGCAATGCAGGGCACTGATGGCAGAGATAGTACAGTTTGGCAGATGGATCAGTGGATGGAGTTCTCCCTAGTTGAGAGGGAGTGTTAAAATTGGCAACTAGGACCAAACTCCATGTGGGTCATCTTATCTATGGCACTGATATTTTTCTTGGATCCCTCTCATCAAGAGGTGTGGGATTGATATAAAGATCATCCGATTCCGATAAGTATTCATGGAGGTATTAATTTATTTGTGTGATGGGACAATTCGTCAAGGTCAGCTAGCAACCAAACTACCCCCACTTGTGCTCCTTGTTTTAGTATAAATACAAGTGCCTAGCAAAGACACAACTCACTTGAGATCTCTTCTTCTCCACTCGTTTTGGGCTTTAGTGGAGAGAAGAATCCCTAAGTGGAAACACTGTCTTAGAAGAGTGTTCTACACATGGAATTCCCTCGCTGTTATGGAAGGAATGCTCTCACACCTAAATGTTGTCTTAGAAGAGTGTTATACACATGAAATGCCCTCGCTGTTATGGAAGGAATGCTCTCACACCTAAACGTTGTCTTAGAAGAGTGTTCTACACATGAAATGCCCTTGTTGTTATGGAAGGAATGCTCTCACACCTAAACACTGTTTTAGAAGAGTGTTCTACACATGGAATGCCCTCGCTGTCATGGAAGGAAAAACCCTCATCCTACATGCAGTCATGAAAGGTATAGAAGGAATGCTCTCACACTTGAATGCTGAGATAAAGAAGCCACACCTTCAGCTATCCTTAATGTTGTTCGAAGTAAGGATGCTCTAACTGTTGTTTTGATTGAAACACAGTCATGAATGATAAATCCAATCGTTGTCTTAACGGAAACCTATTGCTGTAACTCTAACGCTGTCATAGAGGAGAAGACATTAGCATTGCTATGTGCTAGGCTGCAGGCCATAGCACTATAGCTAACCACCTTGGTCTTATGATGAACGCTGTAACATTATAGACAACATAGTATATGACTACAGGATGCATAGTGCAACATAGTGCACACAGTAGCAACAATGGGTACAAGATGCATAGTGCAGCATAGTGCACACAATAGTAGCAATGGGTACAGGATGCATAGTGCACACAGTAGCAACGATGGGTACAGGATGCATGGTGTAGCTCAGTGATACTGGACATAGCGATGGTGCAACATGGTGTAGCTCAGTGATACTGGACATAGTGATGGTGCAGCATTGTGTAGCTCATTGATGCTGAACATAGTGATGGTGCAGCATGATGTAGCTCAGTGATGCTGAACATAGTGATGGTGCAACATGGTGTAGCTCAGTGATACTGGACAGAGTGATGGTGCAACATGGTGCTGGACAGAGTGATGGTGCAACATGGTGCTGGACAGAGTGATGGTGCAACATGGTGTAGCTCAGTGATGCTGGACATAGTGATGGTGCAACATGGTGTAGCTCAGTGACGCTGGACATAGTGATGGTGCAACATGGTGTAGCTCAGTGATGCTGGACATAGTGATGGTGCAACATGGTGTAGCTCAGTGATACTGGACATAGTGATGGTGCAACATGGTGTAGCTCAATGATGCTCGACATAGTGATGGTGCAACATGGTGTAGATAAGTGACGCTGAACATAGTGATGGTGTAGCATGGTGTAGCTCAGTGATGCTGAACATAGTGATGGTGCAGTGTGTTGTAGCTCAGTGATGCTGGACATGGTATGATGGTGCAACACAGTGATAGGCTCAACATGGTGATGGAGTCACCTTGGAGAATTAGTTGAAGCTGCATGTCTTCAACTGAGTCCAGCTACCTCATGTATCATCTTCTTAGAGATGATCTCTGCTCTTATTTAGATAAGTCAAAGTGTTGACTTTTGTTGTATATGTACTATCTCTCTCTCTCTGCTAAACTATTGAAGAACATATAAGAAGAATTGATCAAGGGTTTCCCCACATTGGGGTTTGTCCCTGGCTAGCGCCACATCTTGTGTCCTCTTGTCTTGGCTTGTCTTCTGTGATTCATGTATATGTTCTATCTGCAATTTACTACTATGCTGATGTGATTGCTAATTTGGAAAGATATTGAGCTAACTGTGAAAATTGAAATAAATTTCTCTAAGCATAGAACATACCTAAAATTAACAATTTATTTTATATATCCTCCAGAAAACACTGTTGAAATATGTAACTAGGTTCGGTCTTCATAATGACATATGTAATCATGATTTTATGTATTTGATGTAATGAGAAAATAAATTTATTATTGTTATTCTTGAGGCATGGGTTTCATGCTCAAGGAAATTTATCTTATAGGTCAAGGCTCAAGCTCCCATGAGAGCTTCTAGGGCTTGTCATTCTGTCTACAATTCAGAGAGTCATTGTCATGTATGTAAGACCCATTTGGGCATGTTACATATTGTAAAAAGAATTTATTTGAGTCAAAATAGAGTCAAGATACCCTCTAAGACCAAGTCATGGTGCAAAGATCAAGTGAGCCTACATGAAGGGACAAGTTGGCCTAAAGATAGCAATTCGTACCCCTCAGAAGCCTATAAATAAGAAGAAACTCGCGCTCATTTGGACACTCACTTAAGCAAGTTTGATCTCCTCAAGGTAGAAGCTGGAAAAAGACGACGAAGAAGAAGAGCAAGGTCGAAGTTTTGGGTGTCTCTCTCTGTCTCTCGTGTTAAGATTTCTATAGTGGCTGGGCAAGTCGAAGTGTGGGAAAGTTGTTGGGCAAGTTGAAGTGCTGGGAAGTTGTTGGGTATGTCGAAGTGCTGGAAATTTGTTGGCCAAGTCGAAGTGCTGGAAAGTTGCTGGGCAGGTCGAAGTTGCAGAAGAAACTACTGGGTCAAAGTTGAAGAAGAAACTGTTGGGTCGAAGTTACAGAAGAATCTGCTGGGGGTCGAAGTTGCAGGAGAATCCGTTGGGGGTCAAAGTTGCAGAAGAATTTGCTAGAAGTCGAAATTGAAAAAGTTGCTACAAGGAAAAGCTCGAAAGGTTTGACTTGGTCTTCGAGGGTCTTGGTCAAGGGTCATACGTCTTGAAAATTTTCAATTGAATTTCTATAAGAAGAGAAGATTTCTTGTGGGTTTCCTCTCAAGTAGACATGTTTTTGGCCTTGGCTAATTGCATAATATGTCCTATTGTCTCATTGTTTTTATTATTTAGTAGTTGTTTGATGATAGAAGAACACTAATAATAATCAAGTAAAAGAAGAAGTTAATCAAGTTAAGTAAAACGTTCATCACAAGGAGTTATCAAAGTAAGAGAAATCACCTAATCTAGCCGCCTCTAGATTTCTCAACATGGTTTCAGAGCTAAGGTGACTACATCAAGGAAAGGCAACTTAAAGAAAGATACTCAACGGCCGAAGCATAAGAAGATCATACAAGAAACATCGAGGACATTAAATCATCAAGAAGGGATTCATAAGGGCCGAACAAACTAAGAAGGACTACTCAAGGGTCACACCATCTAGAAGCAACAACAAGAAGGAGACCTCAAAACCCTAGATCATCCAAAGAAGGTTTCTTCAATAAAAGCATTCTTGGGAAGTTTACAATATTCAAAGGAAAGAAGACCTCAAGGACCCATCATCCACTCAATCAAAGAAAGACCCTACATTTGATGTATCTTGGGAAGGACACCACACTCTCCCTAGAGTTTTCATGAGTATATCTGCAACCTGCTGCTATGTGGGAACATGTTGTAGCTGAACTGTTCCATGCTGCACAAACTCACTAGCAGCTTCCGAAGCCATATAGATTTGCATGTGGCCATGCTTGCAGCCATGTACTCTGCCTCTGCAGAGCTCTGTGCCATAGAATTCTTCTTTCTGCTGCACCAAGATACAACCCCTGATCCAATGATGAAGCAACACCTTGATGTGCTCTTTCAATTCACTGAACTGCTTGCCCAATTGGCAATCTACATCTATGAAACCACATAACTGGACACCATCACCTCGAGTATACCTCAACCCATACTTGATCGTGCAACCTCAAAATGTGCTTCGTTGTTGTCCCATGCACTCTGTTAGGTCCCACCATGAATTGACTGAAAGTGTTGACCATGAAGAAGATGTCTGGCCTGGTGTTGACCAGATACATGAGTGAACCAATGAGCTACCTATACAAGGTTGGGTCCACGTCCTTGTCCTCTGATGCATCTATCTTCCTCCAGTTCGTAATCACAGGCGTAGACATAGGCCTACAATCTTGCATTTTGAATCTCTTCAGAATCTTTGTATTATATCTCTCTTGACTAAGGAATATCTCCTTGTCCTTTTGCCATACTTCTAGGCCTAGGAAGTAATGCATCAGTCCCAAATCCTTCATGTCAAACTCTACTGCCAGGTTCCTCTTGCAGTCTTCTATGAGCCCTGATGACCTTGTCAAAAAGAGGTCATCCACATACAACACTAGGATGAGTGGATCACCCTCTACCATCAGATAGTAAAGGTTGGGATTTGCATCACTCTTGATGAATCCCATCTTCTGCAAGTCGCTGTCAATCCGACCATACCATGCCCTAGGAGCTTGTTTGAGCCCGCATAGTGCTCTCTTCAGTCTGCACACATGAGTGCCCCTCTCATGTGTCTCGAAGCCCTCAGGTTGTTCGATGTATACCTCCTCCTCTATCACCCTGTTCAAGAATGTTGTCTTGATGTCCATCTGGTGAATCTGCCATCCCATCTATGCTGCTAGAGATATTACGGACCAGATGGAAGTGTATCTGGCAATTGGGGCGAAGGTCTCCTCATAATCTATGCCTTCCTTCTGCGCATACTCCTTTGCCACAAACCTAGCCTTGTACTTCTCCACACTGCCATTTGTAGCGTACTTGATCTTGTAGATCCACCGGGAGCCTAGAACAGACCTATACACAAGTCTCGACACTACCTCCCAAACATCGTTTGTCATGATGGAGTTGTATTCTTCCACTATGGTATCTACCCACAGTTGATGCTATGCGACCTCCTGATAGCTAGAAGGTTCAACATCCTGTGCCACCAAGTCTTGGCACTTGTCTGGTTGTTTTCATTCTCTCTTGTTCATCCTAGAAGCTCCTATGAACTCCTCTGTGTCCCTCAGCGTTTAACGAACTTCTTTGCTGGTATGTCCACCAGTGGTGGGAGGATCGACCAAATCCTCATCCTACCTCTACTGCTCCATCTGCTACGAACTCACAGGATCTCCTACACCAGAGGTCGTGCCAATACCAGTGACTGTACTAGATCCTTGCAACTATACCTATGGTTGACCCTGTTGTTAGACCAATGGAGCTTTTATTGGTTCATTTTGATCATTTGTTGGCAACTTGTGAGATCTCTTGAAGGCTCTATCCTCCATGAACTTCACGTCCCGTCTCACGATAATCTTCCTACTGCTAGGAATGTAGATCCTGTATGCCTTCGAGGTTTTGTTATACCCAACAAAGAACCCCTTCTCTACAGTTTGATCCAACTTAGTGTGTTTTTCATTTGGGACATGGTAGTAAGCTATGCTGCCAAAGATCCTGAAGTGACTTACTTTTGGCTTCTTCCCTGAGAAGACTTCTTCTGGTGTTATCTTCCCCAATGCCCTGTGAGGAACCCTGTTCTGTATATACACAATTGTGTTACATGCCTCTGCCCATAGAAACTTGGGCATGTCCTGGTCATATAACATAGCTTTTGCAGTCCCAACTATAGACCTGTTCTTCCACTCCACTACTCCATTCTGTTGTGGATTGTATGGAGCTGTCCACTCCCTCTTGATGCCCTCCTTTGCACAAAAGCTCGTGAAGTCACTATTTGTGTACTCTCCTCTGTTATCTGAGCGAAGCACCTTGATCTTCTTTCCTGTCGCATTCTCTACTAGAGCCTTAAACTCCTTGAAGCGACTGAAGACCTCATCCTTGGTCTTCAAGAAATAGATCTAGGTTTTCCTGGAATAGTCATCGATGAAGGTAACGAAGTACTCGTACCCTTTGAGAGATCTAGTGGACATAGGACTGCAAATGTTCGAGTGTATAAGCTATAACACACCTTTTGATCTACTGTCACTTCTTGGGAATGCTGCCTTAGCATACTTCCCAAGTACGCACCCCCTACACACATCATCGTGTTCCGTGCTTAATTTTGGAACACTTTTAACTATTTCTCTGAGCGTCCTAAGCAATGTTGCACGAAGCGGGGACGAAACGGGGATGTTTTTTGGAAGCGGGGATGCGGAAGCATCATTTTCCAAAAATCTAGGAAGCGAAGCGTCTGCTATATATATATATATATATTTTTTTGCATTTATATTCAAAACAAACATCCCAAATACCAAATTAGTTGTAGAAGACATGAAAACATGCATATTTTTGCATAAATCAAGATAGATATGGCATCCATGATTCCATTGTAGTTACTAGTATGTAGTATGTACATCAATGATTAATTATTCGAGCATCAACCATCTATATTCTAGCAATTACAAACATACATCAAATTTTTAAGCATATTATAAAACATAAAACATTTAAGCATATTATAAAACATAAAACATAGAGCATATTATGATTTATCTAGCAAGTGAGCAACTGTCAACATTTGTCATGTCCAAAATTCAAATAATAATGTTTACAAAATAGGTCACTTGGTCACCGCCAAGCCAAAAAGGTTCAAATTCACAAGCCTACAAGTCTAATGATTAATCTATGACAAAAGTAGTAAATTGTGAATATATCTACTAATCTCTCCTCCTTCCACCACGAAGAGAATGTGGCGGCGGGCCTCCACGTGGTGGCAATGAAGAAGATGGTGCCTATGGAGGTTGTGGCACTGAAATTGATGAAGACGAACCCCTTGCTGTTGGTGTTGAACCATGGAACTTAGGAACCAAGGGACCAAATGGGGGTGGCATCTCATCACAATCGTCATCACCCTGGAATCGCTCAAAAAATTCATACAAAAAAAAAACATGGAGGAAGCTCGCGATCCATACGCTTCGTACTCCGAAGCTTGACGCTTCGTACGATCGAAGCGCCGTCCGAAATGCGTTTCGGAAAAATTGAAACGTGTTTCGGGCACACGCTTCCTGAAATTTCCAGGAAGCGTGTTTATTAGCACAAAACGCGTTTCAGATGACGCTTTCCCCACGCAACCATATGGATCGCGGATCAGGGTTTTGATCCGGGGGGGGGGGGACGTTTCTTGCAACTAAGTGCTCCATGGTGTAAATGCCCCATTCTCTTGTGCCATAACTCATTCGGGTCTCTCCCACTGTTATTTCTATCACTGCTACTACTTCTAACTAGTGCCTTTGGAGAGTCGAGCTACAACTTGTACAATCTGTTGCTACGAACTCCAATCTGCCTCACCTTCTTCGAGTTTCGGTGTTTAATGTAGTGTTGCACATATCGTAATACTATCAGAATTATCGTGATATTATCACCTTCTTCGAGTTTCGGTGTTTAATGTAGTGTTGCACATATTGTAATACTATCAGAATTATCGTGATATTATCGCTGAAATCAACCTTGTTGGTATTTATCGCAATAAATTGGCGAATTCGAAATTATTTCAAGTTGAACGAAATTATCGCCCTATTGTGCCAAATTTCATTTTTAAGCATCTCGGTCTAGTTTTTTATTTTTATCATTTCGGTTTTTTGCTTGCTGGGATTGAGCTTTGAGAGGTATAGCGACCTTGTGACTTGACTATAACCAGCGAACAAAGGGATTTCCATAGATTTTTTTGCCATTAGCTGAGTATTTGTGGAGTGGATATCTACTCCAATATACCATTTCCACATTTCCAAGTATGTTAAAAAAATTTCTCCTTCATTTTCTTTGTTTTTCAAGATCTAGTATAGGGTATGCAATGTTCATTAGATATACCTCTTTTTTCTCCCTTTGAATGGAGGATTTAATACTTATGTAGCTAGGGTATTTTAATTGGAGCATTTTTCATGTTTTTTCAATTTTGTGGATTTGTATTCTATTTCAAAATTTGTAATTCTAAGTTCCTCTCATTTTTTTGTCCCATAGGTTTACAAATTGAATCAGTGCTCTAGACTCTAGAGTCTATAGACTCTACACATTCCAAGAATCAAAATGCCAAAGCCATTAGATCCAATGTGGGAGTATGGTCTACCCATGAGGGTCATAATAGAATGAGGTTGAATTGCAAGCTATGTGGTATGGAAATGTTTGGTGGAATCAGCCGTTTGAAATACCACCTTGCCAGAATACTAGGGAATGAAGTGGAGATTTGCCTAGCAGCCACCCCAAAAATTATCCATATTGCAAACCAATCCATTTTTCAAAAGCATAAGAAGAGAGATCAAAAGGAAGAAGCAACGCTTGAGCTTGCAAATATATCCACAAGCTTCCCAACAGTGGGGGAAAGCCAATCCTCAGGCACACCTTCTACAATGCTTGACCCTTCAGCATCCTCACATTTCTTTGTGCCAAGATATGTGCCTGGAGGGAAACCTTCTATTTGGTCAATGGTCAAATCGAAGGAGAAGGAAGAGGTTGACAAAATTGTGGCCAAATGCTTTCTATGGAGTGACATACCATTCAACATTGCCAAAAACAACTCATTCTACCATTCCATGGTTGAAGTTGTTGCCATTGTTGGTTTGAGCTACAAGGGTCTGTCTTATAATGACTTGAGAGGGCATCTCCTTCAAGGGGAAAAGGCTGATTGCACAAGGAGATTTGCTGAATAGAAAGAATCATGGGAGATCACAGGATGCACCGTTATGTCAGATGGTTGGATAGATGGGAAGGGCAGGTCCATTATGAATTTCCTGGTTAATTGGCCTAGGGGGACAATGTTTATCAAATCTATTGATGCATTTGCATATGTTAAAGATGCACAATTATTATGTGAGTTGTTGGATAAATTCATTCAGGAGATAGGTCCACAATATGTTGTTCAAGGCATTACAGATAATGTTGCTAACTATGTTGTTGCTGGCAAGTGCTCATGGAGAGGGATCGAACCTTATATTGGACTTCTTGTGCCACCCATTGCATTGATTTGATGCTAGAGGATACTAAAATAAGGTTCATACCCACGCTGGGTACATCCAACATATTTGTAACATTGGTGTTTGCTCTTGACTCCCTCTGAATCTCGATGATACCTACAATTGGAGTACATTTACTTTTGTTTCCCATTTGAATCTGGAAGTCCATTTGCTCCTCCTTATAGTTGGAGAAGTATTCTCTAACTCCTGTCATATGAGTTGACGCTCCATTGTCTATATACCAGACACCCTGTGAAGTTGAGCTAGAGAGGCAAGCTATCTGAGCAAATTCATCCTCCAATCTGGAAGACAAATCCGTAGCCTCCTGAATGTTGAATCTCTCTACGACCATACTAGAGAAATCTGAGAAATCTACTAGAGACATCCTGAGTATAATTTCTGTGTGCTTTTCTCTTCCTGCCCCTGCACAGATCTGCAGCTAAAACCCTTGCTGCAAAACTTTTGCGCCTAGATCTGCGCAATGAATCAACTGATCTGCTCATCAAAACTGTTTCCCAGCAAATCCACTACTTGTTGGAATTTTGCTCCGGGAAAATTGAACTTTTCCTGCACTCTACTTCTAGAAATCCATTTTCCTGCCCAACAATTCAGATTGCATGCCTGGCCTGCGCAGGTCTAAACTCCGTGCTTCAAATCTGCCTCTGAAATTACACGATCTCCTGATCTTTCGCCTCTGAGCCTCTAATCTGATATTCAATGTTTTGATACCATGTGAAAATTCCTTGATTGTAATTCCTGAATATTATTCTCCTAACTGTTAGCAAATTAATTATTTACAACAATTAATGAAAAATTTACAATTGCGAGCTTCACCATAAAATATGTTGTGGAAAATAAAAAACAGGAACCGATAAATAGATGCACACACATAAAAATCGACACCAATATTTTGGACTAACGTCCCTGGAAAAACCCTGAAAGGAAAATTGGTGCAATAGATGAGGATTTATTTATTATTATGCAACAAATTTTGGGAGTACAATAATCTAGATGCCAAACTAGCAATCCTCTGGAAAATACACTGGCAAAACATTTGGGATATATTTTTTCTCCCTCTACAAGTCAACTAGGCCTCCACTGGCTTGCTCGCACTCCTAATCAGAAATGCGCATTGTTGGCCTGGAACAATTCGCACTGCTTGCTAGCTGCCTTCAGATGAGTCGTCCTGCCTCCCTTTGCCTCTAGAAAAATTCACTCTGCCTTGCGGATGATCTTTTCAGCTGTCGACAACTGAAACGACCTCTCTCTCGACACTGGCACTCGGTTTTATGGTTGCTTGCACTGGCTCCACGACCTCTCTGCAGAATAATTAGGCCTCCCTTTTCCTGCCACTCCGGCACTGAAAACTATTGGGAAACTCTCCAGAATCCTCCTCCCGAGTTATCAACTGCTCCCTCACACCGATGCTCTCTCTTTGGCTTGAACTTTCTCCCTTGTTGAATCACTGCAAGTGGGTAGCTTGATCTGCGAAGGTAACCCGCTCTCCCTCTTGCGTCATTCTCCATCCAATCGACTTGCTCTTATAATCTCTCGCTGGAGCTTCAATGACCACGATTAGATCTTTATTGGTGATTAAGATCATCTCAGACTTGATCCAAGTCATTTTCTAGAAGTCTCTAGAGCATAAGTCGATCTCTTTAATTAATTCACTTTAATTAACCACTTTTCCTAAGTTAGACTTGGGAAATATTTAAATGATGGCTAATTAATTTAATTAAGGCATTTGACAAGCTTTTCTCGTGAACCCTTTTCTCTGGGTTTTGGAGATATCGTGTTCCTTAGCCTCTTAGACACAAATCGAGACTAGAAAACTTGTCCAATGCTACAAAATCAATCAAAAACTAACAGCTGGCAGAGTTGTTTGCACATTCAGGGGGGGATTTCATGAAGGAGTTGAATGAAACCATGTACATGAAGGACTTCGTACTACACCAGCAGTATGGTTGAGTACCTATGTATTCCGGTGGATGTTTTTTCTTTTATGTGGGCTTTTGATAGCTGGGTGGTGAATCTATGCTCAAGGTACATAATACTTATACTAGGTCAGACCAAATGAAGACTTTGCAGTGTGGGACCATCTTCAGGATCTGAAGAATGGCATAGTTTAATTAATAGACGAAATGACCCATTTTCGGGCATGTTTTCTGGTCAATTTTGCCCAAAATTGCGTAGAGATTTTTAAGAATCATAAGTTTAAGTTGTTTGATTTGCAAAGTTCCAGTTCCTCATGGGTTTTTCAGGGTGCTGTCTTTTCCATTTATGCATTCAAAAGTGCATTTGAAACAATAATAAATCACAATCTTGCTTAAAATTCTATTGTCGGATTCCAGCCAAAAAATCCATTTCGTCTATTAGTTAGACTGCACCCTAGAGAATAATGAAGATCATACCGGAAAAAACAGACACTTCAGAAGGGGGAGTATTAGAATAGTTAATCATACATGTGATCTTACTGGAAAAGACAGGCACTTATTAAGGGGGATTGGGGAGTATTAGAATAATTAATCATACATGTCTTGTGTGCTAATATTTAGTCACATAGTTTATTATTGTATTGGTTATTATCAAGTAGAGAATGTCTCTATGTGAATAGCCTCCTTGAGTTGTTTTGAGAGGTCAGATGAGAGCTAAATTAGATCTTAATTTAGTGTTTGGTTGACATATTCTCTCAGTCAATGCAGTTTTGTTGTGGCATCTCTTTTTTCTTATTTCTAATATGAAATTGCTGAACAGAAGTTTGTGTCAAATGGTAAGCTACTCATTTAGAACCTATTAGATTGAGCAGTAGAATCTTAGTTTAGCTACTTCAATTCACCAATGAGTTGTTTCTCTTTCATCACAAAAATCAAAACTCTAGTTGAATCTGGAATATGTGGTTCAATATTAATTTATAGTATGCAAAATTAGAACTTGTATATTGTATCAGATGCAACAAGAATGTAGCAGGCAGTCGATTCTAAATTCTAAATCTGATGTCTGAGATTGTTTGATGCAGATGATGACTTTCGTGATTTTATTGATAAGGTCCCAAGGGACTGTTTGTGCACGATAGTTTCAGATTCCTGTCATAGTGGGGGCTTGATTGAGAGGGCAAAGGAGCAAATTGGAGAGAGTACCAAAGATGGGGATGAGCAGCCTGAGCAGAACAAACACATTAGATTTGGCTTCAGAGACCTTTTATCTGAGAGTGTCCATGATGCCTTTGAGTCTCGAGGTGTTCATTTACCTTCCCATCATGAGCACAAGGATAGACATGAATTTGATGAAGGAGAAACACGAGAGATAGAATACCGCGGGAGAGGACATGTTAAAAACCGCTCTCTTCCTCTGTCTACCTTGATAGAAATTCTAAATGAGAAAACTGGTCGACATGACATTGATGTTGGGAAAATTAGGCCGGCTCTTTTTGACATATTTGGAGATGATGCAAGCCCCAAGGTGAAGAAGTTTGTTAAGGTTCTTGTGACCAAACTACAATCCGCTGATAACAAGGGTGGCCTCCTTGGGGCCATTGGAAATTTGGCTCAGCAATTTCTGAAGCAAAAGTTGGACGGAAGTGATGAGGGTTCTGAGTATGTAAAACCAGCATTAAAGGAGAAAGTTTCAAGTACCCAAGAAGTCTATGCTGGATCCGGCAACAGAGGCCTTCCAGATATGGGAATTTTGGTCAGTGGTTGTCAATCTGATGAGACTGCTGCTGATGCAAATCCTACAGGAAAACCTGATCATGCATATGGAGCTTTAAGCAATGCAATTCAGACAATTCTTGCTGAGCATGATGGGCCCATACCAAATCGTCAGCTAGTGATAAAGCTCGGCAAATGCTTTCAAAACAAGGTTTTACACAGCGCCCAGGTCTTTACTGTACCGACAGACTTGCAAATGCCCCATTTATATGTGATTAAAACATCCATATCCAAGCCTTTAGCCAAATAAACCATGGCCTACATATAATAAGTAATGGTTCAATGTGTGTTGTTCTAATAGTATGACATTTATAAATTCTATCGAATAACTATGTAAAGGTGTCCTCGAGCAATTTTCATTTATTGTGGACATAAGTAAGAAAGATTGAAGATCATGCTTCTTAGCAGATATTGAAAGACATACAGGGCAAGGATGCTCCTGAGTGACCGTCTGGCGTAGTCTTCTATCTTTGGATATATTCTCCTTGTGGTATTCTGTCGTTATTTGCCATTTTTAAGCGGTCCATTTGCAGAAATGATTTTTCTTTTCTTCTCAACTGCCCATTGGTGTCTCTTTTTGTGATGCTTTCTTGTTATGCAGAAAACCCGGAGAAGTATTCAGTGGCAACAACCTTGAATGATCATCTTGTCTGAGTGCATTAACGTATGCGAGCACTAGTAAGAGAAATGCGGAGGCCGTTTGCCACAGAAAACCAAACTAAGTGAAATTCAACTTTGGTGGGTTTTGTTGACCAATTGCATCCAAACCTTCAGAATGGGTTCAATATCTTTAATAAGTATTCATGTTAAATATCATATTTACCTCTAGCAGAGTTATTTTATCCAAAGTCCAGAGGTTTTTGGTCGATATATTGTTGCACAAACAAAACTCTTTTCTCAAATATCTAAAAACAAAATCCTAGGAATAACCTCAAAGTACACGTTTGCAGACCAAACCAAAAGCAAAGAACTTAGACATATTGATTTGGAAACAACGGTATTTCCGTATGAAAATTAAAATTGCAGACACTAATACTCGTGATTGTGACAAAGAAAAATTCAATCCTTCTATAATCATATTACACTTCCATCTCTGTTCTGTAATACTTTGCAAATAAGTTTCAATGTTGTAGGTTAACAAACCACTACAATGTATGGTTCTCCTATTATTTGATTTTTTTGGAGTTGAATAGACAATGGGTTATTATATGGTTTGGACAAATGTGTTGTCTTGAGTAATATATGGCAACAAATTTTAAGTTCGTCTGACTTGTATATGAGGCATATATTTTCTTGGTGCTTAAATGATTTTGTTTTTGAATTTGTGGGCTCACAGTAAACACAAGCTTTGCGTTTTGTAGATGACCTTTCTTCTACCATATATCTTGGGGTTAAACACCCAGCCAACATGATATCTTGCTGGTCACTGGGTATTGGATGATTATCCAAATTGCCTTAAAGCATTGTATGACATAATGTGGATGTACTTCTATAGCATTCTGTGAACAATAAAGCAAATTACAGAAAAATAGCATAAGCTTGTTACTTTAATATAGAGATCTCTTACGTTTGAATGATTTTGTCTCCAAGGCCTTCATTTGGAGCAAAATATGGTTTTCTTAACAAAAACTACGTCAGCTTCTCTTGCCACAGTTTCTTCCATAGCTTCAACCTCTTTAATTCCAATAAAATTTATTTAGTGCACAGCACAGTTTCATCGTTTCAGGTAGAACCATTTACATAGCATAACACAGCTTTGTGGGTAAAACAAAAATGAAACACACATACTTGTTTACAAAATGAAACGTTATAAAATCCGTCTAGGATGGTGAAATATACCTCCATGATAGAGCTTAGACAACCAACTATCAAGGATTGAGATTGAAAATGTTTGAATTTAGATGGATGGATTATTATTAGTGACCGAAGGTGAGGATGAATATAAAGAAACCCTGTTACTTGGTTTCATCACATGTAAAATAGAGAAGAATATATATATATATATATATATATATATATATAATTTTAAGGTCACGGCAAAGCTAGACACCAAATTGGTGTATGAGACTCCCTTGTCACGGCAAAGCTAGACACCAAATTGGTGTATGAGACTCCCTTGTTTGTGGGACAAGGGATCCACTTTTATTGAACAATTTGACTGTTAAAATGTACAAAGACATACATATTTTACCCCTCTAGATTTGAACTTGTGACTTTTCATAAAAAAACCACATGATATTAGCCATTATGCCCACTCAAGCTAGCTAGCTATGTATATATTGTAAGTCACCGCTTCTTGAAATGTTCGATCTTCAAAGAATAAGTAAATTGAGCATTGTGATTTGAGTACTTCATTTTTGTACGTAGTTTTATCTTATCGGTAGGTTCCTGCACTTGGTTCCTCTCTGCTTGGTAAAGCACTTGTTGTCAACTGTTGAGTAGGGGGTGTGGATCTGATTTGTAAGAAACTTTTGACTTCCCGTTTTAAATTTCTTTTGTTTAATCGAGCCAATGGATGTCTCTTTGTCAGCTTATGGGGAAGACATATTCTTACGTTTTAGTTTCTTAATTTCTGTAAACAGTCTCTGATTATGTTGTTTGAAACCATTCATTTCTTACTTCTTAGCTGAATTTTCTCAAACCTATTTCTTGGCATTTTCTCTTTTTAAGTGATTCTTGTTCACATTAGATTGCAACTTCTTGATAGGTTGGCGCTCGATTGCTTTCAAATTCACGAAACATAGTATACTTCGTGTTTCTATTGGGGTCTTCTTCATTGAGGTCCTTTCTTTTTTCATGGTAGAAGATATATTTACAAGTGATTCATGTGAAGCACTTTGTTGGCTATTAGTTAAAGATATCCTTTGAACTTGCTCCTTTATCAGATTGATATGTATCTCTTCTTGATCCTCCTGCACCCAGCTAGTTTGGTGGTGTCGTGGATTTGAACTTGTGACTTTTCATGAAAAAAAACACATAAATTAGCCATTATGCCCACTCAAACTAGCTATATATATATTACAGGTCACCGCTTCTTGAAATGTTCCATCTTCAAAGAATAAGTAAATTGATCATTATGATTTGATTACTTCATTTTTGTACGTAGTTTTATCTAGCGGTAGGTTGCTTCACTTGGTTCTTCTGTGCTTGGTAAAGCACTTGTTGTCAACTGTTGAGTAGGGGGTGTGGATCTGATTTGTAAGAAACTTTTGACTTCCCGTTTTAAATTTCTTTTGTTTAATCGAGCCCATGGATGTCTCTTTGTCAGTTTATGGGGAAGACATATTCTTATGTTTTAGTTTCTTAATTTCTGTAAACAGTCTCTGATTATGTTGTTTGAAACCATTCATTTCTTCTTAGCTGAATTTTCTCAACTTATTTCTTGGCATTTTCTCTTTTTAAGTGATTCTTGGTCACATTAGATTGCAACTTCTTGATAGGTTGGCGCTCGATTGCTTTCAAATTCACGAAACATAGTATACTTTTTGTTTCTATTGGGGCCGTCTTCATTGAGGTCCTTTCGTTTTTCTTGGTAGAAGATATATTTACAAGTGATTCATGTGAAGCTCTCTATTGGCTATAGTTAAAGATATCCTTTGAATTTGCTCCTTTCTACAGATTGATATGTATCTCTTCTTGATCCTCCTGCACTCAGCTAGTTTGGTGGCGTCGTGCTCTATAATATCAGTACTAATGACTTCAGCTGGGATTTGGCCACTGGTGGGAAAAGCACGTGTGATTCTATAGCAGACCAACTTGATGTTTTTGTTTCGAACGTAAATGAGCAGTTTCCCCTTGTCCCATTTTTTCCTCACACAATGTAGAACTTCTTTTTTTTTTTTTTTGTAGAATCCTGTCTTGAATTATCAAGCCAATTCAAGCCCATTTTTTGTTGTTTGTTCCACAGCTTGCTATTTTCCATTATTATTATTACGACACACGGGTCTACCATTATTATTATTACGACACACGGGTCTACCCACAAGGGATTTGAATAAAGGACCTCATCACTCGCATAACTCATAAAACCAGAAAGCCTGCAATCTTCCATTTTCGTTTAGTGGATTTAACTAAATTTTCATGCCATCACATTCTCATGAAACCTTAAACCTTGCCAAAAGAGCTTGCATGTATCCACATGCATCTAATCTTGTGGTAAATACAATTTGGAGCAAAATTGACCATTTGATTCTCTTTAGTGGTTTGTACGTTCCATGCCTGGAATACAACCAGAAAGCCTGCAATCTTCCATTTTCGTTTAGTGGATTTAACTAAATTTTTATGCAATCACATTCTCATGAAACCTTAAACCTGGCCAAAAGAGCTTGCATGTATCCACATGCATCTAATCTTGTGGTAAATACCATTAGGAGCAAAATTGACCATTTGATTCTCTTTAGTGGTTTGTACGTTCCATGCAAGTCACATGCATGAAATTACCTTGCTGGCGTTGCCTTCTATATCATGACATAATAGTCCTGACTTGAAGTCTGCTGCACGATCTCAAGTTGTATTTGTTCATTATATGTATAAGTTGTTTTATATAAATTCTAGATCTATCATGTGTCAAGAGGAATCAAATCTTTTGAAGTGCAATTTTTTTTTTCAAATTTTATATTTTAAAAAAGGAATTTGCATCTCAAAAGATTTGATCCTGATAATATATATATATATATATATATATATATATATAAAACATGCATCAGCGCCACTTTGAACAGTGAAGGAATTACACTTCTCATTCTGGGATGTGAAAAGATGACAGGCATCAACTCCATCTTTAGCAGTGAAAGAATTACACCTCTTTCAATCTAAAATGTAAAAAATACATATTAATAAAAATCCTTTTACTTTTATTTATGGCCAACATTAAAATAATTTCTTATTATTAATATTTTTCAAATGCTAAATGTTAACTTCATATTGAGCACAAAAAGAATCTCATATAAGATTGTAGAAAGTGCCTTTTTGATACAAATTTTCCACAGTAATTTGTGGAATTCTCATTGTTTTAGATGATTGTGTGATCCTTATTGTTCTACTTATGTGCATTGTAGATATTTAATAGCATTAGATAAATTTTGTCAATGTGCACAAACTGGGCTTTTTCTAAACTGTAGCTTCCTGATCTTCCTTAGTCAGTTGGGAACTGATACTTCCTTAGTCGATTGGGAACTGATAGCATTCATTGGAGCAGTGAATTTTGGGCTGATATGCTAAATCTGAGGATGGAAATTTACTCATCAATTCTCCCAACTATGTTAGATTTCCATCATCATCTAAAGCACCCAAATAATTCAATGTCTGATGTTCGCATCGGAATTTTTGGGGCATGTTGGTCCATAATATCAAAGTGTATTAAATCATCAACTGTGTCGATTGCATGTAAACAATAGACATTCACCAAGGATACTTGTCCAATTCGATGAGCACAATCTTCTGCCCAAACAAGGTCACTTGAGTCTATGACAACTCTCTGGATTTCATTGTACTTGCTACTGTGATTTTTACACCTATTGGAATTGTGTGGTTGAAGCTTACTTGGTCGTGAGATGAAAAAAATGTTGCAGGGCGAGATCCCCGTTTGTAGCTAAAGGCTGTATCTACCAACATTCGTCTGCATCCTGTTTTGCTTGCGTATCGTTGTATAGACTTCTCAAAATAATTGAGAGCCAATATCCAAAACTCAAACTGAGAATCTGAACAAGCTTTGGGAAACATGGTGGAGATTTGCCTCCTGACCTTGATTTGATGATGATTCGAAACCCTATAAACACCTGCATCTGGAAACGGGTTTTGGTGGAGAAAATAGGAGGTGAAATAGCTGCGTCAAAGATAATTATGTTTTTTTGTTTTTGTTTTTGTTTCTTGGGAGGTTATTAGGTGTTGTTTTTTGGGAGGTTTTTTTTTTTTTGAATCCCAGGAAAGTCAAGGAGATCCACCCAAAGGGGTCACACTTTTGACCAAAATAATTAGACTCTAACCCTGAGGGCGTGGAGGAGAATTGGCTGTGGGACCTCTCAATGACAAGGTGCTTTAGCAACGAGATCTTGACCAATTGATCGAACCCTCAGGGTTTTAAAACACACAGGATCCTGAGGGCGTCGAGGAGAATTGGCCGTGGGACCTCTCAATGACAAGGTGCTTTAGCAACGAAACCTTGACCAATTGATCTAACCTCAGGGTTTTAAAACACACAGGATCGCTGGTTTATCCAATGTCCAACAATCTCCCCTAGCGTGAGCCGAGTGTGATTCAAACTCGAGACCTTTGGCGGCTCTGATACCCCTTGTTGGAATCACGATCGCTGTTACACCAACACCCACAAGGAAAGTGGTTACTATGTTATAATCTCAAGAGATTAAATACAAAAGCTATAGGGATAAATGTATATATAAGAAGAGTTAGCAGAATAAAAAGTTTTCATGTAGAATAAATGGAAATATATATATATATATATATATATATATATATATATATATATATAGAAGTTAATATAGGAGGAATATAGGATTTGGATAATATGAATATATTACAATTTTGGAGGAGGTTCTACTATTTTACAAGAAGTTATTGTGTAACTGAGAATTTTGCTATTCTGCTTTCACAACTTGTGTACATTTGATGTAATTTGTTTTATTATAATATCTTTTAGTATTTAGTACATAATACATATATAGTGATTATGATCAACACAAGATATACCAATATGATTTTATTCCATTCTTTTGGTGCAAAAGTATTAAAATCCATCAAAATTGATTTTCCAACCTCGAGTATTAAAATAGGAAAGCAACCAACCTATATTTATTAAGGAGCACTAAAATTAAACTATGAAAACATCAAACCTATATTAAGAAAGTATGGACTAAATTATGAAAGAAACAACTTATATGCACAAGTTAATTGATCTTAAAAGTGAATCAATTATTCTACTCTTTTAACCTTTAATGGGGTGGGAAAACTACATTGTTTATAAGTCCTACAAATAGTATGTCTCTAGTGAATATTTTATGTGATTTGAAATGAACCTAGTCACAACGGTTGGAACTTTGTGTGCTTGACCTTTAGTTCATGTCTTGTCCCAAATTAAAATTAAAATTGGATCACAACATGGAAATATTTATCCAAAGTGCATTTGTCAAAAGATTGTTTAACTATGTTTAGATGTTTAAATGTACATCAAATTTGTGTTCAAATTTCTCTCTTTCTTCGTCAAGCTTGAGTAAGGTGTTGATCTTGCTTTCTAGTCTAGAGGAAACATCTCCTTACACTACTTGAGATAGCTATGAAGAAGGGAAAGATGGCATGGGATCGTAAAATAACCTTGTTGTAGAGTAAGAAATAAGGAGAATTTTCCAAATCAACTTTGGGAATAACTTAAGCTTCTCATCATGTGTTGAAAAGTGCATTGTGATAATTATTATGGTGATCAATCATTGTCATTTTAAAAAATACAAATTAGATTCTTACTGGTCGACTCAACTGTGCACCATTGCCATCGGGGTGGTAATTTGAAGAGATTTTAGAACAATTTTTATGTCTAAACCAAATGCAAATATTTTAGCAGATCTAAAGTGCTTTTAATTATAGAAAATAAGAACAAGGGGAACTTCAAATCTTGTAGTGATGTGTTGTTCTAAAATTGAATGATGAATCCTTAATTTCTATACTCATATAAAACATTCATCCAATTCTCATGTTTTATTTCCTCGCTCTGGACAAATAAATATCTTATAGTAGAATGACGCATAACAATGATGGTATGAATTTTCAAGATGTAGGGTTTGAACTTCTTAGCTTCCTTTACCATCGCATAAGCATGCTTTCAACAATCAAGTAGTTAAGTTTAGATCCATCAATCTCATGCTCATGAAGGATATGGGAAATTGATATCCCTCTTTATGCCTTTGAATGAACATGAAAACGACAAAGTAATGACGACCAAATGTGTATAGGAAGAATTCACAATTGTAATTTGGACTAATTAAGGAGAAAGAAGCAATGATAGTTGATTTGATCTTCTAAAAGTAAGATTCTCCAATGTTTTTCATTTAAAGTTAGAATCATTTTTATCATAATGCTGCAAATTTCTAACATTCTTAGACAACCGGTTGTTCATTCATAATGTCCTTGGATCCTATCTTTTGAAATGATACAAGAAAGGGGATTTCCTTAATTTATGATGAATGATCTTCCTTAAATTGGGATTTCCTTCATTTATGGTGAATGCTCTTCCTTGGATTCAAATGGATGCCATACTCAAAAATTTGTTTAAGACAATTTCTACAATTTTCCATGTATGTTTCTCCACATTTATTAACCATGATAGGGGAAGTCATATCCATTCCACGTTGAAACAAGGTGTTAACATCAATTAATCCAAAGGGCATCCAAAGGGCACCTACTTGTAGGTGTAGATGCCCCATTCATTGGCAAGCATTGCCCTATGCCTATCTTGGCATGTGATCAAAACTTGATTGTATTTCAAACAACATCTGATAAAGAAACTATTGTGATTTTATGACCAATTGAATAATTTAACCCATTGATGGGAGGGGATAGTTGTTTTTCTTTGAAACCTTTTCTAGGTTGTAGAAATTGTTATATAAATAAATCTCCTCACTTTTCTTATTGCTACTAAATTAACAACCCATGAGGAAGGTGTATGGGAAAATTATTTAAGCATCTCAAATTTCCTCCTCATCTTGTATCACCAATTCAAGTCAAGGATGAATACACCTTTGTTTTGCCTAAGTAGTTTAATCTTTGGCTTCTAAAGGTATCATATGTTTAATAATTTATGTGTCCTTTAGTTTTTAATATTTATATGTTCAAGAAAACACATCCTTATATTTCTTGAATAACTTAATGCATTATTTTTTCCTTTGTCGTTGTTACCAATACTATTAATTTTGGTATCATCATTTGTTGTAATGTTGATTGGCTCAACTATCTATTTTGGTATCATGTGGCCTTTTGAAGTGATCTTAAAAATCAAGCCACATCTCTAGGGTTACAAATCCTTTTAGGAACATGTTAATCTTTAGCTTTAAGACCCCATTTTCATAATCTATCATTGATTTAAAATGCCCATCGTCATCTATGTCATTGTCCTAGAAAGTACCTTCATTTCCGATTAAATTCATAACATGTCCATAATCATTCAAAACCTCCCTCTTTTGATGTTGCCAAGGCATTCTAGGTCTAAAAATAAGTTCAATTGAAGACAATTCATCATGTACTTTCTAATGGGGACAAACAAGTGTTTGAAGTTACGAATGAGTCAACTTCAACATTCTTCTTCAAAGAGGTTTATTATTAAGTGTGTTAAATTGTCAAATTAGATCCCATACATCTTTGCAATAATTACGCATTAAAAGAGAGTTAAACTATGTGGTGCTTCTCACTTGCTTGATAATAATTTGAGCCACCACAAATGTTCGAGTACTTTGAATTTATTTTTGATAGCTTTCATAGTCTTACAAAGAGGGCTTCATATTCCATTGTGCTATCATTATAGTCTTACAAAGAAAGCTCCCATGTTTTAGTTGTTTTTGTTCTTCCCTTCAAATAGAGTTGCCAAAGACTAGTATCTATCGCTATGTTAGCACATTTTACATTATCTACATAATTATGATATATTCATATGAACCAATTCAAGTCAAGGTGTAAACATTGGTTTGTTTATCAAATGGAAAGGGTAAGGTAAGGAAGAAATTACTTAAATCGGTTCCTACATGCATAATTGGCTCATTTTTCTTTCCTGAATTTGTAAGTATATGCTTCATTTGTTCTTAACTTATCCTTATCTAGTTGGGTTTCCCTTTTCAAGCTAAGCAAAGAGGAGACTAGTTTGTTGCAAAATATCCTTTGAGCTTTTGTGACTAGTCTAACCACATTCCATAGGATTATGAAATGTCTACTAACATACTATTCACATCTTTTACTCTTTCTCCATCTAGTTGCCACAATCTAAAAATGAGATTTAATTGGCTTGGAATTTAATTTTCTTTGTACAGAATATGGCATTACATTGATAAGACACTTGAATCAATCAAACAATTATGAACATTAAGATTATAAATTTGGAAAGTGAGAAGGAAAGGTGGAGTCTAGGATCTTGAATTCCTTCCCACAACAAGAATAATGGTCGAAGCATTTTAGTTCAACTAATCTCTTTTATATTTTTCAATAATAGTTCCTACCATTGACTAATTATGATCAAATTATGCAAGGCAATTTTTTTTTTTTTTTTTTCCTTTTCACATCATCAATAATGTTATAAATAACATTTGAGCTAGATGACATTGAAGAAGAAGTGATTATATTTTTGGGGTTGGTCATTGAGTGATTAGGAGGAATATTTGGTGAAGCATTTTCATTCGAGCTTTTCCTTAATGGGTTATTTGTCTTTAACATGAGTAACCTAATTCATTTTAACTTCCCCTTCTCCAACATCACGTTCCTTATCAATTTCAAAATATTTTATGTTGTCCGCATGCAACATATCCCAAACTACCATACCCAAAAATGGCTTGGATCTATCTTAATGTTCTTTCATTATTTGTTCCCTTAAGATTCATCGGATTCCTGCATGAAATGATTTAAACACATACATGAACCCACAAAAATTCTTTCGTCCTTGTTTTCCAAATCATGCAATAACAATGTTTCATGGCTATGTCGGTATTCTTTTTGCAAGTAAAGGGAGTTTGTATTACAGTAAAGTTACAAAAATTACATTAAGCAAAGCATTAGAGCTCATTAGTGTCTGACCATGAGCATATGATAAGAGCAGGAAAACAAAAGATGAAGGTAGATGTGGGGAGGTCTCTTCTCACTAAGGAGAAACCAAAGAACCTCCCTATAATTACATTCCATCAAAATGTATAATACCATGACTAGCAACCTTGATAGACCAACAACGCAAATTAGAAGACCAACAATGAAAGACGAAGAGTGAAACATAGAACCATGCTACCTTATATGGCCGCCAACTCCAACTATCGTTCAGGAAGGTCCTCCTACACCACAAGGCACAATTTCTACTATTCTAGGTCATCTGGTAGAGGGAGCCTTGAGGAGGTTCGCTGACTGGATGAGGCTAGAAACTCGAAGTTCCTTTGAAGAGAGCCACTGACGTGGATGCCTTGACTTGAGACTTGACTGCTTAGATCACCACCTTTGCCATAGGAGGGTCCCGAACCAGTAGGGGCTGATTTATATTCATCGTGTGATTGGCAGCGTCGTGGCGAGGGGCTATGAGTCTTGGCTTAGGTAGCTTTTGCCTGCACTGGAGAGAGTGAGGAATCATCAACTATGTATATCGAGGGCAAATCAAACCCCTATAACTCCATGCCTAGAAGTTGGGCAATTTGACGATACACAAATTTCGCATGGTGTAAGTGGCACTCTAGGTCCAGGACGTTTCCTTCCAACAACATGTTGGTGTCTTCTTGGTCCCAATAGTGTCCTATAACTCCATGCCTAGAAGTTGGGCAATTTGACGATACACAAATTTCGCATGGCGTAAGTGGCACTCCAGGTCCAAGACATTTCCTTCTAGCAACATGTTGGTGTCTTCTTGGTCCCAATAGTGTTGGTCCAGGCCATTGCGCAAGGCCCATAGATGGTCACCAGAGACCCAAAGCTCACGTGCCTCAACATATGCAACCATTCTTATGAAACTACAAGGCATTCCACAGTTAAAGTGGTCATCCCCATGCCCATGCTAGGGAGGGTGTGTAGGTTGGCCTTGCCCATGACCTCCTCTGTTGGGCCTTCCTCTCTCTCAAACCATAATTGCAGAGAAACAAGATACAACAATTTGAAGTGGCAAAGCGTGACCATCTTCGCGAGCTAGGAGAAAACAATAGACATTGCAAAGATGCTAAACAATTTAATGAAAGGTGAAGGACTCAGATTGATAAGTGGAGAATTCATGCGCTTTAAATTCCTGAAGGGGGTGGACTTGACACCACCCCATCGCTCTCTTTTCGAGTCATGGTGGTAATTGGGCTTGACATGCCACCAAATTCCCATTCCTGGTCTACTTTTTGACTGCATTAAGTGAAAGTGAACGCTGAAGTAGTCGGACTGCCACCCGGATCCCGGGGTTTGAGGTCCTAAGAGGCCAACATATGACACTAGGAAGCCTAATTCGGAGAATGTGGGGGAGTGGAGGGTACTTCCTTGATTAATAGTCGCTCCACGATCACTTTGTTGGCCAAAAGGCTAGCTAAGGAGTTGGATTTCCAGCTAACACGAGAGAAGATGATAACTTCATGAGGAGATAGGATTTGGGCTAGGTGTTGAGAATGAAGACCGAGTCACCAACCAATGGAGTATTTGGAGGGTGGAGAGCCTGCTGGGAGGCATTTGGAAAGATGGATAATCAGTTGAGAGTCACCTTCAACGATGAGAGGAAGAAGCTGGTGGTCCCAAGCTATGAGGATCCCCTAAATTAAAGCTTCCAGTTTTGCTGCATTGTTGCTTTCGTGGCCTATGTAACCATAGTACATGCTTATGATTTCCCCTTTGTTATTTCAAATTACTCCACCTATTCTTGCTTCACTAGGTTTGCCTTTTGAGGCACCATTGAGGTTCAATTTGAAATGGAAGTCTGGAGGAGGGGTCTAGGAGTCCGTGTTAGGGGGTGAGGGGGGAGAGTGAGGGGGGCAAGGATAATGGGAGGATGAGAGAAGTTCCATGAGCAGAGGATTGATATTTCTTGGGGGAGAGAGGGTAGACCTTGGCTTCCCAATTGGAGAGGAACAATGTTTCTTCCAACTTCTTGTGAAGCTGGAACCAAATGCCCCAAGTATCTTTGGTTCTCCTAAGAAATATGCATTGATTATGTTCTTTCCAAACAACCCAAACAAAAAGGCCAAGGGTGCCATTAAGGTAAATATTGATTGACATCTTATGTATCGTTTTGGGATGGCATTTTCTTTTGGCTTTTAATAAATCTGAAAACTTTTGTAATTGAAAGTGTCCCACCCCATCTTTCCTTGCAAGGTATCATTAGAAATATTTTAAAGGATACATTACACTTCTTCCATTTTTAAGGGTGATTAACTATGGCATTTGTGTGGCATTGTCCTTGGGAAGCATAATGGTGGCTCTTTTGGGAGATGTGGGGGGAACAATTATTGAAGGTTTTCTTGTCAACTTGTTTAATATTCAAAGTTATGGCAAGGTTAATAGTGGTGAGATAAACTTCAAGAGTTAGCTCCTATGTAGATCTCTTATTAGTTCAGATGTGATTAAACAAGGTGTTCAATTTTGTATCAAGTCCTTTAGCCTTCCTTTTAAGATTAATCTTTAATTTGGTTAATTATAAGTTTATATATCTAAGGGTTTCATCATCATAAACTTTCTTATAATCACGACTTCAAATTTGTTCCAATTATATGTGGAATTTGTGGTCAAGTTGCAAAACCACATCACAACCCTTCGTAGAAAGGTAAAGTGGACATCATGCAAAAAAAATCTTTAGTTCTTACATTCAATAATCTATTGCTTGCATGAAAGATTTCAAACAACCATTTTGCTATATTTGATTATTTAGGATTGGATTTAGGGAGACTATTTTTTCATTCTTCAGTAAATCGTGGATATGCCCCACCAAATCTAAGGCATCAACAACCAACTATTAGTGGCTTATTATGTGCAATATTTGGATTGGGTTGAGGAAGTTGATTTATAGGTTGAATAATATGTTTAAGGAGTTAATTAGGCTTTCATTGAAAATCATGGATGGATCTTTCAAGTAGTTCCAAACACTCAAGAAGGATATTGCCGTATCTAATTCATGTTCTACAATAAGTTGTTCATGAGGAATTTCCTTCAGTTCTTGTCTCCAATTCTTATAATATTGTAACTTGGTAGTGATAAGCAAGATCATTATATTCTTCCTAAAATTCTATGTAATTTGAAAGATTTTTGATAGAACTCCAATATAACTAGGAAAATAATCTCACCATTTAAATTGAGTTAGTTATGATATTTAATTCTTACGGACTAAGTCTATTCCATTGAACTCCATATTTCAAGTCTTTTTAGAGTTTGAGAAATTCAATCCCATTATTTATAAAAAGAAAATTCCCTCCCCACTATGGTCCTCAATTTTTGTAAAGAAGTGCTCATGTAACCTAGGCTCGACATTGTTAACCATTATAATCAATACCGTTATAATTTTTCACCTTTAGATGGGATTCAATTCAAATCTCAATGTATGGATGCTATTTTCTTTCAATAGATGCATTTTAGGAAATGTTTCACGGTTAATATTATATGCACACTATACTGGATTTGAAACAAGGATCAAGCCACGACTTTTAAAGTGAGCTTGAGGATTTGGTAAATATGTTTATTGATTAAGTTAATATGATAATGTGTAATTCTTAACTAACACTTTGTCATGTTTGTATTTTTAAAATTTTCCCCGAATTTTAGGATTTCCTCACACACTTGCCTTTTATATTTGTTTTTCTTATTAAAAAAAACACAATGTGGGAACCTTGAACCTCGAGTTGAGGGTTTTATTCCCGGAGGCATGTATTCATTGATGAAGATTAAAATCTCATATCAACAAGGTGGAAGCATACTAACTTCCAAGAGATTGACCTTGGGTTGAGTGTGCTTGTAAGGTTTATAATAAGGCTTAATACCCAACTTAGGTGGATTTTTGTGGGCATGGATGGGGTTGTTTGCGGTAGTTGACCATTTATTTTCCTGAGAGGTTGTTTGTAAATATTATTGAAAATTCATAAGCTCTGTCATTTTCCTTGGAGGTTGTTTGGTGAACATTATTGAAAATTAGTTGGATCAAAGTATAGAGGAGGATATTGAATTAATTTTATCTATTTGATTTTAAAATAAAAAAAAATATAATTTATATGGACTTAGAATTAGTTGGATCAAAATATGGAAGAGGATATTGAATTAATCTTATCATTTGATTTTAAATTAAAAACAAAGAAATGAAAAAAAATAAATTATATTAATATTTTTAAGTTATAAAATTTATTTAATAATTAAAATTGAAAAAAGATTTAATATTTAATATATATATTTTTTAATTAGTTTAACACAAGAAATTTGAATCTTAATTTT
Organism: Pinus tabuliformis; assembly: GCA_031772625.1. Lineage (NCBI taxonomy): Eukaryota > Viridiplantae > Streptophyta > Pinopsida > Pinales > Pinaceae > Pinus > Pinus tabuliformis. The sequence continues at coordinate 1,127,952,621 of CM062818.1, forward strand.
ATGGTTTACATAGTACTTTATAATATGGTGATTTATTGAGAAAACTTTCAGCAATGATTATATAGGAAATGTTTTGTCAATGCTTTTGAAGCTATTAAGTGTGATTCATCATCAGGATAAGATGGAGGTTCAAATCTTTCTCTCACTAGGGCTTTAGTAAGAAAACTCACATAGAACAATATCTTCATGCTAGATCCCATCATTTCCTTGCTTAAAAGCTAGGCGTTTTCAACACCTTAGCTACTTGAGCGTTAAGAGTTTCTGATGAAAACCACCTTAATGATGAGAAAACCCATCTCAATGTTTTTAATCATAATGGGTATAGTAGGCACCAATGTCTTAAAGCTTTCCTTAAAGTTGACAAAGGTCCGAAGATTAAAAAAGAACCCAAGGATCGATGTTCAGGGGTGCATCTTCCTTTTATCCAAGGGACCACTGACAGGATTGTGAGGATCCTAAGGAAGCATAAGGTTCCCTCAACCTTTAGGCCCCTAAACACCATTCAAAACTCCCTAAGATTTGTAAAAGACCCAGTGACCCGAAGGATATGAAAGGTGTTTATGTCATCCCATGTTCTTGTGGAACTCCCTACATTGGTGAGATTGACCGCTCAATAAATCAAAGGATTCATGAGCACACAACCGACATCAAACATGGGAGGACTCGATCCTCAGCTCTGGCAGAACATGCGGAAAAGACTAAACATCACATCTACATTGAAGAGGCCCAAGTCATTGCTAGGATTAGTCATTTCCATCATCACAAGTTTAGGGAAGCCATAGAAATCGAAAAGAGACCTAGTAATCTAAACAAAGACGATCACTGGAAAATTAGCAATTGCTGGGTCCCAACCTTATATTCTTAATAATTTCTTAATATTATTCATTCTATTTTTTATTTTATAATAATAATAATAAGTTACTATTTTTTTCTTTATTTTATTCATATTATTTTACATTTTCCTTTTATTTTTCATTTTTCATTTTTTACTTATATTGTTGTTTGATTTTTTTTTTGACATAATGATAATAATTTTTTTGGTTTTATTATGTTGATTTGTTGACTTAATATTTTTAGTTTTGAATTAATTTGATATTATATTGTCAAATAAATAAATAAAATAAAATAAATATTGTTATACTCTGATTGTCAGATTTAAGATTTGAAATATTTTATTAATAAATAATATTTTTTCAAAGCTAGTTGTTATATTTTAACCGTTGAAAATTAATTGTTCTCTACAACGCTCTCTATATTTAATCATATGCTAAGATCTGATTCTCCATCTTGTCCTGATGATGAACCACACTTGATGGTTCAAAATGTGTCGACAAAACATCTTCTATGCGAGATTACTGCCAAAAAATTTCTCAATAATTCAAATATGGATCATAGAAGCTTGAATTCAAAAATATGGTAATTGTCAATTAAACTATCATATGTGCATTTGATAATCAACTAATAAAATATTCAATAATTAAGAATTACTTAATAAAACTAAAATAATAATAATAAGAGAGTCTAAATTCCAACCAAATTAATTAAACCAACTCCAAATCCTTCCTTTAAGGATTAAACCTCTTTTTTTTTCAAAGGAAAAAACTTGTATTTCTATTTATAAACAAAATTAAAATACATCTTCCACTATGAATTAAACCTCTGGTATAATGTTATATACTCCAATAGACATTTAATAAAATATTTAATAATCAATAATTAATTAATAAGGTTAGAATAATAATAAATGGAGAATTGAAATTCCAACTAAATTAATTCAACAAACCCTAAATCTTTCGTCTAAGAAATAAATTTCTGTGTGTAAATACATCTTTCTCTAAAGATTAAACCTATGCTATAATTTTTTTTTTGTAAGCTTGGCAGGACTACATCTTTATCATGCCCAATATCTCACCCCGATTGGGCTGGAGAATTGAACCGGTGACTTCACATCAAGGAGTGCCTTAACAGAGCCCACAATCACTATCAATCCAAGACCCTGTGGACTAAACCTATGTTATAATGTTATATAGTTGGTTTGTTTGTTTTTTTTAACCATGGTGAATCGATAATTGATTGGAGTAATATGGGTGAGGCCCAAGATCAAACCTAACCGTTGCCACTATAACTCCAAGAGTATATTCAATAGCACAATAAGTCAAATATACTGGGAGTTTATGACTTAGCAAGAACTAACACCAAGAGTATATCCAACAACTTGTAAGCCAAATATACTAGGAATTTATGACTTAGCAAGAGCTAAAACAAAGAGTATATCTAGCTTGTAAGCCAAATATACTAGGAATTTATGACTTACTAAAAGTCGAGATTCCAGACAGATGAGGGAACCCACTTCTTGAACCTTATCACAATTAGTCAAAAATACCTCCATATAAAATTTGAAACCAGATAAAAAAAAATAACATCCCACTATACCAATTACTCGATTATCTCACAATAAAACAATATTATAAGATTAAAAATTAAATCAACTAGATGAATGATAACTTGATCCTTAATGTTGATATCTCAATTTAACGTGTTATTAAAGTATATGCAAAGTGAGCATTGACTTTTTATATCGATCTTATTTCTTACCAAATAAGTTGGTCAATATCGATGGAATGAATACACTTATTTTCATAGGTAAATGTGATGTTAGTGACGAAAAAATATTATATATGAGATGAATATTATTAAATAATGTTAACATTAAATAAAAATGATATATTTATATTTAAGGATATTAAATAAATAATGATGAGTATTTTTTTTTAATATTTGAAGTATGAATTTTATTTGAATTGATAATATAGAAAATAATTAAAAATTGTCCAGACTTAATAGCATAATCAGTTGTGGATGGGCCTCGTTAGCAAGCTGACTCAGGATCAAACCTTATGGGGGAGGTTGTGCCATGTGCTAGGGAAGGAGACATGCTAAAAAAATCCAGTCAACTTAGGGATGGTGTGGCCCAGACCGAGTGCGATCCCCGGTGACTTTGACAGATTAGATGCCCTTGCATCACAACTCAAGCCACAGATCAAGCTTGGAGGATCACAGAGAACTTGACAAACAAACAAAAATGTTTAAAAAAAATGGTCTCGAAGATGAATTTAGTTTAGAATTAGAAATATTGATTTTTGAGAAAGAAGGGTGTTGTAGTTAATTTTTTGGGAAATTTAAAATCAAACAAAATCAATATTTATTATAAACAAGTGTCATTGTAGTAGGGATGTCTCTTTCGAGAAGGTATTTCATTGACTTGTAAAAAGTTATTTACAACATACATATATGTAGAGTCTAGAGGGCCTTTGATACTTTTTTTCATTGGACCTAACGATGGGTTCTTTTGAAGTAATATGCCATTGCCAAGCGTATTTATGGGAGATATGTTGAATATATTTACTTAAAAAATTGTAAGTATTGAAGGTAAGATTTGTGAGCTCTGGGTTACTTGAGTTAATGATTGTTTTGTGTCCATTATTAGCGAATTTCCACTAAATTGTTATTAATGTCAGATGAATATGTATACATTTTTTATATGCATGCTAAAATTCGTTTGAGTTTCATAGTCGGTAATAAACACCTAGGTGATATAAAAGAGTTGTTTTCATTTCTCAAGAATTATATAAAAATAAATAAATTATTAAATTTTAAAGTTGTCCACACACACACAAACACACACATATATATCATTTGAGAATCTGAGGATTTTTGGAAAATGATGTTTTTTGCACTTTGTTTCTAAAAAATTCACCCGCTTCGTTCTCGCTTTGTGCAACATTGATGCAAAGCACACAAGGAAGATCAATCCATGCAAGAAAGTAATATATATATATATATATATATATATATATATATATATATATATATATATATACTTCTAGAATTTGAGGATTTTTGGAAAATGATGTTTTTGACACTTTGTTTCTAAAAAATTCACTCGCTTTGTCCTCACTTTGTGCAACATTGATGAGGAGCACACAAGGAAGATCGATCCTTGCAAGTAAGAAATTACTAGGAAGATTGTTCAAAATATGTAGAACTCCAAATCGAAGAGGGGGGCTCTCTTAATCAATGCAAGTAGGGGAAAGTAAGGCAGACATGAACCTATTCAAAGCCCAAAGGGCCGAAGAATATTTGTGGAGGTTAAAATCTAAAAGTCTCTAGTTGAAAGCAAGTATTAGGAATGTCATATGACACACTTGTCTAGGGGGGATTCCTTGATGATTTATACGAGATTCAAAACATTCCTAAGCACCTTCCTTGAGGCATATGATGGTGTCATCTGGTGGTTAGTGTTGTTTAAATTTGCGCTTGTCTCATAGTTGTATCTATTTGCACATAATTGTTCTAGCATTATGTTATCCCTATACTTTGAAAAATAATACCTTTTAATTAAACTAATTTTATAGGGTAATGCTAGGCCTTATTTTGATTAGGACCTTACAACTTGTTCAATAAAGATGTGACCATCCATCCAACGTGTAAATTCAACATCTTTGCATATTAGGATGTGTTACACTCACAAGGTGGATGGTCTAATATGGTAAGTAACTTGACTGGTAAATCCATAATGCTCCAATTTTTTTTACAACACACAGTAAGCCTTTTTTCTTTCTTTTTTTCTTTTTTTTAATAAACAATGTTATCCCATTTACCTTGCTTTGTCTTTATACCTATTATGTGATTGATATGGTATTATGATAACCACTCACTTGTCTAGAAACTGGATACAAAATGCAAATTAATATTTTTCTAATGTTCAATAACTTAGATAAGGATTACAACATATATGAGTGAACACATAGGGATGTTTCATTACTGAGCAAACATTGTTGTGTATATATAAGTAGTGTCCTTGTAGTATGAGCTAGAGTTGGAACCAAAACTATTTTATGAAATCATGGTTATATCCATCCAAAATCACATATCCATTCAGCCCAAAAAGTATGAAATCGTTTCAAAAAATTTATGATTTTATAAAGTTTCTCTCATTCTAAAGCCATTTTAATTCACTAAGAGCTAGAACATCTATTCATTGATTAGAATACATATATGAGTTTGTTTCAAGGAGAATGGCCAAAGGATTAGGAAAATCCAAGCACAGAGGGGAGTATCGGCTATAAAAGGAGATAACAAGAAAAAGTGAGTAGAGAATGTGCATTTAAGGAGTAAATAGAGGACAAATTAGGTGCACAGAGAACCAAGATAAAATAGGGTTGGCCAAATTGATTAAAATATTTATTTGAATTTTATTTTTATAAAAGATATTTGGAATTAAAAGAATCCATAGCATTACTTATTAAAATATTTTTTTGAATTTTATTTTTACAAAAGATATTTTGGAATTGGAAGAATCCAAATTTGATTTATGATTGACATGTTTTAAAATTTTGTAATTGTAGTTGTATGTGTGTGGGATGAGTGTATGTCTTGAAATTTTGAAAATATGATTATACTATGACAACGCTATCGCCAATGTGATAGAGGTCTCTCTTAATCGACACAAGCAAGGAAAATAAAGCCAAGAAAAAGTGTGAGAATTAAAGACTCATAAATTATTTGGAAAAAAAAATGACTAATCAGATCTGAAAACCCCATTGGGAAAAAATGTTAATATAGCTTTGTAAAGTATTAGATTGATCAATTTCACAACCTACTCAAAGGCATAAAGTGCCGAAGAATATTTTTGGAGATTAAAATTCATAAGTCCCTAGTTGAAAGAAACCTTTAGGAAATCCATTGGACCCTCGGCCAAGGGGGAGCTTGCTTGATGATATCTACAAGATTCAAAGCAATCCTAAGCACCTTCCTTCAGGTATGTGGTGGTGACATATGGCGGTCAACGTTGATCAACTTTGTGCTCGTCCTTGAGTCCTCTCTATTTTGTGCATGACCCTTGCTTAGAGCGCGATGCACGTTCTTAATGAGATTGGTCAAATGACACGGACCTTCCCAAACACAATCATCTGGTGATTCAAGCATGATGATCGCATTGGAATGTGGTTCATCCTCCATTCCTTCTGAAGCAAGATTCTATCAAGCGGTTATAAAGACTTGATTGAAAAATAAATCACAAGGGCTTCAAACCTAATTTGAAAATAGTATAACAATATGTGGCAGTGCCAAAAACTAAGCGCACCAAAAAATGTAGGCCAAACGTGTTCGATTTAGGGGCAAGTAGGAATCTCATTGGAACCCCTATTTGAGACCACTGATATCAGTTTGGTTTGGCGAAGTGGTTCAGTATCATTCCCCGAGGGGTTGTACACGATTGCAGGTGCAAGACTCGAGGGATCTTGACGTCACAAAAATTCCTGCCATAATGCGGCGTCCTCGACAAGCAACGTTTCAAAACCAAACTGTGTTGGAAGTCGGAGATATTGTAGAAGACAATGACCCTCCCCCAACAAGGGTACCTGAGGAACCATATAGTGAAGCCTTGTGAGGAAGAACAATAAGAAAAATAGTCGATCATAGGAGAAGTGTCAATTGGAAGTACCAATCAGGGTGAGAGATTCAGTGACATCATAACATCCCAAATAGAAATAAAAAGACTCTCCGACTCCGAACAACGGAACCATGGGAGGAAGCTGCGAGGGGAAGATCGATAAAAGAAGATATCGACAATAAAAGATGATACCAAGAAAAATGAAGCAGATACCAAGAAAAAATGATAAAAGAAGATACCAAGAAAAAATGATAAAAGAAGATATCAACAATAAAAGATGATACCAAGAAAAATGAAGCTATCAGCTATAAAAGAAGATACCAAGAAAAAATGAGTAGAGAATGTGCATTTAAGTATTAAATGGAGAACAAAATAGGTGTAAGCAGAATCCAGATAAAATAGGGTTGGTCCAATTTAATAAAATATTTATTTTATTTTTATTTTTATAAGAGATACTTTGAAATTAAAAGAATCTATAATAGTACTTATGGATTAAAATATTTTTTCAACTTTTATTTCTATAAAAGATACTTTGGAATTGAAAGAATCCATATAACTTTTATTTCTATAAAAGATACTTTGGAATTGAAAGAATCTATATAACTTTTATTGCTATAAAAGATACTTTGGAATTGAAAGAATCTATATTTGATTTATGATGGCATGTTTTAAATTTTGTAATTGTGGTTGCATATGTTTGGAATGAGTGTACGTCATGGAATTTTGAAGTTATGATTGTACAAGGACAACACAATTGCGAATGTAATGGGGGTTTCTATTAATCAGCGCAATCAGGGGATACTAAAGGCGAAAAGAAGTGTGAGAATTAAAGGCTCATGAGTTATCTGGAAAAAGAATCACTAATTAACTCTAAAAATCCTTTGGGAAAAAATGTTAATTTAGCTTTGTAAAGTGTTAGACTTATTAATTTCACAACTTGCTCAAGGCCTAGAGGGTTGAAGAATATTTTTGGAGGTTAAAATCCATAAGTACCTAGTTGAAAGCAAGCGTCAAGAAATCCAGATGACACCCTCGTCCAAGGGGGAGCTTGCTTGATGATATCTACGAAATTCAAGGCAATCCTGGGCACCTTCCTTCAAGCACATGATAGTAACATATGGTAGTAAATGTTGATCAAATTTGTGCTCGTCCTCGATGATCCAAATTGGATCTTGGATAGATTTTTAAGTCTAAAGTGTTCCTCACAGAGGAAAATGAAAGTCAAGGGCTGCTCCTAGAAATAGTCCCATTTTATAGATCTTTTCATTCTAAATCTGATGCAATTTGAATGGACTAAAATGGATTTTGGATGATGAAGTTATCGCAAAAGGAAAATTGCCTTTGTCTTTTGAAAAATGAGGCATTTCTTTTAAAAATGGCATAAAAGGCCTTATAAAGGAAAAATCGCATCGCAAAAGGTTCAAAGGGCGGACTTAAGGCCAGGGCAAAAGGACTCCCGATCAGTGATATCCAACTCATCGCATTAGAGGTAGGCATGTATGTTATATCGGACTCCAGACTTGGCGATTGCGATAATGCGATTGCGATAATCGGCGATTGGTGATCGGAGATCGGAGAGATCGGTGATATGCGATCGGAGGAGTAGGGATATGAACCCCACCGATGCGATATGTGATGGGCGAGATCAGCGATTGGGTGATCGATGATCCCCGATACAAAGGGCCGTTGGGCACGTGACTTGCGATAAGCCGATAAGGGCCGGACCCAATGGGAATTATAAGCCCGATTGCATAAAATTTGAAATCTGGGTTTTTCGGATTTTCTGTGTATTATCCGTGTATTGGGTTTTTAAGCCCTACGCCATGCGATAGTGATTTGTGATAGAATGGCAGACCCAATGGGTTTATAGGGGCGATTTCATAGAATTTGAAGTCTGGATTTTGTGCCCAATAGTTTATTTTCGGTAAAACTCTGTGTATTGGAATTTTGTTCTATTTTCAGGTTTTGCCTGAAGGAAGGCCCTGATTCCCTTGTAACTACCCCTGATCATTGTGCCACGATGCAAGCGGGAGTTTTATAGACAATGATGTGTTTGTAACACAGAGAGAGCCATAGAGCCACAGAGCCAGATGGCCAGTTGAAGAGACAAGGAGCAAAAGAAGCCACAGAGCTGCAAAGGAATGATTACACGCAGAGAAACAGCTAGGGAAGCCGCAGAGCCAAAAGGATGCCTCCAAAAAGCTAGAGAGCTCAATTGACGAGGTAGCGGGAAGCGCAGACAGCCGAGGGAGTTTTTGGAGTCGCTTAGAGGTCGAGCGAAAAACTAGAGAGAGTTGAAAGTTGCTAAAAAGGGTCGCTGGAAGGTTGCTGAAGAGTCGCTTGGAGGTCAAGCGAATTACAAAGGCACGCAGAGGCCAAGAGAGAGCTCAAAGAAGCCAGAGCCAGAGTCGAGAGCGAGAGCCACGAGCCAGAGCCAAGAGCCAGAGCCGAGAGCCAGAGCGAGAGCCAGAGCCAGAAAGCCGGAGAGCTTCAGAGCCAGGGATAAGATGGTGTTCTAAGCCCATTGTGTTCTGTGTAAACCAGTGGAGTTGAGCGTGGAGCTTGTAAAAGGACTTATGCCATAATCCCAGAGAGCCTAGTCGAGTTGACTAGAGCTCAAGGAGACGTAGCCCAAGAGTTTTGGGTGAACTCCATATTATATTGCTGTTTTGTGTGTTTGTTTTATTGTTGCATTATTTATTATTACATGTATTTACATATCAGCATAAACAACAAAACTTAAGGCATTTGAACAGTTAAAAACAAACACCAGCATACACCTATTTTCAAGCACATTATTAATTCCGCAATTGGTTAATCATAATATCTTGGGAATATTTAAGCTTTGGAAGTGGGAGAGGTTCTTGTAAGCTGACAAGAAGCCTTTAGTGCCCCATTTTCAGATTAGGTGGTATCAGAGCCTAAGATTGGTTAACCCCACCTTCAAGAAGGTGATATCAAAGCTGGTTATACCAAAGCAAGTGGTATCATGAAGCAGAATGCTTGATTGACAGAGAAAAGATTGCTTGTTTGAAAGGTGTTTGGGCAGTCAAGGATTGATTATCTGATTGATTGTATGCTTGTTGCAGACTGACTATTGTGTCAGTTTGTAGAGGTGAAGGGAAAGCTATTGATAGCTCAGTCCAGGAGAGGACAAGAAGGAAGAAGGGTTGAAGGCATTCTTCTTATCCCAAAGGACCTCAAAGCAATCCTTGAAGCACAAGAGGTTTGTTGCAAAAGGTTGCTTGAATAAGCTCTTTATTAATCTTGTTTGAAGTCTTTTTTTGTTCATTGGCATAATGACAACTTCTACAAGTGAGTCCTCAAATTCTTCTTTCTTCACAAGAGTCTTTGATGGAGACATGAAGCAAGACTTGTTCATCATGATGGATATGGTGAGAGAAATGTATGAGGATGGAAGAAAGAGCAGCATACTTAGAGAGTAGTTGAATTCCGTGGAGGAAGAGAAGCAGTTGCTTTCTGACAAATTGCAGGAAATGGAGAGGCAACTTCATATTGAAAATATGAACCTGAAAAGGATGCATGAGTTGGATACACAACTCTTTGTTGCCAAAGAAGCCTTAGTCAAGTATAAGCTTGAAGAAGAGGTAAACAATTCCTGTTTGTCTTCAAATTCCTCTAAGAATGCTTATATTGGTTCTTTTGAAAAACATACCAGAGGCATAGGTTCCAAGCTAGTATCCAAGATGGGCTATGAAGGGAAAGGCTTGGGTAAACATGCACAGGGTATTGTTGAGCCAATAATAGTTGAGGAAAGGCCTAAGTATTTGAGTCTTGGCTATGGACAATCTTATGGAGAAATTTCCAAAGCTGCCATGAAGGCCATTGAAACAGTTCCAAGAAGGAGTTTCATTTCAAGTCTTCTACCTCAAGAGTGTGAAGATTGTATTCGTGGAGAATGCAATAGTTTGAAACATCATTTGTAAGATGCAGGTGTTCATAAGCATACACTTGAACCAGAGAATTGTGGAAACTCTGAAACCATTGAAGAGGTTGATGGTGTTCCAAAGGGAGCTACTTCTTCATTCAATTCACCTCCTCATGAAGGCAAGAAAGGTGAAAGAGAAAGGTGTAAATCTGGTTCTAAACACATTCCTTTTGATTATGTTCAACATGATAAATTTCCATGTAAACATTGGAAAAGCATTGCATGTTCCTTTTGTGGTTTGGATAACCATAATGTTTCTAGATGTTGGAAGAGAATGGCCACATACAGGAAACTTTTGAAGGAAAGGAAGCAAGGAGCCAAAGGTCCATTGGACAAGGCAAATCATGCTGTCAAGAAGATGCACGTGTTGCACTTACTGCCATAAGCAAGGACATCTTGCTGCAAAATGTTGGACTCTGAATCCAACAATGCTTCCACGAAACTTGAAGAAGGTGGAAAGAGAAAATGGCAGGAATGGAAAGGAAGTTTCCATGAATGATGTGTTTCAGGATGATTCACATGTTGATGCTGATGTGCAAACAAAGGAAAGACCTTTGAAATGGATTGGTAAGAAATTGTTAGAGTTCTTATCCAATTAAGATTGCATGTCTATTGATGCACCTATTTGCGTTTCTTTGTTAATGAGATGCAAGTTGCAAGGTTTTACCAAGAAGGTGAATGGAAAAAGTTGAGTAGGAGACTCACTTTGTTGCTGCAACATTATGTTCATTTCAGCTTCGAAAGTACAATGTGCTTAAGCAAAAGTTGAAGGATGAAATGCATGCATGAGAATGATGTGCATGAACACAGGGATGTTGATGATTTCCTTGTATTTGAACATGTATGTGTAATTAACTTGAAGGGTTGATTGATTTGTTGTAAACATGCATGTAATATTGACTTGAGAAAAGTTGATGTGGTCTCCAAGATGGAGATAATGATGAAGTGCTTCATCTTTGAAAAAGAGTCCTAGAGGTATTTTTCTACATGCTTGACTTGAAGGGTCAATTGTTTTAAAGGCATGTTTTGTGGACTTGTTATCTAGTCCATCATTTGTATGTAAATGTAAGACATGGATTTATTCACAAGATGTGAAAATTTGTTTCTTTTGTTGAAGCAGGAGTTTAGGCCTTCCAGTTGTTGTCTGTATTTTTGTTGTTGTTAACAGTTGTTGTTGACAATTGTCAAACAAGTACAAATGAAAATATAGTGAAGCAGATGTAACTTCACATTGGTTTGAGCCACCTTGGATCAACGATCAAGGAAGAGAAGTTCAAACTACCTACTGTGACCGTCTCAGCAGGAGTTCTGCATGAAGTCAAGGAGGAAAACAGTTCTTCCTAGGAGGACTAGCAAATCTAGGAAGGAAAGTCGTCAAAGGCTTTGGTTCAGAGGCACTATGAAAGGCAAGTGTATGGAGGCTGAAAGAAGAGGGTGTTGTTACTCTCATTTACTGTTCATATCAGTATATCAATCTTTTGGAGACCAAATTTTCTTTTAGTGGGAAGGCGTGATCCAAAATGGATCTTGGATAGACTTCTAAGTCTAAAGTGTTCCTCATAGAGGAAAATTAAAATCAAGGGTTGCTCCTGGAAATAGTCCCATTGCATAGATCTTTCCATTCTGAATCTGATGCAATTTGAATGGAATAAAATGGACTTCAGATGATGAAGTTTTCGCAAAAGGAAGATTGCCTTTGTCCTTTGAAAAATGAGGCATTTCTTCTAAACATGGCATAAAAGGCCTTATAAAGGAAAAATCGCATCACAAAAGGTTCAAAGGGCGGGCTTAAGGATAGGGTGGAAGGACCCTAGATCAACAATCTCCGACTCATTGCATCGGAGGCATGCATGTATGCGATATTAGGACCCCAGACTTGGTGATTGCAATAATGCGATTGCGATAATCGATGATCAGAGCGATCGACGATCAGAGGAGCAAGGATATGGACCCCGCCGATGCGATAAGTGATGGGAAATATCGGCGATCGGGTGATTGGTGATCCCCAATAAAAAGGGTCGTTCGGCACACGACTTGCGATAAGCCGATAAGGGCCGGACCCGATGGGAATTATAAGCCAGATTGCATAAAATTTGAAATCCGGGTTTTTTGGATTTTCTGTGTATTATCCGTGTATTGGGTTTTTAAGCCCTACGCCATGTGATAGCGGTTTGTGATAGAATGGCGGACCCGATGGGTTTATGGGGCGATTTCATAGAATTTGAAGTCCGAATTTCGCGCCCGATAGTGTATTTCTGGTAAAACTTTGTGTATCAGAATTTTGTTCCATTTTTGGGTTTTGCTTGAAGGAAGGCCCCAATTCCTTTGTAACTACCCTTGATCATTGTGCCACATTGCAAGCGGGTGTTTTATAGACAATGATGTATTTGTAACGCAGAGAGAGCCATAAAGCTGCAGAGCCAGATGGCCAGTCGAAGAGACAAAGAGCAGAAGAAGCCATAAAGGAATGATTACACGTAGAGAAACGACTGGGGAAGCCACAGAGCCAGAAGGATGCCTCAAGAAAGCCAGAGAGCTCAATTGACGAGGTAGCGGGAAGTGCAGGCAGTTGAGGGAGTTTTTGGAGTCGCTTGGAGGTCAAGCGAAAAACCGGAGAGAGATGAAAGTTGCTAAAAAGAGTCGTTGGAAGGTTGTTGAAGAGTCGCTTGGAGGTCAAGCAAATTACAGAGGCACGCAGAGGCCGAGAGAGAGCTCAGAGAAGCTAGAGCCAGAGCCGAGAGCCACGAGCCAGAGCCACGAGCTAGAGCCAAGAGCCAGAGCCAGAGCCGAGAGCCAAAGCCAGAGCCAGAAAGCTAGAGAGCTTAAGAGCTTGGGATAAAATGGTGTTCTAAGCCCATTGTGTTCTGTGTAAACCAGTGGAGTTGAGCGTGGAGCTTGTAAAAGAACTTATGCCATAATCCTAGAGAGCTTAGTCGAGTTGACTAGAGCTCAAGGAGACGTAGCCCAATAGTTTTGGGTGAAATCCATATTATATTGTTGTTCTATGTGTTTGTTTTATTGCTACATTATTTACTATTACATGTATTTACATATCAACATAAACAACAGAACTTAAGGCATTTGAATAGTGAAAAACAAATACCAGCATACACCTGTTTTCAAGCACATTATTAATTCTGCAATTGGTTAATCATAATATTTTGGGAATATTTAAGCTTTGGAAGTGGGAGAGGTTCTTGTAAGCTGACAAGAAGCCTTTAGTGCCCCATTTTCAAATCACCTAAGCCCTCTTATTTTGTGCATGACCCTTGCTTAGAGTGTGGTGTACGTTCTTAATGAGATTGGTCAAAAGAAACAAACCTTCACAAACACGTTCCTTTGGTGATTCAAGCACGAGGATAGCACTGGAGTGCGGTTCATCCTCCATTCCTTATTTTGATTGCTGATTAGGGAATGTTATGATTGGCTAGAATCTATTTGAAGAAATCAAGTACTTCCCAATTTCCAAGTTGCTTCGAGCCTTTGTTCCACTAGATGTTGTGGAAATGCTATTAGTGACGTGGGTCACTACTCTTTCTTCTCAAAGGAAATATTGTTAGATACTTGGGAGCTCCTGTGGGGATCAGGCCCATTAAAGGTATGGATTGATTTCCCTTCTCGATCAGTTATGCTTTTATATACAACAAGTCGAGAACTTGGTCCTGTCCCATTCCTATACAATCCAACTTCTGTGATTAAACTTTCATATTCCACGGGCCAATAAATTAGTCCTAAGTAATTCGATTCCAACTAATAAGAAAAAACTTGGTCCACTCTAGCACATGGATATGGAAGAAGAAAATTAAGAAACTAAAAGCATAAACAAAAGAATAGTGTTGCAGGAATTATGCCACCTCGTGTCTCGATGGCTAGAACTGTACACCGTGCATATCTGTGCTCGAACTAGCCTCAGGAATAACATCCCCAAATTTTGGAACCATGCTTCCAACCAAAAATCACAATTCTTTCCATTGTGATGTTTTCATGCACGAATTTGCCATGGTTCCACAATGCTTTGCGCACGATTCTAGAGGAACATGCATGGTTCCACAGTGCATTGTGCGTGTTTTTGAGGGGGCGATTTTTTTTATAGATTTCATTAACTTTGGGTTGAGGGTGGGACCTAAGGTGGGTTTAGGGATGAGGTTGAGTGAGAATAGATGCATGTTTTCACAGATTTTGCAGCTAATTTTGCAATTATCTTAATAGACAAAAAAACTACCCATAGATCTTGTGATGAAGTGATCATCTATCTCAACCTCTTGCATATGACCTCATTTCATATATTGATGAGTTTGTTGATGGAACATTACACTTAGAGGCCTTGGGAAGCTCAACACGAGAGTATGACATGGTCTTATCCCCCTTTGATGGAGGTATCATGGCTTCATGTAGCTATTTTGTTGGAGACTTGAACACATGGCATGATCACTTATTATTTTATGTATTGTTGACCATGTCCACTTGAATTTGATAGCGGATATTGGTTTGTTAATTCATGGAAAATTTTAGGGGCTAATGTTCGCCCAGTGGGTTAATTTTCCATGATTTTTCCAAAAAACGATTCGCCAATTTCCAATTTTTATAAAAGATGATTCGCCCAAATTTTAGAATATAAAATTATTTTACCTTAAAAATCGCCAACATTATATAGATACCATATATAAAATCATTATAAATTTGAATAATTTAGCAAATATATCATTGAAAAATTTATAGTTTGCATATTAGGGATTAGTGAGATTCGCCAATGTTTTAAACTTCAAGAAACTTTTCCATCCTTAAAATTTTCCTTGTTTGTTATGCAATCATAGGCTAGATCCAAGGCTTGACATTGAATGTTACTACTCTATTGTAGATGAAGATGGAGCCTTGTAATTGCTAGAATCTAGATGGTTGATACTCAAATTATTAATCATTAATGTACTATGGATGGATTTTATATCTTGAATCCTAAAAATATGTATGTTATTTTTAGGTATGGAATTTTGGATGTTTTTTTTTTAAATATAAATATAAATATGCTTCAAGAATCTGGGGAATTTTGGAAAATGATGCTTCTAATGCTTCATTTCTAAAGAACGCACCTACTTCGTCTCACTTTGTGCAACATTTATGCGGAGCACACAAAAAACATTGATCCTTACAAGTAAGTAAGGACCAAGAGACGATTCAGAAGTAGAACTCCAAATCAAAGGGGGGTGGCTCTCTTAATTGACACAAGTAGGGGAAAGTAAGGATGAAATGAACCTATTCAAAGCCTAAAGGGCCAAACAATATTTTTGGAGGTTAAAGTTGAAAAGTCTCTAGTTGAAAGCAAGTATCAATAATGCCATATGACACCCTCATCTAGGGGGGCTTCCTTGATGATTTCTACAAAATTCAAAGCATTCCTAAGAACCTTCCTTGAGGCATATGGTGGTGACATCTGGTGGTTGGCGTTGTTCTAATTTGTGCTTGTCTCTGAGTCGTCTCTATTTGTGCATGATTGTTGCTAGCATTACATTGTCCTTATAATCTGCTAAATAATACCCTTCAATTAAACTAATTTTACGGGGTAATACTAGGCCTTATTTTGACTAGGACCTTAAAGCTTGTTCAATAAATACGTGACCATCCATCCAATGTGTAAATTCAACATCCTTGCATATTAGGATGTGTTACACTCACAAGGTGGATGGTTTAGTATGGTAAGTAACTTGACCGGTAAATCCGTAATGCTCCAATTTGCATGCAAATTTTTGACTTTTGTTACAACACACATTAAACCCTTATTTTTTTCTTTTTTAATAAAAAATGTGAT
The DNA here is from genome assembly GCA_031772625.1 of Pinus tabuliformis. Classification (NCBI taxonomy): domain Eukaryota; kingdom Viridiplantae; phylum Streptophyta; class Pinopsida; order Pinales; family Pinaceae; genus Pinus; species Pinus tabuliformis. Next base: position 1,127,968,827 of record CM062818.1, read on the forward strand.
CTCATTTACCTTGCTTTGTCTTTATCCCATTATGCGACTGAGATGGTATGATGATAACTAGTCACTTTTCCAGAGACTGGGTACAAAATGCAAATTATTAATTTTCTAATGTTCAATAGTTTAGTTAAGGATTACATCGTATATGAGTGAACACACGGGGATGCTTCATTATTGAGTAATCATTGTTGTGTATATATAATTAGGGTTATTGTAGTATGATCTATAGTTGGAACCAAAACTGTTTTATGAAACCATGGTTATATCCATCCAAAATCACATATCCATTTAGCCAAAAAGTATGAAATCGTTCAGAAAATTTTAGGATTCTATACAGTTTATCTTATGCTAGAGCCATTTTAATTTACTAAGAGCTATAACATCTTCCCATTGATTAGAATACATATATGAGTCCGTTTCAAGGAGAATGGCCAAGGGATTAGGAAAATCCAAGTATAGAGGGGAGTACCGACTGTAAAAGAAGATACCAAGAAAACATGAGTAGAGAATGTGCATTTAAGGAGTAAATAGAAAGGAAAATAGGTGTAAACATAACCAAGATAAAATAGAGTTGGCCAAATTTATTAAAATATTTATTTGAATTTTATTTTTATAAGAGATATATTGGAATTAAAAGAATCCATAACATTACTTATTTATTAAAATATCTTTTCGAATTTTATTTTTATAAAAGATACTTTGGAAATGAAAGAATCCATATTTGATTCATGAATTCATGTTTTAAAATTTTGTAGTTGTGGTTGTATGTGTGTGGGATGAGTGTATGTCCTAGAATTTTGAAGTTATGATTGTACAATGACAATGCAATCGCCAATCTAATGGGGGCCTCTAATAATCGACACAAGGGGGGAGTAAAGCTAAGAAGAAGTGTGAGAATAAAGACTCGCGAGTTATCTGGAAATAGAATGACTAATTAACTCTGAAATTTCCTTTGGGAAAAAATGTTAATCTGGATTTGTAGTGTGTTAGATTTATCAATTTCACAACCTACTCAAAGCTTAAAGGGCCGAAGAATATTTTGGAAGGTTAAAATCCATAAGTCCCTAGTTGGAAGCAACCGTCCAGAAATCCATATGACACCCTCGTCCAAGGGAGAGCTTTCCTGATGATATATACAAGATTCAAAGCAATCTTAAGCACCTTCCTTCAGGAAGGTGGTGGTGGAATTTGGCGGTCAACGTTGATCAACTTTGTGCTCATCCTCAAGTCCTCTCTATTTATGTCTGACCCTTGCTTAGTGCGCGGTGCACATTCTTAATGAGAATGGTAAAATGACACGGACCTTCACAAACACTATCATTTGGTGATTCAAGCATGATGATAGCACTAGAGTGCAATTCATCCTCCATTCCTTTTGAAGCAAGATTCTATCAAGCGATTATAAAGACTTGATTGAATAATAAAGCATGAGGATTTCAAACTTGATTTGAAAGTAATATAACAAAATGTGGTAGTGTCAAGAACTAAGCAGGCCAAAAATAAGTAGGCCACACGTGTGTGATTTAGTAGTAAGTAGGAATCTCCCTGGAACCCCTATTGGAGACCACCGATATCAGTTTGGTTTGGTGACATGGTTCAAGACCATTCCCTGAGGGGTTGTAGATGAGTGGAGTTGCAAGACTCATGGGATCTTTACGTCATAAAAATTCTCGTCATAATGCGGCGTCCTCGACAAGGGATTGTTGCAAAACTAAACTGTGTTGGAATCCAGGGAGATTGGAGAAGAAAATGACCCTCCCCTAACAGGGGTACCCAAGGAACCATAGAGTGAAGCCTTGTGAGGAAGAAAAATAAGAAAAAGAGTCGGGCATAGGAGAAGTGTCGATTGGACATAACAATTAGGGTGACAAATTGAGTGACATCATAGCATCCTAAATAGAAATGAAAAGATGCTCTGACTCTGGACAACAAAACCATAGGAGGAAGTCGCGAGGGGAAGATTGATAAAACAACCATCAAATGGGAAAGTGAAGAAGAAGCGTGTATTATATGGGTTACCCAAAATTACATGAAGAATCTCGTTGTGGCCAAAATTAAAATCCATAGAGGGCATAATTCTAAGGCATTTGAGGAATTTTCAAGTTAACTCATGGGTCACTTCAAAGACCCTTAACATCGTTGAGGAACTACAGATTGGATGAAAAGTGGATGATGGCCAAAGAATTGAGAAGAAGACAATGCACTAAATAGAGACGCCGAGGAAGTATCCAAAGCACCAATGTTGGAAATGAAGAGGAGCCAAAACACAAATTTCACACACAAAACACATGAGCTACGACTCTTCTATTGATCACACAAAAAACTTGATTATTACAATGAATCCGGTGAGGGATATTTATATGTTTCCAACTAGCTACTCACCTAAAATAACTTGACATGCAACCACACAATAATTTGTCTATCAGTTAACTGACTCTCTAATTTTAGATTATGCGGGAGTTAATTAGCTATTTTAACACTCCTCCTTAATTACGATCGCTAAATTAAGACATGACCCATAACAAATCAAATATGCATGTTGGTCTATATCTCGGCTAGGCTTACAACACCCAAGTTTCTTCTATGAAACTCAAACACATTTTTTGCTAATGAATTAGTAAATATATAAGCCAATTGATCACTAGATTTACAAGGCTACAAGTGAACTTCTCCATTGCTCACAGGTTCTCTAATAAAGTGATATCTAGTATCAATATTCTTGCTTTTTTGATGAAACACACTATTCTTTCATAGTGCAATTGTTGAGGTGTTTCCACAATATATTGTTGTTGATCCTTGTTGTTTCTCCTTGAGTCCATCAAATACTCTTCTTAACCATATTGCTTGACATGCTGCTGATGTTGCTGCTACATATTCTACTTATGTTGACGAAAGTGTCACAATTGCTTCTTAGATGCCCATGAAATGACACCTGAACCAAGATGGAACACATAACTGGAAGTGCTACTCATATCATCCAAAATGCCTACAAAATCATTGTCTGTATACCCAATCAAATCCTTCTTCTCTGTACTTGCATACATTATGCCACAATCTCTAGTTCTTGCTATGTATCTTAGAATTCTTTTTCTTGTACTCTAATGTGTGCCTTTTGGAGTCTCCATAAATCTAGAAATCAAACTCACTCCTTGCGTAATATCTAGTCTTGTAGTTGTGAGATACATGAAACTGCTAACCAATTTTTTGAATAGAACTGGATTGAAATCTGATCCTTCATCATCCTTGCTTAACTTTGTACCCATTGCAACTAGTGTAGGGACAAGTTTGCAATTCTCCATCCTGAATCTTTTCAACAAATCTCTAGCATATTTTTTTTTACAAATAAAAATTCCCTTTTCAGATTGCTCAACTTCTATTCCAAGAAAATATTTCATGAGACTAAGATCTGTCATCTCAAATTATTTCATCATGGCTGCTTTAAATTCATCCAATTCAAAGTCACCAATATAAATCATGTCATCAACATATAAGAAAATAATCAAAATTTTTCCATGCTCATTTACCTTTGTGTATAAGGTAGGCTCAATGCTGCTTCTGCAAAATCCATTCTTGATCATGTAGTTGTCAATTCTGTTATACTAAGATCTAGGCGCTTGCTTGAGTCCATATAGCACTTTCTTCAACTTGTAAACTTTATATTCTTTACCTTCAACTTCATAACCCGGAGGTTACTGCACATAGATTTATTCTTCTAGAATTCCATTCAAGAAAGGTTGATTTCACATCCATCTGATATAATTTCCACTTTTTCTTAGCTATTGTGGCTAGAACTTCTCTTACAGTATCCAATCTGGCTACCGGAGCAAACATTTCTTCAAAATATATTCCCATTTGCTACGATAATCCTTTTGCTACAAGTCTTGCTTTAAATCTGTCAATTTCACCTTTCTCATTCAACTTTGTCTTGTACACCCATTTTACACAAATGAGATTTTTATCCTTTGGAAAATCAACCAAATCCCATGTATTATTCTTTTCAATAGATTCAATTTCTTCATCCATGGCTTGCACACAATTTTCATCTCTGATTGCTTCTTCAAACGAAGAAGGTTGGAATGAAAACAATGCAAAATTTGAACTAACATCCAAACCATCATAAATATATTTCAACCTTCTCATCTTTCTCTTACCATTGCTTGATATATTACCTGATTGATTGCTGAGAGAATCTTGATTTGTTGATCTGATTGAAGATCCATGCTACTCAAAAAATCTTGGAGTCCTTGTTGGTATGTCTCTGTTTGGGGTCTTCACCTGTGATTCTTGCTGCACCTTTTTTGCTACATCGTCTTCTTCCATCATTGGCACTTGTGCATCAACTGCTTTGTCTATAGTCCCATTCCATGACTCTTGTTCTTTGAATACAAAATCTCTGCTAATTATGGTATTCTTAGTGACAAGGTTATACAATTTGTAAGCTTTTGATTTCTCACTGTAACTAGTAAATATGCACTTTTATCATCCAATTTCCTCTTAGCTCTTTAGGCACATGTGCATAAGCTACACATACAAATACTTTGAGATGAGATACACTGCAAGACATACTTGACCATGCTTCTCCTGGTTCTCTGTTCATCACACTCTCTGTAGGAGATTTGTTTATCACATAAATAACACATGCAACTGCTTCTTCCCAATACTCATTAGACAAGTTTCTTGCTTTCAACATGCTCCTTTCTATGTTCATAATGGTTCTGTTCTTTCTCTCTTCTACACCATTCTACTGCGTTGTGTACCTCGTTGTAAACTGTCTTATGATTCCATGTTGTTTCCAATAATCATGGAATGCCTTTGAATCATATTCTCCACCACGATATGACCTCAATACCTTGATCTGTCGATCACTTTGGTTCTCTGCTAAGGCTTTGAATTCTTTTAACTTTGAAAAAGTTTTAGACTTCTTCTTCAAGAAGTAAACCCAAGTCTTTCTGTTATAGCCATCAATGAAAGTGGGGAAGTAACACCTTCCACCAATCGACTGTGTCATCATAGGTCCACACAAGTCTGTATGCACTAGCTCAAGGGGCTGTTTTGCTATGTATGAAACTCCCTTTGGAAAACTTTCACGGTGTTTCTTTCCCAAGATGCAACACTCACAAGTACTAGTAGGTTCTTTGATGGGAGGTAATCCTCTAACCATTTGTTTCTGCTACAACAATATTAAACCAGAAAAGTGGAAGGGTCCAAACCGTAAGTGCCATAACCAGTAATCATTAGAATATGCAACTGTAAAAGAACTAGCCTAATCATTTTAATTTATAACTAGAGGAAAGAGTATGTTCCTCTTGATCTGCACCTTTGCTATCAACTGCTTGTTGGGGGCTTGTCATATATAACACATTCTTGTCCTTGAAAGATAACTATGTATCCCTTCTGTGTCAATTGACCAACACTTATCAAATTATGTTTGAGACCAAGGACATAATATACATCTAAGATTGTCTTCGGCTCCCCCTTCTTGGTCAGGATGTTTCCCACTCATTTTCCATCTACATCCATAGTCTTGTCAGTTCCCAACTTTACCTCTGTTTTCACAGATTGATCCAAATTTGCAACCAAATTCTTGTTTCCTCGCTTATGGTTACTGCAACCACTATTTAATAGCCACACATTATCATAAGGTTCATGCATGGTATGGAAAGCTAGGAACATGGTGTTAATACTCTTTGTAGTGACATTAGCTCTATGGTTCCCTTGATCCGCTATCCTCTTCCGGCAATCACGACCATAATGACCAAATTTATTGCAATAATAACATCTCACCTTTGATTTGTCAACTCTTTGATTATTCCTGAAGCTTTTGCAGTTCCTTCCACTTTCATGTTCATGCTCTTCTCGGCCATCTCTCTAACTACCATGTCTTACGCCTCGTCCTCTACCTCGCAATATACTTCTTCCTCGACCTCTGTCTCTTGAAATAGAAACCTAGCTTTTGAAAGCCGTTTCTAAAGTGGAATCCTTATTTTTGTCTATCCTTACCTCATTTGATGGAAGTGATCCCATCAACTCATCAATTGTCAGTGATATCAAATCCTTAGCTTCTTTTATGGCTGCTACCACAACATCAAATTTGGTAGACAAAGATATGAGGACCTTCTCAACCATTATTTGATATTTAATTTCTTCGCCATAAATTTTTAACTGATTTACGACAGTCATGACTCGATTCATGAAAGAATCGATGTCCTTTGTCTCCTTCATCTGCAGACTTTCAAAATCTCTCCTAGTATTCTGCAACTTAACAATATTGACTTTGGCCATACCTTTATAACTTGTCGCCAAGGTCTCTCATGCTTCCTTTGTTGAAGATGTGATCATAATTTTCTGGAACACTGCTCGGTTCACTCCTTGCTGGATAAGCTGCAATGCTTGTGCATTCTTCTTTTTGTCTTTCTTCCATAGACCCCTCTCTGTATTACTGAGAGTTCGTTCTTCTGTTTCATCCTTAGGTTCTAAAAAACCAAACTGAACAAAATCCCAAACATCATGAGCTTGCAAAGTGGTCACCATCTTAATGGCCCACACATCATAATCCTTCCCTATAAACGGTGGGAACTGACGCTGGAAATTTGAGAAAGACACCTTTCTTCAAAAAATTCTCTTGTGAAACCCTAAATTTCCCCTTTTATAAGCTTTGCAAAGCTCATTTTCAAAAAATTCCTTATGAATAAACTCCTTGTAATAAAACCCTTGTTATATATATATATATATATATATATATTTGATACCAATTTGTTGGAAAGGTAGAGGAGCCAAAACACAAATTTCACACACAAAACACACGAGTTGCGGCTCTTCTATTGATCACACAAAACTTGATTATTACAATGAACCCGGTGAAGGATATTTATATGTTTCCAACTAGCGACTCGCCTAAAATAACTTGACATGCAACCACACACTAAATTTGTCTATCACTTAACTCGACTTGACTCAACACTTAGTTAACTGACTCTCTAATTTTAGATTATGCGAGATTTAATTACCTATTTTAACAACCAAATGATAGATCACAAAATCGTTATTTTTTGTATGCAAAGCGCCAAGTGACATGTCAGGGTACAAAAGGTGCAGGCATGTTATCCTTCCACTACAGGGAGAGAGGATGTCCCTCGCAGTCTTGGACATTCAAATTCTATGTCTTTTAAATACAAGTCTCCACTCCTTCAAACTCCTCCTCCACTCTCTCTTCAATCCCATGTGCAAACAAAGAATAATGGAAATTGGTTGAAGAATAAGAGTGGCTAGTGCAACTTCCAGAAGAAGGTCCAAACATGTACTTCCAATCCTTTCCCATTGCAGTTATAAGAACAACAAGTATAATTCAGATTTTGACTAGACATGACAAATGACACCACACATACTTTATATCAAAAATTAGATCCACATACATGAGTAATTTTCTCAATGGCCTTACTCCCCTAATCGTCTTGCATACACAATGACCTAACTCCACTTACAACTGATTGTTGCACAATGTATGGAATGCATTCCACATACTCAATTTTTGTACTGTAATATGTAAGAATAATGATGGGGCCCAAGGAAATGAGCAAGCATGACATAGATTTAGTGCTCTGTTTGGACTAATTTGGCCCTTGCAAGATTGTAATTTTGGCAGTTTCACAATGCAAATTCTACACAGGTTGGCTTTTAGGCAAATATTATATCTTAGATTTGTGATCTCCCAAGGTTACAGTAATGGGCAGGTAATTTTATGCGTAATATTTTTATGACAATCAAACTATGATTTACAATTGTTGTCCAACTAGTAATAACATTTGGATTTCTAGCCTAGAAAGTCCCCTCCACAGGTAATATCAATTACAGAATACTAATAACGAAGCTTGGTGATGTCACTGGAGACATCATACCATAAAAATCGTAATCCTACTGGTCCTCGTCCTTTCTATGTGATGAATTGTTGATTATTGAAACCAAGAGTGTGTCTAAATATTCATGTTTGAAGAAGTAGTTTAAGGGTATAACACAGTTAAAACCGACGAGAAAAAGCTACTTGTTTTCACTCGATATCTAATTCATACGTTGGGAAAAAAACATGATGTAACAATTTGAATTGAAAATAACACATTGCTAGCACCTCTCCTCCCTTTATACATCTCATTTGTCCCAACCAAACTAAATTTTTGGAAATCTCGAAGTATTATCCCAATTGTACTAAATTTTTGGAAGCCTCAAATGATCACCCACTTCTATGTTGAACTTGATGCAAGTTTGTTACCCCTTTAAATTTTCTATTTCCAAGTCAAAAGCGACACAAGCGACATAACCATGCATTACTCTAAATGCAGGCATACCTCTATTAACACAAAATCCCGCGAAACGAAATCTTTTTCATAGGCCACCAGATGGGTGCTCAACCATTGTTCTACAGTTAGGTTCACCATCTTTCTCTGACCACATGTCTATGGATGATAAAAACGACTAAAATTAAGCTCCCTCAATTTTCCTCCAAACTCGAAGCACACATCACTCCACAGATGGTGGGGCACAGTGTCTTCGTTTATAGTACTCCATCGGTTGATATTCCATAGCACCATCTCCTTAGAACTGCATGGCATAAGTCAAGGAATGAATCCATCCATCTTCGAGTCCCTTCCCGTTTATTTTCCAGGATTCGCGGTGTCATCAACGTGCCTATAAGATCATTGCTTCTACCCGAGCTCAACCGATAGCTAATTCTCTGCGGGGCTTCTCTCTTCTTCATGTGTTCCATTACTGCACATTTTTCCTGCTCGCATCACGGTCAATGCCCTTTCCTTGCGACCCGCTAAAAGGCCATTGTGAAATGTTCTCAATGTTTTATTCTTTAACACATCGGGTTTGAAACGCCACTGCATTGTTATGCCACAAAAGCATCAGAGTCTATTCAAAAGCCTCAGATATGATTACCACATTGACTTGTGGAGCCCACTTGTCGATACCGCATTTCATTCTTGTGATAAATTCTGGTCGCTACTATCTGTGTTATCAACGCCATATGCATTGGACACACTACATAGGCAGTCCACAATGCATTTTGCTGCCGCATTTTCAATTCCGATTCCATAAATTACCCTCACTATCCATTTGTCAAGTTAGTAGTTCCAAACTCTCCATTAGAGGACAATATAAAAAACAACGTCCAAAGAGAACACAAGCGGAACACGCAAGATATGCCTTCGAACACTTAATTGGGAAAAACACATTCAAATATGTCTCCATTGTTACCTGGGCCAATTTGTGAAAAACCTGGGCCAATTTGTGGAAAACCTTGGCTAACGGACCAGGTGAGGCCACCCTGGGTGCTTTACAATGGAATTGTTTTTAGTGTGATTTTTTGGAAATTTTTACTGCTTTTCCGGTCAATTTTTTCTAAAATTCGGAATAAATTTATTGAAATCACAAACTTGATGGATAATCATGTGCAATCGGAGTGTCCTAGGGGTTTTCCAGTGTGCTGAATCCATACGGCATAAATTTATTGAAATCACAAACTTGATGGGTAATCATGTGCAATCAGAGTGTCCTAGGGGTTTTCCAGTGCACTGAATCCATATATACAGTAAAAAGAACTAGTTTAAATCATAGTTACCAAATTCGGCCGAATCGGCTTGAAAAATTCGAATATTCGGCAGTTCGATTCGGTTCGGTGATTAATACGGTTAAATTCGGTTCGGTGATTGGTTTCTTCTCCCAAATAATAGAACTGACGTGGACTTGGTATTATTAAGGAGGGTTAAATTCGGTTCGGTGATTGGTTTCTTCTCCCAAATAATATAACTGACGTGGACTTGGTATTATTAAGGAGGGTGAGATTCGTAGTATTTCCACCGATTAGAGAACATTTCTAATTTCCCTTGCTCCAATAGAGAAAATAAAAATTGAAAATATCAGTGAAATTAGGAAAAATCTGTTTTTTCGATCTTCAATTTAGAAAAGAAACAGAAAATAAGTGAAAGTAGCTTATTCTTTCTTTGTTATAAGATTCTAGGAATAGAAATAAATAGAGTTTAGATGGCATATATAAAGAAGAAAAATAAAAAGTTAAAAAGACAGAACAAAATAGAAAGTAAAATTGATATTAGAAAATTTTTGTTTTTTCAATCTTGGAAACCGAAATGTGTGAAGTAATTTAATTTTAAGTAATTAGTTTTTATTTATGGAGGGATTGATGTTTTGGAGAGAAAAGATGAATAGTAAATTTTTTAGATAATTATATTATTTAAAATTAATAAAAAATATTCATAATTCAAAATATATTAAGAAAAATTTAATAAAAAAAACAGTTTTTATGATGTCTATTATCGAATTTTTTGCGAATTGAATTTTTTTCATTCGAACTATGGTTTAAATATCACAAATTAAGATTTCACTTCAATTTTTTCCATCAAATTCCGGCACCAAAAAATATAAAAAATCACACTAAAAATAACTCGAATACACCAAACACTTAAATCAGCGCATTACATGAATGTGATGGTCTAACACCACGTCACATAACCGTGGACCAAGTTAAGGTGTCACCTACCATAAAATACAGTAATGGCCTACGATCTACTGTCTTGAGATTCACTATTCTTTGAAAAAATGCTTCCGAGTCTCACTGTAATGAACACTAGCTTCTGTAGCAAGGAACACTATGTTTTGTTCGTGCCATCTTCCTGCGTTCCTAGGTCATCACTATGTCATTTAGTGGTTAACCACACCTATTGCTACACCAATAACATCGGAACACTCTTTATAAACCTTTTAAACCTTTAAAAGATTTCAGAGAGTGGGTATTGATGCTATCAACTTTTCTCGACTATTTCAAAAATTATCGTCTTGCATTTGCATCCAACTTCACAATTTTGACCTCTCTGACCATCCAAATATAGTGTTGCGATGTGAGAAAGGCATCCACGCAACCTTATTTGCATCCCCGAAATTCCAATCTTTTGAACTACATGGCCCAAATGCTCAACCTCCCCCTTGAAGAAGTCACGATCTCACAATTTTGGCATTGGTGACTAAGCATAATCGCCAATAGTGACAAGCATGATTTTCATATTTTTGCGTGCAATGGGGACGTAATCTGTCAACTCGTTCCTTATATATGCTTTTCCCTTTGTATTGTAACTGTTAGTGGAATCCATATACAGGGTGGATGACATTTTGCAGTCGTTTTTACCATACAACTACGATCGCGAATATTTGCATATTAAACAACATCCTCCTTCATGTTCCTCCCGGGGAAATGTTTTGCAATGACCTCATTACGCCCTTTCCTTTCCATGTGATTCGTTCAATGACTCCCGCGAGTCTGACACTGAATTTTATTCAGGATTTAGTAGTGTCGCATAAGTATCCACTGCTTGGTTATGCCTCGAAATGTCATTTGCTATTGCAGAGTGCAGAGGGTGATGATTACTTTGTTAAGGATATTTGTTGGCGATACTGTGTGTCCTTTTCTTGTGCTTCTTTCACTCACGCTCTCAACATTCCATGTAAAGTAGGCTCAAAATAGAGTGCATATTAGGTTCTAGGGTATGCATCCGCAACCACATTTTCACTACCAACTTTATAAGTTATTTTTGCCCCATCCTCATCAAACAATGCAATGCCCGTCTTTACGTATGCTAGACCTTGAGCTCTCTGTTTGTGGAGAAATATACAATATTAGCCTATAATTCATGACAACACCAAGTTCATTATTCTTTTTGTAGCACTTGCAAGTTTCATTGGACGAAACGACTGCTGATAAAGATAGGATGCATCTGTGCTCTCACCACTCCTCCATCTCGTCATAAAACCATGTTGATCAGTGCACTGATAACATCGATATGAATGGAAAAGGTATTTGAAGCATCAACGAGAGAAAAAAGTAGTGATTGTGTGAATTTTGACTCGAACAGTCAATATTATGCCATTGTCAGTGGGTCCAAGCATACAATCTCTTCAGTTATTCTAACAATGGCTTTCGAAATACAGAACACGTTTTCAACAAACCCTCCACAAGAATTGGAGAAACCAAGAAATATCTTGACCTCAGGAATATTGGTTGGGGTTCTCCATTCCTCAATTACTGCCACGTTCTCGATGTCCATAGCGACAAACTCAGATGCCAATCGCAAGTTCTTGCATGGACGGTTTTAAAAGGTGATATGTTTCCAATTTGGCCTAGTTGTGTAACCATGTTCCATTTCTTCGTGGGTTTGAACTCTGAAAAGGAGTACGTATTATCCACATGGAAGTGCTGGAAGAAATAACAATCAAATCTTTGCTTCATGTTTTGGGAGAAACGAAGGGCCCTTCTTACCTTGTAACACCCACTGAAATTAGAAAATTCGTGATGACAATAGCTTCATTTGCAGGCGTGTGACCATATGTTGGTGTAGGGGAGTTGGACGAGAAGATCGAGGATAGGAAGTGTTGTTGAGTAACAATTAATAGGTTTTTTCAGAGAAACCAATTAATAGGTTAGGTCGTGAGTGGGGGCACTTATTCCTCAAAAGTCTTGATAGATTTGTGCCTAGACCCACCCATTTTTTTTGTCACTACATGTGTACACATGAGTCTTGAAAGGGAAAAAAAACATCCCACTTTCATTGATATTGTTAGTTTTTGTAGCATTGGATGGTGTTTTAGTCTTTACAGTTGTCAGAGAGGCCAAGTAACACTAGAACTCCATAATTTAGAAAAGGTTTCACGAAAATCCACCTAGAGATGCCTTAATTAAGTTAATTAATTAGTAACTATAATTAACAATAATTAATTGAGGAAGGTGAGGTCTCTCTAGAAACTTAAACAGATTGACTAAGAAATAATCTCAGCTATTGATTAAGTTTTAATAATGGACGTTGGAGTCCCATAATGAGATTATAAGAAGAAGTCGATGGGATGAAGGAACAGACTAGAGATTGATTTCTTTGGGCAATTTGATTTTCTAGAGAGCAACAACATTATGTCGGAAGAGTTCGAACTAGGGAAGGGAAGTAGAGACAAAAAGGGGCAAAGACAGTGAGTCCAAATGAAGTTTTACAGTTTTGGAGAGTAAAAAAGAGGAGGTCGAAAATTTTCTCCACGAGGCAGTGCAAAGCCTCAAGTGGGCTGTTTGAATTTGCTGAAGGGGAAGATGTTTTTAGTTCCAGAGGTCGGGAAGATTTTCTAGAGGGTTGGAGAATCATTTTCCCAGTCAGTAGTAGGAAGGATTGTTAGATTGACAGCTGTTTCAGGCGGTGTGTATAAAAAGCAGCGCTAGGGTGACACAAAGCCTGTGTAGACCACTTGGATGGCTAGCTTCCTAGAGGTCAAACAATGTCGAGATCGCTGAGAGAGAGGGTAAAATTCCTCATTAATTTTTCCCAGTATTTCTCTTTGGTAGAATTGCTAATTTGGCGACATTAATTGTACTCAGAATTTTCTCATTGTATCATAATAATAAAAACCCTCAACAGTTGCAACCGATTTTCCCACATTGGGTTTTTCTGGGTACTTTAGTCGAAAAATAACGCTATTATATTTTTATGTGTGTGTGCCATTATGTTCTCAGTTTCCAGTTTATCTTCCACAATATTTTTATTTGTGAATATTGCAATGTGATTAATTCGTTGTTGTCATAGCAATAAATTGCTAAAGTAACTTACAGTTATAAGAATTAATTACAGTTGTTGCAATAGAATTTCATTACTCAAATTTTCGCATGGTATGAGAGCGAATTTATTTAGACAGAGAAGCTCATAAGCGGAAGGAGAAAATTTTTTGTTAAGAGGGAGCAACTGGATGAATTTTTTGGGGGTTGCGTAGTGCCTAGCCAGGCTTTTTGAATTGTTGGGCAATTCAATTTTTAGGTACATGGTTGTAGACAAATTCGGCCTTCCAGAGTGAGTGATTCCAGTAGGTAGAGGGAGTACCAGTAGCTCAAATTTTCGATGAGAAGATTCCTTGTTTGGGCGCAAAAGGGTTTTGCAATAGTTGCTAGAGCAGAATCAACGTTGGGTGAAAGATTACAAGAAAGAGATGTCCAATGAGAAGCAAATGATCCTGGATGGAGTCTGAGACCATATAGTTTCACATATGTTTGGCAAGAACACTGCTAAGGAGATGTGAGATGCTCTCACTCAGCTATATGAGAATCCTTCCGAGCAGTGGAAGATGTTCCTGAGAAAAAGGTGAGAACATTAGGATGTATAAGGGTGAAGGAATTGATCCCTTTTTCACTAGAATTCAAGAAATTTGGGATTGGTTTACAGTGGTCGGAGAGGCACCTCAAACTATAGAGCTTGTGTGTTTGACCCTGAAAAGTGTCTTCGAGGAATGGAAATCTTTGTCCAAGAATTTTGGGATGAGATACATTACTAGGGCGAGATATGATGTGGTTAGACCCACAACAAGAGGAGATGAGGCAAGCACTTTTGAAAACCTCCATCAACTGAAACAATAATAAGGGTTTGAAAGGTGAGGAGGAGTAAGAAAATGTGGTCCTTGCATCAAAGGGTCCCAGCCATGGACAGGGGGAGAAGAAGAAAAAGAAGGACCTATTTAAGGTCAAGTGCTCTACGTGTGGAAAGTTTGGCCACTACAGTACTCAGTGTCCTCAAAGGAAGAAAGACAAGCAAGAGAAAAAAGACCAAGCGACGACATCCCTAGAGATAAACAAATTGTCCTCCAGGTTGGAGGAAGACTTTGCCATGTTTGCAACTATACCTCCACGAGTGAGGTGGGGCGATATGGAGCTATAGTCCCAGAGTTTCGCAGATGTTTGGGCAGGGTCCATTCAGGTATCTTCCTTATTGATCATTACCTTACTACAAGGGCCTACAATATTCAGTAGTAGGATGGATTAGTGCCAGTTGACGCAGTAAGATTCCAGAGTCACAGCTGTAGACTGTTTGCAGTGAAGCATTGAGGGGCATAGATGCGAGGTTGACAGCAGAGCGGGAGGCTCAATGGCAGAGTCAACAACAACACAGATTCCCCAGTGGATAGTGTAGTGGCTAGCAGCAGTCAGATGCTCAGGAGACAAATGTAGCACAAAGACACAATTGATTCAATATTTCGGGTGCCTCTTAGTTGTAGTAGTTGTCGTAGTAGCAATAAAAATGAGAGGGAGTTGCAGTGAAGATGCATAGTTGAAAACAATATAACAATGTCAACAGCAGCACAGATGCAACATCGGGGTTGCACAGTGGTTGGTGGGCAGTGGAAGGCAGTCACAGTAGCCAAATATCAGGAGTGTGTATGGGAAGATGATACAGAGACAGGGTATTGGATTACTTCATCACTAGAAAACCTTCCTCGCTAAGAGGAAGTGTTAGTTTTTGTAGCATCAGATGGTGTTCTAGTCTCAACAATTGTTGGAGAGGCTAAGTAAAACTAGGACTCCATAACCCAAAAAAAAATTCAAGAAAATCCACCTAGAGATGCCTTAATTAAGTTAATTAATCAGTAATTAAATTGTTCTTAAGTCTAACTTAGGGAAAATGATTAATTAACAATAATTAATTGAGGAATGTTAGATTTATCTAGAAATTCACACGGATCGACTAAGAAATAATCTCAGCCATTGATTAAGTTTTAATCATTAGGGGAATTTTGAGGTCTAAAATGGGCCTCCTAAGAAAAATGTACAACCAAATTAACTTTGTAAGAACCAATAGGATTCAAGATGATAATGTCAACCATGGGGGATGATTCACCTTTTTTGAAGTAAAATAAAATAAAATAATAAAATTACTTTTTCTCGTATTTTCAACTTATTTACCTAAAGATTTACTCAAATTTCGAGTGAAAGTACTCATTGGATGCAAAATTTAATTCCTCATCCTAGGAGTACCCATGTTGCATAGTTTTCATGGACCTTACTACATGAAAAATGAGAAATACATGGAAAAACGTGATTACAATCATGTTTTTCATGTATTTCTCATTTTTCGTGTAGTAATGTCTATCAAAAGTATGCAACATGGGTACTCCTTGGATGAGGAATCAAATTCTGCATCCAACGAGTGTTTCCGCTCGAAATTTGAGTAAACCCATTGAGAGATAAGTTGAAAACATGAGTTGAAAAAATAGTTTGTTTGTTTGTTTGTTTTTTTTTTTTTTGTTTTATTGTTTTTTTTTTATTTTTTTTGTTTTTTGTTTTGTTTTGTTTTTTGTTTTTTTTTTTGTTTTTGTTTTTTTGTTTTTTTTTTTTTTTCCTTCAAAATTTTGATGATGTAATCTAAACTTATTTTATTATCTCCCCTATTATTTTATAATTTCCTAAGGAGACCCATTTTGGATCTCAAAAGTCCCCTAATGTTTGGTCGTTGGAGTCCCACAGTGAGATTATAAGAAGAAGTCGATGGGTAGATGGAGGAACAAACTAGAGATCGATTTCCTTGGACAGTTCGATTTTCCAAAGAGCAGTAGCATTCTTCTAGAAGAGTTTGAGCCAGAGAAGGGAAGCAAAAACAGAGAAGGGTAGAGACAGTGGGTCTAGAAGAATTTGTCCAATTTTGGAGTGTAAGAAAGAGGAAGCCAAACATTTTCTCATTAGGAGAATTTTGAGGTCTAAAATGGGCCTCCTAAGAAAAATTTACAACCAAAATATTTTTTTTAAGAACCGATAGGATTCAAGATGATAATGTCAACCATGGGGGATGATTCACCATTTTTGGAGTAAAAAACTAAAAAGATTAAAAAATAATAAAACTACTTTTTCAACTCGTATTTTCAACTTATCTCCCTAAGTTTTTACTCAAATTTTGAGTGGGAGTACTCGTTGGATGAAAAATCTAATTCTTCATCGAAGGAATACCCATATTACATACTTTTGATGGACCCTGCTACACGAAAAATGAGAAATACATGAAAAAACGTGATTGTAATCACATGTTTCTCGTATTTCTCATTTTTCGTGTAGCAAGGTCCATAGAAAGTATGCAACATGGGTACTCCTTGGATGAGGAATCAAACTATGCATCCAACAAGTGTTTCCGCTCGAAAATTGAGTAAAACGATATGGAGATAAGTTGAAAATACGAGTTGAAAAAATATTTTTTTCTTTTTTCCCTCTAAAATTTGATGATGTAATCTAATCTTATTTTATTATTTCCACTATTATTTTATAATTTCCTTAGGAGGCCCATTTTAGACCTCAAAACTCCCCTAATGCTAGGAGGCAGCGCAAAGTCTCAAGTGGGCAGTTCGATTTGGGTGAAGGGGAAGACGTTTTCAATTCCAAAGGTCGGGATGATTTTCCAAAGGGTCGAAGAAGCATTTTCTGAGTCAACAACAGATAATACAACTACATTGGAAGTTGTTTCAAGCAGTGTGTGCGGTAGGCAACACTAGGGTGACACAGAGCCTGTGCAGACCATTTGGGTGACTAGCTTTTCAAAGGTCAGAAAATGTCAGGATTGCTCAGAGAGAGGGTAAAATCCCTCAATAAATTTTTGCCAGTATTTCTCTTGGGTAGATTCGCCAGTTTGGCAACATTTATTGTACTCATAATGTTCTCATTGTTGCTTGATAATGAAACCCCTCAGTTGCTACAACAGGTTTTCCCACATTGGGTTTTTATAGGAACTTTAGTCCAAAGATAACAATGTTAGATTTTTATGTGCACGCGCCAAAATTTTCTCAGTTTCTAGTTTGTCTTCCGCAATATATTTTTTTTTGAAGATTACAGTGTGATTAATTCGTTATTCGTAGAAATAAACTACTAAATTAATTTATAGTTAGAAGAATTAATTCCAATTACTGCAATAGAATTTTAGTAGTGAATTTTTCATAGACCTGACTCCCTGACTACCTGCTACTGACAACAGAAGACCAATGTTGAAATAGACTTTGTTTAGAAGCTCGTCCATGAATGTTACTAAATTTAAATTGGTTTGATTTGACCTGGTTTCGTAATTGCGTGCAATCTCTTTGGAGTTGTATGGTTGTGAAACTTTGGTGATTTATAGGCCTTCCTAATAAAAGGATGAGGAAGGAGGGGGTCTAAAATTCTAACTGTTAGTTATACATATTTCCAAGTGTTTGTTGTACAGAGAAACACGAATATAGAAATCAGATTGGGTTGCATTATTAAGCCATTTTGGTTTTGAAAGAGAAACACGAGTGGGAAGCTTCAACTCATCGATTGTTTTATAATTGTTGATTGGGTAAAGTTAGGATTGGATGGAATCTATTTGAAGAAATAAAGTGCTTCCCAAATTCGAAGTTGCTTCAAGCCTTTGTTCCATTAGATGTTGCACAAATGCTATCAGTGGTGTGCGTCACTACTCTTTTTTCTCAAAGGGTATATCGTTAAATACATGGGATTTCTTATGCGGGTTAGACCCATCAAAGGTCTGGATTTATTTCCCTTCACGAAAATATCAGTTGCACTTTTGTATACGGCAAGTCGAGAACTTGGTTCTTTTCCATTACTATACAATCCAACATGTGCGATTGCACTTTCAAATTCTGCATGCCAGGAAATTGGTCCTAATAAATTCAATTACAATCCGACTGCTAGGAAAAAACTTGGTCCATTCTAGCACATGGATCATGGAGAAGAAAATTAAGAAATAAAAATCATAATCAAAAGAATAATGTTGCAGGAACTATGCCACTCCACATCCCGAAGGTTGGAATCGTTCATTGTGTAGATTGGTTTTGACAATGCCCCCAAATTTTGGAACCACGCTTCCGCCCAAAATCACAATTCTTGCCATTGTGGAACTATGATGTTTTCGTGCAAAAACTTTCCATGGTTCCACAATAATTTGTGCATGTTTATGGAGGAAAATGCATGGTTCCATAGTGCGTTGCACGTGGTTCTGAGGGGGTGACATTTTTGTTTGTTTTTTTTTCATTAACTTTGGGTTGAGGGTGGGAGGTAAGGTGGGTTTAGGGATGAGGGAGAGTGAGAGTAGATGCATGTTTTCATATATTTTGTAGCTAATTTTACAACTCTCTTAATAGGAAAAAACAACTACTAATAGATCTTGTGATAATGATTATCTATCTCAACCTCTTGTAGATGGCCTAATTGCATATCTTGATGAGTTTGTTGATGGAGCACTCCACTTAGAGACCTTGGGAATCTAGAAAATGGAGCATGGCACGGTCTTATTCCCCTTTCGGATGGAGGTATAGTGGATTTATGTAGCTATTTTGTTGGAGACTTGAGCACATGGCATGATTAATCATTGTTTTATGTATTGTTGACGTCATCCACTTGGATTTGATAGTGGATATCGGTTTGTTATGAAATCATAAGCTAGATCCAAGGTTTGACATTGGATGTTCTTACTCTATTGTAGATGAAGATGGAGCTTTGTAATTGCTAGAATCTAGACGGTTAATTCCCGAACTATTAATCATTAATGTACCATGGATGCCATTTATATCTTGAATTATGTACAAATATGTATTTTTTCTTATATCCTGCAACGAATTTGGCATTTTGGATTTTTTTTTGAATATAAATGCAATTTAATACACACACATTATATGGATGCTTCAAGAATCCGAGGACTTTAGGAAAATGTTGCTTTTGACACTTTGTTTCTAAAGAACGCACCTGCTTCATCCTCGCTTTGTACAACATTGATGCGAAGCACACAAGGAAGATTGATCCTCACACGTAAGGAATGACTAGGAAGACCATTCAGAAGAAGTAAAACTCTGAATCAAAGAGGGGGGCCTCTCTTAATTGACACAAGCAAGGGAAAGTAAAACCAACATGAACCTATTCAAAGCCCAAAGGGTTGAAGAATATTTTTTGGAGTTTAAAGTCCAAAAGTCTATAGTTGAAAGCAGTATGAAGAATGGCATATGACACCCTCGTTTGGGGGATCTTCCTTGATGATTTCTACGAGATTCAAATAATTCCTAAGCACCTCCCTTGAGGTATATGGTGGTGACATCTCATGGTTAGCATTGTTCAAATTTGTGCTTTCCATGAATTGTATCTATTTGTGCATGATCGTTGCTAGCCTTACGTTGTCCTTATACTCTACAAACACCTTTCAATTAAACTAATTTTACAGGGTAATACTAGGCCTTGTAACCCACCACCTGTGGTTAGTATGCATATGAGAAAATGTTTCTCCTAGATGGTCCTTAGCTGGTAGCCAACAACCCCTTGCGTCCACCATATAGCTCGATGTGCCATTATCCTCACCGCCTGAGCTAGCCACGTGGCCCCTTGCCCATCTATTATGATCATAGGTTTGAAGGTGGTCTTTTCATTGGTATAGTTGAGTAATTTTCCTTACTTAACATGGACACTTTTGGGCATGGATTATTTGGGGGATTTGGCTGAAAGAGTGGGCTAGGTCTATACTTGTGTCTCCTCCTCTCAATTTGGTGGTTACTCTTGTATCCTAGTCCCATGGGATGTCCTTTACTGACCATTGGCTTTAGGGTTTACACTACATGGGAAACCCTAATTTTGGTTGTGTGGTACTGCTTCCCGACACCGTATATAACCCTATCTTCCACTCATTCTAACCTCATTCATCATTTTTCTCATCTGGGTCGACATAGGGTTAGCCTCCCCCTTGAAGAAGTCATAATCTCACAATTTTGGCATTGGTGACTGAGCATAATCGCCAGTAGTGACAAGCATTATTTCCATCATTTTTGCGTGAAATGGGGACATAATCCATCCACTCATTCCTTAGATACGGTTTTCCCTTTTTATTGTAACCGTTAGTGGCATCCATATACATGGTGGATGAAATTTTGCAGTTGTTTTTACCATATAACTATGCTAGCGAATATTTGCATATTAAGCAACATCCTCCATGTTCCTCCCATGGAAATGTTTTGCAGTGACCTCATTATGCCCTTCCATTTCCATGTGATTCGTTGAATGACTCCCATGATTATGAGACTGAATTTTATTCAGGATTTAATAGGGTCACATCAAAAGTATCCACTGCCTGGTTATGCCTTGAAATGTCATTTTCTATTGCAAAGTGCAAAGGGTGATGATTACTTTGTTGTGTTAAGGAGATTTTGTTTGAGACATTGCATGTCCTTTTCTTATGCTTCTTTCACCTGCGCTATCAACCTTCCATATGAAGTAAGCTCAAAATACAATGCATATTAGGTTCTAGGGAATGCGTCTGCAACCACATTTTGATTACCAACATTATAAGTTATTTTTTTCCCATGCTCATCAAACAATGCCCATCTTTACGTAGGATAGACCCTGAGCTCTCTCTTTGTGGAGAAATATACAATATTAGTCTATAATTCATGACAACACCAAGTTCATTATTCTTTTTGTAGCACTTGCAAGTTTCATTGGACAAAACAATTGCTGATAAATATAGGATGCCTCTCTGCTCTCACCACTCATCAATCTCTTCATAAAATTGTGTTGATCGGTAAACCGATAGCATCGACATGAATGGAAAAGGTGTTTGAAAGATTGACGAGAGAAAGTAGTAGTGATTTTGTGAATTTTGACTTGAACAAGTCAATATTATGCCATTATCGGTGGGACCAAGAATACAATATCTTCAGTTATTCTAACAATGGCTTTAGAGATACGAAACAAGTTTTTCAACAAACCCTCCTCAAGAATTGGAGAAACCAAAAAATATCCCAACCTCAAGAATATTGGTTGGGGTTCTAAATTCCCTAATTATTGCCATGTTTTTGGTGTCCATAATGACACACTCAGATGTCATTTGCAAGTTATCGTATGAATCGTGTTAAAAGGTGATATGTTTGCAATTTGGCCTAGTTGCATAACCATGTTCCATTTCTTCATGAATTTGAACTCTGAAAAGGAGTTCCCGACACACATATGTATCATCCACATGGAAGTGCTAGAAGAAATAACAATCAAAGCTTGCTTCATGTTTTGGGAGAAATGAAGGGCCCTTCTTACATTGTAACACCCACAAGAATTTAGAACATTCACGATGACAATAACTTCATTTGCAGGCGTGTGACCATATCTTGGTGTAGAGGAGTTGGATGAGAACACTGAGGATAGGAAGTTTTGTTGAGTACCAATTAATAGGTCATGATTGGGGGGCACTTATTGCTCAAAAGTCTAGTATAGATTTGCGCCTGGCCCCACCCATTTTTTCGTGACCACAAGTGCACACATGAGCCCTGAAGGGGGAAAAAACACCCCGCTTTCATTGACCTTGTTTATTTTTGTAGCATTGGATGGTGTTCTAGTCTCGACAATTGTTAGAGAGGCTAAGTAACACTAGAACCCCATAACCCATAAAAGGTTTAAGGAAAATCCACCTAGAGATGCCTTAATTAAGTTAATTAATCAATAATTAAATTTTTCCTAAGGATAACTTAGGAAAATGATTAATTAATAGTAATTAATTGAGGAAGGTGAGATTTATCTAGAAACTCACATCGATCAACTAGGAAATAATCTCATCCATTGATTAAGTTTTAATCTTGGTCATTGGAGTCCCACAGTAAGATTATAAGAAGAAGTCAATGGGTAGATGGAGGAACAGACTAGAGATCAATTTCCTTGTGCAATTTGATTTTCCAGAGAGTAATAAAATTCTACTGGAAAAGTTCAAGCCATAGAAGGGAAGCAGAGACAATGAGTTCGAAGGAAGTTTTCCTGTTTCAGAGAGTGAGAAAAAGGAGGCCAATTTTTTTATCTAGGAGGCAGCGCAGAGCCTCAAGTGGGTAGTTCGATTTGGTAGAAGGGGAAGACATTTTTAGTTCTAGAGCTCAGGAAGATTTTCCAGAGGGTCGGAGAACCATTTTACCAGTCAGTAGAAGCCATGACAACTAGATTGGCAGTTGTTTCAATTGGTACACGTGGAAAGCAACTCTGGGGTGATGCAAAGCTTACGTAGACCACTTGGATGGATAACTTTTCAGAGGTCAGACAGTGTCGGGATTGCTCGGAGAGAGGATAAAATCACCAGTAAATTTCTTCCAGTATTTCTCTTGGGTAGATTCGCCAGTTTGGCGATATTTATTGTACTCAAAATTTTTTCCCACACTGGGTTTTTCTGGTTACCTTAGTCCAGAAATAAAAGTATTATATTTTTATGTGTGTGTGCCAGTATTTTTTAAGTTTCCAGTTTATCTTGCAAATTATTTTTATTTATGAAGATTGCAATGTGATTAATTCATTGTTGTCGTAGAAATAAATTGCTAAATTAATTTATTGTTACAAGAATTAATTCAAGTTGTTGCAATATAATTTCATTAGTGAAATTTTCACATGGTATCAAAGTGAATTTATTCAGACAGGGAAGCTTAGAATCCGAAGAAGAAAATTTGTTGTTTAGAGGGATCAACTAGATGAATTTTCTAGGGGCTGTGTAAACCCTAGCCAGGTAGTGCAAATTGCTGGGCAGTTAGATTTTTTCAACATAAGGCTGCAAAAAAAATTGACTTGCTAGAGTGAGTGATTGCAATAGGTAGAGGGAGCACCAATAGCTCAAATTTTCACTAAGCAGATTCCTTGTTTGGGAGCAGAAGGGTTTTGTAGCAATTACTAGAGCAGAATTAGCATCAGGTGAAAGAGTACATGAAAGAGATGGTCAAGGTGAAGCAGATGATCTTGGATGGATTTTGAGACCATATAGTTTCACATATATTTGGCAAGAACATTGCCAAGGAGATGTGGGATGATCTCACTTAGCTATATTAGAGTCCTTCCGAGGAACGAAAGATGTTCCTGAAAGAGAAGCTGAGAAACATCGGGATGTATAAGGGTGAAGGAATTGATCCCTTTCTTACTAGAATTCAGAAAATTAGGGATCAACTTGTAGTCGTGGGAGAGGTGTCGCAAAATATAAAGCTTGTGCATTTGGACTTGAATGGTGTCTCCAAGGAATGGGAAATCTTCATCCAAGGCATTTGGGATAGGATACATTACCATTGTGGGAGGAGATGAGGTGAGCACTTGTGAAAACCTCCATCAGCGGCAATGACAGTAAGGGAACAGGAGGAGATGAGGTGAGCAGTTGTGAAAACCTCCATCAACGGCAATGACAGTAAGGGTTTGAAAAAGTGACCAGGAGGAAGAGAATGTGGCCATTGCATCAAAGGGTCCTAATCAAGGACAAGAGGAAAAGAAGAAAAACAAGGACCTATCTAAGGTAAAGTGCTTTAGGTGTGGAGAGTTTGGCCATTACAGTAATTGGTGTCCTCAAAGGAAGAAGGACAAGCAGGAGAAGCAAGACCAGGTGGCAACATCCGTAGAGAGATAAATTATTCTCCAAGTTGGAGGAAGACTTTTCCATGTTCAACTATACCTCCAGGAGTGAGGTGGGGCGATATAGAGCTATAAACAGATAGTCCCAGATTTTCGCAGAGGATTGGGTAGGGTTGATTCAGGTGTCTTCCTCATGGATCATTACCTTGAGCATAGGGGACCACAATATTCAGTAGTAGGATGGACTATTTTCAGTTGACGCAGTCAAATTCCAAAGTGACATTTGTAGACTATGTTATCACCCTGTAATTTGAAGGTTGTAGGAGAAATCACAAGAATGTAACATCAAACCAACTTCGGGTGGGAATAAAGCCCTTCCAATCCCAGAGAGGGCTCTCTCTATAAAATTTATCTTTGTTGCTTGAAAATCTTAGACTAGTTATGATAGTACTTGTGCTTTGGGTTTTGGAAGACTAATTGTATTCAATTTAATTAGCATCTATTGGCAATGGAGTCAAAAGGTAAACTGGATGGTTGCATCAATTTTTCACAGAGTAAACTCAGGGAAAGTTAGGAATGTTTACTGGATCTTTCAGAATAATAAGTGGATGATGGCAGAACAATGAAAACCTTCAGCAGAACTAGAGAGCAATTAAAAATTCTTTAGTGTGGCATTCAATCAATCAGGCAGAACTAAAGAGTAGTCAAGAATTCTTTAGTATGGCCTTCAGTAGAAAACACAGAGATTTCAAAAGCAGCCAAAATAAGGTACTCAAACGTAAATCCTATTTATCACATTTTTTGTTTTGTAATTGGAATTTAGATGATTAGAGTAAGAGATGATAGCGAAACACTTTAACATAAGAAAACATCACTAGTATTTAAGCCACAAGAATCCTATGAATGGTCTACTTAGTATTGATGCTCTAGTGCTTTAAAAAAAACTTACAATGCTCCAATAGATCACTAATATTTCTGATCTCAAATAATCGGCCCCTAATAATTCAAAAGCAGAAGTACTTATACAAAATTTACAAAGTGTTTACAATAAATTTTGTGTCTAACAGACAGGACATTTTTAGACTATAGATGAACAAAAAAGCTCTAAATGTTGCAGATTAATAGTTCTAGTGGAATGTGTTGTGCAAATGCTGTTGCTGTGGAAGTGGGAGCAGGTAGGATGTGGACCCAAATTTGTGGCTATGCTGGTAGATGAACTAATAGATGTAGATGTATCTCTCTTTTTCTTAGTAATTCACTCAACTGCTTGTTGATCCTCTGACTTGATAATCTTAGATTTCCCTCACTGATAGTTGACCCTGTCACTGCCTTGCTGTTTTATTATCCATTAGTGTCACAAAATATTTTGGAAAATATATAATAATATATATATTTGAATAATATTTCCAAAATATTTTAAATGAAATTTATAATTAAATTTCTACAAAACCATGTGTTGTTTCCAATCCATGGTTTTGTTTTCTCCTTTCATGAATTCACAAAACCATGTGTAGTTTTGTTTCTATTACTCCTTCCTCCGTAAATTCATTTTATCTGTATGTAAATTCCTTTTACCCTTGTGGAATACCTGGATGGTTTTGCAAAACCATGTGTTGATTTGTATGGTTGGAAGAGTATTCTCACTTTACTCTTTTACTTTCACCTGCACCATGATTTTACACTTGTAAATTGATTTCACCATGCCTGTAAATTGATTTCACCTTAACCTTTTATCATGAAATGCATTTACATGAATGCTATCTTTTCTCTCCTGTACATTAATTTCATGTGAAATTTTCCCTTTCATTTTATCTGATAAATTCATGATATCTGTGAATTTTATTTCATGTGTCATTGTAAAACCATTTTACTTTTGAATCTCATTCCACAACTTTAATCTCATATTGCTTGTAGCTATATAATTTTACCTCAAGTATGGTTTCACCCGTAGCTTTGAAATATTACCGCATTCTCATATCTCTGTATTTCACTTGAAATTAATCCACCCTAGATTCCCGTCACATTTATAAGATTCTTAATGGTTTATCGCACCGCTTTAAAGTGGTAGGTGGTATTATTTTGGAGGACGCGATAGCAAAAAGGTGGGCTGGAAAACCACTAATCTCACGTGCTTTTTGAGTGTTAAGTGTTGGATGCGCTGAGCGCGCGATATGGAATTTTAACTGTTCATTTATTTTTACGAATCTCAAGGCAAATAAAAATGAAGGGGGTTTAATTCTTAGTGTGGGGTGGGCCATTGGTTGACTTTGCAGGGGGAAGAGGTAGTATAGGCTTTCGGGGAGAAATTAATATAAAGTCCAAAACTTTATATTAATATGGTTTTGTGAAGTAAGGGGTAAAAAGAGGGATTATATATATATACTGTATGGGATTTATCCCACATTCACAAGGGAACATGCTTCATGATGGTTTATATAAACCCATAGTTACATTATGTTTTGACAAAATAAGTCCAAGGATACCCACTTGTGCTTGGTGTTAGGTGTGCTAGGCTTAGGTATTGTGAATGCAGGCTCCATGGAGATGGAGCGGGAGCTCAGCTTCTAGGCTTATTTTTATGCAAATTTCAATAAAATCCAAGGCTTTAAAACCAGAAGCTCTGCAATATATAACCTTTTTTTCACACAAACCTATTCTTAATGATTTGAAAGCAGGTATTCCGCTTATGCTGGGGTAATATTCAAATGAATTAACAAGGAAAGTGGGTGATAAAACAAGAAGTTGAGTAAAGGATGATGGAAAATGGAGAGGAAGCGAGGCGAGTCAGTAAGCCAAAAGCTTCATCATGAGAGCAACAAATAATATCTGAATCATCAGATTTCCTATAATTATAGGACCCTAACATCGGCTCCAGCTTAGGGATGGAAGTCTCCTTGGAGGTGCCAAGAACCACAGATCTCTGAGTTTATAGATCAGTGCCTTCTCCATTGGGTTGTTCCCAAATCTGCAACCTGTTCTGCGAACTCTCAAACTAAAATCAAAACCACTCTGCATACTAGTACACACTTAACTGAAAGTTGAGAAGCAAATTGAATTTGAAACTAAAAAAAAAGGGTCAGAGTCCTGAGATTATTTGCACCCTGCTACCTACCCTATATTGTTGAAAATCAGGCTGACTTAAATAATACAGAAATGCCAATGAAGCCAGTCAAGCAGCTGGAGAAACAAATGGATTGCTTGATTGATTGTCAGTAAACTCAGAAGTATAATTTGATCATGTGTCCATATAATCAAAGCTGTGATATATAATGGCAACTGATGATGTATTTGGTCCTTATAGAGAAAACATGTTTGAAAACTTGAGCCAAAAAGAACTTCCATGTAATCTGCTATAGGATCAACAAAAGCATAATGTATGATATTTGCTTCTTGTCCTTCAATGACTAATTGATCAACTGTATCCTCAATATTAAACCTTGAAACTACTTCTTCAGTCTTGTACTTGAAAGCATAATCATCTTCAATCTCCCATTCAAAAGATAGTAAAATTTCCTCTTGCTTTGGAGAAGGAAGATTTCCCAAGAATTATTTAGGATCTTGGAAATTATATAACTGAATTTGAGAATCCAAAAGTTTAATGCCATTTTCATATTTTTCAGCAACTAACTCAAGAACACATATCTTAACTTAAGGAGAAAATTTTCTTGATTTGAAAATAAGAAACACAGCTCTTAAAAAATATTCATCAAGCTGAAATTCTGATAACCCATCCCTGAATTCATTTAAATTTTCATGAAATGAAAGGTTTGCCACAAACCCTGTCATCCTGTATCACCATTAATGCTTTGGAATATGGATTCTTTGGTTATGGAATCGTTCTGAACTTTGAAGCTCTGGATCTTGAACAATGGAGTCGTCAGGTGAAAGGTACAACCTTCTGGTGTCTAATCGTTGTTCACCATCAAAAATCATATCTGAACTTTGATGCACTTTTCTGAGGAAGATAAAATGTTCTTTCCCCAGTATGGTCACCACCATGTTATCACCCTATAATTTGAAGGCTGTAAGACAAATCACAAGAATGTAACATCAAACCAACTTCGAGATGGGAATCTAGCCCTTCCAATCCTAGAGAGGGCTCTCTATGTAAAATTTATCTTTGTTGCTTGAAAATCTTAAACTAGTTATGATAGTACTTGTGTTTTGGGTTTTGGAAGATTGATTGTATTTAATTTAATTAGCCTCTATTGGGCAATGGAGTCAAAAGGTAAACTGGATGGTTGCATCAATTTTTCACAGAGTAAACTCAGGGAAAGTTAGGAATGTTTATTGGATCTTTCAGGATAATAAGTGGATGATGGCAGAACAATGAAAACCTTCAGCAGAACTAAAGAGCAATTAAGAATTATTTAGTGTGGCATTTAGTCAAAACTAAAGAGTAGTCAAGGATTCTTTAGTATGGCCCTCAGTAGAAAACATACAAATTGCAAAAGCAGCCAGAATAAGGTACTCAAAAGTAAATCCTATTCATCACATTTTCTATTTTGCAATTGGAATTTAGATGATTACAATGAAGAGATGACAGTGAAACACTTTAACATAAGAAAAACATCACCAGTATTTAAGCCATAAGAATCCTATGAATGGTCTACTTAGTATTGATGCTCCAGTGCTTTAAAAAAAAACTTACAATGCTCCAACAGATCACTAATATTTCTGATTTCAAACAAGCAAAAGTATTTATACAAAATTTACAAAGTGTTTACAATAAATGTTGTTTCTAAGAGACGAGATTTTTAGACTAAAGATGAACTAAAAAGCTCTAACTGTTGCAGATTAATAGTTCTGGTGGAATGTGTTGTGCAAATGTTGTTGCTGCGTAAGTGGGAGTAGGTAAGATGTGGACCCAAATTTGTGGTTGTGCTTAAAATTAACTAGCAAATGCAGATGTATCTCTCTTTTTCTTAGTAATTCACTAAACTGCTTGCTGATCCTGTGGCTGCCCTATTGTTTTATTATCCATTAGTGTCATAAAATATTTTGAAAATATATATATATATATATATATATATATATATGAATAATATTTCCAAAATATTTTAAATGAAATTTATAATTAAATTTCCATAAAACCATGTGTTGTTTCCAATCTGTGGTTTTGTTTTCTCTTTTCATGAATTCACAAAACCATGTGTAGTTTTGTTTCTATTACTCCTTCCTCTGTAAATTCATTTTATCTATATGTAAATTCCTTTACCCTTGTAGAATACCTGGATGGTTTTGCAAAACCATGTGTTGATTTGTATGGTTGGAAGAATATTCTTACTTTACTCTTTTAATTTCACCTGCAACATGATTTTACACCTGTAAATTGATTTCACCAAGCCTATAAATTGATTTCACCTTAATCTTTTATCGTGAAATGCATTTACATGAATGCTATCTTTGCTCTCCTGTACATTAATTTCATGTGAAATTTTCCTTTTTATATAATTTTACTTCAAGTATGGTTTCACCTAGCTCTAAAATATTACCGCATTCTCATATCTTTGTATTTCACTTGAAATTAATCCACCCTATATTCCTGTAACATTTATAAGATTCAAAACCAAAACAGTCAATGGTTTATCGCACCGCTTTTAAGTGATAGGTGGTATTATTTTTGGAGGACGCTACGTAGCAAAAAGGTGGGCTGGGAAAACCACTAATCTTGCATACTTTTTAAGTGTTAAGCGTTGGATGAGATGAGCGGGCGATATGGAATTTTAACCGTTCATTTACTTTTATGAATCTGGAGGCAAATAAAAATGAAGGGGCTTGAATTCTTAGTGTGGGGTGCGCCATTGGTTGACTTTGCAGGGGAAGAGGTAGTATAGGCTTGCCGGAGAAATTAATATAAAGTCCAAAACTTTATATTAATAGGGTTTTGTGAAGTAAGGGGTAAAAAGAGGGATTATATATATATATATATATATATATATATATATATATATAACTTTATGGGATTTATCCTACATTCACAAGGGAACATTCTTCATGATGGTTTATATAAGCCCATAGTTACATTGTGTTTTGACAAAATAAGCCCAAGGCTACCCACTTGTGCCTGGTGTTAGGTGTGGTATTGTGAATGCAGGTCGCATGGAGATGGAGCGGGAGCTAAGCTTTCGGGCTTATTTTTTATGCAAATTTCAATAAAATCCAAGGCTTTAAAACCAGAAGCTCTGCAATATATAACCTTTTTGTCACACAAACCTATTCTTAATGATTTGAAAGTAGGTATTCGACTTATGCTAGGGTAATATTCAGATGAATTAACAAGGAAAGTGGGTGATAAAGCAAGAAGTTGAGTAAAGGATGATGGAAAATGGAGAGGAAGCGGGGCGAGTCAGCAAGCCAAAAGCTTCATCACGAGAGCAACAAATAATATCTGAATCATCAGATTTCCTAAAATTATAGGACCCTAACAAACTAGTTGCAGTCAGGTGCTAAGGAGTGCAGATGCAACATTGACAACAGAGCCAGAGGCTTTATGGCAGAGTCAAAAATAGTGCAGATTCCCCAGTGGGCAATGCAGTGGCTAGTAGCAATTAGATGCAACACAAAGACACAGTTGATTTAGTATTTCAAACGCCTCTCAGTTTCAATAGTTGTCATATCAACAATAACAATGAGAGGGAGATGCATTGCAAATGCAGAGTTGGTAGCAGTATAACAGTGTTAGGAACAACACAAATGCAACATTAGAGTTGCACAATGGTTGGTTGGCAGTGGTAGGTAGTGACAATAGCCAAACATCATAAGCGTGTATGGGAGGATGATGTAGAGACATGGTGTTGGAGTATCTCAACACTAGAACACCTTCCTAGCTAAGAGGGATTGTTAGTTTTTGTAGCATTAGATGGTGTTCTAGTCTCGACAGTTGTTAGAGAGGTTAAGTAACACTACGACTCCATAACTTAGAAAAGGTTTAATGGAAATCCACCTAGAGATGCCTTAATTAAGTTAATTAATCATTAATTAAAATTTTCCTAAGTCTAACTTAGGGAAAACGATTAATTAACAATAATTAATTGAGGAAGGTGATATTTCTCTAGAAACTCACATGGATTGACTCGGAAATAATTACAGCCATTGATTAAGTTTTAATCTTGGTCGTTGGAGTCCCAAGATGAGATTATAAGAAGAATTCGATGGGTAGATAGAGGAACGGACTAGAGATCGATTTCCTTGGGCAGTTCAATTTTCCAAAGAGAAGCAACATTCTGTCGGAAGAGTACGAGCCAGAGAAGGGAAGTAGAGATAGAAAGGGGTAGAGACAACAATAGTGAAGATTCCCTAGTGGGCAATGCAGTGGCTAGTAGCAATTAGATGCAACACAAAGACACAATTGATTCAGTATTTCAGACGCCACAGTTGATTCAGTATTGGTAGAGTCAACAATAGTGCAGATTCCCCAGTGGGCAATGCAATGGCTAGTAGCAATTAGATGCAACACAAAGACACATTTGATTCAATATTTCAAACGCCTCTCAGTTGCAATAGTTGTCATAGCAACAATAACAGTGAGAGGGAGATGCAGTGCAAATGCAGAGTTGGCAACAGTATAACAGTGTTAGGAACAACAAAAATGCAACATCAGAGTTGCACAATGGTTGGTTGGCAGTGGCAGGTAGTCACAATAGCCAAACATCATAAGCGTCTATGGGAGGATGATGTAGAGACATGGTGTTGGAGTAGCTCAACACTAGAACACCTTCCTCGCTAAGAGGGAGTGTTAGTTTTTGTAGCATCAGATGGTGTTCTAGTCTCGACAGTTGTTAGAGAGGTTAAGTAACACTAGGACTCCATAACCTAGAAAAGGTTAAATGGAAATCCACCTAGAGATGCCTTAATTAAGTTAATTAATCAATAATTAAAATTTTCCTAAGTCTAACTTAGGGAAAATGATTAATTAACAATAATTAATTGAGGAAGGTGATATTTCTCTAGAAAATCACATGGATTGACTAGGAAATAATTACAGCCATTGATTAAGTTTAATCTTGGTCGTTGGAGTCCCACGGTAAGATTATAAGAAGAATTCGATGGGTAGATGGAGAAATGAACTAGAGATCGATTTCCTTGGGCAGTTCAATTTTCCAAAGAGAAGCAAAATTATATCGGAAGAGTTCAAGCCAGAGAAGGGAAGTAGAGACAGAGAGGGGCAGAGATAGTGAGTTTGAAGTAAGTTTTCTAGTTTCAGAGAGTCATAAAGAGGAGGGCGAAAATTTTCTTCAGGAGGCTGCACAGAGGCAGCACAAAACCTCATGTGGGTAGTTTGATTTGGCTTAAGGGGAAGACGTTTTTAGTTCTAGAGGTTGGGAATATTTTCCAGAGGGTCAGAGAAGCATTTTCCCAGTTAGCAGTAGGCAAGACAACTAGATTGGAAGTTGTTCCAAGAAGTGAGTGTGGTAGGTAGTGCTAGGGTGACAAAAGAGCCTACGCAGACCACTTGGACGACTAACTTTTAAGAGGTTAGACAATGTTTGAATTGCTCGGAGAGGGTAAAATCCCTCAGTGAATATTTTCTAGTATTTCTCTTGTGTAGATTTTGCCAGTTTGACAACATTTATTGTACTCAGAATTTTCTCACTGCTGCTTGATAATGAAAACCCTCAGCTGTTGCAACTGGTTTTCCCACATTGGGTTTTTCCAGGGAATTTAGTCCAAAAATAACGGTGTTATATTTTTATGTGTGTGTGCAAACATTTTCTCAGTTTCCAGTTAATATTTTGCAATATTTTTTTGTGTGAAGGCTGCAGTGTTATTAATTCGTTGTTGTCGTAGCAATAAAATGCTAAATTAATTTATAGTTAGAAGAATTAATTCCAGTTGCTGCAATATAATTTCGGTAGTGAAATCTTCAAAAATCTGACAACTTGCCACCAACAACATAAGACCAATGTTGAAATAGACTTCGTTTAGAAGCTCATCCATGAATGTTGTTAAATTTAAATTGTTTGATTTGACATGGTTTCATAGTTGCGTGCAATCTCTTTGGAGTTGGGTGGTTGTGAAACTTTGGCCATTTATAGGCCTTCCTATTAAAAGGATGAGGAAAGGAGGGGGGTCAAAAATTCCACCTGTTGGTTGTACAAAGAAACAAGAATATAGCAATAAGATTGGGCTGCATTATTAAGCCATTTTGGTTTTGAAAGAGAAGCAAGAGTGGGAAGATTCAACTCATCGATTGTTTTCTAATGAAAATATTATGATTTTTGATTGGGGAAGGTTACGACTCGCTGGAATCTATTTGAAGAAATAAAGTGCTTCCCAAATTCCAAGTTTCTTCGAGCCTTTGTTGCACTAGATGTTGTGCAAATGCTAGCAGTGGTGTGAGTCACTACTTTTTCTTCTCAAAGGGGATATCATTAGATACGTGGGAGCTCTTATGGGGATTATACCCATCAAAGGTCTGGATTTATTTCCCTTCACAAAAATATCAATTACACTTTTGTAAAT
This sequence comes from Pinus tabuliformis, assembly GCA_031772625.1. NCBI lineage: Eukaryota > Viridiplantae > Streptophyta > Pinopsida > Pinales > Pinaceae > Pinus > Pinus tabuliformis. Next base: position 1,128,002,440 of record CM062818.1, read on the forward strand.
TTGGTCCTATCCCATTCATATACAATCCAACATGTGCGATTGCACTTTTAGATTCTGCATGCTAGGAAATTGGTCCTAAGAAATTCGATTACAATCCAACTGCTAGGAAAAAACTTGGTCCATTCTAGCACATGGATCATGGAGAAGAAAATTAAGAAACTAAAAGCATAAACAAAAGAATATTGTTGCAGGAACTACGCCACTCCATATCCCGAAGGCTGGAACCATGCACCGCGCGGATTCCTGCTTGAACCGGTCTTGGAACAATGTCCCCAAATTTTGGAACCACAGTTCCACCCAAAATCACAGTTCTTGCCATTAAGGTGGGTTTAGGGATGAGGGAGAGTGAGAGTAGATGCATGTTTTCATATATTTTGTAGCTAATTTTGCAAGTCTCTTAATAGACAAAAACAACTACCAATAGATCTTGTGACAAGTTTGTTAATGGAGCACTACACTTAGAGGCCTTGGGAGGCTAGAAAATGGAGTATGATATGGTCTTACTCCCCTTTTGGATGGAGGTATCATGGCTTCATGTAGATATTTTGTTGGAGACTTGAACACGTGGCATGATTACTTATTGTTTTATGTATTTTTTATGTCATCCACTTTGATTTGATAGTAGATATTGGTTTTTTATGCAATCATAGGCTAGATCCAAGGTGCCATGTCCCTTCTCAAATGTATTAGTCACGGGGTGCGGCTACACAATTTTGGCATCATTTTTGGCTTAGGTGGAGGACCCCACATGCAGAACTTAGGAACTATAGGAAATTCAACATTATTTTTGGAAGCTAGTGGAATTTGGGGGCCACCCACATGAATAATTCGAACTTGTCCAAGGCATGCGTTGGATGGAATCGAATTAGTGGAAGGAGGGGCCCACAAGAGGCTAAGGGTACCCAAGGTGATAAAAGAGGAAGGAGCTCTCATTTTGCGACATCTTGATCGTTTGAAAAACAAACATACCTTTGTACGCTCTGCTGCTTAACAAGTTTACCGACTATTTAGCCACAAGTCTTCTGCAGGGGAGGTTCAACCTCTACTTCGGTGGACTATCTGTGCCCACCCTAGGGAGGTTGTTCCACAAAGATTTCATGGGTTCTAGCATTGACACATTCTATCCAGCCACGGAGGGGAGGAGACTATGTATTTTCTGGGCAACCAGAAACACATAGAAGAGGATTGAGCTAGCCGGGAGGTCCCTAGCTTGCTGAGAGTTTCGAGAGTTGGAAAGGTTGTTGGTCGAGGACATTTTTAGTGAGTTTTGCAGCCAACCAATTAGGGGTTACAGCATTACGAAATTCTGGGCAGAGGGATTATGTAGAGGCCTCTGGCAGCAAATTCGTGGTGCTTAGGAGAGAAGTTATCCAGGGAGCAAGGATTCTGTCATCACAGGTGAACCCAAAATTCTTGAGGTGTTTTCAGAGGGATTTGTAGGATATTTCCTGCAAGTTGAATTTCGTAGTCACAGCTGGGGAGAGGCTCCAAGGGGGCCGGAAATCCAAAGTCAAAATCAGATAAATTCCCTTCTAGGTTTTGTCCAAGGAGTATAAGGTTGAAAGGATATAATTTTCTGGGCTGTTTTTGTGCACATTCTAGCAGGTCAAAGTTCATAAGGACAACAATTTTACTGGGTCAGCGCAGTGCAGAGTGGTGCAGAAACTAGGCAGCCTTCAACTCAGCTATTCCATCACCTGGGTTTGGTCCATCTTGTCCTTGAGAAAAGCCCAAGTGCACCATCTCATTTATATTGTACCTATGCTCTCATATTTTATAATATATGGCTCAACAGTTCCAGATTTACAATGTTTTATGGGTGTATAATGCATGTTTTTAATTTTATTTTCTTGCGCTGTTTATTTGTTTAGAATATCACTCATATTACCACTTAGGAACATTATAGTGGTATCAGAGCCTAGTTCTTGGCTCAGCTGTGGGGTTGGTTTCCTATGAGAGGAGAAGACCGAGAGAAAATCACTTACTGGAGGCAGAGGTACAAGAGCAGAGAAAGGGAGCTATAAATTACACTAGATATGGAGGAAAGAGGGAAAGCAGTGGCCAAAGAGGAGGAAATGGCAGAGCCCAAGAGCAGGGAGGAGATGGCTTTCGATAGCCTCTTGAGGGCTTTCAGTGACTTGGCCAAGGGGCAGAAAGACATGCTAGAGGAGATCAAATCACATAACAAAGACATGGCCACACCAAGAGGGTTTTTGTGTGGAAAACTTCTAGGTCTTCTCAGCCTTTCGATCACCCCTCACGAGCAGCACATCGCCCTTAAGTTAGTGTACCAACTAGGGCTACATTACCTCTTTCATGCCAATGGCACAAATCAAACCAGTAAGGGAGGAAGACACCCCAGATGGGGGATTACTTCAGATAGTGGCAGGCAATGGATGAAGATTTCAAAGAAGCCCTCTCCTTCAGATATTACTGCAAGATCAAGAAGAGTGAGAGGAACAAGGGGTATGGAGGACAAGGGACCCAAAACTATGGGCTGCAAAGAACTATAGGGGGGATGTATTTCTCTATATTTGATGGCACTGCCAAGTGCACAGCCAGGGCTTGGGTTGAAAAGATGGAAACATACTTTCAACTCAACCGGATGACATAGCAGGAAGCCATTAAGATGGCAGCACTGCACTTAGAGGGGGAAGGACATGACTGGTGGTTTCACGGCCTGACCATTTTGGGGCATGCCCAGATAGTTTCTTATGAGGACTTCACCAGGAGGGTGGTGGAGCGACTTGATCAGAGGGATCCGGAGTCATCTTTCATGGAGTTGACACAACTGCGCCAAACAGGCAACCCAGAGCAGTACTTCTCAAATTTTATACATGTGTCAGTGATGGTCCCGGATCTGTCTAAGGCAAGGAGGGTATGCACCTTCATTGGGGGCTTTCTTGAGCATCTACGTGGACTGGTGAAGTCATGTGGACCCTCTACACTGCAAGAAGCGGTGGGGGTGCACAAGAGATTTACAAGGGGCCATCCCCAAGACCGGAGTGCCATTTCCTGAACAAACCTCTTTTCCACAAAAGGGGCATGAGACTAGACCCCCACCATCGAGGAACCACAAAAGGGAGGGGGCTGTTAGATGAGGAGACATGGAAGGACCTCTGAAGGAGGAAGCTGTACTTCACATGCAGAGAGCCCTTGGCACCTGCCATAGGTGCACAGTGGATAGAGCACATTACATTGAGGTATTTTCTGACAGTGACTAGGAGGATGAGGTGGAGCAAAATTGTGGTGGGATAGATGGAGAGAGTCCGGGGGATAGAGGGCCACCACCACCACCTCCATAGGGAGGGGCATCTCTTGCCTTATCAAGAAGAGTCCTTGCTTCTTTATGCGGGATTCCTAAGTTTTTGACACTCAGGATCAGAGGTACAGTACAGGGACAGAGGGTGTTGGTATTGGTGGATAGTGGGGCTACCCACAACTTCATAGATGCATAGTTGGTCCAGAGGAGGGGCCTCACCACAACAGAGTTTGAGGGGTTCTCCGTCCTAGTACCAGGTGACCGTACCATCCAGTGTACCAAATACGTGCCCTCCTTGACAATTGTTGTGGGAAACTACTCGATGACGGACCACTTCTTTGTGGTTGATGTGCCAGACACCAACATGGTGGTGGGTGTACAGTGGCTATATTCCCTTGGGCGAGTCATGACAGATTGGAGGAAACCTGAGATGGAGTTCACAGGGCCAGATGGAAAACTGGTGATCTTTAGAGGCATATAGTATTATCCGCCTCACACAGTTTCGGCCCGGAGGATAGAGGAATATCTTCAGCATGGGGACATTGCATGGGCAGTCGAGTTGAGGATCTCAATGGTTGGGGGTCAGGCATAATCACCACTAGTAGACATAAAGGATCTACTGGACAGGTACGCAGTAGTGTTCAAAGAAATTCTGCCAGGGCAACCACCAGATAGAGGTTTTGAGCACACTATTGAGTTGGAGCCGGGTATATAGACACTCATCAGTACTCCATACAAGCAGCCCAAAGCCTATAAAGAAGAGATAGAGAAGGCCATTTAGGAGCTGCTTGCGTTGGGCCATATCGGGCTTAGTTCTAGTCCTTTCCCTTCTTCCGTGGTGCTGGTGAAGAAGAAGGATGGGACCCTCAGGATGTGTATTGACTATCGAGCCCTTAACTGGAAGACCCTCAAGAACCGGTACCCCATTACCCGCATTGATGAGCCGATGGATGACCTTAGAGGAGCCAATTACTTCTCTAAGATTGATCTGTGTTTGGGGTACCAATAGATCAGAGTTCGGGATCACGACATCCCAAAGACAACATTCTGGTGCCACTATGGGCACTTTGAGTTTCTGGTCATGCCATTTGGACTGATCAACACTCCCGCCACATTTCAGTCTTGCATGAACCATATCTTTCGGGGATAGCTGAGGAGGTTTGTGCTAGTATTTTTTGATGACATCCTGTTCTATAGCCAGATGTGGGAGGAGCACCTCCAACACTCGGAGGAGGTACTACGCATTCTAGAGGAGCAGTAGTTTTATGCCAAGCTCTCCAAGTACAAGTTTGGATTGACGGAGATACTTTATCTCGGGCATATCATTGGAGCAGACGGGGTGAAGGTTCACGAGGAGAAGATTCGGGCCATCTGGGATTGGCTAGTACCCCGAGATGTGACTACGCTGAGAGGCTTCTTGGACATTTACACTTATTACAAAAAGTTTGTCAAAGGGTTCTCGCCAGTGTTTTAAGACCCGACCGAATTGACTCTGAAACGGTCGAGTCAAACCAGGTTAATGGGTGGCTGGGTCAAAATGGCCAGTGACTCGGATCAGTCGGCCAGGTTGTTACCCTTGGATACCGACTTGACCGGCTCGACCAAGTCTGAGCCAACTTGGCCAGCTCGGTAAGAGTGGCCAGTCAACAATTTTCATAGTTTTTTTTTAATTGGTTTTTTGGGACCCCAAAGCCCATTCTAATGTGCCTTTGGGTTCTTTGGGGTCCATTTCCCTCTCCTAAACCCTATAAAACCCACCCAACCCCTCTCATTTCCTCACAACCATCTCATTGCATTTGAGTGAGAATTTGTGAGGAGTTGTGGGGTTTGTTTTTGGAGCAGCAGTGAGGAGTCTTGGGCAAGCATTATAGTTGGAGTGAGGAGCTTCTTGGGTAGCCATTAGAGTAGCATTGAGGAGTTGGTTTGTTGGAGAAACTTTGAGGAGGTTGTTTGTGCCTAGAGGAATTTTTTTTCACTTCTAAAAATTTGTGTTTGCTTATTTATTCTTTTGTGTAAATATGGAAATTGAAAAGAAAGAAATGAACATTGAAGCAATGCTATTTTTTTGTTTTCATTTTCAGATTTTTTTTCTTTTTATTTCCAAGTGAAAACATGGAACCTAGAGTGAAAGATGTTGCTTGGGCATATGTTGAAATGGTTGATATTTAAATGCATTGCAAATTTTGCCATAGAAAAATTAAGGATGGTCTTGCGGACATTAATAGGCTGAAACAACACTTGGCAGGGATTAGAGGCCAAATCACTGCATGTGAATCACTAGAAATTAGGGAGATTATGAAGGATTTATTAAATAACTTTGAGAAGTTTAAAGGAGAAAATGCTAGGCAAAAAGAAATAGAGGCTGAAATTGGGCGGAAGAGGAGTATACAAAAAATGATGCTAGCAACTCCCATTTTGATTTTGAGGGTTCTTCTTCTATCTCTTGTACTGATGCATCCAACCCCTTCCGATATGTTCCTCTCTCTTTGGAGTCTATTCAAGAAAAGGGTAAGGGTAAAATGAAAAATAAGGGTGATATGAATATCAAAAGTTATTTCACTGTCACATCCTCCTCTCCATCAGATGCACATGGTCCTGAAGATGGTAGAACTTTGCAGCCCACTTTAGATGACCATTGGAAGAAAGAATTGAGGGAGACTGCTTGTGATTACATATGTAGATGGTAGTATGATGCTGATATCCCCTTCAATGCTCCCCGTTCACCATATTATGAGCCTATGTTTGATGCCATGCATGCTGCTGGAAAAGGCTTCAAAGGCCATACTATGCATGAGATAAGGGGGTATCGTTTGCAGAAATTAAGTGCCTCCATTAACGAGTATTTGAAAGATTTCAAGGACCCATGGGCAAGAACATGATGTACCATCATGTCAGATGGATGGACTGATCAAAGGAACCGTAAAATCATAAACTTTCTTATCTTCTGCCCATAGGGAACCATGTTTCTAAAATCAGTTGATGCATCTGATAGGGTGAAAGATGGACAATTGTTGTTTAAGCTATTGGATGAGGTTGTTGAGGAAGTGGGGGTGGCTAATGTTGTTCAAGTCATTACAGATAATGCCTCTAACTATGTTCTTGCTGGTAAATTGTTAGAGGAAAAGCACAAAACCATATTTTGGACCCCAAGTGTTGCACATTACATAGACCTCATGCTTGAGGATATTGGCAAATTAGATTGGGTGAAAAACACTGTACTCATGCCAAAAGAATAACAAAATTTATCTACAATCATTCATGGATTTTGAGCCTTATGAGGAGAAACACAGGGGGCAGGGATATTGTTAGGCCTGCCATCACTAGATTTGCTACTCATTTTTTGACATTGCAATCTATGCTTTCACAACATAGAAACTTGCAAAAGATATTTTCTAGTGATGAATGGAATCAAAGCCAATGGTCTCTCAAACAGGAAGGCAAATAATTGAAAAAGAAAGTTAATGAAGAAATATTTTGGAGAAAGGCAAAAAAGATTGTGAAGGTTGCTGAGCCACTCGTTAAGGTGTTGCAGTTGGTGGATGGGTAAAGATTGGCTATGGGATTCATTTATGAGGCTATGGATTAAGCAAAAGAGCAAATAAAGAGGGCATACAAGGATAAAGTGGCTAAGTATGGGCCCTATTGATGACTCCCATAGCAGTACACCCACTTTTTTCGCAAAAGGGATAGCGCCTGATCGACGTGTCTGTGTCGTTCAACTATCATCATCGGCTTGATCATCATGTCATATTGTAAACCCTTTCTGCATGTGTAAATTGTAAATAATCTCAGCAGATCCGTGTCGTGTATGTAATTCCCTAGGTAAACCTACTTTTCTGGTGATGATCTACATTCTAGGAGGTTTTTTGTCTCACTGATCCATTCTCAGATGGTCGGCAAAGTTTTCCTTCAACCTTACCTCAAAGCCGGAATGGATTTTGTCATTGGGATCTTAGGGGAGTCCTAGTGTTCTAGATTGAGTCTATCTAAAAGTGATTTGTGAATAATCCTAACTATTTGGTTAGAATATTTTATTACAAATTGCTTGATCTGCTAGATTATATTTGTGTCGCAGAATTGGGTAGTCTGTGAGGGTCTTTTGCAAATGGATTTTCCCCCTTGAGATGTAAAAAATGTAAAAATCATGATGTAAAGTGCCTTGGTGTTAGAAAAATAATTTATCCCCTCATAAGTTAATTAATTAAAATTTCTGGCCAAAATTAATTAAAATCCTAAGCCAGAAATTTGATTAATTCTAGGCCCTAGGTAAATTTAAATTCTCCAAAGGTAAAATTTGTTGGTCCCTAAAAAATTAAATTTAAGAGATCCAGGGACTAAGGTAAATTAATTATTTTGTTAAATTTTAAGCCTTTGGTCCCTGGGGTTAAGTCAAAGTCAAAATTTTGAGGGAATTAATTCAAAATTTTAATTTTTGAATTAACTAAAATGCATTTAATTGAAAATTTTGAATTTCCTCAATAATTTAAAATTTCGACGGATGAGATTAAAAGAAATTTTAATCCTCATCAACGGTCGAGATTGCTTTGACAAGGATCACTCGAACTAGCCGTTTGAGGATTTATCTTTAAATAGGAGGTCATTTGTTAGTTAGTTCCATGGGATCTCTTGATCGTGCACTAAGCGAAAAGCTCTCTTATAATATTTTTATGAGCAATAAAGAAAGACTTTGGGGTTAATTTCTGTTGGTGTTACTCTTCGTGGAAATACTGTAAGATGTGTCATTGTCATGCATAGATTTGTTTTTAGCCATTGATGATAGCTTTTTGAAGAATGATTTGAGTACAGGTATCTTGCTCAGTCGCTGGGGTTTGAATGATAATTTAAGTTTTGAATATAATAGCAGGTATCTCTATTAAATCTGAATTTTATTATCATTTTCTCACTTTATGTTGATGGCTGAATTGAGTTTTGCAGGAAAGTCTTGATTTTTTAGATCATCAGGCATTCGGGGAAGCCCTCGGTTGAACCAGCCAACTCCCGATCCGTGTTTTCTGAAGAGCCAAACTTAAATTTGATCCCAGGTTTATCATAAGATATTTTTATGGGTGATGCATGAAGGGTTTTAAGCTCAGTACCTCCTCTAAAACTCAATATATATATATATATATATATATATATATATATATATATATATATATATTTTTTTTTTTGTTATCGTGCTAAATCGATAGATCTGGCTGTTGAGAGCCTCAAATCATCAAATCTGGGAGCGGAGTCAGACCCACACTCCCTAGATCTGATAGAACTACCATTTATGTACACAGATCTGTAATTTTCTTCAATTTTCTGACTTGGGTTTTCTGGGTTTTAGTTTTTTTTTGGGTTATTGTATATATCGTTTGGGTGTTCCTTGTTGTCCTGCAGCTATAGATTTGAAGCAGAAAATTGTGCAGAGTCCAGATCTAGGTCCTGGAGGGTAAGATCTGGATCTCTGAGATTCATCAACATCATTTTTGCAGGGATCATATCCAGATCTTGCAGTCCAAGGGTTTTAAATAATTTAAATTTAGATCTGAATTTTTTTTAAGGGTATTAGGGTCAAATATGAAGTAGGTGGATTTAATATTTTAATTAAATCTGGAGAATTTTCATAAGGGTTTCATTGACAAATTTAAAGCATAAGTATAACATTACAATTTGTGAATTCTTGGGCTACAGTTTCTTTGCTTCCTGGGTTTCCTGAGCAGAAAATTTTGAATTTGTTTTTACTGTTGTTTTCTAGAGAATTTCGATTTTTTATTTTATTTTTAGAGTTTTAAATCTGAAAATTTTTATGAGATCTGGAAAATCTTGGGTTTCTTCCTGCGTTTTTATTCTGTCTACCCTCCCAACAGTGACCTTTCCAAACCCTAACTCAGTTGCCCACTGTTTTCTTTGCTACTAAACCTGCAAAAGAAATCTCAAACCCTTGCTGGCAGCAATACCCCCATCTCCTCGTGGCTTCACCCAGCTCTCTTCTCCCAAAACCTCCTCCACACAGCCATTTCCTTTGTCTAGCTATCTTCACCATCGTAGCCTCCTCACTCTTCTCGTAGCTCCTTTAAACCTCCACGCAACTCATCAGATTTTCGTTGCCAAAAGCTCGACCCTCATTCCAGCACCCCTCGGTCTCTCCTCCCTCCACACAGTCTCTCCCTTTCCCTTCGAGCTCTCCTTCATCTGATGCCCATACCTGCATATTTCTCCTCCTATGCTCTCTACGTATTAACCTGCAGCTGCAACGCAAATAACATTTCGACTTATTTTTTTTATTTGTATAGCGTATGGGCATTTAACTTAAGATAGGCATATGTATAAAACAAAAAATTATTTTTAGTTTTGTTTGATTTTTAGGTTTAGATTTAGTTAATTTTTCATTTTAGTTTAGGTTTGTATAGTTTGATTTTCGTATTTCTTAGTTTTTCTTTTTATTTCAAATTTAATTTTGTTTTCATTTTTTTGTATGATTTCGATTTCGATTATTTTTATTTAGGTTTTAAAGCTTTAAAATCTATAAAAAGAAGAAGAAAGAAGGTAAAAACCTTTCAAAAAATTAACCTTTTTTCATATGTGATTCTTTCCCCTTTTTTTTTATTATTTAAATTCTAAAAATTTATTAAAAATCATAAAAAAATTCTAAAAACTTAAAAATTCTTAACATTTTTTTTTGAAAAATCCTAAACATTAAAAAATTCTAATTTTTCTTTTTAAATTTGTGACTAAGGAAAATGAAATAAATTAAGGGGATTTCGCTTAAACATTAAAATTCTTAATGTGGCCTATGGCCCATTAAAAATTTCGATTCTTTTTTTTTTTTAACCTATCGATTTGTTTTATTTCTTTAGTTATTACCTAAGGAATAATTTAAAAATTTAAACCTAAAGTTCCTTAGTGTTATTTGGTCATTAAATGCATTTTTATGGTTTTCCTATGGTCAAAGTACGATAAATGTTTGAAGTTATATTGACTATTGGAGAAAATTAATTAATTCTAGATCTTGGTCATTAACGATAATCATTTTAAATCTAGAATCTTTTGCATGTCACAGTGTTGGGCGTTTATGTTGATTATTCATGATTGTCATTATTCGTCACATATTTGTAAAGTGTTCTGGATAACTTGTTTTACTTTATCTACGGTTAATTTAACATAAAGGCACTGGTCTATAATTGTTTCTATCTTGTGGTTGTGTCTTGTTTACGTTGGCGTTTAATCTATTCATCTGAATTAATCGAGATTCATTTAGATTCATCAGGTTGTCCATCATTAAAATCTCCTAGAGCCTGTGATCCACAGGTTTTCTCATCCATTTACCTTAGGGACTACCCCCCTTGACTTGTCTAGGAGAGAGTCTAAACAGAGTGAGTAAGGATCAAGAGTGACAACCCTTACTCTGAGCCTTTTCGCGGTGCCTAGACACTTTGCGTGACAACAAGCCCATTTGGGAAATCATTGATGAAAGATGGAACAATCAGCTCCATCACCCTATACTTGCAGCTGGGTATTTTTTGAACCCACAGTATCATTATAAAGCTTTGGCGGAAAGAGCTTTGAGTGGGGAGGTTAGAGATGGATTTATTGACTGCATTGATCACATGATCCAATTGGAGTGTTATTAGCTAGAGATATACCGACAAGTCACAACCTTCAGCAAAGCCATAGGTACCTTTGGGAAGAAACTAGCAAAGATTGCAAGGGAAGCAGATGAGCTAGGTAAACAAAAATTTCAATTTTCAAATTATTAATACTTATTTTGTTAAATCGTTTATAATTTGAAAGTTCGATATAATTTGTAATTTTGTTGAGCTAACTCATTACACTCCTATGTTTTGCAGCACAATGGTGGGAGGCTTTTGGTAGCCATTGTCCTCAATTGCAGAAGTTTGCAATTCGTATTTTGAGTCAAACTTGTAGTGCTACTGGGTGTAAGCATAATTGGTCTATCTTTGATAGGATTCACACGAAGAAGAGAAACCGTTTGGATCAAAAATGATTAAATGATCTAGTCTATGTCCAATAAAACCTCCAGCTCAGATGCAACCAATTGCTGAACAAAAGACCTGATTCAGATCCCATTGTGTTGGAAGATATTGATTCAACATCAAATTGGGTAGTGGAGAGTCATCCAGCAGAGTTTGATTCTGATGAGGAAGTTGATTTTGATTTACATACGGTGCATCACTTGAACATAATGTCCATTTGAATGTAGATCCACTTGTACCAGCCTTAAGGCCAGCCCCAAGTCCTCCAGTTATAGGCGCTTCCTCTGCTCAGACACAACGGAACCACATATCTCGTCTATCTCAGCAGCCACCAGCTACACAGCCTGCTAGTGCTACCACTTCTACAGTTGCAGTTGGAGATTATGATGAGGAGGAGCCATGGGCTTCCCTGTCTGACTCTGATTCAGAGGTTGAGCCAAATGATGTTGGCTCCTATAGCAGTAGCCAATAGTATTGGTCACAGTTTACTTTTGTTGTAGAGGCCATTTCTAGCCTCCTTGGTTATGTGTTTTTGTTTTGATCTCTATATCATCATCATGTATGTATTGGACAATGCATTGGGTGCCATTTTGATATAATGGAATATTCATGCGCCTACTTTGATCATATGTTGTCTTCTATATATATTCTAAAGCTTTGTATTTGGAAACATGAATGAAAATATAAATATTTAATGTATTTTTTACAACTATCGAGTCATTGACATCGAACCAGCCGAGTTGATATAGAGTCGGAGTCGACCCTCAGTCGAGTCAGAGTTGGAGTTGGAGTTTTAAAACATTAGTTCTCGCAGCTGGCAGCACCCTTGACTGACTTGACCAAGAAAGGGGCCTTCGCATGGACTGTGGTAGCACAGGCCACCTTCGATCGCCTCAAGGAGGTGATGAGCAGTTGCCTTGTTTTGGCAATCCTATATTTTTCCTAGCCATTCACAGTGGAGTGTGATGCATTAGGGGTAGGAGTTGGAGCCGTATTGTCACAGGAGGGGCATCCCATAACTTTCGAGAGTCGGAAGCTCCTACCGCATGAGCTGTCATATTCCATATATGACAAGGAGATACTGGCCGTTATGCATGAATTGGCTAAGTTCCGCCAGTACTTGGTGGGCAACCGATTCCGAGTGAAGACTGATCACAATAGTCTTCAACATTTCATGGGGTAGCAGGGCTTCAATGACAAGCAGTAGAGATGGGTCAGCAAGGTGTAGTCCTACAATTTTGACATTGAGTATGTGCAGGGCAAGCATAATGTGGTGGCCGATGCTCTATCCAGGAGACCATCTGGGCTATCTCTCATGAGCATCTGCCAGGATTGGAAGGCTCAGCTGTTGGTAGACTACTCCAAGGACAGGAAGGCCTGCGAGGTGCTAGAGGGGACACATGCAAATGAGTGTTATCATGTGATGGATGAGGTCATCTATTACAAGGGGTGCATTTACTTGGTGCCCAACTCGCAGTTGAGGGAGAGGGTACTCTAGGCAGCTCACGATTCACCACTGTTTGGACACCAGGGGTTCTGGAAGACTTACATGGTTGTTCAAGAGAGGTTCACGTGGAAAGGCCTCAAGGAGGACGTGTTGCAGCACGTAAGGGAGTGTGAGGCCTTCCAACAAAACAAGGGGGAGATGACTCACCCTGTAGGGCTACTAAAGCCACTTCCCATTCCAGAGGGGAAATTGGAAATTATTTCGATGGATTTCATCACTGGGCTCCCCATGGTACAGGGGAAGGATTGCATATATGTAGTGGTCGATAGGTTGACCAAATTTCCCCACTTCTTCACCATCCCCACTAGATACACTACCGCACAAGTTGCCGAGTTATTCTTCTGGGAGGTTTTCAGGCTACATGGGCTCCCCAAGAACATTGTGAGCGACAAAGACAACATATTTATGGGTGGCTTTTGGCGAGAGCTCTTCAAGTTCATTGCGACAGAGTTCACTCCTAGCACCAGTTATCACCCTCAAATGGACAGCCACACGGAGAGGGTCAACTAGTGGGTGGAGCACTACCTGAGGAATTATGTGACAGGTCAGCAAAGGATGTGGATTTGGTGGTTGCACTTGGGCGAGTTCTGCTACAACACCACACACCACATGTCTATCGATATGACTCCTTTTCGTGCCCTCTATGGTGGTTGCACTTGGGCGAGTTCTGCTACAACACCACACACCACATGCCTATCGGTATGACTCCTTTCCATGCCCTCTATGGTTATGATGCACCAACTTTTTATGATGTTATTTTCAGAGACAGTCAGGCCTCAAAGGCCAAAGACTAGGTCCAAGAGAGCCAAGATATCCTCAAAACTCTCAAGGATAATCTAGTGACAACCCAAAACTAGCAAAAACTGTATGCAGATCGACACAGGATAGAGAGGCACTTTGATGAGGGTGACTTAGAATACCTTCGATTGCAGCCTTACAAAAATTCTATGCTTCTATGGGTCCTACCAGGTGACTAGGCGGGTTGAGGAGGTGGCTTATGAGCTAGGGTTGCCTCGGGGGAGTAGAATCCATAATGTATTTCATGTCTCATGCTTGAAGAAGTTGTTGGGACAACAGGTGACTGCACCAGCTGATCTACCCCCATTGGATGATGAGGGCCATTTGGTGTTGGAACCAAAGGCCATTCTGGAGAGCAGGGAGAGGAGACTAAGGAGCAGGATCATCAGGGAGTTCTTGGTACGTTGGAAGAACTTGTCGGATGAGGATGCCACCTGGGAGGGTGAGCACATACTAGAGCACCCAGATTTGAGGTTGCTTGAGGGAACATAACATTTGGGAGGGGAGGATTGTCATGTCCCTTCTCAAATGTATTAGTCACGGGGTGCAGCTACACAATTTTGGCATTATTTTTTACTTAGGTGGAGGACCCCACATGCAGAACTTAGGAACTATAGGCAATTCGACTTTATTTCTGGCAGCTAGTGGAATGTGGAGGCAACCCACATGAATAATTCGAACTTGGCCAAGGCATGCATTGGAGGGAATCGAATTAGTGGAAGGAGAGGCCCACAAGAGGCTAGGGGGACCCAAGGTGATAAAAGAGGAATGAGCTCTCATTTTGCGGCATCTTGATCATTTGACAAACAAACTTACCTTTGTATGCTTCACTTCTTAGCGAGTCTACCAACTGTTTAGCCACGAGTCTTCCGGAGGGGAGATTCAACCTCTACTTCGGGGGACTATCCATGCCTGCCCTAGGGAGACTGCTCCATAGAGATTTTAGGGGTTCCAACATTGACACATATGCCATCCAGCCATGCAGGGGAGGAGACTGCGTATTTTATGGGCATCCATAAACACGCAGAAGAGGATTGAGCCAGTCGGGAGGACCCTAGCTTGTTGGGAGTTTCATGAGCTGGAAAGGTTGTTGGTTGAGGACATTTTGAGTGAGTTTTTTAGCCAACTAGTCAAGGGTTACAACAGTACGAAATTCTGGGTAGAGGGATTGCATAGAGGCCTCTGGCAGCAAATTCGTGGTGCTTAGGAGAGTAGTCATCTGGGCCAAGGATCATCTGAGGAGAAAGGAGTCTGTCATCATAGGGGAACCCAACATTCTTGGGGTGTTTTTAGAGGTATTTGAAGAGAATTTCTTGCAAGTCAAATTTGGCAGCAGCAGTTGGGGAGAGGCTCCAAGGAGGCCGAAAATCCAAAGTCAAAACCATAGAAATTCCCTTTTGGGTTTTTATAGGTTTTGTCCAAGGAGTCTAAGGCTGGAAGGATATAATTTTCTAGGTGGTTTTTGGTCACATTCCAACAGGTCGAAGTTCAGCAAGACAATAGTTATACTGGGACAGTGTAGTGCAGAGTGGTGTAGCAACTAGGCAGCCTTCAACTTAGCTATTCCATCACCTGGGTTTGGTCCAGCTTGTCCTTGAGACAAGCTCAGATGCACCATCTCATTTATATTGTAACTATGCTCTCTATTTTATAATATATGGCTCAACAATTCCAGATTTACATTGTTTTATGGGTGTATAATGCATTTTTTTAATTTTAAGTTGCTGCACTGTTTATTTGTTTAGAATATCACTCATATTACCACTTAGGAACATTGCACAAGGTTTGAATTGGATGTTCATACTCTATTGTAGATGAATATGGAGATTTTTAATTGCTAGAATCTAGACAATTGATGCTCAAACTATTAATCATTAATGTATTGTGCATTCCATTTATATCTTGAATTATGTACAAATATGTATGTTTTCCTATATCCTGCAACTAATTTGGCATTCTAGATGTTTTTTTAATATAAATGAAATATAACACACACAATATATATATATATATATATATATATATATATATATATATATATATATATATAGAGAGAGAGAGAGAGAGAGAGAGAGAGAGAGAGAGATGCTTTTGGGATGCTTCAAGAATGAGAGGACTTTTGGAAAATGTTGCTTATGACACTTTGTTTCTAAAGAAGGCACCTGATTCGTCCTCACTTTATGCAACATTGATGTGGAGCACACAAGGAAGACCGGTCCTCACAAGTAAGGAAGGACTAGGAAGACTATTTAGAAGAAGTAAAACTCCAAATCAAAGAGGGAGGCCTCTCTTAATCAACACAAGCAAGGGAAAGTAAAACCGACATGAACCTATTCAAAGCCCAAAGGGATGAAGAATATTTTTGTAGGTTAAAATCCAAAATCCTCTAGTTGAAAGTGAGTATCAGATATGGAATATGACACCCTCGTCCGGGGGAGTTTCCTTGGTGATTTCTACGAGATTCAAAGCATTCCTAAGCACCTCCCTTAAGGCATATGGTGGTGACATTTGGTGATTAGCATTGTTCAAATTTGTGCTCGTCCCCGAGTTGTCTCTATTTGTGCATGATCGTTGCTAGCCATGCATTGTCCTTATACTCTACAAATACCTTTCAATTAAACTAATTTTATAGGGTAATACTAGGCCTTGTAACCCACCACCTGTGGGTAGTATGTCTAGGAGATGGTCCTCAACCGACATCTAGTAGCCCCTTGTAGCCACTAGATAGCTTGATGTGCGATTATCTCCACCACTTGAGCTATCCATGTGGTCCCTCTCCCATCTGCTATGATCGTATGTTTGACGGTGGGCCTCCCGACCCCGAAGGCATGGATTTTCATTGTTATAGTTGAGTAATTTTCCTTACTGATCATGGACACTTTTGGGCATGAATCAGTGGGGGGATTCGGTGAAAAGAGTGGGCTAGGTTTGTACTCTTGTCTCCTCCACTCGATTTGTTGGTTACTCTTGTATCCTAGTCCCATGGGATGTTCTTTACTGACCATTAGCTTTAGGGTTGACACCTCATGGGAAATATTGACTTTGGTTGCATGGTCTCGCTTCCCGACACCGTATACAACCCTCCCTTCCACTCATTCTACCCCATTCATCATTTTTTCCCATCCGGGTCCACATGTGTCCATTGGGTCCACATAGGATTAGCATGCCCCTCTCCTTGTCCACAGCTTAGGTTGGGCTTGAAACGATGCCCCGGAGGTTGATGCAACTAAAAAGAAAAGAAAAAGGATAATTTGTCTAATCTCAATAGGAAATGTACCATCAAATGCAAAGTATGGTCGAGCCATACAAATTTAGCACGTGGGAAAAAGTCAATTATGAGCTCTGCCCCTTAGTTATGGCCATCACCCTGGTTCCTATGGGTCCTAGATGATCCCCCTCCACATTAAGGAACCCATGATTGTCCAAGCCCCTGGTGGGCAATGAAATGCCCCATCTTAAAGGGGATAAGGACAGCTATATCCTACACATCATGATCTCATCCCCTGGAGCCTCGAGCAGCTATGAAGAAAATTCAATCAAAAGCAAAAGGCATATAAAGAAGGGTGGAAAAACAAAGGTCGAGGTAACTCATGAACCATGATTTTCTCCCTCTTACACTCATATACCCAGGTGTGGGCTTCCCTTATTGTAACTAACCTTGTACCATGGCATGTGGCTTGTAACATTCCCCTGACCCCATTTCGTTTTATTATTATATCATTTTCCACCTACCACCTGATGGATGTACCATGGACATGTCACCCCCTTTAAAGGTTGAAACCACCTAATAGGATCCTTGATTAACCCCCCTTATTGAGCTTAGAGACACTTGTACATGCCAAAGCCCACTATGGAAGGGCATGTCACCATGAAGTGCCCCATTGATTCCATGAATTGTAAGCTCTTTTACTTGATTATTCTAATGATTTGTTTTATTGGAGGGAAAGGGGGCGTATTGGATCTTATGCAAGATTGCAGGTGGGTCTCCATTTGGGGCTTGGTCTCCCTATACGGGGTCCTCACCCTCCAGAGGGCCACATTAGCACTTCTAGGGTTAGCATTGAGAGCCACATGCCTCCACCATAATAGAAATTACTTCATGGACCTCCAACACCGCTCATTGATTGCTCGTGTTCTACCTTTTTGGATGAGGATGTTGCACTTGGTTCAACATGCCCAATCAACTCCACACTTGCACCATACACTTGGCAGATGTTCCAGGGTCCAGATGAGGATGTGTCTCAGTGCAGGAGACAAAGGGAGGGATTATGTCATCATTCTAACCCTTACAGATGGTTTATAGGCATTTTCGATCCACTCGGAGACCCATAGTGGAAAACAAGGGGCCAACCCCTTCTCCACTATGTTTGGAGTCCATTTTCTCACCATGACATATTTTGGACTTCTTTAGGCCTCCTCAAAGGCCCAAGAATTCATTTTATTGATCATTCTTCCCTCTTGAGAGGCTTATTTTTATGTTATTGAGCTATCTTGGTGGGCTTGTCACCAAGGGATGTTATTATTGCACATTATTTTATTATTTAGGGCTTAATTAGGCCAATTAGGCAAATCAAACTCATTAGAGATGGTATAAATAGATGAGAGGTGATTCATTTCTCTCATCATCACTTGGATTTGGGTTAGTAGCTACTTGGAGAATTTCACATTCCCTTTTGGAGGATGAGTTTGGTTTCATGGATGAGTTTTGATGTTTGGATTCTATCTTCTTGGCCTTGGAGCTTCATTAATGACATAATTTGATGATTAGATATACTCATTGTACATGTAAGTGATTTTTTCCATGTTTATTCTTGCTATTTACGTTGTCAGATGAATGTTTTTGGGATTTTCTCTATATAGGTATGAAATTTACTACTATTCTATGCGAAATTGTGGAAATTTTGGTCTTTTGAAGCGTTGCATAATTGCATGTGCCATTTATGAATGGGTGAATGTTCTTAGAGGTTATCTTTTTTTTTAAATACCTTGATAAGTCATCAATTATTGCATATCGAAGTATAAAATCTTATGGTAGCTACTCTCATGCCCTAATCTCCATGTGAAGTTGTCTAGAGGTCTCCTTGATTGGGTATAGTCTCTCCAAATCACAAGTTCATCTTGACTCCATCTCTCCCAAAGGCAAGGCAGTAGTCCATCCACTGGTGCTTACCTAAACACTTATTTGTTTGCCTCCTCTCTCTGGCCTAACCACCATAGGTCACCTAGGGCATCAAAAAAATTGCATTGTAACCATCAAAACACCTCGATTTTTGGTCCATAACTGCGCTAGGGTTTCCTCTAGAGGTCCTCCAAATTTGAAGCAATTCCGATGGTGGGATCCCGAGATATAGCAAGCCTTGGCTCTAGGACCATTTCTTGCCCTAGGTTTCCCTTAGCTAATGTTCTCATTTGGATCATTAGATTCAATCCTCAAAA
This sequence comes from Pinus tabuliformis, assembly GCA_031772625.1. Classification (NCBI taxonomy): domain Eukaryota; kingdom Viridiplantae; phylum Streptophyta; class Pinopsida; order Pinales; family Pinaceae; genus Pinus; species Pinus tabuliformis. The sequence continues at coordinate 1,128,021,425 of CM062818.1, forward strand.
TAAAATTTGTTTGTTGGTCCTCTTCTCTTCCCTTATTAAGTCAAGCCCCTCCTTGGTTGATCAATTCCATACCCTTGTCCTAATTCTAGGTCCACTTGGTCCTTTGTGGTCCCGCAACTTTATAACTCTAATTTCATAAAGATTACATAAAGGCCAATTCTCCATAAGGATTTTTCGGTCCAGGAACCATCTTTACAAGATATATTCCTAAACCCTAGCCTTGAGAGTCCTCATAGCCTTTCCTAGAGAGCCTATCACCTTTCTTTCAAAGCAAGCAAGCTATCTAATTGAGTCTCTCTTGTGAATAGGCCTTGGGAATCACTCCTTATCCTCTTATTGATCCATTCATATAGTGGTCACCCTTATACCGAGTCTCCTCCCATTGGTGAAAATATGTAAAGGGCAAGGAGCTTTAGCTAAGGTGACAGTGGGCTATCACTCCATTATTGCCCCTCGACCTAGTAATTGCTCCATAGGATCCTCTCATAGGACCCCTGCTAGCTTGAGCGGTAACAAGCCTCATTTTCATTGGGACCTTAAAGCTTGTTCAATAAAGATGCGACCACCCATCCATTGTGTAAATTCAACATCTTTGCATATTAGGATGTGTTACACTCACAAGGTGGATGGCCTAATATGGTAAATAACTTGACCAATAAACCCATAGTGCTCCAATTTGCTTGCAAGCTTTTGACTTTTGTTACAACGCACATTAAGTCTTTTTTTTTTGGTTTAATAAACAATCATTGTCCCATTTACCTTTCTTTGTCTTTATAACTATGATGCGATTGAGATGGTAAGATGATAACCACTCACTTGTCGAAAAATTGGGTACCAAATGCAAATTATTAATTTTCTAATGCTCAATAGCTTAGGTAAGCGTTACAAGATATATGAGTGAACACACAGGGATGTTTCATTAATGAGCAAACATTTTTGTGTATATTTAAGTAGTGTGGTTGTAGTATGAGCTAGAGTTGGAACCAAGACAATTTTATGAAATCACGGTTATATCCATACAAAATTACATATGCATTCAATGAAAAAGTATGAAATCGTTTTGAAAGAATTATGATTGTATACAGTGCCTCTCAAGATAGAAGCATTTTAATTTACTAAGAACTAGAGCATCTACCCATTGATTAAAATACATATGAGTTTGTTTCAAGGAAAATGACAAAAAAAAAAAAAGTAAAAAAGAATTCCAAGCACAAAAGGGAGTACTATAAAAGAGATACCAAAAAAAATTGAATAGATAATATACATTTAAGGAATAAATAGAAGACAAAATAAATGTAAGAACCCAGATAAAAAAATTTGGGAAAAATAAAAAAATTCTAAGCACAAAGGGGAGTACTATAAAAGAAGAAAAAAAATTGAGCAGATAATATGCATTTAAAGAATAAATAGAAAACAAAATAGATGTAAGAACCAAGATAAAGAATTAAATTAAGATAATCCAAGCACAAAGGGAAGTACTACCAAGAAAATTTGAGTAGATAATATGTATTTAAGAAATAAATAGAAAACAAAATAGATATAAAAACCAAGATAAGAAATTTTATTTGAAAATTTGAATAGATAATATGCATTTAAGGAATAAATAGAAAACAAAATAAATGTAAGAACCCAGATAAAGATTTTTATTTTTAGAATAATTCACAATATATTACTAAGGAGCAGGCACATTATCCTTCCATTGCAGAGAGCGGGAGGTGGTTGTTGCTCTGTGAAGCCAGCCTCACGCGGTCCCCCCCCCCCCCCCCTAAAGGTGCATTATACTTCTTCACCAAAGGATCCTCTGGACCCCACTGTTCGGCGAGAAACAATGCACTAACTCTCTACTTGGAGCAGGGCACACCCACTTACCTATCACTTCTTCGTGCTAGCTATTATCAATGCTTCTAGTTATTTTGTCGTGGCACGTGTGGGATATATATGCATATAATGTGTGTCTTGCTCCCCGTTACCAGGGAAAATTTTAAAAACCACCCTAAATTTATATGTATAATAAATGGGCGAATCTCCATGACACATAGGAAAAATGGGAGGCGATTTTATCAGTAATATATATATATATATATATATATTGGTGAATCTCTCACTAAATTATATTATCTTGTAAAGTCATGGCGGATCTTTCACTGAATTATAAAATCTTGTAAGATCTTGGAAAATCTTTCACTGAATAATAAAAAATTGTGAAGTCTTGGTGAATGTTTTGTTAAAGTATCAAACCATATATGATAATAATAAAACATATTCATTAAACTGTAATATACTAACATACATGTTTGGAAAAAAGAAACATAATTTTCACTTCCTACAAACAATGTTGCAAGTTTTAGTGGCCATGTTTGTCATGGTAGGAGAAAGTAATGTTTTCTCTACCACTTTTGCCAAGCTATCAAATTTATTTCTTATTCCATAGACTCCAACTGCGAGATTAAAAAAAAAAAAAAAAAAAAAAAAAAATTTGTTTACCCTAACACGCCAACAAGTAGCAAGCCCCAACTATATAATATAATGTAGTAGATATCCCAACGGCCTGAAGGGGATCTAATGGAAAGAAGTGACCGTTGTCAGAAGCCTTCCAATCAATATATAAATATATAAATGTAGATTTATTATTTTAATTGGACATCTTCAATTAAATAATAAATTTTAATTACGTCTCTCCCAATCTAAATTTCTTATTAGCATAATTCACTACCTTCATACCATTTTTAACAGCATTGTAACATGTGGATTAATTTCCTTTTTGGTGCACAATCTCTGCCTTTTAGGACAATATGGTGCAGTGACCCAACCCCTACAGATCATTATGACAAACTAAGAATAACAAAGAAGATGAAAGGTTGTACAAACCAGCATATTTTTCAAACAACTAATCCAAGATCAATACCTTAACTTTTTCATGAAGATATCATATTGAGAATGTTTGAAAAAATGGTGGGAAATCTGAGCACCGACTATCTCTCTTCTGCGAGGGTGATGCGGAAAGAGTTAAGATTTCATTGTTTTGATTTTTTTTTTGTTAAATCAGAAAAACCAATATTAATGGAGATATCAGTATTTTTTACTAAATTTTGTGAAGTGACTAAATGTAGCTTTAACCATTCACCTTAAGATTTTTTTTACAATATAATTTCGTAAGTCTATTTAATATCTTCATTATCATGAAAACCAACTTATATCCATCTTAACTCCACATCTACCACTCTTAAAGGGATGAAATCTATTTATCCCTCCCAGCACTTGGTAGACCCAGAATTAAGATGGATCTAAGCTGATAGAATTTCCCCTTTAAATAGTCTATGCTCACATGAATACCATGGTATTACCATGGGTTATCAATTTTTATTTATTTATTTTCTCTGCGTAAAGGCTACTTCTATTAAAAAAGAGAAAATATATGTACAAAGAGGTCAAGACCTCAGAGGGGGCTGAAGCCTGCCCTCAACCAGATATCCTGATACACATAAACCCCTTTGACAACCATCCCGGGATTGAGAAACCTTGAAGCATATTTTTTAAATCCCTTACAGACAAAAGTGTAAACCAGAGTTGTGTTTAACACTACAGTACTATCGACGACTATGGCTTTACTGATAAACATTCTGCCCTGATAGCCATATGCAAAATTAGACCAAAACAATGGCTTGCTGAGCCATGACCTGATACAATTCATAGGACTATAATGGCGCGCATCGATACTAAACCAAGAGCTGAAGCAAAACAGAGTTGGCATTATCCAGAGAAGCATAACAGAAAAATGAAAAAGACCAGAAGAGAGATTGCCATCAGTGGGCATTGTACCAAATTCATCAAACATGTTTCTGAGAGTCGAGAGCATCCCTTTCCACCTGGCTAGGAGAGCCTATCCACGTGACGACCGCGTTGTCTGCATCTCCCATGTCGCCGCCACCTGGAGGAGTTTCCAAATTCAGAATGCCACCGGGAGGATGCTCCGGCTCACCTGCATGCACATTGCGCTGTGTAGAGTCCACTGGAGGCTGAGGAGCTTCAGGCGCATTACCCTCTTCCTGCATATTGTCACCATTGAACACGACACCAGCCACCTCTCCCTGAAGAACGCTATCATCCTGAGACTGAGACGTAGTGGTATGGGCCGAGCTGCTAGGCTTATCCTCCTCCTCAGCAAGGATTACTGTTATACTGGCTGACAAAACGGGCTTATTGAGCCTACTATGGAATTTGAAGCGGGTTGTTTGGAAGGAATTGTGCGGGAGGGGCCTGCCATGACCAGAAGGCGGAGAGGACGGGGAGGCAGAGGCCAGAGGGACTATGTTCTGGGGAGCAGATTGAGAAGCGCGGCCTCGATTGCCAGTGGTGCCTCCACGGCGAGAAACTCCACGACGTCGGACCATTTCCGAATTAACTGAGAGACCAGGGAAGGGAATTAGGCAGGACCAGATGGGAAAGGGCCGAGCGCAGGCGGACCAGGCCAAAACCAAAAACCAGATGAGCTTCCAAGCAGCCAGAACGAAGCAGGGGTGCGGGAAGAATAGCAGACAGATATAGAAGGAGCCGAGGAGGGTGATTGCATGAGCGCGCATTCAATACCAAATGCCTGACCATAATTCTGTACCCTGAAGAATTCATTTCAAATGCGGTGAGTTTGTGGGATCCGCGCCCATGAGCCATGTGCAGGGACAGCTGCCGGCGGGGAGTAACTCCGCCTTAAATGGGCTACAGTGACACCCGCATCCGGGTGAATACCATGGGTTATCATAAACGTGGAGCTTAAAAACTATTATTAGTAATTTATAAAAATTAATAAAATTAATAATTGATTTTTATTTTATTTTTTATTTTAACCAAGTTAAAATGTTTAAGTGACATTAAATTACAAGATCCATTTTGACTCTTGATCTACAAGCCCCCAAAGGGATCAAATATTTTTTCACTCTATGTTAGTTTGCATATCACTATATTTGATCCAGAGTAAAGATGGATCTATGCTAGTTTAATTCCCTCTTTAAATAGGGGGCATTCCATGTGAATACCATGGGTCAATACCATGTGACATCTTTATTTTTATTAATACTAATATTAAGGTTAATAATGTTAATTTGGCCCATGGTATTTGGCCAATAGGCTTCACGTAAATGTAACACATTTTTTGAGTGTTCATAAATATAAAGTGACTTATGGAGTAAATATAAAAAATGTTTTATTTATTTACCATACCTCTCATTTATTTATATTTTTATTAATTTACCATACCTCTTTTATAAATGTGGTATTTGGACCATAAGATTCAATTAAATAAAACTTCTTTTTTGACCCTTCTTAAATAGAAAAGAGAGTTATGGACTAAATATAAAAAGAGGTTTTATTTATTTACCATATCTATAGTTTTTTTATATTTTTATTAATTTACCATACCGCTTTTATAAATATGGTATAATGAAACTTCGTTTTTGAACTTTCTTAAATAGAAAGAAGGTTATAGACTAAATATAAAAAGAGGTTTTATTTATTTACCATACCTCTAGGTTATTTGTATTTTTATTTATTTACCATACCTTTGGAGTAAGTATAAAAAGAGCTTTTATTTATTTACCATACTTTTAGTGTATTTATATTTTTATTTATAACTATCATAAATAAATTTTTTTGAAAATGAGGGCCAATGGAAGATTGTAACTCCTAATTTCAAAGCTAATTTTTTTTTTTTTACCCTCTCTCTTAAAATAAAGTAGGCTAACCTCCATGCCTAATTTTTTATAAAATAAATTTGAGGCTATCTGTAACAATGTACTCTAATACACAATACTCGCCCTATAAAAATATAAAACCCCTTAATTTAATTCAAAGGTGAAATTTTGCACTTAAAATTTTGTATAGCATATATGCTATGGTCTTTGCTGCCCTCATCGTTGCCTGGCACGCTTATTATTGTTATGCCATCCATCAATATTTTCCCTTTTTGTTTTCTCAGGCCCAAAGAGGAGGGCCGAGCTGAAGAAGAGAACTGAGTCTACACTACATCAAATACAACAACCAATTTCTCACGCACACACACGACTCTAAAATACAGTACGTATAATATGCATTTCAAACCTGACAGTTTATAAATTCGCCTATTTCACTGTAAAATTGTGTTTCTCGTGTTTGGTGAAAATATCCATATGAACAGAACATGGGTGTTGACGATTTTGAGAAAATTGGGCCCGCTTTGCATTTCAATTTCAATATTTCAGCATCAGAGCTCCTGGAAGACGAAAAATAATTCGCGTTTGGTTTTACGCGGGAAACTAGAAACTGGACTCAAAATCACCGTTTATCGTTCAGGGGAAGCAAGCACCAGGCCCAACTCACCTTCAAAACCCTCACAATGTACCACTGTAACTCATCTCCATCCACCATTCTTGACAACGGCACTTGGGGCACACTGAGACACAGCTTCAGGAAAACATAAATATCCTGTACATTAACTTCAACTTCCAGTGCAATCGCTCTACTTTCTCAATCCAACCCAAACATATATGTCTGTACATATATTTAAGGTCCAGCCTTCAGCAGCACTTCCGAAGTGATTATCCCGTCATCATAGAGTAGGTCGGGTTTAACTAATTGATTAAGCTAGCTAATATTATGTTACATTATATTGTTTGGAGGTTTGCATTGCCATCTCTCGGTTTTATGAGTGTTCACTGTTCGGTGACTCCCAGGTGGCAATCAATCAATTGGGGATTAAGGGGAAGCTAGTTCAGAAAATAAAAAAGGATTTATCTTGGCTGTCTTATCTACAGGAAGGGAGCAAAAACAAAATGTTGACACATATTCATTGTCAAAAGAGGCCCCTCCAATCATAGAGGGGTTCTCGTAACTCTTGGATCTGAAACATGTATGGCTGCACTGCACTCTGAAGACACACTATCTATTTACGATGGCTGAATCTGATGTTTATAGTTGAGATGCTGGAGCAACGTACATATATATAACCCAAATCTGATGTTTATAGTTGAGATGTTGGAGCAACCGTGCAACGTACATATATATAACCCAAATCTGATGTTCATAGTTTAGATGCTGTAGCAACATATATATATATATATATATATATATATCAATTTTCTGAGTTATGGGTGTGCTCAGGAAACCTCTTGTGCTCCAGAGACATTTGTGGTCAATGATGTCGTCTTCATCCATTTAAATCCAATTTTGATTTCTGTTTGAGGAAACATCATAATTGTTGTCAATAATTTTTGAAAGATAAAATCTGCTACAGAGTTTTCTTCCCACAATTATTAACCACATGAGTAACTGTGAAAATCTACATTCACTTGTAACTATCATAATCATTCCTTTTGCACATTCTTAGTATATTTCTTTAATACCAAAAATGTTAATATTTATTGACCCAGTCACCACCCTCAACCTTTTAAAAATATTGAGTTGTGAAGATGTCCGTCCTGCACATTAAAATAAAAGTCTTCACGCTTCCAAACTCTTCTTCCACTCTCTCTTCAATCCCATGGGCAAACAAACAATAATCGAAATTGGTTGCAGAATAACAGTGGCCAGTGCAGCTTCCAGAAGCAGGTCCGAACATGTGTCTCCAATCCTTTCCCGTTGCACTTACAGGAACAAGTAGTATAGTTCAGATTTTTACTAGACACAATATACCACACCACACTGCCTTTCCATAAAAAATTAGATCAACATATATGAGTACTTTTCTCAACGGCCTTACTCCCCTGATCCTCTTGCATAGACAATGGCCTTACTCCACTTACAACTGGCTGTTACACAATGTATGGAATACATTCCACATACTCAATATTTGTATTGTAAGCTGTAAGATGTTGATGGGGTCTGAGGAAATGAGCAAGCATGACATAGATTTAGCGCTCTGTCCGGACTAATTTGGCCCTTACAAGACTCTGATTTTGGCAGTTATGCAATACAAACTCTACATCGGCCAGCTTATATGCAAATCTTATATGGTAGATTTGTGATCTCCGAAGGTTATAGTAATGGGCAGCATAATTTTATGCGTAATATTTTTATAACAATCACACTAGGATTTACAATTGTTGTCCAACTGGTAATAACATTTTAGAATTCTAGCCTGGAAAGTCCCCTCCAAAGGCAATACCAATTAGAGAATACTAATAACAAAGCGTGGTGATGTCACTCGAGACATCGTACCAATAAAATTGTCATTGTCCTTGTCCTTTCCATAGGATGAATTGTTGATCACTGAAACCAAGAGTGTGTCTAAATACTCATGTGTGAACACGAAAGTAAGTAGTTTAAGGGCATAATGCAGCGAAAACCAATTAGATAAAGCTACTTGTTTCCACTTGATATTTAGTTCATACTGAGCAAAATATGATGTAACAATTTGCATTGAAAATAATACGTTGTTAGCCCCTATCTTCCCTTTATACATCTCATTTGTCCCAACCACACTAAATAATCGGAAACCTCGAAGGATTTTCCCAATTGTACAACAGCTTTGGAAGTCTCAAACGGTTGTCCACTTGTATGTTGGTCTTGATGCAACTTTGTTACCCCTTGAATTTTCGAATTTTCTATTTCTAGGTCAAAATGAACGAGGGGGACACAACCATCATTACTCTAAATAGGCATATCTATACTAATGCATAACCCCACAAAAGGAAACATTTTTGACGCGTCGCCAGATGGGTGTTCAACCTTGGTTCTACAACTATCCTCACCCTCAGTGCTCTGACCACACGTGTTTGGATTATAAAAACGACTAAAAGTAAGCTCCCTCAATTTTCCTCCAAACCCGGAGCACACGTCACTCCACATATCTTTGGGTACATTGTCTTTGTTTATAGTACTCCATTGATTGATATTCCATAGAACTATGTGGCATAAGGTAAGGAATGAATCCATCTATCTTTGAGTGCCTTCCCATTTATTTTCTAGGATTCACAGTGTCATCAATGTGCTTACAAGATCATTGCTTCTAGTCGAGCTCACACGATAGCTAATTTTGTGTGGCGATGCTCTCTTCTTCATGTGTTCCATTACTACACGTTTTCCCTACTCGAGTTGCGGTCATTTCCCTTTCCTTAGTGACCTATTAAAAGGCCATCGTGGAATGTTCTCAAAGTTTTATTCTTTATCACATTGGTTTTGAAATCACTATTGCGTTGTTATGCCACAAAAGCATCAGAGTCTATTCAAAAGCCTTAAAGACAACTACCGCATTGACTTGACAAGCCTACTTGTTGATACCACATTTCATTATTGTGATAAATTCATACCACTACTCTCTACATTATCAATGCCATAAGCACTAGACACACTGCATAGGTAGTTAGTTGTGTATTTTTCTACCGCATTTTCAATTCTTATTCCATAAATTACCCTCATTGTCCATTTGTCTTTAGTAGCTCCAAACTCTTCATTATAGGGCAATATAAAAAACAATGTCCAAACAGAACACAAGCGGCACACACAAGATATACCTTGGAAACCCTTAATCGGGAAAAACATGTTCAAATATGTCTTTGTTGTTACCTTGGCCAATCTGGGAAAGAACTTGGCTAATCCAACCACCTGAGGCCACTTTGCGGGGCTTTACAATGGGATACACCAAGCCCTTAAATGGTCCCAATTACATGAATGTTATAGGCTAACACCACGTCACATAACCCTAGTCTGAGATAAGGTCACCGCCTAATAGAAAACACAGTAATGGCCTACGATCTATTTGCCTAAAATTCGTTATTCTTTGAAAAATTGCTTTCGAGTCTTAATGTAATGAACGCTTGCTTGTGTAGCAAGGAACACTGTGTTTTGTTTGTGCCATCTTCCTGCATTCCTAGGTCACCTCTCTCACATTTAGTGGTGAACCACACATATTGCTACACCATTAGCATCAATATACTCTTTATAAACCTTTGAAAGATTTCTAAGAGTGGGTATTGATGTTATCAACATTTTTTTACAGTTTCAAAAACTATCGTCTTGCATTTGCATCCAACTCCACCTTTTTAACGTCTCTAACTATCCAACTATGGTTTTGTGATGTGAGAAGGGCATCCATGCAACCTTCTTTGCATCCTCCAAATTCCAATCTTTTGAACTACGTGGCTCAAATGCTCAAGTCACGCTCTCACAATTTTGGCATTGGTGTTTGAGCATAATCACCAGTGGTGAGAAGCATGATTTTCATCCTTTTTGCATGCAATGGGGACATAATCCCTCTGCTTGTTCCTTAGATATGTTTTTCCCTTTGTGTTGTAACCATTAGTGGCATCCATATATAGGGTGGATGATATTTTGCAGTTGTGTTTACCATACAACTACGCTGCTGAATATTTGCATATCAAGCAATATCCTCCTTCATGTTTCTCACATGGTGTGAGGGCCTCGAGTTGGCACCAAGGCCAAATGGGTGCCCATGACGGTCCATGCCAACTTTAAGTGGGTAAAAACAGAGGTTAAAATGTGGTCCTGTGGGCATCATGTGCACGACATGAAGTCGAGTTCCTTGGGAACGCCCGCATAAGTACTAATTGAATACGTAGAAATATTGAACTTGAATAATTAACTAAGTATTGAATGGTAAATAAGTTAGGCATAGTCCAAGAGAGAGCAGTTGAGCACCTCGATACGAAATCTCGTCAGTGTTGCACGCCCATGGTGGTCTAAGTGGTGTGACCATCGTTAGGGTTGTAACAGATGGTATCAAAACCTTCTTTGCAAAGGTGGGAATTTTGCTGAAGTTGAAGTGGACGATGGTATGGCAACCACTATTGCGATGGGTGATGAGATGATCTTGTTGAAGGAAAATGTGTAGGTTGCTCGAAAAAAGAAGGAACTACTTGCAAGAAGAAATTAATATGTTGAACGATTCCCTTCATGCATTGGCAAGATAAAGAGAGTCAAATTCGGGCATGAAGGAACTCTTGCAAATCGTTGAGAGAGTAAAGTGCCTAGAAGAAGAAAGGGTGAAGTTGGAAAAGGAACTTGTTGTACTTCCTGAGAAGATGTCTGAAATTGAAGAGAAAATTGAAGAACTTGAGAATTAAACCAAGAAGGAAACTCTTGGTCACGGAGAAGGTGCCTGATCAGGTTGGCACTTTTGAAGAATAATGTTTGGTTGAACATATTGTAGTTATTAACCATGTTGAAGAAGAAATTGTGATGTATGAAGAGAAAGTTGGCCCAATGGTCAAGTGTGAAGTAAGTATTGTGAACGTGTTGCTGAAAGTGTTGAAAAGTGTGCAACAAGAAATGCTTGTTGAGAATGCAACAAGATGATGGAGCTTAGTGAAAAGAGTCGCCTTCACTAAGTGGGCCCACAGGCAAATTATGGCGCAAGTTCTATTTTTGGATCCCAGCAGGGATGATCACAACAGGAGTGACCACAACAGGGATGATCACAACAGGAGTGACCACAGCAGGGATGATCACAGCAGGAGTGACCACAGCAGGAGTGATCAAAGTCTATTTTTAGACTGGCTGTCCAAAATAGAAAAGTCAAATATTATTGTCTCATAATAATATTTAAACCACAACAGGGATGATCACAGCAGGAGTGACCACAACAAGAGTGATCACAGCAGGAGTGATCAAAGTCTATTTTTAGACTGGTTGTCCAAAATAGAAAAGTCAAATATTATTGTCTCATAATAATATTTGGACTATAAACTTGATCTTATTCTCTTGGAGCACTTCAGGATGAGCTACGGATGTGGTACATGCAGATCCCAGAAGGAAATACGTGGTTACCTATGGGATGACTAATATTTGCATGCAAGACTTCAGTTAGAACTCAAGTGAGTTGAGTTTAGTGGACTGGAGGTGCAGTTGATGGAGTTGTATTTAGTTTAACTTTGTTAAACTAGTTGTATTTAGTCTAATTGATCAATAGAATAGAGATGAGTTGGGTGAATTAGTTATTAATTAATTCACAAGTTATTAACTCATAATGCAACTATAGAATACATCACTTAACTCAGTTGCATGTCAGTGCATGTTCAGTTCAGGAGGGGCAGGTGTTAGAGGATCAGATTGCTATCAGTTGTGACTATAGTTGTGCATAATGATTTACACAATCAGAGGGATTGATTATGCCAATGAATTGGCCAATACCAAGAATTGTAGCATGTGCTCACGTCCAACACAGTGTGAGTGATTATTTGCAGGTCAAATACGAGTTTGGTAAACCATTCTCATCAATTCTTGAGCAGGTGTTGTGCAGTGGAGGCAGGCAAGCAACGGGGGAGATTTGGAGATCAGATCTGAGTTGTATTGTGTGTAGCATGTGGAGATAGTACTAAGTACTTGTGAGGAGTATTGTACTATGTATTGTTACATGATTCAATCACTATAATATACAGATAGTTGGGGCTTTTAGCGAGATGCTTTCCCCGGGAAAATACTGTGTTGATATGTGTGATTGATGCTTCTATGTACGCCTGTGAATGTTTCTGCTTCTGTAAATTGATGATCAACGTAGAGGAGGTTATGTATTATGCATGTTCTGCTTATAAGTGTATAATCAGGATAATCTAGGTGAATATGTGTCATATTATTCAAAATTTCTACATGGTATCAGAGTTGCTTGATTTGTAGAAGAGATTTTTACAGGATATCAAGCGAGGATTTATCATCAGATCTATTATTCAAAAAGTGTTTACATTTTATTTCTTCAGGCAGAGTCTGTAATCGGGCCAGGTAGCCTCTGGATTCATCCTTCTTTTGGAAGGTGAAATATCTGGTGAATTCCAGTACAATCGATCTCTGTACAAGAAATACTTTGTTCTCACGAATTTTAGATCGGAAGCGGTTGAGTTTTGAGCTGGTGGAATTCGTTTATTCCAAAGCAAGAGTGACCAGAGGAAGTTGGCGCTCAAGGATAAACTCAGAAACATTCAGTGTGAGAATGGAGACAGTATGCCCAAGTATCTCACGAAGTTCACCCAATGCCGGGATGAGCTGGGAAGTGTGGGGGTGACTGTCGGATGGGGATGGTGAGTCTAAAACTCCTTGACCTTCCTAAGAGTTGGCATAGCTACCAGGACTCGGTGAATGGAAGGGAGAAACTGCCAAATTGTGAACGACTATGGTCTGATTTGATGCAAGAGGAGATTAGACAGAGCACCATAGATAGTTCTTCATCTATGCATGATGAGGAGAACCGTGCCTTAGCGAGTAAGGCAAAGAAGGGAGAGAAGAAGGTTTCTCTTTCTGAATCTAGTTCTTCCAGTGATGGGAAGAAGGTTGACAAGTCGAAGGTGAGATGCTTTCATTGTCATGAGATTGGTTCACGGGTCAGGAACCTATATGCTCTTGAGGTTCAAGATGCATGCGAAGCCTTGAGTAGCGAGGCAACTGATGGAGACTTGGTGGTTGAGAGGGAGCGTATATTACTTCTCAACATGCAGAGCCAGAAGAAGTCTCAGACGATTGTGGAGGAGCCACGATTGGTACAACAGCTTCAGGAGGTTGTGGAGGAGCCACAACAAGGCAAGCTGAGAGGAGATCGAGTAGAGACATCTACTCATGCAGAGACCTCCAGTAGGGGGAAACTTCGAGCCAGGTGGGCTGAGGGATCGCATGCAGCCATACCTCCACGTAGGAGGTGGGGTGATGTGGATTGATCGTCCCAAGGAAGAGGGGCAGGATCCTTGAGGTACCAAACCTCTTGGATGATACCTTGCTACGGGAGCTCCGATGTGGAGTAGCAGGAACTGATTGATTGGGTAGAGATAGATGCGGATGGAGCGGCAGAGAGAGCGACAGTGTAGGGAATCCCAGGACAACGCATAGCTAGTAGGCTGCAACAATGCAAGAGGCACAAGTGTTTTGCACAGTGCTAGGTGGCACAGAGAGGTGTGCAATGGTGCGAGATGCATGGAGATGTTGCAGTAGCGTAGATGTCAGAGAGGGAGCACTTGTCAGGTAGAGCTTCAGCATCAGAGGATGTTTCTAGCCCAACAGGGAGGTCAGTTGGGAGGTGCAGTGCAGATGCAATGCTGGGAGATAGAACTAGCAGCAGCACAGATGCAGTCAGAGATCAAAGTGACAGAGGCTAGAGCAGTCAGATACTGAAGAGCACAGAGATGCAGAGTTTTCAGTCGACAGAGGCAATAGCAGTCAGAGACTTTGATGACAGAGCAAGTGGACCGGCTAGATGTGTTGCATGGAGAACATTCCAGAGTTTCAGGTTCAGGTTTGAGAGGAAGCATTTCTTGTTGAGAGGGAGTGTTGAGAAGTGTGCAACAAGAAATGCTTGTTGAGAATGCAACAAAATGATGGAGCTTAGTGAAAAGATTCGCCTTCACTAAGTGGGCCCACAGGCAAATTATGGCGCAAGTTCTATTTTTGGATCCCAGTAGGGATGATCACAGTAGGGATTGTCACAGCAGGAGTGACCACAGCAGATATGATCACAGCAGGAGTGACCATAGCAGGGATGATCACAGCAGGAGTGACCACAGCAGGAGAGATCACAGCAGGAGTGATCAACGTCTATTTTTAGACTGGCTGTCCAAAATAGAAAAGTCAAATATTATTGTCTCATAATAATATTTGGACTATAAACTTGATCTTATTCTCTTGGAGCACTTCAGGATGAGCTACGGATGTGGTACATGCAGATCCCAGAAGGAAATACGTGGTTACCTATGGGATGACTAATATTTGCATGCAAGACTTCAGTTAGAACTCAAGTGAGTTGAGTTTAGTGGACTGCAGGTGCAATTGATGGAGTTGTATTCAGTTTAACTTTGTTAAACTAGTTGTATTTAGTCTAACTAATCAATAGACTAGAGATGAGTTGGGTGAATTAGTTATTAATTAATTCACAAGTTATTATCTCATAATGCAACTATAGAATACATCAGTTAACTTAGTTACATGTCAGTGCATGTTCAGTTCAGGAGGGATAGTGTTAGAGGATTAGATTGGTATCAGTTGTGACTATAGTTGTGCATGATGATTTGCACAATCAGAGGGATTGAGTATGCCAATGAATTGGCCAATACCAAGAATTGTAGCCTGTGCTCACGTCCAACATAGTGTGAGTGATTATTTGCAGGTCAAATATGAGTTTGGTAAACCATTCTCATCAATTCTTGAGCAGGTATTGTGCAGTGGAGGCAGGCAAGCAGCGGGGGAGATTCAGATATCAGATCTGAGCTGTATTGTGTGTAGCATGTGGAGATAGTATTGAGTACTTGTGAGGAGTATTGTACTATGTATTGTTACATGATTCAATCACTATAATATACAGATAGTTGGGGTTTTTAGCGAGATGCTTTCCCCGGGAAAATACTGTGTTGATATGTGTGATTGATGCTTCTATGTACGCCTGTGAATGTTTCTGCTTCTGTAAATTGATGATCAACATAGAGGAGGTTATGTATTATGCATGTTCCGCTTATAAGTGTATAATCAGGATAATCTCTGTGAATATGTGTCATACTATTCAAAATTTCTACAGAAAGAGGAAGAGTTTGGTGGGACAAAGCCTACCATAGTTGAACCAAATTTGGGCATGTCGCGACCATTGAAGGAAGAAGTTGACTTTGGGGTCAAGTATGAAGAAACAAGTGTTGCGAGTGTGACAATGAAAGAGGAAGAACTTGTTGAGATGAATCTTGCCGAAGTTGAACCAAATTCATGCACAATGTAGCCATTGAAGGAAAATGGAGGCACTCTCTTGGAGAGACCTCATGCGAATGAAGTAAGTATTGTAGTCACTCATGTTT
Organism: Pinus tabuliformis; assembly: GCA_031772625.1. Classification (NCBI taxonomy): domain Eukaryota; kingdom Viridiplantae; phylum Streptophyta; class Pinopsida; order Pinales; family Pinaceae; genus Pinus; species Pinus tabuliformis. The sequence continues at coordinate 1,128,037,162 of CM062818.1, forward strand.
TGTTGAAATCTCTTGAAGTTGGCTCTTACGCAGATATGGGCAAAGGAAGCTTATGTTTGTCGATGCGATGAATGAATTTCCTTTGGAAGGTTGGGATGACTAGGGTGGAACATGATGAATTTATGTGATAATTAAGTCATGCTTGGCCAAATGAAGATTTGGCTAAGTGTCTGGCATGACTCATGGAAAGAAGGAAGGAAGGGTACACTAAAGAGGAAGCAATATGATACATAATTGGGTGGACTTGTTGAGATTGCAACAAGATGATGGAGCTTAGTGAAAAGAGTCGCCTTCACTAAGTGGGCCCGCAGGCTATTTTTGGCGCAAGTCTATTTTTAGACTATGTCTATTTTTAGACATATGGATCATGTATATGGATTGCAGGTTGCTGTTTATGGATGATTGATCAAGTTGGGAAAAAATAGATGGACTTCTATTTTTGATGAAAGTGTGAGTAATCACAATGTGAGTGATCAAAGTCTATTTTTAGACTGGCTGTCAAAAATAGAAAAGTCAAATATTATTATCTCACAATAATATTTGGACTATAAACTTAATCTTATTCTCTTGGAGCACTTCAGTTTGAGCTACAGAGGTGGCACATGCAGCTGTCAGAAGGAAATACGCTTTTCTTATGAGTTAGTTGAGTTGTTGCATGCATGACTTCAGTTAGAACTCAATCAGTTGAGTTTGGTGGAGTTGATTGTGGAGTTGATGGAGTTGTGTTCAGTTTAGCTTTGTTAAACTGGTTGTATTTAGTCTAACTGGAAAATAGACTAGAGATGAGTTGGGTGAATTAGTTATTAATTAATTCACAAGTTATTAACTCATAATACAACTAATGAATACATCAGTTAACTCAGTTGCATGTCAGTGCATGTTCAGTTCAACAGGGACAGGTGGTAGAGAATCAGATTGCTATCAGTTGTGACTATAGTTGTGCACCAGATCTTGCACAATCAAGGGATTGAGTATGCCAATGAGTTTGCTCACGTATTTTCCCACATTATAGCTTGTGCTCACGTCCAACAAAGAGTGAGTGACTATTTTGCAGGTGAAAAACGGGTTTGGTGAGCCATTCTCATCAGTTCTTGAGCAGGTATTGAGCAGTGGAGGCAGGCAAGCAGTGGAAGAGATTTGGAGATCAGATCTGAGTTGTATTGTGTGTAACAGAGGTGGAGATACTTGTGAGAAGTATTATGCTGTGTAATGTTACATGAATCAATCATTAATATACAGATAGTTGGGGTTTTTAGCGAGATGCTTTCCCCGGGATACATACTGTGTTAATGTGTGAATGCTCTTGATGTTTTATTGTTATTGATGCTGCTATATTGATGATCAACGTAGAGGAGCTTATGTATTGTGTATGTATTCCGCAATAGTACATGATCAGGATAATCTCTGTTGAATATGTGTTAAATTATTCAAAATTTCTACAGGACTTCTGTTATTTTGGTATGTTCTATGCTAGAGCAATTCATTTAATTTCTTTTCCATATTAGCAATCACATCAGCATAAAGTAAACTGCAGATAGAACATAAATATAAATCACAGAAGACAAGCCAAGACAAGAGGACACAAGATTTGGCGCAAGCCAGGGACAAACCCCACAATGTGTGGGGAAACCCTTGATCAATTCTTCTTTTATGTTCTTCAAAGTTCAGCAGAGAAAGTGAGAGAGATAGTACATTTACAATAGAAGCAATCACTTTGACTTTTGATATCGTCATGAGATTAGTTGAAGACATATTGCTTCAAATGATTCTCTAAGGTGATTCGTTCATCTATCATAGTGTTGCATCTAGTCCTCTAGCAGCACCACTGCATACTGCACCATGCTTCACTATTCATGATAATCATCATGCTGCCATGTCCATGATATTATCATGTTGCCCTTCATGATCATGATCTTATCATGATGCCCATACTAATATGCATCATTGTCCTTACAGATGTGTATTATCATTATGTTGCTGCCCTTGCAGATGTGTATTATCATTATGTTGCTACCCTTACATCATGTTATTTTGTCACTTCTTTGAAACATGATGAGCTAGATCTGATTGTAGTGATGATACGTATGCCAAGGATCTTCTCATTGAATTCTTATAGCAAGACTGTAACAAGTCTGCTACATGACTACCACGAAATCAGAACTGCTCCTAAGATTGCCATGACTTAATTCATCCAAGTAGACTGAACTCACTACAGTTCCATGACCTTGTCTATAAATCCATTTGACTGTGACTTTTCTTGACTGCAGCTCTTTGCGGCTTCATGCCTTTACAGTGATTCCTCTTCATAACTGCGACTGTGTATAAAGAGTTTCCATGACAGCGTATAGATTCCATGACCGTCCTTGTTGTGCGTATAGATTCTATAACTACGTATTGTTTCCATTGCTGTGCATTTGGTTTCTATTGCAATGTATAAGGTCTTCCAACGTATCTGCGTATGACCTGTGAATGAGTCTTCATAACAATGTGTTGACTGCAAGGGATCAGTCTTCAAGACTGCGTTGGTTCATGATTGCGTTTCAATATTTCAATGACCGCATATTCCATGGCTGCGTATAGACTGTGTCTCCGGGAACATCTAGAGTCTTCACGCTATTGCGTATGTATATCTATGTATTCTATTACACAATGGAGCAGATTCATCATGTTGTCATGAACTGTGAGTTTCATGAGAAGCGTATATCGTCTTACGTTGACTGAGGGCATCACGTTGTCATGAACTGCGTGTAAGGAGATTCATCACGTTTCATGAATAGTGTATATGGTCTTACATTGACTGAGGGAATCACGTTGTCATGAACTACATGTAAGGAGATTCATCACATTTCATGGCCTTATGTTGACCAAGTGTAGAAGTCTTCCATTGTTGCGTATGTGTAGCTAGATCTTCATTTGCCAACGTAGATAAAACCTCATCTGCTGCCTGGATGTGCCGTCATCATAGCGTATGGACTGCGGATCTTTCTACTACAACTATATCTGCAGTTAGGGAATCCAACATATTATATTTATGTGTCTTCTCCTTTTCCAAAAAACCAAGACGTGGAGAGGAGGATTTCACCTGCAGAATGTATCTCAAATGACATCAAATCCTCATCTATTTATACCAAAAACGTATAGGTTGAATAGACATGACGTTTGGGCTTCTTGAGCCTACATAAGAGCTAGTTGGCTTGATAATAATTACTTAATCAAAATAAATTCATATCTCCATAAATACTTATTGGAATCAGATGATCTTTGGATCAATCCTACACCTCTCGACGAGAGGAATTCAATAAAAATATCAGTTGCCATAAATCATCTGGCGCACATGGAGTTTGGCCCTAGTTTCCAATTTTAACACTCCCTCTCAACTAGGGAGAACTCCATCCATTGATCTATATGACCGACTGTACTATCTCTGTTATTGGTGCCTTGAACCTCTTTGTTGGCTTTGCTTTTCTCTACTCAGCTCTGCTGGCTTTGCTATGCTCTGCTCAGCTTTGCTGTCTCTACTCTGCTAGCTCTACTCAGGTCTGCTAGCTCTGCTCAACTTAGCTCTCCTAAACTATGAAGAAGAAGAATTGATCGAGAATGTCTCATACCATTCTCCATTGACCCGAAGTCAGTCTCAGAGTGTGTACCACTAGTCCCAGACCAGTCTCAACCGACCCAAAGTCAGCATCATAGTGGGTACAACTCCTACCACTGGTCCCAGACCAATGGCGCAGTCTTAGAGAGTGTACCACTGGTCCCAGACTAGTCTCAACCAACCCAAAGTCAGTGTCATAGTATGTACCACTCTCACTGGTCCCAGACCAGTATTGCACTGACACAAAGTCAGCCTCATAGTATGTACCACTGGTCCTAGACTAGTCTCAACCGACCCGAAGTCAGCGTCATAGTATGGTACAACTCCTACCACTGATCCCAGACCAGTATCATTGATCCCAGATCAATGGAGGTCATCCTAGCGTAGGGAGTATGATAGGTACAATGATGCGTCCATCGGTACTACTGTGGTCCCTAACTTCATTTCCCTGCTCATTGATCAGATGAGAGGTACTTCCCATGAGTCCTAGACTGCATGGGTAGGATGTCTCGACAGGAGAACTTAATCAATCCCGTCCTCATAGGAGAACACATCAATCCTGCTACAATCGCCATGGAGAACACATCAATCCAAGCCTCACAGGAGAACACATCAATCCTGCTATAGTCGTCATGGAGAACACATCAATCCAGGCCTCACAGGAGAACACATCAATCCTGCTACAATCGCCATGGAGAACACATCATCCAGGCCTCACAGGAGAACACACCAATCCTACTACAATCGCCATGGAGAACACATCAATCCAGACCGCCATGGAGAACACACCAATCCAGGCCTCACAGGAGAACACATCAATCCTACTACAGTCGCCATGGAGAACACATCAATCCAAGCCTCACAGGAGAACACATCAATCCTGCTACAGTCGCCATGGAGAACACATCATCGAGGCCTCACAAGAGAACACATCATCCTGCTACACAGGAGAGCGAATCATCCTGTTCCACAAGAGAGCAAATCATCTTGTCCCACAAGAGAGTGAATCATCTTGTTCCAGTGCACACCACCTGGGGAGGGTGAATCACCCTGTGGTCGTATGTTGCTCCAGTAAGAACCGCAAGCCCTTAGAGCTCCCAAAGCTCAATGTATGCAACATGGAGGACCCTTGTACAAGGGTTTCTTGTCGACTCCAAGTCATTTGGGAAAATCACAGATTAGATCTTTCCTCAGGGCTTTGACAAGGTGTATCTACCTATACATCATCTTAATGTGATGGAGCCATGGAGCCTCCTTGCTCATCGACTTACCATATCCCAGATGATGTCTATCTACTGGAGCAATCGACGAATACGAGATTCCTCAATAATTGAATCCCACCTCTAGTTGTTACAGAGAATCACAGTGGTATGTGTTCAAACAGCTCATTGAAGAGCTTCCCCAACCAGGCAGCTTCATACAAGATCATACTCGTAGATATGTATCTGGTCTCGGTGGTGCTTATGGAAACCGACTTCTGCTTCCTACTCATCCATTATATTGAAGCAGAATCCAAAGAGAAATAGCACTAAAAGTGCTCCAGTGATCCTCCACACTACCTGCCTAATCAACATTCGACTAATCATGCAGTTTCATATTTCCAGCAGTGTATCTCAATCCATGAGAGATTGTGTCCTGAAGACATCTCGGAAGCTTCTTAACACCAATCTAGTGATGCTCAACCAAATATGAGCTCACAATGCTAACTGCAAAACATATGATCGGATGGAGGTTCACCAAGAACATCAACGCGAATGAGTTTATGAAACTCAGAGGCATTTCCCAAATCTGGTCTGACATCACTACCATATAACTTCTGAAAGTTAAGATCCTCGAGGTAGGTACAGACTAGCACTTTATCTTTCCACATTCGGAATCCAACTCCCTCTATCTTCTACAAATGAGAGGGTCTGCACCTATCAGACATAGGTGCCAGTATGAGAGGTTTGTCATCCACAACCTTCGGATGGTTTGGATCGATTTCACTCCTAGTGATTCTTAGCTTCATCAAACAGCTGCTAATCCTCTCATACTATGCTCAGGATGTCTTGCTTCAAGCCATAGAGGGCTTTATATCACCTGCATGCATTAGATTCCCGATCATGAATCAAACTCCTCGGGTCGTTCCAAACCTGTGGACCTATGGCATGAGGGGGATGGTCCCCTTATAAGATTTTCCTTCGGTACATCTCAAATATGTACCTTCATGCTCCTTTTGAATTCAGGCTTCCCTGTCACCATCTGACTCACAGACCTCTAGTGCTATGTGTCAATGGACACGGTCCCCAGTTGACTTCCTGTAACTTAATACATCCCTGAACTCAAAAGCATCCTTGAAAATCCTATTTTCAAACACATACCTTTCCATCAACGAATGCCACCGTAAAACCTTCGACTTTCATTCCTAGGGTTCCTTTCTTCCTTTGAGAGTTGGCCATGTCCTTGATGACCTGCATTTCTACCATTCGGACACTCCTTCGCATAAGGGCTGAACTCATAACCAAGACATCTACCTTTCCTTCCACCCTTAAATCCGAACTTCGAAATGAAGTGATATTTAGGTATGCCATCAAAAGTTCATTGCACCATTATGATAATGTGCTCTGCTTCGACTTCACCCTAAGTGAATTGTGAAAAACTCATTGATCCTTTTGTCTTGTCCCAACTGTCTTTGGTGATTGCTCTTTCACTCTTGCTTGGGCATTGTCTTCACCTCAGCTCCGATACCATGTTAATTTTGGAATGTTCTATGCTAGAGAAATTTATTGAATTTCTTTTCCATATTAGCAATCACATCAGCATAAAGTAAACTGTAGATAGAACATAAATATAAATCGTAGAAGACAAGCCAAGACAAGAGGACACAAGATTTGGTGCAAGCCAGGGACAAACCCCACAATGTGTGGGGAAATCCTTGATCAATTCTTCTTTTATGTTCTTCAAAGCTCAGTAGAGAAAGTGAGAGAGATAGTACATTTACAATAGAAGTCAATCATTTTGACTTTTGATATCGTCATGAGATCAGTTGAAGACATATTGCTTCAACTGATTCTCTAAGGTGACTCGTTCACGTATCATAGTGTTGCATCTGGTCCTCTAGCAGCACCACTGCATACTGCACCATGCTTCACTAATCATGATAATCATCATGTTGCCCTGTCCATGATCTTATCGTGCTACCCTTCATGATCATGATCTTATCATGTTGCCCATACTAATATGCATCATTATCCTTACAGATGTGTATTATCATTATGTTGTTGCCCTTGCAGATGTGTATTATCATTATGTTGCTGCCCTTACATCATGCTACTTTGTCACTTCTTTGAAACATGATGAGCTAGATCTGATTGTAGTGATGATACGTATGCCAAGGATCTTCTCATTGAATTATTATAGCAAGACTGTAACAAGTCTGCTACAGGACTGCCACGAAATCAAAACTGCTCCTAAGATTGCCATGACTTAATTCATCCAAGTAGACTAAACTCACTATGGTTCCCTGACCTTGTCTATAAATCCATTTGACTGTGACTTTGCCTCACTACAGCTCTTTGCGGCTTCATGCCTTTACAGTGATTCCTCTTCATAACTGCAGCTGTGTATAAAGAGTTTCCATGACAGTGTATAGATTCCATGACTGTCCTTGCTGTGCGTATAGATTCTACAACTACGTATTGTTCCATTGCTGTGCATTTGGTTTCTATTGCAGTGTATAAGGTCTTCCAACATATCTGCGTATGACCTGTGAATGAGTCTTCATAACAATGTGTTGAGTGCAAGGGATCAGTCTTCAAGACTACGTTGGTTCATGATTGTGTTTCAAAATTTCCAAGACCGCATATTCCATGGCTGCATATAGACTGTGTCTCTAGGAACGTCTAGAGTCTTCATGCTGTTGCGTATGTATATCTGCGTATTCTATTACACAATGGAGCAGATTCATCATGTTGTCATGAACTTCGTTTTTCATGAACAACGTATATGGTCTTACGTTGACTGATGGCATCACGTTGTCATGAACTGCGTGTAAGGAGATTCATCACATTTCATGAACAGCGTATATGGTCTTATGTTGCCTGAGGGCATCACGTTGTCATGAATTGCGTGTAAGGAGATTCATCACATTTCATGGCCTTACGTTGACCAAGTGTAGAAGTCTTCCATTGCTGTGTATGTGTAGATAGATCTTCATTTGCCAACATAGATAAAACCTCATCTGCTGCGTGGATGTGGCGTCATCATAGCGTATGGACTGCGGCTCTTTCTACTACAACTATATCTGTAGCTAGGGAATCCAACGTATTCTATTTATGTGTCTTCTCCTTCTCCAAAAACCCAAGACATGGAGAGGAGGAGTTCACCTGGAGAATGTATCTCAAATGACATCAAATCCTCATCTATTTATACCAAAAACGTATAGGTTGAATAGACATGACGTTTGGGCTTCTTGAGCCTACATAAGAGCTAGTCGGCTTGATAATAATTACATAATCAAAATAAATTCATATCTCCATAAATACTTATCTGAATCGGATGATCTTTGGATCAATCCTACACGTCTCGACAAGAGGGATTCGATAAAAATATCAGCTTCCATAAATAAGCTGGCACACATGGTGTTTGGCCCTAGTTGCCAATTTTAACAACTTCATCATTGGAGTCTTGTTTGGGCCAAGGAGAAGTATTTGGATAACCTATAGTGGGGGAGGCGACAATGAATGACGGGACCTATGATGATGAAATAAGGGTAGGGTGACTGGGGACGCCAACCTAACTAAAGGAAAGGATGTGATGACCAAAGTTGTGTTGGTCCTTTCGAAGTGGATGAGTTGATCAACCGAAGTTGTGAACATCAAGTTGAAGAAGAAGGGCATGGAAGACTTCGTGCAGGGACATTAAGCAAGGGTGCTAGCAGGGGATGTCACATATGGGCATTAAGTACAGGTGCCAAGTGAGGATGTTGTGTAGGATTATCATGGTGGTGCCATATGAAAAAGTTGTGCAAAAGGACTGATGGGGATGTTGGGTGCATTCATGCAGCAAGACCATGCTCATTTTTTAAGGAAGACATGGACAGGTTGTTCATGCGACAAAGAAGGTAGAGACAATTTGTAAAGGGACTTATGACCAAGATAAGTGCGCCTACCTGAAGTGATGAGGCGAAGATGGTGCAAAGGATATTGAGAGAACTTGAAGTGAGTTGCAGTTGACGAAGACATCGCGCGATGGTGGTCTTGGAGTATCTATTTTGTTGATGAGTTGAGGTTAGTCTTGGACTTGACTTTGATGTGGTATGGGACGCATACCTTGGGCATAGTATGGGATTTGTTTGCAAGGAGTGACTTGACGGATGGGATAGGAGCAAGATGCCTTGAAGTTGGATGGTGGTTGCAGTAGTGAAGGTGCCTTAGTGGGAGCACTTGGGAATGGGTTGAGTCTAATGAAACTTAGCCATTTTTATGGACATGGTTGTTGGTCTATGACCAAGGGAAGCACATGGACGATATGATGAGGCAAGTGAAGACTTTCCCCTTTGAAAGAATTGATGATCAGCATATCCGATATGATATGAAGTTTCTTCATGGACCTGGATATGGGACAACAGTTGAGCATTGATTGAAGGACAAATGAATGAATATGGGAATATTTCTTGATGAAGATTGAAGATGTGACAAAGTGTTGGAGAAACAATTGATGAAGGCATGAGGAGGTGCATTCTCATGAATTAGGTGTGACAGTTGGATTAGCTACCTAACTAGTTCAAGTCACAGGGTCATGAAATGTATTGAGGTGTGTTGGAGTATGAAAACAATGGTTCACATGATGATGAGATGTGGTGGATTGGCACGATGCGAGTAGCGATTGAAGCATGTAGCCAAGTTGGAAGGGGTGACCTTCTATGAGTTGGAGTAGTGCGGAGGATTGCGATGAGTTTTGGTTGATGTCCATGAGAATGAGGAGTCTTACCCACATGAAGGCATGGGCCTTGATGAAGGTTCGTGCGAAGGAAGTTGAAGAGTTTGTGAAGTAGGGACTTGAGCAACAAGTTGAGTGCAGTTGAGGGTAGATAGCTTCACAATGTTTGGACTTGGCAAAGAAGTTTATTAGGTGGAGTTGTTGTCGAGTACGATAATTGTTTTAAACTCAAGGAGGATGTCAGGGCTCTGAGCTGGCATGAAGGCCAAACAGGTGCCCATGAAATTCCATGCGGACTTGAAGTGGCAAAGAACTGAAGTTAAAATGAAGTGGACTCGTGGGCATTGCGTGCACGACATGAAGGCAAGTGCCTTGGACATTCTCACACGAAGGAGAGGCACTCGAACGCCCATAAGCAGCATGATGGGCACAGGCAGGCGTTGAGTGGGTGAGTCGACAGAAGATGTTGGCGACACGACAGGCATGAGCCAAGTGAGATGTGTCGAGGTGGTTCGAGAAACATGGTTGGAGGTCAGCATAACTGGCACAAGCAAACGGTCGACACAATGTGTGAACAAAGGAAACAAATGGTAAAGGCTAACCTAATCGAAAAAAGGATAAGGAGAATTCCTTTTGTTGTATCAAAACTTACTATTCAATATGCAATTAAAAGATCAACTTGGTTCAAGAGTCAATATCCTCATACAAAAAGTCTCTCCATCTTGGTGATTATTCATGATAGAAATAAAGTCATTTTTTCTTACCAATTTAATGCTCTCTTTTGCAACTCTTGTCCATGATTGTTTTTCAGTGTGTGAAAGCACTTTTTAGTTGGGGTAGATATGAACCCCATGTGGAATTAACATGTACTCATTACATTTTCTTGAGCTTGTTTCCTAAATATGTCCATTACAAGGCTTTGAACATGGGTCTCCATTAAGAGAACCCATGACTTTTATTAATTCACCCTACCCATTTTGACAACTTGTGTCCAAGATTTATTGATTCATTCTGTAATAATTGATTTGACAAATGTAATTAGAATTAGACCAAAACTAGTTGAATTGATCAGTTTGATTGTTTTCGAGGAGTTTTTGATCAAAATTGGCCATTCAAAACCAAAAATGACCAATTCCATACAACATATTGGTGCTCATGGGCTAACTAAGCTCACCTAAAAAAAGCCTAATCTAAAACCCTTAACATTGCATATTTGTGTGATGGTTTGGATATATATATATATATATATATCTAGTTTTTGGTGGACTAGTATTTACATCTATTTTTTCATTGATTCTAGTCTAATTTTAGTTTTTTGGGTCAACAAATTTTGATAACACTAGATTTGGCAAAGGGTCAAGCCTAATGAATCTAAGTTGTGGATTTAGTTAAGTTTTAAACCCTCAAATTTGATGGTCATAATGTCAACTAAAAATGGTAAATAATTTTGTAAAGTTTTTAAAGAGTGCTTCACATTTGCTTTAGCTTTGTATATCCGTGGTATTTTAAAGGTTTCTATGCTTATTGAGAAATGGAACCAATTTCAAAAAACAATAAGGGAGAACAAAGACAAAATGATCTAGCAAGAAATAAGCTTGATATAATGAGATAATTGCAACTACCTGTCCTATCTTTATTACTGGTTGAGATCCTTAACTAAGATGGGAGATGTTATCACTACAAACCATATTAAATTTTAATCCATTAAAACTTAAGAAATATGGTCAATGAAATAAGAAAGGTAAAGTCAATTCATATTCTAAATATTTAAAATTATGGTTCATGAAGCATGGACCTATTTATGAAGCCATGTTATCTTGGCTTTAACCTACATATTTAGTCTTTGCCACAGGTCCTTATATGGGTTAATGAATAAAATAACATCCTCCCCTTGAAACTTTGGGGTTTCCAAAATCTACAAACCATTTGAGATGCTTTAGGTAAGTTCATTAGGAGTTCCAAAATTGATAACTTGGATACAACACTTGTTTCTAGATTTGTAATTTATGTTGATCTCAGTGAAGGATTTGGTGACCAAATTCCGTTTGAGAGTGGATATTATAGTGAACACAAATCCTAAACTACAAACGCATTTCCTTTCCATGCATAACATATTTTGATCATGGACATGCAACAAATTCATGTCTAAAGGCATATTTTTCATAAAATACAAGACAAAAAATAGGAATCCCATGGAAAAAAGGCTCAAAGATGGATCACCGTTGGGTTGAAATCACACAAGACCTTAGAGGAACCTACACCTACAACTTTGTATAACACTCTCATTCCATATCTATGGGATGTGACATATATGTTGATATGGTCAAGACTTTGGAGTGAATTCTTTTCCAATTGGTTCACTACAAGAAGACTCCTTTAAGAAGGTGAAGAAATGAATGAGTTTAAGACAAGGATCTAAATATTGTGGGTCCATTATATGAGCTAAGGAAATTTCTTGTGATAAAAACTCAAATAATACCCAATCACTTGGTTATCAGACAAGAACACTGAACAATCAAGGGAAAAATCACAAAAATGAATTCAAGTCAAGACATGGCCTCTAAGATAGAAATCAACTATTAATTATATATATGTAGGCATATTATATGTCTAGTATTATACATCAAATATATGAATCCACTTGAAGACCTCATACTGAACTTGAAGGATCACCAAATTTATATCTTTTGTAATTTTTCTTTCTTTCTTTTTTCCTTTTGCTTTTCATCTCTTTTCTTTATAATTTTCCCAAAGGTTGCAAAACACATTTTAACTTAGTGATAAACCATGAATGAGGACAACCACCTTTCGTTATTATCCATGAAAGTGGGATGACTCATCACCATTATTCATGGAAAACCACACCACCTAAAATAACTTGTTGATGGTATGTAGGGGAGAAACATTTCACTCTTTCTAGAAGTTGTTGGTTCTTGGGCAATGTCACCACTCAAACTCTTTCCTAGAAAAAGTACTAATCTTAGTGGAAGAGCCTAGGAACACTTTCAAACAAGACACCCATTGTCACTTTAGTGGCCTTGTTCTAGTCTTTATACCAAGGAGTCCTAGCCTAGGTGGGAAATCATAAAGTCAAATATCAGCCAAATCTTGAGTGTGGAACATGGAAGCCTTAGCTTAAATACCAAAATTCAATTAATCAAATCAACTCACTTAACAAAGGTGTGAATATTGCAAATTAACAAGTTAGAAAAATTAAATATGTTGTTTTCATAGTAGGTTACATATCTAGTAGTTTGGTTTAAATTACATACATAGTGGAACAATCCTAACATTAAAATAACTCTACTGCATATGATATGAGGTGTTGTCTTTCATGGTGATGTTTATGCATGTGAATTTTGTAATCTTGCAATGATATTGAAATAATAATTGATAGTTTACATTTGAATATCATTTTTTATTTGCTAAGCCATAGATAAATAATAGGTTTATGGTTAAATTTGGAATGAATATGGGCATTGGTTTAAAATAATTGGTTCACAATAATTTAGTTGTCATTGCTTGCTTTCATTATTACTTCAAGGAGTGTCATCATTTGGATCATCTTGGACTAAGAATTATAATCATTCTTTAAGCATTCTCATTGAATAAGTAATCTAGTTTTTCATGGATGAGCCTTCGAATCTAAACATTTAATTTGTTGCTACAAACACTACATTACATTGGGTTCTAGTGGGGGCTAGTGTTGCATTCACATTTTCTTTAGGAATCAATCTAGCACTTCATTATTTGGAATATCCGCACCTTTTTAAAAATGAGAAAATTTGATTAACTTAAGGATGAGTTTGTTAATTTGAGCTAAAGATCCCCCATTTCACACTCAATAACTTGGCTGAGATTTACCATAGGGTTCCCCCCCTGGGCTAGGAATCCTTGGTCTAAAGATTGAAGCAAGGCACCAAAATGATATTAGGTGGCTTTCTTGAGAATGCCCCTAGGCTCTTTCATTAAGGTTAGGACCTTTCCTTGTACACAAGAGTTTAAGTGGTAACTTTTGGCATCATTGTTGGGAACAAAGTGCATTCCCTTAATATTTGAAGTTGTAGCTTTAATTTTCCTTTTGGTGAGTAGACATTTCAAGGATTACTCACCTGACGACTCCATCAAAAGATAACTCAAGTAGGAATAGCTCAACAGGAAGATCCTACCAAACCCTCTACCATAGTTTCTCTAATATTGAAAAAGATTATAGGAGGAGATTGAAAGAGGTTTCTCAATCTTCCTCTCGCAACAATCCTATAAATCCAATTCATTTTATATTTCACATAAGGAAAGTCACTATGACTACCCAACCATGGGTTACAAATGTTTATAAGCCTCTTAACATGTTTAGAATCTGAACATGTCCCCATGATATTCCCAACAAGTATGACATATAACATCCTAAATTCTCAAGAAATAATGTCATTATAACTAAGGAGCATATCCCAAAATTTTATTTTTTCTCTTGGTGAACACTTAGTCCCTAATGACAATGAAGATGTAGTAATGAAGTTATCTTCATTTTCATTAAAAGAAAATATTATCTTGCTACACTAGTTTGGTTGCCAATAATTTAGGATTTAATAATAATTTCATTATGTATTCATCATATATAGTCAATAAGAAAATATGGAAACAAAATGTATTGTGTTGTTGGTGGAAACTTAGTCTTTGATGAGACTGAAGATGTGTTAATGAAGTGATTTTCATTATCCTTAGAGGAAAATGTTAAGTTTTGGAGCAATGGTTTGGTTGTTAATAACATTAGGACTTGGTAAGAATTTCATGATGCATTCATCAAGAGGCGGGTCATAATAAATAATAGTAGATTAATGCTTGTAAAATTGCATGAAATGAAGAAGAAATATATTGAAAGCCTAAAAGAATTTGAGATTTGAAAATTGTTAAGGTATTTTCCTAACATCATGAAACAAAGTAATGGAGTAGCCTTGCTACATTACATAAATGCCTTTGAGGGCCAATTTGGAGACAAGTATCCAACCACTTTGGAGAGGCTAAGGGGTATACAAGGGACCGAAGAGAACTAGCTATCTTCCAAAGTATAACCTTTCATCACATCAAGGGCATCTTCATCAAAGAATGTGTCAAAGAAGGGGGTAGTCAACACCACTGGACATACACTAATATGATGAAATATTTAGCATATGTTATAAAGTGAATGGAAGCTAGCTTTGATAAAAAAATTGAAACTCTCCAATAATAGAATCAAGCTATGCAAAACAATATCAATCAATTGGAAAGACAAAGTAGATTGCAACCTTGAGGAAATGTTATTTGGCATAAGTCTAGACAACCTCAACACAATTAAAGGGTCCCAACTCCTCTAAGTGGAAGTAATATTGTTCGTTAAGATGACCTTTGTTTGTGTAACCCTTGTGACTTTCCTCATAGTCAATATACTTGCTTATATGGTAAGGAAATTATGCAACATACGAGTGAGAGCAATAAACAAGCATCAAGTGATTGGGGAGATGGCCAAGCATAATTAATAATGTCCATATATTTTCAAATGATCAAGACAAGCTTAAACCAAAATACTCTTGCAATATATTTAGCACCTAAACCTTCCCAAGAGGAGATTAAAAGAAGGATCACAGAGAAGGATTGGGTGACTTGGAAAATAAGGGTTAAGAAAATGTAACAACAACCCTAATATTCCCAAGGTCAATGACCTCAAAGTTCCCAAAGTTAAAAAATATGTAAGGAAATTCAGCCAACAAGGAATCGATATGGTTACTCAATATCAAAAGTGTATAACAATGCAAGTATGGAGACCAACATTGATTTAGATGCTTACCTTGCTAAGTCTTATATTAATGTTCCTTTCCTTGAGCTCATAAAATTGTAACAACCCCAAGTTGATTTTTTAAATAAAATATAGGACCAAAGTCATGGGAAACGTATTCTAAGCTGAATGTTGGGAAAAACATAATGATGGGTATCACTAGTGATTAATTAGTGGAAAAGGCATTAGAAAAGGCAAAGTGGAAATAATTGGCATTTTATTTATTAAATAAAGGAAAATATGAGAAAAGGAAGGTGAAGAGACATAGATTTGCATGAGGGGGAAATTGAAGGGAAAATTAAGGAAAATGAAGAAAATAGAGGCCTCGATGATGAAAAGGCTTTTGTGGATAAGTTCACAATATTTTGTCAATTCAGTTTTGGAGTTCTCTTTCATTTTTGTCATTCTCTCACACTCTTGCACACTTAGAGAAATCTTAGAGCATTCTTGGAGCATGCTTGGAGTACTCTAGCATTCACTTAGATTTGGAGAAAGAAGTAAGGGAAAGTAGGAAAGCGCAAGGGAACAATTGGATAAGAAACTACAGTTGGTTTGCTTTGCAGGTAACAGGTTGCATGTGTGATTTCCTTACTGATTTCTAGATGCATGGCATATGCATGTGATTTTATGGTTATTTGTTTTCATTGGAATGGATATTTTCCCCGGGTGACAACGATTTTAGCCTTGCCTTTCCATTTCCTAGATAGCCATGATTTTGTGGGTTTTCCCATAAGATTATTTTCTTATTGGTGCTCATGTTCCTTATGGTTGTGGGTTGGAGAAAACACTCTAGAAGCCCTGGAACAACTTGGTTTGAGTTACTAGTCATGGATCCTAATTGGAACAAATGCTTGGTGGATTGTGTTACTAGTCCTTGGAGTCGGGTTGGAAAAATGCTCTAGAGCCCTGGAAGGTTGTGGGTTGAGTTACTAGTTCCTGTCTCCTCAGATAACTTGGATAGAGACCGGTCTGGTTGGTGTTGGTGATGTCCAACTGTGGAGGTGGAATCATTATGGTTGAGGGTCGAGGTGGTTTAGCCTTTGGAAGCCCTGGTTTGGTTTTGTTTTGGTTTATTCCATGAGATCCCACATTCGTGCTTGGAATATGGCGTGGGGGTGATTGGCTGAAAGAGGGATTTGGTTTCGCCCAATCTATGGTTAGGTAGTACATGGAAATCCTTGACTTGGTTGGTATTTTCATAAGTTAATATGAGACATTTCCTTATTGTGATCTATGAGAATTTGTAGTGATTATGGTGGTGATATTATGGTTGAGATTCCATGGTCTCTACGTTGGTTATTTTCTAGTTATATGTTGGTTATATGATGTGTCTTATATATGGCTCTTGTCATGGATTGTTTAGTTATTGATCGGTTGATGAATGTATGGACTAATAAGTGTTGTTGCATCTATGTGGAGAGGTCATAAGGCCTTCTTGTTGATTCTCATACTATTATGATTAGATATGAATTCATGACCTACACCTTACATGTTTTCCATGTGTTTTACGAAATGTTTGTTATGAACTAGGCATGTCCTCGGTCAATTCTTGTTCAAGTTTTGTACGAAAATATTTGTTATTATCTCATTTATTATTCTGAGAAGTTACAGGAAATTAGGCAGTGGTTTGGAGGCTGGCCTGGAAAAGTGGCTCAAATCTCAGGACGCACCCTCTGAACTGGATATTTTGGGTTATAACACATCGAGGCAGTGTTGTGCATATGATTGGAGGCATATAACCATACCTTGGCCTTGTCATGCATGCAGTTTTGGGCTTATGGTAGTGAAAAAGAGTCCCATCTCAAGTTTGGTCATCTGGGGTGGTCCTTTGGCCCTTGAGTGTCTTGTATCCTTGAGGGATGTTGTGAGTTGTCAATTTGTCGCCCCCTCTTCCATACATAAAGCTTGGAGGTCGGGTCATGTCATAGTAACTCTTTGTCTCATGTTTACCCTAGCAGACTGGCTAAACTGGGTAAATGTGGTAGGGGTGGTTACATGGTGGTATCAGAGCAAGGTTGCAACACTGGACCTCAAGGTAGATGTTTATCATACTTGCCTTTAGAAATATTACTCAATTGGGACTGCTATTACACACTCCCTTTCTCTTTACCTGCACCAACAACTAGACCTGGTACGGTAGCCCTGTATCTTTACTTAGGCTTTGCAGGCCTCGAGACCCCATCGGCTCGACTGTTAAGGAGAGGGAGAGGACCTACTATTTATTCCCCTCAAACTTTCAGGATGCGGAAGCAGGCTCGACCATAATCCCCCCCACCCAATAAGTAAATTGAACCCTTCGCTATGCTCTTTGAGGGGCAGGGTGAGGGATTTATCGCTCATCCATCATATGGATGAGGGTGAGCTTGTCGAACTCTCGACCTATGGGAGAGGTAACGAACGCTCGACTTTTAAGGCCGCCATTGCTCGACTGTTAAGGAGAGGGGAAATGCTCTTTCTTTATATACGTTACACCAGAAATGCCAATGAGGTTGTGGGCCGGGCATTGAATTGCCTCCACCTACCGGCTCCTTTCGCTGTATGCATCTCTAATTTTATATGTGTTTGACATGCATGCATGTTAGTTGTCAATGTGTTTACTGTTCACGCATTGTGATGGTCATTGTTGTGGTCTTGTATCGTCATGATGTTGAGGTTGAGATGATTGATATGTTAATTTCATTATATATATATATGTGTGTGTGTGTGTGTGCTAATATGGATTGACTGTGCAGACGAGATAGTGATGCATGAGTATCCAGCTCAGCAATTTCATTGTATTTTAGTAGACATAGGGGTCCTTGTGTTTTCAAGGAAGTTGGTTTCCTGAGTATTAAATTAATGTAATTTTAATGTTTTTAAGTAATTTTATGAGACATATTAAGAATAGGATTTAATTAATTATTGTGAGGCATATTTGTAAATGTTCTCGAATGTTGGAGAACATGAGAGAATTAAGATAGTTGAGAGATTGAGAGATTTGGGAATTAATTGTAAATCTTAGATTAGGAATTGGATTCATGGTTTGTGGAACTAGAGAGGATCCTTAGGGATTAGTTGAGTCAAAAGTGGACTTAGAGGATATTCATGATTTAGTTCAAAAGATTAAGTATCTGAACTGAAATGGGTTACAAAACTTTTTGTATAAATGTAAGCCTAAAAGGCATAGAGAGAGTTAGTTAGTTAGAGAGTAGTGAGTTAGTGAGAGAGTGAGAATTAGAGTTCATAGATTAGGTAGCGTTTGACTGTAAGCCTACGGGCAGAAAAGGAAAAAGGCCACTGATTAGAAAATCAGGCCAAGGAGAGAGAGAGAGACTCATTATGTAATTATTTGTTTATATATACACAAAGATTTTAATTCTAAATTGTGCAAGTGTGGATTGAGTAATTGAATTATAAATTGTGTGTGGATTAGAATAAATATGTGTAACATAGGTTTGCAGGTGTGCAAAACCAGAGACAAAATACAGAGAGGAGTGTTATGGGCTTGCACACAGACAGCATTAGAGAAAACCTTTAATGTTACAATGAAGGTATAATTGCAAGGTTTCCTAAAAACCTAAGGATTTATGAAGGAAGCGTAAGGTGCGAAGGAGTGAAGTAACGGAGCTGAAGATCGGGATTAGAACAGTTGAATACCATAAGCAAGAACAAATACACATGCAGAAAGCCAAATGGGCTATTACACAGTAAGAAACAAAAGGACGTAGCAGCAAAGTACAGTCGTTGGATCAGTCAGATAAACAAACGAGTGTGAGGGAGATAGACGGCTAGGATTAAGTCACGCAAAATAAAGTCAAGAGTGAATGGATCAGATTAAAACCACACATTAACCAAAGGATGGAGCGGTCTTTGCAAATGGTTAGCGGTATCTCGTGCGCCCTAAAAGCTGTAAATGGTATTCTACGATTTCACACAATTAACTTGAGGGGTTGACACGTAGCATGGGAAAACCACTTTTCTCATGCGCTCTCAATCTAATATCGGTTGTGCATGTAATCACGCAATATGATGAGATCACCGTTGGATTGAGGTAGGATAAATAAACAGTGGAGATTGGCCACGCTAGTTGGTGCAAGATATTGCACGATAACCGTCAGATTGAGGAATGAGATCGACGACGAAGATTTAATGCACCAAAGAGAGCATCAATATATGTGCAAAGGTTTGTGGAATGGAGGAAAGGTAAGGTTTAAGTGTGGTTTATGAAGTATTTCTATCATACGGAAATTATAATAGAAATAAGCGGGTTTTTAACTAGAGTCAAAAATCCATGGTATGGTTAATATGCGCGGGTAATAAGAATTAACCAAAGATTATGAAGGACTTAGAAGGTTCTGCTCAAAGGTTTATAAAGGTCCAGACTTCGGATAGTTAAAATAAAACGTTTCCGCATAGAGTTTATTGAAGGAGCATTAAACCTTGGTTTAAGAAGGTTTTACTAGGTAGGATTATTAAAATCCCTGAGACATAGTGTGACATGCAATTTTATTTGCATAATGTGGGTAGATGCGGCTTTTGCTGCGTCATTTTTGGTATCAGATCCGAACAAGGAAATTTTGCATGGAGGTATGTATACAGGCAAGAGGAGATCAGATTTTAAATCTGACAAACAGTAGGCACACAGAGATAAAGTATCGCAGAATTTGCAGACACAAAGAAACAACGAACAATCCATTCAAAGTGCAGGTGCATGGGAGAACAAGATCATGCAAAGATCTTGAAGGTGAGATGATATGTTTTTGTTTTAATTTGGTTTGAAGATTGTGGTTGCAGAATTCAGGTTGTGGAAAAAAGAAGGCATCTCGGAAAAAGAAAAGAAGTAGTAATGAAGGAAGCTAGTAAAAATTTCTGAGTGAAAGAAGAGGTGGCCAAAACCTAGTATTTCGTTTGTGATTGAAATACAAGAGGATAATTGTGTTCTTAAAAGGTGCAGATGAGTTGAAGCCTAGAAGGAGCAAAGAGAAGTGCTCAAAGAGGTTCAAGAGAATAGAGAACCAAGTGCTGGCCAAAAGACCAAGTACAAAGGAAATCTTGGTGAGGTAAGTGACAACAGGGAGGACTTGCTATTGTAGAGGCTTTAATACAGTTCATAGTAAGTGAGTGAGGAAATCATGAATATAGAGAAGGAGATTACTACTGATAGTCATAATAGAGATAACAAAGGTTATGAGGAATACCACAGTAGAAGAAAAGTGAAGAAGGAGGATTCCAAGGCAAATGGCCTACAAAGACAATTAAGTGAAGAAGAATATGAGAGGGAGAGGGCTGAGATTGCAGTTCATCTTGAGTTATTGATGGATATATTGCAGATGAATAAAGAAGACCAGAAGCGTGGTTGTGTCATGGGGAAGAAAGTAAAGTGGTAGAGGCTACAAGAGAAGAGAAATCAGCAGGTGAATATGTAGTTAGCAGAAGATCTTAAGAAGCTTGAACATGTAATGAATGTTCAATTGAAGTCTGAAGAACTCAGAGAAGCTGAGTTGAGAATGGAAGTTTCTATTTGTGAAGCAGAACAAGGTGAAGTTCTGGGTGAAGATGAAGATTGGAAATCTGTGAAAGATCTTATGAACCATTATGTGAATTCAAGACAACAAGAAGGTTACTTTGCTGAAGAAGGAATTATTGATGATTTTTTGAACTGTTGGAAAAATTTAGATCAACAGGAGGATATGAAACCTTGTATATTTGAATCTAATAATTTTGATGTGATTGCAGGTTTTGTAGAGGATGAGAAATCTTTTGAAGTTGTCAAAAGTATGGAAGAGTATCTTTTAGAAGATAAATACTCTAAAGTAAAGAATGATGGAGAATGTCTCTTGAATGAGAATAGGAGTGAATTATTGATGCAGAAAAATTTAGTAATACATTGATGTTTGAAGTTTTTTTTTCCCGGTGTTTCACGGGTACCCTTGGTCATTGGGTAGCCGCTACGTCCACAGTAATTCTGGGTAGATTGACCCCAAAGGGGGATCACATCCCCTCAGCCTATGTACTAACCTGACCCGAAGGGCTTTCACGTAGGATCGAACCTGTGACCTCGCATATGGAAGTTATTACAACACATGAATAATTTCTTGTGAAAGAAGGAGATGAGATTCAGTCTAAAGAGTTGATATGTGAAGCAGCAATTGAGACTGTTGAACCTTGTAATTTTCAAACTGATAAATTGTGTACAAATGCAATAATTATAAGTGATAATGAAATACTTATGAAGTTTCAAAGAGAAATTGAATTGTTGGAATATTTTCTAGAAAACTCAGAGTATGAAAGTGTGATTACAGAAGAAGGAGTTCACTACAGTGGACAAGAGAAGAAAGATATCATTGAATCAGATGGTGTGGAAGAGAGACTTGCTGACAGTTTTGAGAGTCCTTTGGAGAATTCTTTAAATAGGTTGAGTCAGCATATTGATGTGCTGATAGAGAAGGAAAAGTCAGAGCAGCAAACTGATGTGCTGATAGAGAAAGAAAAGTCAGAGCAGTATATTGAGTTGTTGCCAGAGAAATAAGAGGTAACGAGGCCTTATATTTTTAATTCTAATAATTGTTTTATGATTGCAGGATTTGATGAAAATGAGACAAACATGTTTCAAGTTGAAGAGTTAATTTTAGAATTGAAGAAGACTAGAAGTTGCCAGGTCGGACATGCTGATGAGGAAAAAGAAAAGCATGAAGATACTGTGCTTGAAGAAATAAAATTGACTGTTAGAATCAATGAAGGAAGTGAAGGAAAATTACTGAGGGTTGTCAAAGAAAAGAAAGGAAAAAATGTTGGAATTGATGAACAACATAGTGATGTATTTGAGAGGAATCAAGTACAAGGGGAATTGGAGGACCATTTATAGTTTGAAATTAAATTTGCATATATTGAACAAAGGTTGTTTGGAAAGTCACAAGAGGGTAAGGATGAAAGGGCGGTAGTAAGATGAGTGAACAGAGTACAAAAATAAATGTCAGAGTATGTACCAGCCCAAGGATGTGTTGAAGATAGAGATTGAAGAATTATGGTAATTAATGATGAAGCATTCCAGATGGAGGAGATTGACAACAACATGAAGAGTGATCAATCAGAATTTGAACCTGATTGACAAGGAGAGGAAAATGAAACAGAAGACAACAAACATATAGCAACAAAAAGGGAACAAAGCATTCAGACAACTACAAACTAAAGTTTGGGACCCTAGAGGTTTTCTATCAACATATGAGAACACATGATCTAGAGATCATGATTATTTTAACCTTGGGAGTCTGATGCAGGAGCATCCATCTCAGCAATTTCATTGTATTTTAGTTGACATAGGGGGTCTTGTGTTTTCAAGGAATTTGGTTTCCTGAGTATTAAATTAATGTAATTTTAATGTTTTTAGGTAATCTTACGAGAGATATTAAGAATAGGATTTAATTAAGTATTGTGAGGCATATTTGTAAATGTTCTCGAATGTTGGAGAACATGAGAGAATTAGGATAGTTGAGAGATTGAGAGATTTAGGAATTAATTGTAAATCTTAGATTAGGAATTGGTTTCATGGTTTGTGGAACTAGAGCGGATCGTTAGGGATTAGTTGAGTCAAAAGTGGACTTAGAGGATATTCAGGATTTAGTTCAAAAGATTAAGGATCTAAACCAAAATGGGTTACAGAACCTTTTGTATAAATGTAAGCCTAAAAGGCATAGAGAGAGTTAGTTAGTTAGAGAGTAGTGAGTTAGTAAGAGAGTGAGAATCAGAGTTCGGAGATTAGATAGGGTTTAACTATAAGCCTACGGGCAGGAAAGGAAAAAGGCCACTGATTAGAAAATCAAGCCAGGGAGAGAGAGAGAGAGACTTATTATGTAATTATTTGTTTATATATACACAGAGGTTTTAATTCTAAATTGTGCAAGTGTGGATTGAGTAATTGAACTATAAATTGTGTGTGGATTAGAATAAATATGTGTAACATAGGTTTGCAGGTGTGCAAAACCAGAGACGAAATACAGAGAGGAGTGTTATGGGCTTTCACACAGACAACATTAGAGAAAACATTTAATGTTACAGCAAAGGCATAACTGCAAGGTTTCCTAAAAACCTAAGGATTTACAAAGGAAGCGTAAGGTGCGAAGGAGTGAAGTAACAGAGCTGAAGATTGGGATCATAACAGTTGAAGACCATAAAGCGATAACAAATACACAGGCAAAAAGTCGAATGGGATATTACACAGTAAGAAACAAAAGGACGTAGCAGCAAAGCACAGTCGTTGGATCAGTCAAATCAACGAACGAGAGAGAGGGAGATAGAAGGCTAGGATTAAGTCGTGCAAAATAAAGTCAAGAGTGAATGGATTAGATTAAAACCACGTGTTAGCAAAAGGATGGAGCGGTCTTCGCAATGGTCAGTGGTATCTCGCGCCCCCTAAAAGTTGTAAATGGTGTTCTATGATTTCACGCAATTAACCTGAGGAGTTGACATGTAGCATGAGAAAGCCACTTTTCTCACACGCTCTCGATATAATATCGTGCATGTAATCACGTGATATGACGCGATCACCATTGGATTGAGGTGGGAGAAATAAATAGTGGAGATTGGTCAGCCTAGTTGGCACGAGTTATTGCTCGATAACCATTGGATTTAGGAATGAGATCGACTACGAAGATTTAATGTGCTAAAGAGAGCATCAATATATGTGCAAAGGTTTGTGGAATGGAGGAAAGGTAAGGTTTAAGTGTGGGTTGTGAAATATTTCTATTATACATAAATTATAATAGAAATAGGCGGGATTTTAACTAAAGCCAAAAATCCATGGTATGGTTAATATGCACGAGTAATAAGAATTATCCAAAGATTATGAAGGATTTATAAGGTTCCGCTCAAAGTTTTATAAAGGTTCAGACTTTGGATAGTTAAAATAAAGCATTTCCGCATAGAGTTTATTGAAAGAGCATTAAACCTTGGTTTAAGAAAGTTTTACTGGGTAGGAATATTAAAATTCCTGAGACATAGTGTGACATGCAATTTTATTTGCATAATGTGGGTAGATGTAGCTTTTCTTGCATCAGATGGCCTCCCGTGTACTTCACTGAGGTATGTTGTATTATGTTTATATTTGGTTATCGACATGGTACATTTGCAGGAAGTAGAAGATCAGAGATGACAAGAAAAATGGTGGATTACAGTTCACGTGACTCTCCTTATAGATCATATGAGTAGGAAAGAGGTGAGTACTCTCCTAACATATCAGATACCTTGACAAGTTTAAAGGCAAAGATCGTAAGTTGTAAGGAAGATAATGATAGGATCATTCAGTCACAAGAAATACTTGACAGGGCACATGAAAAGAAAGTAGAGGTCAATGCATTGATTCTTCAGAGTTTATCAAATTGCAGCAACAAGGACAACCATGGATCAATTATGGATAGGAGGAAAGGAATAATGGGGTGTATGGTAGTAGGTCTCATGGAGGACACATGTCAGACATGGATGACACAGTTAGAGGTGATAGATGGATTGATTGACCTGGCAGGAGAGGTAGTGGTTATGGGTTCTATTCTAGTTTAGGATTAGAGAGACATCATGGTCATCATCGTTATCACCATTACAAGAGGAATGAGAAGCAATACTTATCGGATGAGTTCAAGAAATCCAAGCCTCCTACCTTCGATGGAGAGATGAAGAAACCAGAATATGTAGAAGCATGGTTGCTTGAGATAAAGAAGTTTTTCAAGTTGCATGACTATACAGAGAATATGGAAGCTAAGATAGCCATTTTAAATCTCAAGGGGAAAGCAGACATCTGGTGGGAAGATGTAAAGCATGTTAGAGGCATCAAGATAGAGGATTTGAGTTGCAATTTGTTCAAAAGAATCTTCAGGAAGAAGTACTTGTCAGAGAGATATTATGACGGTAACACTAAGGATTTCTACGAGTTGAATATGGGATCTATGAAAAATGATGAGATCATGACTAAGTTTTTGGAGCTATTAAGGGATGTACCATATCTTAAGGATGAGAAGGCGAAGGTTAAAATATTCATTAGTGGATTATTGTTAGCATTTAAGGATTAGATTGAGTATGATGAGCCTTGGACATTGGAGGAAGTAATTGGGAAGTTGAAACATTGTTATCAGCACTGTAAGCATAAATCAGAGCCTAAGCAGGGCTGGAAGGGTAGTAATAAGACTATAGGAAAATGGGATAAGAAGCGAGGAAGACCTCAGTATGCAGTTAATAAGGAAAATGCAGTGTCGTACAAGAAATTCAATGCAATTGATAGAGGAGAGGGATTTCAATCTGAGGAGCAGAACAAGGGTGATGACATGATGCATTTGCAGTGTTGGACTTGTCGTGGAGATAATTGTAGGAGATATTGTCCATAGCATCAGGGTGGTAGACCTCATACTAATAGTGCTTAGGAGGCACAAATAGCTAAAGATATTGAATAAATTATTCCTCAAATTTATGGAACATTGGATGATAGGCAGGTTGATCACCAGCCATCTATTATTGAGATCGAAGGTAAACTTTGTGATCAAATTGTTTCTATTTTTATTGACCTTAGATATAACTAAATTTATATCAATCATGGCTCGATGGATAAGTTTTTCTTGAATAAATAAGTGCATGCAGAGTCTTGGTTGGTGCAGCTCATTGCAAGTACTAAGAAAAGAGTTCATCATTGAGTGAGATCTTGCGCATTTGAGTTGAACGGTATATCTACATCAACGTATCTAAATGTGCCTCTATTGGGATCATACAATATGTTGTTGGCTATGGATTGGTTGTATATTCACATGACTAAGGTAGATTACTATGATAAGGTTGTTGAGTGCCTATATGATGATGGAGAGAAGAGAATCTTGCAGGGTAAGAAGAAGCCTACATCAGTGAGAATGGTTACAACTATGCAGGAAAAGCAAAGTAGAAGGAAAGTGTGTGTATTGTTTGCAATTCATATTTCCAGTTACAAAGGGAAGGATGTTGAGGATGTTGAAGTATTTAAGAGGCACCCGATTTTGCAGTAGTTTCAAGATGTATTTCCAGCAGAGATTTCAGAGTTACCGCCTCATAGGGAATGGACTTTTCTATTGAGTTGATGTCAGGAGTAGCACCAACATCGAAGGCACCTTCAAGGATGAGCACTTTGAAATTAGAGGAATTGAAGTTGCAGCTTGAGGAAATGCTTGATAAGGGATAAATTAGGCAAAATGTGTCACCTTGGGGTGCACTAGTATTGTTTGTGAAGAAGAAGGATGGTAATCTCAGGTTGTGTATTGATTACAGGAAGTTGAATAAGGTGACGATCAAGAACATGTATCCTTTGTAATGGATTGATGGCATGTTTGATTATTTGAAGGGAGCAACCATGTTCTCAAAGATTGACTTGAGATTAGGATATCATCAGGTATGCATCAAAGAAGAGGACATCTACAAGACTGCATTTTGTACTGGGTATGGGAATTATGAGTTTGTAGTGGTTCCTTTTTGTATTAGTAATGCTCCAACCATTTTTATGTGTTTTATGAATAGTGTGTTGTGCCCTTATTTGGACAAGTTTGTGATAGTGTTCATTGATGATATATTGATATATTCTAAGAAAGAGGAAGAGCATGCAGAACATCTAGCAGCAATGTTAACATTGCTAAGAGAGAATCAATTGTATGCCAAGCTTAGTAAGTGTAGTTTCTTTAAAAAAAAATTTCATTACTTGGGACACGTTGTTTCCAAGGAATGTATAGCAATGGACAAGGAAAATATCAGAGTTATCATGGAATGGCCAACTCCTAGGAATGTGGATGAGGTCAAATCATTTATGGGACTAGCAAGTTATTATAGATGGTTCATCAGGAAATTCTCATTGCTTTCCTATCCTATTACATATTTGTAGTGAAAAGGGAAGAAGTTTGAATGGATTGAGGAGTGTTCAACTAGTTTTGAGAAGTTGAATAATTTGCTTACAAATGCTTCAGTTTTGAAGATTGCAGATCCTAAAAAAGAGTTTGTGGTATGTACAAATGCTTGCAAGAGAGGACTTGGTGGAGTCTCGATGTAGGAAGTACATGCAGTATTCTATAAGTCAAGGAAGATGAATGAGAACAAGTAGAACTACATGACTCATGATCTTGAGTTGGCAGTTATCATTCATGCATTAAAGATGTGCAAACTTTATCTTCTTAGCGGGAGGTTTGTCTTAATGAGTGATCACAGTGGGTTGAGGTACTTGTTTGACCAACCTAATTTGAATGTCAGGAAATCTAGATGGTTGGATACTCTCAATGAGTTTGATTTAGAGATTAGGTACATTAAGAGAAAAGAGAACACAGTTTCACATGCTCTTAGTAGAAGAGTGCAAGTGAATAACATTGCAGTAGTGAGTTCTTATGGGACAGACTTGTAGGAGCAGATCATGCAAGTAGGACAACATGATGACAAGTATCAGTAGTTGAAGCACATGTTACAATAGCAAGGTGAAGGAAATAGGGATGAGGAGTATCACCTCACAGCAAATGGCTTGGTCAGATTCAGGAACAAGATTTATGTACCAGATGACAATGAGCTCAAGAAGCTTATCTTGAGGGAGTTTCATGTTAAGTTGTATTTAGATCACTTGGGATATAAGAAGACATTGATAACAGTTAAGAAATTATATAATTGGATGAATTTGAAGAAAGAGGTGGTTGAGTTTGCTGCGAGATGTTTGTACTTTCAGTAGGTAAAAGAAAAGTGTAAGGATCTAGGTGGTTTATTACAGCGAATCTAATTCCAAAGTGGAAATGGGAGGTAATTTCCATGGATTTCAATACAGGTTTTTTCAATGACATTGAATCAGCATGAGTCCATGATGGTTGTGGTTGACAGGTTAAGTAAGTTATCTCATTTCATTACAGTTAAGTCTACATATTCAGCTAGTGAGGTAGCTCATATTTTCATTAGGGAGATAGTGAGATTACATGGTGTTCCTAAAAAGATTGTATTCGACAGAGATTCCAAGTTCACTTCCAGGTTTTGGAAAGAGTTATTTGCAGGCTTGGAGATAGAGTTGGCTTTCAGTCCAACTTGTCATTTGCAGATAAATGGACAAACAAAGATGGTCAACAGGATTCTTGAGGACATGTTGAGGATGTATGTCATGCATCAATATAGGAAGTGGAAGGAGTATCTACCACTGGTAGAGTTTTCTTATAAAAACAAGTATCAGGAGTCCTTGAAGATGAGTCCACTTGAGGTTACTTATGAGCAAAGTTGTAATACTCTTATCAACTGGAGTGATCCAGTGAATAGGGTGTTGATTGAACCACATATGTTGGCATAGATGGAACATGAAATGTGGGTTATTAAAAGGAATTTAAAGGAAGCACATGACAGGAAGAAGAGCTATGTAGATCAGCACAGGGTGTTTAAAGAGTTTCAAGTTGGGGAACATGTGTACTTGCACATCAAGCATAAGAGAATCTCCTTAAGGATCAGATTGTGTGCCAAGATGACACCTCGGTATTGCAAACCTTTCGAGATCCTTGAGAGGATTGAACTGGTGGCCTACCAACTTGCACTACCTTTGACAGTGAAAATCCATGATGTTTTCCATGTTTCATTTCTTAAGAAGTATGTACAAGATGTTGATCATGTGATTGATAGGTTTGTATTGTAGGTGGAACCAGAGGGAGAATTCCAGCCAGAATGACAATGCATATTGTAGTGGAAACAACTCATTCTTTGAAACCAAGCAATCGAGTAGGTTAAAGTGTAATGGAATCACTTTGGGCCTAATGAAGTTACATGGGAGATGGTTGATCAGATGTAGGCTATGTATCCTTCATTATTTGTTGGTTGGGAAAATGATTTTTTGGTATATGTGTATCTATATATGGATGGTGTTGTAGATGTTGCAATGAGATGTGGTATAAAGCTCCAATAAGCAGTATGATTATCATGTTTGTTATGTTGGTCATGGTTTGTAGTAGTTATTTATTGTAAATACTGAATCGAGCTATGTTATAAAGTTCCATGGGTAGTATGTTTTGTTTTCAACGGTTTGTTTTTCATAGGTGTCATAGAACACCGAGGACAGTGTTCTCCCAAGGGGGGTGGGTTTGTAACAACCCCTGGTTGATTTTTTATGTAAATAAAATATAAGACCAAGGTCATGGGACACATATTCCATGTTAAATGTTGGGAAAAACATAGTGATGGGTATCACTGGTGATTAATTAATGGATATGGAAATTGGCACATGCAAAGTGGCAATAATTGGAATTTTATTTATGAAATAAAAGAAAATAGGAGAAAAGGAAGGTGAAGAGACACATATTTGCATGAGAGGGAAATTGAAGGAAAAATGAAGAAAATAGAGGCCTCAATGATAAAAAGGATTTTGAGGATAATTTCACAACCTTTTGTCAGTTCATTTTTGGAGCTCTCTTTCATTTTCTCATTCTCTCACACTCTTTCAATCTTAGTGAAATCTTGGAGCATTCTTGGAGCATGCTTAGAGCACTCTAGTATTCACTTGTATTTGGAGAAATAAGGCAAGGGAAAGCATAAAAGTGCAAGGGAATAGTTGGATGAACAACTACAGATGGATTACTTTGCAGGTAACAGGTTGCATGTGTGATTTCCTTATTGATTTTTGGATGCATGGTATATGCATGTGATTTTCTAGTTATGTGTTGTCATTGGCATGGAGATTTTCCTGGAGTGACAATGGTTTTAGCCTTGACTTTCCATTTCCTGGATAGCCATGATGTTGTGGGTTTTTCCACTTGATTGTTTTTTTAGTGGTGCTCATGTTCCTTGCGGTTGTGGGTTGGAACAAAAGCTCCAGAAGCCCTGAAATAGCTTGGGTTGAGTTACTATTATTGGAGCCTAGGTTGGGACAAACACTTTGGAGCCCTTGGTGGGTTGAGTTACAAGTCCCTGGAACTAGGTTGGACAAATTCTCTAGATCCCTGGAAGGTTGTGGATTGAGATACTAGTTCCTGAAGCCCTAGAAGGTTGTGGGTTGAGTTACTAGTTCCTGGAGCCTTGGAAAACTTGTGTAGAGACTGAGCTGGTTGGTGTTGGTGATGGTTGACCATGGAGGTGTAATCACTATGGTTGAGGGTTGAGGTGGTTTAGCCTCTAGAATCCTTGTTTTGGTTTATTCCATGAGATCCCACATTCATGCTTGGAATATGACACTGTCGTGATTGGATGAAAGAGATATTTAGTTTAGCCCAATATATAGTCGGGTGGTACATGGAAGTCCCTAAATTGGTTGGTGTTTTCATATGTTAATATGAGACATTTCCTTATTGTGATCTATGAGCATTTATACTAATTATGTTGGCGATATTATGCTTGAGTTGCCATGGTCTATATGCTAGTTATTTTCTGGTTATATGTTGGTTATGTGATGTGTATTATCTATGGCTGTTGTCATGAATTGTTTAGTTATTGATCAGTTGATGAATGTATGGGATAATAACTTTTATTTCAATTATATGAAGATGGCATAGGGCCTTCTTTGTGATTCTCAAGTGAATCTCAAACTATTATGATTAGATATGCATTCATGACCTGTAGCTTAGATGTTTTCCATGTGTTTGATGAAATGTTTGTTATGAACTAGGCATGTCCTAGGCCAGTTCTTGTTCAAGTTTTGTATGAAAAGCTTTGTAATTATGTCATTTATCATTTTG
The DNA here is from genome assembly GCA_031772625.1 of Pinus tabuliformis. Classification (NCBI taxonomy): domain Eukaryota; kingdom Viridiplantae; phylum Streptophyta; class Pinopsida; order Pinales; family Pinaceae; genus Pinus; species Pinus tabuliformis. Next base: position 1,128,068,132 of record CM062818.1, read on the forward strand.
AGAAGTTACAAGGAGTTTTGGGCAATGGTCTGGAGGTTGGCCTATAAAAGTGGCTCAGATCTCTCGACCTCACCACCTGAACAGGAGACTTTGGGCTATAACTACATGGAGGCAAAGTTGTGCATGTGTTTGGAGGTCTATAACCGTACCATAGCCTTTTCATGCATCCGGTTGTGGACTTAGGGTAGTGAAAAAGAGCCCCAACTCAGCGTTTGGTCACTTGGGGTGGTCCTTTAGCCCCTGAGTGTTTTGTAGTCTTGAGGGATGTTATGAGTTGTCAGTTTGTCGGCCCCACTTCCATAACTCGAGCTTGAAGGTCAAGTCATGTCATAGTAACTCTTCGTCTCATGTTTACCTTAGCAGGTTGGCGAAATTGGGTAAATGTGGGAGGGATTGTTACAAAAATCCCATGACACTATAATAAAGTTGAAATAGTTATGGTTTTGCCAAATAATAGTGATTATCCTTCTAAGGAACCCTATATAATATTGTAGACAACTAATCGAGAATAACCTAATGGTAAGTATGACCCTTTTTTCATATTGTTGGGAGTAAACCAATTGATATTGCACAATTTCATGTTGGATGTTAGGGAATCAACTAATGTTATGCCATTGGAGGTCTTGAAGCAGTTAGGTGTCACAACTACTAAAAATTACTTAAATTTCAATTCCATGGATATAAGAGAGGTCAAAGTGGAGGATGTTATCAAAAATTTCCTCGTGAATTTTGTGGCTAATCCCAATATTCAAGTATTATTCAAGTATTCATGGATATTATGGTAATTGATGTGCTAGATTCTTGGGGTATGCTCTTATCTAGAAAATTTAGTCATGACTTATGGGGGGCTTTGCAAATGTACCTCTCTTATGCTACTATCCATTCCTATGGGGGGAATATTTGTGACCATGGCACGGGGTCCTTACTTTGTTGATCAATATCTTACCATGTTCCTTCAAAAAGGGGGTTTCAACACTATGAACAATAGAGTCAATATATTGTAGATATTGGGGGAGAGTTGATGTGGTTTAGGGGGGCTTATAGGTATTGGAGGGCATAAAAAAGGGAATTCAATAAAAATAGTGGATAGAAATTGGAAATATTTGTTATTTTTAATAGAAATATGAATTCATGTCTGTGGGCGGGGGGCTAACAAAAGGATTTTGGGAGGTTTTTATCAATATCTAGTGAGACTAGAAGTATTCTTTAATACGCCATGAATATAGGTATTGTGGCACAAGTCAACTGAGTGGAGACCTTGTGGACCTTATTGTTGGGGAAATAGTTGACATTGATGTCGAAGGAGTATTCATTGATGTCAAGGAGTAGTTATTGATGTTTGCATATTCTTGTAGTGACCTATCTTTGAATGAATTTTGTTTGCAATGGATCAACTCAAATACTCTTGCAAATTGCATAGTCGGATAGCCCTCTAAGAGACCTTTCTAACAATATATGGTACTTAGAAAATATCCCAAGGATCTAGGAGAAAATGCCTGTTGAAGTTAAGGCATAACTGAGTAGTTTTTTGTTTGAAAGTCATCCAAACTTGTCCATGAATTCAAACTTATCGAGTCCATCTAGGTCTTTGGATATATTTGGGGCACAAACAGATCTAGACACCCATACTAGAGCAATTCATCTAGACTTGACCGAGAATCCAGACTTATCGAGTCCATCTAGGCCACTGGAGAAATCTAGGGCACAAACAGATTTGAAAATGCAAACTAGAGAAATGCATCTGGATATCCTAATATCCAACATCCATCCCTAAAGAAATTTTACAAAGGAAAAATGTGAAATACACCCAAATCCAGACTTTATTCCATACTAAGTATAGGTGGCAACAATGACATGTGGCCTAACAAGATTGGATGAGGTTAATGATGTGGAAATGCTTAATGGGGATGATATGGAAAGTGATGATGTAGAACCTCGATAGTGTGAGACATGGCAGTATTTTTGGCATTTTTGGGTGGCTAAGTGACCTATTTTTGTATGACACATGGCACCACTTAGAGGTGGCCATGTGCAATGATGACATCACTATAATGTAAGCATGATGCCATCTGATGATGTGGCACATTCTTCGGATCCATGCCAAGAGGTTAGTTTGTAAGTAGTTGTCTGTGTTAAAGGAATTTCCGAAAAATGTGTGGTGATGAGGCAATGGGCATACATCCGACTTAAATGGTCATTTAAGCATCTAATCCTTAAGAAAATTTGGTGTATGAGAAATGATTTCAACTTCTAGATATTTGAAGCACGCAAGACCCAACGATTAATCATATGAAATACAGTTAAAAGCCTCAGGAGCTAGGAAAAGTAATCATCCCCATAAACAAATCTAGGGGTGCTGAGAATTTGCACAATGGAAAAGTATTGAAAGACCCAGATACTGGATTATGTGTTAAAAAGTTTAATCATTTGGTTCTCACATAAGGTCCTATGGACCAAGGAACCGACCTCAAGGAACTCATAAATTTGGTGTTCTGTAAGAAAATTTGGTGTTTTATATTCCAAAAAATTGTTTTTTCTGTATATTAAATAAATTTGACATTTTGTTGTTTTCAACATTAAAATGATTTTTGATGCTTAGTGCTTCATTTTTCTTTAAAATTTGGTGTTGTGTTCAGTGTGAACATGAAACAAAGAAACGAGCACACTCAAAAGTCATGATCTAAGGCAATTTAGTTTTTTTGATATTTTGTGAATGTGAAAAGACACAACTGAGGCTGATATATATTGATTCTTCAAGTTACAATAAAAAATTTGGCTCTTATTTTAATCAAATAAAAAGTGTGAGAAACTGAGAGAGATTTTTGAAACAATAAGATATTGAAAAATTTATTAAACGTCAAAAGTTTGAAGCACACAAATAATAGAAGGACAAAAGCAAAGTCTTTATGAAGGGATTGAGTGAATGTTAAAGATTTTGTAAAGAAAAGTGCAGAGGATCAGAAATAGAGAGATTGTTGCTAAAACGAGATCATAAGACTGTGAGAACAAATATTTTCCTCATTTATCAGGGGATTGGTGTCTCCTCCATGTAGGTGTCAGAAGACAATCAACAGGTTGATATCTATGAACAGTGGGAGTTGGTGCTTCTGACAATTGGGTTCTTGCAAAGAAAAAGAGAGGCTAGAGCCTCATGTAGGTTGGTTCGTGCATAATATGAGGTAAAAAATAATTTGGTGCTCGCATCAAAATAAAAAAGATGGGTGGTTTTCTCCCTTTCTGTGTTTCCATGCATATATGGTGTCTCTATGTTTTTCTTATGTGTATGATGTTGATATTATTGTTGTGTATTGATTTCATGGTTGATTGTTGAATATTTAAATAACTATGCTCATTGTTAAAGGAATTGGCTAAATTTGTTAAAATTTATGAAATATTGATTCATGCCACGGCGCCCTCTTCAGTATTTTCCTAGTTTCCAACAATTGGTATCAGAGCTGGCACCTTCAGCATCAATATAACAACTAGAAGGGAGATCTAAACCTGAGACATGGCCAGCCATGAAGGATGTTCTACCAACAAATATACTCTTTTTAATGGAATGAACTATAGCTTCTAGAAAGTGAGAATGAGGACATATAACACATATTTCATTAAAATTGGAAAATTTTTATTACAAGGACATCATTAGAAATGATTTTTTTGGTTATTTTGGAATTCTAGATCCACTGTTTAATTCCAGATTTATTGAAATATGTGTTATATCTAATGTCCCTTTGGGTATATGTCTAGGACGTAGTGGTGAATGACTATGAAAATCCACGTGTAGTAGTTGACAGAGAAGACATGATTGGGTTCTCATTTAATTCCAAAATAATGAATGAAATCCTAAGTGGATTATTTGAATTACAATTTGTTAAATTTATGCACTGCAATAATGCAAAATAAATGTGGGACAACTTAAAGAACAACTATGAAGGTGATGGTAAAGTAAAACAGACCAAACTACAAGTCCACAAAACGCAAATTGAGTTGTTAAAAATGAATGAGGATGATGATATAGCCAAATTTTACTAAGAGTGGATGAAATAATGAAGGTCATGAGAGGTCTTAATGAAACTATGAAGGAGTCCATTATAATTCAAAAGGTGTTAAGATCTCTTCTTGCTAGATTCAATGCCAAGGTATCAACCATTGAGGACATGTCTCACCTCAAAAAATTAAAAATGGATTGATTCCTTGGAATATAACAACCTATGAAATGAGAACTACAAAAGTAAAATCTACATCAAGGGAAGAAACATTTAAAGCAAACAAGAAAACCAAAGATAACCAAGAATGCTCAAGTTCTAGATCGGATGAAGAAGAGGCTAAGTTTGTCAGATGATTGAATAAAGGAATTGGAAAAAATAAAGGTAAGATGTCCATCAAATGTTGTAATTGTGGAAGGGTAGGTCATTATGCATCACAATGGCCATTCAAAAAGGGATATAATAAACTTGATGGCAAAGAAAAGAATAAATATAGGAAAGTTAAGAAGGAGAAGAATTTCAAAAGAAAATATTTTATACCCAAGAAGACAACAACTCCCCAAAAGATGAAAATGAATAATCTTCTGATGAAGAAGGAATTAGTGACTTCATGTTCATGGCCTTAGAAACCCAAAATGATGGACATAATGAATGTGAATTAAGTGAAGAAGAGGTTGAAGTAGACTTGGATAGTGAATTAATCAATGCCTTAGAAGAAATCAATAGACTTAAGAATAAGAATATGAAACAAAAAGAGTTATTGATCAAGTATGTAAAAGAAGAACCTGAATTTGAAGACTCGTCACTCCCTCTACTAAACGTAGAGTTAGAAGAAGCTAAAAAGGTTGAATATATTATAATGCAACGACTAAAAAAGAAAGGTAAGGAATGTGAAAAAAACGAAGAAGAGGTAGTCTCTCTAAGAAAGGAATTGGAGAAAACTCGAGCTCAATTAAAACCACAATCTAAAGCCTATTAGAGGATCTGAAAAGTTAGATGAAGTTATTAATTCTCAGATATCCCCTCTTATAAAAATTGGCTTTTTTAATGAGGGAGCAACTAGCAAGAAGAAACATGAAGATAAAAGAGCTATCAAATTCATCAAAGCACTCATAGAAAGTAATGGAAATGGAATTCAAGGGAAGTACAACAATCATCAATCATAAAAATAAGAAAAATGACAATAATTCATCACAACAACAGACAGTGAATATTGACAACATCAGACACACTGAACAAGTGAAAAATCAACAACACCATAGTAACATTACAAATTAGCAGTAGCCGGGAAAGTTTTATAACAAAGTTTTGAGCAGCTTTTAAGATTAGGCAACAACTTAGCAAAATCCTTGCTTCCCTCAAAGAAAAATTCATCAAATTCCCTGGAGATCACCTTCACAAAGACAAATCATCAAATTCCCTAGAGATCACCTTCAAAAAGACAAACTACTCCGAGGTACATAAATATCTTCTATGGTTATTGTTATATCTGTAAGAATTTTAGTCACAAGGTTGTCAATAACAAACCATATCTTAGAATAAATGAGACAAGAAATAAAAGAAATTTTTATTACCATTCGAATAGACATAACATATTTACACATTCAAGTAGAAATAATCTGAGGGAAAACACTATTTTTTCTCCCTTATTCAATATTATTGAATGTTATATTTGTCATCATTTTGGCCACAAAGTAGCTAAATGTAGAATTAGAAAATTCAGACCAACTCCTTGGAGCAAGCAAATGCAAGAAAAACCCAAGTTTTAGAAGAAGAAAAAGGAGGAAAAGAAAGACAAATATTTCGTCTATAGATTTAATGGGATTTGGCTTAATCAATCCCCACAAGTGGATTTTTGATACGTGGAAACCCCTCTTGACTGATGATTTGAATATTTGACCTTTGGCTTAGGGTTTTGTTGTTGTGGCTTTTGATAATATTGAGGATAAGCAAAATATTTATGAATATGGGCAGTGGTTTTTTGGAAATGCTATCATTTTCATGCAACCCTTAATATTTGAAGTTGTAGCTTTAATTTTCCTTTTGGTGAGTAGACATTTCAAGGCACTCACCTAACAACTCCATCGTAAGAGAACACAAGTGGGAACTACTCAACAAGAATATCCAACCAAACCCTCTACCATAGTTTCTCTAATATTGAAAAAGATTATAGGAGGAGATTGAAAGAGGTTTCTCAATCTTCCTCTCGCAACAATCCTATAAATCCAATTCCTTTTATATTTCACAAAAGGAAAGTCACTATGACTACCCAACCATGGGTTACAAATGTTTATAAGCCTTTAACATGTTTAGAATCTGAAGATTTCCCCATGATATTACCAACAAATATGACATATAACTTCCTAAATTCTCAAGAAATAATGTCATTATAACTAAGGAGCATATCCCAAAATTTTATTTTTTCTCTTGGTGAACACTTAGTCCCTAATGACAATGAATATGTAGTAATGAAGCTATATTCATTGTCATTAAAAGAAAATATTATCTTGGTACACTAGTTTGGTTGCCGTTAATTTAGGATTTAACAATATTTTCATTATGTATTCATCAAGATATAGTCAATAAGAAAATATGGAAACAAAATGTATTGTGTTGTTGGTGGAAACTTAGTCTTTGATGGGACTGAAGATGTGGTAATGAAGTTATTTTCATTATCCTTAGAGGAAAATGTTAAGTTATGGAGCAATGGTTTGGTTGTTAATAACATTAGGACTTGATAATAATTTCATGATGCATTCATCAAGAGGTGGGTCATAGTAAATAATAGTAGATTGATGCTCATAAAATTACATGAAATGAATAAGAAATATATTGGAAGTCTGAAAGAATTTGAGGTTTGAAAATTGTTAAGGTATTTTCCTAACAACATGAAACAAAGTAATGGAGCAGCCTTGCTACATTACACAAATGCCTTTGAGAGCCAATTTGGAGACAAGTATCCAAGCACTTTGGAGAGGCTAATTGGTATACAAGGGACTGAAGAGAACTAGCTATCTTCCAAAGTATAACCTTTCATCGCATCAAGGGCATCTTCATCAAAGAATGCATCAAAGAAGGGGGTAGTCAACACCACTGGACCTACACTAATATGATGAAATATTTAGCATATGTTATAAAGTGAATGGAAGCTAGCTTTGATATAAAAAAATTGAAACTCTCCAATAATAGAATCAAGCTATGCAAAACAAGAGCAATCAATTGCAAAGACAAAGTATATTTCAACATTGAGGAAATGTTATTTGGCATAAGTCTAGACAACCTCAACACAATTAAAGGGTCCCAACTCCTCTAAGTGGAAGTAATATTGTTCATCAAGATGACCTTTGTTTGTGTAACCCTTGTGACTTTCCTCATAGCCAATATACTTGCTTATATGGTAAGGAAATTATGCAACATACAAGTGAGAGAAATAAAAAGGTATCAAGTGATTGGGGAGATGGCCAAGCATAATTAATAATGACCATATATTTTCAAATGATCAAGATACAAGCTTAAACCAAGATACTCTTGCAATATATTTAGCAATATTGGGTGTCTTAGAAAATAAGGGTTAAGAAAACATAACAACAACCCTAATATTCCCAAGGTCAATGACCTCAAAGTTCCCAAATTTAAAAAATATCTAAGGAAATTCAACCAACAAGGAATCAATATGGTTACTAAATATCAAAATTGTCTAACGATGCAAGTATGGGGACCAACATTGATTTATATGCTTACCTTGCTAAGTCTTATATTAATGTTCCTTTCCTTAAGATCATAAAATTGTAACAGCCCCAAGTTGATTTTTTATGTAAATAAAATATAGGACCAAAGTCATGGGAAACATATTCCAAGCTAAATGTTGAGCAAAACATAGTGATGGGAATCACTAGTGATTAATTAATGGAAAAGGCATAGGAAAAGGCAAAGTGGAAATAATTGGCATTTTATTTATTAAATAAAGGAAAATATGAGAAAAGGAAGGTGAAGAGACATAGATTTGCATGAGAGGGAAATTGAAGGGAAAATGAATAAAATAGAGGCCTCGATGATAAAAAGGATTTTGTGGATAAGTTCACAATATTTTGTCAATTCAGTTTTGGAGTTCTCTTTCATTTTTTTCATTCTCTCACACTCTTGCACACTTAGAGAAATCTTAGAGAATTCTTGGAGCATGCTTGGAGCAGTCTAGCATTCACTTAGATTTGGAGAAAGAAGTAAGGGAAAGTAGGAAAGTGCAAGGGAACAATTGGATAAGAAACTACAGTTGGTTTGCTTTGCAGGTAACAGGTTGCATGTGTGATTTCCTTACTAATTTCTAGATGCATGGCATATGCATGTGATTTTATGGTTATTTGTTTTCATTGTAATGGATATTTTCCTCAGGTGACAGTGGTTTTAGCCTTGCCTTTCCATTTCCTAGATAGCCATGATTTTGTGGGTTTTCCCACAAGATTATTTTCTGATTGGTGCTCATGTTCCTTATGGTTGTGGGTTGGAACAAACACTCTAGAAGCCCTGGAACAACTTGGGTTGAGTTACTAGTCATGGATCCTAATTGGAACAAATGCTTGGTGGATTGTGTTACTAGTCCTTGGAGTCAGGTTGGACAAATGCTCTAGAGCCCTGGAAGGTTGTGGGTTGAGTTACTAGTTCATGTCTCCTCAAATAGCTTGGATAGAGACCGGTCTGGTTGGTGTTGGTGATGTCCAACTGTGGAGGTGGAATCATTGTGGTTGAGGGTTGAGGTGGTTTGGCCTTTGGAAGCCCTGGTTTGGTTTTGTTTTGGTTTATTCCATGAGATCCCACATTTGTGCTTGGAATATGGCGTGGGGGTGATTGGCTGAAAGAGAGATTTGGTTCTGCCCAATCTATGGTTAGGTGGTATATGGAAATCCTTGACTTGGTTGGTATTTTCATAATTTAATATGAGACATTTCCTTATTGTGATCTATGATAATTTGTAGTGATTATTTTGGTGATATTGTGGTTGATTTTCCATGATTTCTACATTTGTTATTTTCTAGTTATATGTTGGTTATATGATGTGTATTATCTATGGCTCTTATCATGAATTGTTTAGTTATTTATCGGTTGATGAATGTATGGACTAATAAGTGTTGTTGCATCTATGTGGATAGGGCATAGGGCCTTCTTGGTGATTCTCAGACTATTATGATTACATATGAATTCATGACCTACACATTACATGTGTTTATGAAATGTTTGTTATGAACTAGCATGTGCTCAGTCAATTATTGTTCAACTTTTATATGAAAATATTTGTTATTGTTTCATTTATTATTCTAAGAAGTTATAGGCAGTTTTGGGCAGTGGTTTGGAGGTTGGCTGGGAAAAGTGGCTCAAATCCCGAGACCGCACCCTCTGAACTGGAGATTTTGGTCTATAACCACATGGAGGCAGTGTTATGCATGCGGTTGAAGGCCTATAACCACACCTTGGCCTTGTCATGCATGCAGTTGTGTGCTTATGGTAGTGAAAAAGAGTCCCATCTCAAGGTTTGGTCATCTGGGGTGGTCCTTTGACCCCTGAGTGTCTTGTAGCCTTGAGGGATGTTGGAGTTGTCAATTTGTCGGCCCCACTTCCATACCTAAAGCTTGGAGGTCAGGCCATGTCATAGTAACTCTTCGTCTCATGTTTGCCCTAGCAAACTGACTAAATTGGGTAAATGTGGTAGGGGTGGTTACATGGTGGCATCAGAGCAAGGTTTCAACACTAGACCTCAGGGTAAATGTGATTAATATGTATGCATGTCTGATTATCTATGTGTTTGACATGCATGCATGTTAGTTGTCAATGTGTTTACTATTCACACATTGTGATGGTCATTGTTGTGGTCTTGCATCGTCATGATATTGAGGCTGAGATGATTAATATGTTGATTTCGTTATATATATATATGTATGTTGTGCTAATATGGATTGAATGTGTAGACGAGATAGCCTCCCATGTACTTAACTCAGGTATGTTGGATTATGTTTATATTTGGTTATCAACATGGTACATTTGTAGGAAGTAGAAGATCAAAGATGACAAGAAAAATGGTTGATTACATTTCACGTCACTCTCCTTATAGATCATATGAGCAGCAAAGAGGTGAGTCCTCTCCTAAAATACTGGATACCTTGAGAATTTTAAAGGTAAAGATCATAAGTTGTAAGGCAGATAATAATAGGATCATTCAGTCACAAGAAAGACTTAACAGGGCAAATGAAAAGAAAGCAGAGGTCAATGCATTGATTCTTCAAAGTTTACCAAATTTCAACAACAAGGACAACCATGGATCAATTATGGACAGGAGGAAAGGAATAATGGGGTGTATGGTAGCAGGTCTCATGGAGGACATAGGTCAGACATGGATGACACAGTTAGAGGTGATAGATGGATTGATACACCTGCCAGGAGTGGCAGTGGTTATGGGTTCTATTCTATTTCTATTTTAGAGAGACATCATGGTCATCATCGTTATTACCCTTACAGGAGGAATGAGAAGCAGTACTTATTGGATGAGTTCAAGAAATCCAAGCCTCCTACCTTCGATGGAGAGATGAAGAAACTAGAATATGTAGAAGTTTGGTTGCTTGAGATAAAGAAGTTTTTCAAGCTGCATGACTATACAAAGAATATGAAAGCTAGGATAGCCATTTTCAGTCTCAACGGGAAAGCAAACATCTAGTGGGAAGATGTAAAGCATGTTAGAGGCGTCAAGACAAAGGATTTGAGTTGGCATGTGTTCAAAAGACTCTTCAGGAAGAAGTACTTGTCAGAGAGATATTATGATGGTAAGGCTAAGGATTTCTACGAGTTGAATATGGGATCTATGAAAAATGATGAGAACATGACTATGTTTTTGGAGCTATTGAGGTATGTACCATATCTTAAGGATGAGAAGGCGAAGGTTCAAATATTCATTAGTGGATTATTGTTAGAATTTAAGGATCAGATTGAGTATGATGAGCCTTGGACATTGGAGGAAGTAATTGGGAATTTGAAACATTGTTATCAACAGTCTAAGCGTAAGTTAGAGCCTAAGTAGGGTTGGAAGGGTAGTAACAAGACTAAAGGAAAATGGGATAACAAGTGAGGAAGACCTCAGGATGCAGTTAATAAGGAAAATTCAATGTCGTACAATAAATTCAATGCAATTGACAGAGAAGAGGGATTTCAATCTGAGGAGAAAAACAAGGGTGATGACAAGATGCCTTTGCGGTGTTCAACTTGTTGTGGAGATCATCGTAGGAGATATTATCTGTTATGAAACCAGCTCACAAAAAGATAGAAAAGATAGATCAATGCCTTAGAATTCAGCCTCTTCAAGGGGGCAACCTCCTTTACATTACACAAATGAACAATTCTTGAACAATTCTTGGATGATACAAATGACAAGACCTCCTTTCTATATATAGGAGTCTAAGGGGTCATAATATAATCAGAGCCGACATAACAATAATAATGTAAGGGCACAATAATAAAAATAGTGGGCTTCTATGGGGCAGAATAATAATAATATGGGGACTAAATGGGTACAACAATATAATGATGGGATTGTACTAATAACAATAAGGGGTTACACTAGTAGTATAGGGGCCTAACATGCCCCTCTCCTTCAAAAAGTGTTGTCCTCAATGCTTGAGTAGTTCTTGATGCTTATGTATAAAATTATTGTCCTCCTATGTGGAATCTTTATCGGGTAAGTTCTTCCACCTGATGAGATACTTTGAAATTGATCGATTTCGTAGCTGTCGGGTTCTTGTTTCTGTGACTACTCCAGGTTCCAATATGATTTTTCCTTCCTCTTCAAGTTCTGACAATATTGTTTGAACTGGGATCTTCTACAACTTTTGAATGAGTGGCCACACTTCTTCATCCTTCTTCCATTCATCCCTTGCTTCATTTATCCAATCTAGTTGGATAATATAAATAGCATAAAACAATGCTTCCACATCCTCATCCTTTCTTGAGAGTGAATCTGCAACAACATTTTTCTTCCCTTTTTTGTAGATGATTTCATAGTCATAACCCAACATATTTGTGACCCATTTTTTCTGTTCTTCTAAAGATAATATTTGTTCTAAAAAGTATTTAAGACTATCATAATCCATTTTTACCTTGAAGTGTCTTCCCATTAGGAAAGGTCGTCGTTTCTTAAGTGCATGTAGTATTGCCAACATTTTCTTCTCATAAATAGCTTGCTTGAGATGTAGCCGTAAAAATAACCAATGACCTACATAAAAGCTTTTTTCACTACGATGTTGATATGCCTGTTGTTTCATTCGATTCTACACCAAAGTGGCATTATCCTTTAAAAGTTGGAGAACTTGTTCTTGATGCTCGATGTGATCCTTCACTGCTTGAATCTTTTTCTTCTTTATATGTCCTTCTATATTGAGAGTTTTAGGAGTGGTAATTTCTTCCAATGCATTACAAGATATGGTCAGATTCATTTTTTGATGCTCGATGTGATCTTTCACTTCTTGAACATTTTTCTTCTTGATATGTTCTTCTATCTTGATAGTTTGAGGACTGGAAATTTCGGCCAATGCATTACAAGATATGGTCGGATTCATTTCTTCTTTCTCGATGTGATCTTTCACTTCTTGAACCTTTTTCTTCTTGATATGTCCTTCTATCTTGAGAGTTTGAGGAGTGGTAATTCTTGCCAATGATTTACAAGATATGGTTGGATTCATTTCTTCTTTCTCTGGGGTTGGTTCCTAGTGTATATCCTCTTCTTTTAATGTTCCTTGATCCTTTTTTCCTCCTCTTCACAATCAATGTAAAATAATTTCTTCTCATCGCACTTATCACCTTTAATGTATTTGTTATCACAATTTTAACAAAGTCCTTTTGCTCTTTTTTCTTCCAATTGTTTTGGTGTCAACCTTGTAGGTTGTGGAAGGCTAGGAGAAACAACACTTTCATCTTTATAATTTTGAGGGGTAGAATTCCTTGTTGCCATAATTTTGCTTTCCACTTTTCTTGCCAACCTGAATGCCTTCTCCAATGAAGCAGGTTCCCAAAGATGAACCTCATGTTGAATGTTATCCATTAAAGTCCCTATGGAGACATCAATCCCCTGCTTCTCTGGAATACCATTTCCCTTATATTCAATTTTTGAAAGTCCTCAATGTGCTCTACCATTGAACACTTTTGTTTGAGATTTATCAATTAGCTAAAGAAGGTGTTTATCTTTGTATCCTCATAATGTGCTATCATTTCCTTCATGAAAATTGACCACGTAACAAGTGGTTTACGAGAACAAAGCCCTTTATACCATAAAAATTGATCCAATTATAAATATGAAGATGCAATATGTACCTTTTGTAATAGTTTCACCTCATGTAGATCAAAATATTGCTCCATCTGTAGTAACCAATTTACCGGATCCTTGCCATCAAACTTCCTCATATCGCCTTTTCTTGATTTTAGGAGCTCGATATTGAAATGATTGAAACTCTGTAATTTCGGATCTTCCATTTCTGAAATCGAGACCCCCAATATCCCTCTGTGTCCTCTTTCCAATGCCACCAGTCTGATCGAAATTGGATTCTCCAAGAAAGAATTATGCACAAGCTCCCAAGATGACCTGATTATATACCTTTTCAGAAGAGCGAACTTGTATGAAATGGAACGTGTCATTGTTTTGACCTTCAGATCTGAAAAATATACACAGAAAACAACAGTCTGTTCCCTTTCTGCAACTTCTTACGAAATTTCAATCTGATGCTCAGAGAGACAGTTACGACGATTTTACCCAGGTGGCCTGTTTGGAGTGTAATTCCGGGGTTTGCAAAAACCCTAATTTCCTCAGATTATGTATCCGAAAATATAGCGAGACAAGATCTGAAATTCGGAGCCGAGTTTCAGACCGATTTCCTCTAAAATGGGTTTTTTTTAGCTTCTGAAAATTCATAGTGAAAGAGTTATAGCAAAAATTCCACGATGACATGTTTTAGATGAAATTCTGGAGCTTGCAAAAACCCTAACTTCCTTAGATCATATCTCTGAAAATATAGCGAGATAAGATATGAAATTCAGACCCGAGGTTCAACAATATTTCGTCTCAAATTTTTTTTTTTTCGCTTCTTAAACGTCACAGAAAAAATTTATAGCGAAAATTCCACGATGACCTGTTTAGAGCAGCGAAACCCTAGAATCCAAAGCTCTGATACCAAATTTTATGAAACCATCTAACAAAAAGATAGAAAAGATAGATCAATTCCTTAGATTTCAGCCTCTTCGAGGGGGAAACCTCCTTTACATTACACAAATGAACAATTCTTGGATGATATAAATGACAAGACCTCCTTTCTATATATAGGAGTCTAAGGGGTCATAATATAATTAGAGTCGACATAACAATAATAATGTAAGGGCACAATTATAACAATAGTGGGCTTCTATGGGCACAATAATAACAATATGGGGACTACATGGGTACAATAATATAATGAGGGGATTGTACTAATAACTATAAGGGGTTACACTAGTAGTATAGGGGCCTAACATTGTCCATAGCATCAGGGTGGCAGACCTCATATTTATAGTGCTCGGGAGGCACAAATAGTTGAAGATGTTAAATAAAGTATTCCTCAAATGTATGCAACATTGGATGATAGATAGGTTGATCATCAACCATCTATTATTGAGATCGAAGGTCAGCTTTGTGAACAAACTGTTTATCTTTTTATTGAGTCTTGGTTGGTGCAATTCGTTGTAGTTACTAAGAAAAGAGTTCATCATTAAGTGAGATCTTGCGCATTTGAGTTGAACAGTCTATCTACATCAATGTATCTAAATGTGCTTCTATTGGGATCATACAGTATGTTGTTTGCTATGGATTGGTTGCATATTCACAAGACTAAGGTAGATTGTTATGATAAGGCTATTGAGTGCATATATGATGATGGAAAGAAGAGAATCTTGCAGGGTAAGAAGAAGCCTACATCAATGAGAATGGTTACAACTATGCAGGAAAAGCATAGTAGAAGGAAAGCGTGTGTATTGTTTGCAGTTCATATTTCCAGTGACAAAGGGAAGGACGTTGAAGTCTTTAAGAGGCACCCGATTTTGTAGTAGTTTCAAGATGTATTTCCAACAAAGATTTCAGAGTTACCACCTCATAGGGAAGTGGACTTTTCTATTGAGTTGATGTCGGGAGCAACACCAACATAGAAGGCACCTTAAAGGATGAGCACTTTGAAATTAGTGGAATTGAAGTTGTGGCTTAAGGAAATGCATGATAAGGGATACATTAGGCCAAGTGTGTCACCTTGGGGTGCACTAGTATTGTTTGTGAAGAAGAAGGATGGTAATCTCAGGTTGTGTATTGATTATAGGCAGTTGAATAAGGTTACGATCAAGAACATGTATCCTTTTTCATGGATTGATGACTTGTTTGATTAGTTGAAGGGAGCAACCATGTTCTCAAAGATTGACTTGAGATTAGGATATCATCAGGTATGCGTCAAAGAAGAGGACATCTACAAGACTGCATTTCGTACTGGGTATGGGCATTATGAGTTTGTAGTGGTTCCTTTTTGTATTAGTAATGCTCCAGCCACTTTCATGTGTTTGATGAATAGTGTGTTGTGCCCTTATCTGGACAAGTTTGTGATAGTGTTCATTGATGATATGTTGATATATTCTAAGAAAGAGGAAGAGCATGCAGAACACCTAGCAACAATGTTAAGATTGCTAACAGAGAATCAGTTGTATGCCAAGCTTAGTAAGTGCAGTTTCTTTCAGACAAAATTTCATTACTTGGGACACGTTGTTTCCAAGTAATGTATAGCAATGGACCTGGAAAATATCAAAGATATCATGGAATGACCAACTCCTAGGAATGTGGATGAGGTCAAATCATTTATGGGAATAGCAATTTATTATAGATGGTTCATCAGGAAAGTCTCATCGCTTTCCTATCCTATTACATATTTGCAGTGAAAATGGAAGAAGTTTGAATGGATTGAGGAGTGCTCAACTAATTTTGAGAAGTTGAAGAATTTGCTTACAAATGCTCCAGTTTAGGAATGTGAAAAATCAAAGAAGAGGTAGTCTCTCTAAGAAAGGAATTGGAGAAAACTCAAGCTCAATTAAAACAAAAATATAAAGCATATTAGAGGATCTGAAAAGTTAGATGAAGTAATTAATGCTCAGATATCCCCTCTTATAAAAATTGCCTTTTGTTATGAGGGAGCAACTAGCAAGAAGAAACATGAAGATAAAAGAACTATCAAATTCATCAAAGCACTCACAGAAAGTAATGGAAAAGGAATTCAAGGGAAGTACAATAATTATCAATCATAAAAATAAGAAAAATGAAAATAATTCATCACAACAACAGTCAGAGAATATTGGCAACATCACACACACTGAACAAGTGAAAAATCAACAACACCATAGTAACATTACAAATTAGCAGTAGTTGAGAAAGTTCTATAACAAAGTTTTGAGCAAATTTAAATATCAAGCAACAAATCAGCAAAATCCTTGCTTCCCTCAAAGAAAAATTCATCAAATTCCCTGGAGATCACCTTCACAAAGACAAGTCATCAAATTCCCTACAGATCACCTTCAAAAAGACAAACTACTCCCAGGCACATAAATCTCTTCTATGGTTATTGTTATATCTGTAAGAATTTTAGTCACAAGGTTGTCAATTACAAACCATAACTTAGAAGAAATGAGACAAGAAATAAAAGAAATGATTTTTACCAGTCGAATAGACATAACATATTTACACATTCAAGTAGAAATAATATGAGGGACAACACTCTTTTTTCTCCCTTTTCAATATTATTGAATGTTATAATTGTCACAATTTTGGCCACAAAGCAGTTAAATTTAGAATTATAAAATTCAGACCAACTCCTCAGAGCAAGCAAATGCAAGAAAAACCTAAGTTTTAGAAGAAGAAAAAGTAGGAAAAGAGAGACAAATGTTTCATCTATAGATTTAATGGGCTTTGGTTTAATCGATCCCCACAAGTCGATTTCTGATACGTGGAAACCCCTCTTGACTGATGATTTGAATATTTAACCTTTGGCTTAGGGTTTTATTGTTGTGGTTTTTGATAACATTGAGGATAAGCATAATATTTATGAATATGGGCAATGGTTTTTTGGCAATGTTATCATTTTCATGCAACCCTTAATATTTGAAGTTGTAGCTTTAATTTTCCTTTTGGTGAGTAGACATTTCAAGGATCACTCACCTAACGACTCCATCAGAAGAGAACTCAAGTGGGGACTACTCAACAAGAAGATCCAACCAAACCCTCTACCATAGTTTCTCCAATATTGAAAAATATTATAAGAGGAGATGAAAGAGGTTTCTCAATCTTCCTCTCACAACAATCCTATAAATCCAATTCCCTTTATATTTCATATAAGGAAAGTCACTATGACTACCCAACCATGGGTTACAAATGTTTATAAGCCTCTTAACATGTTTAGAATCTGAAGATTTCCCCATGATATTCCCAACAAGTATGACATATAACTTCCTAAATTCTCAAGAAATAATGTCATTATAACTAAGGAGCATATCCCAAAATTTTATTGTTCTCTTGGTGAACACTTAGTCCCTAATGACAATGAAGATATACTAATGAAGTTATCTTCATTGTCATTAACAGAAAATATTATCTTGGTACACTATTTTGGTTGTCAATAATTTAGGATTTAACAATAATTTCATTATGTATTCATCAAGATATAGTCAATAAGAAAACATGGAAACAAAATGTATTGTGTTGTTGGTGGAAACTTAGTCTATGATGAGACTGAAGATGTGGTAATGAAGTGATTTTCATTATCCTTAGAGGAAAATGTTAAGTTTTGGAGCAATGGTGTGGTTGTTAACAGCATTAGGACTTGGTAAGAATTTCATGATGCATTCATCAAGGGGCGGATCATAATAAATAATAGTAGATAGATGCTCGTAAAATTGCATGAAATGAAGAAGAAATATATTGAAAGCCTGAAATAATTTGAGGTTTGAAAATTGTTAAGGTATTTTCCTAACAGCATGAAACAAAGTAATGGAGCAGCCTTGCTATATTACACAAATGCCTTTAAGGGCCAATTTGGAGACAAGTATCCAACCACTTTGAAGAGGCTAAGGGGTATACAAGGGACTGAAGAGAACTAGCTATCTTCCAAATTATAACCTTTCATCACATCTAGGGCATATTCATCAAAGAATGCGTCAAAGAAGCGGGTAGTCAACACCACTGGACCTACACTAATATGATGAAATATTTAGCATATGCTATAAAGTGAATGGAAGCTAGCTTTGATAATAATAAAATGCAAACTCTCCAATAATAGAATCAAGCAATGCAAAACAAGATCAATCAATTGGAAAGACAAAGTAGATTTAAACCTTGAGGAAATGTTATTTGGCATAAGTCTAGACAACCTCAACACAATTAAAGGGTCCCAACTCCTCTAAGTGGAAGTAATATTGTTCATCAAGGTGACCTTTGTTTGTGTAACCCTTGTGACTTTCCTCATAGTCAATATACTTTCTTTTATGGTGAGGAAATTACGCAACATACAAGTGAGAGAAATAAACAAGCATCAAGTTATTAGGGAGATGGCCAAGCATAATTAATAATGTCCATATATTATAAAATGATCAAGATACAAGCTTAAACCAAGATACTCTTGCAATATATTTAGCACCTAAACCTTCCCAAGAGGAGATTAAAAGAAGGATCAGAGAGAAGGATTGGGTGGCTTAGAAAAGAAGGGTTAAGAAAATCTAACAACAACCCTAATATTCCCAAGGTCAATGACCTAAAAGTTCCCAAAGTTAAAAAATATCTAAGGAAATTTAGCCAACAAGGAATCAATATGGTTACTCAATATCGAAAGTGTCTAACGATGCAAGTATGGAGACCAACATTGATTTATATGCTTACCTTGCTAAGTCTTATATTATTTTTCCTTCCCTTGAGCTCATAAAAATTGCAACAACCTAGGTTGATTTTTTATGTAAATAAAATATAGGACCAAAGTCATGGGAAACGTATTCCAAGTTGAATGTTGGGCAAAACATAGTGATGGGTATCACTAGTGATTAATTAATGGAAAAGGCATTAGAAAAGGCAAAGTGGAAATAATTGGCATTTTATTTATGAAATAAAGGTAAATATGAGAAAAGGAAGGTGAAGAGATATAGATTTGCATGAGAGGGAAAATGGAGGGGAAATGAAGGAAAATGAAGAAAATAGAGGCATGGATGATAAAAAAGATTTTGTGGATAAGTTCACAAAATTTTGTCAGTTCAGTTTTGGAGCTCTCTTTCATATCTGTCATTCTCTCACACTCTTGCACACTTAGAGAAATCTTAGAGCATTCTTGGAGCATGCTTGGAGCACTCTAGTATTCACTTATATTTGGAGAAAGAAGTAAGGGAAAGTAGGAAAGTGCAAGGGAATAATTGGATAAGAAACTACATTTGGTTTTCTTTGCAGGTAACAAGTTGCATGTATGATTCCTTACTGATTTCTATCTGCATGGCATATGCATGTGACTTTATGGTTATGTGTTGTCATTGGAATGGATATTTTCCTGGGGTAACAGTGGTTTTAGCCTTGCCTTTCCATTTCCTAGATAGCCATGATTTTGTGGGTTTTTCCACGAGATTATTTTCTGATTGGTGCTCATGTTCCTTATGGTTGTGGGTTGGAAAAAACACTCTAGAAGCCCTAGAACAACTTGGGTTGATTTACTTGTCATGGATCCTAATTGGAACAAATGCTTGGTGGATTGTGTTACTAGTCCCTCGAGTCGGGTTTGACAAACGCTCTAGATCCTTGGAAGGTTGTGGGTTGAGTTACTAGTTCTTGTCGCCTTGGATAGCTTGGATAGAGACCAGTTTGATTGGTGTTGGTGATGTCCAACGATGGAGGTGGAATCATTATGGTTGAGGGTTGAGGTGGTTAGGCCTCTGGAAGCCCTGGTTTGGTTTTGTTTTGGTTTATTCCATGAGATCCCACATTCATACTTGGAATATGGCACAGGGATGATTGGATGAAAGAGAGATTTGGTTCCGCCCAATCTATGGTCAGGTAGTACATGGAAATCCCTGACTTGGTTGGTATTTTCATAAGTTAATATGGGACATTTCCTTATTGTGATCTATGAGAATTTGTAGTGATTATGTTGGTGATATTATGGTTGAGTTTCCATGATCTCTACATTGGTTATTTTCTGGTTATATGTTGGTTATATGATGTGTATTGTCTATGGCTATTGTCATGAATTCATGGACTAATAAGTGTTTTTGCATCTATGTGGTGAGGGCATAGGGCCTTCTTGGTGATTCTCAGACTATTATGATTAGATATGAATTCATGACCTACACCTTACATGTTTGCCATGTGTTTACGAAATGTTTGTTATGAACTAGGCATGTCCTTGGTCAATTCTTGTTCGGTTTTTGTATGAAAATATTTTTTATTATGTCATTTATTATTCTTAGAAGTTACAGGAAGTTTTGGGCAATGGTTTGGAGGCTAGCCTAGAAAAGTGGCTCAAACCTCGGGACTACACCCTTTGAACTGGATATTTTGGACTATAATCGCATGGACGTAGTGTTGTGCATGCAGTTGGAGGCCTATAACCACACCTTGGCCTTGTCATGCATGCAGTTGTGGGCTTATGGTAGTGATAAAGAGTCCCATCTCAAGTTTTGGTCATCTGGGATGGTCCTTTGGCCCCTAAGTGTCTTGTAGCCTTGAGGGATGTTGTGAGTTGTCAATTTGTCGGCGCCACTACATACCTAAAGCTTGGAGGTCAGGTCATGTCATAGTAACTATCCATCTCATGTTTACCCTAGCAGACTGACTAAATTGGGTAAATGTGGTAGGGGTGGTTACATGGTGGAGCAAGGTTGCAACACTGGACCTCAGGGTAAATGTGATTAATATGTATGCATGTCTGATTTTCTATGTGTTTGACATGCATGCATGTTAGTTGTCAATGTGTTTACTATTCACGCATTGTGATGGTCATTATTGTGGTCTTGTATCATCATGATGTTGAGGTTGAGATGATTAATATGTTGATTTCATTATATATATATATATATGTGTGTGTGTGTGTGTGTGTGTGTGTGTGTGTGTGTGTGTGTGTGTAATTTGTGCTAATATGGATTGAATGTGCAGACGAGATAGCCTCCCCTATAATTCACTAAGGTATGTTGGATTATGTTTATATTTTCTATGTGTTTGACATGCATGCATGTTAGTTGTCAATGTGTTTACTATTCACGCATTGTGATGGTCATTGTTGTGGTCTTGTATCATCATGATGTTGAGGTTGAGATGATTAATATGTTGATTTCATTATCTATATATATATATCTATATATATATATATATATATATATATGTATGTATGTATGTATGTATGTATGTATGTATTTTGTGCTAATATGGATTGAATGTGCAAACGAGATAGCCTCCCCTGTAATTCACTAAGGTATGTTGGATTATGTTTATATTTTGTTATCGACATGGTACATTTGCAGGAAGTAGAAGATCAGAGATGACAAGAAAAATGGTGGATTACAGTTCACGTGACTCTCCTTATAGATCATATGAGTAGAAAAGAGGTGAGTACTCTCCTAACATAATAGATACCTTGAGAATTTTAAAGGCAAAGTTCATAAGTTGTAAGGCAGATAATGCTAGGATCATTCAATCACAGGAAAGACTTGACAGGACACATGAAAAGAAAGTAGAGGTCAATGCATTGATTCTTCAGAGTTTATCAAATTGCAGTGACAAGGAGAAGCATGGATCAATTATGGACAGGAGGAAAGGAATAATGGGGTGTATGGTAGCAAGTCTCACGGAGAACACAAGTCAAACATGGATGACACAGTTAGAGGTGATATATGGATTGATACACCTGGCAGGAGAGGTAGTGGTTATGGGTTCTATTCTAGTTCTGGATTAGAGAGACATCATGGTCATCATCGTTATCGCCCCTATAGGAGGAATGAGAAGCAGTACTTATCGAATGAGTTCAAGAAATCCAAGCCTCCTACCTTCGATGGAGAGATGAAGAAACCAGAATATGTAGAGGCATGGTTGCTTGAGATAAAGAAGTTTTTCAAGTTGCATGACTATATAGAGAATATGAAAGCTAGGATAGCCATTTTCAATCTCAAGGGGAAAGAAAAAATCTGGTGGGAAGATGTAAAGCATGTTAGAGGCATCAAGAGAGAGGATTTGTGTTGGCATGTGTTCAAAAGACTCTTCAAGAAGAAGTACTTGTCATAGAGATATTATGACAGTAACGCTAAGGATTTCTATGAGTTGAATATGTGATCTTTGAAAAATGATGAGAACACGAATATGTTTTGGAGCTATTGAGGTATGTACCATATCTTAAGGATGAGAAGACGAAGGTTCAAATATGCATTAGTGGATTATTGTTAGCATTTAACGACCAAATTGAGTATGATGAGACTCGGACATTGGAGGAAGTAATTGGGAAGTTGAAACATTGTTATCAACAGTCTAAGCGTAAGTCAGAGCCTAAGTAGGGTTGGAAGGGTAGTAACAAGACTAAAGGAAAATGGGATAAGAAGCGAGGAAGACCTCATGATGCAGTTAATAAGGAAAATGCAGTGTCGTACAAGAAATTCATTGCAATTGACAGAGGAGAGGGATTTCAGTCTAAGGAGCAGAACAAGGGTGATGGCAGGATACCTTTGCAATGTTGGACTTGTCATGGAGATCATCGTAGGAGATATTGTCCATAGCATCAAGATGGCAGACCTCATATTTATAGTGCTCAGGAGGCACCAATAGTTGAAGATGTTGAACAAAGTATTCCTCAAATTTATGCAACATTGGATGATAGGCAGGTTGATCATCAGCCATTTATTATTGAGATCAAAGATAGGATTTGTGATCAAATCGTTTCTAATTTTATTGACCTTAGATATTACTACAGTTATATCAATCATGGCTCGGTGGATAAGTTTTTCTTGAATAAAGAAGTGCATGCAGAGTCTTGGTTGGTGTAGCTCATTGCAGGTACTAAGAAAAGAGTTCATCTTTGAGTGAGATCTTGCGATTTGAGTTGAATAGTATATCTACATCAACGTATCTAAGTGTGCCTCTATTGGGATCATATAGTATGTTGTTGGCTATGGATTGGTTGTATATTCACAGGACTAATGAAGATTACTATGATAAGGTTGTTGAGTGCCTATATGATGATGGAGAGAAGAGAATCTTGCAGGGTAAGAAGAAGCCTACATCAGTGAGAATGGTTACAACTATGCAGGAAAAGCAAAGTAGAAGGAAAGTGTGTGTATTGTTTGCAATTCATATTTCCAGTTACAAAGGGAAGGATGTTGAGGATGTTGAAGTATTTAAGAGGCACCCGATTTTGCAGTAGTTTCAAGATGTATTTCCAGCAGAGATTTCAGAGTTACCGCCTCATAGGGAATGGACTTTTCTATTGAGTTGATGTCAGGAGTAGCACCAACATCGAAGGCACCTTAGGATGAGCACTTTGAAATTAGAGGAATTGAAGTTGCAGCTTGAGGAAATGCTTGATAAGGGATAAATTAGGCAAAATGTGTCACCTTGGGGTGCACTAGTATTGTTTGTGAAGAAGAAGGATGGTAATCTCAGGTTGTGTATTGATTACAGGAAGTTGAATAAGGTGACGATCAAGAACATGTATCCTTTGTAATGGATTGATGGCGTGTTTGATTATTTGAAGGGAGCAACCATGTTCTCAAAGATTGACTTGAGATTAGGATATCATCAGGTATGCATCAAAGAAGAGGACATCTACAAGACTGAATTTTGTACCGAGTATGGGCATTATGAGTTTGCAGTGGTTCCTTTTTGTATTAGTAATGCTCCAGCCACTTTCATGTGTTTGGTGAATAGTGTGTTGTGTCCTTATCTGGACAAGTTTTTGATAGTGTTAACTGATGATATATTGATATATTCTAAGAAAGAGGAAGATCATGCAGAACACCTAGCAGCAATGTTAAGATTTCTAAGAGAGAATCAGTTGCATGCCAAGCTTAGTAAGTGCAGTTTCTTTCAGAAAAAATTTCATTACTTGGGACACGTTGCTTCCAAGGAATATATAGCAATGGACCTGGAAAATATCAAAGCTATCATGGAATGGCCAACTCCTAGGAATGTGGATGAGGTAAAATCATTTATGGGACTAGCAAGTTATTATAGATAGTTCATCAGGAAAATCGCATCGCTTGTCTATCCTATTACATATTTGCAGTGAAAAGGTAAGAAGTTTGAATGGATTGAGGAGTGTTCAACTAGTTTTGAGAAGTTGAAGAATTTGCTTACAAATGCTCCAGTTTTGAAGATTGCAGATCCTGAAAAAGAGTTCGTGGGATGTACAAATGCTTGCAAGAGAGGACTTGGTGGAGTCTCAATGTAGGAAGTACATGCAGTGTGCTATAAGTCAAGGAAGATGAATGAGCACAAGAAGAACTACGTGACTCACGATCTTGAGTTGGCAACTATCACTCACGCATTAAAGATGTGGAGAGTTATCTTTTTAGCAGAAGGTTTGTCTTAATGAGTGATCACAGTGGGTTGAGGTACTTGTTTGACCAACCTAATTTGAATGTCAGGCAATCAAGATGGTTGGCTACTCTCAATGAGTTTGATTTAGAGATCATGTACATTAAGAGAAAAGAGAACAGGGTGTTAAATGCTCTTAGTAGAAGAGTGCAGGTAAATAATATTGCAGTAGTAAGTTCTTATGGGACAGACTTGCAAGTAGGACAACATGATGACAAGTATCAGTAGTTGAATCACATGTTATAGTAGTAGGGTGAAGGCAATAGGGATGAGGAGTATCACCTCACAGCAAATGGCTTGGTCAGATTCAGGAACAAGATTTATGTACCAGATGACAATAACCTCAAGAAGCTTATCTTGAGGGAGTTTCATGTTAGGTTGTATTCAGATCACTTGGGATATAAGAAGACATTGATAACAGTTAATAAATTCTATAATTGGCCGAATTCAAATAAAGAGGTGGTTGATTTTGTTTCTAGACGTTTGGACATTCAGTAGATAAAAGCAGAGTGTAAGTATCTAGATGGTTTATTACAACCAATCTGATTGTAGAGTGGAAATGGGAGGTCATTTCCATGGATTTCAATACAGGTTTTTTTGATGACATCGAAGCAGCATGAGTACATCATGGTTGTGGTTGACAAGTTAAGTATGTTATGTCATTTCATTATAGTTAAGTCCACGAATTCAGCTAGTGAGGTAGCTCATATTTTCATCAAGGAGATAGTGAGATTGCATGGTGTTCCTAAAAATATTGTTTCTGACAGAGATGCCAAGTCCACTTCTAGGTTTTGGAAAGAGTCATTTGCAGGCTTGGGAACAGAGTTGGCTTTCAGTACAACTTGTCATCCGTAGATAAATGGACAGAAAAAGATGGTCAACAAGATTCTTGAGGACATGTTGAGGATGTATGCCATGCATCAATAAAGGAAGTGGAAAGAGTATCTACCATTGGTAGATTTATCTTATAAGTATCATGAGTCCTTGAAGATGAGTAAACTTGAGGTTATTTATGGGCGAAGTTGTAATACTTTTATCAACTGGAGTGTTCCAGTGAATAGGGTGTTGATTGAACCAAATATTTTGGCATAGATGGAACATGAAATGCGGGTTATTAAAAGGAATTTAAAGGTAGTACACGACAAGAAGAAGAGCTATGTAGATCAGCACAGGGTGTTTAAGGAGTTTCAAGTTGGGGAACATGTTTACTTGCACATCAATCCTAAGAGAAACTCCTTAAGGATTAGATCATTTGCCAAGATGGCACCTCGGTATTACGAACCTTTCGAGATTCTTGAGAGGATTGAACTGGTGGCCTACCAACTTACACTGCCTTTGACTGTGAAAGTCCATGATGTTTTCCATGTTTCATTACTTAAGAAGTATGTACAAGATGTTGATCATGTGATTGATTGGTTTGTATTGCAGGTGGAACCAGAGGTATAATTCCAGCTAGAATGACAATGCATATTGTAGTGGAAACAAGTCATACTCTGAAACCAAGCAATCGAGTAGGTTAAAAGTGTAGTGGAATCACTTTGTGCCTGATGAAGCTACACGGGAGATGGTTGATCAGATGCAGGCTATGTATCCTTCATTATTTGTTGTTTGGGAAAATGATTTTTTGGTATATGTGTATCTATATATGGATGGTGTTGTAGATGTTGCAATGAGATGTGTTATAAAGCTCCAATAAGCAGTATGATTATCATGTTTGTTATGTTGGTCATGGCTTGTAGTAGTTATTCATTGTAAATATTACATCTAGCTATGTTATAAAGTTCCATGGATAGTATGTTTTATTTTCAGTGGTTTGTTGGTCATAGGTGTCATAAAACACCAAGGACGGTGTTCTCCCAAGGGGGGTGGATTTGTAACAACCCCTGGTTGATTTTTTATGTAAATAAAATATAAGACCAAGGTCATGGGACACGTATTCGATGTTGAATGTTGGGAAAAACATAATGATGGGTATCACTGGTGATTAATTAATGGATATGGAAATTGGCACAGGTAAAGTGGAAATAATTGACATTTTATTTATGAAATAAAGGAAAATAGGAGAAAAGGAAGGTGAAGAGACACATATTTGCATGAGAGGGAAATTGAGGGAAAAATGAAGAAAATAGAGGGCTCAATGATTAAAAGGATTTTGAGGATCAGTTCACAAACTTTTTTCAGTTCAGTTTTGGAGCTCTCTTTCATATTTCTCATTCTCTCACACTCTTGCACACATGGTGAAATCTTGGAGCATGCTTAAAGCACTCTAGTATTCACTTGGATTTGGAGAAAGAATGCAAGGGAAAGAAGAAAAATGCAAGGGAATAGTATTCACTGAAATGTAAGAATGATTACATCTGATGATGTGGCACATTCTTGGGATCCATGCCAAGAGGTTAGTTTGTAAACAGTTTTCTGTGTTAAGGAATTTCCGAAAAATGTGTGGTTATGAGGCAATGGGCATACATCCGACTTAAATGGTCATTTAAGCATCTAATCCTTGAGAAAATTTGGTGTATGAGAAATGATTTGAACTCCTAGATATTTGAAGCACGCAAGATCCCAACGATTAATCATATGAAATACAGTTAAAAGCCTCAGGAGCTAGGAAAAGTAATCCTCCCCATAAACAAATATGGGGTGCTGAGAATTTGCACAATGGAAAAGTATTGAAAGACCCAGATACTGGATTATGTGTTGAAAAGTTTAATCATTTGGTTCTCACATAAGGTCCTATGGACCACGGAACCGACCTCAAGGAACTCATAAATTTGGTGTTCTGTAAGAAAATTTGGTGTTGTATATTCCAAAAATTTGTTTTTTGTATATTAAATAAATTTGACATTTTGTTGTGTTCAACATTAAAATGATTTTTGATGCTTGGTGCTTCATTTTTCTTTAAAATTTGGTGTTGTGTTCAGTGTGAACATGAAACAAAGAAACCAGCGCACTCAAAAGGCATGATCTAAGGCGATTTCATTTTTGATATTTTATGAACGTGAAAAGACATAACTGAGACTACTATGTATTGATTCTTCAAGTTGCAATCAAAATTTTGGCTCTTATTTTAATCATATAAAAAGTGTGAGAAACTGAGAGAGCTTGTTGAAACAATAAGATATTGTAAAACCTATTAAATGTCAAAAGTTTGAAGCACACGAATAATAGAAGGAGAAAAGCAAAGTCTTTAGGAGGAGATTAAGTGAATGTTAAAGATTTTGTAAAGAAAAGTGCAAAGGATCACAAATAGAGAGATTGTTGCTAAAACAAGATCATAAGAATGTGTGAGAACAAATATTTTCCTCATTTATCAGGGGATTGGTGTCTCCTCCATGTAGGTGTCAGAAGATGATTAACAGGTTGATGTCTATGAACAGTGGGAGTTGGTGCTTCTGACAAGTGGGTTCTTGCAAAGAAAAACAGAGATTGGAGCCTCATGTAGGTTGGTTCCTACATAATATGAGGTAAAAAAGAATTTGGTGCTTGCATCAAAATAGAAAGATTGGTGGTTTTCTCCCTTTATGTGTTTCCATGCATATATGGTGTCTCTATGCGTTTCTTATGTGTGTGATGTTGATACTATTGTTGTGTATTGATTTCATGGTTGATTGTTGAATATTTAAATAATTGTGCTCATTGTTAAAGGAATTGGCTAAATTTGTTAAAATTTATAAAATATTGATTCACGCCCCCCCCCCCCCCCGGGGGCCCTCTTCAGTATTTTCCTATTTTCCAACAATTGGTATCAGAGTTGGCACCTTTAGCATCAATATAACAACTAGAAGGGAGATGTAAACCTGATACATGTGTTGGAAATAATACTGAGAGGGGGGGTGAATCAGTATTATCAGGTCAATTATTTTTCATTTCACAATCAGATTCGTATACACTACTTCAGTTAGAAAATACCGCGTATGTACGCAACTTCAGTTAAGGAAACAAGCATATATAAGCAAACTTGTAATTTAAATTATTCTTTAGATGTTGATCATTAATCTGTGCATCAAACCATATGAATAGAAACCAAGAACAGTAAAACAGAACAGGCGATCACACATAAGAACACAAGATATAAGGTGGAAACCCAATGTGGGTGAAAACCACTTGCTGCAATTCGTCTCTATCTTCTTTCAATTAGAAACTTCTTTTTACAATGTTTTTGTACTGGTGCAGTCTTATACCAATACGCAGGCTGCTACCTACAGAAGGCTACAACCTTCTCTCGTTCTCCAGCTTCTACTGGAAGGGAGCTACAATCCCCTTAGCTCTTTTACTAACTAAGGTACTAGTATGTAGGTGCTGACCCACAAAAGGCTACAACCTTCTCTTTTCTTCTAGGGACCACGTTTCATAAATTTTCATACTAGATCCATGAATATCAATCAAACATCAAGTATATCTACATTAACCAAACTCCTTTGTACAAACAAATACTGAATCAACAAATAACTTCTCAGAATGTTGTAACCAGAAAACAATACCAGTAACCAAACACCAATTCCGAACCCTGAGCACTGCAACAATAAACAGAAGTAGCTAAAACATATTTCATGAGATGTACGCTACTTCAATATGTGAAACCTGCGTGCATACGCTTCTGTATCAAGGCCAACCAGCGTATACGTTGTTTTAAGTTAGTGAACCAGCGTGTATACGCGCCTCTACTGCGCTGAACCTGCGTACAGATCTATAAAAGATAATTTATCCTTTTTACTTATTCAGACATTAGTTATACCCAGATTATCATATTTATAGATCACGTCATGCACCAAATATAAAAAATCACACAAAGATACTTCTCTTCAAACCGCCTTAAGATCTTGACTCATCAATAGGACTTATTCTTCTCCTTACGCTCAGGTTCCAGCTTGATTCAGATCTAGTTATGCACCATAGCCCAATGACAGCATTCTAGATCTTGATCTTCATAAGATATTCAATACTTCAGATGATTGCCTTGCCAAATGATCTCCTTCCCTTTTATAGACTTAGGCCTTACTCAAACCATGGTCCAAAACCATAGAGATCCAATACTAGGACTAAATACCTGGGTTCAACACTTTGGATGCAATACCAAGGACCAAAACCATAGGTTCAAGTACGTCGAATTAAATACCATGGACCAACCATAAGTTTTCCCACATATACGCGCTTTTCTTTGCATGAAAGTGCGTGCATACGTATACTCGCCTTTTGATCGGTACACCCGCGTTTATACGCGATTTTGTTAAGAGGAACTTGCGTATACCTCATTTTCTTTCATTTTGAGAGCCTGAACTGTGATCTACCCTTTGAGTGAGTTGCAATCAATGACAACACCTATGTCATAGTGCCAAACCTGTGACATAATGCCAACAATCTCCCCCTTTGGACTTGATGGCAACCCCAAGTCACTCAAAATCATTCTCCCCCTTTGACATCAAGGGAAAAAGGTTATGCTCCCCCTGAATACATGCTGAAATTTCTACTCTGCTGAGTTGTCCAAGCTCCCACTGACTGTAGGCAAGGTCTACAAGAAGATGTTCTACAAAAGAAACATGACTTTATACATTATAAATGACCTTCCTGTCACCAAAGACTCATACATCCATCTCCCAACCAAGTGGGGATACACCAAGAATTTACACATAATAACAACAAGAACATTACTTCATCCATCCCAGTCATAGTGGGGAAACCAAGATAGGCCATTACATGGCCTTGATAGGAAAATAAATACATGACATAGAGACAAAATATCTACAGCAAGACTAGCATTTTTCAATCATCAACCATCATAACCATCAATCATCATTCAGACCAGCAACCATGCTCTTCCTCATGCACTTGTTCCACCTGAAATTAAAACAACTATGAATGTAAACCAAGATCTTCTAAGATAATGCCAACAATGCTCCCCCTGAGCCTGTGCCAGATGGTCTCTACCAGACATATATCAGACTCTTTTCATCCTGAAGCTGGCCCATTTTTTTTCTTTAAACCAACATATATGCGACTGTATCTTCATAAACTGACGTATGTACGTGGATCCTCCTAATGAAACTCGCGTACAACAACTTTTCTCTGAAACAGACAAGATTCAGCAGCAAGATGATGCATCAACTACCCCCATCTTCTGTCTGAGGTATTCAAATGTCTCCCTGGGCAGTGGTTTGGTGAGTATGTCAGCAGCTTGTTCCTTAGAGGCAACATACTCCAATTTAACCTTTTGTTTAAGCACTTGTTCTCGGAGAAAATGATACTTGATAGGTATTTGCTTAGTCTTTGAATGCATAACAGTGTTCTTTGAAATATTGATTGCACTTGTATTATCAAAAAAAATGGAGATAGGTGGAGTACAAGTGATTTGTAGGTCTTGCAATGTTTGCATCATCCAAAGGAGTTGTGTGCAACAAGATGCAGCAGCTATATATTCTGCTTCAGCTGTAGATAATTCAATTGAACTCTGTTTCTTGTTGAACCAAGATACTAATCTAGGACCCATAAAGAATGCACCACCACTAGTGCTTTTTCTATCATCCATTCTTCTTGCCCAATCTGCATCTGTATATGCATGAAGTGTGAGATCTGTATCTCTAGGATACCATAAGCCATAGTTTTGAGTTCCTTGAAGATACTTGAAAATTCTCTTAACTGCATGAAGATGAGTTTCCTTTGGATTTGCCTAAAACCTTCCAACTATTCCATGCATGCATAATGTCTGGTCGGGTACCTATTAGATAGAGTAGACTACCAATCATGGATCTATAGGTTGGTTGATGTACTGCTGCTGATTCATCATTTGCGCTGACGTTGCATCCTGTTACCATAGGGGTACACACTGGTTTCGAATCCTCCATCCCATATTTCTTCAAGATCTGCTTGAGATACTTGGTTTGTGAAAAAGAAAATGTCGTCTTTGTTTTGTTGGACTTGTAAACCAAGAAAATATGTGAGCTCACCAAGCATGGACATTTCAAACTCTTTTTGCATCACCAAGGCAAAATTTTGACTCATGTCTTCTTCATTGCTACCAAATATGATATCATCAACATACACAACAAGTATTAGCAACTTATCATTGTCAATTTTTATATATAGATTGCTATCTGTGGATCCTTTTATAAAACCTTGTTGATGGAGGTACCTATCCAACCGATAATACCAAGCCCTTGGAGCTTGTTTAAGGCCACAGAGAGCCTTTTTTAGTCTGCATACAAGTTTTGGATCATTTCCAAGAATAAACCCATTTGGTTGTTCAATATATACTTCTTCATCCAAGTCTCCATTCAAGAAGGCAGACTTCACGTCCATTTGAAATACTTTGAACTTCTGAAAACTAGAAAGAGCAAGGAACATTCTTATGGCCTCAGGTCTAGCAACTGGTGCAAAGTTTTCTTCAAAGTCTATACCTTCTTGTTGAGCATACCCTTTACAAACAAGTCTGGCCTTGTTTCTAATCACATCTCCGTTTTCATTCAGCTTATTTTTGAATATCCATTTTGTTCCTATGACATTCTTATCTTTTAGTCTAGGAACCAACTCCCAAGTGTTATTCTTTTCAATCTGCTCAAGTTCTTCCTCCATGGCCTTTACCCAACATTCATCCTTGCATGCCTCTCTTACATTTTTTGGTGCAGTGGAGGAGAGTAATGCTAGATAACTTGAAGCTTCTGAAATGGTTCTTCTTGTTTGTATACCTGCTTCCTTTTGCCCTAAAATTTGGGTTTCTGGATGATTCTTCTGAACATACATGGATGGAGTCTTTTCTTCTATTCTTATATGTTCTCCTGGTGCCTCATGGGTTTCTTCTTCATCATGAATCTGATTTGATGTTGAAGGATAGTCTTCATCATCTTCGAAATCTTCAGATTTTACTTGCCTAGGAGAATGCCTTCATCTGCTCTAGGTTCAAACTTGCCAAGGTTTTCATCAGTCTTTTTGATGTAGCATTTGCTTCCAAAAATTTTGAAGTATTTAACTGTGGCAGTCTTACCATACCAAAGTTCATGAGGAGTCTAAGTGCTGTTTACCCGGATGTTTGTCTTATTAAGAATAGTAACTGCAGCAAATGTGGCTTCACCCCAGAAGGTTGCGGGAGTTCCAGACTCATCAAGCATAGCACGAGCCATTTGTTGAACCGTTTTTTTCATCCTTTCCACTACTCCATTTTGATAAGGGGTCCTTGCAATAGAGAATTCCCTTCTTATTCCATGTTCTTCACAAAAATCAAAGAATTAATCTGAGGTAAATTCCCCTCCTCGATCAGACCTGAGGCATTTGATTCTGCGATCTGATTCGTTTTCAACCAAGGCTTTGAATGCTTTGAATTTTTCAAAGGCATCATCTTTATGCTTCATAAGTCCTAACCAACACATCCTGGAAAAATCGTCAATGAACAATATAAAGTATTCTTCTCCTCTAGGAGACCTTTTCCTAGATGGACCACATACATTAGTATGGACAAGTTCAAGTGACCTACTAGCTGATCCTTCCTTCTCGGGGAAATTAGTTCTGGTTTGCTTACCAAACTGACATGATTTGCATATTATATTGTCTAGAATTCTAATATCAGGGAGATCACGAACCGCCTGATATTTGCATGCTTTCCTTATCTAAGAGAAGCTTAGATGCCCCAATATTTTGTGCCATAACCAGTGTTCATCATTCTTGCTTAGATAGCATTGTTGTTGTCCTCCCTTGAGTATGTATAAATTATTTGAAGTTCTTATGCCTTTGATCACTGTTTCTCTTGTATCAAGCTCACGAACAATGCATCCATTTGATCGAAATATTACTTCATTTCCTTGATCACACATTTGACTGACACTCAATAGATTATGCTTCAAGCCATCAACATACATAACATATCTAGCCTTGACCTTTTCTTTCAAAAACATAGAACCTTTACGTTTTATGAGTACAGGGGTGTCATTTCCAAATGAGACCTTCTTTTCCTTTTCTAAGGCACTATATGACTGAAGTTTTTCTTTATCACCTGTCATATGTTTCGAGCATCCAATGTCGATGTACCACTGATTTTCCTATCCTTCTGCATATAAGGGTATCCCACATCTTTCTGGTTGCGATTCTTTATTTCTCCATGTTTTAGAATTCAATGAAACTTTCTCCTTCTGAGTTGTTTGCCGAAACCTACTCCTGCATTTAGAGTCTTCATGATTGAAGTTGTTACAAATAGAACATTCTACTTGATTCTCAAGAGCAAAAAAGTTATTGTAGGTCCTTTTCATGATCCCAGTCATACTCCTTTGTCTTTGAGCTTCTCTAGTCATGATGGTCTTATAGGCAACACATTGAGTAGCTTTGTGACCAAAGTTATGACAAGAGAAACATTGGCCATTGAAGTAATTTCTGTGATTATCAAACCTACCAACCAAATGAGTGTAGTTTCTATTGACGTCCATTCTTGAGGTAAATTGAGAATGATTTACCTGCGATTGGTTGAAGTTTTTGTTCATCCTTGAAGTAGATTGCCCCCGATTTACTTGGTAATCTTTGTTCATTTTTGAAGCAAATCGTCCCTAATTTACTTGGGGATTTGCATTATGTTTTTGTTATTTATTGTCAATCTCTTCACTTTTCTTGCTACATCAAGATAACTTTTGGAGGTGGATTGCTTCTATGCTTGAGATGCTTCTTCAGTATATCCAAGATCTGTCTTGATTAGAGGAGAACGCTGCACTTTGATAATCTCATCTAAAGTTTTAGATCCCTTAGCAAATCTAAGATTAAGAGCTTTTGATTTCTCAATATCTTTTCTAAGTCCCACAATTTCACATTCTAAATTTTCATTGTGTTTTTCTCTTTCAGCAAGCTGGAATGTCAAAGTATCTATAATCATAATTTTTTCCTCTAAACAAATTTTGAGTTTAGAAATTTCTTCATAGAGACCTTCTTCATCTATAGCATCCAAGAAATCATCATCTTCAAAAGCCATCAAAAGTTTATAATCATTACGTTGTTCATATTCATCACTATTTGAATATCCATCACTGTCTTCATGTGTATAATAGCTCTTCTTACTTACATTCTGTTTTCTATTCCATCTAACTGGTTCCTTACCTTTGTCAAGTTTATCTTTATGAGGACACTTGGCAGCATAATGACCAACTCTTCCACAAGCAAAGCATTTGAAAGGCAGCTTACCTCTGAATCTTCTAGTTCCCCGTTGAAGGTTCTTGACAAAATTTGATTCTTCCTCTTCTTATGACATATGTCCTGACTCAATGTAATCTCCTTTTCCTGAGGCTTTGAATGCAGCTTCTCTCCTATCCGATGGTCCCCCTTTTCTCATTTAGTAAGTAGTTAGAATTTCGTGCAGCTGTGACATGGTAATGCTCTGTAGATTATGTTTTTCTTCTATGGCAAAAACTTTTGAATCAAACTTAGGAGACAAAGATCTTAGAACCTTTTCAACCAAAACAACTTCTTTTATTTCTTCACCCAAGTTTTTCATACAATTAACAATCTTATCTATACGTAAGAAGTAGTTATCCACGCTTTCATCATTGTGCATTCTGAGATTTTCATATTGAATTCTGAGAGTTTGTAGTTTTACTCGTTTTACCTGTTCATCTCCTTCATAGCTCAAAACGATCTTGTCCCATATTTCTTTTGTGGTTTTGAACTGCATAACCTTGACGAATTGTGATTGAGATAGGCTCCCTAATAGAGTATTGACAACCTTTGCATTTGTTTCATACTGCTTCTTACCAGTTGTATCTGTAGGAGTTGTTGATGGAAAAGTGTATCCTGTTTCCACAATATCCCAAACTTCTATACCAAGAGATTGAAGATAGGCAGTGATTCTTACCTTCCAATAGACGAAGTTGCTCCCATCAAAAATTGGTGGCCTGATTGATGCTTCTTTTTCGTAGTTGCTCATGATGATAGATCTTCCTTCAAGCGATCAAGCTTCTTCTGAAGGACCGGCTCTGATACCAATTGTTGGAAATAATACTGAGAGGGGGGGTGAATCAATATTATCAGGTCAATTATTTTTCATTTCACAATCAAATTTGTATACGCTACTTCAGTTAGTAAATACCGCGTATGTACGCAACTTCAGTTAAGGAAACAAGCGTATATAAGAAGATTTGTAATTTAAATTATTCTTCAGCTTTTGATCATTAATCTGTGCATCAAACCATATGAACAGTAACCAGGAACAGTAAAACAAAAAAGGAAATCACACATAAGAACACAAGACATAAGGTGGAAACCCAATGTGGGTGAAAACCACCTGCTACAATTTGTCTCTATCTTCTTTCAATTAGAAACTTCTTTTTACAATGTTTCTATACTGGTGCAGTCTTATACCAGTACGCAGGCTGCTATCTGCAGAAGGCTACAACCTTCTCTCGTTATCCAGCTTCTCCTGGAAGGGAGCTACAACCCCCTTAGCTCTTGTACTAGCTGAGGTACTAGTACGTAGGTGCTGACCTACAGAAGGCTACAACCTTCTCTTTTCTTCTAGGGACCACGTTTCATAAATTTTCAGACTGGATCCATGAATATCAATCAAACATCAAGTATATCTACATTAACCAAACTCCTTTGTACAAACAAATACTGAATCAACCAATAACTTCTCAGAATGTTGTAACCAGAAAACAATACCAGTAACCAAACACCAATTCTGAACCCAGAGCACTGTAGCAATAAACAGAAGCAGCTAAAACATATTTCATGAGATGTACACTACTTCAATATGTGAAACCTGCGTGCATACGCTTCTGTATCAAGGCCAACCAGCGTATACGCTATTTTAAGTTAGTGAACCAGCGTGTATACGCGCCTCTGCTGCGCTGAACCTGCATACATATCTATAAAAGATAATTTATCCTTTTTACTTATTCAGACATTAGTTATACCCAGATTATCATATTTATAGATAACATCATGCGCTAAATATAAAAAATCACACAAAGATACTTCTCTTCAAACTGCCTTAAGATCTTGACCCATCAATAGGACTTATTCTTCTCCTTGCGCTCAGGTTCCTCCTTGATTCAGATCTAGTTATGCACCATAACCCAATGACAGTATTCTAGATCTTGCTCTTCGTAAGATATTCAATACTTCAGATGATTTCCTTGCCAAATGATCTCCTTCCCTTTTATAGACTTAGACCTTACTCAAACCATAGTCTGAAACCATAGAGATCCAATACTAGGGACTCAATACCTGGGTTCAACACTTTGGATGCAATACCAAGCACCAAAACCATAGGTTCAAATATGTCGGACTAAATACGATGGACCAACCATAAGTTTTCCCACATGTACGCGCTTTTCTTTGCATGAAAGTGCTGCATACATATACGCGCCTTTTGATCGGTACACCAGCGTGTATATGCGATTTTTTTAAGAGGAACTTGCGTATACCTCATTTTCTTTTATTCTGAGAGCCTGAACTGTGATCTGCCCTTTGAGTGAGTTGCCATCAAGGACAACACCTATGTCATAGTGCCAAACCTGTGACATAATGCCAACAACATGGCTAGCCAGGAAGGATGTTCTACCAACAAATCTAACTTTTTTAATGGAATGAACTATAGCTTATGGAAAGTGAGAATGAGGACATATCTAATGTCCCTTTGGGCATATGTCTAGGATGCAATGGTGAATGACTATGAAAATCCACTTGTACTAGTTGACAGAGAGGACATGATTGAGTTCTCATTTAATTCCAAAACAATGAATGCAATCCTAAGTGGATTATTTGAATTATAATTTGTTAAAGTTATGCACTGCAATAATGCAAAATAAATATGGGACAACTTAAAGAAAGACGATGAAGGTGATGGTAAAGTAAAACAGGTCAAACTACAAGTCTACAAAATGCAAATTGAGTCGTTAAAAATGAATGAGGATGATGATATAGCTAATTTTTTACTAAGAGTTGATGAAATAATGAAGGTCATGAGAGGTCTTGATGAAACTACGAAGGAGTCCATTATAATTCAAAAGGTGTTAAGATCTCTTCCTGCCAGATTCAATGCCAAGGTATCAACCATTGAGGAGATGTCTAACCTTGAAAAATTAAAAATAGATCAATCACTTGGAATATAACAACCTATGAAATGATAACTACAAAAGGAAGCAACATTTAAAGCAAACAAGAAAACGAAAGATAAGCAAGAATTCTCGAGTTCTAGATCGAATGAAGAAGAGGCTAAGTTTGTTAGATGATTGAAGAGAGGAATTGGCAAACATAAAGGTAAAATGTCCTTCAAATTTTGTAATTGTGGAAGGGTAGGTCATCATGCATCACAATGTCCATTCAAAAAGGGATATAATAAACTTGATGGCAAAGAAAAGAATAAATATAGGAAAGTTAAGAAGGAGAAGAATTTCAAAAGAAAATATTTTATACCCAAGAAGACAACAACTCCTCAGAAGATGAAAATGAATAATCTTCTAATGAAGAAGGAATTAGTGACTTCATGTTCATGGCCTTAGAAACCCAAAATGAAGGACATAATGAATGTGAATTAAGTGAAAAAGAGGTTGAAGTAGACCTGGATGGTGAATTAATCAGTTCCTTAGAAGAAATCAATAGT
This sequence comes from Pinus tabuliformis, assembly GCA_031772625.1. NCBI lineage: Eukaryota > Viridiplantae > Streptophyta > Pinopsida > Pinales > Pinaceae > Pinus > Pinus tabuliformis. Next base: position 1,128,106,311 of record CM062818.1, read on the forward strand.
CTTAAGAAAAAGAATAATAAACAAAAAGAGTTATTGATCAAGTACGTAAAAGAAGAACCTGAATTTGAAGACTCGTCACTCCTTCTACTAAATGTAGAGTTAGAAGAAGCTAAAAAGGTTGAAGATATTATAATGCAGCGGCTAAAAAAAGAAAGGTAAGGAACGTGAAAAAAACGAAGAAGAGGTAGTCTCTCTAAGAAAGGAATTGGGGAAAACTCTAGCTCAATTAAAACCAAAATCTAAATCATATTAGAGGATCTGAAAAGTTAGATGAAGTTATTAATGCTCAAACATCCCATCTTATAAAAATTGGCTTTTGTTATGAGGGAGGAACAAGCAAGAAGAAACATGAAGATAAAAGAACTATCAAATTCATCAAAGCACTCACATAAAGTAATGGAAATGGAATTCAAGGGAAGTAAAACAATCATCAACCATAAAAATAAGAAAAAAGACAATAATTCATCACAACAACAGTCAATGAATATTGACAACATCGTACACACTAAACAAGTGAAAAATCAACAACACCATAGTAACATTACAAATTAGTAGTAGTCGAGAAAGTTCTATTACAAAGTTTTGAGAAACTTTAAAGATCAAGCAACAAATCAGCAAAATCCTTGCTTCCCTCAAAGAAAAATTCATCAAATTCCCTAGAGATCACCTTCACAAAGGAAAGTCATCAAATTCCCTATAGATCACCTTCAAAAAGACAAACTACTCCTAGGTACATAAATATCTTCTATGTTTATTGTTATATCTGTAAGAATTTTAGTCACAAGGTTGTCAATTACAAACAATATTTGAGAAGCAATGAGACAAGAAATAAAAGAAATGATTATTACTAGTCGAAAAGACATAACATATTTAGACATTCAAGTAGAAATAATCTAAGGGACAACACTCTTTTTTCTCCCTTACTCAATATTATTGAATGTTATAATTATCGTAATTTTGGCCACAAAGAAGCTAAATGTAGAATTAGAAAATTCATACCAACTCCTCAGAGCAGGCAAATGCAAGAAAAACACAAGTTTTAGAAGAAGAAAAAGGAGGAAGAGAAAGACAAATGTTTTGTCTGTAGATTTAATGGGCTTTGGCTTAATCGATCCCCACAAGTGGATTTCTGATACGTGGAAACCCCTCTTGATTGATGATTTGAATATTTAACCTTTGGCTTAGGGTTTTGTTGTTGTGGGTTTTGATAATATTGAGGATAAGTAGAATTTTTATGAATATGGGCAGTGGTTTTTTGGGAATGCTATCATTTTCATGCAACCCTAATCTCCCACCTTTGATCCAGCTATAATGTCAATCTCTACAACTCCTATTTGGGTAAGGCTCCCGAACCTTCCCCTGCATCTTTGGAACCTCCCAATGTTATCTTCCATTATTAATGCGTTAGGAAATTTTTATTGCCACAACCCAAAATATGATAATTTTTATAAAACCACTTATGCTCAAATATGTGTTGAGATGGATTTCAACAAATGTTTTCCTGTTGAGATTAATCTAACAGCTCCAGACTATGTGTGGGTTCAGAAGATGGATTATGAAAATGTTTGATTTTAATGTTGAGCATGTTATGAAACGGGGCATGTAATAAAAAAATTCCTATAGTGTTTACAAAACAACAAAGTTCAAAAAAATAATCGAAGGCCCAAATGGTGAGAAGGGACTCAGAGCAAACACTAAACGATATATAAAGAAGAATAGAATCGTGGTAGGAGGGAAGAAAAGGAAATACAGGAAGAAGTTATTGACAAAGAAGATACATTGAAAGAAAGAAAAACTAGTCAGGAAGATGTGTATAACGATCCCCTAGATTTAGCAATAGTGGGAGCACAATATACCCTAGTGAAAGTCAGATCCCCCTTTGAATCCTCAAGGAAAATAACTAGAAAAATAACTTCTTAGGCAGATCAGGAAAATAAGGAAGAAATGGAAGACAACAATGCTCACACATCGAAGTGTAATACATCAGATATAACAAAAAATGTGGGTTTATTTCAAGTGGGGAAAAAGGGAAAAATTATTTCGCCAAGAAAAATGAGAAGCTAGTCAAAATTAAATCAAAAGTAGTGAAAATGGAATGCAGATGTATTTGGATCTTAGGAGGCTTTTGGAAAACAACTTAGCTAGAATGGGACTAGAATTTTTGTATCATGGGACAATTACTTGAGGGATTGGATATATCCATTGTGCTCAATCTCAAACCTACAAGGAATATTGGTAATTTTTAAAAAATGTAATGCTTCTAGGCTGGATCCTAGCTTTCCTTTTTAATAAAACTCGCATACCCATTTCTTTGAAAAAAATGGCGTTCTAGGTAAGATTATGGGCAAAGGCATAATGATTCTAGACAATGGAAAGGTAAGCTTAAGACATTATTTTTGTATGGACTCAAGCACAACATGTTGAGCATAAGCCAAATGTGTGATAAAGGGTATGATGTTCATTTTCACTCCCAAGATTGTGAAATAAAGTTAGCAAACACGAGAAAAATAGTAGAAGCAGCTATGAGAACCTCAAATAACGTATAAATTATATAGGAAGAAAATGAGGAGTATTATTTAGGGAAACTTTATGAAATTTGGTTATGGCACAAAATATTGGGGCACTTGAATTTTGATCATATTATAAAGCTGAATAAAAAAGGAAGCAGAAAGAGACCTACCAAAAATTACAAAGCCAAACAATACAATTTGCAAATCATGCCCAATGGGAAAGCAAGCCCGGGTACCTTTCAAAACACCTACAACCCTTTAAAACTAGTCCATACATATTTTTGCAGACCTTTCAGAATTGAGGCTCCAAGTGGTGAGAGATAATTAATGTTGATTATTGATGATGGCACCAACCTTACCTGGATCACATTCTTAAGGGAGAAATAAAAAGCATTTGAAAAGTTCAAAATTTTCAAATCCCTGGCTAAGAATCAAACTATCTAAAAAATAAAGTGTGTAAGGTGAGACAAAGTTGGGGAATTTACTTTAAGTGAGTTTTATGACTTTTGTGAAGAAAATGGCATAAAGAGACAATTTACAATTGCAAACAACCCTCAAAAAAATGGAGTAGTTGAAAGGAAGAACATATCAGTGCAATAAATGTAAAGAGCAATGATGGATGAAAGAAATTTACCACAGACATATTTTGTTGAATTTATTCATACAACAGTCCATATTTTAAACAAAGCATGTATCAATCCAAACAGTGACGAGACTCATTATTAATTATGGCATGGAAAACTAGCATCAATAAAACACTTCAAAGTTTCTGGCAGCAAATGTTACATCAAAAGTAATAATGAAAAATTAGATAAGTTTGATGCTAGAGCTGATGAAGAAATATTCCTAGGATATTCAACATAGAGCAAGGGCTACAAATGCTACAATAAAATATTACATAAAATAGTTGACTGTGTTGATGTAAAAGTTGATGAGGAATTACCTTGCAGAAGCAAGCAAATAAGATTCATTACCCCACCTGATCAGACCATCAGTGAAGAGGAAGAAGAACAAATTGACGAATTGGAAAAAGAAGAAGAAAAAGAGGCAGAATTTCATCATAATCCTCCCTCAAGATATGTACAAAAGAACTACCCTAAAAGTGAAATTCTTAATAATAAGGAAGTAGGGAATTCAAACAAGAAGAAAACTAGTAGACACTTCTAGTCAGGCACATATTTCCATGCTAACAATGATCAAACCTAAAAAATTCTCTCAAACAAGTGAAGACAAGTATTGGATAGGTGACATGAATGAGGAATTAGATCAAATTGAAAAGAACCAGACCTGGGAGTTGATTCCAAGACCAATAGATAAGAATGCCATATGTACAAAATGGGTCTTCAAGAACACATTAAATGAAAATCGAAAAATCATCGTAAACAAAGCTAGATTAGTGTGCAAAGGTCATGCTGAGGTTGAAGGATTGGATTTTTAAGAATATTTTTCTCTTGTAGCAAGATTAGAATCAATCATAATGTTCTAACATTTTTTCTATCATAAGAACTTCAAAGTATATTAGATGGATGTGAAATCGACATTCTTGAATGGAGAACTTGAAGAAGAGGTGTATATGGAATAGCCTAAAGGTTTTCAACTATCAGACAATCCAAATGATGTATGCAGGTTGAAAAAGGCATTATATGGACTCAAGCAAGCACCAAGGGCATCATACTCCCGATTAGACAAATATCTATAGAAGAAAGGTTTCAAGAGAGGGACAACTGACATTAATTTATATATAAAATCTGATAATGGGGATATTTTGGTTGTTTTTGTTTATGTTGATGATATAATTTTGGTAGTGATACAGATTCATGAAACCAAGGGTTTGCAGCTGAAATGAAGTCTGAATTTGAAATGTCTATGCTTGGATAAATATCATTATTTCTTTGTTTACATATTACACAAACTTCAGAACGCATGTTCATCTCCCAAGGAAAGAATCTAAATGAAATATTGAAGAAATTCGAAATGGAAGAGCTTTCACCTGTTAACACTCCTATAGTCATTTAGTGTAAGCTAAGTGAAGATAATGAGTCACCATAAGTTAATAAAAAATTGTACATATCAATGATTAGAAGGTTTGTTTTACCTAACAACCTCATGACAAGACATGATTATATTTGTCAGTTTGGTAGCAATATATCAATCAGCACCCAAGTAAAGCCACATGTTAGTTGCAAAAAGAATTTTTAAATATCTAAAAGGCACAACAGACTATGGACTATGGTATCCAAAGGGATAGAAATTATTACTAACAACATACACAGATGTAGATTGGGATAGTTGTATATATGATAGAAATATCACAAGTGGTGGTGCCTTCTTTATAGGAGACTCATTAGTATCGTAGCTAAGCAAAAAGAAAACCTTTGTCTCACCGTATATTGTTGAACTTGAATACATAGTTGTATCATGTTGCACTCAAATAGTGTGGAAGAAGAAGACACTTCAATACGGGTAACGTATGATGAACCTATGATGAACTTAGTGTTATAAGTGTATCAAATAATCATTTTATTCATTCAAAAACCAAACATATACCCATCAAGTATTATTTTCTTAGAGAACATGTAGTTGATCACATTGTAAAATTAGATTATATATCAACTAAGGAATAAATAGTTGATATATTCACCAAGCCCCCTACAAGAGAACCCTTTGAATACTTAAGACAAAAGTTTAGAGTGGTGTCTTCCTCATCGCATCACTAATTTCTTTTGAAAGAAGAAAATTGGTATAAATTAGTCAAGAATAGTTGTATCAAAGATAAGTAGGGAAAGAAAATTCAGAGTCTCAAGACCAACATGAACAATACAAGGTTAGTGAGAGCAACAAATGGTTATGCCCGGGGGGGAGTGATCAGCCTACAATTTCTCAAAAACAAAGAAAAACGAGTGAGCAAACATTAGTAGCACATTATACTTACAACATAAATGGAAACATTCAAAGGGAATTGTGCACAGTCACATGAGTAGCAACAATGACACTTGCAGCTTGGCTATAAGTATAGAGATGTATTAACAAATGGAAAGTGATTAGCCACTGGTTTCTCACAAGCAAAGGAGGAGAATGAATTTACTATAGTAGTGGAAAAGTGAGCAAAGATTGGAGATGGTAGTTGATTTCAACCAAAGGTTGTATCATAAACAACCTATTATATCCTCTCAAGGGGAGTAATTGCAGCAGTCACAAAGTGTCAATGGCTAGATGAACAGTCAACATAGATAGTATATGTTCAGGGGGAGCATGTACTTAAAACAACAATCATCGATGGCTTATTATATTTCCTCAAGGGGAGAATGATCAAGCCTGACCCTTTCTCATTGATGTCAAAGGGGGAGAATTAGCAGACATTGGAGAATGTGAAAATGTTTGTAGCGTGCCAAGAGGAGTACTACCAAGCAATATTGCCATCAATGACCTACAATGTTTAGTGTTGCCATAAATTCCAAATGGGGATATTGTTGGGAAAAGTGTTGACATTAATGTCAAAGAAGTAGTTATTGATGCCAAGGAGTAGTTATTCATGTTTGTAGTTGTTTGTAGATTCTTGTAGTGCCCTATCTTTGAAGACATTTTGGTTGCAGTGGATAAGCTCAAATACTCTTGCAAAGTGCATAGTTGGATAAGCCTCTGAGAGACCTCTCCAAAATTATATGGCACTTAGAAAATATCCCAAGGATAAAGGAGAAAATTCCTTTTGAAGTTAAGGCATAACTACACACCTTTTGGTTTGAAATTCATTTGGACTTGTCCAGGAATTTGGACTTATTGCGTCCATATGGTTTTTTGGAGAAATCTGGGGTGCAAACAAATCCAAACACTTGGACTAGAGTAGTGTATTCAAACTTGATTAGGAATACAAACTTATTGGGTCCATCCAGGTCATTGGAGAAATCTAGGGCTCAAACAAATTTGGACATCTGAACTAGAGAAATGCATCTCAATATACAGATATTTGGGTATCTGGATCTAAAGAAATTTACAAATGAAAAACATGAAATACACTTGGATCTTGATTTTGTTCCATACTAAGTACAGGTGGCAGGAATGACACATGGCCTAATGTGATTGGATGAGGTTGATGATGTGGTAGTGCCTGGTGGTGATGACATAGGAGGTGATGATGTGGCACCTTGATAGTGTGACATGTGGTAATAAATTGTGGCATTTTTGGGTGGCCAAGTGGTTTATTTCCATATGACATGTCGCACCACCTAAAGGTAGCCATGTGGCATGATAACATCATCGTGACATAAGCATAATGTCAGCTAATGATGTGTCACATTCCTGAGACTCGCACTAAGGGGTCAATTTGTAAGCATTTTGTGTGTTAAGGAAATTCCAAAAATGTGTGATGATGAGGAAGTGGGCCCAAATCTGACTTAAAGGTCCATTCAGCCATGTGAGCCTTGAGGAGATTTGATATATGAGAAATGATCTAGACTCCTAGATATATGAAGCACGTGAGACCCCACCATTGGTCATATGAAATACAGTTAAAATCCTTGGGAGCTGAGAAAAGTAATCCAATCCATAGAAAAATCTGGTTAAGCACTTGGTTCCAAATTCAAGATTGTGTATTAAAAAGGTTAAGCACTTGGTTATCGCATCAGGTCCTATGGACTAAGGATTCGACCTCGAAGAGCTTAGAAATTTGGCATTTTGTAGAGAATATTTGGTGTTTCTTTGTATTAAATAAATTTGGCATTTTGTTGTGTTTGGCATTAAAATTAATTTTGATGCTTTGTTCATTTTTATTCAAAATTTGGTGTTGCATTTGGTGTGAACCTGAAACGAAGAAACCAACAAAGCTCAAAAGGCATGGTCCAAGGCAATTTGATTTCTGATATTTTGCGAATTCAAACAGACATAGTTGAGACTAATACAAAATTGATGCTTCAAGTTGCAATTAAGATTTTGGCTCTTATTTTGATCCAATAAACAACGTGAGAAATAGAGAGAGATTATCAACACAAGAAGATAGTGAAAAATTTGTTAAATGTCAAAATTTTGAAGCACACAAAGAACATAAGGACAAAAGTAGATGTTGTTGGAGGAGATTGGGTGAATTTTAAGTTGTTGTAAAGAAAAGTATAGAGGATCATAAATAGAGAGAGTGTTGTTGAAATGAGATGATAAGAATGTTTCAGTAGAAATGCTTGCCTCATTTATTAGGGGATCAGTGTCTCCTTTAGGGAGGTGTTTGAAAAATATCAACAAGTTGGTGTCTATGAATAGTGGGATTTGGTGCTTCCAACAAGTGGGTGCTTGCAAAGAAAAAGAGAGGTTGGAGTATCCTATAGGTTGGTTCCTACATAATATGATGTAAAAAGAAGTTGATTCTTGCATTTACATCAAAATAAAAATATTGGTGGTTTTCTCCCTTTATGGGTTAAAGTTTTACACCTATATATAATGTCTTTACGTGTTTCTTATGTTTGTGATGCTAATAACATTGTTGTGTATTGATTTCATGGTTAATTGCAGAATATTTAAATAACTTTGCTCATTGTTAAAGAAATTGGCTAAAATTGTTAAAAATTATAAAATACTTATTCACCCCCCCTAGTATTTTCCTAGTTTCCAACACTTATATAGGGATCAACTTAGGAGATATTATGTGGAAGACTCCAAAGATCCTATGAATGATTTTTTATGTACCTTATATGATGACCTGGGAAATTATGCTATTACTTCCCATTCCTTAACCCATGAGATCTTTGAATAAGAAACCAATGGGATTGAGGATAAGATATGGACCATGTACTTTGATGGGGATCAATCACAATTGGGGATTGGGGATGGTGTTATTTTCATTTCACCCTAAGGGAATACCCTAAGTTTCTCTTATAGGTTGAATTTTAAGACTACTAACAATGTTGCTAAGTATGAAGCCTTAATCCTAGGGGTTGAGTCAACCAATAACATGGTTATTAAATTGTTGGAGTTTTTGGGGATTTTTAACTTATTATCCTCGAAGTCAAAGGTGTCTATTCTATAGAGGATAAAAGGTTGAATGCTTATAGTGAAGTAATGATTAGTTTGTTAAATAATTTTGAAGCCTTCTCTATTAGATTCCAAAAGGTTTGTTCCTTTTGAACATATTTTTTATATACATGACATGTAAAAGTAAAGGTTGATCCAACCAAACTTGAGGAATACAATGAGATCAACATTGGGTCTAAGAGTAGTCCTAGAGTAATTATGCTTAGGAAGTATACTACTAATATGGAAAAAAGGAAATCAAATAATTAATAAGGGTGCATTAGGATGTATTTGCTTGGTCATATGATGACCTAAAAGCTTACAAGGAAAATGTTATAGCACATACTATCCCACTTAAAGAAGGTGTCAATCCCTTTAGGAAAAAGTTAAGAAAAATGAATTCCAAGCTCCTTCCTTTGATAAAAAAAGGAGTCAGAAAAGATGTCAAGAGCACACAGCATTGCTCCAACTAGATGTTCATCTTGTCTAGCTAACTCAGTGGTGGTAAGGAAGAAAATTGGAGAAATAATACCATGAGTTGATTTCAGAAACCTTAGTCAACTATTCTTGAAAGATAATTACACTTTGTCAAATATGGAAAATTTATTACAAAGAGTTACAAGTGTGGGCGTGTTATCTATGCTTGATGGTTTCTTAAGGAATAATCAAATATTTGTTAATGAAAAAGATAGAAATAAAACCACATTCACAGCAGCTTAGGGAATGCATGAATATCTTAGGATACCTTTTAGCCTAATGAATGTTGGCTTCACTTTGCAAGGTGTCATGGATTGTGCTTTCAAATATTTGATTGGGAATATCATTGAGATATACCAAGATGATTTGATGGTTTTCTCTAAGGATAGAAAGGATCATGTATGTTATTTGAGACAAACTTTTGATATATGTAGAAATTTTGGCATATCCTTGTCCAATCACTTGATGTAGGATCTTCATAAGGGACTTTGTGGTGGACACCATGCTGCATAGACTACAACTCATAAGATACTTAGGAAGAGATATTTTTGGCCTACAATTTTCCGTGATGTTCATAAGCTTTTTAGGACATGCCAACAATGCCATCTCTTCATGAAAAACAACATCGAATATCTTTAACCTTGTAATTGATCGTAGTAAAAACACATTTTCGATAGTGGGGCATCAACTTTATTAGAGAATTCAAAGACTATGCTAGTAATGGGTCTAGATGGGCTCTTACTACTACCGATTATTTCACTTGATGATTTGAATCAATTCCTACCAAGTGAACAATTGATAGTGTGGTGAAGAATTTCTCATAGATAAAATCATCACTAGATTTGGTGTTCCTACCAAAATCACCAATGACAATGGCAATCCATTCAATTTAATTAACTTGTTTTTCTTTCTATTTTGGTTATCACATTATCCTATCTCACTCCTCTAACTATTATCCACAAGTAAATGGCCATACTGAGTCAAGTAATAAGAATTTGATGGCCATCATCAAAAAAATTGTGCATGACAATAAGAAGTTTTGGGGTAGTAATTCGAGTATGCTCTTTAAATAGAAAGAATCATAAAGAAACAATCCATTGGAAATATCCCTTTCAAGTTAGTGTATGGGAAGGGCATTACCTTGCCTATTCATTTGAAACTCCATGTATACCAATTTATTGAGACGAGAAGGAAGCCTTGCAATCCTGAATACATTAACTTATTGAGTTGGATGAGAATAATAAGAAATCCTTTGACCATTTAGTGGAAGATCAAGGAAAATTCAAGAGGGTTTTTGACAAAAAGGCGAAGCTGGGATGATTTAACTAGGAGATATAGTGTTGATGTGGGATAAACAAAGACAAAGACATGGTAAGCATGGTAAGTTTGATTTGTTTTGGAGAGTACCCTTTTGAATAGAGAGTGTAGTTGGGACTAACTCTTTCCACCTTAGTCACCTTGATGGCAAGAAGCTACCATTGCCTATAAATGGGTAGAGTTTGAAGTTGTACAATTCTAATGGTACCTAGTACTGGATTAGCATTAGGAAAAAAAAATTATTTTGAGAAATAGTGTAGATGTGTGTGTTTTCCTTTTCATTCATTATTTTGATGGTTCATTTTGCTTTACTTAGAATAATTTCCTTTCATGATATTAGAATAGTTGCTTAGACGTAGAAAATTTTCATTTATGCAAAGTTTAGATAGTATTTTATCAAGCATGGCAGGATCACCCTATTTATCATCTTTCCCCAAGTTTAGACGTGTGCATATTACATGTTTGATGTGATATTATGGAGTTATCATAAAATCTTATTCTAGGATAGCATGTCCTTAAGTAGGAGACAAATTTTATCCCTCAAGGTAATACTTATAGAGACACACTCATTTGGGTGTGATGTTACTACTTGGATGAGTTCTTATACTCATTTCTTTTTATTCAAGTTTCTTCTTCTAATTCTTGTAGAATTCCTGCAAAAACTCCGATAGATCTAGAATCTAATTAAATTAAACACAAGTAATTTGATGATATTCAAGAGAGGAGAGAAAGAATTTGCTCCATAAAATAAATGTATTAAATTAATGAACAATAGTAATACATGAGCAACCAAACCTCTAATCCCAAAGGGAGGTGGTTATATAGAAATTTTTGAATCTAGAAAACTAGGAAAAAACTAGTAAAAACTAGAAAAAGCTAAAGGGAGGCATAAAATAGCAACAATTACTCAAGACGACCTATGCCAACTATCAGCCACGAGCAAATCATGAGGAGGGGTGCATTTCCCAAGGAAGGCAACTTTAAAACATGGTAAAATGGTCTGGGGGACCAAATCCCTTAATTTAAGGGGGAATCTTCATGTGGGGTGCCAATCCTCAAATAACTCAAGTGGATGAGGTGTGGTTAGGTGTGAACATGCACTTAGATGTCTAAATGGTTTAGGAAATTGGTTGGACCAATATTTCCATAATATTAAGCCTTTAAAGGCAAAAAACAAGGGAAAGTTGGTCCACCGAGCTAGTTTACCAAAAACCAAGTGTGAACATGATTTTTAGTGCATGTGGCTAAGTCAAGGATATTTAGGCTAAAAAATAAATGTAGATGTTAGGATTATATTCCAACACCCCCCCTTCATCCTAACTCACTTATCTAAACTGAGTCCCGGCCAAGATGCCATGTTAGGTACTCAGGTACAATAAATAAAAGATCCTCATAAAATGAAGAAAGAGGGAAAACCTCGTGGGAACACCACCCCCCCCCCCCCCCCCCCCCCCAAAAAAAAAAAAAGAGGAAAAAAGGGCTAAGTGGCCAGAAGGGCCTACTCAGCTATCTCCACCACTCCAAGCATAGCTCTCAGTTCTGAAAATTTCTTTTCAGTGAAAGACTTGGTGAAGATGTCTACAACATACTGCTCAGTGGGCAGTACTACAGTGATATGACTCGGTCACGGATCAGCTCGCAGATGTAATGCATGTGAATCTTGATGTGCTTGGTCCTCTGCCTCTGAACTGGATCAATCAACATCTAAATGGACCCCTGATTGTCACAAAACATGACATTCAGAAGCGGATACTGAATAGCAAACTCCGAGAGAAGCCCCTACAACCAAACAGCCTATGTAGTTGCATTCACTGCACCTCTATACTTTGCCTCGGTTGTAGATAAAGAAATTGTGGATTGCTTCTTTCTAGACCAGTTAAAAGGCCCTGAACTAAAGCTGAAAACATAACCAGAGGTGGACTTGCGGTCTGTACCATCTCCAGCCCAATCAGAATTTGTGTACCCAATCAGTGAAAGTGGGCAATCTGCAACATAAAAGATACCAAAAATGGAAGTACCTTTCACATATCTAATGATTCTCTTTGCAACTTTCCAATGAAGCTCATGGGGCTCCTGCATATATCTAGAATAAACTCTTACTGCAAAACATATATCAGGTCGCGTGTGAGTAAGATACAACAAACTCCCAACCAACTGTCGATACAGTGTATTGTCCACCAAAGGTGTAGTACCCGCATCCTCAAATCTGATCCCCGGAAGAAAGGGAGATGCTGCTAGATTGCATTCTGTCATCTGAAAGTAGACAAGTAGATATGATGCATACTTAGACTGTGTCATCTTGTTAAATTTTAGGTATGTTCTATGCTAGAGAAATTTATTTCAATTTCTTTTCCAGATTAGTAATCACATCAACATAAAGTAAACTGCAGATAGAACATAAATATAAATCACAGAAGACAAGCCAAGACAAGAGGACACAAGATGTGGCGCCAGCCAGGGATAAACCCCAATGTCGGGAAACCCTTGATCAATTATTCTTTTATGTTCTTCAAAGTTCAGCAGAGGAAGTGAGAGAGATAATACATTTACAATAGAAGTGAATATTTTGACTTTTGATATCGCATGAGATCAATTGAAGACATATTGCTTCAATTGATTCTCTAAGGTGACTCCTTCACCTATCATAGTGTTGCCTTTCATCCATGTGTTGCATATAACCGTGTGACACCATGCTATACTGTCACATGTGTTGAACCTTGATGACTGAGTTGCTCTCATCTTCATGTTGCTCATCATGCTGCATCTTCCATGGTCTTATTCATCATCAAGCTGCCCATGCTCATAATCTCATTTATCATTATGCTACCCATGCTCATATCATCATGCATCATTATGCTGCTCATGATCTCGTTTATCATCATGCTGCCCATGATCTCATTTTAATGTTTCTATTGGTTTTCGTAGATCCTCTTGCCATAGGAATACGTTGACGATACATGTGCCAAGGATTTCCTCATCGAATCCTTATCTCATCATAGAGTCATAGCAAGACAGTAATATAACTTACTGTGGTTCCATGACCTTGACTATGGCTCTATTTGATTGTGACTTTGCTTGACTGTTGTTTCATGCCTTTGTTGCAGTTATGCCTTCATGTATTGACCCAATTCAGAGATCATAGCTATGTCCTTATCCTACTGAATATGACTACACCTAATACGTCTCCTTTGACTGTGTTTGAGTGTCACCATTGACTGCGTATGAGTGTCACCATTGAATGTGTATGAGTATTACCATTGACTGCATATGAGTCTTCATAGCTATGTAGGAATATCTCTATCATGAATAACGTATAACTCTTTCTGTTCTGTGTATATGTCTCTATTATGGATAGCGTATAAGTCTTTTTGATCTACGTATATGTCTTTATTATCGACAACGTATAAAGTCTTCTCCTCTACAGCATTTAGGGCTTCACATGGCTATAGTTTAGGGCTACGTAAACCTTTACACCTTGGAAGCTACAGGTCTATTATTAATTGCGGCCAGATCTCCTTTACATTATTATGACTACAGCTTCTTCCATGCGTTATGACTGTGGCTTCTTCCATATGAATGTCACTGCGTGTAAGGAGTCTCTCTATATAAGTGACTTCCAGAACAACGTATAAGAACAGCGTATAAGGTCTCCTTATGAACAGCGTGTAAGGTCTCCTCATGATCAGTATAAGTCTGTGTTGGATTAGGGCATCATCTGCAGCTAGGGCTCCTTCTAGGCCAGCGTATTCTTTAGTTCTCTCCTTCTCCAAAAACCCAAGACGTGGAGAGGAGATCACATTAAGAGTGTGTCTGTAAATGACTTCAAGTCCTCTATATTTATACTAAAAATGTAGATGATGAATAGACATGACTATTGGGCTTCTGAGCCTACTCAAGTTGCTGGCCGACTTGACAATTTGTCTTATAACATAAATAAATTCACAACTCCATGAATACTTATCAAAATCGGATGATCTTTAGATCAATCCTACACCTCTCGATGAGAGGGATTCAATAAAAATATCAACTTCCATAAATAAGATGATCCAAATTGAGTTTGGCCCTAGTTTCCAATTTTAACACTCCCTCTCAACTAGCGAGAACTCCATCCGCTGATTCATATGTCCGGTTGTACTATCTTTGCCATCAGTGCCTTGCACTTCTTTACTCAGCTCTTCTCATCTCTGCTCACCTCTGTTAGCTCTGCTCAGCTCTGTTGGCTCTACTCAGCTCTGTTGGCTCTGCTCTGCTCTACTCAGCTCTGTTGGCTCTGCTCAGCTCTGCTCTACTTTGCTAGCTCTGCTCTACTCTGCTAGCTCTACTCTGCTCTGTTGGCTCTGCTCTACTCTACTTAGCTCTACTTTTCCCAGCTTTGCTCTGCTGAACCATGAAGAAGAAGAATTGATCGAGAATGTCTCATACCATTCTCCACTGACCCGAAGTCAATCTCAAAGTGCGTACCACTGGTCCCAAACCAGTCTCAACCGACCCGAAGTCAGCGCCATAGTGGGTACCACCCCTACTACTGGTCCCAGACTAGTATCATCAGTCTCAGAGAGTGTACCATTGGTCCCAGACCAGTCTCAATCGACCCGAAGTCAGCGCCATAGTATGTACCACTCTCACTAGTCCTAGACCAGTCCTCCACTAACCTGAAGTCAGTCTCAGAGTATGCACAACTAGTCCCAGACCAGTCTCAACTGACCCGAAGTCAACATCATAGTATGTAACACTCTCGCTGGTCCTAGACCAGTCCTCCACTGACCCGAAGTCAGTCTCAAAGTATGTACCACTGGTCCCAGACTAGTATCATTGATCTCAGATCAATGAAGGTCATCCTATCATAGGGAGTATGGTAGATGTAGCGATGTGTCCATTGGTACTACTATGGTACCTATCCTCATTTTCCTGCTCATTGATCAGATGAGAGGTACTTCCCATGAGTCCCATACTACATGGGTAGGATGCCTTGACAAGAGAACTAATCATCTTGTCCACAGGAGAGCGAATCATCTTGTCCAGTGGATTCCATGGAGAACTAATCATCCTGGCCCACAGGAGATTGAATCATCTTGTTCCACAATCACCATGGAGAACATATCATCCAGGCCTCACCGGAGAACTAATCATCCTGCTACACAATTGTCATGGAGAACACATCATCCAAACCTCACAGGAGAACTAATCATCCTGCTACACAATCATCATGGAGAACACATCATCCAAACCTCACTGGAGAACTAATCATCCTACTACACAATCGTCATGTAGAACACATCATCCAGACCTCACAGGTGGCCATGCCAGCAGTAATATACTCTGCCTCGGCGGTACTCAAAGCCACTGAATTCTGCTTCCTGCTCATCCAGGATATCGAAGCAGATCCCAAGGAGAACTAACATTGAGAAGTGCTCTAGTGATCCTCCACACTACCTACCCACTCAGCATTTGAATAATCATGTGGTTTCATATTTTCGGCAGTGTATCTCAATCCATGAGAGATTGTGCCCCCAAGATATCTCAGAAGATTCTTGGCACCAATTTAGTGAGGCTCAACCAAATATGAGCTCATCATGCTAGTTGCAATACATATGTCCAGACGAAAGTTCACCAAGAACATCAACACGAATGAGTTTATGAAACTTAGAGGCATTTCCCAAATCTGGTTCGACATCACTACCATATAACTTCTGAAAGTTAAGATTCCTAAGGTAGTCACAGACTTGCAGTTTATTATTCCACATCCGAAATCCAACTCCCTCTTACTTCTGCAAATGAGAGGGTCTACACCAGTTAGAAATAGGTCATCCTCATAAGGTGCTAGTATGAGAGGTCTATCATCCATAACCTTCGGATGGTTTGGATCGGTTTCACTCCTAGTGAATCCCAGCTTCATCAGACAGCTATTGATCCTCTCATACTATGCCCAGGGTGTTTTGCTTCAAGCCATAGAGGGCTTTCTTCCACCTGCATAAGTGAGATTCCTGATTATCAATCTCAAACCCCTCAAGTTGTTCCACACCTGTGAACCTGCCCATCGATGAGTGCCACCCTGTAACCTTTGACTTCCATTGCTGAAATGGAAACTAGGTTCTTCTTGTGATCAAGTACATAAAAGAGATTCTGTAAATGAATTGAGTAACCTCTATTCAGTTGAGGGATAACATTCCCAACATCCTTTCCGGGATAGGTGGCATCGGCTCTGAGTATAATCCCACGATTGTTTCCATCTCTACCAAATTAGAGAGTGTACCCTTCTATCGGATGAAGTGCCTTGAAGCACTACAATCAATAAGCTAAATTCCCAAAGAAACTGAAGGAGAGGGCCAATACAAGATAACACTTCTTTATCTTATCAGAAACAATATTTGATTCTTCATTCCTGGGGTTCTTTTCTTTCTCTGAAGAGTTGGTTGTGTCCTTGATGACCTGCATTACTTGTCATTCCTTTGATCATTGAAGATGTCTCTGCCATTTGGACACTCCTTCGCATAATGGCTGAACTTATTGTAACCAAGGCATCTGCATTTCCTTCCACCCTTAGATCCAAACTTCCCAATGAAGTGATATTTAGGTAGGCCATCGGAGACTTCCACTATTCCATTCTGATAATATTCTCTGCTTCAACTTCACCCTTGGTGAATTAGAAGAGGGATGAGGAACCCATCGATCCTTTTGTCCTGTCCCAACTGTCTTCGGTTATTGCTCTATCACTCTTGCTTGGGCATTATCTTCACCTCAGCTCTGATACCATGTTAAATTTTAGTTATGTTCTATGCTAGAGCAATTTATTTCAATTTCTTTTCCAGATTAGCAATCACATCAGCATAAAGTAAACTGCAGATAGAACATAAATATAAATTGCAGAAGACAATCCAAGACAAGAGGGCACAAGATGTGGCGCCAGCCAGGGACAAACCCCAATGTGGGGGAACCCTTGATCAATTCTTATTTTATGTTCTTCAAAGTTTAGCAGAGAAAGTGAGAGAGATAGTACATTTACAATAGAAGTCAATATTTTGACTTTTGATATCGCATGAGATCAGTTGAAGACATATTGCTTCAACTGATTCTCTAAGGTGACTCCTTCACCTATTATAGTGTTTCCTTTTGTCCATTCGCTGCACATAATCATGTGACACCATGTTGTACTATCACATTTGTTGAACCTTGATGACTGAGTTGCTCTCATCTTCATGTTGCATCTTCCATGGTCTTATTCATCAGCAAGCTGCCCATGCTCATGATCTCATTTATCATTATGTTGCCCATGCTCATATCATCATGCATCATTATGCTACTCATGATCTCATTTATCATCATGTTGCCCATGATCTCATTTTAATGATGTTGGATTTCATATATCCTCTTGCCATAGGAATATGTTTATGATACATGTGCCAAGGATTTCCTCATCGAATCCTTACCTCATCATAGAGTCATAGCAAGACAGTAATATAACTTACTACGGTTCCATGACCTTGATTATGGCTCTATTTGATTGTGAATTTTCTTAACTATTTTTTCATGCCTTTGCTGCGGTTATGCCTTCATGTATTGACCCAATTCATAGATTATAGTTGCGTCCTTATCCTACTGAATATCACTGCACCTAATACGTATCCTTTGACTATGTTTGAGTGTCACCATTGACTGCGTATGAGTGTCACCATTGACTACGTATGAGTGTCACCATTGACTACATATGAGTCTTCATTACTACGTAGGAATATCTCTATCATGAACAGCGTATAAGTCTTTCAGATCTGCATATATGTCTCTATTATGGACAGTGTATAAGTCTTTCTGATCTGCGTATATGTCTCTATTATGGAAAGTGTATAAAGTATTCTCCTCTACAACATTTAGGGCTTCACGTGGTTATAGTTTAGGGCTCCGTAAACCTTCACACCTTGGCAGCTACAAGTCTCTTATTAACTACGGCCAGATCTCCTTGACATTATTATGACTACAGCTTCTTTCATGTGTTATGACTATGGCTTATTCCATATGAATGTCACTGCATGTAAGGAGTCTCTCTGTATAAGTGACTTCCAGAACAGCGTATAAGAATGGTGTATAAGGTCTCCTTATGAACAACGTGTAAGGTCTCCTCATGATCAGTATAGTCTGTGTCAGATTAGGGCATCATTTGCAGCTAGGGCTCCTTCTAGGCCAGTGTATTCTTTAGTTCTCTCCTTCTCCAAAAACCCAAGATGTGGAGAGGAGATCACATTAAGAGTGTGTATGTAAATGACTTCAAGTCCTCTATATTTATACTAAAAACGTAGATGATGAATAGACATGACTATTGGGCTTCTGAGCCTACTCAAGTTGCTGGCCGACTTGACAATTTGTCTTATAACATAAATAAATTCATAACTCCATGAATACTTATCGGAATCGGATGATCTTTAGATCAATCCTACACCTCTCAATGAGATGGATTCAATAAAAATATCAGTTGCCATAAATAAGATGACCCACATGGATTTTAGCCCTAGTTGCCAATTTTAACACATCTTGATCCCTAAAGTAGACTGATCAAGCATAATTAATAATTTCCATATATTATAAAATGAAGGGTAAGAAGAAGGGTAAGAAATATGAATCTTGCAGGGTAAGAAGAAGCCTACATCAGTGAGAATGGTTACAACTATGCAGGAAAAGCAAAGTAGAAGGAAAGTGTGTGTATTGTTTGCAATTCATATTTCCAGTGACAAAGGGAAGGATGTTGAGGATGTTGAAGTATTTAAGAGGAACCCGATTTTGCAGTAGTTTCAAGATGTATTTCCAGCAGAGATTTCAGAGTTACCGCCTCATAGGGAAGTGGACTTTTCTATTGAGTTGATGTCAGGAGTAGCACCAACATTGAAGGCACCTTAAAGGATGAGCACTTTGAAATTAGTGGAATTGAAGTTGCGGCTTGAGGAAATGCTTGATAAGGGATACATTAGGCCAAGTGTGTCACCTTGGGGTGCACTAGTATTGTTTGTGAAGAAGAAGGATGGTAATCTCAAGTTGTGTATTGATTACAGGAAGTTGAATAAGGTGACGATCAAGAACATGTATCCTTTGTAATGGATTGATGGCGTGTTTGATTAGTTGAAGGGAGCAACCATGTTCTCAAAGAATCACTTGAGATTAGGATATCATCAGGTATGCATCAAAGAAGAGGACATCTACAAGACTGAATTTTGTACCGAGTATGGGCATTATGAGTTTGCAGTGGTTCCTTTTTGTATTAGTAATGCTCTAGCCACTTTCATGTGTTTGGTGAATAGTGTGTTGTGTCCTTATCTGGACAAGTTTTTGATAGTGTTAATTGATGATATATTGATATATTCTAAGAAAGAGGAAGATCATGCAAAACACCTAGCAGCAATGTTAAGATTTCTAAGAGAGAATCGGTTGCATGCCAAGCTTAGTAAGTGCAGTTTCTTTCAGACAAAATTTCATTACTTGGGACACGTTGTTTCCAAGGAATGTATAGCAATGGACCTGGAAAATATCAAAGCTATCATGGAATGGCCAACTCCTAGGAATGTGGATGAGGTAAAATCATTTATGGGACTAGCAAGTTATTATAGATAGTTCATCAAGAAATTCTCATCGCTTATCTATCCTATTACATATTTGTAGTGAAAAGGTAAGAAGTTTGAATGGATTGAGGAGTGTTCAACTAGTTTTGAGAAGTTGAAGAATTTGCTTACAAATGCTCCGGTTTTGAAGATTGCAGATCTTGAAAAAGAGTTTGTGGGATGTACAAATGCTTGCAAGAGAGGACTTGGTGGAGTCTCAATGTAGGAAGTACATGTAGTGTGCTATAAGTCAAGGAAGATGAATGAGCACAAGCAGAACTATGTGACTCACGATCTTGAGTTGGAAACTATCATTCATGCATTAAAGATGTGGAGAAGTTATCTTTTTAGCAGCAGGTTTGTCTTAATGAGTGATCACAGTGGGTTGAGGTACTTGTTTGACCAACCTAATTTGAATGTCAGGAAATCAAGATGGTTGGCTACTCAATGAGTTTGATTTAGAGATCAGGTACATTAAGAGAAAAGAGAATAGGATGTCAAATGCTCTTAGTAGAAGAGTGCAGGTAAATAATATTGCAGTAGTGAGTTCTTATGGGACAGACTTGCAAGAGAATATCCTGCAAGTAGGACAACATGATGACAAGTATCAGTAGTTGAATCACATGTAATAGTAGTAGGGTGAAGGTAATAGGGATGAGGAGTATCACCTCACAGCAAATGGCTTCGTCAGATTCAGGAACAAGATTTATGTACCAGATGACAATAACCTCAAGAAGCTTATCTTGAGGGAGTTTCATGTTAGGTTGTATTCAGATCACTTGGGATATAAGAAGACATTGATAACAGTTAATAAATTCTATAATTGGCTGAATTTGAATAAAGAGGTGGTTGAGTTTGTTTCTAGATGTTTGGACATTCAGTAGATAAAAGTAGAGTGTAAGTATCTAGATGGTTTATTACAACCAATCTGATTCTAGAGTGGAAATGGGAGGTCATTTCCATGGATTTCAATACAGGTTTTTTCGATGACATCGAAGCAGCATCAGTACATCATGGTTGTGGTTGACAGGTTAAGTATGTTATGTCATTTCATTATAGTTAAGTCCATGAATTCAGCTAGTGAGGTATCTCATATTTTCATCAAGGAGATAGTGAGATTGCATGGTGTTCCTAAAAAGATTGTATCTGACAGAGATGCCAAGTCCACTTCCAGGTTTTGGAAAGAGTCATTTGCAGGCTTGGGGACAGAGTTGGCTTTCAGTACAACTTGTCATCTGCAGATAAATGGACAGAAAAAGATGGTCAACAAGATTCTTGAGGACATGTTGAGGATGTATGTCATGCATCAATAAAGGAAGTGGAAAGAGTATCTACCATTGGTAGATTTATCTTATAAAAATAAGTATCATGAGTCCTTGAAGATGAGTAAACTTGAGGTTATTTATGGGTGAAGTTGTAATACTCTTATCAACTGGAGTGTTCCAGTGAATAGGGTGTTGATTGAACCAAATATTTTGGCATAGATGGAACATGAAATGTGGGTTATTAAAAGGAATTTAAAGGTAGTACACGACAAGAAGAAGAGCTATGTAGATCAGCACAGGGTGTTTAAGGAGTTTCAAGTTGGGGAACATGTTTACTTGCACATCAATCCTAAGAGAATCTCCTTAAGGATTAGATCGTTTTCCAAGATGGCACCTCGATATTATGAACCTTTCGAGATCCTTGAGAGGATTGAACTGGTGGCCTACCAACTTGCACTGCCTTTGACTGTGAAAGTCCATGATGTTTTCCATGTTTCATTACTTAAGAAGTATGTACAAGATTTTGATCATGTGATTGATTGGTTTGTTTTGCAGGTGGAACCAGAGGGAGAATTCCAGCTAGAATGACAATGCATATTGTAGTGGAAACAAGTAATACTCTGAAACCAAGCAATCGATTAGGTTAAAGTGTAGTGGAATCACTTTGTGCCTGATGAAGCTACATGGGAGATGGTTGATCAGATGCAGGCTATGTATCCTTCATTATTTGTTGGTTGGGAAAATGATTTTTTGGTATATGTGTATCTATATATGGATGGTGTTGTAGATGTTGCAATGAGATGTGTTATAAAGCTCCAATAAGCAGTATGGTTATCATGTTTGTTATGTTGGTCATACTTGTAGTAGTTATTCATTGTAAATATTACATCGAGCTATGTTATAAAGTTCCATGGATAGTATGTTTTATTTTCAGCGGTTTGTTGGTCATAGGTGTCATAGAACACCGAGCATGGTGTTCTCCTAAGGGGGGTGGATTTGTAACAATCCCTGGTTGATTTTTTATGTAAATAAAATATAAGACCAAGGTCATGGGACACATATTCTATGTTAAAAGTTGGGAAAAACATAATGATGGGTATCACTGGTGATTAATTAATGGATATGAAAATTGGCATAGGTAAAGTGGCAATAATTGACATTTTATTTATGAAATAAAGGAAAATAGGAGAAAAGGAAGGTGAAGAGACACATATTTGCATGAGAGGGAAATTGAGGGAAAAATGAAGAAAATAGAGGGCTCAATGATTAAAAGGATTTTGAGGATCAATTCACAAACTTTTTTCAGTTCAGTTTTGGAGCTCTCTTTCATTTCTCTCATTCTCTCACACTCTTGCACACTTGGTGAAATCTTGGAGCATTCTTGGAGCATGCTTAAAGCACTCTAGTATTCACTTGGATTTGGAGAAAGAATGCAAGGGAAAGAAGAAAAATGCAAGGGAATAGTATTCATTGTATTGTAAGAATGATGCCATCTGATGATGTGGCACATTCTTGGGATCCATGCCAAGAGGTTAGTTTGTAAACAGTTTTTTGTGTTAAGGAATTTCCAAAAAATGTGTGGTGATGAGGCAATGGGCATACATCCGACTTAAATGGTCATTTACGCATCTAATCCTTGAGAAAATTTGGTGTATGAGAAATGATTTGAACTCCTATATATTTGAAGCACGCAAGATCCCAACGATTAATCATATCAAATACAGTTAAAAGCCTCAGGAGCTAGGAAAAGTAATCCTCCCCATAAACAAATATGGGGTGCTGAGAATTTGCACAATGGAAAAGTATTGAAAGACCCAGATACTGGATTATGTGTTAAAAAGTTTAATCATTTGGTTCTCACATAAGGTCCTATGGACCACAGAACCGACCTCAAGGAACTCAGAAATTTGGTGTTCTGTAAGAAAATTTGGTGTTGTATATTCCAAAAAATTGTTTTTTCTCTATATTAAATAAATTTGACATTTTGTTGTGTTCAAAATTAAAATGATTTTTGATGCTTGGTGCTTCATTTTTTTTTTAAATTTGGTGTTGTGTTTAGTGTGAACATGAAACAAAGAAACCAGCGCACTAAAAAGGCATGATCTAAGGCGATTTCATTTTTGATATTTTGTGAACGTGAAAAGACATAACTGATACTACTATGTATTGATTCTTCAAGTTGCAATCAAAATTTTGGCTCTTATTTTAATCATATAAAAAGTGTGAGAAACTGAGAGATATTTTTGAAACAATAAGATATTGAAAAATCTATTAAATGTCAAAAGTTTGAAGCACACGAATAATAGAAGGAGAAAAGCAAAGTCTTTAGGAGGAGATTGAGTGAATGTTAAAGATTTTGTAAAGAAAAGTGCAGAGGATCACAAATAGAGAGAGATTGTTGCTAAAACAAGATCATAAGAATGTGTGAGAACAAATATTTTCCTCATTTATCAGGGGATTGGTGTCTCCTCCATGTAGGTGTCAAAAGATGATCAACAGGTTGATGTCTATGAACAGTGGGAGTTGGTGCTTCTGACAAGTGGGTTCTTGCAAAGAAAAAGAGAGGTTGGAGCCTCATGTAGTTTGGTTCCTACATAATATGAGGTAAAAAAGAATTTGGTGCTTGCATCAAAATAGAAAGATTGATGGTTTTCTCCCTTTATGTGTTTCCATGCATATATGGTGTCTCTATGTGTTTCTTATGTGTGTGATGTTGATATTATTGTTGTGTATTGATTTCATGGTTGATTGTTGAATATTTAAATAATTATGCTCATTGTTAAAGTAATTGGCTAAATTTGTTAAAATTTATAAAATATTGATTCACACGCGCGCCCCCCCCCCCCCCCCCCCCCCCCCCCCCCCCCTTCAGTATTTTCTTATTTTCCAACAATTGGTATCAGAGCTAGCACCTTTAGTATTAATATAACAACTAGAAGGGAGATGTAAACCTGATACATGTGTTGGAAATAATACTGAGAGGGGGGTGAATCAGTATTATCAGGTCAATTATTTTTCATTTCACAATCAAATTTGTATACACTACTTCAGTTAGAAAATACCGCATATGTACGCAACTTCAGTTAAGGAAACAAACATATATAAGAAGACTTGTAATTTAAATTATTCTTTAGATGTTGATCATTAATCTGTGCATCAAACCATATGCATAGTAACCAGGAACAGTAAAATAGAACAGGCGATCACACATAAGAACACAAGATATAAGGTGGAAACCCAATTTGGGTGAAAACCACTTGCTGCAATTTGTCTCTATCTTCTTTCAATTAGAAACTTCTTTTTACAATGTTTTTGTACTTGTGCAGTCTTATACCAGTACGCAGGCTGCTACCTGCAGAAGGCTACAACCTTCTCTTGTTCTCCAGCTTCTCCTGGAAGGGAGCTAAAACCCCCTTTGCTCTTGTACTAGCTGAGGTACTAGTATGTAGGTGCTGACCTACAGAAGGCTACAACCTTCTCTTTTCTTCTAGGGATCACGTTTCATAAATTTTCAGACTGGATCCATGAATATCAATCAAACATCAAGTATATCTGCATTCACCAAACTCCTTTTTACAAACAAAAAATGAATCAACCAATAACTTCTTAGAATGTTGTAACCAGAAAACAATACCAGTAACCAAACACCAATTCTGAACCCTGAGCACTGCAACAATAAACAGAAGTAGCTAAAACATATTTCATGAGATGTGCTCTACTTCAATATGTGAAACTTGCGTGCATACGCGTCTGTATCAAGGCCAACCAGCGTATACGCTGTTTTGAGTTAGTGAACCAACGTGTATACGCGCCTTTGCTGCGCTAAACCTACGTACATATCTATAAAAGATAATTTATCCTTTTTACTTATTCAGACATTAGTTATACCCAGATTATCATATTTATAGATCACGTCATGCGCCAAATATAAAAAATCACACAAAGATACTTCTCTTCAAACCGCCTTAAGATCTTGACCCATCAATAGGACTTATTCTTCTCCTTGCGCTCAGGTTCCTCCTTGATTCAGATCTAGTTATGCACCATAACCCAATGACAATATTCTAGATCTTTCTCTTCATAAGATATTCAATACTTCAGATGATTGCCTTGCCAAATGATCTCCTTCCCTTTTATAGACTTAGGCCTTACTTAAACCATGGTCCAAAACCATAGAGATCCAATACTAGGGACTCAATACCTGGGTTCAAAACTTTGGATGCAATACCAAGGACCAAAACCATAGGTTCAAATATGTCGAATTAAATACCATGGACCAACCATAAGTTTTCCCACATGTACGCACTTTTCTTTGCATGAAAGTGTGTGCATACGTATACTTGCCTTTTGATCGGTACACCTGCGTGTATACGTGATTTTGTTAAGAGGAACTTGCGTATACCTCATTTTCTTTCATTCCGAGAGCCTGAACTGTGATCTACCCTTTGAGTGAGTTGCAATCAAGGACAACACCTGTGTCATAGTGCCAAACCTGTGACATAATGCCAACAATCTCCCCCTTTGGACTTGATGGCAACCCCAAGTCACTCAAAATCATTCTCCCCCTTTGACATCAAGGGCAAAGGGTTATGCTCCCCCTGAATACATGTTGAAATTTCTACTCTGCTCTGTTTTCCAAGCTCCCCCTGACTGTAGGCAAGGTCTACAAGAAGATGTTCTACAAAAGAAACATGAATTTATACATTATAAATGACCTTCCTGTCACCAAAGACTCATACATCCATCTCCCAACCAAGTGGGGATACACCAAGAATTTACACATGATAACAACAAGAACATTACTTCATCCATCCCAGGCATAGTGGGGAAACCAAGATAGGCCATTACATGGCCTTGATAGGAAAATAAATACATGACATAGAGACGAAATATCTACAGCAAGACTAGCATTTTTCAATCATCAACCATCATAACCATCAATCATCATTCAGACCAGCAACCATGCTCTTCCTCATGCACTTGTTCCAAATGAAATTAAAACAACTGTGAATGTAAACCAAGATCTTCTAAGATAATGCCAACAATGCTCCCCCTGAGCCTGTGCCAGATGGTCTCTACCAGACCTATATCAGACTCTTTTCATCCTGAAGCTGGCCCATTGTTTTTATTTAAACCAACATATACGCGACTGTATCTTCATAAACCGGTGTATGTACGCGGATCCTCCTCATGAAACTCATGTACAACAACTTTTCTCTGAAACAGACAAGATTCAGCAACAAGATGATGCATCAACTACCCCCAACTTCTGTCTGAGGTATTCAAATGTCTCCCTGGGTAGTGGTTTGGTGAGTATGTCAGCAACTTGTTCCTTAGAGGGAACATACTCCAATTTAACCTTTTGTTCAAGCACTTGTTCTCGGATAAAATGATACTTGATAGGTATGTGCTTAGTCTTTGAATGCATAACAGGATTCTTTGAAATACTTATTGCACTTGTATTATCACAAAAAATGGAGATAGGTGGAGTACAAGTGATTTGTAGGTCTTGCAATGTTTGCATCATCCAAAGGAGTTGTGTGCAACAAGATGCAGCAGCTACATATTCTGCTTCAGCTGTAGATAATGCAATTGAACTCTATTTCTTGCTGAACCAAGATACTAATCTAGGACCCATAAAGAATGCACCACCACTAGTGCTTTTTCTATCATCCATGCTTCCTGCCCAATCTGCATCTGTATATGCATGAAGTGTGAGATCTGTATCTCTAGGATACCATAAGCCATAGTTTTGAGTTCCTTGAAGATACTTGAAAATTCTCTTAACTGCATGAAGATGAGTTTCCTTTGGATTTGCCTGAAACCTTCCAACTATTCCCATTGCATGCATAATGTCTGGTTGGGTACCTATTAGATAGAGTAGACTACCAAACATGGATCTATAGGTTGGTTGATGTACTGCTGTTGATTCATCATTTGCGCTAAGGCTGCATCCTGTTACCATAGGGGTACACATTGGTTTCGAATCCTCCATCCCATATTTCTTCAAGATCTTCTTGAGATACTTGGTTTGTGATAAAAAAATGTCGTCTTTGTTTTGTTGGACTGGTAAACCAAGAAAATATGTGAGCTCACCAAGCATGGACATTTCAAACTCTTTCTGCATCACCAAGGAAAAATTTTGACTCATGTCTTCTTCATTGCTACCAAAGATGATATCATCAACATACACAACAAGTATTAGCAACTTATCATTGTCAATTTTTATATATAGATTGCTATCTGTGGATCCTTTTATAAAACCTTGTTGATGGAGGTACTTATCCAACTGATAATACCAAGCCCTTGGAACTTGTTTAAGGCCACAGAGAGCCTTTTTGAGTCTGCATACAAGTTTTGGCATTTCCAAGAATAAAACCATTTGGTTGTTCAATATATACTTCTTCATCCAAGTCTCCATTCAAGAAGGCAGACTTCAGGTCCATTTGAAATACTTTGAACTTCTGAAAGCTAGAAAGAGCAAGGAACATTCTTATGGCCTCAAGTCTAGCAACTGGTGCAAAGGTTTCTTCAAAGTCTATACCTTCTTGTTGAGCATACCCTTTACAAACAAGTCTGGCCTGGTTTCTAATCACATCTCTATTTTCATTCAACTTATTTTTGAATATCCATTTTGTTCCTATGACATTCTTATCTTTTGGTCTAGGAACCAACTCCCAAGTGTTATTCTTTTCAATCTACTCAAGTTCTTCCTCCATGGCCTTTACCCAACATTCATCCTTGCATGCCTCTCTTACATTTTGTGGTTCAGTGGAGGAGAGTAATGCTAGATAACTTGAAGCTTCTGAAATGGTTCTTCTTGTTTGTACACCTGCCTCCTTTTGCCCCAAAATTTGGGTTTCTGGATGATTCTTTTGAACGTACTTGGATGGAGTCTTTTCTTCTATTCTTATCTGTTCTTCTGGTGCCTCATGGGTTTCTTCTTCATCATGAATCTGATTTGATGTTGAAGGATAGTCTTCATCATCTTCGAAATCTTCAGATTTTACTTGCCTAGGAGTGTTCCCTTCTTCATCAACCACTACATCAATACTTTCAACAATTTTTCCAAGTCTTTTATTATAACACTTATATGCTTTGTTGTGAGGAGAGTAACCAAGGAGAATGCCTTCATTTGCTCTAGGTTCAAACTTGCCAAGGTTTTCATCAGTATTTTTGATGTAGCATTTGCTTCCAAAAATTTTGAAGTATTTAACTATGGGAGTCTTACCATACCAAAGTTCATGAGGAGTTTGAGTGTTGTTTACCCAGATGTTTGTCTTATTGAGAATAGTAACTGCAGCAAATGCGACTTCACCCCAGAAGGTTGCGGGAGTTCCAGACTCATCAAGCATAGCACGAGCCATTTTTTGAACCGTTATGTTCATCCTTTCCACTACTCCATTTTGTTGAGGGGTCCTTGCAATAGAGAATTCCCTTCTTATTCCATGTTCTTCACAAAAATCGAAGAATTAATCTGAGTTAAATTCCCCTCCTCGATCATACCTGAGGCATTTGATTTTGCGATCTGATTCGTTTTCAACCAAGGCTTTGAATGCTTTGAACTTTTCAAAGGCTTCATCTTTATGCTTCATAAGTCCTAACCAACACATCCTGGAAAAATCGCCAATGAATAATATAAAGTATTCTTCTCCTCTAGGAGACCTTTTCCTAGATGGACCACATACATCAGTATGGACAAGTTCAAGTGGCCTGCTAGCTGATCCTTCCTTCTCAGGGAAATTAGTTCTGGTTTGCTTACCAAACTGACATTTCCATATTGTATTGTCTAGAATTCTAATATCAGGGAGATCACGAACCGCCTGGTATTTGCATGCTTTCCTTATCTGAGAGAAGCTTAGATGCACCAATCTTTTGTGCCATAGCCAGTGTTCATCATTCTTGCTTAGATAGCATTGTTGTTGTCCTCCCTTGAGTATGTATAAATTATTTGAAGTTCTTATGCCTTTGATCATTGTTTCTCTTGTATCAAGCTCACGAACAATGCATCCATTTGATCGAAATATTACTTCATTTCCTTGATCACACATTTGACTGACACTCAATAGATTATGCTTTAAGCCATCAACATACATAACATTTCCAGCCTTGACCTTTTCTTTCAAAAACACAGAACCTTTACCTTTTATGAGTGCAGGGGTGTCATTTCCAAATGAGACCTTTTTTTCCTTTTCTAAGGCACTATATGACTGAATTTTTTCTTTATCACCTGTCATATGTTTCGAGCATCCACTATCGATGTACCACTGATTTTCCTGTCCTTCCGCATATAAGGCTATCCCACATCTTTCTGGTTGCGATTCTTTCTTTCTCCATGTTTTAGAATTCAATGAAACTTTCTCCTTCTGAGTTGTTTGCCGAAACCTACTCCTGCATTCAGAATCTTCATGACTGAAGTTGTTACAAATAGAACATTCTACTTCATTCTCAAGAGAAGAAAAGTTATTGTAGGTCCTTTTCATGATCCCAGTCATACTCCTTTGTTTTTGAGCTTCTCTAGTCATGATGGTCTTGTAGGCAACACATTAAGTAGCTTTGTGACCAAATTTATGACAAGAGAAACATTGGCCATTGAAGAAATTTCTGCGATTATCAAACCTACCAACCAAATGATTGTAGTTTCTATTGACGTCCATTCTTGAGGTAAATTGAAAATGATTTACCTGTGGTTGGTTGAAGTTTTTGTTCATCCTTGAAGTAGATTGCCCCCGATTTACTTGGTAATCTTTGTTCATTTTTGAAGCAAATCGTCCCTGATTTACTTGGGGATCTGCATTATGCTTTTGTTGTTTATTGTCAATCTATTCACTTTTTCTTGCAACATCAAGATAACTTTTGGAGGTGGATGGCTTCTATGCTTGAGATGCTTCTTCAGTATATCCAAGACCTGTCTTGATTAAAGGAGAACGCTGCACTTTGATAATCTCATCTAAAGTTTCAAATCCCTTAGCAAATCTAAGATTAAGAGCTTTTGATTTCTCAATATCTTTTCTAAGTCCCACAATTTCACATTCTAACTTTTCATTGTGTTTTTCTCTTTCAGCAAGCTGGAATGTCAAAGTATCTATAATCATATTTTTTTCCTCTAAACAAATTTTGAGTTTAGAAATTTCTTCATATGACCTTCTTCATCTATAGCATCCAAGAAATCATCATCTTCAAAAGCCATCAAAATTCTATAATCATTACGTTGTTCATCTTCATCACTATTTGAATATCCATCACTGTCTTCATGTGTATAATAGCTCTTCTTACTTACATTTTGTTTTCTATTCCATCTAACTGGTTCCTTACCTTTGTCAAGTTTATCTTTATGAGGATACTTGGCAGCATAATGACCAACTCTTCCACAAGCAAAGCATTTGAAAGGTAGCTTACCTCTGAATCTTCTAGTTCACCGTTGAAGGTTCTTGACAAAATTTGATTCTTCCTCTTCTTCTGACATATGTCCTCACTCATTGTAGTCTCCTTTTCCTGAGGCTTTGAATGCAGCTTCTCTCATGTCTGATGGTCCCCCTTTTCTCATTTTGTAAGTAGTTAGAATTTCGTGAAGCTGTGACATGGTAATGCTCTGTAGATTATGTTTTTCTTCTATGGCAGAAACTTTTGAATCAAACTTAGGAGACAAAGATCTTAGAACCTTTTCAACCAAAACAACTTCTTTTATTTCTTCACCCAAGTTTTTCATACAATTAACAATCTTATCTATACGTAAGAAGTAGTTAGCCACGCTTTCATCATTATGCATTCTGAGATTTTCATATTGAATTTTGAGAGTTTGTAGTTTTGCTCGTTTTACCTGTTCATCTCCTTTATAGCTCAAAACGATCTTGTCCCATATTTCTTTTGTGGTTTTGAGCTGCATAACCTTGACGAATTCTGATTGAGATAGGCTCCCTAATAGAGTATTGACAGCCTTTGCATTTGTTTCATACTGCTTCTTACCAGCTGTATCTGTAGGAGTTGTTGATGGAAAAGTGTATCCTGTTTCCACAATATCCCAAACTTCTATACCAATAGATTGAAGATAGGCAGTGATTCTTACCTTCCAATAGACGAAGTTGCTCCCATCAAAAATTGGTGGCCTGATTGATGCTTCTTTTTCGTAGTTGCTCATGATGATAGATCTTCCTTCAAGCGATCAAGCTTCTTCTGAAGGACCGGCTCTGATACCAATTGTTGAAAATAATACTGAGGGGGGGGTGAATCAGTATTATCAGGTCAATTATTTTTCATTTCACAATCAAATTTGTATACGCTACTTCAGTTAGTAAATACCGCGTATGTACGCAACTTCAGTTAAGGAAACAAGCGTATATAAGAAGATTTGTAATTTAAATTATTCTTCATATGTTGATCATTAATCTGTGCATCAAACTATATGAACAGTAACCAGGAACAGTAAAATAAAATAGGAAATCACACATAAGAACAGAAGACATAAGGTGGAAACCCAATGTGGGTGAAAACCACTTGCTACAATTTGTCTCTATCTTCTTTCAATTAGAAACTTCTTTTTACAATGTTTCTATACTGGTGCAGTCTTATACCAGTACGCAGGCTACTACCTGCAGAAGGCTACAACCTTCTCTCATTCTCCAGCTTCTCCTGGAAGGGAGCTACAACCCCCTTAGCTCTTGTACTAGCTGAGGTACTAGTACGTAGGTGCTGACCTACAGAAGGCTACAACCTTCTCTTTTCTTCTAGGGACCACGTTTCATAAATTTTCATACTGGATCCATGAATATCAATCAAACATCAAGTATATCTGCATTAACCAAACTCCTTTTTACAAACAAATACTGAATCAACCAATAACTTCTCAGAATGTTGTAACCAGAAAACAATACCAGTAACCAAACACCAATTCTGAACCCTGAGCACTGCAGCAATAAACAGAAGCAGCTAAAACATATTTCATAAGATGTACGCTACTTCAATATGTGAAACCTACGTGCATACGCTTTTGTATCAAGGCCAACCAGTGTATACGTTGTTTTAAGTTAGTGAACCAGCGTGTATACGCGCCTCTGCTGCACTGAACCTGCGTACATATCTATAAAAGATAATTTATCCTTTTTACTTATTTAGACATTAGTTATACCCAGATTATCATATTTATAGATCACATCATGTGCCAAATATAAAAAATCACACAAAGATACTTCTCTTCAAACTGCCTTAAGATCTTGACCCATCAATAAGACTTATTCTTCTCCTTGCGCTCAGGTTCCTCCTTGATTCAAATCTAGTTATGCACCATAACCCAATGACAGTATTCTATATCTTTCTCTTCATAAGATATTCAATACTTCAGATGATTTCCTTGCCAAATGATCTCCTTCCCTTTTATATACTTAGACCTTACTCAAACCATGGTCCAAAACCATAGAGATCCAATACTAGGGACTCAATACCTGGGTTCAACACTTTGGATGCAATACCAAGGACCAAAACCATTGGTTCAAATATGTCGGACTAAGTATGATGGACCAACCATAAGTTTTCCCACATGTACGTGCTTTTCTTTGCATGAAAGTGCTGCATACATACACGCGCCTTTTGATCGGTACAACCGCGTGTATACGCGATTTTGTTAAGAAGAACTTGCGTATACCTCATTTTCTTTTATTCTGAGACCCTGAACTATGATCTGCCCTTTGAGTGAGTTGCCATCAAGGACAACACCTATGTCATAGTGCCAAACCTGTGACATAATGCCAACAACATGGCCAACCAGGAAGGATGTTCTACCAACAAATCTAACTTTTTTAATGGAATGAACTATAGCTTATGGAAAGTGAGAATGAGGACATATCTAATGTCCCTTTCGGCATATGTCTAGGATGCAATGGTGAATGACTGTGAAAATCCACTTGTACTAGTTGACAGAGAGGACATGATTGAGTTCTCATTTAATTCCAAAACAATGAATGCAATCCTAAGTGGATTATTTGAATTATAATTTGTTAAAGTTATGCACTGCAATAATGCAAAATAAATATGGTACAACTTAAAGAAAGACTATGAAGGTGATGGTAAAGTAAAACAGGTCAAACTACAAGTCTACAAAATCCAAATTGAGTCGTTAAAAATGAATGAGGATGATGATATAGCTAATTTTTTACTAAGAGTTGATGAAATAATGAAGCTCATGAGAGGTCTTGATGAAACTACGAAGGAGTCCATTATAATTCAAAAGGTGTTAAGATCTCTTCCTGCCAGATTCAATGCCAAGGTATCAACCATTGAGGAGATGTCTGACCTCGAAAAATTAAAAATAGATCAATCACTTTGAATATAACAACCTATGAAATGATAACTACAAAAGGAAGCAACATTTAAAGCAAACAAGAAAACGAAAGCTAACCAAGAATTCTCGAGTTCTAGATCGGATGAAGAAGAGGCTAAGTTTGTTAGATGATTGAAGAAAGGAATTGGCAAACATAAAGGTAAAATGTCCTTCAAATGTTGTAATTGTGGAAGGGTAGGTCATCATGCATCACAATGTCCATTCAAAAAGGGATATAATAAACTTGATGGCAAAGAAAAGAATAAATATAGGAAAGTTAAGAAGGAGAAGAATTTCAAAAGAAAATATTTTATACCCAAGAAGACAACAACTCCTCAGAAGATGAAAATGAATAATCTTCTAATGAAGAAGGAATTAGTGACTTCATGTTCATGGCCTTAGAAACCCAAAATTAAGGACATAATGAATGTGAATTAAGTGAAGAAGAGGTTGAAGTAGACCTGGATGGTGAATTAATCAGTTCCTTAGAAGAAATCAATAGTCTTAAGAAAAAGAATAATAAACAAAAAGAGTTATTGATCAAGTACGTAAAAGAAGAACCTGAATTTGAAGACTCGTCACTCCTTCTACTAAATGTAGAGTTAGAAGAAGCTAAAAAGGTTGAAGATATTATAATGCAGTGGCTAAAAAAAGAAAGGTAAGGAACGTGAAAAAAACGAAAAAGAGGTAGTCTCTCTAACAAAGGAATTGGGGAAAACTCGAGCTCAATTAAAACCAAAATCTAAAGCATATTAGAGGATCTGAAAAGTTAGATGAAGTTATTAATGCTCAAACATCCCATCTTATAAAAATTGGCTTTTGTTATGAGGGAGGAACAAGCAAGAAGAAACATGAAGATAAAAGAACTATCAAATTCATCGAAGCACTCACATAAAGTAATGGAAATGGAATTCAAGGGAAGTAAAACAATCATCGACCATAAAATTAAGAAAAATGACAATAATTCATCACAACAAAAGTCAATGAATATTGACAACATCGTACACACTAAACAAGTGAAAAATCAACAGCACCATAGTAACATTACAAATTAGTAGTAGTCGAGAAAGTTCTATTACAAAGTTTTGAGAAACTTTAAAGATCAAGCAACAAATCAGCAAAATCCTTGCTTCCCTCAAAGAAAAATTCATCAAATTCCCTAGAGATCACCTTCACAAAGACAAGTCATCAAATTCCCTATAGATCACCTTCAAAAAGACAAACTACTCCCAGGTACATAAATATCTTCTATGTTTATTGTTATATCTGTAAGAATTTTAGTCACAAGGTTGTCAATTAACAATATCTGAGAAGCAATGAGACAAGAAATAAAAGAAATGATTATTACTAGTTGAAAAGACATAACATATTTAGACATTCAAGTAGAAATAATCTAAGGGACAACACTCTTTTTTCTCCCTTACTCAATATTATTGAATGTTATAATTATCATAATTTTGGCCACAAAGAAGCTAAATGTAGAATTAGAAAATTCAGACCAACTCCTCAGAGCAGGCAAATGCAAGAAAAACCCAAGTTTTAGAAGAAGAAAAAGGAGGAAGAGAAAGACAAATGTTTTGTTTGTAGATTTAATGGGCTTTGGCTTAATCAATCCCCACAAGTGGATTTCTGATACGTGGAAACCCCTCTTGATTGATGATTTGAATATTTAACCTTTGGCTTAGGGTTTTGTTGTTGTGGGTTTTGATAATATTGAGGATAAGTAGAATTTTTATGAATATGGGCAGTGGTTTTTTGGGAATGCTATCATTTTCAGGCAACCCTAATCTCCCACCTTTGATCCAGTTATAATGCCAATCTCCACAACTCCTATTTGGGTAAGGCTCCCGAACCTTCCCCTGCATCTTTGGAACCTCCCAATATTATCTTCCATTATTAATGCGTTAGGAAATTTTTATTGCCACAACCCAAAATCTGATAATTTTTATAAAACCACTTATGCTCAAATATGTGTTGAGATGGATTTCAACAAATGTTTTCCTGTTGAGATTAATCTAACAGCTCCAGACTATGTGTGGGTTCAGAAGATGGATTATGAAAATGTTTGATTTTAATGTTGAGCATGTTATGAAATGAGGCATGTAATAAAAAAATTCCTATAGTGTTTACAAAACAACAAAGTTCAAAAAAATAATCGAAGGCCCAAATGGTGAGAAGGGACTCAGAGAAAACACTAAACAATATATAAAGAAGAATAGAATCGTGGTAAGAGGGAAGAAAATGAAATACAGGAAGAAGTTATTGACAAAGAAGATACATTGAAAGAAAGAAAAACTAGTCAAGAAGATGTGTATAACGATCCCCTAGATTTAGCAACAGTGGGAGCACAATATACCCTAGTGAAAGTCAGATCCCCCTTTGAATCCTCAAGGAAAATAACTAGAAAAATAACTTCTTAGGCAAGTCAGGAAAATAAGGAAGAAATGGAAGACAACAATGCTCACACATCGAAGTGTAATACATCAGATATAATAAAAAATGTTGGTTTATTTCAAGTGGGGAAAAAGGGAAAAATTATTTCGCCAAGAAAAACGAGAAGCTAGTCAAAATTAAATCAAAAGTAGTGAAAATGGAATGAAGATGTACTTGGATCTTAGGAGTCTTTTGGAAAACAATTTAGCTAGAATGGGACTAGAATTTTTGTATCATGGGACAATTACTTGAGGGATTGGATATATCCATTGTGCTCAATCTCAAACCTACAAGGAATATTGGTAATTTTTAAAAAATGTAATGCTTCTAGGCTGGATCCTAGCTTTCCTTTTTAATAAAACTCGCATACCCATTTCTTTGAAAAAATGGCGTTCTAGGTAAGATTATGGGCAAAGGAATAATGATTCTAGACAATGGAAAGGTAAGCTTAAGACATTATTTTTGTATGGACTCAAGCACAACATGTTGAGCATAAGCCAAATGTGTGATAAAGGGTATGATGTTCATTTTCACTCCCAAGATTGTGAAATAAAGTTAGAAAACACGAGAAAAATAGTAGAAGCAACTATGAGAACCTGTTGATGCCTCGAAAATCGCTGCAACAACATTGGGGGATAACCACCCGGTCCGGACCTTAAAGCAGCTCCTTTTCCGTTTGGTGTGGTGGCTCCGACTGTTCAACTAGGTCCAGTTACCTTCTCCCTATTGCTATTGGTTTATAATGTATCTTTAACTACCAATAGACAGGGACATTAGATCACTTCTTCTTGCTGATCAGGCAAGAGAATGACCCTTAAGCTGATTTGGGTTCAGCAAAGCCACAACTAAAGTTTTGCCTCTTTGAGGAGAGGACTTAAAAGAATGTAGAATTTATTCTAAATGCAAGCTTATTCTATGATGCAAGCAAAAGAAACTAATCTAAATCCTATCTTAATTAGGCAGATATAGATCTAACCCAACTAAGAGCAAGATAATTAAAGTATTGGGATTTAGATATGTCTTGTTTATAATGAATATCAAGTTAATGAAGTAGTTCAATTAACTGATATTATGGATATCAAAACACATCCTATTGAGACCTTTTAACTGAAATAATAAACCAACAACACTCAGGAAGTAGTTCACATAAATGATATTGATTATCAAATCAGCAAATCCAATAACTAAACAATAATATGTGGAAATAGTTCACAACATATTACCACTTAATAAATCAGTTTTAATAAGGCAGATTTCTGAGTAAATAGTTACTCAGAAATCAGAAATTAATCCATAAGAACAGAGATACATGATAACAACATTGAGACAAACTACCCATATTGACAATAATGCACAAACATGAATAAAATAACACATTCCTGCTACCATAAAAATGAAACTGATATTTAAAACAGTAGTATTAAAAATACCAATTTATTGCATCCATTTCTCTGATCTTGGTCTCCAACAGTCCTTTACATTGCTTGAACTTCTGCCTTCAAAGCTAAAGCCACAATAGTGAAAACTCTGCCCCTCATACATAATTCAAGATACAAAGGAAAAATCCTCAATAATCCCCAGATCTGAGATTTTCTCTCCTCTCTCCTACAACTCTAAATTCCTATTACAGTAGTGCTTTTAGAAGTCTAGCATTGCAGAGGAGAGCCGCCCTTATTCCATTCTACAATCTGTTATTTATAATATTTATGTAGGAATTTTGGAGAGGAGAGTTTGTTCAAGAGAAATCTGCTAAATCCAATTTTACTTGCTCAAAATTCTGATCTTCAATTGCTGGAGCATTCTCATTGACTGAGATCTTTTTCTCCATATTCTTCCCACTGTTTTCCTGCAAAAAAAAAATCAAAATAAATTAAAATGCCACAATAAAATCAATCATGGCATTGCTAGCATTTAAATCAAATCCAATCAAATTCTATAAAATATAAATTCTCTTTTGATGCCTTGGATGATTTAATTGGCCAAGAATATCATTGACGAGTGAATCTGCAATTAGAAGAGGCCTGGACCAATGAAAATAAAACTCAGAAAAATGATTTTGTTTTCGAAATTCGGAGCTTGATCTTCTGCCTGATTTTTGACCCAATAAATGACCAAATCTATCAATGAAATCTCCTCAGAAATATTCTCCTTGATTTTCTCTTTCCAATGAACCGTCCTGGGCCTCATTTTGCCAAGTAAAACTCATTCTATGGGCTTCCAAAGTTGATGAGTCAAATTTGGCATGAATCTGGAAATTCTGTTGCTGGGCTAAAAATCAGAATTTGAATTTAAATCTAATCCTAAATTAGTTTCTAATTTAATTGTTAATCATTAATCTAACTAACTAATATCTAATTAACTATTTATAAACAAATTTAATCTAATTAAAAACTAATTCTAAATGATATTTAAATCTAAAATCAAATTAATTAAATATCATAAATTAATTAGTCTGATTAAATTAAAATTCATTAATTAATTAATATATATTAAGTAATTTAAAATATTAAAAAATTAATTTAATATCTTATATTATATATTTAAACTAATATACCTACCTTATATTTACTCACCTTTCCTCACTTCACTCATACGTGAGTGATTTTAAAAAAAACAAATATCAAAACGTGACTTAGGGTTAAAGAATGATGTCTTATCGCATCGGCAAATCGGGGAATGGAGGTGTCGGCCCTTTTAATACAATGCGAAATCCCGATG
The DNA here is from genome assembly GCA_031772625.1 of Pinus tabuliformis. Classification (NCBI taxonomy): domain Eukaryota; kingdom Viridiplantae; phylum Streptophyta; class Pinopsida; order Pinales; family Pinaceae; genus Pinus; species Pinus tabuliformis. Next base: position 1,128,144,919 of record CM062818.1, read on the forward strand.
CGATATATCGCATCGGGGGGTGGCTTATGAGATTTAAAATATGTTGCGAATAAACTTGCGACCCGATATCGCATCGGGGGTATGGCTTATGGGTATATCGGGGGCCTGTAAAATATGTTGCGAATAAACTTGCGATGCGATTTTATTTATTTATTTATTTTCTTATATTAAATTTTAATTTAATTAAATTAATTATATTAATTAAATTTAATTAAATTAATATTTAATATTATTTTTTGGTTTTGATTTTATTTTAATGAATTTTAGTTATGAAATTAACTAAACTACAGCTACTTGGAAAATAAATGAAAAATAAACTACAGCCACTTGAATGTTTGGATTTTTTGGGATTAGGATTTGATTTGGAAATTGGAGTGAATTTCTTAAAATCCTGATAATTAATGGTTTGGCTGCATAACTAAAAATGGAAAAATGTTAGTAAAAACTCACTATGGGTTAATATTTAAAATGAATGCATTGTTGAACTAATTTATTTACAAAATGCAATATTGCACATTTTATGCAATTTTGACCCAGGCCACATAAATAATCAAATTTTCAAAGGAATGCCATTTTCAAACCAGTTGACCAAATGAGGCGAAACAAACGTCAATGGGAAGCTTGTAAAAAATCGATTCTATGAAAACATTCAAAACAAGAATCCAAATAAAACTAAAAATTAACAAAAGCGTAGGGCAATCAACTAAATAAAAATCCTAAAAGGTGTTTAGCCAAATTTTTTATAGAAAGGGTCCCCATTATTTGAGTTGAGCAAGTCAATAATGGGGGGGTTGTGTTTTCACCACAACAATGGCGACACACGGGAGAAGAACCAGTTATCTCTCTTTGATATGATTGAGATTTTCCTAAAATTAAAGTAAAAATAATTAAAGAAGAGAAAATTATGCTTGAAATGCTTGACTTAGTTTATTAGTCTGAATAAAAGCAAGAATCATCTAATTGTAATTTTTCTTAAAATTCCTCATACATTAAAATATTTCAAAACTCTACAGCAGTCCTTAATTAGTTGTAGAGATAAAGCAGCGGTCACTTTACAGCTTAGCTTTTAGAATATACTCATTTGTCACAAGTAGAGCCACTACTGCCCGCAAACATATATAGTCTCGGCAGGGTTACTTTTTCAATCATCAATGATTCAGAATCCCATCTTTTCAAGAATTATTGACCTAGAGATAAATCCATTTATATATGTATTACTTTTTATTTTTTTATTTTTTATTAAATCTTAAAAGCCATTGTCCTAGTATGGTAGCCAGATAGTTGACAATGCCATTCACTGGTTAAAATTGGACTGAACAAGCTGGCTCGTGATGAGACCCCTTGTCTTATCATTGTTTGCAATCATAAGTCATTACCCTGGTTTGTTTAGCAGTGTTGGTAATGTCAGCCTATTTTTCCCCTATGATCATGGTAAGCAGGCTCATGATGAGACCTCTTATCTTTTAAGTTTAAATATATTTCTGGATTATACTTTAGAAAAATAAGACTCTTTGGGACAGGGAGAATCATTGACTCCTTAAGAGTTAAGAATGACAATTTCAGAGTTAAAGGTGTTTTGCTGTAAAGTGTCTTTACTTGGTTAAAAATAACTTTTCTTGACTGATAATAGAACTTTGAAAGATCCTAATGAAATTTTGAAATCTCAAAATGATTACAATTTGATGAAAAAGAAATTTTTCAGATCTTATGATACTTTGCCAACTTCTCTTGATTAGTAATCTCTTCCTTAAGTATATCTACTTCTATAATAAGAAAATCAAACTTCACTAAGAGATTTAAGAAAAAGCTAATAGGTGACTATTAACAATTTTTCTCCACGTATCCTGACCATTGTTAGGTAACAAATAGGCCTTCCATATAAATAATGGCAAAGTCACCAAAATAAAAGTTGAAATCCGAAGGAAAAGAATTTTTATACTAAAATGAGAAAAGAAATCAGCAAACAAAAATAAAAACGATGAAGTCTCTAAAAATGGAAATGAAAATCCAAGTTTCGCAAGATAAACTCAAACAAGAATGTTTATACCAATGTCTCAACAATAAGAAGAAAAAGAAAATAATCGTGTAATCAATCATTCTCATGTCGAGATTGGGTAAATCATACCTTGCAAGGTTGTAAGTGTTTTTGGCTTCTTCTTTTTTTTGATAGCAGTGATGATAAAATTCAGCCACAATGAAAACCTTTCTGTCTTATACTAATCTTCTTGTTTCAAAGCATCATCTTGATCATTTTCTAATAAAAGGAATGCTTAAAGAAACAAACTAAAGGTTCAGAAACTTCCTGGTGTAGCTGTTTCGATGAAGATTATCGCTGCTTGTTGAAATAAAGCTTGGAGAAGAGTATAGGACTTTAAAAATATGATCGGACAAAGGATTGAAAGCCTTTTATGAAGAGCTGCAAAACAGATTTATATATCAGAAAAACAAAACTGAGAGTAAATTGACGAAATGGAAATTAATGAAAGTGGGTAAATGAATCTTACCATTGGATAATTGCTTTTGATCTTACCTGAAAGGTATCATTTTCTCCAAACTAGTTGACTCCTTATTTTAATTATCATTAAAAACATGAAGAAGTCCCACTAGCCAAAATCCTATAACCCAAAATCATTATTTATTTTATTTAAACTAAAGCAAGCAGTAAAAATGGAATGCTTAGTGCTTAAGGGAATTGAAATCAAAAGAAATGCATCAGAAATGAAAATGAGAATTTGCAGTAATGATTGTTTCTCAAAATATTATTAGTTTTATATAAACTCCATGATTTTATAAATTGTCCAGAATCAAGACCAAATCTACGATAATAAAATTTAAATATGAAGATAGAGAGGTCTTGAATTCCATTTTTAATTATGGAATTATATATTTAAACTAAAATGTATGAGAAATTGAAATAATTTGAATATGCTGCAAATTGGTCATTAACTGCTTTCTTACCATAGTGGTTACCCAAGCTCGCTTTTAAAATAACACATTGTCGTATTGGATGATTTACATAACATGTTTCTTCATCATGCTTTAAGTTTAATTTGCAAGACTTCAATTTTATTGCTATGCCATATATTGATTAAATGTTAACGGCTTAGAGGCATGCATTGGAAGTTCTTGCATCAAAGGTTGCAATGGCGAATCGCCGATATGAAAATATGCGATGAGAAGTTGTGCTATGAGATAGAGCGATCACATCATTAAAGAAATATTAAATCGGGGATCGGGGACAGTTATGTCACAAATTGCACATCGCACACCGTATCTTGCGATTTGTACTTTGGACATCGCGCATCGCAGATTCAGAATAATGATATGGCCATAAATAAAAATGCAAGGAAGCGATTGCGATATCGGCGATGCGATGGATGACATAACTAATCGGCGATCGGCAATCTTAAGCACCCGATGTCACACAATATGATTCCTGCGATGCCGATGTGCGATGAATGTCGTGGCTAATCGGCAATCGGCGCAATCGGCAATCTTGAGCACATGATGTAACCATTCTCGATACGCTGATATGCGATGAAGAGTGGACCCGATAACTTTATGATGGGATTTCAATAATATATCGGATCCGAGACATCGACCCTTTTAAAGTTGTGCTCCTACCATTATTGTGATTGAGCGGATGCGATATTTTATGAATTTGATTTGAATTTCATATCGGGTCCGGAATTATGTGTTTATCGCAATATCGGTAAAGTCGATTATCGGAGATCGGCGATTCATGTTCATGGAAGTATACTTCACTTGGAAAGCTCTGATATGCGAAATGCGATATGGCATATGAGTAAGATAATACATCGGAGGTATTTTATGAACAATTTGTTATCAAAAGAAATGCTAAGAACTACTTCCGATGAAATCTTATGATGCGAATGGTCTTATGATATTCCTTGGAATTTCAATTGGGTTTTCTAAGTGAATAAAAGCAAAATTAAAAATGCTTAAATTCTAATGCATCACAAATAAAATTTCCTTAGCCTATTACAAATTTTAATTGGGTGTGCTGCTTACTTCAAGTTTTGAAAACAAATGAAAGCCTGTAAATAAAATAGAACACGAATCAAAAATAAACTAAGGAAAAAAGAAACTAATAAGAGATGAGAACGAACTTGCAAATGCGTACCTGGAAAGAAATTGTTTACGAATTTTACCTTACGAATCTTCAAATTCTTCCTTTGATTTATCAAAATTTTGACTTTGTTCAAAATCATCTCATCATTTATTCTAAATCTAAGTGTGCAATCAGCCTGAATAAAATATGTTTATTCATGTCCAAGGAATATAAAATTTACCAGAAATAAATATTAAGCTATGCTTCCCTTTCGAAGTGAAACAACAATTTATTACCTCTGCTCATTCCGAATTAATCTTGAGAAAAATTTGTATTGTTATAGTGACTGTTCAATAATGCCTTCAGTAAATAAAGGTGATGCATTTTACAGCATCAGATAATAAACTAAAGATTAGAATGAGATTAAGCCACTAATTGTAGAAAAATATCAAAACAGATTTGAATGTGTGCACTTGGCAAAATGGACATCCTTAAGGTCAGCTTTTAGCAAATTCCGAGGAAGATAATATGAACTTCATATGATTACCGTGAAAGGTTGGACTGGCTAATAGTGATTGAATTAGAATTAATCTTATCATAGACAGTCATACATTTCATGGGATAATGAGATCATGAAGCTTTTATATCCTCAACCTTTATCATATAAATTTTAAAAGAAAATCTTAGAAGGAAATCTCAAAATAAAGAAAAGTGGCTTTGAAGCGATCGATGCCATGTGCAACTTTAATTGAATTTAATCAAGAGATTATTCAAAATAGGCAGAGTAGAGGTATTGCTGTAAGAAATTAGAAAAAGAAAGCAAGAATTAAACTTTTCTGATAGGGAAAAATGTTTTCACTGAACATGTATGAGAATGGTTGATTGCTTTGTTTTATTTTTAATCTACAGAACTGTTGAAAATAAATTAACTATATAAAACAAACTAACTAAATTAATTCTACTCCTATTCTAACCATATACATGAAAATGACTAGGTATAGTCATATTTCCAGTGTAGCCATTTTCTCATTTTTATTCCCGCGTTTATGTACAGTTCAAATGTTAGTAATAAAAATACAGATTTGATTAAACTAAGGAAAATAAATATGAAATCAGAATGTACAGTTATTGTTAGGAACTTAATTAAAATCTCTCTCTCTTGAAATTTCCTTTCCAATTGACTACCAATTGGATCATAAAAATCTGGATGGATTTCTATTAAGGATTGAGAAATGTTCAAAGGAAGAGATAACAGGTCAGATTGTGAAGATGAGCTTTTAGATTCTTTGACCTGAAAAAATTTGTAAGTGTTATGTACAAATGTTAAATCATTGACAATTTTCCTTGAAGGAAAAATTTCCAAACAATTTTCAAATGAGTCAATGAAAAATGGATGGAAGCCTTTCAAATAAAATGGCAATTTGTTAATTGAATTGAATTGCTGGCTAGATTGCAAAAATACATTCTCTTGTTGACATTGCCTTTGAAAAGATAGAAGCTTTTGATGAAACATTAGCATTGATATAAATTGGAATATTAATATCTTTCGATGCTGATGATTATAATATGAAACTTGAATTTCCCAATTGGGCAATGCATCAATTGAGTGTTTGATAGTAAGGTGTTCAATATGCCAGCGAAAAGTGCGAAAATTTTGCAAAATAAAATCAGAAAATAAATCTAAGTTTAACCAAAATAGCTGTGAAAGAAAAACTAAAATGAAATCACTATTTGTACAACTAATGTTACAGCACATTTGGGATCGTTTTGAAATGATTTCATTTTCACAAGGAATGGCCAGAATTATGGAATTTGGGTAATTTCGAATTCTAACTTGTGAAATAGAAAACAAATTATGATTATGAATAGGAATGGGAGTTTGATCCTCATATGAATCATAAATTGGAATGATTTCTTGAATAGTGAAATCATGAAGATAATTTGCTGCTCTAAAATGAGGATTAGTTGGGATAATTTCTAAATTGAAGCGTTCCTCATTCTCAGATGTTATTTGAATTTTATCATGCGGATTCTCTTGAGAAAAATTGAAATCAACATCCTCAATATCAGAGTAATCATCATAAATGACCTCACAAGACTCTCTAGAATTCCCTTCAATCTCATCCAATATATCCAAACAAGGAGGAACAAGAATTTCATGTTCATTAATGGCAAAAGAATGATCATTTATTGTTTCTTTATCTTGATAAAAATTTAATGGTAATTCATTTAAATCATCCTCTTTAATTTCTGAAATATCATTGATACTAAGAGGAGAAAAATTACTATCATTAAAAATATCAGGATAAAGGGAAAAATGTGAACCTGAAACAATGCATTTAAAATTGTCTCTGTTTGAGAACTCTTGTGCATTATGCTCATTGTAAATTTCAGATTGCTGATCATTCCTTTGTGTGCGTATGCTTTCTTGAAGAACGCTGCTTTGCTGCTGTGATTTTGGCATTTGCTCATCATGGAGAAATTCAGAAATTTGTACAGCAGTTTGCATTTTATTTACTTTGATTGTTGCTTGTACTTGCTGATTTGCGATTTGATTTTCCGAATTTACTTCAAAGTAGCTTTCAGATTTCAAGGCTTCTTTTTCTCCAAAATTGTTGCTGTTGTCTTCTTGCATTTGAATGGAAATATTTTCCAAGCTTTGTGGAACCACTTTATCACCATTTATTTGCACATCCATATTGGAATTCTCATTTATATTAGAAGGGGATGGAACAAAGCTCGAATTAATTTCATATGGATTGGGAATGGTTGGAAGAGAACAAATATATTTAAACCAATCTAATGATTCTTCTTCTGTAGGTTTATCTTCGTCCTTAAATCTTAAACAATTCAAGTGAAATCGAATATGAAAATCATTAACAGAGTCATTTTTAAACCTTCGTAGATATTCAATTTCTTCACATACCTGTTCATAATCGTAGCCGTCAAATTTACAAATGAAAATTGTAACAAATTGATCCCATCTATGGATTGAGGCAACTGGAAGAGTTTTGCACCGGTTTCTGGCTTTTGCCGCAAATGTGAGAGTAAAAATCCTGCATAAAATGCCTTCATCAATCCCTTGAAAATCATATTTTAAAACATTTTGAAGAAACCGAAAGACATGATTAAAAGTAGAAGAATTTCTCTTACCATTGAACTTTACCTGAGACAAGAGTCTTACCACTTCGGGTGGAGTATTGGAAGATGCACGTCCATGGATACAACTCCATATTGGAAGTTTAAGAGGAGCCATAAACAAAATGTTAAAATTGAAAAGACTCCAATAGACAAATTTTTCAGGCCCTCCTTCTAGCGCCAAAAATGTTGATGCCTCGAAAATCGCTGCAACAACATTGGGGGATAACCACCCGGTCCGGACCTTAAAGCAGCTCCTTTTCCGTTTGGTGTGGTGGCTCCGACTGTTCAACTAGGTCCAGTTACCTTCTCCCTATTGCTATTGGTTTATAATGTATCTTTAACTACCAATAGACAGGGACATCAGATCACTTCTTCTTGCTGATCAGGCAAGAGAATGACCCTTAAGCTGATTTGGGTTCAGCCAAGCCACAACTAAAGTTTTGCCTCTTTGAGGAGAGGACTTAAAAGAATGTAGAATTTATTCTAAATGCAAGCTTATTCTATGATGCAAGCAAAAGAAACTAATCTAAATCCTATCTTAATTAGGCAGATATAGATCTAACCCAACTAAGAGCAAGATAATTAAAGTATTGGGATTTAGATATGTCTTGTTTATAATGAATATCAAGTTAATGAAGTAGTTCAATTAACTGATATTATGGATATCAAAACACATCCTATTGAGACCTTTTAACTGAAATAATAAACCAAGAACACTCAGGAAGTAGTTCACATAAATGATATTGATTATCAAATCAGCATATCCAATAACTAAACAATAATATGTGGAAATAGTTTACAACATATTACCACTTAATAAATCAGTTTTAATAAGGCAGATTTCTGAGTAAATAGTTACTCAGAAATCAAAAATTAATCCATAAGAACAGAGATACATGATAACAACATTGAGACAAACTACCCATATTGACAATAATGCACAAACATGAATAAAATGACACATTCCTGCTACCATAAAAATGAAACTGATATTTAAAATAGTAGTATTAAAAATACCAATTTATTGCATCCATTTCTCTGATCTTGGTCTCCAACAGTCCTTTACATTGCTTGAACTTCTGCCTTCAAAGCTAAAGCCACAATAGTGAAAACTCTGCCCCTCATACATAATTCAAGATACAAAGTAAAAATCCTCAATAATCCCCAGATCTGAGATTTTCTCTCCTCTCTCCTACAACTCTAAATTCCTATTATAGTAGTGCTTTTAGAAGTCTAGCATTGCAGAGGAGAGCCGCCCTTATTCCATTCTACAATCTGTTATTTATAATATTTATGTAGGAATTTTGGAGAGGAGAGTTTGTTCAAGAGAAATCTGCTAAATCCAATTTTACTTGCTCAAAATTCTGATCTTCAATTGCTGGAGCATTCTCATTGACTGAGATCTTTTTCTCCATATTCTTCCCACTGTTTTCCTGCAAAAAAAAAATCAAAATAAATTAAAATGCAACAATAAAATCAATCATGGCATTGTTGGCATTTAAATCAAATCCAATCAAATTCTATAAAATATAAATTCTCTTTTGATGCCTTGGATGATTTAATTGGCCAAGAATATCATTGACGAGTGAATCTGCAATTAGAAGAGGCCTGGACCAATGAAAATAAAACTCAGAAAAATGATTTTGTTTTCAAAATTCGGAGCTTGATCTTCTGCCTGATTTTTGACCTAATAAATGACCAAATCTGTCAATGAAATCTCCTCAGAAATATTCTCCTTGATTTTCTCTTTCCAATGAGCCGTCCTGGGCCTCATTTTGCCAAGTAAAACTCATTTTATGGGCTTCCAAAGTTGATGAGTCAAATTTGGCATGAATCTGGAAATTCTGTTGCTGGGCTAAAAATCAGAATTTGAATTTAAATCTAATCCTAAATTAGTTTCTAATTTAATTGTTAATCATTAATCTAACTAACTAATATCTAATTAACTATTTATAAACAAATTTAATCTAATTAAAAACTAATTCTAAATGATATTTAAATCTAAAATCAAATTAATTAAATATCATAAATTAATTAATCTGATTAAATTAAAATTCATTAATTAATTAATATATATTAAGTAATTTAAAATATTAAAAAATTAATTTAATATCTTATATTATATATTTAAACTAATATACCTACCTTATATTTACTCACCTTTCCTCACTTCACTCATACGTGAGTGATTTTAAAAAAAAACAAATATCAAAACGTGACTTAGGGTTAAAGAATGATGTCTTATCGCATCGGCAAATCGGGGAATGGAGGTGTCGGCCCTTTTAATACAATGCGAAATCCCGATGCGATATATCGGATCAGGGGTGGCTTATGAGATTTAAAATATGTTGCGAATAAACTTGCGACCTGATATCGCATCGGGGGTATGGCTTATGGGTATATCGGGGGCCTGTAAAATATGTTGCGAATAAACTTGCGATGCGATTTTATTTATTTATTTATTTTCTTTTTTTCCGAGGAAAAAAACCGAGCTTTTCTATTAATATGTATAAAAAAGCTACAAGCAGATGATTAAACATTCAGCAGAGAAACTGCCTGAGACAGAGAGGTAAAAACCATCCTTCTCCGTGAAGTCATCGAGCAGGTCTTTTGCAGAAAAAACAAAAACACCAAGTTCAGCTGAACTCGGCCTGTCACAGCCATAAACAAGATACAACGGCTGTTAAGAAAAAACCCGGGTCTCCATTAACAGGAAAACAACCCGCATATTGACAAAGATAAAATAACTGAGTTTTTATGAACTTCTCCGAGTCTATGAAAAAAGAAATAAGCGTGTGATAATCGATCACAAAAACATGCCACCAGAAACAAAACTATGTGTCCGTTTAATCCTGGAGCATATTCAGCATGAAAACAAAAAACACTATGAGTAAGGAGCCATATCCGTCTCACGGATCTGGTCCTGAAGCTGCTCTTTTATCCTCCACGAACCCACAGCTTGTTGTAGACCTGCTTTAGAATACCGGTTTGCTTCATCATTTTTGTCCCTGTAAATATGTTCAAGAGAGAAAACAGTGAAAGAATATTTTAGATTTTGAATTTCTTCTAGCAGAGGCATCAACATATAATTCCGACATCTAAATTTTCCATTGACCCAGTTGACAACATTTGAGGAATCTCCAAAGATCTGAACTGTGAGGACCTGTCTGTGAATGAGCCAGCAAAGGAGAAGTTTTAAAGCTGAAAGTTCGGCAAAGTTATTTGAGCCCATCCCAAGTCCCACCGAGGCTTTAAGCGAATGTGAAGGACTGAGATGGATAATGATTCCGGCTCCAGTATAGTCGTTTTGAGCTGCCTCGTCAAAGAAAGCCCAGGGTATGCCTTTCCTAATCCGGATTTCTTTCAGCTGGTTTGAGGAGGAAGGACCTTCCGGTTCAGGTATGCTAGTAAGGATGGCTGAGCTTTGTATAGCAATTACCTGCGCCGGGGTAGCTTTTTCTTTGAAAATACTTCGATTCTGGGCTATCCATATGCCCCAGCAGATAATGGGAGGAAGATTCCTCAGGTTCTTCTTGGGATAGTTTGACCACCAAAATTCCCAGGCTGCAGCGAGATCTCCCCCTTCCCATCTGGAGTTTATGTTCAAAATCTTTTTAGTTTCTTCCCAGACTAGTCTTGAAAAAGAGCACTCCACAAATAAGTGTGAAATGGATTCCGAGGCTAACAGACATAAGGGGCATCTGCTCGGCCCCTGCTTGAACCGAGCTTGAAGGATTTCCCAAGTAGGGATCTTTCTTTTAAGTGCACACCAGAGGAAAATTCTGGCTTTTTTGGGGCATTTCAGCTTGAACAGGGGTTTTGCCCACCAAGCAAGAGGATCCCACCCCTTCCTCTTCATCAGGAAATTATAGCCAGCCTTTGGGGAGTATAGACCAGTCTTAGAATGAGCCCACACTAGGGAATCAAGGTGATCCTTTATTCTGACATTTGACCGCTTGAGTTCCTGTGTGAAGGCCTGCCATTCGATTCTCCAGATGGGATCAATACCCAGCTCCTCTACAGATTTCCATTCCTGACCCCAAATAGAATATACTTCCAAGTTTGCAATCTAACTTAACCTGTGGATTCCCTTTGAATCTATATGAGCGAGGAGGCCAGGGGACAGTGCAAAAAGGTTATTGCAACCAACCCACGGGTCCCTTCCAATCCGTAGATTTTCTCCGTTCCCCACCTGCCAAGCGAGTCCTTGTTCAATAATTTTAAATGCCTCTGAAGTGGCCTTCCATATTACCGAGCAGTTCCTTCCTTTTTTGTTTGGACTCCGGATCCAATCCTCCAAGGGAACTGGGTCAATGTACTTTCTTTTGACCACTCTGGTCCAAAGGTTCTCTGCTTTTATAATTCGCCATCCTGATTTTGCTGCCAGAGATTGACTAAAATCCACGAGCTGCTTGATGCCCCATCCCCCCCATTCCTTTGGTCGAGCAATCTTATCCCAAGCAACCCAAGGAAGGACTGAATCTTCTTTGGCTCCCGACCACAGAAATCTGCTACAAATTTGTTTGATTTTGTGAAGGACACCTTTTGGGATCCAGGTCAGCGCAGCCCAAAAGACCGGAATGGCTTGAAGAACAGAGTTTAATAGAGTAAGTCTGCCCGCCCTTGAAAGCCATTTGAAACTCCAGTGGGAGATCCTTTGTTCAATTTTAGCCACCAACCAGTTCCAGTCCTGCTTTCTGTATGCATGCGGTTTTAACCAAAATCCCAAATACTTGAAAGGCTGATCCATACTGCATATTTCAAAAGGTAAGTAAGATGTGATCAATATCTCCTCTTGCCTGGAGAAAGCTTCCATTATTAGATGTGACTTCCTGGGATTTATTTGGAGCCCTGTAGCTTTCAGAAATATATCAAGAATGTCTTTGAGCGCTTTTAGATCATTAATATTTCCATTTGTAAACAATAGAATATCATCAACAAATAGGAGATGGGTTATGAAAAGATTTACAGCAACTTCCAAACCTGTAATCAAGCCTGCTCTCTTGGCTTTTATGATCAGTCTGCTGAGGCCTTCAGCTGCCAGAAGAAAAAGCAGGGGAGACAGAGGGCATCCTTGTCTCAAACCTCGCTGACTTTTGAAGAATTGAGATGCAGCCCCGTTGATCAAAACAGCAAAGCTTACATTTGAAATACACCCCATTATCCAATTTATGAACTCCACCTTGAAGCCGAGGTGGGTCAATAACAATCTGAGATATGACCAGCTAATCCTGTCATAGGCTTTGGACAGATCCAGCTTTAGCACCGCTCCTTTTTTCTTTGCAAGTCTAATGTTGTGGATGGTTTCCTGGGCCACCCCAATGGCTTCATGAATTTGGCGACCGTCCAGGAATCCAAATTGCTCGCTGGATATACAAACTGAAAGAATAGGCTTCAAGCGGACCACTATGATCTTTGCTATGATCTTGTAGATAGTATTGCAGAGAGATATGGGTCTGAAATCTTCAAAGGATTCCGGATCCTCTTTCTTCGGGATGAGAGCTATGAAGGTTGCGTTGAATGGGCCATAGATTTCTCCTTTTTTCCTTGACTCCTCCACAACATCTGTTAACTCATCACCAATCTGCTCAAAGAAGTGAGTAAACAGTTCTATGGTCCAACCATCCGGGCCAGGGCTTTTGTCCTTTGGCATTGATTTTATAACATTTTCTACTTCCTCCTTTGTTACTTCTCTAAAGAGATTTTCTGCTTCCTCCTCCTCCACGAAGCGAGGGAAAGCTTGAGCAGTTCGAATGATTTCGGCTATAGAAATTCCCCCTTGGTCAGCAAAAAGGGATTGGAAATGATTCTTCCCCAAGTTTGATACCGCCTCAAAAGTGGAGTGCTCTCTCCCATCAGCATCCTTTAATTTCCAAATAGTATTTGCATTTTTCCGCCCCTTTGCATAATTATGGAAAAATTTTGTATTTTCATCCCCTGCTTTCAGCCAAATAGCCCTACTTTTCAACCTCCATTCCTCTTCTTTGTCCAGAAGGATCTTTGCTCTGCTCTTTTCTAACCCCAATATTCTATCCTTCGCCTCTTGTGTAATGTAAGCATCAGCATCAGGATCTTCTAACTTACTTAGAGCCTCCTCAATTCTAATCAATTCCTCATTTGATTTCCTCTTCCTATCTGCAGCCCATTCAATGGTTGCCCTCTTCAACCTTTTTAAGTTCTCCAGAAAATGAGCTCCTTTATTTTCCGGTGGGGGAGTGCTCGGATGCCTCCAAGTATTCCTGAACATCTGAAGAAAGGACTCCTCCTGAAGCCAAGAAGCATTGAACTTAAAAGGAGAGGCCGGCTTGGGAGGGGTCCTGGAGAATTCTAGATAGATAGGGAAATGATCCGAGTTTCCCCCATCACCAACCCATTGCTTGAAGAGAGGGATGTATGAAGCCAGCGACTCATTTATAAGAAACTGTTCCAGTCTTTTGGCAATTCTCTCCTCTCCCGTTCTTCTGTTTCTCCAGGTCGGCTTTGCCTTGATTATGTTAACATCAATCAGATTGTGAGTCTGAAAGGCTTTTAGGAAAAAGTCGGCCAGAGGATCTTCCCTTGCATTGGGCCCCCAGGCTTCTGCCATTATTTATTTATTTTTCTTATGTTAAATTCTAATTTAATTAAATTAATTATATTAATTAAATTTAATTAAATTAATATTTAATATTATTTTTTGGTTTTGATTTTATTTTAATGAATTTTAGTTATGAAATTAACTAAACTACAGCTACTTGGAAAATAAATGAAAAATAAACTACAGCCACTTGAATGTTTGGACTTTTTGGGATTAGGATTTGATTTGGAAATTGGAGTGAATTTCTTAAAATCCTGATAATTAATGGTTTTGGCTGAATAACTAAAAATGGAAAAATGTTAGTAAAAACTCACTATGGGTTAATATTTAAAATGAATGCATTGTTGAACTAATTTATTTACAAAATGAAATATTGTACATTTTATGCAATTTTGACCCAGGCCACATAAATAATCAAATTTTCAAAGGAATGCCATTTTCAAACCAGTTGACCAAATGAGGCGAAACAAGCGTCAATGGGAAGCTTGTAAAAAATCGATTCTAAGAAAACATTCAAAACAAGAATCCAAAGAAAACTAAAAATTAACAAAAGCGTAGGGCAATCAACTAAATAAAAATCCTAAAAGGTGTTTAGCCAAATTTTTTATAGAAAGGGTCCCCATTATTTGAGTTGAGCAAGTCAATAATGGGGGGGTTGTGTTTTCACCACAACAGAACCTCAAATAACGTATAAATTCTCTTGGAAGAAAATGAGGAGTATTATTTAGGGAAACTTTATGAAATTTGGTTATGGCAAAAAATAATGGGGCACTTGAATTTTAATCATATTATAAAGCTGAATAAAAAAAGGAAGCATAAAGAGACCTACCAAAAATTACAAAGCCAAACAATACAATTTGCAAATCATGCCCAATGGGAAAGCAAGCCCGGGTACCTTTCAAAACACCTACAACCCTTTACAACTAGTCCATACATATTTATGCAGACCTTTCAGAATTGAGGCTCCAAGTGGTGAGAGATAATTAATGTTGATTATTGATGATGGCACCAACCTTACCTGGATCACATTCTTAAGGGAGAAATCAAAAGCATTTGAAAAGTTCAAAATTTTCAAATCCCTGGCTAAGAATCAAACTATCTAAAAAATAAAGTGTGTAAGGTGAGACAAAGTTGGGGAATTTACTTTAAGTGAGTTTTATGACTTTTGTGAAGAAAATGGCATAAAGAGACAATTTACAATTGCAAACAACCCTCAAAAAAATGGAGTAGTTGAAAGGAAGAACATATCAGTGCAATAAATGTAAAGAGCAATGACGGATGAAAGAAATTTACCACGGACATATTTTGTTGAATTTATTCATACAACAGTCCATATTTTAAACAAAGCATGTATCAATCCAAACAGTGACAAGACTCATTATTAATTATGGCATGGAAAACTAGCATCAATAAAACACTTCAAAGTTTTTGGCAGCAAATGTTACATCAAAAGTAATAATGAAAAATTAGGTAAGTTTGATGCTAGAGCTGATGAAGAAATATTCCTAGGATATTCAACATAGAGCAAGGGCTACAAATGCTACAACAAATATTACATAAAATAGTTGATTGTATTGATGTAAAAGTTGATGAGGAATTACCTTGCAGAAGCAAGCAAATAAGATTCATTACCCCACCTGATCAGACCATCAGTGAAGAGGAAGAAGAAAAAATTGACGAATCAGAAAAAGGAGAAGAAAAAGAGGCAGAATTTCATCCTAATCCTCCCTCAAGATATGTACAAAAGAACTACCCTAAAAGTGAAATCCTTAATAATAAGGAAGTAGGGAATTCAAACAAGAAGAAAACTAGTAGGCACTTCTAGTCAGGCACATATTTCCATGCTAACAATGATCAAACCTAAAAAAATCTCTCAAACAAGTGAAGACAAGTATTGGATAGGTGACATGAATGAGGAATTAGATCAAATTGAAAAGAACCAGACTTGGGAGTTGATTCCAAGACCAATAGATAAGAATGCCATATGTAAAAAATGGGTCTTCAAGAACACATTAAATGAAAATCGACAAATCATCGTAAACAAAGCTAGATTAGTGTGCAAAGGTCATGCTGAGGTTGAAGGATTGGATTTTTAAGAATATTTTTCTCTTGTAGCAAGATTAGAATCAATCATAGTGTTCCTACATTTTTCCTATCATAAGAACTTCAAAGTATATTAGATGGATGTGAAATCGACATTCTTGAATGAAGAACTTGAAGAAGAGGTGTATATGGAATAGCCTAAAGGTTTTCAACTATCAGACAATCCAAATGATGTATGCAGGTTGAAAAGGGCACTATATGGACTCAAGCAAGCACCAAGGGCATCATACTCCCGATTAGACAAATATCTGTAGAAGCAAGGTTTCAAGAGAGGGACAACTTACATTAATTTATATTTAAAATCTGATAATGGGGATATTTTGGTTGTTTTTGTTTATGTTGATGATATAATTTTTGGTAGTGATACAGATTCATGAAACCAAGGGTTTGCAGCTGAAATGAAGTCTGAATTTGAAATGTCTATGCTTGGATAAATATCATTATTTCTTTGTTTACATATTACACAAACTTCAGAACGCATGTTCATCTCCCAAGGAAAGAATCTAAATGAAATATTGAAGAAATTCGAAATGGAAGAGCTTTCACCTGTTAACACTCCTATAGTCATTTGGTGTAAGCTAAGTGAAGATAATGAGTCACCATAAGTTAATAAAAAATTGTACATATCAATGATTAGCAGTTTGTTTTACCTAACAACCTCATGACCAGACATGATTCTAGTTGTCAGTTTGGTAGCAATATATCAATCAGCACCCAAGCAAAGCCACATGTTAGTTGCAAAAAGAATTTTTAAATCTCTAAAAGGCACAACAGACTATGGACTATGGTATCTAAAGGGATAGAAATTATTACTAACAACATACACAGATGTAGATTGGGATAGTTGTATATATGATAGAAATATCACAAGTGGTGGTGCCTTCTTTCTAGGAGACTCATTAGTATCATAGCTAAGCAAAAAGAAAACCTTTGTCTCACTGTATATTGTTGAACTTGAATACATAGTTGTAGCATGTTGCACTCAAATGTTTTGGAAGAAGCAGACACTTCAAGACAGGTAACGTATGATGAACCTATGATGAAACAGTGTTATAAATATATCAAATAATCATTTTATTCATTCAAAAACCAAACATATACCCATCAAGTATTATTTTCTTAGAGAACATGTAGTTGATCACATTGTAAAATTAGATTATATATCAACTAAGGAATAAATAGTTGATATATTCACCAAGCCCCCTATAAGAGAACCCTTTGAATACTTAAGACAAAAGTTTAGAGCAGTGTCTTCCTCATCGCATCACTAATTTCTTTTGAAAGAAGAAAATTGGTATAAATTAGTCAAGAATAGTTGTATCAAAGATAAGTAGGGAAAGAAAATTCAAAGTCTCAAGACCAACATGAACAATACAAGGTTAGTGAGAGCAACAAATGGTTATGCCCTAGGGGGGAGTGATCAGCCTACAATTTCTCAAAAACAAAGAAAAACGAGTGAGCAAACATTAGTAGCACATTATACTTACAACATAAATGGAAACATTCATAGGGAAGTGTGCACAGTCACTTGAGTAGCAACAATGACACTTGCAGCTTGGCTATAAGTACAGAGATGTATTAACAGATGGAAAGTGATTAGCCACTAGTTTCTCACAAGCAAAGGAGGAGAATGAATTTACTATAGTAGTGGAAAAGTGAACAAAGATTGAATATGGTAGTTGATTTCAACCAAAGGTTGTATCATAGACAACCTATTATATCCTCTCAAGGGGAGTAATTGCAGCAGCCACAAAGTGTCAATGGCTAGATGAACAGTCAACATAGATAGTATATGTTCAGGGGGAGCATGTTCTTAAAACAAAAATCATCGATGGCTTATTATATTTCCTCAAGGGGAGAATGATCAAGCCTGGCCCTTTCTCATTGATGTCAAAGGGGGAGAATTAGCAGACATTGGAGAATGTGAAAATGTTTGTAGCGTGCCAAGAGGAGTACTACCAAGCAATATTGCCATCAATGACCTACAATGTTTAGTGTTGCCATAAATGCCAAATGGGGAGATTGTTGGGAAAAGTGTTGACATTAATGTCAAAGGAGTAGTTATTGATGCCAAGGAGTAGTTATTCATGTTTGTAGTTGTTTGTAGATTCTTGTAGTGCCCTATCTTTGATGACATTTTGGTTGCAGTGGATAAGCTCAAATACTCTTGCAAAGTGCATAGTTGGATAAGTCTCTGAGAGACCTTTCCAAAATTATATGGCACTTAGAAAATATCCCAAGGATCAAGGAGAAAATTCCTTTTGAAGTTAAGGCATAACTACACACCTTTTGGTTTGAAATTCATTTGGACTTGTCCAGGAATTTGGACTTATTGCGTCCATATGGTTTTTTGGAGAAATCTGGGGTGCAAACAAATCCAAACACTTGGACTAGAGTAGTGTATTCAAACTTTATTAGGAATACAAACTTATTGGGTCCATCCAGGTCATTGGAGAAATCTGGGGCTCAAACAAATTTGGACATCTGAACTAGAGAAATGCATCTCGATATACAGATATTTGGGTATCTGGCTCTAAAGAAATTTACAAATTAAAAACATGAAATACACTTGGATCTTGATTTTGTTCCATACTAAGTACAGGTGGCAGGAATGACACATGGCCTAATGTGATTGGATGAGGTTGATGATGTGGTAGTGCCTGGTGGCGATGACATAGGAGGTGATGATGTGGCACCTTTATAGTGTGACATGTGGTAAGAAATTGTGGCATTTTTGGGTGGCCAAGTGGTTTATTTCCATATGACATGTGGCACCACCTAAAGGTAGCCATGTGGCATGATAACATCATCGTGACATAAGCATAATGTCAACTAATTATGTGTCACATTCTTGAGACTCGCACTAAGGGGTCAATTTATAAGCATTTTTTGTGTTAAGGAAATTCCAAAAAAGTGTGGTGATGAGGAAGTGGGCCCAAATCTGACTTAAAGGTCCATTCGGCCATGTGAGTCTTGAGGAGATTTGATATACGAGAAATGATCTAGACTCCTAGATATATGAAGCATGTGAGACCCCACCATTGGTCAATGAAATACAGTTAAAATCCTTGGGAGCTGGGAAAAGTAATCCAATCCATAGAAAAATCTGGTTAAGCACTTGGTTCCAAATTCAAGATTGTGTATTAAAAAGGTTAAGCACTTGGTTATCGCATCAGGTCCTATGGACTAAGGATTCGACCTCGAAGAGCTTAGAAATTTGGCATTTTGTAGAGAAAATTTGGTGTTTCTTTGTATTAAATAAATTTGACATTTTGTTGTGTTTGGCAATAAAATTAATTTTTATGCTTTGTTCATTTTTATTCAAAATTTGGTGTTGCGTTTGGTGTGAACCTGAAACGAAGAAACCAACAAAGTTCAAAAGGCATGGTCCAAGGCAATTTGATTTCTGATATTTTGTGAATTCAAAAAGACACAGTTGAGACTAATACAAATTGATGCTTCAAGTTGCAATTAAGATTTTGGCTCTTATTTTGATCCAATAAACAACGTGAGAAATAGAGAGAGATTATCAACACAAGAAGATAGTGAAAAATTTGTTAAATGTCAAAATTTTGAAGCACACAAAGAACATAAGGACAAAAGTAGATGTTGTTGGAGGAGATTGGTGAAATTTAAAGTTGCTGTAAAGAAAAGTATAGAGGATCATAAATAGAGAGAGTGTTGTTGAAATGAGATGATAAGAATGTTTCAGAAGAAATGCTTTCCTCATTTATTAGGGGATCGGTGTCTCCTTTAGGGAGGTATTTGAAAAAGATCAACAAGTTGGTGTCTATGAATAGTGGGAGTTGGTGCTTCTAGCAAGTGGGTGCTTGCAAAGAAAAAGAGAGGTTGGAGTATCCTATAGGCTGGTTCCTACATAATATGATATAAAAAGAAGTTGATTCTTGCATTTACATCAAAATAAAAATATTGGTGGTTTTCTCCCTTTATGGGTTAAAGGTTTACACCTATATATAATGTCTTTACGTGTTTCTTATGTTTGTGATGCTAATAACATTGTTTTGTAT
The DNA here is from genome assembly GCA_031772625.1 of Pinus tabuliformis. Classification (NCBI taxonomy): domain Eukaryota; kingdom Viridiplantae; phylum Streptophyta; class Pinopsida; order Pinales; family Pinaceae; genus Pinus; species Pinus tabuliformis. The sequence continues at coordinate 1,128,164,840 of CM062818.1, forward strand.
TGATTTCATGGTTAATTGCAAAATATTTAAATAACTTTGCTCATTGTTAAAGAAATTGGCTAAAATTGTTAAAAATTATAAAATACTTATTCACCCCCCCCAGTATTTTCCTAGTTTCCAACACTTATATAGGGATCAACTTAGGAGATATTATGTGGAATACTCCAAAGATCCTATGAATGATTTTTTATGTGCCTTATATGATAACCTGGGAAATTATGTTATTACTTCCCATTCCTTAACCCATGAGATCTTTGAATAAGAAACCAATGGGATTGAGGATAAGATATGGACCATGTACTTTGACGGGGATCAATCACAATTGGGGATTGGGGATGGTGTTATTTTCATTTCACCCTAAGGGAATACCCTAAGTTTCTCTTATAGGTTGGATTTTAAGACTACTAACAATGTTGCTAAGTATGAAGCCTTAATCCTAGGGGTTGAGTCAACCAATAACATGGTTATTAAATTGTTGGAGCTTTTGGGGATTTTTAACTTATTATCCTCGAAGTCAAAGGTGTCCATTCTATAGAGGATAAAAGGTTGAATGCTTATAGTGAAGTAATGATTAGTTTGTTAAATAATTTTGAAGCCTTCTCTATTATATTCCAAAAGGTTTGGTCCTTTTGAACATATTTTTTATATACATGACATGTAAAAGTAAAGGTTGATCCAACCAAACTTGAGGAATACAATGAGATCAACATTGGGTCTAAGAGTAGTCCTAGAGTCATTATGCTTAGGAAGTATACTACTAATATGGAAAAAAGGAAATCAAATAATTAATAAGGGTGTATTACGATGTATTTGCTTAGTCATATGATGACCTAAAAGCTTACAAGGAAAATGTTGTAGCACATACTATCCCACTTAAAGAAGGTGTCAATCCCTTTAGGAAAAAGTTAAGAAAAATGAATTCCAAGCTCCTTCCCTTGATAAAAAAGGAGTCAAAAAAGATGTCAAGAGCACACAGCATTGCTCCAACTAGACGTTCATCTTGTCTAGCTAACTCAATGGTGGCAAGGAAGAAAATTGGAGAAATAATACCATGAGTTGATTTCAAAAACCTTAGTGAACTATTCTTGAAAGATAATTACACTTTGTCAAATATGGAAAATTTATTACAAAGAGTTACAAGTGTGGGCGTGTTATCTATGCTTGATGGTTTCTTGAGGAATAATAGAATATTTGTTAATGAAAAAGATAGAAATAAAACCACATTCACAGCAGCTTAGGGAATGCATGAATATCTTAGGATGCCTTTTAACCTAATGAATGTTGGCTTCACTTTGCAAGGTGTCATGGATTGTGCTTTCAAATATTTGATTGGGAATATCATTGAGATATACCAAGATGATTTGATGGTTTTCTCTAAGGATAGAAAGGATCATGTATGTTATTTGAGACAAAATTTTGATATATGTAGAAATTTTGGCATATCCTTGTCCAATCACTTGATGGAGGATCTTCATAAGGGACTTTGTGGTGGACACCATGCTGCATAGACTACAACTCATAAGATACTTAGGGAGAGATATTTTTGGCCTACAATTTTTCGTGATGTTCATAAGCTTTTTAGGTCATGCCAACAATGCCATCTCTTCATGAAAAACAACATCTAATATCTTTAACCTTTTAATTGATCGTAGTAAAAACACATTTTCGATAGTGGGGCATCAACTTTATTAGAGAATTCAAAGACTATGCTAGTAATGGATCTAGATGGGCTCTTACTACTACCGATTATTTCACTTGATGATTTGAATCAATTCCTACCAAGTGAACAATTGATAGTGTGATGAAGAATTTCTCATAGATAAAATCATCACTAGATTTGGTGTTCCTACCAAAATCACCAATGACAATGGCAATCCATTCAATTTAACTAACTTGTTTTTTTTTCTATTTTGGTTATCACATTATCCTATCTCACTCCTCTAACTATTATCCACAAGTAAATGGCCATACTGAGTCAAGTAATAAGAATTTGATGGCCATCATCAAAAAAATTGTGCATGACAATAAGAAGTTTTGGGGTAGTAAATTCGAGTATGCTCTTTAAATAGATATAATCATAAAGAAACAATCCATTGGAAATATCCCTTTCAAGTTAGTGTATGGGAAGGGAATTACCTTGCCTATTCATTTGAAACTCCATGTATACCAATTTATTGAGACGAGAAGGAAGCCTTGCAATCATGAATACATTAACTTATTGAGTTGGATGAGAATAACAGGAAATCCTTTGACCATTTAGTGGAAGATCAAGGAAAATTCAAAAGGGTTTTTGACAAAAAGGCGAAGCTGGGATTATTTAACTAGGAGATATAGTGTTTGGGATAAACAAAGACAAAGACATGGTAAGCATGGTAAGTTTGATCTGTTTTGGAGAGTACCCTTTTGAATAGAGAGTGTAGTTGGGACTAACTCTTTCCACCTTAGTCACCTTGATGGCAAGAAGCTACCATTTCCTATAAATGGGTAGAGTTTGAAGTTGTACAATTCTAATGGTACCTAGTACTGGATTAGCATTAGGAAAAAAAAAATATTTTGAGCAATAGTGTAGATGTGTGTGTTTTCCTTTTCATTCATTATTTTGATGGTTCATTTTGCTTTACTTAGAATAATTTCCTTTCATGATATTAGAATAGTTGCTTAGACGTAGAAAATTTTCATTTATGCAAAGTTTATATAGTATTTTATCAAGCATGGCAGGATCACCCTATTTATCATCTTTCCCCAAGTTTAGACATGTGCATATTACATGTTTGATGTGATATTATGGAGTTATCATAAAATCTTAGTCTAGGATAGCATGTCCTTAAGTAGGAGACAAATTTTATCCCTCAAGGTAATACTTATAGAGACACACTCATTGGGGTGTAATGTTACTACTTGGATGAGTTCTTATACTCATTTCCTTTTATTCAAGTTTGTTCTTCTAATTCTTGTAGAATTCCTGCAGAAACTCCGATAGATCTAGAATCTAATTAAATTAAACACAAGTAATTTGATGATATTCAAGAGAGGAGAGAAAGAATTTGCTCCATAAAATAAATGTATTAAATTAATGAACTATAGTAATACATGAGCAACCAAACCTCTTATCCCAAAGGGAGGTGGTTATATAGAAATTTCTGAATCTAGAAAACTAGGAAAAAACTAGTAAAAACTAGAAAAAGCTAAGAAAAGCTAAAGGGAGGTGTAAAATAGCAACAATGACTCAAGACAACCTATGCCAACTATCAGCCACCACGAGTAAATCATGAGGAGGGGTGCATTTCCCAAGGAAGGCAACTTTAAAACATGCTAAAATGGTCTGGGGGACCAAATCCCTTGATTTAAGGGGGAATCTTCATGTGGGGCGCCAATCCTCAAATAACTCAAGTGGATGGTGTGTGGTTAGGTGTGAACATGCAATTAGATGTCTAAATGGTTTATGAAATTGGTTGGACCAATATTTCCATAATATTAAGCCTTTCAAGGCAAAAAACAAGGGAAAGTTGGTCCACCGAGCTAGTTTACCAAAAACCAAGTGTGAACATGATTTTTAGTGCATGTGGCTAAGTCAAGGATACTTAGGCTAAAAAATAAATGTAGATGTTAGGATTATATTCCAACACCCCCCCTCATCCTAACTCACTTATCTAAACTGAGTCCTGGCCAAGATGCCATGTTAGGTACTCAGGTACAATAAATAAAAGATCCTCATAAAATGAAGAAAGAGGGAAAACCTCGTGGGAACACCACCCCCCCCCCCCCCCCCACAAAAAAAAAGAGGAAAAAAGGGCTAAGTGGCCAGAAGGGCCTACTCAGCTGTCTCCACCACTCCAAGCATAACTCTCAGTTTTGAAAATTTCTTTTCAGTGAAAGACTTGGTGAAGATGTCTACAACCTACTGCTCAGTGGGGCAGTACTACAGTGATATGACTCGGTCACAGATCAGCTCGCAGATGTAATGCATGTGAATCTTGATGTGCTTGGTCCTCTGCCTCTGAACTGGATCAATCGATATCTGAATGGACCCCTGATTGTCGCAAAACATGACAGTCAGAAGTGGATACTTAATAGAAAACTCTGAGAGAATCCCCTGCAACCAAACAGCCTATGTAGTTGCATTCACTGCACCTCTATACTTTGCCTCAGCTGTAGATAAAGCAATTGTGGATTTCTTCTTTCTAGACAAGTTAAAAGGCCCTGAATCAAAGCTAAAAACATAACCAGAGGTGGACTTGCGGTCTGTACCATCTCTAGCCCAATCAGAATTTGTGTACCCAATCAGTGAAAGTGGGCAATCTGCAGCATAAAAGATACCAAAACTAGAAGTACCTTTCACATATCTAATGATTCTCTTTGCAAATTTCCAATGAAGCTCATGGGGCTCCTGCATATATCTAGAACAAACTCCTACTTCAAAAGATATATCAGGTCGCGTGTGAGTAAGATACAACAAACTCCCAAACAACTGTCGATACAGTGTACTGTCCACCAAAGGTGTAGTACCCGCATCCTCAAATCTGATCCCCGGAAGAAAGGGAGATGTTGCTAGATTGCATTCTGTCATCTGAAAGCAAACAATTAGATCTGATGCATACTTAGACTGTGCCATCTTGTTAAATTTTAGGTATGTTTTATGCTAGAGCAAATTATTTCAATTTCTTTTCCAGATTAGCAATCACATCAACATAAAGTAAACTGCAGATAGAACATAAATATAAATCACAGAAGACAAGCCAAGACAAGAGGACACAAGATGTGGCGCCAGCCAAGGACAAACCCCAATGTGGGGAAACCCTTGATCAATTATTCTTTTATGTTCTTCAAAGTTCAGCAGAGGAAGTGAGAGAGATAGTACATTTACAATAGAACTCAATATTTTGACTTTTGATATCGCATGAGATCAATTGAAGACATATTGCTTCAACTGATTCTCTAAGGTGACTCCTTCACCTATCATAGTGTTGCCTTTCATCCATGAGTTGCACATAACCGTGTGACACCATGCTATACTGTCACATGTGTTGAACCTTGATGACTGAGTTGCTCTCATCTTCATGTTGCTCATCATGCTGGATCTTCCATGGTCTTATTCATCATCAAGCTGCCCATGCTCATAATCTCATTTATCATTATGCTACCCATGCTCATATCATCATGCATCATTATGCTGCTCATGATCTCGTTTATCATCATGCTGCCCATGATCTCATTTTAATATTGCTATTGGTTTTCATAGATCCTCATGCCATAGGAATACGTTGACGATACATGTGCCAAGGATTTCCTCATCGAATCCTTATCTCATCATAGAGTCATAGCAAGACAGTGATATAACTTACTATGGTTCCATGACCTTGACTATGGCTCTATTTGATTGTGACTTTGCTTGACTGTTGTTTCATGCCTTTGTTGCAGTTATGCCTTCATGTATTGACCCAATTCATAGATCATAGCTATGTCCTTATCCTACTGAATATGACTACACCTAATACGTCTCCTTTGACTGTGTTTGAGTGTCACCATTGACTGTGTATGAGTGTCACCATTGACTGTGTATGAGTGTCACCATTGACTACGTATGAGTGTTACCATTGACTGCATATGAGTCTTCATAACTACGTAGGAATATCTCTATCATGAACAGCGTATAAGTCTTTATGTTCTGTGTATATGTCTCTATTATGGATAGCATATAAGTCTTTTTGATCTGCATATATGTCTTTATTATGGACAGCGTATAAAGTCTTCTCCTCTATAGCATTTAGGGCTTCACATGGCTATAGTTTAGGGCTGCGTAAACCTTTACACCTTGGAGGCTACAGGTCTCTTATTAATTGCGGCCAGATCTCCTTTACATTATTATGACTACGGCTTCTTCCATGTGTTATGACTGTGGCTTCTTCCATATGAATGTCACTGCGGGTTAGGAGTCCCTTTGTATAAGTGACTTCCAGAACAACGTATAAGAACAACGTATAAGGTCTCCTTATGAACAGCGTGTAACGTCTCCTCATGATCAGTATAAGTTTGTGTTGGATTAGGGCATCATCTGCAGCTAGGGCTCCTTCTAGGCCAGCGTATTCTTTAGTTCTCTCCTTCTCCGAAAACCCAAGACGTGGAGAGGAGATCACATTAAGAGTGTGTATGTAAATGACTTCAAGTCCTCTATATTTATACTAAAACCGTAGATGATGAATAGACACGACTATTGGGCTTCTAAGCCTACTCAAGTTGCTGGCTGACTTGACAATTTGTCTTATAACATAAATAAATTCACAACTCCATGAATACTTATCAGAATCGAATGATCTTTAGATCAATCCTACACCTCTCGATGAGAGGGATTCAATAAAAATATCAACTTCCATAAATAAGATGATCCACATGGATTTTGGCCCTAGTTTCCAATTTTAACACTCCCTCTCAACTAGCGAGAACTCCATCCGCTGATTCATATGTCTGGCTGTAATATCTCTGCCATCAGTGCCCTGCACTATTCTACTCAGCTCTTCTCAGCTCTGCTCACCTCTGTTAGCTCTGCTCAGCTCTGTTGGCTCTGCTCAGCTCTGTTGGCTCTGCTCTGCTCTGCTCAGCTCTGTCGGCTCTGCTCAGCTCTGTTGGCCCTGCTCTGCTCTGCTGGCTCTACTCTGCTCTACTAGCTCTGCTCTGCTCTGTTGGCTCTGCTCTACTCTGCTTAGCTCTACTTTTCCCAGCTTTGCTCTGCTGAACCATGACGAAGAAGAATTGATCGAGAATGTCTCATACCATTCTCCACTGACCCGAAGTCAGTCTCAAAGTGCGTACCGCTAGTCCCAAACTAGTCTCAACCGACCCGAAGTCAGCGCCATAGTGGGTACCACCCCTACTACTAGTCCCAGACCAGTATCATCAGTCTCAGAGTGTGTACCATTGCTCCCAGACCAGTCTCAACCGACCTGAAGTCAGCGTCATAGTATGTACCACTCTCACTGGTCCCAGACCAGTCCTCCACTAACCCGAAGTCAGTCTCAGAGTATGTACCACTAGTCCCAGACCAGTCTCAGCTGACCCGAAGTCAGCATCATAGTATGTAACACTCTCATTGGTCCTAGACCAGTCCTCCACTGACCTGAAGTCAGTCTCAGAGTATGTACCACTGGTCCCAGACCAGTCTCAACTGACCGAAAGTCAGCGTCATAGTGGGTACAACTCCTACAACTGGTCACAGACCAGTATCATTGATCCCAGATCAATGAAGGTCATCCTAGCATAGGGATTATGGTAGATGTAGCGATGTGTCCATGGGTACTACTATGGTACCTATCCTCATTTCCCTTCTCATTGATCAGATGAGAGGTACTTCCCATGAGTCCCGGACTACATGGGTAGGATGCCTTGACAGGAGAACTAATCATCTTGTCCACAGGAGAGCGAATCATCTTGTCCAGGGGATTCCATGGAGAACTATTCATCCTGGCCCACAGGAGAGTGAATCATCCTGTTCCACAATCGCCATGGAGAACATATCATCCAGGCCTCACAGGAGAACTAATCATCCTGCTACACAATTGTCATGGAGAACACATCATCCAAACCTCACAGGAGAACTAATCATCCTGCTACACAATCATCATAGAGAACACATCATCCAAACCTCACAGGAGAACTAATCATCCTACTACACAATCGTCATGTAGAACACATCATCCAGACCTCACAAGTGGCCATGCCAGCAGTAATATACTCTGCCTCGGCGGTGCTCAAAGCCACCGAATTCTGCTTCCTGCTCATCCAGGATATCGAAGCAGATCCCAAGGAGAAATAGCACTGAGAAGTTCTCTAATTATCCTCCACACTACCTACCCACTCAGCATTTGAATAATCATGTGGTTTCATATTTTCGGCAATGTATCTCAATCCATGAGAGATTGTGCCCCGAAGATATCTCAGAAGATTCTTGGCACCAATCTAGTGAGGCTCAACCAAATATGAGCTCATCATGCTAGCTACAATACATATGTCCGGACGAAAGTTCACCAAGAACATCAACACGAATGAGTTTATGAAACTCAAAGGCATTTCCCAAATCTGGTTCGACATCACTACCATATAACTTCTAAAAGTTAAGATTCCTGAGGTAGTCACAGGCTTGCAGTTTATTATTCCACATCCGAAATCCAACTCCCTCTTACTTCTGCAAATGAGAGGGTCTGCACCAGTCAGAAATAGGTCATCCTCATAAGGTGCTGGTATGAGAGGTCTATCATCCACAACCTTTGGATGGTTTGGATCGGTTTCACTCCTAGTGAATCTCAGCTTCATCAAACAGCTATTGATCCTCTCATACTATGCCCGGGGTGTTTTGCTTCAAGCCATAGAGGGCTTTCTTCCACCTGCATAAGTGAGATTCCTGATTATCAATCTCAAACCCCTCAGGTTGTTCCACACCTGTGAACCTGCCCATTGATGAGTGCCACCCTGTAACCTTCGACTTCCATTACTGAAATGGAAACTAGGTTCTTCTTGCAATCAAGTACATAAAAGAGATTCTGTAAATGAATTGAGTAACCTCTATTCATTTGATGGATAACATTCCCAACATCCTTTCCGGGATAGGTGGCATCGGCTCTGAGTATAATCCCACGAATGTTTCCATCTCTACCAAATTAGAGAGTGTACCCTTCTATCTAATGAAGTGCCTTGAAGCATTACAATCAATAAGCTAAATTCCCAAAGAATCTGAAGGAGAGGGCCAATACAAGATAACACTTCTTTATCTTATGAGAAACAATATTTGATTCTTCATTCCTAGGGTTCCTTTCTTTCTTTGAATAGTTGGCCGTGTCCTTGATGACCTGCATTACTTGTCATTCCTTTGATCATTGAAGATGTCTCTGCCATTCGGACACTCCTTCGCATAATGGCCGAACTTATTGTAACCAAGGCATCCGCATTTCCTTCCACCCTTAGATCCAAACTTCCCAATGAAGTGATCTTTAGGTAGGCCATCAGAAACTTCTGCTATGCCATTCTGATAATATTCTCTGCTTCGACTTCACCCTTGGTGAATTAGAAGAGGGATGAGGAACCCATTGATCCTTTTGTCCTGTCCCAACTGTCTTTGGTTATTGCTCTATCACTCTTGCTTGGGCATTATCTTCACCTCAGCTCTGATACCATGTTAAATTTTAGTTATGTTCTATGCTAGAGCAATTTATTTCAATTTCTTTTCCAGTTTAGCAATCACACCAGCATAAAGTAAACTACAGATAGAACATAAATATAAATTGCAGAAGACAAGCCAAGACAAGAGGACACAAGATGTGGCACCAGCCAAGGACAAACCCCAATGTGGGGGAACCCTTGATCAATTCTTCTTTTATGTTCTTCAAAGTCCAGCAGAGAAAGTGAGAGATATAGTACATTTACAATAGAAGTCAATATTTTGACTTTTGATATCGCATGAGATTAGTTGAAGACATATTGCTTCAACTGATTCTCTAAGGTGACTACTTCACCTATTATAGTGTTGCCTTTTGTCCATTTGCTACACATAACCATGTGACACCATGTTGTACTATCACATGTGTTGAACCTTGATGACTGAGTTGCTCTCATCTTCATGCTGCATCTTCCATGGTCTTATTCATCATCAAGCTGCCCATGCTCATGATCTCATTTATCATTATGCTGCCCATGCTCATATCATCATGCATCATTATGCTACTCATGATCTCGTTTATCATCATGTTTCCCATGATCTCATTTTAATGATGTTGTTGGATTTCATATATCCTCTTGCCACAAGAATATGTTTATGGTACATGTGCCAAGGATTTCCTCATCAAATCCTTATCTCATCATAGAGTCATAGCAAGACAGTAATATAAATTACTATGGTTCCATGACCTTGACTATGGCTCTATTTGATTGTGACTTTGCTTAACTATTATTTCATGCCTTTGCTGCGGTTATGCCTTCATGTATTGAAACCAATTCATAGATCATAGTTGCGTCCTTTTCCTACTGAATATCACTGCACCTAATACGTCTCCTTTGACTGTGTTTGAGTGTCACCATTGACTGCCTATGATTGTCACCATTGACTGCGTATGAGTGTCACCATTGACTACATATGAGTCTTCATAACTGCGTAGGAATATCTATATCATGAACAGCGTATAAGTCTTTCTGATCTGCATATATGTCTCTATTATGGACAGTGTATAAGTCTTTATGATCTGCGTATATGTCTCTATTATGGACAGCGTATAAAGTATTCTCCTCTACAACATTTAGGGCTTCACGTGGTTATAGTTTAGGGCTGCGTAAACCTTCACACCTTGGTAGCTACAAGTCTCTTATTAACTACGGCCAAATCTCCTTGACATTATTATGACTACGGCTTCTTCTGTGCGTTATGACTGTGGCTTATTCCATATGAATGTCACTGCGGGTAAGGAGTCTCTCTGTATAAGTGACTTTCAGAACAGCGTATAAGAACGACGTATAAGGTCTCCTTATGAACAACGTGTAAGGTCTCCTAATGATTAGTATAAGTCTGTGTCAGATTAGGGCATCATTTGCAGCTAGGGCTCCTTCTAGGCCAGTGTATTCTTTATTTCTCTCCTTCTCAAAAAACCCAAGAAGTGGAGAGGAGATCACATTAAGAGTGTGTATGTAAATGACTTCAAGTCCTCTATATTTATACTAAAAACGTAGATGATGAATAGACATGACTATTGGGCTTCTGAGCTTACTCAAGTTGCTGGCCGACTTGACAATTTGTCTTATAACATAAATAAATTCAAACTCCATGAATACTTATCGGAATCGGATGATCTTTAGATCAATCCTACACCTCTCGATGAGAGGGATTCAATAAAAATATCATTTGCCATAAATAAGATGACCCACGTGGATTTTGGCCCTAGTTGCCAATTTTAACACATCTTGATCCCTAAAGTAGACTGAGAAACTTCAAGACCAAGAAAGTAGTGCAACAGTCCAAAATCTGTCATGGAAAACCGATCATGCAATGTTGATTTTGCCGAATCAATAGATGAGGTAAGGTTTCCTGTCACCAGTAAATCATCTACATAAAGTAATATCAGAAAAATGGAATCATCATGTTGCAGAAAATAAACATTCGGATCATATTTGCATTGAATGAATCCAATGGAAAGCAAGAAAGAATCCATCTTTGCATACCAGGCTCTAGGAGCCTGTTTTAGGCCATACAAAGATTTCTTTACTTTGCAAATGAGGGTAGAGTTTTGAATGTATCCCTATGGCTGCTCCATATATATCTCCTCCTTGAGGTCTCCATGAAGAAATGCACTCTTCACATTCATGTGATGAACTTCCCATCTGCGAGAAGCAGCAATGGCTAAAACTAGTTGAATGGAGTCCGTTTTTGCAACAGGTGCAAATGTCTCTGTGTAGTCTATATCATGTACTTGAGAGTATCCTTTTGCAACAAGTGGAGCTTTGTAATTTTTGATCTCACCATCTACAACAATATTTGTTCGATAGATCCATCGACATTGAACAAGCTTTCTTCCTTTCAGAAGTGGAACCAAGTCCCATGTGTTGTTTTCCATGAGAGCAGAGTACTCTTCATCCATGGCAGCCTCCCAAACCGGGTTTCCAGCAGTCTCAGAGTGTGAATGTGGGTCTGAGCCAAGTTTCATATAGAAATGTATGGGAAGCAATGGTTCAGTGGCTAGCCAGGGCTTGAGAAGCCCCAAAAATCTGTGATCTAGTGCTTCTCGCATCCACAGGATCATCGACTAGTTCACCCAGATCTTGCAAGGTTTTCTCTGCCCAAGTTGGAAGTTGAGTTGGAGCAGCCATGACTTGATCCTCATATTCTAAATCAGACCCAAGAGGACTCTTTGGTGGCTACTTTGAAGTGCTTGAAGAAGTTTCGGACTCCTCCTCATCAGTGGCAACAAGCCGTTCCTCGGCAGGCTTTGCTGAAAAATCATGCAGTGATTCTTCTTCAAACATCACACTTCGAGCTACAAGGAAATTTTCAGTGTGAGAGTCTAGCAATCTATATCCTTTGACACTATTAGGATATCCAATAAAGATACATTCAACATTTTGAGGCTCCAAATCCTTCCTCTTATCTATCGGAATGTGAGCCCATGCTCGTGAACCAAAAATGCAAAAGTGTGACACTTTCAGTTTCTTACTGGTCCAACATTCAAATGGAGTGGTGCCTTTGAGTGCTTTGTGTGGAATGTGGTTCTAAATGTATTCTTCACAATTAATAACTTCAGCCCATAGCTTAGGAGCTAATCATTTGTATTGTAGCATACAATTGGCCATCTCTTTTAACCACTGATTTTTCCTCTCCGTGACACCATTCTGTTGTGGTGTATATGGCACTATGTGTTGTAGTTGTATACCTACATCAATACAAAGTTGTTGCACATCTTTGTTGACATACTCCCCCCAATTATCAGTATGGAGTATCTTAATCTTACACCCAGACTCATTCTCAGCAAGTGCTTTAAATTCTATAATGCATTCAAATACTTCTGATTTTAATTTCAGAAAAAATACCCAAGTAAAGCGAGAGAAATCATCTATGAAGGTGAGTACATATCGAGCCTTACTGATTGAAGGCTATGGGAATGGGCCCATGATGTCACTGTGAATCATCCCAAGAGGTGAAGAAGCTCTCTGTGCCTTCCTTTTGTCAAACTTTTGCTCCGGATGCTTGCTAAGAATGCATCTTTGACATACACCGCTTGTGAATTTTGTTGGAAATAATACTGAGAGGGGGGGGGTGAATCAGTATTATCAAATTCTTATCAATCTATCTTCCTTATTTATACTTTGAATAATTCTTCAAATATTGATCATTACTTTGTATGTCAGTATCATAAAATAATGAGCAGGAACAAGAAAAGAAAATAGTCACACAAAAGAACACCAGATATAAGGTGGAAACCCAATGTGGGTGAAAACCACCTGCTGCAATATGTCTCTATCTTCTTTCAATTAGAAACTCCTTTTACAATGATTTTGTACTGGTGCAGTCCTTTACCAGTACGCAGGCTACAACCTGCAGAGAGCTACAACCCTCTCTCGTTCTCCAGCTTCTCCTGGAAGGGAGCTACAACCCCCTTAGCTCTTGTACTAGCCAAGATACTATTACGTAGGTGCTGGCCTACTGAAGGCTACAACCTTCTCTTTCTTCCAGGGACCACGTTTCATAAATTTTCAGACTGGATCCATGAACATCAATCAATCATCAAGTATATCTGCATCAAACAATCTCCTTTTCCCAATTAGCACTGAATCAAGTAAACATTTCTCTGACAGTTGTACCCAGAACACAGTAACAGTAACCACACACCAAATTCTGAACCCAGAATACTACAGCAATAGACAGAGGTAGCTAGATCATAATTTAAAGATATACGCTACTTCAACAACCTGAAACTTGCGTGCAGATCTATAAAGGATAATTCCTTCTTTCAAATATTCAGACACTAATTAACCCAGATTGTCAGATTTATAGATCAAGCATGCGTCTCATATAACAGATCAAAATCATGCAAAGATACTATTATTCAAGCATAAAGATTATGACCCATCAAAAGAACTTATCCTTCTTTATGCGCTAAGGTTCCTCCTTCATTCAGATCCAGATGTGCACCATAACCCAATCACAAATATTTCAGATCTAGCACTTATTAGATATTCAATTCATTCAATGATGATTTGCCAAATGATCTCCTTCCTCTTTTATAGTCTTAGGCCTTTCACAATACCACGGTCCAAAACCATAATAACACAATACCACGGACCCAATACTTGGGATCAACACTTTTGGATGCAATACCACAAACCAAAACCATAGGATCAAAAACTGTCGGACTAATACCATGAACCAACCATGAAAGTGCGTGAGATCAACACTTTTGGATGCAATACCACGGACCAAAACCATAGGATCAAAAACTGTCGGACTAATACCATGAGCCAACCATGAAAGTGCGTGAAATTTTCTCTTCATGAAAGGAACTTTTCTCTGCATGAAAGTGCGTGAACTTTTTCTCTACATGAAATAAACTTTTCTCTGCATAAAAGTGCGTGAACTTTTCTCTACATGAAATAAACTTTTCTCTTGCATAAAAGTGCGTGAACTTTTCTCTACATGAAATAAACTTTTCTCTGCATAAAAGTGCGTGAACTTTTCTCTACATGAAGGAAACTTTTATCTTCATGAAAGAAAATTTTATCTTCATGAAAGTGCGTGAACTTTGCTGCACTATAATTTATCATCTGAGATGAGTGGGTTTCCATCAAGTACAACATATGTATCATAATGCCAACAATCTCCCCCTTTGGACTTGATGGCAACAACAACCAATCATTCTCCCCCTTTGACATCAAGGGCAAAGTGTTATGCTCCCCCTAAGAACATGCTCCCCCTGACTATAAACCAGATCTGCAAAGAAGAACCATAATCCATCAAACACCATAAATGACCATGAAAGAGATAGAGACGTATTGCAGCAATATTTAGACCAGCATCCATGATCTCCTTCTGTACTTCCTCCATAATGCCAACAATGCATGATATGCTCCCCCTGAACCTGTGCCATTCGATCTTTGACCAATCCGCAACCCAGCACATGTACACATATACTTCAGATGAACTTTGCGTACAACCAACAATCAGAAGAGATTCAACAACAAGATGATGCATCAACAACCCCCAGCTTTTGCCTGAGGTATTCAAAGGTCTCCCTAGGCAATGGTTTGGTGAGTATATCAGCAACCTGTTCCTTAGAAGGAACATACTCCAACTTGACCTTTTGTTCAAGCACTTGTTCCCGGAGAAAGTGATACTTGATTGGTATGTGCTTGGTTTTTGAATGTATGATTGGGTTCTTTGAAATGCTGATTGCACTTGTATTATCACATAAGATGGAGATGGGTGGTGTACAAGTGATTTGAAAATCCTGAAAGGTCTGCATCATCCAAAGGAGTTGAGTGCAGCAAGATGCAGCAGCAACATATTCTGCTTCAGCTGTAGACAAGGCAATCGAACTCTGTTTCTTGTTGAACCAAGATACTAATCTGGAACCCATAAAGAATGCACCACCACTTGTGCTCTTCCTTTCATCCACGCTTCCAGCCCAATCTGCATCAGTATAAGCATGAAGTGTGAGATCTGTATCTCTAGGATACCATAAGCCATAATTTTGAGTCCCTTGAAGATATTTGAAGATTATCTTTACTGCCTGAAGATGAGTTTCCTTTGGATTTGCCTGAAATCTTCCAACTATTCCCACTGCATGCATGATGTCTGGTCGGGTACCTGTCAAATAAAGTAGACTTCCAATCATAGATCTATAGGTTGGTTGATGTACTGCTGCTTATTCATCATTTGCACTGAGGCTACATCCTGTGACCATGGGTGTACATACTGGTTTTGCATCTTCCATGCCATATTTCTTCAAAATCTGCTTGAGATACTTGGTTTGAGACAAGAAGATCCCTCCTTCCTTTTGTTGGATTTGCAGGCCAAGAAAATATGTCAATTCTCCAGGCAAGGACATTTCGAATTCTTTCTGCATCACTAAGGCAAAGCTTTGACTCATAGATTCTTCATTGCTGCCAAAGATAATGTCATCTACATACACAACAACTATTAGCAATTTGTCATTTTCAATTTTTATATAAAGATTGCTATCTGCTGATCCTTTTGAAAAACCTTGTTGATGAAGATATTTGTCCAAACGATAGTACCAAGCCCTTGGAGCTTGTTTAAGACCATAGAGAGCCTTTTTTAGTCTGCATACAAGATTTGGATCATTTCCAAGAATGAAACCATCTGGTTGCTCAATGTATACTTCTTCTTCTAAGTCTCCATTCAGAAAGGCTGATTTCACGTCCATTTGAAATACTTTGAACTTTTGAAAGCTTGAGAGAGCAAGGAACATTCGGATGGCCTCAAGTCTTGCAACAGGAGCAAAAGTTTCCTTAAAATCTATTCCTTCTTGCTGTGCATACCCTTTACAAACAAGTCTTGCCTTGTTTCTAATTACTTTCCCATTTTCATTCAACTTATTTTTGAAGACCCATTTTGTCCCTATAACATTCTTATCCTTTGGTCTAGGAACCAACTCCCAAGTGTTGTTCTTTTCGATCTGCTCAAGTTCTTCATCCATTGCTTTGACCCAACATTCATCTTTGCATGCCTCTTTTACATTTTGTGGTTCAGTGGAGGAGAGTAATGCCAAATAGCTTGAAGCTTCTGCAATTGTTCTTCTTGTTTGTACACCTGCTTCTTTCTGCCCCAAAATCTGAGATTCTGGATGATTCTTCTGAACGTACCGGGATGGAGTCTTCTCTTCTATCCTTATTTGTTCCTCTGGTGCTTCTTGAGGTTCTTCTTCTTCATCATTCTGTCTTTGAGGGTAGTCTTCATCTTCTTCGATATTTTCATGATTTACTTGCCTAGGAATGTATCCCTTTTCATCAACCACTACATCAATGCTGACAACAATTCTTCCAAGTCTTTTATTGTAGCACTTATATGCTTTTATGTGTGGAGAATAACCAAGAAGAATGCCTTCATCTGCTCTAGGTTCAAGTTTTCCAAGTTGCTCATCAGTATTCTTAATATAGCATTTGCTCCCAAAGATTTTGAAGTGCTTTACCGAAGGAGTCTCACCATACCAGAGCTCATGAGGAGTTTGAGTGTTGTTCACTCGGACATTTGTTTTGTTGAGAATAACAACCGCAGCATATGCGGCTTCACCCCAGAAAGTTGCGGGAGTTCCAGACTCATCCAGCATAGCACGAGCCATTTGTTGGACTGTTCTGTTCATCCTTTCCACCACTCCATTTTGCTGAGGAGTTCTAGCTGTAGAGAATTCTCTTCTTATCCCATGTTCTTCACAGAAATCGAAAAATTCATTTGAGGTAAACTCCCCACCTCTGTCAGACCTGAGGCACTTAATTTTGTAACCTGATTCATTTTCAACCAAGGCTTTGAAGGATTTGAATTTCTCGAATGCTTCGTCTTTGTGCTTCATAAATCCTAACCAAACAAACCTGGAGAAATCGTCAATGAATAATATCAAGTATTCTTCTCCTCGAGGTGTCCTTTTCCTAAATGGACCACATACATCTGTATGGACTAGCTCAAGAGGCATGCTAGCTGATCCTTCCTTCTCTGGAAAGTTAGTTCTGGTTTGCTTTCCAAACTGACATGATTTGCATATGGTGTTGTCTGGAATTTTGATATCTGGAAGACCACGAACTGCCTGATATTTGCATGCCTTCCTTATTTGTGAAAAACTTAGATGCCCCAACCTCCGGTGCCATAACCAGTGTTCATCATCCTTGCTCAAATAGCATTATTGTTGTCCTTCTTCAAATATGTATAGATTATTTGGATTTCTTCTACCTTTGATCACTATTTCACCTGTATCAAGATCACGAACACGACATCCGTTTGATCTAAATATCACCTCGGTTCCTTGATCACACATCTGGCTGACACTTAGAAGATTATGCTTCAATCCATCAACATACAAAACATTTCTAGCTTTGACCTTTTCTTTTAACTGAGCAGTGCCTTTTCCTTTTATAGCTGCAGGAGTATCATTTCCAAAAGAGACTTTCTTTCCCTTTTCTAAAGCAGAATATGATTCAAGTTTTTCTTTATCACCTGTCATATGTTTCGAACATCCACTATCAATGTACCATAGATTTTCTTGTCCTTCTGCATAAAATTCTATCCCACGTCTTTCTGTTTGTGGTTCCTTTATTCTCCATGTTCTGGTGCTTGAGGCTTGTTCCTTTGTCTGCTGAAACCTGCTCTTGCATTCAGAATCTTCATGACCAAAGTTATTGCAAATAGAACATTCAACTTCATTTTCAAGAGCCGAAAAGTTGTTATAGGTCCTTTTTGTAATCCCGATCATACTTCTTTGTTTTTGAGCTTCTCTAGTCATGATTGTTTTATATGCAACACATTGAGCTGCTTTGTGACCAAAGTTATGGCAAGAGAAACATTGCCCATTGAAGAAACTTCTGTGATTATCAAATCTACTGGCCAAATGATTGTAATTTCTATTGTCATCCATTCTTGAAGCAAATTGAGAAGATTTTACCTGTGGCTGGTTGTAGCTTTTGTTCATCCTTAAGACAGATTGCCCCTGGTTTACCTAATAGTCTTTGTTCGTTCTTGATGTAATTCGTCCCCGCTTTACCTGGTGATCTCCATTGTGCTTTTGCTCATTCCTTCTTGCTGCATCAAGATAACTCTTTGAGGTGGATGCTTGAGATGTTTCTCCATTATACCCCAGACCTGTCTTGTTTAGCGGAGAACGATGTACATTGATGATCTCATCCAGAGTTTCAGATCCTTTGACAGACTAAAGATTAATAGCCTTTGTTTTCTCAATTTCTTTTCTAAGGCCAACAATTTCACCTTCTAACTTTTCAAGATATTTTTCTTTTTCATCAATTTGAAATTGTAGAGTATCAATGATCATATTCTTTTCTTCTATACATGTCTTAAGTCTAGAAATCTCTTCATAAAAACTATCCACATCTATAGCATCCATGTAATCATCATCTTCAAATGCCATTAAAAGTTTATAGTCATTACCTCGTTCATCTTCATCACTATTTGATAGACCATCACTGTCTTCATGAGTGTAGTAGCTTTTCTTATTTGCATTTTGTTTCTTGTTCCATCCGGCAGGTTCCTTTCCTTTGTCAATCTTATCCTTATGAGGACATTTGGCAGCATAATGACCTACTCTTCCACAAGCAAAACATTTAAAAGGTATCTTACCTCTGAACCTTTCAGTACCCCGTTGAAGATTTCTGACAAAATTTGATTATTCTTCTTCTTCTGGCACGTGACTTGATTCATAGTAGTCTCCTTTGCCTTAAGCCTTAAAAGCAGCTTCTCTCCTGTCTGATGGACCTCCTTTTCTCATTTCATAAGCAGTTAGAATTCCGTGTAGCTAAGACATAGTAAGAGTTCGTAGATTTTCCTTTTCTTCTATTGCAGACACTTTAGATTCAAACTTGGGGGACAATGATCTTAGGACTTTTTCAACCACAACAGCCTCTTTTATTTCTTCACCCAAGTTTTTCATACAATTAACAATCTCATCTACCCGAAGGAAATAGTTAGCCACACTTTCATCATTATACATTCTGAGATTCTCATACTGAATCCTGAGGGTTTGAAGTTTTGCACGTTTTACCTGTTCATCTCCTTCGTAGCTCAAAACAATCTTGTCCCATATTTCTTTTGCGGATTTATATTGCATAACCTTCATGAATTCAAATTGAGATAGACATCCTAGAAGAGTATTAACTGCCTTTGCATTTGTTTCATATTTCTTCTTCTCAGCTGAATCTGTAGGAGTAGCTGATGGAAAAGTATACCCTGTTTCTATAATGTCCCATACTTCTGTACCCAAAGATTGAAGATAGGCAGTAACTCTTACCTTCCAATATACGAAGTTTGTTCCATCAAAAATCGGTGGCCTGATTGATGCTTCCCTCTCGTAGTTGCTCATGATGTTAGATCTTCCTTCAAGCGATCAAGCTTCTTCAAAAGGACCTGCTCTGATACCAATTGTTGGAAATAACACTGAGAGGGGGGGGCGGTGAATCAGTATTATCAAATTCTTATCAATCTATCTTCCTTATTTATACTTTGAATAATTCTTCAAATATTGATCATTACTTTGTATGTCAGTATCATAAAATAATGAGCAGGAACAAGAAAAGCAAATAGTCACACAAAAGAACACCAGATATAAGGTGGAAACCCAATGTGGGTGAAAACCACCTGCTGCAATATGTCTCTATCTTCTTTCAATTAGAAACTCCTTTTACAATGATTGTGTACTGGTGCAGTCCTTTACCAGTACGCAGGCTACAACCTGCAGAGAGCTACAACCCTCTCTTGTTCTCCAGCTTCTCCTGGAAGGGAGCTACAACCCCCTTAGCTCTTGTACTAGCCAAGATACTAGTACGTAGGTGCTGGCCTACTGAAGGCTACAACCTTCTCTTTCTTCCAGGGACCACGTTTCATAAATTTTTAGACTAGATCCATGAACATCAATCAATCATCAAGTATATCTGCATCAAACAATCTCCTTTTCCCAATTAGCACTGAATCAAGTAAACATTTCTCTAACAGTTGTACCCAGAACACAGTAACAGTAACCACACACCAAATTCTGAACCCAAAATACTGCAGCAATAGACAGAGGCAGCTAGATCATAATTTAAAGATATACGCTACTTCAACAACCTGAAACCTATGTGCAGATCTATAAAGGATAATTCCTTCTTTCAAATATTCAGACACTAATTAACCCACATTTTCAGATTTATATATCAAGCATGCGCCTCATATAACAGATCAAAATCATGCAAAGATACTATTATTCAAGCATAAATATTATGACCCATCAAAAGAACTTATCCTTCTTTATGCGCTAAGGTTCCTCCTTCATTCAGATCCAGATGTGCACCATAACCCAATCACAAATATTTCAGATCTAGCACTTATTAGATATTCAATTCATTCAATGATGATTTGCCAAATGATCTCCTTCCTCTTTTATAGTCTTAGGCCTTTCACAATACCACGGTCCAAAACCATAATAACACAATACCACGGACCCAATACTTGGGATCAACACTTTTGGATGCAATACCACAAACCAAAACCATAGGATCAAAAACTGTCGGACTAATACCATGAACCAACCATGAAAGTGCGTGAGATCAACACTTTTGGATGCAATACCACGGACCAAAACCATAGGATCAAAAACTGTCGGACTAATACCATGAGCCAACCATGAAAGTGCGTGAAATTTTCTCTTCATGAAAGGAACTTTTCTCTGCATGAAAGTGCGTGAACTTTTTCTCTACATGAAATAAACTTTTCTCTGCATAAAAGTGCGTGAACTTTTCTCTACATGAAATAAACTTTTCTCTTGCATAAAAGTGCGTGAACTTTTCTCTACATGAAATAAACTTTTCTCTGCATAAAAGTGCGTGAACTTTTCTCTACATGAAGGAAACTTTTATCTTCATGAAAGAAAATTTTATCTTCATGAAAGTGCGTGAACTTTGCTGCACTATAATTTATCATCTGAGATGAGTGGGTTTCCATCAAGTACAACATATGTATCATAATGCCAACAAATTTAATAGCGGGCAATCCTTTTACCATGTTTTCCTTGCTGAGTTGATGCAAGTAATTATAGTTTAGATGGCAAAATATTTCATGCCATAACATACTGATATCATTAGATTGTGATAGAAATACAGCGCTAACAAATTTAGAAACAAATTTGGAGAATAAATACAAACGAGAACCGTGATCTGCAATTCCATGTGCAAGCTGTGAGCCCATGGAAATGTCGGTAATCATTGTGGAGTCCAGAGTGAACTCCACCTTCTTTCCAGAGCTGGAATGAGTGACCTGACATATCGAGAGAAGATTTGTGGACAGCAAGGGAACATGAAGCACATTTGGGAAGCAGCACCCTTCAAGGTCTACAATTCCTTCTCCGCACACCTTTGCAGGTGTGGCATCTCCTAAGTAAATTGGGGATCTGGTGCTTTCTTCGATGGAGGAAAATTCATATTTTGATGCAGCCATATGCTTCGATGCACCTGAATCAAGGATCCAAGGTGATGGAGTGGATGTGATAGCCATTAAAGCATGACCATCGCGTGCTCTCCCTCTCCCATCTCCTATTTTGTTATCATCCTTCTTCTTTGCATTCTCGGGCACAGTGAGATTGTGCTGCTGTAATTGCTTAGCCATCTCATCAACTGTTTTCCTCATGCAGTTTTCTTTGGGATGAAAACCTTTGGAACAGTAGTTGCAAATTTTTCTTTCCTTCTTCTTATCCTTAGGCAAAGAAGAGCTCTCTAAATATTGTACAAGTCTCTCCTTCTTCGATTCATTAAATTTACCTTTCCCTTTTTTCTTGTCTCTTCCACTGCTCTTTGGAGCATCAGTAGCCGCAAGTGCTTGGTTCTTTGAATGCTTGATGGAACCCATTTGGACTAACTTAGCTTTCCCTTGAGTCAATGTTGCAATGAATTCATTCAATGGAGGCATTTTCCATTTTTCCTGAGTCAATTTAGATGCTTGAAAAGATGATACAATAACGAAATATTCGGGCCTAATTTCGAGAGAATCGAAAGGATGAGTTGATCTTCCTCTTTCTTAACTCCACATGCATCAAGTTCAATGAGGAGGGATTTAAACTTGACGAATTATTCTTTCAGGTTGCTAAAATGAGTTTCACTAATGGATATGAGTTCATTCTCCAGTTGATGCACTCTCATTTCATCCTGCTTGTCGAATAGTCCTTCCAATGTGGTCCAAACCACATCGGGAGTAGTGGCTCCGCTGACATGACAGAGGAGTTCTCTGGAAATTGATAGGAATATCAGCCCAATTTCTTCATTTAATTTATTGAAATACTTGATCTTCTCTGCTACAGAAGTCGGTTTAGTCTTCGTTCCCATTATTACCTTATAAAGCCCTTTGTTTCGGAGGAGCAGAGTAATCTTTGTCTTCCATTCGAAGTAATTGAAAGGATTTAGAATGAGTTTTTTGGGCTAAGATAGATTATCCATTGCTACTTGTTGTGCCTCCTGATGATCTATACCTGCAAATAAAACTGTGTACAATCCACTAAATTCGAACTAGCTTTGATACCATGTAGAATTCCTGCAGAAACTCCGATAGATCTAGAATTCTAGTTAAATTAAACAAAAGTAATTTGTTGATATTCAAGAGAGGAGAGAAATAATTTTCTCCATAAAATAAATGTATTAAATTAATGAAGAATAGTAATACATGAGCAACCAAACCTCTAATCCCAAAGGGAGGTGGTTATATAGAAATTTCTGAATCTAGAAAACTAGGAAAAAACTAGAAAATGCTAAGAAAAGGTAAAGGGAGGCCTAAAATAGCAACAATGACTCAAGACAACCTATGACAACTATCAGCCATGATCTGAATATTAGATCTTAAATCAATATTAAGGTATTACATACTCATGTGCAGGAATGCCTATATTACTTAGTGCAACGGATTGAAAAGATTGCGAATAATATAGACAATGAGCAGTGAGAAAACATAATAAACACACACATCAACACAGCCAAAATAATAAAGGAGTTCACCAAACTTCCTGGCTACGTCTCCTGGTCCAGCTTTCAGTGTCAACCTCTATATTAAGTCTTTAAGAACAGATTATTACAAGAGTGAGCTCAAAACAAAGTCTCAACACAACAGTGACATCAAAGAGGGATCTGCTCGAAAACCTCAAGTCTAAAAGAGTGCACAGAATCTCCCTCTGGTTGTTCCTCTATTCAATCTGACTGATTTTCTGTCTTTCTGTGACTATCTTCAACTGACCTCTCCCTCCAACTGTGATTGGATGGCTTTTTAAGCCTAACAGCGTTGTCTGTTCATTTCCCTTTTCGGGCTCTCTCGCTTCGATCGTTTCCCTTCTTCCCCGGGCTCTCTGGCTCTCGTCGAGTGTTCATGCACTCATTGTTGAAATGCTCGAGGGCACGAGGTTTCTAACAGGATGAAATACTGGCGAGCACGGGTGGAACTGGCCGTTTGGCCTTCCCCGGCAAAATCCTTAAAATAATGCATTTTTGGTACCCAAAGGAAAATACAAAGAAAACATAGAAAATTCGACAAAAACACTTTCTATCGGACTTCAAATAATATCCAATTGTGTCCATAATCCCTATCGGGTCCGTGTTATATCGTTGTCACAAGTTGCAGTGCCCATATGCCATGGTCTCCTTTGTATTTCGGTTTTATAACGGAAATACACCAAAACACAGAAAAACCCGACAAAACGCCGCATCTCGGATTTCAAATTTTATAGTGCCACATCTATAAACCCTGTCGGGTCCGCCTTGATCACAATCGCAAGTTACATGTCAACGGCCCTTTGTATTTAGTTCCAATACCATTCCTCCGCCAATCATCAATCGCCAATATCGGCATATTTCATATCGCGTGGTCACGGGTCTTCTACATTGTTGCGTCATTATACTCGTCGATCGTCGATTGCCGATATCGGCATATCATATATCGGGCCTTCGCGATACTATGGATCCTTTCCTCATTGGTTTGGTGCGATGCGATAATCACAATCGCATATCGCAAGAACTCTTGGCCTGCGGTAAGTCCTCCTTTCAGCGGTTTGTGATGTGATTCAATCCCGCTCCGCCATTGATCTGCACGCTTAATCAACGGTTTATATGTCATCGCTGATCACAATCACTTGAGGCTGAGGTTTGATGTGCCGTGGGCTTCCCCTGATGCGACTGAATCCCATCCGTTGATCCCATGGATCCAATGGCTCTAGTGCATTCCTGTTGTGCTTCTGCTTTCCCTTGGACTTTCGGGTTTTTTCACCATCTTTTGTTTTGCGCTATTAATCAATGAAGACTTGGACTTAGAGGTTTTGTATACAAGATCCATTTTGGATCACGCCTTCCCACTGAAAATATTTTGAACCTGTTGTGGCCACAACCACCACCCTATTAAAACTTTCCCTGGTAGCAATTTTGAATGGGTCCCCTAGAAGTCTGATCTTTCATCTCTCTGAATGATCTGTTTCATCCCAGTGATTTTAACTCTATGACAAGTCAAATTTTCAATTCCTAATGGTTGAGCCCCTTGAATAAATCTCTGCTGCATGGTTCATTCATGACCCAGCCTCGCCCTTCATTCATTCCCTTCATCAGGACTTTTCAAATCCTCATAAGCATCCATAGTACATTTATGCCCGCACGCATAATCACCCCCACCCTCACTATAGTCGTTTGTGTACTTAACACACAAAACCTTCTATCGCACCTCATTTCCATTTTAACTCTTTGCAATGAAAGACTTCACAAACATGCATAAATCATCCCTTTTTTGCTTATCGCACTCAACCTTGGCACATAACGCATACCATAAGGCATCGGACCCGACGGCACTATTAACCATACTTCATATATATGTCGGGTCCAAAGCCCCGTCGCACATCGCAATTGGCCAAGGTCTAAGGCTTATATATATAAGGTGCGCCACTATACTCCAGACTCGACAGCATTATTAACCATACTTCATACATATGTTGGGTTCGGGGCCATATCGCATATTGCATATCGGTGGAGCTCAGGCCTTATACACAATGTGTGCGGCGATATGGCGGACCCATCGAGCTTATCAAATATGATATATATGTTTTCGGGTCCGGGGCCATAACATATATTGCAATCTGCGGAGCCCCAAGCTTGTGCATATTGCAATATGCAATATTTCGGACCCAACGATATTTATAGGCCGGATACATAAAATTTGAGGTCTGGCCTAAGTGATCAGATCGGGATTTTCTTTGTATTCCTGTGTTTTCCAAAATTCCCGATATAATTAAGGGAGCGGGTTTTTAGTGTAAAAGGCGCGCTTGTGGAGTCCCGATAATGTAATCGTACATCAAGGAAGTGGAAGGCATGGGTACTGTGACCCGCTGAGGGGTCAATAGCTGATTATGATTAAATGAAGCCCTTGAAAACCGTGCGAAGCCTATGGATTAAGCGGGAAAATTGTGTGTTACGTGTGTTTTGTGCGTAAATCCTTTTCTTTCACACTTGTTCCCCGTAGTTTTATAAAAGTTAATGAAGGCAGCATTTATGTTTTGTTTGAACATTTCTGTTATATTGTTCACAATCATGAAGCTAATGATAACTATCTCTGCAGGCGAGAAGTAAAGGACGCAGGAGTGGATTTGAAGAGTCATGTATGCAGAAGTGTTGTGTTTAAAGATCCGGCCTTAGGCGTTCCAGGTCGGAATCCCACGCGTTGCCTGTGCATTCCGAAAGCAAAGTTGTCTCGGTTTTCATCATGGGGAGGCGACACATAGTCACCCTTTTTATCAACATTTGTTCACTTCCTCAGGAAATGAAGCGCTCCAACAGATATGCTTTCTACGTGTCAGCGGTTATGCTGACGATCCTATCTCTATATACTTGATTTGTATATCGAAAATAGTGGGGGGAGATGAAGAGGCAGAGAAGACCGAGAGTCACGAGCTTTTGCATAAGTATTACCTCCAAAGATGAGAAGAGGGCTTTTTTGGTTTGG
The DNA here is from genome assembly GCA_031772625.1 of Pinus tabuliformis. NCBI lineage: Eukaryota > Viridiplantae > Streptophyta > Pinopsida > Pinales > Pinaceae > Pinus > Pinus tabuliformis. The sequence goes on from CM062818.1 coordinate 1,128,191,028, forward strand.
GAAGGACAGCTTTGATTATTGTGAATAAAGAAACATTGTTTAGCTCAATAAAGAGCATGTGTTTTATATTGATTTTCCTCTTTTATCATGTGTTTTGATCAGAATGTTGTTGTTGGTATTAATGCAAATGTATATTTGTATTGTGCATATTGATGACTTACAGTTCATGGTTATGCCAGGTTACTTGAATGTGATTCAATGTCATGGTTAAAACATGAAAGGTTGCTGAATCAAAACTTTGTTGGACATTAGTTGCAAATCTCCTCTTCCAAAAATGGAATTTGTATTCCTGTAGGAATGATTGGATTGTAATTAAGTATTAATGTAGCCTTGTTCTTATATGAACCAATAATTGATTCATTTAGACTTAGAATTCATATATGATGTTTAACCTCCATTTGTCATGCTCCTGCAGGATAGATTAGGATAGTTAGGACATAGACTAGAGTAGTTAAAGGAAGTGTAGATAGGATTTAATACATAGTGGTTAGTTGTTTTAGTCTGTTGATTTAATTGAAGCCTTCTGCCCAGAAGCAATCTCTCAACTCATTTAATAGTTTACGAGGTCCCTTAAAGCCCATTGGAGCTAGCCATTCCAAACAAAAGCAGGTCTAACCGGGAATTGCGATCGGGTTAGTTCCCCTTATTGGTATAGCAAACATTCGCCATGTCAACAAATTGGCACTAGAAGGAGGGCATGAACCACCGTCCATAGTTTTTCAAGATTCCATCTATAAGTGCCATGCATGGATTCAAGAAGATTAATACATGGATTGTGAAGGTCGAAAATACCCCTCCTACCATTCGGAAAAGCCTCATTTCGAAGAAGAGACACTGTGGGAGTATCCTGTCACTCAGGAACAACCAGTCAGAAGACTTACTCGGGCTTACACTCGTTCCCTATCACAACTCCCTATCTTTTAGTCATTACCTCCGATAGCAAAAAGAAAGCCAAGGGTCTATCACATAAACGAAGAAACGTCTGCAGCCCCTTCTCTTGAAGATATTGTGCTTGATTCTTTACAAAGTATCAACTCTCCTTGGGAAGAAATCCCTAAGGATTCCCCATCTGAAGGCAATCCCTGGCCTGATTTGGAAAATCCTAACAAAGAAGCCCTCAACCAGAACATCCCTATCCTTGATATGGCTAATATTCCTCCACCGGGTGGAAACCAACTCCCACCTCCTCTGGGAGCACTGCCTCCCTAGCTCGCTCAGGATGCCGTGGTGATACCTAGGCAGCAGCATCCCTTACCCAAGAATGCAGAAAAGGTACTACCTAAATTCGACCCTGAGCAGGGAGACACCGCTAAAAACCATATCAATTCATTCTTCCTGGCCATGCGCATGTTGGGGGTAGCTGATGAAGATATAGTCTATCGCCTATTCCCTTTTACCCTGACTGGTGCAGCTTCCACATGGTACTTTAGCTTGAGAACTGGATCGATCACCTCATGGGTTGCCTTTCAATAGGCCTTTTTAGACAAGTATGGCGATGACAAAACCCCTGCTACCTTAGTCCTAGAACTATCCCATTTGAAAATGGAAACCAAAGAAAAGGTTAAGGATTTTAATATTCGGTTCAACACCTTGTTCAATAGAATCCCAGCCATCGCTAGACCTACAGAAGAGGTGCTCATGGAATTCTACATCACTGCTCTCCCTATCCCTACTGCGATGTGGGTCAAAAGGAGTAACGCACAGACCTTACAAGGTGCTATCGATGAAGCAGTAAAAGTCGAGAATGAAATTCTCAGTCTCACAGCATGCCACCCTACAACCGGAGAAAAGAAAGCCTCTCAAGCTTCCAAGAAGATTAATGGGAGTGATAACAAAGGGGTTGAAACCAAAGAAAAGGATACCACATATGTAGAAGGTTTGCATCGGATCATTAAGAAGCTGACAAATACAGTCATCGATATGAAAAGGAATTATGGAGAGAGTACGAGCGAGAGTGGAGGAGAGTATAACAACAGAAAACATTTCAAACCTTTCTATCACAAGAAGATAGAAGGTGGTCATGGTCCACTTGCACTGCTTGCTCCACCTAATGAAGAGAATTTAAACACAGAAGAGTTGGCTCTTATCAGATTGCTCCTTAACCAAGAAGAACCTATAGTGGAGCTAGAGCCAGAACAAGAAGATGAGGAAGAATACCAAGTAGAAGATCCCTCGAAAGAAGAATCCCAAATCAACATACTGTGGGATTTCTATACAAATGAGAACGATGATGACCAAGGAGACAGTGTGGTAGAAATCCACACTAATGAAATTCACACACAAAGCAAAGGGCCACTTTCAAGTGTGATGAAGCCTGTAGATCATACCAAGAAATATGTCCACCCTGTGAAGGCACCTGCTCCCAAAGTTCCTATTGAGAAGAGTAGACCCAGTGGTCAATCCAAGAATACCCCTGTTGCAAACCCTCCAGAGAAAGAAAATGCATCTCCCACTGCAACGAAGGCTACTCAAGATGGTAAACCCCCACCTAAGAATGGAAAAACTGGTATGTTTACTCTACCCTATCCTGTTTATAACATTGATTACAATATTGTGGATGATCTTAAGAAATCTAGGGCTAATATCACATACTTTGATTTGCTGAAATTAATGCAGCAAAGAGATTTTCTCTTGAAAGCTATGAATGAGAGAAATTCCAAAACTCCCACTGTCCCAAGTAGCCACACCAATAATTCAGTGTCCAAACCTGTCAACACCTCCATTGCAGCCCAAATGCCATCAGCTATGGAAGCCACTATGTCCAAAATGAATCGAAAACCCCAAGATGTCAGTGTAGCCATGATAGGGAGAAAATCAAAATCCATGACCCCACCTTTCCTTATCACATTTGAAATCCTCAACATGAACGTACACAATTGCCTGGTAGATTTTGGTGCCTCGTCCACTGTGATGCCTTATGTTGTTGCTAAAAGACTACATGCAATACCTAAGAAAACCAAGACTCGAATTATGCAATTGGACAGGACAAATGTGAAGGTAATTGGAGAATTGAAAGATGTGTTGATTCGGATGGCTGCTAAACCACAATTCACACAAGTCATTGATATAGTGGTAGTCGATATACCCGAGGCATATGGAATGCTGCTTAGTAGGGATTGGTCGGCAAAACTCAATGGATATTTCTCAACTGATTGGTCCCATCTCTTGTTGCCTCAGAAGGGAAAAGGTGATATGTTGAGAGTTGATCGAGAAAGATACATGAAGTATGTGGTAACGGAACTAAATGGTCCCAATGAGCCTGTAATGTTTACCAACTCCATCCTTGGGAATTATAGTTTCAATGTTTGTGCCACAGAAACCTGTTTTGGAGAATTCCATGCAGAAACAGTTGAAGAAACTTTGACATACACACAGTTGGAAATTCCCTCCCATAATCCAACTAATGAACTATCTTGTATTATAGTAGATGATAGGACTAATTTCTTAGATAGTAGTTCAATTGATGTAACATTAGATTCTATATTCTGGACACTCTATTTTGATGGCTCTAACTGCCTTGAAGGTGCAGGTGCTAGAAGTATTCTCATTGACCCGCAAGGGAACCAACATTTGATGGCCAGCCAGTTGGAGTTTGCATGCACCAACAACACAGCAGAATATGAAGGCTTGTTGCAGGGCCTGAAGAAAGCCATTGATATGAAGGTGAAAAATCTTAAAGTTTTTGGTGACTCACAGATAATTGTGGATCAGGTAAGGAAAAGGATACACTGCAATTCACCACACCTGGTAAGGTACTAGCATGAGGTATGGAGCTTAATTGACAGTTTTGATTCCTTTAATATCACATACATACCTCGAAGGCAAAACCAAGATGCTGATTTGATGGCTAGTATGGTTGCTAAACTTTTGCCTGATTTCAGATTAAAGAAGAATAAATGTTATGTTGAATTGATTTTCAGACCATCTGTGCCTGATAACATCTCAAATTGGCAGGTGTTCGAAGATGATGAGCAAATCCTTGAGTTCTTGCATTGTGAGGAGACATTCAAGAATGCAGTCATTGATGAGAGAGAACACGACAGGCTTATGAACGAGAGGGAAGATGAGGAAAAGGATCAGCCCAATGTGATTCCCAAATTAGTTGTTAAGATGGAGCACTTGTATGACTTGCATGATAAATTCAAGAAACCGACTAACTGCAAAACGCATAGCTCGTCCATGAAGTATGAAACGGTCAACCTTGGGACCAAAGAAGACCCAAAAAATGTCAATCTGGGCCTTGGGTTCTCTCCACAAGAAAAGGTTGCATTTGTCAAGCTATTTAAAGACTATAAGGACGTCTTTACGTGGACATATGAAGACCTTTGATACCAGTGTTATGCAACATGTAATCCCTTTGGAAAAGGAGGCCAGGCCCTACCAACAAAAGCTGTGTAAGATGCATCCAAGCCTAGAACTGTTGGTGAAGAAAGAATTAAACAAAATGTTGGATGCCAAAATCATCTTCCCAGTTAGACACACCCGTTGGGTAGCCAATCTCGTGCCAGTAAGAAAGAAAAATGGAGACATCAGGCTGTGTATTGATTTCAGAAACCTGAACAAAGCATCTCAAAAGGATAACTATCATGTCCCTTCTATGGAACACATCCTTCAGTGCATTTCTGGGTCTGAAATGTTGTCCCTATTAGACGGGTTTTCAGGATATAATCAAGTATTGGTATCTCATGGGGATCAGCTTAAGACAACCTTCAACACTAAATGGGGCACCTACGCATATCGTAAAATGCCTTTTGGACTCATTAATGTGGGTGCCACATTCCAGAGAGCTATGGACATAGCTTTCCGAGGGTTGATTAACAGATCAGTAGTGGTTTACATGGATGACATCACTGTGTATTCATATCACCGAAGGGATCATATCTATCACCTGAGACAGATTTTCAAAAGATGCCGAAGGTATGGAATTTCATTGAATCCCAAGAAGAGCATCTTTGCAGTCACAGAGGGGAAACTACTAGGTCATATCCTCTCTAAAGAAGGGATTGTTATTGATCCTAAAAGAATAGAGACCATCATGAGAATACAACCCCCTGCCAATAAGAAATCCATGCAATCTTTCTTTGGGAGGATTAATTTTGTTAGAAAATTTGTTTCAGGCTTCACGGAAATAGTGCACCCCATGCAGCTGATGATGAAGAAAGACGTTGTGTATAAATGGAGCGATGAAGCCAAGAAAGCATTTCGATGAATCAAGGAAGCCATCGCTGAAGCCCCTGCATTGGTCAGCCCTGATTTTGGAAAGGAGTTCTTCTTATACACTTTTGCTTCTGATGTTTCATATGTCGGAATACTCACTCAGAAAAAAAAAAAAAAAAAAAAAAAAAAAAAAAAAAAAAAAAGAAGGCAACGAAGTCCCTATTTCTTATATGAGCTCTAATCTCCAAGGGGCAGAACTCAACTACCCAAACGTGGAGAAATAGGGTTATGCAGTTTTCAAGGTCGTAAAGCATTTCCGCCCTTATTTACTAAAGGCCAGGACCAAAGTAATCATTCCCCATCCTGCTGTAAGAGCCCTCTTCATGCAAAAGGAAATGGGTGAATGAAGAGGGAAATGGATAACCGCCCTTCAAGAGTTTGACCTCAAGATAAAGCTGACACAGATAGTTCGAGGGCAGGGACTTTGTAGGCTAGCAACAGAAGCCTTGATGGACAAAGAAGGGGTGTCCGAAGAACCAGAAATGTTGAGCATGCAATTTTCACAAATGGAACTCAGGGAGGAGCCCTTATGGAGTAACAAAGTGCTGATGTATGAGCGAGAAACATCGGAAGCCTTTTTGGACCCTGAGTCATGGTACTACGACATATGCTTCTATCTAGTGTGGGGATCGTGTCCTGAACACATGGATGCATCACAGAGGAGAGCACTCACATTGAAATCCAATCAGTATCATTTGGCCAACAACATCTTATACAGAAAAAATCATGATGGAATCTGGCTAAGGTGTTTGGAGAAGGATGATGTCGACCATGTATTGAAAGAAATGCACGACAGCCTAGCAGGTGGTCACTACGGCGAAGAGACCACTACTCACAAAATATTAAGATCTGGGTATTATTGGCCCACAGTGTTCAGAGACTCGCATACCCACACTTGCAAATGCAAGGTGTGTCAAACTACTGCAGGACGAGAAAGAAAGCATGTTGTTCCCCTCAGGCCTATTATGATTTATCGACCGTTCCAGCAATGGGGCCTAGACGTCATAGGCGAGATCACTCCAAACTCTTCACAACAGCATAAGTATATACTAACAACAACTAATTACTTCAACAGATGGACCAAAGCCATCCCGCTCTGGAAGGTGAACAAAGATGAGGTAATATCATTCATTGAGAAATTCATTATCAACAGGTATGGCATCCCTGATGCTCTCATATTTGATAACACTTCTTACTTTTCATCACTGAAACTGACTGAGTTTGTTATTGATAAATCAATCCACATAAGGTATGAAGCAAACTATTACCCCCAGGGAAACGGAGTTGCAGAGTCTTCAAATAAAAACCTTATTCGCATAATCCGCAAGTCCATTACTGACAACCAGAGGAACTGGCACAACGCCCTAACAAATTCCCTTTGGGCCGATAGGGTCACCCCTAAAGTGGCCTTAGGAAACTCCCCATACTTCCTCGTCTATGGACAGGAAGCCATCTTGCCTCCAAACATTACCCTTCCCTCCTTACAGCTCTCCCAAGCTTCAAGAGGAACCTCTTCAGCCTTGCTTCAAGAAAGGATCAACCAACTGATGAGGCTGGAGGAATTAAGATATAGAGCCAGAATTAAATTCAAAAATCTCCAAACATTTGTAAAAAAATGGCTTGATCATCATCTGGCAGGAGATAAAGATTTCCAAATAGGGGAGCTAGTCCTGAAATGGGACAAGCTGAGTGAGCCAAAAGGCAAACACACGAAATTCCAACACTTATGGCTAGGCCCATTCCAAGTTGTTGAAAAAATTGGTCAAGGAACTTACAGGTTGAAAACGTTACAGGGAGAGACTGAAAAGCTCCCTATTAATGGCCAGCATCTGAAGAGATACTTCCAGTAGCCACCGCATGGTGGTTACCTCCTGAGTAGGTTAGAGTTCATTTCATTTTGCTGTTAGTTTAGTTGTATTTCTATCTTTTCCTTTTGTTTTCTGCAAAGTTTATTTTCCTACTGTTTTGAATCACAGTCCTTCCTCAAACAACTGATTTCAATCCTCCAGCCTCGTTTTACCTCTCAGATTTGCCCTCATTCACCACATTCAACCTTTCCCTCCCTCATTAACCTACTGATAATTCTGTTGTTTCTAAACCCATCATTACCTTGCAAATCAAACAAATTTTCAATCAGCCCATGAGAACCTGAAAATCAGCTGTGGAGTTCAAACCAAAGCCACTCATTGGCATCTGTTGAGAACTGGGTAAGATCCGTTGATAACCTAGATATCTGGAGCATGCAGGGGCAGCTTTATAAAACAAAAAATGTGTAACTACAGCTGGACTGGCATGGAGGAACGTTGCATTTTTAATAAATCCCACTCAGACCTAGCCTATACTTGCCTGTAAGGTTTGCAGTTATTCTCCATTGGTCCCATCCACCACACTAAATTCTCCAATACTTGTCATCTACAAGTATACCTCCTTTCATGGGCTAAGCTCAATGTCATACACCCTGTGGCAAATCCAATTGTGCTCTAGTCCTTGTGCCTGAAACTGGAAGGACTTATTTAAAAGAAAATGAAATGTCAAGTCCTTGTGCCAATCTGGAAGGACAGGTTGTTTGGGAAGCCGGTTAGAGTAGGGATTGTTGTTGGGCTCAGAGTACTGGTTGACACAGCAAGCCCAACCTTGCTTAAGTGGTTTAAAAATATGGCATGATCCATGACTGCGCCCCATTCAATCATATGAAAATATAGCACTGAAATTCTTATACAAAGTGCAGATAAACATATCTACATAAAGAGCTGAGGTACACACCTAAAATAGGTATTGGCAGACCAGTGATGGCCCTAAAAGGATTTTGAAAGTTGGAAATAGGTAAAGGAAGGTCAATAAATCCCATAATACTACCATTGGAGAATGCCTGTCAAAACCCTATCAGTCAGTAGAAGTTATTTGTCTTTATCCCACCTGAAGCAATTAATGTTGAAGTGGAACCCATGCCTGTCCATCTGTACAGTTTGCATTTCAAGTTTATCTTAATACCCTGATGTGTTATTGATCCAAGGTTTATTTGGAAACAGAGATAACTGGTTCACCCAGCGGTTCGCCATTTTTTGTGGCCACAACCACCACCCTATTAAAACTTGCCCTGGTAGCAATTTTGAATGGGTCCCCTAGAAGTCTGATCTTTCATCTCTCCGAATGATCTGTTTCATCCCAGTGATTTTAACTCTATGATGAGTCAAATTTTCAATTCCTAATGGTTGAGCCCCTTGAATAAATCTCTGTTGCATGGTTCATTCATGACCCAGCCTAGCCCTTCATTCATTCCCTTCATCAGGACTTTTCAAATCCTCATAAGCATCCATAGTACATTTATGCCCGCATGCATAATCACCCCCACCCTCACTATAGTCGTTTGTGTACTTAACACACAAAACCTTCTATTGCACCTCATTTCCATTTTAACTCTTTGCAATGAAAGACTTCACAAACATGTATAAATCATCCATTTTTCGCTTATCTCACTCAACCTTGGCACATAACGCGTACCATAAGGTACCGGACCCGACGGCACTATTAACCATAATTCATATATATCAGGTTAGAAGCCCCATCGCACATCACAATCGGCCAAGGTCTAAGGCTTATATATATACGGTGCACCACTATACTGAACCCGATGGCACTATTAACCATACTTCATACATATATCGGGTCCGAGGCCATATCGCATATCAGGGGAGCCCGGGCCTTATACACAATGTGCGCAGCGATATGGCGGACCCGCCAAGCTTATCAAATATGATATATATGTTTTCAGGTCTCGGGCCATATCGCATATCGCAATCGGTGGAGCCCCAGGCTTGTGCATATTGCGATGTGCAATATCCCAGACCCGACGATATTTATAGGCCCAACACATAAAATTTGAGGTCGGGCCTAAGTGATCAGAGCGGGATTTTCTTTGATTCCCATGTTTTCCAAAATTCCCGATATAACGAAGGGAGCGGCTTTTTAGTGTGAAAGGCGTGCCTGTGGAGTCCCAATAATGTAATCGCACATCGAGGAAGTGTAAGGCATGGGTACTGCGACCTGCGGAGGCGTCGATACCCGATTGCGATTAAGTAAAGCCCTCGAAAACCATGCCAAGCCTATGGATTAAGCGAGAAAATTGTGTGTTACGTGTGTTTTGTGCGTAAATCCTTTTCTTTCACACTTGTTCCCCGTAGTTTTATAAAAGTTAATGAAGGCAGTGTTTATGTTTTGTTTGAACATTTATGTTATATTGTTCACAATCATGAAGCTAATGATAACTATCTCTACAGGCGAGAGATAAAGGACACAGGAGTGGATTCAAAGAGTCATGTATGCAGAAGCATTGTGTTTAAAGATCCAGCCTTAGGCATTCCAGGTTGGAATCCCACGCGTTGCCTATGCATTCCGAAAGCAAAGTTGTCCCGGTTTTCATCATGGGGAGGTGACACATAGTCACCCTTTTATTAACGTATGTTCACTTCCTCAGGAAATGAAGTGCTCAAGCATATATGCTTTCTACGTGTCAACGGTTATGCTAATAATCCTATCTCTGTATACTCGATTTGTATATCGAAAACAGTGGGGGAGATGAAGAGGCAGAGAAGACTGAGAGTCATGGGCTTTTGCATAAGTATTATCTTCGAAGATGAGAAGGGGGCTTTTTTGGTTTGGGAAGGACAATTTTGATTATTGTGAATAAAGAAACATTGTTTAGCTCAATAAAGAGCTTGTGTTTTAGATTGATTTTCCTCTTTTATCATGTGTTTTGATCAGAATGTTGTCACTGGCATTAATGCAAATGTATATTTGTATTGTGCATATTGATGACTTACAGTTCATGGTTATGCCAGGTTACTTGAATGTGATTCAATGTCATGGTTAAAACATGAAAGATTACTGACTCAAAACTTTGTTGGACATCAGTTGCAAAGCTCCTCTTCCACAAATGGAATGTGTATTCCTGTAGGAATGATTGGATTGTAATTAAGTATTAATGCAGCCTTGTTCTTATATGAACCAGTAATTGATTCATTTAGACTTGGAATTCATATATGATGTGTAACTTCCCTTTGTCATGCTCCTGCGGGATAGATTAGGATAGTTAGGACATAGACTAGAGTAGTTAAAGGAAGTGTAGATAGGATTTAATACATAGTGGTTAGTTGTTTAGTCTATTGATTTAATTGAATCCTTTTTGCCCAGAAGCAATTTCTCAATTCATTTAACAGTTTACAGGGTCCCTTAAAACCCGTTGGAGGTATCCATTCCAAACAAAATTAGGTCTAACTGGGGCTTGTGATCGGGTTAGTTCCCCTTGTTGGTATAGTGAACATTTTCCATGTCAACAGAACCACCAAAAGTTGCTTTTAGCATTCAAGCAAGTGAGGATATTGCGCCCTCACTTGTCCAATTTCCATCCTTCGAGCTCTGCTTGGATTTGAACCTTTAAGTCCCACTCTCAGGTACTCAACATCCCCTTGACGCATTGTTCTTACCTTCATGTCCAGAACTGTGTCCTCCTATAATTCATTGAGACATTCAGGCAACAAATCCCCAATAGAAGGCAACTGGATTTGCTCTTTAGGATCTTCAATCAATGAAGGTTCATACAATCTCAAGTTTTCTGCATTAACGACTGAATAGATCTGCATATAAGCTAGAAAATCAAGGCGAAAAGCATTTTCACCAATTTTATCAAGTATCTTGAAAGGTCCATACCTTATTGGTTTTAGCTTCTTACCTTCACCTTGCATTCTGTCTTTGCTAATGTACAGCCAGACTTGATCACCAACTTGAAAACTATGCTCAACTCGATGCTTGTCATGTCTTGCCTTGTACTTGGCTTGACTTCTTTCTAGTTGTTCTTGTACTGCCTAGTGAATTTCCTGGATTTTTTCAATGAACTTGGTTGCTTTGTCCACATCACTGTGTCCATCAATTGCTATGTCTTTACCAAAGACAAAATCCAAGGGAGACTTTGGTATAAAACCAAAACAAGTCTCAAAAGGAGATCTCTGAGTAGAAGAGTGCTTGGCATGGTTGTAAGCATGTTGCACATAACACAAATGCTCATCCCAAAGCTTGGGATGCTTGCTGTAATAACCTCTAAGCAACTGGATCACTGTCCTGTTGACCACTTCTATCTGACCATCTATTTGTGAATGAAATGTTGTGCTCTTCTTCAACCTGGTGTCCATTAACTCCCATAGATTTGACCAAAACTTCCCAACAAATTGAGAATATCGATTAGATACAATAGAAGTGGGTAACCCAAAATGAACCCATACATTCTGAAAGAACAACTTTGTTGTTTTTTCAACTGTAACCTGCTTGTTACATGGTATCAAAATACACATTTTACTAAACCTATCCACAACAACATACAAATAATCATGACCTTTTCTAGACTTTGGCAATCCCCCAACAAAATCCATGGAAACACTTTCCCAAGGACGAGAAGGAATTGGAAGTGGAGTGTACAAGCCTAATTTTCTATTATTGGGCTTGCTTGTAGCACACATATTACACCCTTTGATATATCTAGAAATTGTCTCATGCATTCTTGGCCAATAACAGAACCTTTGCAATTGTGCAATTGTTTTACTTACACCAAAATGACCTGATATGAGAGAAGTATGTGCTTCTCAAATTATGTTAACCCTTTTATTTTGTGGAATGCATAATTTTCCCAAATGATATAAGAGTTGGTCCTTTACATAATAATCCAATTCTTCTACTTGTTTGCCATGACTTAAGGTTGCATATACATATTTAAAATCTACATCTTGAGCATATTGTTCAATGTAACTTTCATGCATTACTGAGTTATGCTTAAGTATAGTAGATGCATTTATGATTGGTCTTGATAACATGTCTGCAGCCTTATTGTGTATGCCCTTCTTATATCTGATGACAAGATGAAATCGTTGTAGAAATCCCATCCACCTATAATGTCTTGATTGCTGCAATTTAGTTTGTGAGTGCAAATATTGAAGTGGTTGATGATTTGTATGTATGATTGTTTCTTTACCCATTGTATGATTGTTTCTTTACCCATTAGGTAATGTTTCCACTTTTTCACACTTTGTACTAATGCATACAATTCTTTATCATATGTGGGATAATTAACTACTGCAGAAGTAAATGTCTCGGAATGATAGCATATGGGTTTTCTGTGTTGCATCAACACTGCTCCCATGGCATAGTCACTGGCATCGATCTCAATCTCAAATGGATGTTGAAGATCTGGCAGTGCTAGTACTAGTGTTGTAATGATTTTCTCTTTTAAGGTGTCAAAGGCTTTCTGTTGTTTGCCTCCCCACTGAAACACCTGTTTGAATCATGTTAAAGCATGTAATGGAGCTGCAATCAAAGAAAAGTTAGCAATAAACTTTCTCCAGTATTATGTTGCCCCTAGGAAACTCCTAACCTCTGTAGCAGATTTGGGTTTAGGCCAGTTTACAATGACTTCAACCTTAGAGGGATCTATCCTCAATTCGCCACCCCCTACAATATAACCCAAATAATTTAAAGATATTCTGCCAAATTCACATTTTGACAGTTTTACATAGATATTTTCTCTTTTTAAAGCATCTAAAGTCTGCTTTACATGGTCTTCTCATGTCTTACTAAAAACAAGAATGTCATCTAAACAAACAATTACAAAATCATCAATAAATGGTCTAAGTACATCATTCATAACTCTCATAATTGTAGCAGGAGCATTAGTTAAGCCAAAAGGCATAACCAACCATTCATACATTCCTTGCTTTGTCTTGAAAGCAATCTTCCATGCATCTTGTTCTGCAACTCTGACATGATGATAGCCACTTCGTAAGTCTAACTTAGAAAAGTAAACTGCTTCTTTCAATTGATCTAATAGATCATCAATACGAGGAAGAGGATAACGATTATTGATCGTTATTTTATTCAGTGTTGTATAATCAATGTACATCCTCCATGAGCCATCTTTCTTTCTCACCAGCATGATTGGAGATCGACATGGTGATGTGCTTGGTAATATAAACCCTTTATCAAGTAACTCCTATACTTGCGTCTTTATCTCTGCATTCTCTAAAGCTGACAACCTGTACATTCCAATGTTAGGTAATGGAGCATCTTGTTGCAAATAAATATCATGTACTATTTCTCGCTTGGGTGGCAGACCTTTTGGTTCTTGAAATAGAACATCATACTCTAAAACAACTTTAACTAAATCAACTTTCTGTTTAGAATCACAACCTTCAAATGTATTGGATTCTTTAGGATCCTTTGCCTTTACAACCATTAGCAAAACTGCTTACATGAATTCACAATTCTTTTCATCTTCCCTAAGTTTATGAGAGAATAGTTACCCTTGAGTTTATGAGCTCTTACAATATATTCCATTCCATATTTAGTGAGTTGATACTTATTTTCAGCTGTATATAAACTAGCTTTCCTATCATACAAGTATGGACTTCCCAAAAAAATACCACATATATCCAATGGAACTATATCTAACTCAACCTCATCTACAAATGTTGATCCAATAGCAAACCTAAATTTGCATTGTCTCGTTACTTGTAGATTTGTTTTATCACACGCCCAACCTAATGGATATGGCTTCTCGTGAGGTTTTGTTTGTAATCCCAACTTCTTTACAATTGTTTCAGAAATAAAATTTACTTGTGATCCACTATCAAACAAAGTATCAATCTTATTGTGCTTGGAAATTACTCTAATATGAAAAATCTCATTTCTTTCCCTCTCATTACTTTCATTATCAACAAATTGTGTAGAATTACTTGTGGATGCTTCAGAATCCTTACCTTTAATACCTATGGCCGTAACTGTTGTTTCATCACCTGAATCTAATCCCAAGTCCTATTGAATAGCTGCAGCATTCTTTTTCTTCCTTCCACCGAACTTCTTAGGTCTCCATTCTGGATGCAAAGACTAGCAGTGTGCCTCATCGTGTCCTTGTTTTTTGCAATGAGTGCGTGAAGGTTTATCCTTCTATACAATGTTTTCTTTCCTCTCCTTCCATTTCAGTTTCTTCTTTTCCTTGTTCTTGCTTACAGAATATTTAGATGTTCCCCCAACCTCTGGATTTACATTCTTACCTCTAGCTTCTAGATGTGTGGCTTGAACTGATACATCATCTAAGCTAGTGGGATTAAACATGAGGATAATATGCTTTAAATAGCTATGAAGACCACCTATATACTTCAATAAAGTCTCAAGTGAATCTAATGATATACCTAGAGTTAAAGCTCTCTTTCTGAATTCCTAAGTATAACTTTGTACACTCTGACCCTTCAACTAACGAAGAGTTTGCCAACTCATCATTGCCTGCTGCATGTAAGCTAAAGGATAGAATTGCTTTTTGATAGCATAAACAAATTCATTCCAGGTAGAAATGATTTTACCATGTTTTTGCAGATCAGCTTGTGTCTTGCCTTCCCACCATACTAGTGCAGTTCCTCCAAGTCGAAGGCTAGCCAGTTGAATCTTCTTCCTTTCTGAATCAACGTTTTGTACCCTGCAATATACATCAATTTGTCTTATCCAATTATCTAGATTTTCTGCATTGAGTTCTCCATCATAAATTGGCAAATCAAACTTCACATCTAATTTAATCAAAGAAGTTTTCTTCTTTTTCTTATCAGGGCTAGTTTTATGCGAAGAAGATGATGAGGGTGATGAAGGTGATGATGGAGGAGATGGTGGAGAAGGCATTTCTCCTTTTCCTTTGCCTTCTGGAGGGGCAACTAGAAAAGGTTCCTCTGCTCCTTTGTCTAGTTTGGGTGTTGAAGTGCTTTCACCTCGACCCTTCTTAAACTCCAGATACATCTCTTCCACCATGGCTCGCATGGCCATAAAACTGTCCATGAACTGAGATTATGATCCCAATGGAGCTTCTTCTACCATTCTCCTCTGAGAATAGACTCTTCCAATCTCTGGGTTAGCCTCAACAAGTTCTCCTTCTCCTAGTCTGAGCTTTAATCTAGTTAGCATTCAAAATCCAACACAAGCTTGTCTAACCTTAACAAAACCAAATGCTCTGATACCACTTGATCTGAAAATGAGATCTTAAATCAATATTAAGGTATTACAGACTCATGTGCAGGAATTCCTATATTACTTAGTGCAACAGATCGAAAATATTGCGAATAATATAGACAATGAGCAGTTAGAAAACATAATAAACACACACATCAACATAGCCAAAATAATAAAGGAGTTCACCAAACTTCCTAGCTACGTCTACTGGTCTAGCTTTCAGTGTCGGCCTCTATATTAAGTCTTTAAGAACATATTATTACAAGAGTGAGCTCAAAACAGAGTCTCAACACAACAGTGAAATCAAAGAGGGATCTGCTCGAAAACCTCGAGTCTAAAATGTTGGGTTGTGTTATATTCTTTCCACGACTAGCCCACTTAGTTAACCTGGGGGTTAGAGGGGGGGGCGGATCCCCCCATCGTTGCTCCAATTATGTAGCGGGGGGGGTCACAGGGGGTTTGAGGTGTACCCATAACCCCACTTTATGGGGTCCGGGGCAACGCCCTAGAAAATTTTGGTTTTGGACCCTATGTTAGGATGGGCAGACCCACCTATGGTTTTGTGCATGATTTTCGCACATTTTTTTTGGACGCTATGGTTTTCGGTCCATGGTATTGGATGCTTCTGCATGTATAAATATGTATTATAACATTGAAAGGAACATAATGAAAAATCAAGCTAGTAGTCTCAGTTTTGGGATCCAGGGGAAATCTCTGTGTATATGTGTTTTATGTGTTATGCTCTCACATTGTTTATTTTATGCATTTTAGAATTCGTATGCAAGTAATTTCTGTACGGGATTAAAACCTACATTTGGTATCAGAGCAGTTTTGGCTTCAAGGGGACGCCTTTGTTACTGAGGAGTTTCGCTCGGGCCTGTGGTAGACCCTGTTCAGTGGGAGATCTGCGAGACTGATTCTAGTGGTGAAAGAAGATGGTGAGTAGTGGAAAGAAAGAGATCGAGAAATTTAATGGTCAGAGTTTTGAGTTGTGGAAACTCAAGATGGAAGATTCGTTGGTGGATAAAGATCAGTGGATCGCGGTAGATCTGGGTATTAAACCAACAAGAGTATCCTATGAAGAATGGAAGAAGTTGGATCGAAAGGCAAAGAGCACAATACAATTATGTGTCTCAGATTCAGTATTGCTGAATGTATCAGGGAAAGCTACGGCGAAGGCTTTGTGGGACAAGTTAGGGATTTTGTACCAATCTAAGTCTCTGGTGAATAAACTGTTCCTACGAAAAGAGCTGTATAACCTAAGGATGAAAGATGGGAACTTGGTGACAGAACATCTGAATGCATTTAATACTATGGTAAGTCAATTAGCATCTATTGATATTAAAATTTCAGATAAAGATAAGTGCATCAGTTTGTTGTGTTCTCTACCAGATTCATGGGATAGTATGGTTATTGCAATAGGTAGCAATGAAACTGCCTTGCAGTTTTATGAAATAGTCTCATCCTTGTTGATGGAGGAGATGAGACGGAAAAATATGGAGAGTCAGAATGGTGATGCCTTGTCTGTACGAGGACGGTCCCAGAATGGAAACAAAAACAAGTCATTGAGTGGGAGATCTAAATCTAGAGGGAGATCTAAATCTCCGAGAAAACCTGTAAAGGTGGTGTGCTGGAAATGTGGAAAGGAAGGGCAGTACAAAAGGGACTGTAAATCTAAAGCTCCTGATAAAGGAAAGAGATCTGATGATGCTCCTTCTGTAGAGGTGAAAACCACCTCAGATGAAGGTGGGGATGTATACTTGGCTTCTTCAAGTACACATGTAGATCATGAGGCATAGTTGATTGACTCAGGTGCATCCTTTCACGTCACTCCCCATAGAGAGTGGTTCTACGAGTATGAGAAATACGATGGTGGTGATGTCTTCTTAGGGGATGATAGGAAGGCTAGAATCATTGGTCACGGAAAAGTAAAGTTGAAGTTGCAAGGTGGAAGGGTTAGAACAATTCCGAGTGTTCTACATATTCCTGCATTAGCTAGAAATATGATTTTTGTAAGCAAGTTGGATGATGCAGGTGTAAAAATAGTGTTCAAGAAAGATACCTGCAAAATGGTTTGGGGAGCACTGGTATTGATGCGAGGAGTTCGAATTGGAACTCTGTACAAGCTGCAAGGTAGCACTGTTATTGATGGATGCAACAGTTCTGTGGTTCCTAAATGTGGAGCAGAAAATCTAGTGGTCTCTGGGGAGAAGACCATGTTGTGGCATCAAAGGCTTGGAAATATTAGAGAGAAGGGCCTTTGAATACTTCATGGTAAAGGTATGGTAGAAGGTATGAGTAATAGCTCTCTGGATTTTGATTTTTGTGAAAATTGTGTATATGGGAAGCAGAATCGGGTGAATTTACCCTCTGGTGGTAAGAGGGAGAAATAGATATTAGAGCTTGTGCACAGTGATGTGTTTGGACCTGTGAAGGCTCCATCACTGGGTAAGTTTGTGTACTATGTATCATTTATAGATGACTTCTCAAGGAATACATGGATATATTTCCTTAAGAAGAAATCCGAAGCCTTTGACAAGTTTAAATAATTTAAGGCTCTCGTAGAAAATCAGATAGAGAAGAAGATAAAGGTGTTGAGGATAGATAATGGTGGAGAGTTTTGCAGCAAGGAATTTGAAGAATTCTGTAAGAAGTGTGGTATAGCACGGCAGAAGACTACTCCATATACACCTCAGCAAAATGGAGTTGCAGAAAGAATGAACAAGGCGTTGATGGAAAGGGCAAGAAGCATGCTCAGTGGTGTTGGGTTAGGACAGGAATTCTGGGCAGAGATGGTGGAGACAGCATGTTACCTGGTCAACAGATCACCTTCATCAGCATTGGAGGATAAAACTCCACAAGAGGTATGGACTGGTAAGAAACCCTCTCTTTCACATCTGAGGGTATTTGGATGTGATGCATATGTACATGTTCCAAAGGAGAAACTAACCAAGTTGGATAGTAAATATGAAAAGTGCATCTTTATTGGGTATAAGGGTGGTTTAAAGGGTTATAAGCTTTGGAACCCAATAACAAGGAAGGTTGTGTATAGCCGAGATGTGGTGTTCAGAGAGGTGAAATATGTTATTAAACATGAAGTTCAACAAAAGGAACCTGAGAAGATAGAGTTTGAGCTAAAGGAGGAAGAATCAGACTCTACAGCAGAGGAGGAATCAGAAGATGAAGAGCCACAAACTCCGGCTGTGAGAAGATCAGTTCGAGAAAGAAGGCAGCCAGAAAAGTATATTCCATCTGCTTTCTGTTCAAAATTTGCTTTATCTATTACTGATGATGACCCAGAACTGTGAAAGAAGTAGTAGATTCAGAGGATGGAAAACTCTGGAAAGAGGCCATGGTTGATGAAATGGCATCTTTGCACAAAAATGAGGCTTGGGATCTAGTGGAGTTGTCAGCTGGAAGGAAACCCTTTAGCAACAAATGGATGTTCAAGAAGAAGACAAATGTAGAAGGAAAGGTGGAGAAATACAAATCTCGGTTGGTAGCAAAAGGTTATTCCCAGGTGCCGGGAATTGATTTTGGTGATATTTTTTCTCCTGTTGCCAAGGTAACTTCTATTAGATTACTTTTATCTGTTGCTGCTACTTTTAATTTTGAGGTAGAACAGATGGATGTGAAGACAGCATTTCTTCATGGGGATCTAGAAGAGGAAATCTACATGAAGCAACCTGAAGGCTTTGCGGTGAAGGGTAAGAAAGAACTAGTATGCAAGTTAAAGAAGTCTCTATGTGGGTTAAAATAGTCACCAAGGATGTGGTATCAGAAATTTGATACATTTATATGGGGACTTGGCTTCACCAGAAGAAAAGCAGATCACTGTGTGTATTTTAAATTAATTGGTGACCATGTTATTTATTTGGTCTTGTATGTGGATGATATGTTGCTCATTGGAAATGACAAAGAAATTATCCAGGATTTGAAGACCCAATTGTCCTCCAAATTCAACATGAAAGATCTTGGTGTTGCAAACTATATTTTGGGCATGGAAATTAAAAGAGATTGGGAAAAGAGGAAGATCTGGTTAAACCAGAAGAAGTATGTCGAGACAATACTACAGAGGTTTAATATGCAGGATAGTAAACCGGTGAAGGTTCCTATTCCTGTAGGTGTGAGGTTATCTGTTGAACATTGTCCCAAGACACAAGAAGAGGAAGAGGACATGTCCCATGTTCCATATG
Organism: Pinus tabuliformis; assembly: GCA_031772625.1. Lineage (NCBI taxonomy): Eukaryota > Viridiplantae > Streptophyta > Pinopsida > Pinales > Pinaceae > Pinus > Pinus tabuliformis. Next base: position 1,128,210,473 of record CM062818.1, read on the forward strand.
CAAGTGTAGTCGGTAGCTTGATGTATGCAATGGTCTGTACTAGACCAGACATTGCACATGCAGTGGGAATATTGAGCAGGTTTATGTCAAAATCAGGGAAGGAGCATTGGACAGCACTGAAGCAGGTTTTCAGGTATTTGTGTGGCACTAGTGATTATGGTTTGTGCTACCAAGGAAGTTCAAGATTGGACAGAATGTTGGATATTCGTGGCTTTGTTGATGCAGACTAGGCTGGAGATCTGGATTAGAGAAGATCTACAAGTGGGTATGTGTTTAACCTATTTGGACGTGTAGTCAGTTGGATGAGTAAGAAACAATCTATAGTGGCACTATCAACTACAGAGGCAGAATACATGGCAGCCACTTATGCAAGCAAGGAAGCATTTTGGTTGCAAAGATTGTGTTCAAGTATGGGGATAGTACAAGGAGCTATAAGGATAGACTGTGATAGCCAAAGTGCAATTTTCTTGGTAAAGAACCCTACTTATCATTCAAATACAAAGCACATTGATGTTCAATATCACTTTGTGAGGGATATGATAGAAGACAAAAAGGTGTTGTTGGTAAAGGTGGACACTTTGAAGAATACTGCAGATGCATTAACAAAATCTGTGAGCTCTGAGAAGTTCTCTTGGTGTAGAGAGACAATGGGCGTTTCAGGGCTGGAAAAATGACTAAGCTCTCTTGTGGCCCCCTGTGGAAAGAAAACAACAAGTGGGAGAATGTTGGGTTGTGTTATATTCTTTCCACGACTAACCCACGTAGTTAACCGGGGGGTTAGAGGGGGGGCAGAGCCCCTCTTCATTACGCCAATTGTGTAGTGGGGGGGGTCACAGGGGATTTGAGGCATACCCATAACCCCACTTTATGCAGTTCGGGGCAGAGCCCTAGAGAATTTTTGTTTTGGACCCTATGTTAAGATGGGCAAACCCAACTATGGTTTTGTGCATGATTTTCGCACATGTTTTTTGGACGCGATGGTTTTCGGTCCATGGTATTGGATGCTTTAGCATGTATAAATATGTATTATAACATTGAAAGGAACATAATGAAAATACAAGTTGGTAGTCCCAGTTTTCGGATCCAGGGGAAAATCTCTGTGCATATGTGCTTTATGTGTTATTCTCTCACATTGTTTATTTTATCTGTTTTAGAATTCGTATGGAGGTAATTTTTGTACGAGGTTAAAACCTACATAAAAGAGTGCATAGACTCTCCATCTGATTGTTCCTCTATTCAATCTACCTCAATGTAACCGATTGTTTGTCTTTCTGTGACTGTCTTTAACTGACCTCTCCATCTGACTGTGATTGGATGGCTTTTTAAGCCTAACAGCGTTGTCTGTTCATTTCCCTTTTCAAGCTCTCTGGCTTCCGGCCGTTTCCCTTCTTCCCCAGGCTCTCTGGCTCCCATCAAGCGTTCATGCACTCATTGTTGAAATGCTCAGGGGCACGAGGCTACTAACAGGACGAAATACTGGCGAGCACGGGTGGAACTGGCTGTTTCGCCTTCTCGCGGCAAAATCTTTAAAACAATGCATTTTTGGTCTCCAAAGGGAAATACACGGAAAACATAGAAAATCCTACAAAAACACTTTCTATCGGAATTCAAATAATATCCAATCGTGTCCATAATCCCTATTGGGTCCGTGATATATTGTTGTCGCAAGTCGCAATGCCCATATGCCATGGTCTCCTTTGTATTTCGGTTTTATAACGGAAATACACCAAAACACAGAAAAACCGGACAAAACGCCACATCTCGGATTTCAAATTTTATAGTGCCACATCTATAAACCCTGTCGGTTCTGCCTTGAACACAATTGCAAGTCGCATGTCAACGGCCCTTTGTATTTGGTTCCAATCCCATTCCTCCGCCGATCGTCGATATGGGCGTATCGCATATTGACCCTTCGCGATACTATGGATCCTTTCCTCGTTGGTTTCGTGCAATGTGATAATCGCAATCTCATATCACAAGAGGTCTTACCCTACGGTAAGTCCTCCTTTCGGCGGTTTGCGATGTGATTCAATCTCGCTCCGCCGTTGATCTGTGCGCTTGATCAACGGTTTATATGTCATCGCTGATCACAATCGCTTGAGGCTGAGGTTTGATGTGCCGTGGGCTTCCTCCTATGTGACTGAATCCCATCTGTTGATCCCGTGGATCCAACGGCTCTGGTGCATTCCTGCTGTGCTTCCGCTTTCCCTTGGACTTTCAGGTTTTTCTGCCATCTTTTGTTTTGCGCTATTAATCAATGAAGACTTGGACTTAGAGGTTTTGTATACAAGATCCATTTTGGATCAAACCATGAGGAAAGCATGAGGAGAGGCGCATTTCCCAAGGAAGGCAACTTTAAAACATGCTAAAATGGTCTGGGGGACCAAATCCCTTGATTTAAGGGGGAATCTTCATGTGGGGCACCAATCCTCAAATAACTCAAGTGGATGAGTTGTGGCTAGGTGTGAAGATGCACTTAGATGTCTAAATGGTTTAGGAAAGTGGTTGGACCAATATTTCCATAATATTAAGCCTTTAAAAGGGAAAAACAAGGGAAAGTTGGTCCACCGAGCTAGTTTACCAAAAACCAAGTGCGAACATGATCTTTAGTGCATGTGGCTAAGTCAAGGATACTTAGGCTAAAAAATAAATGTAGATGTTAGGATTATATTCCAACAATTCTTCCATCAAATAAATGTAAATTCATGCCTCACATTGATCATGATCTCTTTCAAATGACTATTCCATGGTGTATCAAGTCCTATTCGTTACACCTCAAATATTATATGCACTTGCATATGATACTACTTGCATGATATTTACTTCAATTGATGTGTTATGCTCCCTTATGTGGGTCTTCTTCTTAGACATGATGTTATGGTTTCTTACCTAATTGAGAATGTAAAAATCTTTAGGTGTGATCTAATATCACTCCTTAACAATAATTTTCTCCTTTTTTGGGTTTTCAATTAGGTCTATTATTGACCCATATTTGTGGGCTCTGCGACATTCTTGTGGGGATTTGTTGATAGATTTTTTACTGTATTGGTTGCCTATTGATGGTTTTCTATGGCACCTTTCTTGGGTTTATTCCACGGGCATGCGTGTCGTGTAACTTGTCTATTGTTTCATACATGTTTTGGATCATGATTACATACACACTTAGTATGTCTACAAAATGTAATATTGTTTTTCTTTAATAAAAAATTAAATTATATCTATATATAGATATATGTATTTGGAGAAAAAAAATATCCTTAACAACATAAAAAAAAATTATGTCTCAATGTACCATAAGGGAACATAATTGTCCTTAGATAACTATCGTCAAAACTTGGGTAAGATTGTACTACCCAAAATCTAGTCGGGTAGCATACTTCATATCCCAACCATACTTAACATGTTCCATATTTCCCTTTCACTCCCATCCCATTTCATAAAATAAATATTAATCCCATTCATGTTTGACTTATGACATGTTATCTAGCAAGGTATGCTCAAGCTAATTTGAAGAACAATGTAAGCCAAAGTCAAATAAAGCCTTAAAATGTTAGAGGTGAATAGCATGAAAAGTTCAAAATTTGAAAAAATAATGAAGCTAGAGTTATGCCACCTTATTAAAAAGGCCAAACCCCTAAGTATTATGTTAAAAAATGCATGTCTAAAGAAAAGGACTGAGAAATTAAGGGAAAATATAAAAAGAGTTAATAAAATGAATTGTTGAGGTGGTATCTCTAATCAAAGGTCCCTCTAAAAAAGGCTTCGATGTACAAAATGAGGATTCTTAGCTCTAGAAATCTAGTTAAACTAGTTAAAATACCTTTAACATCATAATATATGAATTTGAGGGTTAATAAATGAATTCCATTCCCACCTTTCCATAATTTATCCCCTCATTTTACCTATCTCTAACTAAGTGAGCTAGGAAATACTTCTTGACTTATGAGTTGACATATGTAATAGGGGTAAGGTTCCTCCACCATGGTAAATTTAAACAAATTATAAAATTAACTTATGTTATGGTGTTGTTACAAGAGATTACTTATTGTGTGTTTCCTAGTGATTTGTGTTGAGACTGAATTCAATATTATAGGTGGGTACCCCACATTGGGATATGTGCACCATTCCTCAATATATGCATATCTGCAATATGATCTATGTACGTGTATATAGACATATATGTATATTAGGATTTATGCCATATTTATTAGAATCCATGATAATGCATTCACATCATCACATAGGTTACCACATCTCAACTGTATACTTGACAACATTTGGAGCACATATGATCCTATTATGATGGTTACTACTTGATATCCTAATACACAATTGGAGAAAACCCCTTTTGAAATCCTCTTTCACACGTGGGAGTAATTTCTAGCCTTTTGAAGATGGATTTTACTAGGTACATGTGTGAACATTCCTTTGCGTGCATTTTCCCTCTCCTAACTGGTGTGATTTAGAGTCTTCTAAAAGGACCCACTTCATCATTCCTTATTTATCCACATGTGTGGCAGTTCTAAAGCCTTCTGGAATGGTGCACCTCATATTTTCCTTGTTTTACTCATATGCGAGGGTATTTTTGGGTTTTGTCCCTGGTTTTAGGAAGGTGCTCAAAGTTGTTTTCTCATGGTTTCGACTCACACATTATTTTGACCCCTTGAGTTAGGAGGTGCTCAATGTTGGTGGTTCTTATGATTATATGAAGGTACTCGTGATTTCTAGCTCATGGTTTTCACTTGAGCACCTGGCATGAACTTGTGGTATCATTTCTACCTCATGGTATTACATGTATGGTTTAGAGCTTGTGTTATCTAGAGGGTGACTTCCTCACTTCCTCTTGTTGGAAAATCATTTGAGGAGATTTATTTGCTCAATTTTGGTGTGATATTTTTCTATATTTTGAGTAAATGTTATAGGGTGTTTATACAACGATTTGATATTGTAAGTTTCTATTAAAGAACGAGTTATTAAAAAAGAAATAATGCAAGTGAGGTATGATGGTAATCTATTCCATTTTTTTGTGAAGTTTTAGGATAGATCTATTGTATTGGGGGTGAATATATTGAGGTTTTACTTCCTCACCTTAAGTTTATGTTTAAAGTCAAAGTTTGTAATACCTATGGTATTTTTTTAAAGATTAGCCTCCCATTTAATTTGCATAGTTCATATTTATTATCTTAATTCCCAAAGCATAATCTTATATGATATTTGGGAACTTCAAATTGTTGGATGGTGTTGTCATTAATGTCAACCCTGGGATTTGGCTGGGTTTGAATTTCACTAAAACACCAGTCATTGATGTCAAATGAGCAATGAACACTTCTTAGAATTGTATGGATTACATTAAGTTGGCAGCTACATTGTTGGATGGTTGAAAACCCAAGTCCTAGGGTTTGGGTTCCCTAGACTAAGAACATACCCCGACTTTGTTGAAGGTTTTAGAAAAGGAAAAGCATTAAGTTTGTTTCATAGATCCACGTCATTGTATTTTCCTTGAAAATATATTTCCAGTGGCATGTGGCATGACCCAAGGGCCCTCCTAGTTTGAGAGATAATTGTGTTTGAAGTCAAAGACCCCAGTTTTTGGGCTAAAACCCCAAGAGGGTAGCAAGTCCTTGAAGGCAATATCATCCAGTTGTATAACATATTGATGTGAAGATGGATAGTAAGTTTTGACCAATTGAGTATCAGTGTTTAGACATATGTTGGTAACTCTCCGTGGAAAGAGCTTGAGAGCATTGGTAGCAGGTTTATGCCATCATTTGATAGCAGTACCAAATGATTGCATCGTTATGAGCAGTTTTGAACAACAGAGCATATGATCTTTGATGCTTATTCATTCGAACAGTGTAGTGCAGTGACATGCAGTTGGTAGTCAGTTTGTGAGCTCATGAATGCTCATCTATTCATGTGCACTTGAGCAGTGGCAGTGATCAGTGATAACATGTTGTACAGTGGTCAACTTGTGCAGTGGTTACTTGACTTGGAAGCATTAGCATTGAGGCTTGATGAGAAGCTTTGTGCAGTGATCAATTTGGATAGTATTGTTCAATGGTCAGTGACTATCAAGACTTGATTGGATACACAATATCTTCATTACAATTTTCTTATATTGATTCATAGCACAGGGGAATCCAGTCTTAAAATTGTGAAACGTGGTCTGTCAGCTCTTCAAAGTAATAGGGTGATGCAAGGCAGGTGATTGGAGTCACCTTCAGGTTGTGGCTTGAGAACACTTCATGGTGGTGCTAGGGTAGGTCATAGCCTGCACGGGGCGTTGTGGTGTCCTTTTAGTTGTGGTTGATAAATTACAAGGTGACGAGACATCCTTCTAACAATAGCTGGTAAACGGAGTGTTGGAGCACTCATCAGGTTATGGCCTGACTCACATGGCATAGGGGCGTCCTTCCGGTTACAGCAGGCTATTAGGTGTAGTAGCGTCCTACAGGTTGTTTCCTGTGAATTAGGGGGTTGACACCTTCCTTAGTTGTAGCTGAAATCTTGACTTTTACCTTTAAAGAGGAGGAGAAGACAATTACTAAGAAGCATTTGGTGGTTTGTTACCCGAAGGTGTTTTTCCACCTAAAAATATTTGTGTTTTTTTTTTTTTATCTTTCTACATTGTTGTATGGTGTTGTCTATTGTTGATTATTGTTCATGTTTATTTGAAGAAGAACACCAATAATAACTGAAGATTAACTAATTCTATGAAAAGGATTAAAAAGTGCTAGTTGCTAAGAAATATTGATTCACCCCCCCCCCCCCCCCCAATATTTCCAACACAAACAACGAAGGTAAGATGATAAATATTTAGGAGTAGTCCAGACTTGATAGCCCAATTGTAACTACTAATTTAATTTGTACTTTTAGCCATATCTTTCAGTTTTTTTCCTTTTAATTTTTTTGCATTTAAGCCATCTAGGTTTAATATTTCTCATTTTCAAAACTAAATTGCTTCTCCATATTTCTTGAACTAACTAATATTGTCATTCAACCATTAAGTTTTATTTCTATTGCAAGTTGATCTTTTCAAGTGGTTAAAATTTTTAGTTGAATTGCATTTTTGGTGTGCCTTTCCTAGTTTTGCATTATATGATTGCATAAAGATGTATAATCTTAGATCTAATATTCATGTTTCATATCTTCACATGGATCTAGCTCTAAAATGTTTTAAACAAAAATCAATGCTTAATTCCTAAATCGTGCCGAGTGTCTGGTGATTGTTCTTACTGTAACTCACTGGTCTGAAGATTTGAATATAGGGCTTTGTTTTCCAAATTTTAAACCTTAATTAATTGAGAATAGGTGAACAATTCTTCAAATAGTGAATGTTTTAAATTAGGAAGTGAATGAATGGTTGAAATTACAAACACTCATTTGTGTTGGTATGCTTATGATTCATACATAATAACTATGCATTAACTATGCATTTGGGCATTAAAACATACAATCTTTGTGATCATATATTTGCAAATCGAGCATAAGATGCCTTGAATTTACTCACATTAAATGTTAGGTAGCCTTGATGAATTGATGCAAACAAGATTTGAATGATTCATAATATGAGGTCGAGTAAAATTGTTTTTTATGCATAAGAATAGGGTTCCATGATTTTTTCTGAACTTGATCTAAAGGCTTATCTTTAACACTATCTCTATTCCCTACACATAAATACACTAGCTATTCGAAACATATTCATGGTGCTAATTTTTTTATAACTAGCACTAGTTATAATTGAGTTGTGAATTCTTTATTGGTGACTTTGGATCATATTGCACTAATGATTAATTTGAATATGGAGGATAGTTCACTATGGTTTCCATGTTAAACAATGTTGACGCATAGCTAAATGAAAATCCTTTTACAATAAACACAAGTTTCAGATTATGTCTACTAATTCACCATTATGAATTTATTGGCAAAATAATAAGTTAGAAATCCCAAATACATTACTTGCACAATAGGATACATATTTGATAGTTTTATATAAACTACATATACAGCGAAACAATCCTAATAGCAAAATAATTATAATGTGTATTATATGAGATGTTGGTTATCATGGCCATATTTACGGATGTGAATTTAGTAGCTTGCAGTGATCTTAGAATAATAGTTGATGTTTTACACTTGAATATCATTTTTTCTTTGCCAAGCTGCACACAAACAACATGTTTATGGTTAAAATTAGAATGAATTTCGATATTGGTTTGAAAAAATTGGTTCATAATAATTCAACTGCCACAATTTGTTCTCATTGCTACTTCGAAATGTGACAATCATTTTGAACATCATGGACTAACAATCATAAGCATTCTCCTTGAATACGTTCTTGAGCTTTATAGTCTAAACATTTAATTTGTTGTTACAAGCAATATGTTGTATTAAATCTATTTTTCTAGAGGATAGTATTGCATTCACATATTCTTTGGGAATTTATCTAGCACTTGATAATTTGCAATATTCACACCTTTTTAAAATAGTAGATTTGATTAAGTTAAACACAACTTTGTTAATTTGAGTTAAAGATCTCCCATTTCACCCTCAACCTCTTGGCTTAGATTGACCATAGTGTTTACCCCTAAGCCAATATTTTCTTGATTCAAAAACTGGAATAAGGTCACTGAAATGATAGTGGATGACTTCCTTGAGAGTTCCCTTAGTATCTTTCATTAAGGTTATTAATTTACTTTGCAGTCAAGATATTGAATGGTAGCATTTTTCCTTAGGTATGAGGAAGAAAAACTCTTAACCTGGTCCGTAAACTACCATGGATATTTCACTGGATAGTTCATAATAACATATCTACTAAAATTGTCCATAGGGTCTTGGATAGACGGTGATCGGGTGCTCTGTTAAGGCACTCCTTGATGTGAATTTGCTAGTTCAATTCCCTGCCCCGATCGAGCTGATATATTGGACATGGTGAAGATGTAGTCCTGTCAAGCTTACAAAAAAAACATATATGCTAAAACTATATTTAAAAATCTAAAATCTACATTGTTAGGGTTTTATTTCTCTTTAGATTTCTAGATCTGTATATTACTGTTAATTATGTATGCATACAAATTAAAATTATGTAGAAAATAGAGAACAGTAAAATTTTAAAACTCACAAACCATGATTTGACATGAGATATGACCTGGGAAACCCTTTTGGGAGAAAACCCAGTTAAAAGAGGGTCGCTTAACTCTCTTTATCTGAATAGAAAATGGCTAAGAGTACAAAGAAGTATAACTTGTGGCTTGTGGGCTACTAAAATGCACAAATCCCATTTGTGTGCTCTATCTCCTATCCCTCTCGATTATTTTTGCTCATCTATGAAATAAATGCACTCGGAAAGAATAGAACCCGTTCTCCTCCTAGTGGCCTATTTATAACACAACTCGATAACCTATTAGTGGTTAGTTTTTGTTACTGCTCAAACTAACAGGGGTCCAAGGAGGGAATCCTAAAGGGGAAATTGGTAGGTCAAGGGAAACAATGGAGCAATAGCCCACTGTCACCTCAGCTAAAGCACCCTACTCTTTACGCATTTTCACCGATGGGAGGAGACCCTGTAAGATAAGGATCACAAAGATGAATAGATCAAAGATAGGATGAAGCGTGATCCTAGAAGCCTATTCACTCGAGAGGCTCAAGATTGTGGCTTTCTTGTTTTGGAAGACATGATGGAAGGCTCTATAGGAAGGGCTTGGGGAGAATTTCAAGGGCTAGGTTTTGAGTATGTGTCTTATAAAGGAGACCCATAAGCCCTAGAATTATTGTGGAAACGTGGGTTTCAGGTGATCATTGAAGAATTAACCTTGATAGTGCATGGGACCACACGGAACCAAGTGGACCCGAGGCTAGGTCAAGAGGATAGGATTTCGCAACCAATGGTATACTTGACCTAATTAGGGAGGGGAAAGGGATCAATGAATGAATTTTAAATGAAAGGCAATGCAAGGATCCTAGTGAGGTTTCTAGCCTAAGGGAAACCAAGGGCAAGAATTAGCCTTCAAGCTAGGGCTTGTGATATATCAATATCCACCATCGAAATCTCATGAAATTTGGAGGGCTTCTTGAGGACAGACCAGCGAAACTATGGACCAAAAAGTGAAGTATTTGGATTCCTAGATTGTGAGATAATTGATGCCCTAGGTGGCATATGTAGGTTAGGCCTAGAAAAGGAGGGGAAGGTGAAATAAATAAGCTTTAAAGTGATCACCAGAGGAGTACCAATGCTTTTTCCTTTGGGAGAGATGGATTCATGGAATATTTAGAGTTTGGATTGACTTTACACTTGTCAAGGAGGCCTAAAAGACAACTTTATTGGGCATTAGGGCTTAATGGAAGTATCTTCAAGGTCATTCATACTTCGTTCAACAATATTTGGTGAATTTTCAAGAAAAGGATGTCTCTAGGAACATTAATTCATTCAAACATGGCCCAATCATGATACAACACTATTTAGAGATTTAATTTCCACAATTTCGTTCTAAGAAAAATAGCAAATTAACCATAGAATAGCGAAAATACCAATATCACGAATGCAAAAAAATAAAGAACAAAAATACCATTAACATATTACTTACATGTAATAATAATATATCCAATCACCAAGATATGCCAATCATAGAAGCCCCAAGGCAAAGAAGAATAACCAAGCATCAAAATTCATCCATTCATCAAAAAAGTCTCATCCTCAAAAGATAGCAAAAATCTCAATAGAAGATATGATCCAATCCAAGTGAATATGAGCAAATGAACTCATCTCACTTGTATTTATACACTAATGAGGAGTTCAAATTAGCCTCCTTAGCCTACATAAGCCACAAAAATAAAATAATGTTCTAATTCAACTTTTGGTGACAAGGCCGCCAAACTAGCTCATAAATGAAAGAATAAGCCTCTCAAGATATCAAATAATAATCTATGCATGTAGTAGGGCCCTATGAGAGGCCTAATGAGGTCCATGGGTGCCATAATGAAGAGTAGAACCCTCAAAAATAGTGGACAAGGGGTTGGCCCCTTGTAATAACCTGTGGTGCTCCAAATGACATGTGGGTGCACACAAGTGTCTTCATGGGTCTCCAATCAAATAGAAGATGCCCATAGATCGCCTGCAAGGGTTGTGATGATGGTGTAGGTAATGCCACATCAGCATGCTAGTATTGTATCATCTCCCAAGTGTAAGGTGCAAATCTGGGGCCAGTTGGGAATGATGGATCGCATGCATCGTCCTTGTCCAATAAGTGAACCACGAGCAATCTTTGAATGGATGTGGGGATCCATTGAATGGTGTCTGTTGTTGTGGAGGCCCACGGCTCTCGAAGCACACCCTACATGTGCCAATGTAGCCCTATGGAGGATTAGGACCCCGTATAAGGATACCAAACCCAAGATGGAGACCATTTCCAATCCTGCATAAGATCCAATGCGTCCCCTAGCCTTCTAGTACAATAAGTGATTAGAGAAATTGAGTAAATGAGCTTAGTAATCATGGACCACAGGTGGGGACTTCATAATGGCCTACCCTTCCATAATGGGCTTCAAGATGTGCCAATGTCTCATAAACTCCAAATGGGGTTAACCAAGAATCATATTAGGTGGTTTCTACTTCTAAAGAGGATAATATATTCAAGGTACATCCTTCAAAAGGTGCAAAAGGTGGTGGCATATGACAAATAGGTGAATGAAGTAGGGGATGAGAAGGGGCAGCCCTGGGTCAAATGTTGGGGTACAAGGGTAGCTAATAAGAGGGAAGCCCACACTTGTGTTTATAATGTATAGGAGAGAGCAATCGTGGTACATGAGGTGCCCGACCTTGATTTTTCCACCCTTCTTTACATACCTTTTGTCGTTTTATGATTTTCTTTGATTAACTGCTCAGGGATCAAGGGGTAAGAACATGATGTATAAGATATAGTAGTGACTACTCCCTTTCAAGGTAGATCAGTTCATTGCCCACCTGGTGTTGGGAAAATCATGGGTTCCTATATGATGAAGCAGGTTCATAGAAATTGTAGGAACCAAGGTGATGGCCATGATGTTGGGGTAGAGCTCATGTCTTGGCTTTTGCACACATGCTAAATGTGTTCGTCCCAACCATGTTTTGCATTTTGTGGTACATTTTCCTGTTGAATGTGGCCAAATGTGCTTTTATCTTTCTTTTTAGCTGCATCAACCTCCGGGATCCATTCTAGGACATAACCCAAGGTGTGGGCAAGCTAACCCTATGTGAACCCAATGGAGGAATGTGGACCTAGGTGGGAGAAATTATGAATGGGGTAATAATGAGTGGAAAGAGGGTAATATAAGTAGATAAGGGAGCGGGACCATGCGTCCAAAATCTGGGTTTCTCATGAAATACCATCCCTACAACCAAATGGTCAGTAAAAGAGATCCCATGGGACTAGGATGCAAGGTTAATTTCCAAAAGGGGGCAAGGGCACAGACCTAACCCATTATTTCCGTCGAATTCCCCCATTAATCCATGCCCAAAAGTGTCCATGATAAGAAAACTACAATACTCAATTACCAAATGACAAGGCATACCTTTAGGTTTGGGAGGCTTGCCTTCAAACATATGATCATGGCAGATGGGCGAGGGGCCACATGGCTGGCTCAGGTGGCAGAGAAATGGCACAATGAGCTAGATGGTGGCTATAAGGGGTTGTTGGCTGCCAGCTGAGGACCATCTTGGAAAAAAATCTCTCCTAGGGATATCACCCACAAAAATGGTGGGTAACAAGTTTGACTACCTCAACTCTTAACTAGAGTTACAATATGGACTCTTATAGATTATTCTTCATCACAATCACGTGGCTAGCCCATTTTCCATGAATAATGGGGGTTGATGTGGCATCATCTCGAATTATCATGGTGAAAACAGGAAGGTTAACTTTTGAGTGGCATAAATTTTGCATACGGACTCTCATAAAGGCGATTCTTATGCCATTGGAAAGGTCTATGTGTGTAGGATATGAATAAAAAAGGTGATGCATTAAAGTGGAAAATATTTACCCCTCCCCTCCCCCCCAAAAACAAAATAAATAAATAAAAATGTCGTTTGATGCCTGAAAATGCTCCCAAAAGGTTTCAGACCCTAATTGGCAAAACTGGGTCCTGCTGGTAAAAATGGTCCTGTGAGATTATTCCTCCACGTTTTACACTCTAAAAGCATTAAGATGAATGAAAAACAATGTACTGATATAATCTATATCATAACCAATTAGAAGTAGTTTTAGATCTTACTCGATCGCCAAAAGATAGTTTTATCCTAAGTAGTATTCACAAAAAAAGCCAATATCATGTATTATCATTGTTGAGGCTATAACAATGTAGTCATGTTCTTTTAAGTGGAAAATTGTATTATGAATTATTAGTGGCTTTAAAATCCATGGTGAGGAACGCAATCCCGGGTCTAAATGGTTGGTTAGTAGAACTTTTCCTTCATTTTTTCAATATCATGGGATCGGATCTGATGTTGTTGGTGGAGGAGTCTCAGATTGCTTGTTTTGTCTTTGGTGCATTGAATGCTACCTTTATAGCACTTATTCCAAAGGTCTCTAATGTTGCTTCATTCTCATATTATAGACCTATTTTTATCTATAATATTGTCTATAAAATGATCGCCAAAATCGTTTCCTCTAGGATAAAACCTACTCTGTCAAAATTCATCTCACTTAAACAATTTGGTTTTTTGGAAAATCGTCATATTTTGGATGTGGTGGCTATAGCACAAGAATGGTTACACTTGATAAAATTCAAAAAGAAGAATGTGTGCTTATTGAAATTAGACTTGGTAAATTCTTTTGACTATGTAGGTTGGGAATTTTTAAGATTGATATTACATAAAATTGGTCTTTCGGTGGATGTTGTTGATTTGATAATGGCATGTATCACATTGGTCAATTTTTTTGTTTTAATTAAATAGGTTCCTACTCATTTTTTCATGGCTTCTCATGGCTTAAGGCAAGGTTGTGCTCTCTCCCCACTCTTTTTCTTATTGGTCATTGACAGTATGAGTCAGATGAGTACAGAGGCTCTCTCTTGTGGTTTCATTTTCGGGTGTCAAATTACAAGGACCATATCCATCACTTGTTGGTAGAAAAGTTTAATTTGAGTTTCACCCAGGGTTCGACCAAGGGTGCCAACAAAAAGGCCCGCGTAGTCTAGCACTTCGTCAGCATTTTCACTCCTTTGAAACTAAGGACCATCTCACCCCAGGTGAGCCAGAACCATAAAAGGACGTAGGGAATCTAGATCTGATTAATTATGAAACTTGCGCAATTATTACCATATTCATTCTCAACCATTCGACTCATGTAATTAACAGAAAATAGACATATGCAGAAAAATTTAAAAGGTCCCATAAAACACACAACTGAACATCAGAATTCTCACCCAACATATATTATTAAGTAGCAAAGTTCAATACATTATATCATCGCCATTACAACTTGTGACAATTACACGCTTGCACATGGATATCATAATTGATAGAGAATATATAAGCAAAACATTACAAGCTCAGATCTCGAATATCACATAACGTTAAATACTGCAACATAGTCCCAACACATAGAGGCATTGTCTATATTCCTGGCACGATCTGAACTTTGTGGCACTATCTAACCTTGTTTCTCACTATCTTATGTCTTCTTTTATAGTCACCCTCAATTGATCTAGTCTTCGATACCTCGCTCGCTTGGTCCGTGGTTTTCTAATACCTAGGGCCATTACCTTAATTCTCTTTTGACTGCATCAAAATTGACTCCTAGTTCTTTGACACGTGCCCTTATATTCCGTTGTGCAAGTTCCAAAACATTTGACTGTTGCTTTGATTTTTTGGTGCTCTGTTTCCGGCAGTTTTGTCCAAAATGTCCTTCGCAACTATTATTCCTTCAAAAATGAAGGACCCAACATGCCCCAACCACATCCTATTGACTTTCCCTCGAGTCAATGTGTTGTTATTGTTGCTTCTAGATCTTGCACAAGTTGGCTTCCACTAGCTTTAGTTGTGATACCTTCAAACGAAGGACCCAACTATGGAACGATCTGAAGAGCTGACTCATTAAATCTTGTGAATGTGGAAACATAGGAGTTCGATGATTCCATAAGTGTGGAAACTTTAGCTAAAAGCTAAGTAATTATCTGCACACTAATCATTGGGTTGTGACTCAACAAGTTCCTAAATCTGTTGATCTGAAACTATGGATAGAGTACTCAAAGTAATAAAATGCTTTTGAGCCTCCAAGCAGAGGTCATAGAGAACTTTCTTAGTTACTTGGGCTACATCTTCCAACTGGTTGATTTGGGCATCTAGTACATCTGTCTGATCTAGAAGCTGCTTCTTGGTTTCAAGATCGGAGGTCACAAGTGCTTGCCAAAGTCAATTTTGGACATTCTCGCACAAGGGATCAATTGTTGCATTCTTTTTCGTGACAATGCCACTACCAGCTGAGATTTGGTGGAACATGTACTGAGATTTTTGCTTGACTTGGGGTAGAGTAGTGCAGATAGAAGTGGCAGTATGTAGTTTCTTAATGATCTGACTGTGCTATGTTGTGGAAGGATCAGATGAATACTAATGCATATTAGTGACAGTGTCCTAAATCTCTACATGATTGGACACAAGTTGCTGACATGTTGCTTCAACCATACCACAACATTCAGCAAGCGAGTAGGTGGAAAAATATTCAGATTCCTCTGCAACATATGGAGTCAAAGTAGACCATAAGGACTACAATTGAGAATGAAGCACACTAACCTGGGTATCTAATCCTTCCTTCTCAAGGAGAAATTGCATTTGTACTATGGCAGTGGCATGTAACTGATGTTGTTGCTCTTCACAAGTGACCTGAAGGTCGGTCCACCTAGTCTTTGTCTGAACCAAGCAATGTTCCAACTTAGAGACTGAAGCATGAATGAACTGAAATAATTGCGGTGAGGACCAGGCACTGAGGTTGTCGATTGAGACTGTATCAGCTGGTGGGAGCCTCGATTGCAGTGGTTAGCCACTAGAAACCAAACATTTTGATTGATCTTGTGGCGAGGACTCTCATTGTATGACAGAATTTTGATTCTATGCAATTCTATGGAGAACAGGGGTCGGGATGAAAGTAATAAAATCATGTTGCTGAGCAGCAAGGGAGATGACTTGATGACATTGCTCAGGGTCTTTCATGAAATCTTCCACTTGCTTAGTGGAAATGGACGAAGTGGATGAATATGGATGAGGTGATGGATCAATGGGAGGTGGAATGGTTGATGGTGTGGGAATGAAAGTGGTAGGTAGGCTAACAAACGTAACGAACACAAAATTGGTCTCCACGTCACCTGGCTCATCAACGATAATGAGCGAATCAATACGGTCGAATATAGTTGTTGGGGAAGATTGAAGCGTTCCTTTGGAAGTTGTATGCAAGGATAAGGGTTGTTCTTCATCAATGGTAACAGTTTGGTTAGTGAGTAGTGGTTCAGCATCGAGGTCAATGAAAGTGGAAAAATATATAGTGCTATAGAACTTGTGAGGTGAAAGGGGAGAAGGAGTGGTGGTGGGTGGAATGATAGATGCGATAACAAGTGGTGTAGTAGACATCGGAGCAACTTGATGTACTTGAAGAATTTGTTGAACATAGGAACCTACCTCAGACCAAGTAGCATAGACCAAGCTCACGCACTCCTTAGCCTTCTTCAACAGAGGCTGGAGACCCTCCGACACATCTTTAGAATTCTTGTACGAAGTGGAAGGGGCCTCCTCAACGAGTTTCATTACATCAAAATTGTAGAAGATTTGTGCATCTTGCTACCATGCAATGACCCCAGGCCAAGTGTCGAATTCAGAATGAAAATCATGCTTGCTAGTGTAGAACGACAGTGGAAACATAGGAAAAGTGTATGAAGAAACATGCATCGACCGAATATAGCAAGAACTATGGGATATCCCAAACCAGGCCAGAGGAGAGTATTGTTCCAACAGAGGGAGTGGCACCCGCGAAACAGAATGTGACACAATGACCATATTGTTGAACCAGTGGCCAAATGCGATGACGTTAAACTCTTTACACAATATCTTCAGTGTTGCGTCAAGGTGCATACATATAAGAAAGAGGTTCATCTTCTGCAATTGTAGCGAGGTCACGACCTTCTAGTGCACACCATTTAGACATAACAAGGGGAATAAGCAAGAATCCAAAAAAAAAATAAGTAGACTAAACATAAACATCCTTGGCAGCTTCAAATAATTCATGGAGGAGGTAGCTGGACCAATTCAGCTGATCACCACAGATACAACCTTTTGCAACAAAAATAACATCCAACGTGCATTCTCCTCTAGTATAGTGGCGCATGAGCTTAGTGGCGATAACTGTAGTAGCAACCCAAATTGGCATATTGTTGATCATATCTAAAACAGTTCCCCGACCTTTTTGAGTGGTACCATATTTCTTGTACAAATTGTTTTCATCTGTCTTTTTGCCATGCTTAGTCGTCTTATGAAAGGATGAATGAACATCAGCACCATATGTGGACAATCCAGTGACTTTGTGGATATATATTGCACGAATGGAGGATCATAGAAGTCATTATTGATAGGGTGGGCTTTGTCATACTTCTGCAAGAGATCATCCTTCCAGTGAATACGAGAATAAATAGGTTACAGATTCACAAAAGATTTAACCTGGTGAACCATGTTTGCAGGACGACGGGTGTACACAAATCAGACAGGAGGAAGAGAAGGCAAAGAAGATTCAGGGATGGGCACTAGTGGAACCAGAGCAAAAACTAAAAATGTGCGAAGGGAAAAGATGAAAGTGAAGACAACAGGTGGGAAGAAATATAACAATCGATTAGAAGGGGACTTAGTCGTTAGGCATGGGAAGTGTGACTTAAATTTGAATTAATGATAGGTGATCCGAACACATACCGAGGAATGCAGTGACGTCACAAGAAATCTAACAGCAAAATAAAATATTATTGGAAATTTTGATATGGATTTTGTAACTAACTCTTGCATGATTGGGAATACTTATAGACAAGACAATCATTAAATACTCTGACAAGACAAGATACGACAAAATCTCCTCAACCACAATTGGTTGCAGCAAGGCGCAACTAAAACGAGACCATGCTTGTGGAAAAGATAGAAAATACAACTTATCGAACTAAGACAAGACTTTATTGACACAATTATCCTAATGCCTGCCTAATTCTCTCACAAGGAGAGGACACTTTATTTTTAAGTCGAAGTAGAAAAGTAGGGCTTCAAGTGAGCACCATTCACCCATCCATAAAAAAGAGTACCATCTAATTTAGCAAGCCAAACAACACTAGAATCTTTGATTTCCACAACATAAAAAGGACCAAGCAAATGCATTTGGAGCTTACTAGGATGTTTGTGATACTTGTTTTCATAAAGTAGTACTTGGCCACCCACAGAAAAGAACTTCTTGATATGATGATCATGCTAGGCCTTCTAGCGCTCCTTTTCAACTGTCTAATGAAAATACGCAAGAAATCAAGATTCATCCAATTGCAATAACTCATTTACTCTATCAGGAATAGATTCATCCTCTGACATCCGAGTTGCATGATAAATGAAAAGATTAGGAACAATAAACTCAGCAGGAACAACAACTTCTCTGCCATAAACTAATTCAAATGGGGTATACATATGCAATTGTTTGACAATATTTTTGTAGGCCGACAAAGTAGCAGGAACTCATTCATCCCAATCATCTTGATTTGCGAAACAGATCTTAGTAAGTCCCCTGTCCAATATTTTATTAGATGCTTCTACAGTTCCATTAGATTATGGATGATAGGGAGTACTTTTATGATGTTGTATCATGAAATTTTGCAACAGAGTCTAAATTGTTTCAGTAATAAAATGGGAACCTTGATCACTCGTCAGGTTGCGAGGACAACCAAACCTGGTAATAATATTCTCAAATATAAATCTAAAAGTCATATCAGCAATGCAATCTTTGACTGAAGCAGCTTCCACCCAACGAGTCAAGTAATCTATTGTGGTAATGATATATCAAGCATGTGTGTGACGAGAAGGAGGGTGGATTGGTCCAATAAAATCAACAACCCATTTTTCAAATGCAGCGAGAACCTACTCCGGATGGACGGTAATTTCATCTCAATGTGGCGATCGACCAACCCACTAACAGACATAAAAAGTATTTTCATATTGTTTTGCATCCTTGAACAGAGTCGGCCACCAAAGACCAGCTTGTAAGACCTTTCAAGTAGTAGCTTTACATCCAACATGTCCCCATGTAACTCTAGCATGACATTCCTGCAATATCCCTTCATGTTCATGATCAAGGATACAACAGCATAAGACTTGATCAAGCCCCATCTTATATAATTGTTGTGCAATAAGTTGATAGTGTGTTGCTCTGATGACTAAATGCTTTTTCTGCATCGTAGTGTAATCGGAAGGGCATTTTCCTATAGAAAGAAAGATAGCAATCTCTTCTAAATAGTCAGGGACAACTTCGATGCAGAACAAATGAGCATCTGGAAACTCATCATCTATCAATCCCCCTGACTCTCCTGACTCCAACCAAGACAAATGATCCGGCCCCACATTTGACCTTCCCGGCTTGACAATTACTTCAAAAGTGAACCCTTGGAATAATAACAACCACCGAAAAATTCTTCCTTCAAGCACAAGCTTATTAACTAAATACTTTAGCGTTGAATGGTCTGTGAAAAACTTGAATGGGCCTCCCAGCAGGTAATGTCGGAACTTCTGGAGAGAATACACCATCGCCAAATCTTCCTGTTTTGTGGTAGTATAGTTCTTCTCCGCATTGGAATGTTTTCTGCTTGCGAAATAGATAGGATGGTCCAAGTGTCCTTTACCTGGTTGCGTCAAGATAGCGCCCAAATCAATCTTGAATGCATCAACGTGGACGTGGAATTGCTTGTTCCAATCAGGATAAACAATAGGTTCACTTGTAAACTTCTCCTTCAATTTATCAAATGCAACATCACATTCAGTGGACCACATAAAGCGCTCTTATTTCTTAAGGAGCCTCTCAAGCGAAGCTGTAAATAAAGCATAATTTCATATGAATCTACGATAATAACCATTATGTCCCAAAGTGGAACGCAACTATCGAATCGAAGTGGGTGGAAGCATATTTAGTATCACCACAACTTTAGCAGTATCCACACAAACTCCCTCCTTGCAAACAATATGCCCCAATAATGTTCCAAAAGGCACAACAAAAATGCATTTATTTAGGTTCAATGATATTTGGAGTTGCTTGCACTTGTCAAACATAATCCTCAACAAGCTAGGGCGATTCTTGAGCAAAATATAAACAATCCAATCATCCATGTAAACTTCCAGGAACTTGTGTATATATTTGCATAAAGTAGCAATAACAATACGGGAGAAGACATTTGGAGCATTCTTCAACCCAAAGGCATAACATTATATGCATACGACCCCCATCCAGTGGTGAATGTGGTCTTCTTCTGATATTCTTCTCTAACACGTATTTAATGATATCTCGAGAAGCCATCAATAAAAGAGTAAGCTTCATTTCCCCCAACATTGTCAAAGACTTCATTGCTGAAAGGGGTTGGAAATGGGTCATGCACACATCCATTATTGAGACTACGATAATCAACATACACTCGGATTTCATCTGAATCCTTCTTATCCTGGATGAAAATGGGACTTATCCATTCAACTTCATCAACAAGGAATATAAGGCCAACAACCAACATTTTGTCAATTTTTTTCTTGACTTTCTCCTTGACTAGCGGATTCAACCTGTGAGGTAAATTCTTAATGGGTTTTTCATCTGGCTTAAGTGTTATTTTCATTCTCCCAATTTACCTTCAATTCCCTTCAATTCTAAGACAGAATAGCTAAATAAATCCTCTTATTCTTTAAGCAGATCAAAAATTTCCTGCGTGGTCTGATCATCCTAGTAATCTCCAATAGAAGCAAGCTTCGTCCTATCTTCTATGCCAATATTCATTTTTTTCAAATTAAGTGGATGCAAATGCGGAGAACTGCATACAGGATCCTCTTTAATTTTCCACTCCCCTTATATTATTTGAAGGATAAGTGCCTTAACTCTTCTAAATCATCATCTGGGTTTTTGTTAACTTTACCGCAAACAACAGCTTCATGAAACCCTTAGTCATATTGATGCACAAAGTCTCCATACATGCTACATTCTGCTAATGCATCCTCACTTGAAAACAAGACTCCTCTAATAGATCTAAGAACTTGTGCCATCCTTTCATCAGCATCAAAAACATAAAAGTCTCTACAAAACTGAGTTGTCAATACATCCCAATCTGTTGTCTGGTGTTTTAGCTCCTCCTGCAAATACCAAGCTTATGGGATATTTCCCAAAGAATGAATAAATATATGTGGCCACATTTCCACTGCCAGGCTATCAGCCCTCCACATAGAATAACAATTCATAACACGGTCTTGCGGAGAAGTACGACCATTATAAATAAGACTGTTTCTTAGAAGCTCATTCGGTGGAGAAAATTGATATAACAAAACAATCTTAACAGTGTTCCATTCTTGAAGCTGATCTCGATGAGCTGCCCACCATCTCGCGGGAGTTACTTGCAAAGCAACACTCATTACAGGGATCTTCTAACATTCTTCTATGCAAGAATCAATTTCTTTAATAAAGTTTACAACATAATTAGTACCATTAAAAATAGGATACTCGCGTACCTCAGTACCAATCCAGCGAACACATCGAACAGTAGCACAATGTCGAGAGTGGATTTCATGAGCGCCTTATTGCCAATCTTCCATCGTAGCCTTAGAGTCGACTTCAGTACTTTGAATACTCCGCCAACTAATAGAACCAACTGTTGTGGGGTTAATATAATCTTCTCGCTTCCCAACGATCAATTGATACAATTAGTCCACTAAATTAGGGGATTCAACATCATCCACAGGTTCAGTAAATATCAAACCCTGATAAGGATCAAGAGGTTGTATAATGTGCATACCATCCACTTCAAAAGTCATAGTCTCCCGCTTCAAATCAATGACTGCATAATTCTCGAAAGCCCAGTCAATGCCCAATAAAGTCGGGTATGGATATTTATCCCCAATAATATCAATAACTTCGAAATATGCATAATTTTTAACACTAGGTATATCAACCTCAACATCTTCAAATAGGGGAATAGGGGAATAAACCAACTTGGGTTTTTCATGAGCTTCCCAAGTTTTTCTCGAAGAGATATTAACATCCGAACCCAAATCCAACATGGATTCCTTAATTTGAAATCCTACAGTCTGAGCATCTACTTGAAACTCCCTTCCAGTCTACTTCTTATTCCTCTGTACCCTTTTGGAATGCCTCTCAAGTAGGTTTGCAGAAATTGGCTCCTCAAACAACACGTCATCCTTAACAATAGTCTCAACCTTTTCTGCAATTGACCAGCGATTTGATCATCATTCATAATGTGTAAGAATAACTTAAACCAATCCATTATAGGTTGGGAAGGTTCTACAAAATGCTTCTCCTCATGAGTCTTTACTTTCTCCTGTAGTTCACTGTGAGATCCTTGTGAAGACATTAACTAACAGAAAATTTTGGTTTCATCCCTATAATACTCCTTTTTCTTATTTGGATCATATGATTTCTTTGGAGATGCGAGTCTTTTAACAACTAGTTGATCAAGAGTTCCTATATCAGCTCCCGTCTTCTTTCCTCCTCTCGTGACAACATTGATATTGGGTTGCGTTGAAGGACTAGAATCTCGAGCCTCTTCACAGACTAAATTAGCTCCTTTAGCCCGGTTTTGTTCCTCCCATCGAACAATAAGTTGAGGGTAGTCTTCAATTCATGCGTATTTACTTGACAATATGAGCACCATGGTCTCCGCAACAAAAGGACATTCCCTCACCACATGGCCTTCCTTCTCATAGTCATAGCACCTGATCGATCCACTTCCACCTATCCTTCCATCCTATAAACACTCTTTAAAATTCCCTAGGCTAAGGAGAGAAATTCCAGAGGTAACCACAAACCACTTCTATGCCAGAATCTAGCCCTTCTAGCCTGGAGAGGGTTTGATCTGGATCCGGATTTAAACAGGAACGCAAACAATTACAGAGATAATGATAAACACAGAGATGTAGTGGAAATAATACTTCATTTCATTAATGTAAAATATTAAAATATGCTTACAAACAGAAATGGAAATACACCAACTAGGGCAATGGTAGCTTATCTCTGAGAGGATATGTGGCGGCTACATGCCTCTGAACTGAAATACAATGAGGCTTAAGGGCCTTTTTATTATTGAACAATAAGAGCAAACCCTAAACAACCAAAACCCCAACCCGACGAGAGGTAACCAAGAGTTTATGGGCCTCGTTGGGGTTGGACAACCGACTTCCCGAGGTTGTGACTTGGTCATATTATCTTTGTTTGACGTGCATGGTAGCCTACTGGATAGATCTCTCCGAGGACTACAATGGAAAAGATGATTTTAGATAGAAAATCGTTGGCGTTAGATTTCCAAAAAAACGTCACTTAGAGCCTCAAAACGGCTCTGAAAGTTTAGGACCCGAAAAACTGCTAAAAATAGTAAATTGTGCTATAATTAAGGAAACTGAAAAACTGAAAGAAGCAATGGTGGGGGTCCAAGTGGAATTGATGGGTGGCCACCAATATCCACCTAGATCATCCCTCCCACCTTAGGAAGCAATGGTCCCCATTGCGTTTAGTTCCTCCATGAGATGAGGAAACTTCTGCTAAACTTGGTCCCTGGTGAGCCACTTGCCCTGGTGAAGGAGTTGGCTTGCTTGGACAACTCGATACAGTTGGATATTCTGCTGGTGAGTGTGCTTGATTTGTGTGTCCATGATCCGATCAATTGCAGCTTGTTCCATGCAATCTGGATTTAACTATGTGGGTGTGAGTTGTTTTGCAGTGTCGGATGTGTCTAGTAATGGTGGAAAGTATGGCCGAAGGTGGTCCACATTGAACACTGGGTGCAGGCCAAGGAATGGGGGAATATTGAGCTCAAATGCATTGTCTCCCACAGCTTTGGTAATGGTGTAAGGACCATATCGAAGTGGTCTGAGTTTCCGCTAGGCTTCGGTAAGGCGTTCCTTTTGCAAATGCAACCAGACTTTGTCGCCCACCTAAAACTTGTGTGGAACCGATGTTGATCATGTCGCTGCTTGTACTTGGAATTTGATTTCTCTAGAATTTCATGGACCTACTGGCGAATATGTTGGATGTGCTCAATGAAGTTGTTTGCCTTATTTGTTTTGGATTAGACATGAGCCGAATCTGCGTGAGTAGTTGCAAATGGCATGGCCACATCAATGGGACATAGTGGCTGGAATCCCAAGCCCACCTGAAAAGGGTTGTGGCCAGTCGAGTTGTGGAGAGCCCGGTTGTAGCTGTGATGAACATAGGGGAGGCTCTCATCCCATGTGTGTGGATGCTTTGAGTTGTACATGCACTGAATGTGTATGATCATCTTGTTGACAACCTTTGTCTGGCCATCAGTTTGAGGATGGAAGGCTGTGGACTTATTGAGTTTGGTGTCCAACATCGACCAGAGACTGGACCAAAATGTACTGAGGAACGTGTTGTCCCGATATAATATGATAGACTGTGGGATCCCAAAGTGTACCCACACTCGTTCAAAGAAGAGTTTAGAAGTGGCTTCAGCTGTGATATTCTTCTTGCAAGCCGCCATAATGGCCATCTTCGAGAACCTATCGACAACCACAAAAACACAGTCGTTTCCATGCTTAGTGGAAGGAAGGCCTGACATGTAATCCATGAAGATGGATTCCCAGGGTCAACTAGGGCTAGGCAGCGAGGTATAGAGGCCTTACTTCTTGACGGTCGATTTGGCAGTGGCGCAAGTAGTGCATGATCTGATGTACTTCTCAACATCTTGTCGAAGATTCAATCAATAGAAATACTTATACAGTACTGCCACTATTTTCTCGACCCCGAAATGCCCAGCAGCCTGACTGTAGTGTGCTTCCCAAATCATCTTGGCATGCTCGCTTGAAGGAACACAAAGGTGACTCGGGTGGCATAACAAGGCATCTTGGAGGTGAAAATTTGGAACATGCTGACCCTCCAAGACTGTCTAGCATGTGTGGCCGAATTCTAGGTCGCTTTTGTAGAGAAGTGGCCAATCAAAAGTCTTGTTCCCACAAGATTTGAGCACGGTGGTTAATGCCATGATCGGTGGTCCACTGAGGCAATCTGCAACATTATTGGTGTTGCCCTTCTTATACTTGATATTCAAATGGAACTGTTGTAGTATGTGGACCATTTCTAATGGCGATCATTCTGGAATTTCCCTTGGGTCTGTATGAACTACAAGGGGTTGGTGGTCTGTGTGGATGATCGTTTCCTTCCCCAAAATGTAATGCTTCCATTGTCAGTAGGCCTACACAATGGAATACATCTCTTTTTCATAAGTGGGATACTTCTGGACAGTGTCTGAAAGTGTCTCACTGTGATATGCTACTAGATGCCCGTGTTGAGTAAGGACTGCCCCAATAGCATAGTCAAAGGCATCTGTCTCAACCTCAAATGGTTGTTGCAAGTCTGCTAATGTGAGCACTAGTGTCGAGCAGAGGCGATCTTTCAACTTTGTGAATGCCTTCTATTGAGATTCAAACCAAAAGAATTTTGCTTTGGCTCCTCCATTGGTGACTTGACTTAAGGGCCAAGTGATATGAGAAAATCCCAACACGAACCTGCGATAGAAGTTGGCAATACCTAGAGAGCTGCGGAGCTCTGTTAGAGTGGTTGGAGATGGCGAATCCCGAATGACTTGGATCTCTGCTGGATCCACATGCACCCCTTGTTCATCAATAATGTATCTCAGATACTGAACCTGGGTCATGCCAAAAGTGAATTTCTCCAAATTGGCACATAACTTGTGTTGCCGCAGTGTTGGGAGAACCCATCGGATGTGGTGGAGGTGCTCTTCCCAACTCTGGCTAAAGATCAGGATGTCATCCAAGTATACCACTACAAATGAGTTGGTGAATGGAAGCAAGATGTCATCCATTAGCCTCATGAAGGTTGTAGGAGCATTCGTCAATCCTAAATGCATAACCAACCATTCAAAAAGGTCCACCTTGGCTTTGAAGGCAGTCTTCCACACATCGGAGGGTTCGATTGGTACCTGGTGATATCATGACTTCAAATTGATCTTGCTGAAATATTTTTCCCCATTTAGTTGGTTTAGGAGGTAATCAATCCGTGGGATCGGGTACCTATTATAGACAGTGATCTTGTTTAGCGCCTAATAGTCAATACAAAATCTCCAAGTCCCATCCTTCTTCTGTACCAACACAATCGGGCTCCCACAGGGTGATGAACTTGGACAGATGTGACATTTCTATAGCAGCTCCTGAATCTGCCTCTTGATTTCATCGTTCTTGAGAATGAAGCATCGATAGATTGGTCCATTGAGCAGTGGTGCACTTGGTGTTGTAGGGAAAAGTATCTGACTCGGATGACCCTATCCCACTCTAAGGGTGACAGTTCCTTAGCAACAACTGTAAAACAAACTACTTAAGGTTTACTTCTTTATGAAAGCAAAAGAGAATGGAGAAAGCACTAACCGTTGCCTTGCGCTTAATGTCGAATCCAAACTCTTCTCTTTGGCCGCTTGCTCCTAGCTCTTTGTTCTTCTGCTCGCCCAGCTACGATGAGATCCTGCAAAATAACAAAGAAGGAAACTACAAGAGGCATGCAATCATAACTGGTTCATGGATTAGTGTAAACCAAACATGCAATCATCACAATATATAATTGAAACAAGAGCACATATAAGAACCTCAATAGCTTTTATTAATGAAGAAATAAAGGTTCTGAGAGTATTACAACCATTGAAGGCTCCAACCCAGCAACACCTCCCAGCAGAAAGAATTGCTCTTCTTCACCTCTCTCAAACAATCACCCAATAACTCAGTAGTGAAACCAACAGCATATCATTACTTTGCACAAAATTCCAGCCTCCTGAGCTCATAGGAGAGAGCTCAATATATAGATGAATTGAGAAAGGATGAGTCAGCTTGCAACTGATGTGTAGCTGCCTTGTGTCCTCTCTCTCTTCAGTTAATCTTTAGTTGATCTTCAGTTCTTGAGTCCACTTGGAGAACTTTGCTTCCACTTGGAGAAACAGAGCCTCTGACTCATCACAAGGCGAAATACCTGATCCAAGTGTCATTTTTGGAAGATTCCAAAGCAATGACTCACTGTGCCACTTGTCCCTTTTCGCTCAGCGTAGGTGGCCTTTGTCCCACTTGCTTTGCAACGCAGGTACACCATGGAGCAACTGAGTTTCAGCGCAGAAACCTAGTGGAGCACCTGCTTTGATTTCAGGATTGCTTGTTTTTGAGTGTTTTCAGGTGGAGAACTGATCTGAGAGCTGTTGGTTTGCTGACCTTGTTCCTCTAGGGGTAGGAACATCATGTTTAGGGAACTTTGGATCCCTTGGATTATTGACAATTCATGCTTGTTGCTGTAAGGCACAAAATTGTCTATAACAGATGCCCCCTAAAGTATGAGGTCGTTTATCGGGTGAAATGCTTTATTGAGAGGATCCGAAGTTCATTCAATCTGCTGAGAAGTGTCCTGTAATAAGATACAATACAATACATTATTTTTCATACATTTTTCATGATCTAGCTGAGGCGGGCATTCCCATGCTCAGCTTTATAAATACATTTTGGTACATAGAACAGACGATCGTCTGATTGTAGACTGATAATTCTCTGCTGAAATTATCATCCTTTGAGAAGGATGATCATCTGCTGTAATGGTGTACATATCAAATGTCTTTATGTCCTGAATATATATCGCAGCCCGGATGGATGAAACTAGATCCGGGGTCTTCAATCTCTTTTGATCTTCACTCGATGTACAAGTCGATCCATGTGAGAATTTCTTGAAGTCGAACATGGAAAGACATCGCTTGATTACCGGTCAATGATGTAAACCGTTAACAAGCGCGAGAGGAGTCACCGATAAGGATGATGACCCTCAAGGTACGGCAGTACAATCCACATGGTGGGAATAAAAGACTTGGCGTCGACCACCATGAAAAATCTTCTGGTCGAAGGTCATTGATGTATACCTGTCGCCGGAAGTGAGAAACTTGCCATTGAGGCATGCAAGCTTCAAAGTACTGAGGGGGGTGTTCCTAGATCAACTCCTTGGATAATGAGCTGATGTCGACAAGGAGCGATCCGTCAAAGGAGGGCCTTAATGAATCCCACATCAGTGACACGGAACGGAGCTAGTGATTGTGATGAGGTGAAAACAAACTGTGATGTATGATTCAGGGTGGCGGTCATGAAGTGGATGAAGGATAATGTACGGCAGTGGGTGGAACACGGTTGACTCTTTACAGAACCACATCTCTTGAACATATAACGACACTGATGTGATGGATTGGTAGCATTACCCCAATTGTGGATGGTGTGGCGAAGACCATGGTTATGAGACCGGTGAATGAAACAACCCAACCCGATGTGATACGGAGGACAAAGTGTCATGTTCAAGAGCGACTTGCTACCATTAATGCTGTGAGGTTCTCCCAATTTTTCCCCAGTCATTGCTGACCAGTACCTCTTTATTTTTGTCAAGCTTGAGGAGGATAACATATGCTTGTTCTATAACCTGCCCTTCGGGCAAGCCCATCGCTATGTTTTAACGAGCCTAGCGATAGGGAAACTCGTTCTCGTCTAAAGACAAGTTTGTCGCTATTTAATCATTTTAACGAGTCTAACGACAAAGAAAACTCGGTCCTTTTCATTTTTAGAGAGTCTGAAAAGGTACGAAAAGTTAACTCCAAAATTCCTTTTTCGTCTTCTAATCCCTTAAGTCCAAAAAAGTATAAAACAATACAGAAGGGATGAATTTTCGATTGCTTTAACGAGCCGAACAAAACAAGCGCTCGATCTTTTTGTGTAATAATCCCTCAGGTCCAAAAAGATTAAAATCTAGAGGAGGGATAGCTCTTCTTGTCCTTTAACGAGCTGGAAGGCCAAAACTCGGCAAACTTTTCATATTTTACGAGTCAGTGAAAAGAGCTCAAAGAAGACTCGTCTTTTGAGGAACGAGTGATGAACAGGGATAGCAGCAGATTCCAGGTACAGGTTGGAATTCTCCAATCACGGCAGTGTCACAAGGATGGCTAAGTGAAATCACTCTTCGCAGCTGTTCCTCAAAATGGGCAAACAAACATATGGAGGTGAACGATTGGCCAAATGAACGGATGGAGGTGATGGCATATAAACACGACCAAGGGATTTTAATATGGCTTTCAAAGGTTACATTTCTCGAGGTTGTTTACCGGTTCATTTTTTCTGGATGAGCTTGAACTGTAGGGAAAGATTGCTCACAACTTGTGTTTATTTTTTAACGAGCATGAACTCTGTACAAAACTGCTCGATTCTTGCGTTTATTTTTTAACGAGCATGAACATTGCTAAAACTGCTCGATTATACCAGTCTTAATACAAGGAATGCTTTAGGTGAGGTAATCTTATTTAAGGAGCGATACCTCACTAATTACTCCAAATTGGCAGGTTTTAACTTTTTCCCTTCATCCTTTCTTTATGCAAGCTGGAAACGGCTAATCCTACGAGTTTAACGGGTTAGACCTACAGGTTTAAAGGAAGGACCTAAAAATTTAAAAAAATAAATAGTCGTCCCGTGCTTGCACTCCAAAAGGTTTGCATGCCCCCAGGTATAAAGTATAATTTCGAGATTCTGTCCTCTTACTTATTATCCGAAAAATGGTTTTGTTTGCTGCCGCAAACTAAACTCTCTTTTCGGCGATGTCTATCATTAGGTTGCTAAGGATGGTGACTACTTGTTGCAGCAATTTCCTCTCTTTCTTTGAAGACTGCCCCTACTTCTCTTTTAAAACATATTGTTTTAATGGGTGAGGCTTGACATTCAAAGATGGTGCCTTCTTGCTGCCACAAATAGATCCCCTGCTTAGGAGAGCCCACCTCTTTAGACAAAGGGAGCGATTCTTCCGCTTCAACATAACTTTGACAAAAGAATTTTATCCTAGAACAACCCTCTCTTCCTTTTTTGGACGGGGTACGGACTAGTCCATTCTTCTGCGGAAATTAACTTTATACCTAAGGTTTTCTCTGCCCGAAGCAGGCCAGGGTGCATGCCCCCTGGGTCACAGTTC
Organism: Pinus tabuliformis; assembly: GCA_031772625.1. Lineage (NCBI taxonomy): Eukaryota > Viridiplantae > Streptophyta > Pinopsida > Pinales > Pinaceae > Pinus > Pinus tabuliformis. The sequence continues at coordinate 1,128,240,694 of CM062818.1, forward strand.
TTTTCTTTCCGAATTACTCGCATTCATCGGGAAGTAGAACCGGGGGCGGTGGCATTCCTTGAGTGAATAAACCGTTAAGGGATGGTATTTGACTATTTGCAATGCGTGATCCTGGAAATGAAAGTTGGTCTACGAGCTTGACCATTCTTCCTTCGTGCGGAAAACACATGACTCTAAAGAGTGAGGACACTATTGCCTCCATGCAATATATATAGTCTCGTCCAAGGAGTAAGTTATATGCCAAGGGTCCCTGGACGACCATGATGTTCATATGAACTGTCTTCCCTTTCAATGTAACTGGAACATTGGGGAGAATCCCTAACGGGTGACTGGTTCCTTTATCAAAACCTGATAGATTTCTCATCTCAAGTAAAAGCGCTGGGCAACCCAATGCTTTCCAAGCAACAGAGGAAAGGGTACTCACAGATGCCCCTTCATCAATGATAGTTCCAGCCATCACCATTCTGTAGATTTGGACTATGATTCTGAATGGGATACTGGCTGGTAACCGGGGTCTGCCTAGTTGATTCCAATCAAAGGATACAACTAGGTTGCTTGGTGGTGGGACCGAATATACGGCCGGATACGACCCTGACGATGTTCCTTCCTGCGATAAAGGAATGGGCGCATTGCCCTGATGCTCATCAGAGTCTGTGTTGATGAAAAGAATATGGACGGTGTCATCCTTATCCTCTTCAGTGAGGGTGTCATTTGAAGATGGGTCTTCAATGACGGGGTCATTGGAGGATGAAACCTCCGAAGGAAGAACGGGGTCGACTGCCGTTTCGACCTTTAGACTTTCGTCTGTTCTGGATTCAGTAGGTTCATTTTCAATGACCGACACTTCAGCTGACCACTTGAGCGGGTCAGCTGGATTTTCAACTACCGAGGGATTAGGCGCGAGTTTTTGGTATCCAGGAGGAAGTCGTAACGGTGAAACCGGACGATCTTCCAAAACTCTCTTTGCCTCATCTAAGAATGGACATTTGTGGATGGCGTGATCGCCTTCACACAATATACAGGGTGATCTTGGTCTCCCTCTTCGTCCTTCACTCTCGCTAGTTGACGAACTGCAATCAACATGACTACCAGAGGTTGATGCTACCGGATTGTGCAACCTTGGGGACCAGTCCCTTAGTATCCGGGGAATACAGGGACAATCACGATGGAAGTGGGCCCCTTTGCAAATGACACATGGCGATTTAGGCCTGGTTGGTGCAGTGTGTGGGTTTTTGTCAGCTGTCTTTTGCTTGCCCCCAGTCGCCTTCGCCATAGGCCCCTTCTGCTTCTTTTCTCTCTTCTTCTTTTCCTTCTTCTCCATGGGAGGCTGACTTTTGCCGGCTCTTCCTTGTGAAGATGAAGGATCAGAGGAAGAATTGTAAGAAGTGGAAGGCTGGTGGGTAGCTCTAGACTGTTCTGACTGTTGATTCGACTGCTCAGGATTAGTGGCGATCTGGACTACATTAGTTGAAAAGAGCCATACAGGTAGGCCAATTGTCAATCCTGGAAGTGACAATGTTGCCATATGAGGCGCACCAACATCTCCCCAAGAGGAGAAGGGATTTGGACTTCCGCCAAGGTCATTTCCTTGGTTGGTGGGCTCCATACTTTTCAACTGAAAGATCAACGTGGGAATAACAGGTGATTATGTTCCGCTTAAAATAAATTTTATTAACGACGCTTTTAGACACAAACTTGCTTTTTCATGTTTTAAGAGTCGAGAAAAAGCTAAAGATGACTCTAGTCGCCTTCGATGTTTTAACGAGCCCGAAGTGACAAATGCTCGGATGGACTTTTTCAGTTATAGAGTTTGAAAAAAGCCAAAAGAAACTTCTCTGGAGATCTAGGCAGAGGGTGTGCCAAACTTTTCGCAAAACCACAGAATACGTTTTACGGTACGGGTGGTCGATCTTCGTGAATGCTGTGTTCACTGCATCGCGATCAGTAAGGCGGTCGACACGGCTTCCTATGGATAAAGGATAATTGCCTATAGGGGTCTCCCAATATATACGCGACGGTACGTGGGAGCACAAGTCCGTATTAGTGCCACCGACTCTCAGGAGGAATCACCCACCTTCGTAGAGATCGACAGTCACTATGTTTAACGACGCCGGAACACGTCTCTACCTAGACCTCTATGTGTTTGCGTTATGTTACAAAGCGTTGTTATGTAAATTGGATTTATTTTAATGTTGATCTTGCTTAGCAGTTTGCCTTTAAGGATCACCACGAGATGTATATAACAAATTCCTGAATGCAGTCTAAGATGAGAAGCAAACTTTTCAATCTTTCAACTTTGAAAACCTTAACTACTGAGGGAAAAGAAAGGCAAATCTTTTCACACAGATCATAGAGCACACACTAAGATGCAAATCTTTCCTATATCGTCAAGCACACAGTCAAATGCAAAATGCACAATGCATGTATTTTCTTTTCCCTTTCTTAATGTGGATGGATTACAAAAAGAAAGTGGTTATATAACTTTGATTTCGATTTAAAGCGAAAGTAAACAAGTTTGTCCAAAATCAAAAGACACCTTAAGATTCACTTGCTTAATCACTGGAAATACATGAAATCAAACCATACTAACGAAAGTAAAATGACTAATCAGCTATGGACAGCAAACAAGCTAACTCTTTAGACCAGCAAAATGCCTAACACAGGTTCAGATCTAAGAGGCCAAAAGCAAGACTAGTTTACTCTTCGTTATGGGAAATTTTAAATGAGTAAGAAATACAAAGAAAAAGTACAATTTCGTTATATAACAGAGGCAGAATGATGGCAAGTCATATTGGTTTCAAAACAGGCACAAGACTGACACCTAGCAGCAAAACTAAGTGAAAACAGGCAAGAGAAAGGAGGAAACCCCAAATGCCCTAGGCAAATTTGGGCCAACGCAGGCTCTGCACAGCCAAACTGGCTCTCAGCGTAGGTAGCCCCTTCGGGACCTGCGTTGCAAAGCAGGTAGCCTGTGTACTACCTGCTTTGGAAAACGAGAATTGCGTTCTCACAGTTTCCGGGTCATAATTTTCTCAAAAATGCACGGTTTTTGCTCAAATCAGAAGCAACCAGTCAAGCACACTCAAAGGGATGATTAGGAAGGTGCAAAGCTATCACTAAGAGCTTACAAGGATCCTTGTAGATCAGCTCTTCAAATCATGAATTTGCTCAGAAAATGAGCAAGAGTAGCTGCTCTCTACTTTGCTTTTGATATAGTCAAAAGCTTTTCGATTTGGTACTCTTTTGTTCAGGAAATGAATAGCAAAATACTACAAACACAATCAAACGGATACGATCCCCAGCGGAGTCGCCAGTTTTTTGTAGGGAAAAGTATCGACTAGGATGACCCTATCCCACTCTAAGGGTGACAGTTCCTTAGCAACAACTGTAAAACAAACTACTTAAGGTTTACTTCTTTATGAAAGCAAAAGAGAATGGAGAAAGCACTAACCGTTGCCTTGCGCTTAATGTCGAATCCAAACTCTTCTCTTTGGCCACTTGCTCCTAGCTCTTTGTTCTTCTGCTCGCCCAGCTACGATGAGATCCTGCAAAATAACAAAGAAGGAAACTACAAGAGGCATGCAATCGTAACTGGTTCATGGATTAGTGTAAACCAAACATGCAATCATCACAATATATAATTGAAACAAGAGCACATAGAAGAACCTCAATAGCTTTTATTAATGAAGAAATAAAGGTTCTGAGAGTATTACAACCATTGAAGGCTCCAACCCAGCAACACCTCCCAGCAGAAAGAATTGCTCTTCTTCACCTCTCTCAAACAATCACCCAATAACTCAGTAGTGAAACCAACAGCATATCATTACTTTGCACAAAATTCCAGCCTCCTGAGCTCATAGGAGAGAGCTCAATATATAGATGAATTGAGAAAGGATGAGTCAGCTTGCAACTGATGTGTAGCTGCCTTGTGTCCTCTCTCTCTTCAGTTAATCTTTAGTTGATCTTCAGTTCTTAAGTCCACTTGAAGAACTTTGCTTCCACTTGGAGAAACAGAGCCTCTGACTCATCACAAGGCGAAATACCTGATCCAAGTGTCATTTTTGGAAGATTCCAAAGCAATGACTCACTGTGCCACTTGTCCCTTTTCGCTCAGCGCAAGTGGCTTTTTCCCACTTGCTTTGCAACGCAGGTACACCATGGAGCAACTGAGTTTCAGCGCAGAAACCTAGTGGAGCACCTGCTTTGATTTCAGGATTGCTTGTTTTTGAGTGTTTTCAGGTGGAGAACTGATCTGAGAACTGTTGGTTTGCTGACCTTGTTCCTCTAGGGGTAGGAACATCATGTTTAGGGAACTTTGGATCCCTTGGATTATTGACAATTCATGCTTGTTGCTGTAAGGCACAAAATTGTCTATAACACTTGGGGTCAAATCAATGGAGTGCTTGACCTGACAGTGCAAAGGAACCCCTGCGGGGGAGGTGAATATGTCCTCGTACTCCTCCATGACCTTGTCCATCTGTAGTTGTCGTGCTGAGGGGCCCTCTCTGGAGATCGTGGCCACCATCTTCTTCTTTCCTTGAGGGCGTATCATCAGGAAAACAAATTTCCCAGTTTTGGAAATGAGCTTACTGCATTGTTTTGCAATAACCAAAGAGATGGTGGTAAGCGGTGCTACCTCAGGTATCCCGTACAACTTATTTCCCAAAGTAACAATAACAGCACGGGGCCTTGATTCATACACAACATGTCGCTTCTAGAAGTATTGTTGTGCTAATAATACATCACAAACTTCAAGGGGAGCAATGTCACACAATACCTCATCCTTGAAGGGCTTGATGTTGTATGGAAGGCGACACTGCTGGCTCATGTGAAGATCTCATCCTTTGTGAAGCCACCCGATGGTGTACGGTTGTGGATGTGCTATGGTCGATAAGCCTAGCCACTCCGGAAGTTTAGGACCCGAAAAACTACTAAAAAAAGTAAATTGTGCTTGTCATCGGGAAATCTAGTGTCCACTCGGAGCTGCTAGTCCCACTAATACTGGTAGCTATCTTAGAAACAAACAAACTAAAACTACTTTCGTTTTCCTTTATAAGAAGTAGATAAGAGGGGAATGAAGGACACCAACCTCAGTCTTACGCTTGGTTCCTTGCTCGGTTCCTCTCCCTTCTAACAGATCCTTGTCGCTTCTCCTTCGTCTACCCAGCTTCAAAGAGCACCCGTGGAATCAAAGCAGCATAATACTATCGAAGAACGGAGATCTACAATCATAAACGATATAGGACCTAATATATATTGACCATACAAATGCATATATCATCAAACATACAAGAATGTGGAGAAAAAATTGAATAGCTTTATTAATATCAAGAATAGCAAAGAGGATTACAACTAATTGTTCTGACCCAACGTCATCCTCCAAAATGAAAGCCCTTCTTTCACCTCATGAAAAGCTTAGATCACCAAACACTATGATATTCCACCAAGAAACCAACAACACTTCCTTGCAAGATACAAAATTCCAGCTCCTGGATCTCTGGGATGAGGGATCCATATATAGATGATTGCAGGGGGTGAGTCAGCTACTGGGATTTTGATTAGTGTCCTCTCTCTGATAGTTCTTGATTCCACTTGGAGATTGATGATCTCTTACTCATCCCTGGACGAATTCAGAGAGGCAAGTGTCACAGGAGAAGTTTCTGGAAGATTCCATGACGATCCACCTAGCAAACTGTCTCTGCCATTTGTCTACTCTCATCCATCGCACCCTACAGAAGGGCTTTTCACTATGCATCGCACCCTTTTTCACTGAGCAAGTGGGATGCATCGCACCCTCTGCACTGGGCAGTCTGTATGGTCCAACTTTGACCAGTTCTAAGCATTTTTTTGAGGAGAATTTCTGGGAGATGACGTAATCAGCTGACCTTGTTCCTTTAGGGTATGAAACAACACTTTTAGGGACTTAGGAGCCCTTGGTTTATGGACATGTATGATTGTGGTTGCAGTGCCCAAAAGTGTTTATAACAGTTGCCCCCTAAAGCATGAGGTCGTTAATCTTTTGATGTCGGGTGAAATGCTTTATCATGAGGATCCGAAGTTTTTTCGAGCTGGAAGGCGACCTGTAATAAGATACAATACAAAACATTATCTTCATAATATTTTTCATGATTTAGCTGAGGCGGCATTCCCATGCTCAGCTTTATAAATTCATTTTCATGTACATGAGATAGACAACCGTCTGTGTGGCAGACTGATGATTCTGATAGAGTCATCATCCTTTGATTCGGATGATCATATGTGCAGCAACAATGTACATTTGATGTCTTTATTTTCCTGAATATATCGTAGCCCAGATGGATGAAACTAGATCCGGGGTCTTCAAACTCGTCCAATCTTCACTCAAAGTATAAGTCGATCCATGTGAAAGATATTCTAGAGTCGAACATGGAAAGACATCGCCTGATTACCAGCCAATGATGTAAGTTGTTAACAGGCGCGAGAGGAATCACCGATAATGATGATGACCCTAAAGCTACTACAGTACAATTAGCGTGGTGTGAAAAGGGACTTGGTGTTGAACACCACGCAAAATCTTTCGGCCGAAGGCCATTGATGTAAACCTGTCGCCGGAAGTGAGAAACTTGCCATTGAGGCATGCAAGCTTCAAAGTACTGAAAGGGTTGTTCCTAAGTCGACTTCTTGGATAATGAGCTGATGTTGACAAGAAGTGACCCGTCGTAGGGAGGCCTTAATGAATCCCACATCTATGACATCGAACAAAGTAAATGATTTTTGGAGGTGAAAACGATCTGATGATACAGGGTTCAGGGTGGCGGTCATGAAAGAATGGAGCGTGAATGTATTGCAGCAGATGAGACACAGGTGAATTCTCTGAGCGACTTCTCTTGAACATACCGGCGACACTGACATGGATTGGTAGCGTTAACCCCAATATGGATGGTGTGATGGACCAATGGTGATATGACCGGTGAACGGAATAATCCAACACGACTCGGATGTGGAGTGAAAGCGTCATGTTCAAGAGCGACTTGCTACTAATAAAGTTTCTTCAAGTTTTCTTCCCAATTTTTCCCCAGTCATTGTTGACCAGTACCTCTTTATTTTTGTCAAGCTTGAGGAGGATAACATATGCTTTTTCTATAATTTTCCCTTCGGGCAAACCCGTCGCTATGTTTTAACGAGCCTACCGATAGTGAAACTCGTTCTTATCTATATGGACAAATTTGTTGCTATTCGGTTTTAACGAGTTTAACGACAAAGATAACTGGGTCCTTTTCAATTTTAGAGAGTCTGAAAGGGACGTAAAGGAAACTCTAATAATCATTTTCCGTCATATAATCCCTTAAGTCTGAAAAAAAGTATAAAATAATACAAAAGAGATGAATTTTTGGTAATTTTAACGAGCCAAACAAAACAAGCGCTTGATCTTTTTGTGTAATAATACCTCAGGTCCAAAAAGATTAAAATCTAGAGGAGGGATAGCACTTCCGGTCGCTTCAACGAGTTGGAGAGGCCAATAGCTCGGCAATCTTTTCATATTTTATGAGTCAGATGAAAAGAGCTTAAAGGAGACTCGTCTTTTGAGGAACTAATTCCAGGTAAGGTTTGGAGTTTTCCATTCACGGCAGTGTCACAAGGATGGCTAACAGGATAACTCTTCGCAGTTGTTCCTCAAAAGGGGTAAACAATCAAATGGAGGTGAATGATCGGCTAAAACGGAGTGGAGGTGATGGTAAGAACACGACCAGGGCTCAAAAAGCTGATGATAATGCATTCACAATGGTTATTTACTGGAAATTGGTTCATTTTTTAATGAGCTTAAACTCTGGGGGAACGTTTGCTCATTGCTAAGGTTTAATTTTTAAAAATCTTGAACTTCGCATAAAAACTGCTCGTTCCAGTCATATAATAAGGATGTCTCATCGATAGGTTCAATTTTTAAGGAGATTGCACCATTTTAAACTTTGCCCCGGATCCTTTCATTATGCAAGCTAGGAATGACCAATCCTACAAGTTTAAAGGGTTGAGAAACTACAAACTAAGAAAATAAATGGTCGCTCTTTACTTTTAGGCAAAAAGGTTTGCATGCCCCCAGGTATAGTGAAGTAAAGTTCCCAGGTTACCATTTAGAAGTTCTTGTATTCGCAAGATAGTTTCCATCCGCATAGCAAACAAAAACACTTCTTTGGCTTAGTCCATCTGTACAAAGGCTCCAATCACCTAACCTTGACGAAAAATCTTATCCCGATCTAACTTCCTCTTCCTACACGAATGGGTGTCGGACCAGTCTTAAATCTTTCGCGGAAATTTACCCTATACCCAAGGTTTTCCTGCCGAAACAGACCAGGGTGCATGCCCCCTGGGTTTCAGTCATGTCCTCCCGAATCACTCGCGCTCTTCAGGTGGACGGACTGGAGATTGATGAGACATTCCTTGCATGAAAAGACCATTTAGGGATGGAATTTGACTATTAGCTATGTGTGAGCCGGGGAACGAAAGCTGGTCTACGAGCTTGACCACTCTGCCTTCATGCGAAAAACACATTACTCTAAAGAGTGAGGAGACAATGGCTCCCATGCTATAAATATAGTCGCGCCCAAGGAGTAGATTATAATCTAGAGGTCCTTGGACTACCATTACATTCATGTAAACAGTTTTCCTTCTCAACGTTATGGGCACACTGGGAAGGATCCCTAACGGTCGACTGGTTCCTTTGTCGAAGCCTGTCAGATTTCTCATCTCAGGCAGAAGCGATGGCGAACCAAGCGCTTCCCAAGCAGTTGAGGAAAGGATACTCACAGAAGCCCCTTCATCTATGATGGTACCGACCATGATCATTTTGTAAGCTTGTACAATGATTCAGAATGGTACATTAGCCAGTACACGGGGTCTGCCTAGTAGATTCCAATCGAAGGAAACGACTAGGTTGCTTGGAGGTGGGACAGAATAGACGACCGGATATGACTCTAACGAACTTCCTTCCTGCAATAAAGGAATGGGTAGATTGCCCCCATGTTCATTGGAGTCTGTGTTTACGAAAATAATTTGAGCAGTGTCATTCCCATTCTCTTCGGTGATTGTGTCACCTGAAGATGGACCTTCCAAAGACAAGACCGAGTCGACTGCCGCCTCAACCTTTTGACTTTCATCTGGTATGGATTCAGCGGGTTTATCTTCAATGACAGATGCTTCGACCGACCATAATGGCGTGTCAGTCGGATTTTCAACTAGTGATGGACTCGGCAAGAGAAACTTATATCCAGGAGGAAGCCGTAGCGGTGAAGCTAGACGGTTATCCAAAACTCTTTTAGCTTCGTCTAGGAAAGGACAACGGTGGATGACGTGATCGCCTTCACACAGTTTACAAGGAAATTTACATTTCCTTTTTTGCCCAAATGCTTCGCTTTCACTAGTTGATGGTGTACTTTCAACATGATCTTCAGAGGTTGATGACACTGGATTGTGCAAACGAGGAGACCAGTCCCTTAAGATCCGAGGGATGCAAGGACAATCTCGATGATAGTGGTCTCCTTTGCAAATGACACATGGAGATTTAGGCTTGGACGGTGCAGTGTGTCGATTTTCACTAGACGATGCCCAGTTACCCCCTTCTGCCTTTGACTCCTTCTTCTTCTTCTCTTTCTTCTCCTTCTCCTTCTTCTCCTTCTTAGTTACTTGATTTTTGGCTTTACCAGCTTTATCAAGCGAAGAGGAAGGAGGAGAGGGAGAATCGGATGGAGTAGAAGGTTGGGGGGTAACTTTCGTATCATCCAGTTGCTGACTCGATTGTTCAGGAATCACGATGTTCTGAATGACGGCGGTTGAGAAGAGCCATATTGGCAAGCCAATCATCAATCCTGGAAGTGACAATGTGGCCATATGAGGTGCACCAACATCTCCCCAAGAGGAAGAAGGACTAGGATTTCCTCCAAGGGGAATCCTTGGTTAGTGGAATCCATTTTTCTCAACCTAAGACCAACGCGGGAATGGTGATATTATTCCAATTAAAATAAATTTTAGACGCTTTGACACAACTTGTTTTTTCAATTTTTAAGAGTCAAGAAAAAACAAAAGATGACTCTAGTCGCCTTCGATTTTTAATGAGCCTGAAGTGACAAGTGCTCAGATGGACCTTTTCTTTTAAGGAGTCTGAAAAGGAATGAAAGAGACTACTCTGGAAATCTAGACAGAGGGATTACCAAACCAATCGCAAAACTGTAGAATACTTTTTACGGTACGGCAGTCAATCTTCCCGAATGTTGTGTTCAGTGCATTGCGATCGATAGGGCGGCAAACACGGCTTCCTATGGATAAAGGATATAGCCTATTGTGGTCTCCCAATATATACTCAATGGTACATGGGAGCACAAGTCTGTACTGGCACTTGTCGTCTCAAAGAGGAGGAATCACCCAACCAACAATGAAAGCGACAGTTACCAGGCTTTACGACGCTGGAATACGTCTCTAGCCTAGACTTCTAGATGTTGTGCGTTAGGTTCCAAAGCATTTTTATGTTCATTGAATTTATTTTATAGTTGATCTTTCTTAAGAAATTTTCCTTTCAGGTTCACCGCGTGATGTAGATATACAATTCCTAAAATGCAATCTAAGATGATAAACAATCGTTTAATCTTCTTTTTGCAATGAAAATCCTAGCTACTAAAGAAAGAGAGATGATATTCTTTCAACATAGAGCAGAGAGCACACACTATATGCACTATCCTAAATCAAACCAACAAGCAGTCTAAATGCAAATGCACATGCATGTATTTGTTTTCAGCTTTCTTAATGTGTGAATGACAAGAAGAATGCTAAGTAGAAATCTGAATTATATTTTCAAAGCGACAGTACTAACAAATTTCTCTTCAAAAACGAAAGGAAGATAATGACGACACTTTGCTATTTTGAATTGAAAACTGCTTTCGACACTTGAAAAACTACTAATTCAAATCAAATACAAGAGTAACTGTATAATCGACCATCAAGAACAATAGAATTCTTTTCTTTGACTGAAAACGACACTTGCGACACTTTCAAATCAAAAGACGATAGTTTGATTATGCTACTTCTTTGTAAAAGAGAACTGAAAATGGCGCACAATACATTAAAACATTCACGGTTATTTGCACAATGGAGGTGGAATCATGGAAAGGAAGGGATTTTCCACAGTGGTATACTAATCACAGACAACAAAACTCCTGAATAAAGCTAAAGAGAGTGAACACAGAAACCAAAATCTGAGAGCAGAAGAGGTCTTGTTTGATCAGCACACCTGCAACACAGGGAAAGTGCGATGTAGCGCACCTACTACACATGGGAGGTACGATGCATCCAGATTCCCAAGAGGAGAAGGTGCGATGGTCCAGGGACGAGACTTCAACTGGGTTCTGAGTCACAGTTTGCAACTCAATTCAAGGATTTAGGCCGAGCAAGTGGTGTTCAGTAAATATAAATCACAGGGGTTGATCTAATGAGGTTACTAGAGCCACCACTAGGGAAATTAGAAGGTTTGCAAATCGATTGTTCAGTTTATAAACAAAACCCGGAGATAGACTGAAGCAGCATTGATCTACTTTGCACTTGCATAGCAAATGCAGTTCGAAGGCTAGCTGGCTTGACTTCAGGCTCCGTCTGTAAGTTTATAAAACAAACAAATATAGACAATCAAACAATCTATTCCCTACCCAGTGGAGTCGCCATCTTGTTATCGGGAAATCTAGTGTCCACTAGGAGCTGCTAGTCCCACTAAGACTGGTAGTTATCTTAGAAACAAACAAACTAAAACTACTTTCGTTTTCCTTTATGAGAAGTAGATAAGAGGGGAATGAAGGACACCAACCTCAGTCTTGTGCTTGGTTCCTTGCTCGGTTCCTCTCCCTTCTGACAGATCCTTGCCACTTCTCCTTCATCTACCCAGCGTCAAAGAGCACCTGTGGAATCAAAGCAGCATAATACTATCGAAGAACATAGATCTACAATCATAAACAATATAGGACCAGATATATATTGACCATACAAAGGCATATATCATCAAACATACAAGAATGTGGAGGAAAACTTGAATAGCTTTATTAATATCAAGAATAGCAAAGAGGATTACAACCAATTGTTCTGACCCAACGTCATCCTCCAGCATGAAAGCCCTTCTTTCACCTCATGAAAAGCTTACAACACCAAACATTATGATATTCCACCAAGAAACCAACAGCACTTCCTTACAAGATACAAAATTCCAACCCCTGGATCTCTGGGATGAGGGATCCATATATAGATGATTGTAGGGGGGTGAGTCAGCTTCTGGGATTTTGATTAGTGTCCTCTCTCTAATAGTTCTTGATTCCACTTGGAGATTGATGATCTCTTACTCATCCCTAGACGAATTCAGAGAGGCAAGTGTCACAGGAGAAGTTTCTGGAAGATCCCATGACGATCCACCTTGCAAATTGTCTCTGCCATTTGTCTACTCTCGTCCATCACACCCTACAGAAGGGCTTTTCAGTATGCATCACACCCTTTTTCACTGAGCAAGTGGGATGCATCGCACCCTCTACACTGGGCAGTCTGTATGGTCCAGCTTTGACCAGTCCCGAGTAGTTTTCTGTGGAGAACTTCTGGGAGATGATGTAATCAGGTGACCTTGTTCCTTTAGGCTATGAAACAACACTTTTAGGGACTTAGGATCCCTTGGTTTATGGACATGTATGATTGGGGTTGCAGTGCCCAAAAATGTCTATAACAGTGCTACAATTAAGGAAACAAAAAAAATTGAAAGAAGCAATGGCGGGGTCCAAGTGGAATTGGTGGGTGGCCACCAATATTCACCTGGATCAGGGTTCTCTCACTTAGCTTACTCAAAAAATATGATATTAGGCTAGGTAATAAGCTCAACAAGGTTTGAATTTTTACAATTGTATTGATGAGAAAAGAGACAGATCCATTGGGCATGGATTCATGTGAAATCTATTTTTGTCCAGTGAGATGATGGAAAGAGAAAAGGGTTTCTCCATAGGGGCAAGGTAGGTAACCTTGGTGGTGTAATTTAGGTTAAATTGTTGTAGAGGGTGAGTGTATAAAGGTGAAAGACAACACATAGAGCATAAATACCATAAATGAATTCTAAATTGTTTCTTTAGGATGAAAACATTGATAACTTGAAGAACTAAATCAAAGCATCATGAAGGATGAATTCTGAATTAAACATCTGGTTTTTCAAGCAAGAAGATACACATTTAAGAGATGTAAACACATGAGACAACTTACAAGATTAAAAGGAGCACAAACCACCAAGATTCTGACACAGGAATCCCTGCAAATCACCTTCTAACTTTCATTCATTCACTGGAAAAGTTTTCAAATAATACAATCCACAAAAAGTTTGTTCTTCTCTAATCCAACCAACAGCCCACCCTTTCTACATTCAAAATCATGAATTATATACAATATTATATTCCTAGGTATAACAGGGTCTAAATCCACCTATTCCCCTAATAGATAAAGCTAATTACATGAAAATAATAAACTAAACCACTTTCCTAGGTACTAGGAAACTACCTTTGACCAGTTATTATAACTTTCCTAATACATCATCAACTTGGAGTATTTGCAATTAACTACACCTACTAAGATAATAATCCACATAACCACATGATCTAAACTACTTCTAGAAGCCAAAAAATTGAAATTTGAAATGAAATAGTGCTCACTCATCAAACTTGTAGCGCATTAGCCAGATTCGCAGCAAATTGAAGTAGCCTTCCATGTTTTGTATGGTTGAAACCTTCCTCTATAAAAATGGAGAAAATGGGTATGCTTGAAATACCTCTGTGATGGTATTGAACCTCTTAGATAAGATTCAAAGTGCTTTCAAACCTCCTTTGAACTATCCCCCACTTTCGCAGCAAAACTGTCAACTTTCGCAACGCGACTGATATTTCTTTAATATCTCCTAAACGGGGAATTATATTGAGATTAAATTTGGACAGCAAGTTAATATCATCATAATGCTTCTCCACACCAAATGTGAGATAAATCTAGCTCACGGATTTCGAGAAAATCTGAAAATGGTTGTAGGTGATAATAACTTGTTTTGTGGAAATCGTGAAGCATTTTGGGCTAAAATTAGTTGAGTTTATTCATCTCACCCCCATACATCTATTGTACAAATTTAAGTGAAAATATGGTGACTGTGTGAAAACGCAGCGTAAAAGCACAACGCTCCATGGTTGAGATACCTCCGGTCACTCCCTGAGTTGCTTGATGACTTCAGCAGGTGTGAAAAGGCTTAAACAACATCAAATTCCTCCTTAGAAACTTTATTTTATCTCACAAAGCCCCCAACTCTCTAAATTTCACTTTCATAAAAAATGTAGTGCTAGTGAGAAAGCGCAATGCCACCTGTCCTCTATAGGTTTTGATCAACAATGATGTCTTTGAACAAGATGCACATCCTTTTCATGATGTTGACATAATTCTAACCATGTTGGAGACCCCTTTCAAACCTTTCTTCATCAAAAATACCAAACATTCATTTCCACACCCAAAAACGCAGCGAAGATGAGTTTTTTTCTCTTACAGGATTTCTATGATTTTTTGCTCGTTCATACATGCAATTGAGGATTCATTCAGCATTAAGGGACAAGGATAAACTTGGATTTTCACCTATGAAGGAGAATAGACCATCGGTATGCGAGAATTGCAGTGTTGTGTGGATTTGTAGCGCCCCTGCCTCCCAGCGAATCAAAAGACTCTTTTTTGACTCGATATATTTACAATGAGACTTTGACAAATTTAGCCTCTTTGTACAAAAAACCCCTTAGACCATGACACTCATGAAACCAAGACTAATATTTACAAAAATGACCTCAAATAAAATAGTAAGACAAAAGTGATTGGGATTCCTATATAATAGGACCCTAACATTGGCTCCAATGGGGACGACATCCTCCCTGTGAGGTGCCAAGAACACCGTAGACTAGTAGCCTTATCCATTGGGAAATGGATTTTGACATTCAACTGACTAATACTGACTCAAACTAACTCAATTGACTCATTACATATATTACAAAGATTAAAATTTTGAAGAGAATTGACAACAATTCACCAAAGCCTTAGGGCCTTCTCCTCGAGCTTCAAGCTCTGATAAAAACTGTCCACACCTGCAAACTGACGTTGAGACCCAAAAACACTGTACATTTTGAGAATGATAACTGCACATCGCTGGAGAAATATATTAAACTATAATCTGAAACACCCCTGCTGAAGAAATGCCTGCCAAGCAAGCTTATTGCACACCATTTCCTACTTAATAACTGAAATCAAATGCTCAATCAAATGAAACTAAAATGCAATACAACCAGTCCAGAAGATGCTGAAATAATGTGGATGTTTGATTGTGCTTCAAAAAGATCATAACTAGAACATTAAATACCAGAAACAACTCAAACCCTGAACTGAATCCAATCTCTGCGTTGGTGAACAAAACAAGATATACCTTGAACAATGTTTGCAATAGGTTTGTAAAAGGATCTTTAACATCAGGAATGATTACCTTTTCTTGATAAAGAATAAATAGATCAGCATCTCCTTCATGATCATATGTAGACTCCTCTTCATGATTTACTACTAGCTGCAAACTTTGACTATCTAAACCCTCTACATAATCAGCCACTGGGTCATTAAAAACAAAAGAAGATAGTTGTAATTCATTTTTAATTTGCCCCATTGACTCTAGATTCCTTTGCACTAACCCACACTCTTCAACTTCATTACCTTTTTCTTGTTCTATATTGTTAAAAAGATTGTCACATGCAGGTTGATTGTGTTCTTGAGACTACTGAAAATCATCATTTTTCAATGGAGAAAACGCAACAAGCAACTCTGAAAAATTAAGATCAAAATATTTACCAGGTTCATCATCCTTAGGAATATTAAACATACCTATAATATCATCAAACATGAGAATTGAAACAACAGCTTGCACCTCTTCATTATCTGCTTGCAATGTTTGATAATTATTTTCTGCCATAATTACATTGTCTAAAACTTCCACACATGCCAATTCGAAATTCTAATTTACACAGATCTGCTCTTGAAATAATGCTTCAGAAAATGGATGAGCTGGAGAGACATATGAGTGATGAATGTATGAAGATCCTTTTTCATGCATTTCATCAGAAACCTCATATTGGTTTTCACAAACCTGGTCTTGGAATAAAAACCCAGTAAAATAACAATATAAATAAACAAATGAATAACTATCTTCACACCTTTGATCATACAAAGACTTACAAGCCTGCTGCAAATTTTCATCAATTTCAGAAAATAGAACTTGATTGACATCATTTAAATCCTGCTTAGTTTCCCTTTCATCCAATATATCAGCCACCATTTATTCTTGGCAATGGAAAGGTTTCTTGTTCCAAGCTTTCAGAATTTCTTCATCCATGAATTCTTCCTCACCATATATATTTTCTATATTTTGGATAAAACCCTCAAAGTGTTCACAATAATTCTCAACCAAAGCCAAAGAAGGATGAGATTCTCTGTATTATTCAAAAAAATTTGAATGAAAATCTTTAAGAGAATAAATACTAGAAGATGGCAAACCTTCATACCAAATCTGGGATTTTCCATCTAAAGTTGTCATAAACATCTTCATTAGGCAGTCTTCAAGAAATTTAACCTTAAGTCTACGCACATGCATATGAAATTTAACCAAATGAAGTGCAACATCATCTTTTTCTTGATCTCTATATTTTGGCAAATAATTTTTCCAATCTACATGAGGCATGCGATTTGGAAAACCTAGAATGTGACCTCGATTCATGGGAGCATACCTTTTGGATTGAGAACTTGTCTTAAAAGTGTAGAGATACCAGTGGGACTTTCAAAATTTGGATTCTTCTCAATTGGAGTTGCCAAGTGAAAGGTACAACCTTCTTGTGTCTGACTGTTGTCCACCATCAGCAATCAGATTTGAAACTTTGATGATCTTTCTCGATGAAGATGGAACCTTTCACTCCCCAGAAATGCCACCACAATGGTAGCACTATGTATATTTCCCTAGGTTGAGTAGAGAATCTCCATAGGTAACCAGAAACCACTTCTAGGCCAGAATCTATCCCTTTTAGCCTTGAGAGGTATCTCTCACTTAGGTTACTCATCAAATATGATATTAAGCTAGGTAATAAGCTCAACAAGGTTTGATTTTTTATAGGTATGTTGATGAGAAAAGAGACAGATCCATTGGGCATGGAGTCATGTCAAATATATTTTTGTCCAATGAGATGATGGAAAGAGAAAAGGGTTTCTCCATAGGGGCAAGGTAGGCAGCCTTGGTGGTGTAATTTAGGTTAAATAATTGTAGAGGGTGAGTGTAGAAAGGTGAAATACAACACATAGAGCATCAATACCATAGATGAATTCTAAACTATTGCTTTAGGATGAAAACATTGATAACTTGAAGAACTAAATCAGAGCATCATGAAGGATGAATTCTGAATTAAACATCTGGTTTTTCAAGCAATAAGATACACATTTAAGAGATGTAAACCCATGAAACAACTTACAATATCAAAATGAGCACAAACCACCAAGATTCTGACACAGGAATCCCTGCAAATCACCTTCTAACTTTCATTCATTCACTGGCAAAGTTTTCAAATAATACAGTCCACAAAAAGTATGTTCTTCTCTAATCCAACCAACAACCAACCCTTTCTACATTCAAATTCATGAATTATATACAATATGCTCTTCCTAAGTCTAAGGGGGTCGAAATCCACCTATTCCCCTAATAGATAAAACTAATTACATGAAAATAGCAAACAAAACCACTTTCCTAGGTACTAGGAAACTACCTTTGACCTATTTATTATAACTTTCCTAATACATCATCAACTTGGAATATTTTCAAATAAAAATTAACTACACCTCCTAAGACAATAAGCCACCTATCCACATGATCTAAACTACTTCTAGAAGCCAAAAAATCAAAATTTGAAATGAAATGGTGTTGACTATCCAGACTTGGAATGCATTAGCCAGATTCACAGCAAATTGAAGTAACCATCCATGTTTTGTATGGTTGCAGGCTTCCTCTATCAAAATGTATCAAATGGGTATGCTTCAAATAACTCTATGATGGTACTGAACCTCTTAGATAAGATTCAAAGTGCAAACCTCCTTTTGGACCATCCCCCAGTTTCACAGCAAAATTGTCAACTTTCACAACACGAATGGTATTTCTTTAATACATCCTAAACGGTGAATTAGATTGAGCTGAAATTTGGATAACAAGTTAATATCATGAGAATGCTTCTCCACACCAAATTTGTGCTAAATCTAACATGAATTTCGAGAAAAATCTGAAAATGGTTGTAGGTGACAGTAGCTTGTTTCTTAAAAATCGTGAATCATTTTAGGCTGAAATTAACTAAGTTTATTCATCTCGCCCCCATATATCTACTCTACAAATTTAAGGGAAAATGGGTAATGGGTCTAAGAGATATGGTGAAAATATGGTGACTGTGTGAAAACACGGCACAAAAGCACAACGCTCCATGGTTGAGATACCTCCAGTCACGCCTTGAGTTGCTTGATGACTTCAAAAGGTCTGAAAAGGTTTGAACATCATCAACTTATTCCTTAGAAACTTTCTTTTATCTCACAAAGCCCCAAACTCTCTAAATTTCACTTTCATAAAAAATGTAGTGCCAGTGAGAAAGCGCAACACCACATGTCCTCTATAGGTTTTGATCAACAATGATGTCTTTGAACAATATGCACATCCTTTTCATGATGCTAACATAATTCTAACCATGCTAGAGACCCCTTTCAAACCTTTCCTCATCAAAAATACCAAACATTCATTTCCACACCCAAAAACACAACAAATATGAGTTTTTCCTCTTGCAGGATTTCTATGATTTTTTGTTGGTTCATACATGCAGTTGAGGATTCATTGAGCATTAAGGGACAAGGATAAACTTGGATTTCCACCTGTGAAGGAGAATTAACCACTAGTGTGCGAGAATCGCAGCGCTGTGTGGATTCGTAGTGCCCCTGCCTCCCTTTCACAGTGAATCAAAAGACTCTTTTTTGACTCAACATATTTACAATGACACTTTGACAAATTTGGCCTCTTTTTACAAAAAAAACCCCTTTATACCATGACACTCATGAAACAAAGACTAATATTTTAAAAAATGACCTCAAATGAAATAGTAAGACAAAAGTGACTAGGATTCCTATATAATAGGACCCTAACACTCCCCTTGGAGCTCCTCTTCCTTGCCCTCAAGGAGTCTCATTAACATGGAAAGCAGAATGGAAGACGGTCTACTAGAGCATCCAAGGATTGACATTGATCCATATGATGATTGGGTGATCCACAAAACTCACAAAACACGTTTTTTGGAAGATTGGAATATTTCTGTAGAATAGGACACAATCAAGGTAAATGACCAAAACTTCGACAGATCTCACAATAATCGGTTGCAAACATACCTTGAGGGTTGGAAAATGATTGTAATTCCATGTGACACTGATAAGGAAGAGTAGAGGATATTTGCGCAACTCTGGGAGACTACGATGGTGGAGGTCCCATATGAGCACTGCACGATCCTGGCCCTCTCAATCGCGGGCACTCTATAACATGATGTCCCTCAACCTGACAGTGGGTACACCAAACATGAGGTATTGCAGGAAGTAAAGGTGCCAAATCTTTTATCATGTTTGTCAATGTAGCAATTTCATTATGGAAGCCCATAATAGCAGGATATGTTGATGGCCACCCACTTTGGAATCTTCCAGATAGCTAGCCATAGCCTCTATTTGCATTGCTTGCTCTAGAGCATCTTGAAGCGTGTTGACCTTCTGCTGAGATAGCAGAATATGAGTCATTGGTAATAGAGCCTTGATAAAACAATCTCTCTGGAGATGGGGATCAAAGGGATAAGAGAATTTACTAATAGCCTCTTTGAATCGTTGAATGCATTGCTAAGCAAATTCCCCTTCCCATTGGCGAATAACCAACAATTCTGCTAGTCCTTGTTGATTTGACTGTGGTAACTTAAACTCTTGAATAAACTCTTGTTTAACCTAATCGATACCAACATTGGGGTTAGCATCGATCCATTTTATAAACCACCTCAATGCTCAATCCCGCAATGTAGTTTGGAATTCAATGAGCTTAGTAGCATCTGGAGTCTGATGAGCTCTCCAAACAACTTCACACAAATACCAATGTTGTTCAACATCCTCACCCCCCTTTCCTATAAAATTTGGGTATCTGGTAAGTGAACCGGTTGCGACTCCAACCATAGTTGCTTGTGTTGAAGAAACAAGTATGAATCCTTGGGAACACAATTGAGAACAACTAGTTGTACTTAAATGACTAACACCACTAGAACTACTTTTACCTTTAAGAAATAACTGAGATTTAATAAACTTGCGTACCTATGAAAAGAGAAAACCCAAATTTTGATATAGCACCAGGGGAAGGTCAAGGAGAGGAGGAGTCGTGTTGTTGTGCTAAAGAGTTCTACCTTCAATTAAAAAATTGCCTCATCATGAAATGCAAATCGTCATCTACCAGAGTATCTTCATCTGGTAATCTAGTTAGTCGGACATCTGGCTCAGGTGTCTGAAATCCTTCCTTCTCCTCGTGTATCAAAGTAACCTCTTTTGATCCTTCCATTCCACTTATACTTTTTCTTCCACTGGCCACTTCTATTTCACCAGAAAAAGAACCTTCTCCCTTGCTTCCATTCCTCAACTTCGCAGTTTCCATTTCTCTATTCCTCACCACCAAACTCCTCGCAATGTCACCTAAGCATTGCAACTCCCTTCTTCTAATCCTAACTTCCTTCAACTTACTTTCACATGACTCTTCAGTTATTATTTCCCTCCACAACGCTCTAAAATCTCTCACCTTCTGCAACTCTTCTTGATTCATTATAGGAACTCCTTTGTCCTTCCGCAACGACACAACATTCCTCTCCACTAATCCATTCTCCTATTACTAGAGACTTGTGCTACCATTTGTTCTTGTGGGAACTCCAATAGACTGTCTTCAACCAGCAAGACTTTAATCCAGAGTAGGATATCCTTTAACATCCGTCCTTGTATTCCGAATCTAAATATGGATTCTACGCGAGAGAATGACTAGTGCTTTTCAGTCGCAAATTCAATGATATAACCTTCAAGAGTTGCGTTAACCCAAAAGTCAACAACTCTCGTTAACTCTATATACAACTCATGAAGGGCAACTAGATCGGCTGTGGTCCAAATTATGTGCAATCTCAGCTGTGCCACAACCCTCGATTTATAGTGGAAACAAGTCAACCAATTTTCTAACTTCTCTGGGAATTCGCACCAAAAGATCTTGTATTGGTCGCAAGCAGGTTCAGAGTACAATGTTTCTTCTTTGACCCAATTCAGTTTCTTGTGTCTCAGTTCTTTCTGTTTCAAAATAAAGTAATCAACCATTTCATGCCACCATTTTTGGATATCCCAATGAATATACCTTGGTCGCATGATCTAAATCTCCTAAGGAACTCGAGGTCTCGACAACTAAGCCATTTGTTGGCGGAAAAGTTTAATTTGAGTTTGACCCAGGGTTCGATCGAGGGTGCCAACAAAAAGGCTCACATAGTCTAGCACTTCACCGACATTTTCACTCCTTTGAAACAAAGGAGTGTCTCACCTGAGGTGAGCCAGAACCATAAAAGGATGTAGGGGATCTAGATCTGATTAATTAGGCAACTTGCACAACTATTACCATATTCATTCTCAACCATTCAACTCATGCACTTAACAAAAAATAGACATATGCAGAAAATTTTAAAAGGGCCCATAAAATACACAACTAAATATCAAAATTCCCATCCTCCATATATTATTAAGCAACAAAGTTCAATTACATTATATCATCGCCATTACAACTTGCGGAAATTACAGGCTTGTGCATGGATATCAAAACCAACAGACAATATATAAGAAAAACATTACAAGTTCAAATCTCAAATATCACATAACACTAAACACTGCAACATAATCCCAACACATACATGCATTGTCCATATTCCTAGCATGATCTGAACTTTGTGACACTGTCTAAACTTGTTTCTCGTTGCCTTCTGCCTTCTTTTATAGTTGTGCTCACTTGATCTAGTCTTTGATACCTCGCTTGCTTGATCCATGGTTTTCAAATACCTAGGGCCATTACCTTAATTCTCCATTGACTACGCCAAAATCGGCTACTAGTTCTTCGACACACGCCCTTATATTCTGTTGTGCAAGTTCCAAAACATTTCACTGCCACGTTGAATTTTCGATGCTCTATTCCTGATAGTTTTGTCCAAAATTTCCTTCGCAACTACTATTCCTTCAAAAACAAAGGACCCAACATCACTCATATTATCTTTGTGGATGACGTTCTCATTCTAGGGGACATTGCAATACACGAATGGGGAACTTTTTATCATATTAGTTTTTCCTTTGGAGAGGTTGTTGGTCTCTATATGATTAAGTCCAAATGCATTCTTATCACAGTTATTCCAAATGAGGACATGATTATGGAAATTAAATGAAAATTTGTTGCCGAAGCAACAAAAATAGATTATGGGTTCAAGTACCTCAATTTCATCATGAAACCAAATAAATTTGGGATCAAAGACTGTATGTGGTTGATAGAAAAATTTGAGCAAAAACTATCTCTATGGTCAAACAAATGGCTCACCTTGGGGGGGGGGGGATTGATTCTCATCCAATCAGTTTTATAAAGCATCTCAGTATACTGGATGCATCTTTACTTGATGCCCAAATACATCATCAATATAATTAATTCATTTATCTCAAATTTTATTTGGGTTGGATTTGTGAAGGACAAGAAGATTCAACTGCTAGTTTGGAGACAATTTCTATTTTGAAGGAGGCTGGGGGATGTGGTATAGAAAACACCAAACTTTTTGGTTGGGTTATGCTAATAAAGAGTCTATGGCGTGCTACAAATGGAACAAGCATATGGCAGATGATGATCAGGGAAAAATGTTTGAAAACCTAGTTGCTCATGGAGTGTATAAAAGGTGGGGCACGGGTCCCACCTGCGGTCTCCTACATTTGGAACAATATGTTGAAAAATAAACATTGGTTGATTAGGAATATTCAATGGGAGATTGGAAAGGGATCCCAAGTTGAGATTGGATTGGATCTCATCAAAGGATTTAATGGATATCATACATTGCCTATTGCAGCAATTAGGTATATCAATAATCTAGGCATTTATTTTTTAAATCAAATATATGTCTTTAACGTGTCCATCATAGTAACTCCTTCTTGGTCACACTCATAGGAACTTGGTCTAAGTGATGAGATGGCTTGTGTTTGGGGTTAGTACTATTTTTTCACAATGTTCCATGTTGTAACAATCACTTAAACAATTATTTTTTCTTTCAATGGCAATGACTTTTCCAATTTATTTTCAATCACCCAATAATAGTAAGTAATTATGGATAGAATAGTAAACAATATTCACAATAGAAAACAACCAAGAATAATGAGACACACCCCGGATGCGGGTGATTAATTGTCCAAAGGACATACAGGCGGCGTATCACATGGGCAAGTGTCAGCCCACATACGCCACGAGTCAGGTCGCGAGGAAAGGGAGATGGGCCTGCACAAATTCTTTAATGCGGCCATTACTGCGCTCATCCGTCGTCTCGCACGCCGCGTCCTGTCGCTCCTTAAACGCTCTTTGCATAACAGCTTCAATGCATTCCACTGTTGAGTTTTTGCTTCCAGTTATGGGCATTTCTCTGAATCACTCTGCAGGGGTTCATAGACCTGTTAATGTGCAGAGTTTGTATGGTTATTGGGAAGTTTCGTTATTACCCAGCTCAGAGCAAGCAAAAATTTCGCGCGAAAGAGTCAGGTTACTAAGCAGAAGAGGGGGCTTCGGTGGTCGAGCAGTCTCGCAGCGATCTTCCGACACTCTAGAACCTGAGCGGCGTAGTCCACCGGCTACGAGGAGCGGAAGAGGAAGTGGTCATGGCAGATCTGGAGATGCAGTATGTGAACATGCTGCTCACCATACTGCGTGGTATCGTTTCCCTTGCTTGCTCGATAATGTTACTTTCATTATTTCAGTCACTATCGAAAAGCGTGAAGACAACAGAAATTTGGGAGCGGCCCAAGCTGAAGCAACTGCAGAACAACGGACTGTAAATCTGGAGGATCACTTGAGCCCAGTCATGGAGAATGCTTCGACGCTGAATCCGGCCAACCCCGCTGGCCCAGTTGCGTCCGTGCGTGGCGATCCCACCAGCTCGATGGCTCCTCATTCGGACTCGGAGGACTCTCTACGATATGGGTGTTTGGTTTTCGAGGAGGCCTATACTACAGATAATGACTAACCTAGCATAATTCTGTGTGTCTTCGTTGCTATGATTTTGGCTCAGGTTCCTGCTTGTCAATGTGTCATTACTACATACACCAGTTGTTTATGTTTGTCTCAGGGCACGGTCTGTCCATGTTTCTTTCCGTCTCAGGGCGCTGTCTAGCAAATGTAATGGTTTTGTTACTGTTCAAAACTGTAATGTGTCGTAGAAGAAGTTTACACACAACTGAAGATTCCAATTGCACTGATCTTATGTGTTTCTTTGTAAAATGCCATCAACAGGCTGAACTTTCAAGGCCAAGGCCTCGCTGTAACTTTTTGTATCAATAATAGCAGTAGTCATATTGAGAAAAAAAAAAAGAGATATGAGACACAAAGATTTAGGTCGAAGACTAGGTAAAAACCCCATAAGGGGGAAACCCAAACATATTCTTCTTCTATTATATATTCATTAACTTTTTAGTAGAGATACATAGTCCAAGTACATGCATCAACCAGTCAAAGGTCAAATCCTTGACTATCCAAGTCAACAATTCAACAACCAATCAAGGATGACAGATAAAGCCAACTCTGGTCAAAGTACTAGATCTGCAATTTCATCCCGGTCAAAGTTCAGTCAATAATAGCCCTAACTAGTCCAAGGTCAATGGTTAACAATGCTCATAAAACTTCGATCAACCAATCAAAGAATGTCATCTCTTTTCCTTAGTCAAACTCAGTCAAAACAGATCCAAAATACCTCCTACAATTCGGTCAAAATCAATGGCCAACTTGTGGTCAACCCTAGATTCAAGTCTATAGTCAAACATGATCAAAGTACCCAAAGTAGTTTGGTCAAAGTCTCTCTCAATTCATCCTCCCAAAATAGATCAAAAATTTTTCAAACCGATCTAAAGTCAAGTGAAGTCAATGTTGGTTAAATATGCCCAAAAATAGAAGTCAATGCAAGTCAAACAAAACTCCTCCTCCTCCTTTCTCATATGTGAGGTCAACATGCAATATTTTATAGATGTATAAACCAAATGATGAAGAAGTGATGTGCTATGAGATGCCTCCAAGTGAATTCAATGAAGGTCAATTTATATGTGAGTTAGGAGGTCGAATTTCTCTTCTAGGCCGACTTGACAAATTTGAGTTGACTTAGACCATCATTAATAATAATATTTTTCCATGTGCAAATTTATTTTTTCAAGTGGAAGAGGAGTTTGCTCAGGGTTTTTTGGGCTTCTCCAATGAGGAAATTTCTCCCTCAACTGCCAATCTTCAACACTCCCTCTCAACTAGGGATATTTTTTCTTACTACATCATAAGTCTCAACTCAGATGTATGTTGGGCCCTAGAAATTTTATATCATTTAGTATATAAAGTCTCTACTCATGAGCCATATTCTCTTATTATACCTATAGAAATTTTGAATAATAAACACTTATTCACAGAGATTATCCCGATTATACACTATTGCGGAATACATGCATAATACATAACCTCCTCTACGTTGATCATCAATTTAGCAGCATTAAAAACAATAAAACATCAATCGCATGCGCACATTAACACAGTATGTAACCCGGGGAAAGCATACAGCTGAAAACCCCACACTATCTGTATATTATAATGATTGAGAACATGTAACAATACATAGTACAATACTCCTCACAAGTACTCAGTACTATCTCCACCTGTTACACACAAAACTAGCTCAGATCTGAACAAGTCACAGGTTCAAATCTCCTCCGCTGCTTTGCCTGCCTCCACTACAAAAGGCAAAGTGAAAATCACGTGAGCACAGGCTACAATTACTTTGGTATTGGCCCACACTGCGCAGTCTTCATTGGCATAACTCAATCCCATTGATTGTGCAAGATCTCATGCACAACTATAGTCACAACTGATAGCAATCTCAACCTATAACACCTGTCTCCACTGAACTGTCCATGCACTGAGTTAACTGATGTATTCTTCAGTTGCTTTATGAGTTAATAATTAGTGAATTAATTAATATTTAATTCACACAACTCATTACTAGAGTATTCTTTAGTTAGACTGAATACAACTAGTTCAACCAAGTCAAACTGAACACAACTCCATCAACTCCACAATCAACTCCACCAAACTCAACCACATGAGTTCTAACTGATGTCCTACATGCAATAGCTCAACTGACCCACAAAGAAAGCGTATTTCCTTCTGATAGCTGCATGTGCCACATCTGTAGCTCAAACTGAAGTGCTCCAAGAGGATAAGATAATATTTATAGTCCAAATATTATTATGAGACAATAATATTCGACTGTTCTATTTTTAGCCTGGCAATCTAAAAATAGAAACTTGCCCATATGTCTAAAAATAGAAGTCCATCTATTTTTACCAACATGACCAATCATCCACAAATAACATACTGCAACTCATAGACCATGATCCATATGTCTAAAAATAGACTCTGCACCAAAAATAGCCTGCGGCCCCACTTAGTGAAGGCGACTTATTTCCACTAAGCTCCATCATCTTGTTGCATTCTCAAAAATACCATCAACTTCAGCTAAATGTACCTCTTTCATCTTGTGGTTAATTATGATAGATTTCTTATCTTTTTTATAATTAAATGTGTTTATAACATGGTTTTATCAATGACGGTTTACTAATGTGGTTAGGTGGCCAAGAAGCATGTTCAGAAAATTTCTACCAGCAACAGGTACGGGATCTCCAATAGTCATGGTACCGAAATGTTCCAAAAACTTGTTACAAGTACCGGACAAGCAGTCCAGTGCTTAGTTCTGCACTTATGGAGGAACAAAATCAAAATTATAAATATGTTTTTATTCTCTATAGCATGGTAAATTAGGTGCCACATGGACCTAATATGATGGTACAAGTCTTGGAATATACCCATCTCTCACATGGGATCTATTGTAGCGGCTACAAACACCCTCCAAAATTTTGCCTTAGCTTCATTTTGGAGCCTCCCTACCAACCATCCTCAACAGCATGTCTTGCACCGTCAAGCATATAGGATTCAGTTGTTTCTCAGTGTCTTGTCAACTTATGCATATCAGTTTGCTTCACTCCCCTCACAGGATGTCTTTCCAGACTTAGGCCATGTGTTGGCCAAGCAGCTCCCCAAGAAAATTGCACAATTCTGGAGGGGAACCAACCTTCCCTCCATAAATTGCGAAAATCAGTTGGCTAACCTGCTGAGCTCAAGAATTGCGCAAATCAGTTTGTCAAGCTTCCCTCAGAAAATTGTGCAATTCTAGAGGGGAACAAGCGTTCCCTCCAGAAATTACGCAAATCAACCTGGTAGCCTGCTAGGCTCTAGAATTGCGCAAAGCATTCAGGTAGTCTTCCTCCAAAAAACTGGGAAATATGACCCAGCACTACTGCTCAACCTAGAAATTACACAATTTTGGGAGGCAGTCACCTGCTAACCCTAGAAATTGTGCAATCCCTCTGGGACAGCTAACGCAACTCAGCCTAGGAACTGGGCATTTTCATCCCAGACTCGCAGACCGATGAATGTGCCTTCAGGTGGACCGGATCCCTCTAAGAGTGAGCAAAACTGATTTGCATGCATGGACTGCTTTTCCCAAGGAAGCATGCAAAGGCATCCCTAGATTTAGGGATCTATTTTTAGCAGCTAGAGCTTACATGAAATGCTCATTTTGGAAACCTCCCGCCAAGTGTCACCTTTCCTAGATTTGCGCCATGCATGTCATAACCTCAATTTTATCAAAACTTATGAACCAGACACTACAAAGCTCATTCCTCACATTGATCTTGCAGCTTTGACATCCCACATCGCATCTAGGTGTCTTCGGCACATTCAGCTCAGCTATTTCAAGGTAAGCCCGCATTACATGTCTTGTGTTGTATTTTGTCGCTTTTTGTGTTTCGGCTTGTGTGAGTGTTGTTTGCTTGATTTCAGTGAGCGCTTGTTGTTGTTTTGATGTGTGTTAGCTTGTAGAAGCATCGTTTCAATTTTCATTCGCATCTCACTATTGTCACATGCATGACATTGTTTTTGCATCAACAGTCGCCGTTGCGACGACTCACTTCACACACATGCATGTTTTCTCATTTTCTGAATCCTGCACTTATTGTTTGCATGCATGATCGTTCACTCTTGTTTACACTTAGTATCACCATGCATTCATACTTCTCATGTTTTCAGTCACCCATCAATGGGTCTAGGCTGCCTTAGCCCAGACCTTGCCTTGCCCAGCTAGCATTGTGCATTTCTGGAAGTGAAGGCTTTTCCTTCCCTCCAGAAATTGCGCAAATCTGGCCCAGCACTGACCTCCAGGCTTGCATTGCACAATTCTGGGAGGCAGTGCCTTGCTGGCCCCAGAAACTGTGAAATGCAGTTTGCTGGTTTGCATGTCACTACTGACTGAAATTGCACATTGCGCAGTTTCAGTCCTCAACAGGCCAGGATGGACTGTGCATTGTGCAGTTCCAACAGTTAGTCAACCTCCCGACAGTCCGGACTGTTCCTTGCGCAATTTTGGCAGTCAGTCTCCCAAACTCCCAATGAAAATTGCACAATCTCAACAGCAAGTCACAAAGGTATGTTGCATGTCAGTCCTCTAGTTTGTTTTAGTTGTCAATTGACAGATTACTTGTCATGAGTGTTGCTATGTCTCTAGGTATCACAAGTGTTCATCTACCTCTTAGCAGAACAGGTACAATGGCTTCTAGGAGAGTAGAGTCGATGACAACGTTCAAAGCACAAATGGGGATGCATTCGATCAAGTGTCTATGAACTTTCTTATCTATGAACACATCAACTTGTTCATGGACAAGGATATCAATATGACATGTCAGCAACATCACAACTAGTAGCACCATCAGTAGAAGCAACAGAAGGTAGCACACCTGTATGCGACACATGCAAGAGGATGGTTATTGACAGCATAGAGCGGGAGAAAAGTTACAAGCTCAAATAGATCCACCTGTGATGAAAGCGGCTTTAGAGACTGAGGCTATGAGGCAACAACGTGATAAGAGGATCACACGAAGGAAGAATAGGAGCTACACATATGAGAGAAGGAGTTGCAGCAGGAACAGGTACAGTTGGAGGCGCAACATGCACACACCGATGAGACTGCTCCCATACAGGTTATGGACCCATCCAACAGTTGGCATGGAGCACACATGGTGAGCAGTGTTGTCGATCGCATGCAAAGGTATTCAGGAGCATGGATGTCATTGTGCTCATGCATGTGATCCCACCCATTCGGCACACTCACCAAAGTGAAGACAAGAAGCAAGTCCGACTAAAGTTGAACATGTATTTCAACAAGTTGACGTGCATGGTCACCAACACACGCTTGGAGATCAGCACAGAAACTATGCATCAGTATGTTGTTGGTCCAGCTGCACTCAAGATGATGATGCACATGTTATCAGACGAGTTGGACAGAGGAGCCACGTCAGTGTACCCAAATGCAACGGAGGCAACAGTTCTCTTTCAACAGGATGTCACCTTTGAGCACACGGACAACCAAGCTTGGCATTAGTTCACCATCGTCGATCATCACAAGGATGTCGAAGAGTTGGTCTTCCCACAGTTGTCCAAGTATTAGTGATGTCTTGCATGTCTTGCCCAATCCTATTTTGTCTCTCATGGGTACATGTGCAGATTATATGCAACGTCTTGCCAAGTGGAAGTTCAAGTGTCAATAGCTGAATGTAACAGTCATAGATTAGTTGAAGAGTCATAAGGGTAGATGAACAATCACAAAGGGGGAATGTCAAGGGTCACCCCACCCATTGCTATATATAGTCCCTCATAACTCATTGTAGGGGCTTTTGGTCAATCAATCTTCCGACAGGAGTATCTTAGAGAAAGCTTAGAGAGTATTGTAACGAGCCTTGGCTTCTCCACAGTGCAGAGATAGTACATCTCTTTGGAGGAGCAGGCGGAGATGACTGTAACGTTCCTCTGTCGGGACTAGTGGTCAGTCATGGTTGAACTATATGATTGGAACTTTCACTTCTTAATACAACAGAGCCAACACATTTCATGCATATGTCATATTGTATTTCAGCTATCTTGTTTACTCTAAATGATATATGTATATGTTTGCTTAGGCATGTGTGTATAGACTCTTTATGTATACATATGTATGAATCTTACTTAAATGTGTTGTTGGTTTAACTGTCACTTTGGATTTTCAACTTACTTGCCTTCCAGTTCGTGATGCATCTTTGCTCATGTGTTCCCTTCTTAGCCACGTGCTTTCACAGGTTTCCAAGGGGAGCATTCACATCACCCTCCGTGTTAGAACCGTTCATGCACCTTCCTTGACTTTCTGCATATGTCACACCCTTGCTACCAACATGGATATCTAACTTGCCTTTGCGTGCAACTATGGTCAAGGCAATATTGTACGACCCACTGTTGGAACTCCTACACCAAACTGTCTGAGGTCTAGTTGGGACTTCTTACTGGGGAGATCCCCTGACATGTTGGCGGGTCCAACACCGTCAACATTTTGGTGCTATAAGGAGGGCCAAATGACAAGTTGTGTCCTCTCATCCTATTTTGAACCTTTGCACATCTATCATGGATTATATCACACTTATCCCTCCACGATTTCTTTCGCATGCCAAACCTCTCAACATCACAAGGGAGTTTTTTGATATCTTCTTTGAATTCATGTATGATGGTGAGGGTGAAGCAGCCTAGCTTGAGTACTTAGAAGACTTCTATGTATTCCTTGAGAAGGCAGACAAGTTCTATGTAGAAGAGGTCAGTCTGTTGCTATCATACACACTTCGCAAATCCCCACAATGGTGGTGCTACAGTCTGCCTCCTGGTAGCGTGCACTCACTTGACCAGTTTTGTGATCTCATTGAATCTACTTTCCATCATTTTGATCCAGAACCTCTTGACAAAAATATGTTACAACAACAGAAGGCCCCGCATGAATCACCTATGGATTTTTGGCAGCGCTTCCGTGATTTGCAGTTTGAAGCTCTGAAAATCTAGATGAAATTTCCATATCTTTGGGATAGATTCGAATACTGTCTTAACAAATCAGTCAATCCCAAGAAGAAGTTCAAGATCAAGCCCGCTCAACATACTTTGGTGATGGAGTTGCGCAATCACAGACGGACACGATCACTGTCACAAGTGACTATCCGCCGTCCCCTCATCAAACAGCTCCACCATCGCAGAGTGATGTGGGAGAGCATGCACACACATCTGTTCAACCGTCACATCCTCCAAACGTAGCTCCTTCTGATTTTCATGAAATCTTGGTTGTGAATCCATTTGGTTATCACATGCATTTTGTACCTCAACCTCTGTCTTCATACTCGGGTTATCCTCTAGATGACACTATCTTGTGTTCTTCCATTCCAGACTCTACACTTGTTGTGAACGAGGATTAAGCCATCGATAGAGTTGGTGTTGCACAACCAACATGCATTGTCATTCATGAAGAGTATGACTAGGAGCTTGAACATCCACCAGCAGTAGAGGACCATCCCTGTTTGTTCGTACCTCCTCCATTTTTTCCTGACATCCTTGATGATCCTGTCATCCCTGATTTTTCATGTGTATCTTCGTCCACGGATGCACCTATTGTTGATCATTCGCAGGACACACCGTATGTCATCCCATCATCTGACAATGGAGAGGACCATTCATTCATTGAACATCCATTTGATTTTTCATTTGCTTTTTTGGAAACGTAGAGGGTGAACATCCTTGCTTCTCATATACCCCTTTGTGCAATTCATTAAATCATGAGGATGCCGACAAACATCTTGAATTTTCTAATCTTGAGTGGTGTGATCTCTCTACTTCTTCATCTAATCACGATATTGATTCAACTGTTGTTAATCTATCTAAGATACTAGTCTACGATGATCTATCCGTCGATGAAGTCGAAACCCCCCAGACTATCGAGGCACTTTAGCTCAAGCTAATGGTTATGTCAGGCCCTCGATGTCATGTGGGTGGTTTCACTTCCAATCAGGAAATTGTTAAAACACCCGAGGCTCCTCATCACTCATCTGTATGCGTTGAAGATCAATCTCACACACAAATTATGCTTCCTCCACTCGAACTACATGATCCCATCGCTCATGCATTGGAGGAATCTTACACAGCAAGCACACTTGCGCAACGTAAGTGGTCTACCTTTCTCACGTTTGCTTGCATGTCACAATCAAGAGAATGCATACACTTAACATCTGCACGCATTGTAGCACAACACCATGGCAAGTCCACAAAGTGCATGTCATGTGCTTTCACTCACTTATGTTCTGTGGACGCATTTAAACTCGGAGTGTGTTTGTCTTCATTGTTATATCTTTCTTGTTTGTTGGTTCACACAGTTGTCTTGTTCACAAACCATGCCTTCACCCACATGGTTCGACCAATGCATCGGTGGTTGCATTGGAAGTATCACTTCACATGACCAGGCCCATGCACCGTTAGCTTAGGAGTAGGAGTAGTGTTTGCTTTTAGTTTGTTTTCTTGCATGCATTTTTGCTTACTCAATTTGCATGTTTGTTTGTGTGCCTACTTGTTTTCTTACTCACTTTGCTTATGCATTTACTTCTACTTTTTGCTTTGTTTTTTGGTTTGTTTGCTTGTTTGCATTCATAGGTTAGTTTCGCATGGACCGTGTGCGACTCTTGAATCAAGCAAGGCAAAGTACAAGAGGACTTGTATAGTTATCAATACTCGGTTATTTATCGTCATGCCTCTATATGAAGAACTTGTCATCTTCAGTCCATGATACGCCAATGGAAAATACATATTATTCGAAGTGAACCTTGGTGAAAACACAACGCTTGTGCGCTAACTAGTGTCACCTACTCTAGTCGGTTGTTTTTGGGTTAATCCTTATCAGCTTAGTCAAGTAGAGTAAGGTGAGGGGGAAAACCTTAACAAGCAATCAGAGGTGTATATAAACTACTTCTCTTAAGGAAAAACTTCTTTTCTCTCAATAAGTCAGGATCCCTCTTCTGCCTCTGAAATGAATAAGTGTTATGCATAGTTATGAAAAATGAAAAATGAAAATGGAAAAAATTTCGAAAAAATGAAAAATTAATTAGACGAAAGAAGAGAAAGGCTTCCTATGCAGAGAGGTGATGCAATTAACTTTGCCAGGGTACTGACTAGGCTCATTGACAGCAGAGCGATGCTTCTGTTCCTACATGACTCCGCTGGGGTACTGTCCAGGCCTGCTGGCAGTGGAGCAACACCAGCGATGAAACTAAAACTCTAACAACCATACTTCTTGTGCACAAATATACCCCTCATCCCCAATCGAAACAACTGTGTTGGCTTGACTTGGCTTGTAATATGTGTCGACCGACCAAGTTCTTGGCAGATGCTACATCTTACAATCAAGCAAGTGTGGAAACCAAGATGAACAGAGAACTGAACAATACTTTCAGAGGTGTTAGACTTTCTTTTCACTAACAAGGTCCATTCAGAGAGCTAGAGTTATACCAATGTGTCACCAAGTGTTGTAGCGGCTACAAACACCCTCCAAAATTTTTCCTTAGCTTCGTTTTGGAGCCTTCCTACCAACCATCCTCAGCAGCATGTCTTGCACCGTCAAGCATATAGGCTTCAGCTGTTTCTCAGTGTCTTGTCAGCTTGTGCATGTCAGTTTGCTTCATTCCTCTCACAGGTTGTCTTTCTGGACTTAGACCATGTGTTGGCCAAACAACTCCGCTAGAAAATTGTACAACTCTGGTGGGGAACCAACCTTCCTCTAGAAATTGCGCAAATCAACTGGCCAGCCTGCTGAGCTCAAGAATTGTGAAAATCAGTCTATCAGGCTTCCCTCAGAAAATTGTGCAATTCTAGAGGGGAACCATTGTTCCCTCCAAAAATTGCACAAATCATCCTGACAGCCTACTGGGCTCCAGAATTGTGAAGAGCAGTCAAGCATTCTTCCTCCAGAAAACTGCGAAATCTAACCCAACACTCTTGCTCAACCCAAAAATTGCACAATTCTGTGAGGCAGTCACCTACTAACCCCAGAAATTATGCAATCCCTCTAGGACAACTAGCCCATCTCAGCCCAGGAACTACACAAATTTTCATCCTAGGCTCGTAGATCGATGTGTGTGCCTTCAGGTGGAAAGGCTCCCTCCGAGACCGAGCAAAACTGATTTGCATGCATGGACTGCCTTTCCCAAGGAAACATGCAAAGGGATCCCTAGATTTAGGGATCTATTTTTAGTAGCTGGAGGTTACATGCAATGCTCAGTTTAGAAACCTCCGTCCAAGAGTCGCTTTTCCTAGATTTGTGGCATGCGCATCATAACATCGATTTTATCAAAACTTATGAACAGGACACTGCAGAGCTCATTTCTCACATCGATCTTGTAGCTCTGACATCCCACATCGCATCTAAAAGTCGTTGTCACATTCAACTCAACTGTTTCGGGGTAAGCCGCTTTGCATATCTTGCGTTGTGTTTCTATCGCTTTTTTTTGTTTTGGCTTGTGTGAGCATCATCTACTTGATTTCAGTGAGCGCTTACTATTGTTTTGATGTGTGTTAGCTTGTAGAAGCATCGTTTCAGTTTTCGTGCGCATCTCACTACTGTCGCATGCATGACACCGTTTTTGCACTGACGGTCGCCATTGTGGCTACTCGCTTCACACACATGCATGTTTTCCCTTTTTTGAATCCTGCACTTGCTATTTGCATGCATGATCATTCACTCTTGTTTACACTTAGTATCACCATGCATTCAAACTTCTCATGTTTTCAATCGCCCATCAGCGAGTCGGGGCTGCCTTAGCCCGGACCTTGCCTTGCCTGGCTAGCATTGCGCATTT
The DNA here is from genome assembly GCA_031772625.1 of Pinus tabuliformis. Classification (NCBI taxonomy): domain Eukaryota; kingdom Viridiplantae; phylum Streptophyta; class Pinopsida; order Pinales; family Pinaceae; genus Pinus; species Pinus tabuliformis. The sequence continues at coordinate 1,128,275,893 of CM062818.1, forward strand.
CTAGAAGTGAAGGCTATGCCTTCCCTCCAGAAATTGTGCAAATATAGCCTAGCACTAACCTCCAGGCTTGCATTGTGAAATTCTAGGAGGCAGTGCCTTGCTGGCCCCAGAAACTACGAAATGTAATTTGGTGGTTTTCATGTCACTGTTGACTGAAATTGTGCATTACGCAGTTTCAGTCCTCAACAGCTCGGGCTGGACTGTGCGTTACGCAGTTCCAGCAATCAGTCAGTTCTCCAGTTTGTTTTGGCTTTTGACTAACAAATTGCTTGTCATGAGTGTTGCTATGTCTCGAGGTATCACAGGTGTTCGTCTACCTCTTAGCAGCACAGGTATAATGGCTTCCAGGAGAGTAGAGTCGATGACACCGTTTAGAGCACAACTAAGGATGCAGTTGATCAAGTTTCTATGAACTTGCCTATCAATGAACATCAAGTTGTTCATGGACAAGGATATCAAGATGAAATGGCAGCAGCATCACGTCGATCAGCAAAAACAGAAGGTAGCACACCTGCATGTGACACATGCAAGAGGAAGGTTGTGACAACGTAGAGGCAGAGCAAAGTTGCAAGTTCAAGCAGATCCACTTGTGATGAAAGCAACTTTGGAGACTGAGGCTATGAGGCAACAATGCGACAAGAGGATTGCACGAAGGAAGAATAGGAGTTGCACAGATGAGAGAAGGAGTTGTAGCAGGAGACGCAACATGCAGACATTGATAAGATTGTGCCCATATAGGTTATGGACCCATCCAGCAGCTAGCATGGAGCAGACATGGTGAGCAGTGTTGTTGATCACATGCAAGGGTATTCAGGAGCATGGATTTCATTATGCACACGCATGCGATCCCACCCATTTGGGACACTCACTAAAGCAAAGACAAGAAGGAAGTCTAACTGAAGCTAAACATGTATTTCAACAAGTTGATGCAAATGGTCACCAGCACACAATTGGAGATCAGCACAGACACTATGCATCAATATGTTGCTGGTCCAGTTTCTCTCAAGATGATGATGTGCATGTTATCAGACGAGTTGGACATAGGAGCCATGTCAATGTACCTGGATTGTTATAGACATTTTTGTGCCTTACAACATTGAGCATGAAATGTCCATAATCTAAGGGATCCAAAGTCCCTAAACATGTTGTTCCTACCCCTAGAGGAACAAGGCTAACAAACCACAGCAATTCACAGAAGTTCTCCACCAGAAACTGCTCAAAAACAAGTCAATTCAGGATCATTTCAGTGGCTACACTAGCTGTTTGCGCTGAATGTCAAAGCCAACACTGGCTACCTGCGTTGAATGTCAAATGGAACACTGGCTACCTACGCTGAATGAGAGTGGACATGTGGCAGGCTCATTTCTCAAGGTGTCAAAACCCAGGAAGCTTCCAAAATGACACTTGCCTCAGGGAATTCGACTGGTGATGAGTAAGAGGTTCCAAATCTCCAAGTGGAAGCAAGAACCTCCAAGTGGAATCAAGAACTGACAGAGGGAGAGGACACTAGTCAGATCTCAAGCTGACTCATCCTCTCTCCAAACATCTATATATGGATCTCTCCTCCATGAGATCTAGAGGCTGGAATTTTGTTATTGCAAAGAATTGTTGTTGGTTTGAGATTGGAATCATTGGGTGCTTAATGCTTTGAAAGGGGTGGAGATAGGAATTCCATTTGCTGGGAAGGAGATGCTGGATTGGAGCCCTCTGGGTTGTATCTCTTCCTGAACCTTGTTATTCATCAATAAAGCTATCTTGGTTTCTCCTATATGCTGATGTATTTTTGATGTATGAATGCATTAGTATGTTTAGTTTATTTCTAATCCTAAACTAGTTATGAATGTGAATATCTGTCTTTGTGTAGTGTTCTTCTCTTGTCGCAAGTAGTTGTTCTCTTGTCGCAAGTAGTTGTTCTCTTGTGATCTTACAGGAACCCGTTGAAGCTGGGCGAGTGAGAAGGCAAGTAGCTGTGAACTCCCAAAGAGAAGAGAGACCGGATCGAGGGACAAACGGAAGACACCGGTAAGTCTATTGATCTCTCTTCTTTCACATTTCATAAAGGAAGAAACCAGAATAGCTGTACTCGTTTGTTGCTAAGGCAATGTCACACCTTAGGTGGATAGGATCGTCCTGCATAGGCATTTTTCCCCACAACAAATTGGCGACCCCGCTGGGGAGATCTGTTTAGTCATTTTATTTGTGTTTCTATCATTGTTTGCTTCATAGACTTGACAGCAACAATCGAACTGCATCTGCTAATCCCAGAGGCAAAGTAGACAGTTGCTGCTTTGATCCAATCACTGGACTTGTCTATGATCTGAACAATGGACTCACAAATGATTTGATGATCCTTTGTGATAGATCTTGGTACCCCCTCAAAGCATCCCTTTGATTGTACCTTTCTTGTTGCTTTTATTTGGCCTGAAACAGTTGATTAAATAGCAATCTGTGACCTAGAACCTGAGGGAAACGAGAGTTTCTCCTTCAGCGCAGACCCAGCGAAGGGATTCTGCATTTCAACGCAGGTCCCGTGAAGGCTACCTGCACTGAATTTCAAAACCCCTATGTTGAGGTTGCGCTGAACCAGTTTGCCCTTGTGCAGCTAGGGTTCTCTGCTCTGTTTTGCCTTGTTTTGATCTCTGATTTTTGCAGCCTGTAACCAGCATAGGTACCAGTCTGATAACTCCTTTTCTCTGCTTAGATTCCGCCTCCTTTTTTACAAAAAGACTGTGAGTGTTTTTATGTGTTTGTGGCGTCATTTACAGTTTTCCTTTGCATGAGTGAAATAGTCATCCTGTAGCCCTTGATTCAGATCTGTTGATTGTGATCTTAGAAGAGAGTTCATTGGTTGTTTGCAGATTGATTATACATTTACTTTTGCATTTGGTTTGAGTTTGTCTCTTTTAAGTGTCGAAACAAGTCTTCATTTCGAAAATCGTTAAGTGTTGTAATCTCTTCTACCCTCTCTGATTTCGAAAAAGTAAACTTGTTTGTATTTGTCATTTAAAAGCAAATTCAAAGTTGTACAAAAAGCTTTCTTTGTAGGCATCAATACTAAGAAAGCGGAAAACAAACACCTGCATTGTTCATTTGCATCTTGATAGTTTGCATGTTGGATTTAGGAAAAGTGCATTAGAGTGTGTTGATTGCTCTTTGAGAAAAGATGGTGTCTTTCTTTTCCCTTAGTAGCTAGGATTTTCAAAGTTGAAAAGATATAAAGCTTGCTTATCATCTTTAGACTGCATTTAGGAATTGTATTATACATCTCGTGGTGAACCTTGAAAGGAAAACTTCTAAAAAGATCAACCTAAAATAAATTGAATGAACTTAACAACGCTTTGCAACATAACGCACAACATAGAGGTCTAGGCTAGAGACGTGTTCCGGCGTCGTTAACCCTGGTGACTGTCGATCTCGTGGATGGTGGGTGATTCCTCCTGAGGGACGATAGTGCCAGTATGGATTGTGCTCCCACGTACCGTCGCGTATATATTGGGAGACCCCTATAGGCATAAAACCTTTATCCTTAGGAAGCCGTGTCGGCCGCCCTACTGATCGCAATGCACTGAACACAGCATTCAGGAAGATCGACCGCCCGTACCCTAAAAAGTATTCTGCGGTTTTGCGAAAAGTTTGGCACACCCTCTGCCTAGAACTCCAGAGCAATTCCTTTTGGCCTTTTTCAGACTCTATAACGGAAAAAGTCCATCCGAGCATTTGTCACTTCGGGCTCGTTAAAACATCGAAGGAGACTAGAGTCATCTTTAGCTTTTTCTCGACTCTTTAAAACTGAAAAAGCAAGTTGTGTCTAAGCGTCGTTAAAAATTTATTTTAAACGGAACAATCACCCCCTATTCCTGCGTTGATCTTTAGGTTGAAAAAATGGAGCACACCAACCAAGGAATTCCCCTTGGTGGAAATCCTAGTCCCTTCTCCTCTTGGGGAGATGTTGGTGCGCCCCACATGGCCACATTGTCGCTTCCAGGACTGACAATTGACCTGCCAGTCTGGCTCTTTTCAACCAATGTCGTTCAGAACACCACCATTCCTGAACAGTCGAGTCAACAGTTAGACCAAACCAGAGTTGCCAACCAGCCTTCTACCTCATCTAACTCTTCCTCTCCTCCTTCCTCTTCGCTTGACGGAACTGGTAAAACAAAAAACCAAGTTCCTAAGGAGAAGAAGAAAAAGAAGAAGAAAGAGAAGAAGAAGAAGGAGCCAAAGGCGACTGGGGGCAAACAAGTGTCGTCTGACAAAAATCCACACACAGCACTGACGAGGCCTAAATCGCCATGTGTCATATGCAAGGGAGACCATTTCCACAGAGACTGTCCCTGCATCCCTCGGATACTAAGGGACTGGTCTCCCTGTTTGCACAATTCGGTAGCATCAACCTCTGATAGCCATGTTGACTGCTCACCGTCAACTAGTGAAAGTGAAGTCCCAGGACAGAGAGGGAAATCTAGATTTCCCTGCAAACTGTGTGAAGGCGATCACGCCATCCACCGTTGTCCCTTCTTAGACGAGGCTAAAAGAGTTTTGGAAGATCGCCCGATTTTACGAGCGCAACTTCCTCCTGGATATCAAAAACTCCTGCCAAGTCCTTCACTAGTTGAGAACCCGGCTGGCCCGCCCAGGTGGTCAGCCGAAGCACCTATCATTGAAGATGAACCGTCTGGATCCATGCCTGACGAAAGTCAAAAGGTTGAGACGGCAGTTGACCCGGTTTTGCCTTCAGAGGCTCTATCTTCGAATGATACCATCACAGAGGAGAATAAAGACGACACCGTCCAAATTCTCTTCATCAACACTGACTTTGATGAACAAGGGGGCAATGCCCCCATTCCTTTATCGCAGGAAGGAAGTTCGTCAGAGCGATATCCGGCCGTCTATTCGGTCCCACCGCCAAGCAACCTGGTTGTGTCCTTTGACTAGAACCAACTAGGCAGATCTCGGTTGCCAGCAAGCATACCATTCAGAATTATCGTTCAAATATACAGAATGGTAATGGCCGGCACTATCATTGATGAGGGGGCATCTGTGAGTATCCTTTCCTCTATTGCTTGGAAAGCGCTTGGTTCGCCAGCGCTTTTGCCTGAAATGAGAAATCTATCAGGCTTTGATAAAGGAACCAGTCGACCTTTAGGGATCCTCCCCAATGTGCCTATAACATTGAAAGGGAAGACCGTTCAAATGAACGTGATGGTCGTTCAAGGACCCTTGGATTATAACCTACTCCTTGGACGAGACTATATATATTGCATGGGAGCTATAGTCTCCTCACTCTTTAGAGTAATGTGTTTTCCGCATGAAGGAAGAATGGTCAAGCTCGTGGACCAACTTTCGTTTCCCGGATCACACATCGCAAATAGTCATGTACCATCCCTAAATGGTCTATTCACGCAAGAAGTGTCTCAACCCACGGTCCGTCCTCCTGATGAGCGCGAGTAATCCAGGAGGATATGACTGGAACCCAGGGGGCATGCGTCCTGGTCTGCTTCGGCAGGAAAACTTTGGGTATAAGGTAGGTTTCCGCAGGAAAATATGACTAGTCCGTACCCCGTCCGTGGTTGCAAGAGGGGTTGTTCTGGAATAAGATTCTCTTGTCAAATTTATGTGAGAGGGCGGGTCTCGTCACTCACCTTTGTCTATTTCGGTAGATATTGCCGAGGAAGTGTTTTGTTTGAAAGATTAACGAGACAATCTTTGGGTAACCTGAAAGAGGTAAGCCTCTCTCGTTAAAACAAATGTTTTGACGGAAGAGAAGTAGAGGTAACTTTGAAACCGTACTTTATACCTGGGGGCATGCAAACCTTTTGGAGTGCAAGCAAAGAGTGGTTATTTATCTGTTTTTTGGGTTAGCCGTTTCCTAACTTGCATAAAGAAAGGATGCGGAGCAAAGCTTAGTGAGATGAAGCTCCATAAAAAATAGAATCTTGATGAGACACTCTTATCATATGACTGGGTATTCGAGCAGTTTTAGCACAAAGTTCATGCTCGTTAAAAAATAAACGCAAGATCTGAGCAGTTTTAGCCCATAGTTCATGCTCGTTAAAAAATAAACATAAGACCGAGCAAATGTTTCCACCTGTGTTTAAGCTCGTTTAAAAAAATGAACTATCCCGGTAAATAACCACTGTGAATGTAATATCATCAGCCATTAAAGCCTTGGTCGTGTTTGCACCGTCACCTCCACTTTTCCATTGGCCGATCGTTCACCTCCATATGATTGTTTACCCATTTTGAGGAACAGCTGCGAAGAGTGATTTCACCTAGCCATCCTTGTGACACTGCCGTGATTGGAAAATTCCAACCTGTACCTGGAATCAGCTGCTAACCCTGTTTATCACTCGTTCCTCAAAAGATGAGTCTTCTTTAAGCTCTTTTCAGCTGACTCGTAAAATATGAAAAGATTGCCGAGTTCTTGGCCTTCCAGCTCGTTAAAAGGACAGGAAGAGCTATCCCTCCTCTAGATTTTAATCTTTTTGGACCTGAGGGATTATTGCACAAAAAGATCGAGCGCTTGTTTTATTCGACTCGTTAAAACTATCGAAAACTCATCCCTTCTGTATTGTTTTATACTTTTTCGGACTTAAGGGATTAGATTACAAAAAAGGACTTTTGGAGTTAACTTTATGTACCTTTTCAGACTCTCTAAAAATGAAAAGGACCGAGTTGTCCTTGTCGTTAGACTCGTTAAAATCATTAAATAGCGACAAACTTGTCTTTAGACGAGAACGAGTTTCACTATCGCTAGGCTCGTTAAAACATAGCGATGGGCTTGCCCGAAGGGCAGGTTATAGAACAAGCATATGTTATCCTCCTCAAGCTTGACAAAAATAAAGAGGTACTGGTCAGTAATGACTGGGAAAAAATTGGGAGAAACTAAAGAAAACTTTGATGGTAGCAAGTCGCTCTTGAACATGACACTTTTCCTCCGTACCACAATCGGGTTGGGTTGTTTCATTCACCGGTCACATCCATGGTCTCGCCATACCATCCATATTTGGGGTAATGCTACCAATCCATCGCATCAGTGTCGCCATATGTTCAAGAGAAGTCGTTCAGAAAAGTCAACCGTGTCCCATCCACTGCCATACATTATCCTTCATCCTTTCATGACCGCCACCCTGAATCGTATGTCACAGATCGTTTTCACCTCCATTAAAATCATTAGCTCCGTTCCGTGTCACTGATGTGGGATTCATTAAGGCCCTCCTTTGACAGATCGCTTCTTGTCGACATCAGCTCATTATCCAAGAAGTTGATCTAGGAACAACCCCTTCAGTACTTTGAAGCTTGCATGCCACAATGGCAAGTTTCTCACTTCCGGCGACAGGTATACATCAATGACCTTCGACCGAAAGATTTTGCGTGGTGTTCGACGCCAAGTCCTTTATTCACACCACGTGAATTGTACTGTAGTACCTTGAGGGTCATTGTCATTATCGGTGATTCCTCTCGCGCTTGTTAACGGTTTACATCATTGACCGGTAATCAAGCGATGTCTTTCCATGTTCGACTTCAGAACATTTCTCACATGGATCGACTTGTACTTAGAGTGAAGATCGAACGAGTTTGAAGACCCCGGATCTAGTTTCATCCATCCGGGCTGCGATATATATTCAGGAAAGATAAAGACATTGACATGTACATCATTGCAGCAGATAATCATCCTACTCAAAGGATGATAATTTCATCAAAATTATCAGTCTACCACCAGACGATTGTCTGTTCTATGTACAGAAAAATGAATTTATGAAGCTGAGCATGGGAATGCCCGCCTCAGCTAGATCATGAAAGCAGTATGAAAAATAATGTATTGTATTGTATCTTATTACAGGTCTCCTCTCAGCATTGGATGAACTTCGGATCCCCCTGATAAAGCATTTCACCCGATAAACGGCCTCATACTTTAGGGGGCAACTGTTATAGACATTTTTGTTCCTTACAGCATTGAGCATGAAATGTCCATAATCTAAGGGATCCAAAGTCCCTAAACATGTTGTTCCTACCCCTTGAGGAACAAGGCTAACAAGCCACAGCAATTCACAGAAGTTCTCCACCAGAAACTGCTCAAAAACAAGTCAATTCAGGATCATTTCAGTGGCTACACTAGCTGTTTGCGCTGAATGTCAAAGCCAACACTGGCTACCTGCGTTGAATGTCAAATGGAACACTGGCTACCTGCGCTGAACGAGAGTGGACATGTGGCAGGCTCATTTCTCAAGGTGTCAAAACCCAGGAAGCTTCCAAAATGACACTTGCCTCAGGGAATTCGACTGGTGATGAGTAAGAGGTTCCAAATCTCCAAGTGGAAGCAAGAACCTCCAAGTGGAATCAAGAACTGATAGAGGGAGAGGACACTAGTCAGATCTCAAGCTGACTCATCCTCTCTCCAAACATCTATATATGGATCTCTCCTCCATGAGATCTAGAGGCTGGAATTTTGTTATTGCAAAGAATTGTTGTTGGTTTGAGATTGGAATCATTGGGTGCTTAATGCTTTGAAAGGGGTGGAGATAGGAATTCCATTTGCTGGGAAGGAGATGCTGGATTGGAGCCCTCTGGGTTGTATCTCTTCCTGAACCTTGTTATTCATCAATAAAGCTATCTTGGTTTCTCCTATATGCTGATGTATTTTTGATGTATGAATGCATTAGTATGTTTAGTTTATTTCTAATCCTAAACTAGTTATGAATGTGAATACATGTCTTTGTCTAGTGTTCTTCTCTTGTCGCAAGTAGTTGTTCTCTTGTCGCAAGTAGCTGTTCTCTTGTGATCTTACAGGAACCCGTTGAAGCTGGGCGAGTGAGAAGGCAAGTAGTTGTGAACTCCCAAAGAGAAGAGAGACCGGATCGAGGGACAAACGGAAGACACCGGTAAGTCTATTGATCTCTCTTCTTTCACATTTCATAAAGGAAGAAACCAGAATAGTTGTACTCGTTTGTTGCTAAGGCACTGTCACACCTTAGGTGGATAGGATCGTCCTGCATAGGCATTTTTCCCCACAACATGGATGCAACGGAGGCAATAGTTCGCTTTCAGCAGGATGTCACCTTTGAGTGCACGAACACCATCACGGATGACCAAGCTTGGCATTAGTCCACCACAATCGATCATCACAAGGACGTCGAAGAGTTGGTCTTCCCACAACTGTCCAAGTCTTAGTGATGTCTTGAATGGCTTGCTCAAGCCTATTTTGTCTCACATGGGTACATGTGAAGATTGTATGTAACATCTTGTCAAGTGGAAGTTCAAGTGTTAATAGTTGAATGTAACGGTCATAGAGTAGTTGAAGAGTTGTGAGGGTAGATGAACAGTCATAAAGGGGGATGTCAAGGGTCACCCTACCCTTTGTTATATATAGTCCCTCATAACTCATTGTAGGGGCTTTTGGTTAGCCCAGATTCCGACAGGAGACCTTAGAGAAATCTTGGAGAGTATTGTAACAAGCCTTGGCTTCTCCACAGTGCAGAGCTAGTACATCTCTTTGGAGGAGCAGGCGGCAGTGACTGTAACGTTCCTCTGTCGAGACTAGTGGTCGGTCATGGTTGAACTGTATGATTGGAACTTTCACTTCTTAATATAACAGAGACAACACGTTTCATGCATATTTCATATTCTATTTCAACTATTTTATTTACTCTAAATGACATATGTATCTGTTTGCTTAGGCATGTGTGTATAGACTCTTTTTGTATATGTATGTATGAGTCTTACTAAAATGTGTTGTTGGTTTAACCATCACTTTGCATCGTTAGCTTACTTGCCTTCCAGTTCATGGTGCATCTTTGCTCGTGTGTTCCCTTCTTAGCCAAGTGCTTTCACAGGCTTCCAAGGGGCACACTCACATCACCCTCTGTGTGTTAGAACCGTTCATGCATCTTCCTTGAATTGTTGCATATGTCACACCCTTGCTACCAACATGGATATCTTACTTGCCTCTGCACGCAACCATGGTCAAGGCGATACTGTACGACCCACTTTTAGGACTCCTACACCAAACAGTATGAAGTCTAGTTGGGACTTCTTAACGGGGAGATCGCCTGACATGTTGGAGGATCCAACACCGTCAACAGGATCCTAGCACATGATTTAAGTTACAACCAAAAATATGCAACAATTTTGAAACTGCCATGTTCCACCTCGTTTTTCGATCAGATGGTGGCGAATCTCAAGAATCTGGGAAATAGGTTTGTATAAAATATAGTGATTTACTTGGATATCAAACCATTTCTCAAAATTCAATATGGTATAAAAGTTACAGCAAGTTATTCGAAGTAGTTTTGTATAAAATTTTTGCAAAACGCAGATTGGCAAAAAATCTAAACAGTCATCTTTGGGCGTGATTTCTGAGGCTATGGAATCGAATCAGGAAAATCCAAGAGCGGTTATTGTTAATAATATAACCATTTATGCTCCATAGAAACAACTCCCTAAAATACATCACGGTTAAGAATATATAGTTAGTTATTTAACACCAATTTGTATAAAATTGTAAAAACTAGAATTATGATCTTTTCCTCTAAAATTGTAAATTCGTTTTCTGAGTTTAGGGGATTGGATCTTATCCTTCCTCAATGGTTTTTATTTATAAATAGATCCTCAAAAGGTAGAGGAATAAGGTTGTTCATTATAGTAAGAGGATTTTGTTCATTATTGTAATAGAGGAGATCAATGATTAGTTTTTGGAGAGATTTAGAGAGCTGATTTGTAACAGAGATTTTTGATGGGAATAAAGAATTGATGGTTGCTGAATTATGGTACATCTTCTTAGCTTGATTTGAGAATTTCTTAATAGCACTAACCTCCTGGCAAGGGCCCCTTAGTGTGGGTAAGCGTTGCTATGCTTTGTAGATTAGTTTTACATCTACCAATTTAGTTTTATTTTGCAATGAATTTATGTTAGATAAAACTTAGATCTATTTACTTTAATGTTTTCAATTTAGTGTTTAGTACTTCTCTTTAGGTTTAAGAAGTGAATTCAATTTGATTGCATATTGTATTTGATGTACTTTTCAATTTTTCATTAGATTTGTATTTCACATAGTATTAGATTCATTGCTTTATTTTCATATTTGTTAAGTAGAATGTGTTAGTGTTAGTCTTTCCAGCCTTCCTACAGTGATCAAATACGCTCTTACAAAGTGATTTTGAAGTATTAAGGTCAAATTTTGTCATTTCAGTGAGTCTTCAAGCCAAAATTTGGTCACTAGGCATTAGGTCTAGGGTTTGCCCAAATGTCAGTCCATGTCATCATTCAGCTGAGCCTATCATCATTCAGAGGGTTGTCATTATCATGTCAGTGTCTAATGAGTCATTTCACACCTTGTTTATGCTTCATGTTGCGCCCAGGCAAGGTCATTTCCCTCTCCTAGGGTTTTGAAGGCAATTTCTCTTGGATGGTCAAATCACCGGCAAAACTTGTTTCCTGATGTTCATACACCTTCCCCTATCCTTAAAGTACCTTATCAAACACTTCCCATCCCTTAGATCCGCCAAATTCCTCATTTTTGCACAAACCCTAGTTTCTAGCTACAACCTGGCAATTTTCTAGGTTTGACCTGTGTTTTGCCCTTTTCGACCCCTTCCCCTCACTCAATCTCTGAGATTCCACTTTCCCCTGCTTCCTAACATCCCTCCCTACTCCCAAAAATTTCCCCAAGAATTTAGAAGCCCCCTATCCCCTTCATCTTGCTCCATTTCGACAAAATTCCTTGCTTCACACATCGGGACAAGTCGCACTCAAATGATGTTCCAGAGCAATCAAAGATGAATTTTGGAAAACGGAGAGAGGTTTTTGTCCACAACATGCCAAAGAAGAAAAACCTCTTTCACTTTTTACACAGGTGTCATGGTTTGAGAAAAATGTCAAAAATACCGGCGAGAACGAAGGTGCTCCAAGGACGGTTGGCCAAAGCACAAAAACGAAGGAAAACGCCCGATCCACTCCAAATTTTGGCCAAAGCCTCTTTGACTGAGCATGGTACTTGATTGGGGACTCCCAGCCCAAATTTCAAGAAATTTGGAGAAAATTTTGTCATTTTGCAAATTTTTGGTAAAATTACAGGTTTTTCCTAGGAACCGGTCTCACCCCGGGTGAGACCAGTTTGAAGGGCTGCTCGGAATTTTGAAAACTTGGCATTTTTGGAAAGGGCATTCAAAAAGAAAAATTACCAATACTTGGGAGAAGCCTGATTTTGAGTTTTGAGCCTCCAAAAGCTCAAAATACACCTAAAAAATGACTTTCTGCCCACTTTTTGAGTTGCAGAAAGTGACCTTGGGAGAAATGGTTTTTGAGGGGTCAAATCAACACCAAATTCAGAAATTCCACTTGGGATGGAAAGTAGACAGGCCAAGCTTTCCAATGAGCCATCTTGCACCTGATTTGGACTAGTGGAACCCACTCAAAAACAGCTGTGAAGGGGCGCAACCAGAACTTCCAGATTTGCCAGAATTCACATTTTTGGTCAAAAAACACTGTTTTGACTATGGTTGACTATTATTACTTGTAGATGATGGATAAATGTAATATTTCATGGCACTTTGGTAGATTTTATCTTTCTTTACCCTTCTAGAAGCTTCCATGATGTAAAAAGTGAAAAATTAATGCATGGATGAGTTAGCTAAGTAATAGAGGCAAGTTGTTTGGCTGCCTATTTTCTAGTTCTTAGTTTAGAATTTGTTCAAACTGCTCCTAGAAAGCTGAGCTCGACCCCTAGATGTGGGGAAAGGAGTTAGATGGTCTAGATGGTCTATATTATGCTCTCTCCTTCTCATTTTGATGGTTGGACTCTTGTGTAAGGAAGCTTTATTGTATATTGTGCATCTATTTCTGCAATTGAAGGCAAGGAAAGCCAGGGTTTTACAGACATCTTTGAGGATTCTTGTGGATCTGATTGTTGATGGTGTGTTCTCTACATGTTCTTGTAAGTTTGTTTATGTGTTTCACATCTCTCTTATGCTTCTAAATTGGACAGATGAAGTGGTAAAGTTTGAACTCATGTTTTGACATGCTCAGCTTTTTAGTTTGTTCAATTTTAATGTTTTCTACTGTCTAGAGAGGATTCGAATTGTGTGTTTGCCCTCTTTAGCTTCTCCTCTATCATCTCTGATCATCCATCTCAGATTAAGGCATCAGCACTCATTCCTACCTTGCCCCTTAGATCCCCCTGTGAAAACTGTGCTCAATCCCCGCACCTTGAATTGCACTTCCACCAATTGCCACCAAAACCCCCACAAATCATCAAATCAAACCCCCTATCAATTTACTAGCCTAAAATCTTTATTCTTAATTGGTCAGCCTAATCCTATTGAAAGATCTATCAAATCTGACCCGAGAGAGCCTTCTCATACCTCGTAGGGCTAGCTACGAGGTGAAATGGTTTGATGTAGCCTTGAGAGTTTGTCTATCTCAGCCTAGGTGAATTCCAAGCGCTAACATATTGGCGACCATACTGGGGAGAACAACTGATCGTTTGCTCATTGATGTGTTTGTTTCATAAGTCTTAGACGGAGCCTGAAGTTACGCCAGAAGCCTTCGAAAACGCTCTTGTTTTACATCAGCGTTAGTAGATAAACGCTGCTTCAGTCAATCTCCGTGAGCTTGTGAATACGGCCACTTCATTTGCATTTTACCCCAGTACATGTATCAAGTTCAGATCTGATTGTTGATAGTGGACAACGATCAGACACTTGAAAGGCTGAAATCATTCACTGGCGACTCCTTCACTGAAAACAGAGACCTGTGCTTCATGGTGACTTCACTGCAGAGAGATCAGTAGCTTTGAGATTTCTCAAGATGGATCAGATTGCAAGAAGATATGCTCCCTTGAGCCGAGATCACATTCCAGGTTTTCCGAATAAGATGCCCAAGGTAGATTAGTCAAGGAATCTGCCCACATTTAACGCTGATGGTAAGAAGGATGCTGCTTTACATTTGATTAGATTTCACATGCATGTTCGCAAGTTAAAGATCAATTTTCCTGAGGACTGTTTGATGAAAATGTTTATGGCTACTCTGGAAGATGAAGCCCGATTCTGGTATGAAAGTTTTCCATCTGCTTCAATTTATTGTTTAAGGGATTTTCATACCGTGTTCTTTGAAAAGTATAAAGAATCATATCCATCTTTGATTTTAGTTCAGAACTGTTGTAGCCATGTACATAATTTTATTGAAAGCCTTGAGAAGTATTATGAAGATGATAATTTTATGGATGTTGAGATCATGGAGGCTTTGTATGAGAATCCATTTAAGCAACATGAAGAGAACCTAGAGGATTCCCATAGAGATGATCATGAAAATTTGCAGCAGGACCAAGATCTTAGTGTGGTGGAAAATGAAAAAATTTCGCCTCTTGACAATCAACAGAAATTGCATGAAATGGATCAGCAGTATGAGGAAAATCTGTATACTCCTTCACTTGAAATCAATGAAGACAATCACTATTTGAGCAGAAGAAAACAAAAGGCATTATCTCCTTTGTCCGAAGAGGAGATAGATCAGCTCTTGAGAGGTCTTGCTCCAGCTCAAGTTAACGCAGATTTGCAGTGCACACATGGTCAAGAAGATGATGGTGGACCTTCTTCCTCTTCTGAAAAGGATGACAGTCTTGTAAGCAGCTTTATAGATCAGCAGGTTGAAATTTGTTATATGGCTGAAGATGGTGCAAGAGAAGAGCTCATTTCAGATCTGCCCACAGAAGAAGACAGCATGCCAAGCCTACATGAGGAGGTAATTCAGTCAGTTCATGAAAAGCAAGATGACATCCTCATTCAAGTAAGTGAAACAGTTCCTTTGGATGAATTTATGGTAGATGATAGAAATGTCATTTTTGCACGTCAAGAATCAGCTGAAGTTTCTTTCCTTATGATTGAAGAATGTAATAAGGAACTTGATAATTTGGTTGTGATATCATATGAAGATGACTTACAGCACATTCACACCATAGAAGATCATAGCATTCAGGATTTCCATTCAGATTCTTCATATGTTTCATGTGCTGAAATGTTTTTCCAAGAAGAGATCTGCTCATCTACTTGTTCAAAATTTTTTGAAGCCCATGAGCATACTTTTATCGAAGCACATGATGAAGGCATATCAGAGTTTGAAGCAAAGGACACCTTGATCTTTCAGCAGGAGGTGGCAGTGGCAAATCTTCATGTTTTTCACGATCCTCTAGCAAGTTTGTTGCAGCCAGCAGTGATAGTGTTTATTGCAGTGTTCAGTGATGAAGGAGGTCATGGTCAGCTATGTTTTTGGATGCTCAGTTATAGGTTTGTAATGTTGACCAGAAGATCTGATCAGAAGAATCAATCAAGAAGGCATCTGCTTGATTGGTTGCATTGGCATTTTGATATAGTTTGATGGTATTTTGTCTTGTAAGAAACACAGGTGGTTGTCATCATGATTTCAAATCTTGATGGATGGCTGCCGTTTTTCCAAAAGCTTTGTAAAGTTTTGTTTTAAGTCAGTCATGAGTCATTTGTGTTGGTCTATTGAGTGAGTTTTTCAAATTATTTCAGTTTGTCATTGAGTCGGTTTGAGTCAAGCTTTAGTTAAGTTTCAGTCAGTTTTCAGTCAAGTTTTCATTCAATAAATGTGTCAAAGGTGTAAATAATGACTCCATTGCCCAATGATTGTAAGGAACTCGTCTGCTCTCCCAGAGGTCTGAGGTTCTTGGCACCTCCAAGGAGCTACCATCCCCATTGGAGCCTTCCTACAGTGATCAAATACGCTCTTACAAAGTGATTTTGAAGTATTAAGGTCAAATTTTGTCATTTCAGTGAGTCTTCAAGCCAAAATTTGGTCACTAGGCATTAGGTCTAGGGTTTGCCCAAATGTCAGCCCATGTCATCATTCAGCTGAGCCTATCATCATTCAGAGGGTTGTCATTATCATGTCAGTGTCTAATGAGTCATTTCACACCTTGTTTATGCTTCATGTTGCGCCCAGGCAAGGTCATTTCCCTCTCCTAGGGTTTTGAAGGCAATTTCTCTTGGATGGTCAAATCACCGGCAAAACTTGTTTTCTGATGTTCATACACCTTCCCCTATCCTTAAAGTACCTTATCAAACACTTCCCATCCCTTAGATCCGCCAAATTCCTCATTTTTGCACAAACCCTAGTTTCTAGCTACAACCTGGCAATTTTCTAGGTTTGACCTGTGTTTTGCCCTTTTCGACCCCTTCCCCTCACTCAATCTCTGAGATTCCACTTTCCCCTGCTTCCTAACATCCCTCCCTACTCCCAAAAATTTCCCCAAGAATTTAGAAGCCCCCTATCCCCTTCATCTCGCTCCATTTCGACAAAATTCCTTGCTTCACACATCGGGACAAGTCGCACTCAAATGATGTTCCAGAGCAATCAAAGATGAATTTTGGAAAACGGAGAGAGGTTTTTGTCCAAAACATGCCAAAGAAGAAAAACCTCTTTCACTTTTTACACAGGTGTCATGGTTTGAGAAAAATGTCAAAAATACCGGCGAGAACGAAGGTGCTCCAAGGACGGTTGGCCAAAGCACAAAAACGAAGGAAAACGCCCGATCCACTCCAAATTTTGGCCAAAGCCTCTTTGACTGAGCATGGTACTTGATTGGGGACTCCCAGCCCAAATTTCAAGAAATTTGGAGAAAATTTTGTCATTTTGCAAATTTTTGGTAAAATCACAGGTTTTTCCTAGGAACCGGTCTCACCCCGGGTGTGACCAGTTTGAAGGGCTGCTCGGAATTTTGAAAACTTGGCATTTTTGGAAAGGGCATTCAAAAAGAAAAATTACCAATACTTGGGAGAAGCCTGATTTTGAGTTTTGAGCCTCCAAAAGCTCAAAATACACCTAAAAAATGACTTTCTGCCCACTTTTTGAGTTGCAGAAAGTGACCTTGGGAGAAATGGTTTTTGAGGGGTCAAATCAACACCAAATTCAGAAATTCCACTTGGGATGGAAAGTAGACAGGCCAAGCTTTCCAATGAGCCATCTTGCACCTGATTTGGACCAGTGGAACCCACTCAAAAACAGCTGTGAAGGGGCGCGACCAGAACTTCCAGATTTGCCAGAATTCACATTTTTGGTCAAAAAACACTGTTTTGACTATGGTTGACTATTATTACTTGTAGATGATGGATAAATGTAATATTTTCATGGCACTTTGGTAGATTTTATCTTTCTTTACCCTTCTAGAAGCTTCCATGATGTAAAAAGTGAAAAATTAATGCATGGATGAGTTAGCTAAGTAATAGAGGCAAGTTGTTTGGCTGCCTATTTTCTAGTTCTTAGTTTAGAATTTGTTCAAACTGCTCCTAGAAAGCTGAGCTCGACCCCTAGAGGTGGGGAAATGAGTTAGATGGTCTATATGGTCTATATTATGCTCTCTCCTTCTCATTTTGATGGTTGGACTCTTGTGTAAGGAAGCTTTATTGTATATTGTGCATCTATTTCTGCAATTGAAGGCAAGGAAAGCCAGGGTTTTACAGACATCTTTGAGGATTCTTGTGGATCTGATTGTTGATGGTGTGTTCTCTACATGTTCTTGTAAGTTTGTTTATGTGTTTCACATCTCTCTTATGCTTCTAAATTGGACAGATGAAGTGGTAAAGTTTGAACTCATGTTTTGACATGCTCAGCTTTTTAGTTTGTTCAATTTTAATGTTTTCTACTGTCTAGAGAGGATTCGAATTTTGTGTTTGCCCTCTTTAGCTTCTCCTCTATCATCTCTGATCATCCATCTCAGATTAAGACATCAGCACTCATTCCTACCTTGCCCCTTAGATCCCCCTGTGAAAACTGTGCTCAATCCCCGCACCTTGAATTGCACTTCCACCAATTGCCACCAAAACCCCCACAAATCATCAAATCAAACCCCCTATCAATTTACTAGCCTAAAATCTTTATTCTTAATTGGTCAGCCTAATCCTATTGAAAGATCTATCAAATCTGACCCGAGAGAGCCTTCTCATACCTCGTAGGGCTAGCTACGAGGTGAAATGGTTTGATGTAGCCTTGAGAGTTTGTCTATCTCAGCCTAGGTGAATTCCAAGCGCTAACAGAATGCATTAGGATCAAATTCAAATTTAGTTTTCTAAGGATTAAAGAGTCAAACAAATTTAAATTCGTTTCCTAACATGTTTTAATATCTCGAATTTCAATTTACAAAATTTCCATACTTATTTCAGTACTTATTCAGAATTTCAAATTTCAGCCTTTCTATACTTAATTCAGTACTAGGTTCTATAATAGAACAAAATATTAAAAATATGTAATTTGCAATTTAGGACTCTTTAATTGGTTAGAGCTTTGCGGCTACTTGATAAAACATTCCTACAGCAAATAAGAACGTGCAATATATCTCTAAGCATGCTTAGCATTTATTTTTGATAGTTTGTTAACACATTTCTTGTAGTTTATTGCCTTGCTTTCTTTACTTGCCTCGTATGCTTTTGCTTATAGTTGTCGGCATTTACTTTTATGAAGTGTGTTTAATGGGTTTTCATCACTATAGGATTAAAACCGCTAAAGTCTCAAGACCTAATAAGCTACATATATAAAACCACATGAACATTGTTAATAAAAGATTATGGTTCAAAACCTGATAAGCATTAGAGTCCCATAGTCCAATGACAAGTGATAATCCTTAGTGATTAGTTCTTTCTAGTGTTAGTTGTTAACATAGGCTAGAATAGGCTCTAATCCTGCATTTATCGTGCTTGCATCTCTAAGTCTTACGACCTTGGATTGATAATTAAATGTTGGAATTAGAATACATATAATTCCACCAACATTTTTGGTGTCGTTGCCAGGGAGGTGCTAAAGGGATTAGAGCATAGTTGCTTTCACAAGTTTTATGTGTGATCTTAGTTGCAGGGCAACTAGAGGACGGAGAGTGTATGGTAAGACGTGAGTGAAGAGCCATGCATCCACTATGGTGGGGTTGCTCCAAAGTCTAGTTGTCTCTAATTGATTTTCTAGTTTCTTTTTCATATGCATAGAATTAAAGGTAGGATCTAAAGCCTCATTTTTATTTATTTTTCTTTGCAAGTGTGTTTTCCTTTAGATTGATTCATGGAAAGAAGAGAAGCCTAACTTGTGTGAACATATAACTTGGTGACAACAGGGTCTTAGTAGCATGGTGCATGCTTCGAGTACACGATTGGTTTGCTTGCATTTGTTTTATGTGTGTTTCCTTTTCAATTCTTTAAGATTTTTAAAATTTTTGGTACTTTAAAGAACTCTAGACACTAATCCATGTGTAGGATGGGGAAACCAAAAAATAAGTACTCAAGGATGATCAAGATTTTGGGAGAACTCTCTCAAATCCTAGCAGTAGCTGGGATATCTGCTTCTCAAGAAGAACAAATCTTGACAATAGTCAAGAACTTATCTGCCTCTCCAGAAGTGATAGAAGAACAACAAATCCATGAACCACATCCATAGGAAGATCTTCACCCTTGCAATCTTGTTGAAGAAACTAAAGAATCATGGACCACATCCAATGGAGAGCAACCATTAGAACCTGAGATTGAAGAGTTTTTGACATGCCTATCTGCAGATCCTCTAAGCACACAAGAGGATAATCACCTAATGCTAGAAGATCTACATGGCATGGTAAAGGAGGATATGATAAATGAGCCAAATAAAGAGGTAAACCATGAGCATTTTGATTTTATTGAAAATTTGTTTCAAGAAACTATAAGGCCATATCATTCCTTTAGTCTTCCTTACTTCCTGACATCATCATTACAATTGTTGGTACTTCATACTTAGGTATGCATTGAGGATTATATTATGAACTTGAGTATGAGTGCATTTTTACACCTATTTCGCACATGGTTACATTGGAAATACTCCTATACTTGAGGAGAGGAATTTATTTTTCTCAGGTAGAGTAGGATAGTAATAAATAAATAAATAAGTGTTGCATATAATAGTTAGTTTAATTATAAAATATAGTGCAACATTTTTCTCATTTGTTTTGTATAAGTGGGAATGTTAACATTTAATCTAATTTCCAACAACAACATGGTTCAACTATTACTTTGCTTTCCCACTTATTATTTCTTTCTCATAGTTAGATTTGTTTATAGTTTTTCTTTTTAATAAAGTAAGCTATGACCATTATGTTTGGAATATTATGTGAAGTTGGAAATGATTGCATTACAACATTATTTGGTATTGCATACCAATTGTCTAACACCTTGTTTCAGCTAATGGGTACCCAGAATTTTGGTACCAATTTGTTATTTTGCAAGAAAAAGCAGGATTCAAGGATATTGTTCATTTGGGATGCTTAAATATTGGAAGAATATTTTCAAAATCGGAAAATACATTTTCATCAATGGAATGGAACACTTAGGGGAGTATTTGATGTTATCTTTTTTTTTTCCTTAAGTTGTTAAAAATTATGCATTCATGATTTATCATTAAGACCGATATTTCACAAAGATGATCAAATAAACATTTTTTTTCATAGAAGTTGAATCAGATGATAACACCAAACTATTCATGGCTTATATATCTTTTATGTTTTAGAATTAAGTTTCTCTTATTCATATAGATTTCTGATTATCAATACAAAATAGTTGCTCAAAATATAGTTTTTTTTTTTCTAGGTTAAGACTAAACTAAGTACCCACGGGGAATTGAACCAGTGACCTATCGCAAGGAGTGCCTTAACAGTGCACCCATTCACCGTCAATCCAAGACCCTGTGGGCTGCTCAAAATATAGTTACCAAAGCATACTAAGGGGATTAAAACAAAGTTAAAAGGTCCATACAATGATACTAACGAAGAAAATGAACTTGAATACTATAACTGTAACACCAAAGCATGATCTCCAAGCATCATTATTAACACTTGCAAGACAACTGATGAAATATCTACTCATAGTGGAACACTACTTTAAAGGCGAAAGCATACATGAAAACTCTTATTAGTAGGACTTTAGGTGTATTTTGGTTATTCTTTCACAGCCTCATCCATCTCACATTAAAAATGACTCATTCATGATATGTCCTTTGAGTACCTATAATTACCTTATGCATTGTCATGTCCCTTCTCAAACACATTTGTAATAGGGTGCTTCTACACAATTTTACACAATTTTGGCTAAGGAAGAGAACCCATAATTTTTGACTTAGGGACTTAGGAGGAAATTTGACTTTATTTGGTTGCTAGTAGAATGTGGGGGCCACCCACATGGGAATTCAAATTGGACCATTCGAATAGCTTGCAGCAAAACTCAAATAGGTGGATGGAGGGGCCCACATGAGACAAGGGAGGCCCAAGGAGTTATAGGGAGGGCGCAACTCTCATTTTGGATTCATTCTTACACCTTGCAATCAAAATTACTTGACAGCTCGCTTTGTTGTTTAGCTGAGTCAACCGGCTGTTTAGCCACGAATCTCTCAAGCGGGAGATTCAACCTCTACTTTGGGGGACCATCCGTGCCCACCCAAGAGAGGCAGTTCCATAAGTATTTCAGGAGTTCTGGGAGTGTGTTACAACACTACCATTCAACCACAACATGGAGTGCGTATTTCTTGCTAGTTGGAGAATACGCAAGCGGAGTTTGGAGATATCAGTGATAAAGCATTTTCCAGGAGAGTTAGAGGATTGGGAGAGCAACAAAGGGTCAGCCTTTCTTGCGAGTTTGGAGCCAGCATCCCAGTAGTGTGATTTACAGTTACCTATGCATGTGCAGAGAATCGTCACTAGGCTCATGTGGGAGTCGGAGGAAGGAATTGTAGAGTTGGAGCTGGCCGAGAGAAGTAGGAGATCACTTGGAGGACTATTTGAGGAGGATTGCTGGAGTTGGGAGAGCAGAGATTGACAAGATCAGTCACAGCAACAAAATTCGAAATTGGAGGAGGGCCACGTTGTGAAGGGTCAATTTTTGAAGGTTGGAACCATGGGAAACCCTTTCTGGGTTTTGGGCAAGGATCACACTCCTAAATTTATAGAATTTCATGGGTAGATCTAAGGGGCCAAACAGGGGTCCCAACTCAGCTAGCAACTATAGGAGCTAAGGGGAATTTGGGCCAAAATTCTGAGGTCAACATTTGGCCAATTCCTTCGTGGGTTTTTTTGGGTTTAGGCCAAGGAGCAAGGAGATGAAATCTCATAATTTTCTAAGCATGGGAAGCAGTGATTCTAGCCCTTTGAAGTCAGCAAACAGAGCAGTTTTTTAGGGCATCGCAATTCAGTTTGGTGCAATAGTTGTAGCAGCCTTCAGTTCGACATTTTCTCACCTAGGTTTTGTCATGATTTGACATTGAGACAAGCCTAGGTGCACCATTTTATTTTACTATTGTATTTTCTTCTGAAGAAGTAATAAAATGGCTCAGAAGTTCTCTATTTCCAGTGTTTCCATGGGTGCTTAATGTATATTTCATTTTTCTAATTGTTGGATTGGTTGCATGCTTTGTATATCAATTACATTCCTATTTAGGAACAGTACAGTGGTATCAGAGCCATAATCTTGGCTCAGCCTGTGGGAAAGATTAGAATCAAACAACATGGCGGTCACCTGGAATGAGGTGGTGAGGACACAACAAATTATGATCAATGTGCGGAAGAAGTTGATTCATTCCTCAGTTGGGAATCCAGACATGATTGCAACTAATGTGGAGTTATTAGGGGGAAATTGGAGGGCATACCAATCATTAGGTCATGGCATTCAGGCGTCCCTCTCTTTTTGGGAATTTTGTGAACTATAGGGTATGCACAAACCAATGGAGATTCAATGAGGTTTTGTAGGGATGATGAGAAGTATTAAGAAAAAAGATGAGAGAGTAGTTGAAGGGGCCATGGTTGGCAAAGAGATAGTTGAACATACACCCATTGATGAGGTGTCATCCATTGATGAGGTATTCGGGGTTGTGACCAAGTTCACAGGTGATAACAATGCACCACAGGTTGGTGAGGTGTCAAAAGACAGCTCCACTATTGTTGAGGAGTCGATAGGTACAGAGGCCTCCAGATCTATGATGGAGTCACCACACGATAGTCGCCTACAGTTGACTGGTGATTATATCGTGCATATTGGGTTATCTATGGAGGAGAAATCAAAGGCTCATGTCGAGCCCGTGATGGAGGAGGATGTGCAACCATCCCTTGTGCTAGCCATTGATGAGGGGCATCATAGAGGTCACCAATCCAAATGGGTCCTAAAACCCTCTAAGTCTTCATAGAGTTAAAAAATATCGCAAGGAGAAAACCTTTAAAAAAGGCGGATAACACTATCGGGAGTGAAAAACATGAAGAAATAGTGGAAAAACAAAGTATCGGCGGTTTAAAACTACTTTGCATAAGAGCCGTCAGATCTAGCCGATCAACGGTCCAGATCCGATCGGCATATCGCAATCAGCGAAGGCTATCAGAGGCGGCTATATGGGAAGCACAATTTCAATCAGCGTGATCAAACGAGAGTCGTTGATCTATTCGCGCAAATCAACGATCCAGATTCAATCGTGCTATCGCATCACTGATCAACCGCGGCCAGGGGGATCGGCGACATGCGATCGCGATATTGCAATATCCCATTAGAGCTGTGCAAAGGAGCGGGGCTGATAACGACTATGACTATGATAGCTGGACCCGATAAAATTATGAATGATATTTGATATATTTTGAGATCCGGAAAACAGGGTTTTCCTTTGTATTTCACGTTTTCGTTAAATAAACGAAATACAAAGGATAAAGCACCGATGCGATGAAACTGGACCCGAAAGGGTTTATTAATGTTGTTGTATATTATTTCAAGTCCGATATGAGCCATTTTGCGAGATTTCCATGTTTTAATGTATTTTTCAAATACAAAGGGAAATCACAAAATAAGCGGGATTTCGAGCAGGCCGTAGGCAGTAAGTGGTTTTGGTCGAGCTCCGCCTGAGCCCATACACTGGCTGCCACGTGGCTAGACCCTCAAAAGAGAAAACTACCCTTTTCTGGCGGTTAACTTCCATACGCATGAGCCGCCCGAAATGAACCTCAGCCGTTGGATCTAGATCTCTCAGATCAACATTGGAGATGCGATAAGCGATATAAAGACAAACTCGATAGGAGTTATAAGGCAGAATTTATAATATTTCAAATTCGATAAACGGAAAATTGGCGGATTTTCACAGTTTTACGTGTATTTCTCTGTGTAAACAAAGAACGACCATTTTTGGGATTTCAAAGGCATCGATGGACCATTCCGTTACAGAATAGGTGGCCACCATCCCTGAAGGCGTTTAGCAATGATTGCTAACGCTCAGAGGGGGATTTGAACATAGAGGCCGGGAGCCAGAGAGCCTAAGAAGGATAAATGAACAGACAATGCCGATTAGCTTTAAAGCCACAGAAGACAGGAACAAGCAGTGCTGAGACAGAGAGTAAACAGAGACAGAGAGTCAGTGAGGAGAGCCTGTGTACTTAGAAAGACTTGGGGGATCCAGGTAAAGCCTTGTTGTTTTGTATCTGTTGAGTGAGACTCAAATTGAGCTCACTTTTGTAAAAACTCTACTTCTGAAGACATAATAGAGAGGTCACCACTGAAGGTTGGACCAGGAGACGTAACCCAGGAGTGTTGGGTGAACTCCTTATTAAACTTGTTGTGCTTATGTGTGTTTGTCTATTATGTTCTTTAACTACTTCATTGTCTATGTATTTTGCAATCTTATCGATCCATTGCACAAAGTAACATAGGCAAATCCATGCACATGAGTCTGTAATACCTTAATAATTGTCTAAGATCTCATTTTCAGATCAAGTGGTATCAGAGCTTTAGGTTTGCTAAGGTTAGACAAGCCTGTGCTGGATTGTTGAATGCTAACTAGGTCAAAGCTCAAATTACGAGAAGGAGAGCTTGTTGAGGCCAATCCAAAAATTGGAAGAGTCTATCCTCGGAGGAAAATGGCAGAAGAGATTCCATTGGAATCAGACTCTCAGTTCATGGACAGTTTCATGACCATGAGAGCCATGGTGGAAGAAATGTATCAAGAATTTAAGAAGGATCGAGGTGGAAGCACCTCAACACCCAGCAAGGCAAAGGAGTAGAGGAACCTCTTCAAATTTCCCATTCAGAAGGCAAAGGGAAAGGGGAAGAGCCTCCTCCATTAACTCCTCCTTCTAGCCATGAAAAGAAAAAGAAGAAAACATCTTTGATTAAATCAGATGTAAAATTTGATTTTCCAATCTATGATGGAAAATTAAATGCAGAAAAACTAGATAACTGTTTTAGACATATTGATGTGTATTGTAGGGTGCAAAACATCGATTCAGAAAGGAGTAATATTCAGCTGGCTAGCCTGCACCTTGGAGGAACTACCCTAGTGTGGTGGGAAGGCAGGACCCAAGCTGATTTGAAGAAGCATGGTAAAATTCTTTCTACCTGGAGTGAATTTGTTTCTGCCCTTAAAAAACAGTTCTATCCACTAGCTTATATGCAGCAAGTGATGATGAGTTGGCAAACTCTTCACCAATTAAAGGGGCAAAGTGTACAAAGCTATACCCAGGAATTTAGAAAAAGAGCTTTAATGTTAGGCATTTCTCTAGACTCACCTGAAACTTTGTTGAAGTATATAGGTAGTCTAAATAGCTATTTGAGGCACACCATTCTCATGTTTAACCCCACTAGCATAGATGAGGTATCCGTTCAGGCTACACATCTAGAGGCTAGAGGCAAGAATGTGAACCCAGAGATTGGGGGATCATCAAAACCCACTGCAAGAAAAAACAAGGAAAAGAAGAAGCTGAAATGGAAAGAGAGGAAGGCAAACGCTATACAGAAAGACAAACCTTCATGCACTCACTGCAAGAAGGGTGGACACAATGATGAACACTGCTGGTCTTTGCATCTGGAACTGAAACCCAAGAAGTTCTATGGGAAGAAGAAGAAGATTGTTGCTGCTATTCAGAAAGATTTGGGGTCAAACTCAGGTGATGAAACAACAGTCACAACTACAGGTATAAAAGGTAAAAATTCTGAAGCATCTACTAGTAATTCTACACAATCTATTGATAATGAAGAAAATGAGAGGAAAAGACATGAACTTTTTCATATTAGAGTTATTTCCAAGCACCAAAAGATTGATACTTTATTTGATAGTGGTTCACAAGTAAAGTTGATTTCTGAAGCAATTGTAAAGAAGTTGGGATTACTAACAACACCTCACAAGAATCCATATCCATTAGGTTAGGTATGTGACAAATCAAAGCTACAAGTGACTAGACAATGTAAACTTAGGTTTGCATTTGGGTCAACATTTGTAGATGAAGTTGAGTTAGATATAGTTCCTTTGGATATATGTGGTATTGTTTTAGGAAGTCCTTACTTGTATGATAGAAAAGCCATTTTCTATAGAACTGAAAATAAGTATCAACTCACAAAAGATGGAATAGAATATATTGTAAGAGCTCATCAGCTCAAAAATAACTACACTCTCATAAACTCAGGGCAGATGAAAATAATTGTAAATTCATGCAAGCAATTTTTACTAATGGTTGTAACGGAAAAGAACCCTGATAAAACCAATGTATTTGAGGGCTGTGATGCTAAACAGAAAGATGATTTAGAAAAAGTTGTTTTAGAATATGATATCCTATTTCAAGAACCTAAAGGTCTACCACCCAAAAGGGAAATAGTACATGATATTCATTTGCAGCAAGATGCTCCATTGCCTAACATCAGAATGTATAGGTTATCTGCTTTAGAGAATACAGAGATCAAGAAGCAGGTACAGGAGCTGCTCGATAAAGGGTTCATAAGACTAAGCACATCACCATGTGGATCTCCAATCGTGTTGGTGAGAAAGAAAGATGGTTCGTGGAGGATGTGCATTAATTACAGAGCACTAAATAAAATAACGATCAAGAATTTTTATCCTCTTCCTCGCATTGATGATCTATTAGATCAACTGAAAGAGGCAGTTTACTTTTCCAAGTTGCACTTGCGTAGTGGCTATCATTAGGCTAGAGTAGCAGAACAAGATGCATGGAAGACTACTTTCAAAAAAAAAGCAAGGGCTGTATGAATGGCTAGTTATGCCTTTTGGCTTAACTAATACTCCTGCCACTTTCATGAGAGTTATGAATGATGTACTCAGACATTTTATTGATGATTTTGTAATTTTATATTTAGATGACATTCTTGTTTTCAGTAAAACATGGGAAGAACATTTGAAGCATGTAAAGCAGACTCTAGATGTTTTGAAAAGAGAAAATCTCTATGTGAAATTATCAAAATGTGAATTTGGTAAAACATCTTTAAATTATTTGGGTCATATTGTAGGGGGTGGTGAATTGAAGATAGATCCCTCTAAGGTTGAAGTCATTGTGAACTGGCCTAAACCCAAATCTGTTACAGAAGTTAGGAGCTTCCTAGGAGCAGCAAAATATTGGAGGAAGTTTATTGCTAACTTTTCCTTGATTGCAACTCCCTTACATGCTTTAACAGGATTGAACAAGGTGTTTCAGTGGGGAGGCAAACAACAAAAAGCCTTCGACACCTTGAAAGAAAAAATTAGTACAACACCAGTACTAGTATTGCCAAATCTTCACAAACCATTTGATATTGAAACAGATGCCAGTGACTATGCCATGGGAGCAGTGTTGATGCAACATGGTAAACCCATATGCTATCATTCTGAGACATTTAATTCTGCAGTAGTTAATTATCCCACATATGATAAAGAATTGTATGCATTAGTACAGAGTGTGAAAAAGTGGAAACATTACTTAATGGGAAAAGAAACAATCATCCATACAGACCATCAACCACTTCAATATTTTCACTCACAAACTAAATTGCAGCAATCAAGACACTATAGGTGGATGGGTTTTCTACAGCAGTTTCATCTAGTCATCAAATATAAGAAGGGAATACACAATAAAGTTGCAGATATGTTGTCCAAACCAATCATAAATTCATCTACTATACTTAAGCATAACTCAGTAATGCATGAAAGTTACATTGAACAATATGCTCAAGATATAGATTTTAAAGATGTATATGCAACTTTAAGTCATGGCAAACAAGTAGAAGAATTGGATTATTATGTTAAGGACCAACTCTTGTATCATTTGGAAAGTTATGCATTCCACAAACTGAAAGAGTTAACATAATCTGAGAAGCACATACTTCTATAATATCAGGTCATTTTGGTGTAAGTAAAATAGTTGCACAGTTGCAAAGGTTCTGTTATTGGCCAAGAATGCATGAAACAGTTTCTAGATATATTAAAGGGTGTACCATGTGTGCTAAATGCAAGCCTAGCAATATAAAACAAGGCTTGTACACTCCACTTCCAATTCCTTCTCGTCCTTGGGAAAGTGTTTCCATGGACTTTTTCGGGAGACTGCCAAAATCTAGAAAAGGTCATGATTATTTATATGTTATTGTGGACAGGTTCAGCAAAATGTGTATTTTAATACCTTGTAACAAGAAGATTACAGCTGAACAAACAACGAAGTTGTTCTTTTAGCATGTCTGGGTTCATTTTGGGTTACCCACTTCCATTGTATCTGATCAAGATTCCCGATTTGTTGGGAATTTTTGGTCAAGTCTACGAGAATTGATGGATACCAGACTGAAGAAGAGCACAACCTTTCATCCACAAACAGATGGCCAAATAGAGGTGGTCAACAGGACAGTAATCCAGTTGCTCAGGGGCTATTGCAGCAAGCATCCCAAGATTTGGGATGAACATTTGTGTTATATGCAACATGCTTACAACTGTGCTAAGCACTCTTCTACACATAGATCTCCTTTTGAGACTTGCTTTGGTTTTACACCAAGGTCTCCCTTGGATTTTGTCTTTGGAAAAGACATAGCAGTTGATGGACATAGTGATGTGGACAAAGCAACCAATTTTATTGAACAAATCCAAGAAATTCACCAGACAATGCAGGAATAGCTAGAAAAGAGCCAGGCCAAGTACAAGGCAAGGCATGATAAGCATCAAATTGAGCATAACTTCCAAGTCGTTGATCAAGTCTGGCTGTACATCAGCAAAGACAGAATGCAAGGTGAAGGAAAGAAGCTGAAGCCAATAAGGTATGGGCCTTTCAAGATACCTGAGAAAATTGGTGAGAACTCTTTTTGCCTTGATTTGCCAGCTTACATGCACATCTATTCAATAGTTAATGCAGATAACTTGAGACCGTTTGAACCTTCATTGATTGAAGATCCGGAAGAGAAAAGTCAATTACCTTCTATTGATGATATGTTGCCTGAATATCTCAATGAGTTGTAGGAAGATACAGTTCTAGATAGGAAGGTGAGAACTACGCGCAGAGGGGATGTTGAGTACCTCAGAATCGGACTCAAAGGTTCAAAACCAAGCAGTGCAAGATGGATAGAGATTGGACAAGTGAGGAAGTTGTATCCTCACTTGATTGATGCTTAAAAACCAACTTTTGGTGGTCCAAAAGCTTTTTCAGTGGGAAGGCGTGATCCAAATGGATCCTAAAACCCTCTAAGTCTTCATATAGTTAAAAACTATCGCAAGGAGAAAACCTTTAAAAAGGGCGGATAACACTATCGAGAGTGAAAAACATGAAGAAATAGTGGAAAAACAAAGTATCGGCGATTTAAAACTACTTTGCATAAGAGTTGTCGGATCTGGCTGATCAATGGTCCAGATCCGATCAGCATATCGCAATCAGCAAAGGCTATCAGAGGCTATCGGAGGTAATTATATGGGAAGCGCAATAGCGATCAGCGCGATCAAACGAGAGTCGTTGATCTATGTGCACAGATCAACGGTCCAGATTCAATCGCGCTATCGCATCGCTGATATATATATATATATATATATATATATATATATATATATATATATATATATATATATATATATATATATATATATATATATATATATATATATATATATATATATATATATATATATATATATATATATATATGGACTTAACTGTGGCCTGGAGGATCGGCGACATGCGATCGCAATATCACAATATCACATCGGAGCTATGCAAAGGAGCGGGCCGATAACAACTGTGACTGTGATAGCCGGACCTGATAAAATTATGAACGATATTTGATATATTTTGAGATCCGGAAAACAAGGTTTTCCTTTGTATTTCGCATTTTCGTTAAATAAATGAAATACAAAGGATAAAGTGTCGATGCGATGAAATCGGACCCGAAAGGGTTTATTAATGTTGTTATATATTATTTCAAGTCTGATATGAGCCATTTTGTGGGATTTCCATGTTTTAATGTATTTTTCAAATACAAAGGGAAATCACAAAATAAGCGGGATTTCAGGCGGGCCATAGGCGGTAAGTGGTTTTGGCTGAGCTCCGCCCGAGCCCATACACTGGTTGCCACATGGCCAGGCCCCGAAGAGAGAAAACCACCCTTTTCGGGCGGTTAACTTCCATACGCATGAGCCGCCCGAAATGAACCTCAACCGTTGGATCTAGATCTCTCAGATCAACGGTGGAGATGTGATAAGCGATATAAAGGCGGACCCAATAGGAGTTATAAGGCGGAATTTATAATATTTCAAATTTGATAAATGATAGATTGGTGGATTTTTGCAGTTTTATGTGTATTTCTCTGTGTGAACAGAGAACGACCATTTTTGGGATTTCAAAGGCATCGATGGACCATTCCATTATAGAACAGGTGGCCACCATCCTTGAAGGCGTTCAACAATGATTGCTAATGCTCAGAGGGGGATTCGAGCAGACAGAGGTCGGGAGCCAGAGATCCCAAGTAGGAGAAACGAACAAACAGTGCCGATTGGCTTTAAAGCCATAGAACAAAGAAGACAGGAACAAGCAGTGCAGAGACAGAGAGCAAAGAGAGACGGAGAGTCAGTGGGGAGAGTCTGTGTACTCAGAAAGACTTGGGGGTTCCAAGTAAAGCCTTGTTGTTTTGTATATATTGTGTGAGACTCAAATTGAGCTCACTTTTGTAAAAACTCTACTTCTGAAGACATAATAGAGAGGTCACCACTGAAGGCTAGACCAAGAGACGTAGCCCAGGAGTGTTGGGTGAACTCCTTATTAAACTTGTTGTGTTTATGTGTGTTTGTCTATTATGTTCTTTAACTGCTTCATTGTCTATGTATTTCACAATCTTATCGATCCATTGCACAAAGTAACATAGGCAAATCCATGCACATGAGTCTGTAATACCTTAATAATTGTCTAAGATCTCATTTTCAGATTAGTCACACGTTGGGTTTTCAACGCAGTTCACTTCAGAGGCTCGTTGGTGGGGTCTATAGTGTTATGAACCCACCTTTATGCATTAGATTGAGTGAGGCCGAGTTGTTTATACGTACCTGAGGGGGTGGACAAGTTAGCAGGACTGAGTTGAGCATGATACCACATCAGCTTGGAGGGTTTGTTCCTTCCATATAGGATTACACATTTGATCTCTCCTTTGGGATTGGATGGCAAGAGGTACTGAGCTAGTACTCAATGGAAAAAGTTAGGTGATTGGATACATCCATAGCCACATGTCAGCAGAGTCCATGGATTACTAGAGGGACACAAGATGCAGGACTATTTTTGGGATCTAGGTGGGATTTTCCATCATATCATAGAGCTGGTAGGTGATGGTAGTAGCTATGGGATGGGTTTGACGCTTGAGCGCACCCACATTTTCATATCTCCATAAAAGTCCTAGTTAGCACTAGTGATAGGATGGTTTGACATGCCAGCAAACAAATTTCATGAGTTGTCGTGGCATATTAATGATGCGTGGAGTCATAGGGTGACTAGCTTACTCTGGCAGGAGCTGGTAGGAGGTGGTGGCATCGATAGGCTATCAGACAAGGCATTGTATGGAGAGAGTGCTCTCTTACTAGAATATGGGACGTAGGGACTATTGAGGACAGGCGCAGTAGTGTCATTTCCATTAGCATGTGGGGCGTCAGGCCACTCAGGTCTTTTAGAGCAGATGGGGGGATGTAGCCCACATCATGGAGGGCGTACTAGCAGAGAGGTCGATGTTTTGGCCCATGCAGGAAAGTGTATGTTACAGGGGGGTACAACTGTGGGCAGTGGCACGCAGGACTGCACAGAGTTATGTCATAGCGTCCAAAGTTATGTAGAGGGATGCAGTCTGATGCATACAGACCCAACGTTAGTCCATAGTATCTAGTGGTGTGCAGGGCTATGGAGCAAGGAGAAAGGGCCTCCAGAGGAGCATGGATATGCAGGGTGGTGTGTCATAGTATGTTGGATTGCGTTTTGGAGTGGGTGTACCTCACATCGCATTGAGTACATGTGGGGACTGATAGGTATAGTGACACATGCAGGACCCAGGCCAATACAAGATGGCATAACTATAGCCAAGGTTATCCAGTGGTGTAGAGGGGTAGGCCATGATGTACAGTGGCATGTCTAGGAGTACTGGGATGATTGGTGGCATGCAGGGGTGTTTAGTGTTGCACAACAAGTCATGGAGTGTTGCTTCCAGGGAGACCCTTGGACGGAAACACCAGGCATACCTTTGGGCATAGTTCACCCAGGATCGACGAGGACACAGATGAGCGATACTTGATGGTATCCGCGAAGACTCACACACCTGATCCTATTCTACATCCCTCACAGGAGCAGATGATTTTGTTGTCAACTTTCTGCACTTTGGGCATGAGCCATAGGGGACGAGGAGCTCACCCAAGATATTTGGGTGAGACCTAGCACACTAGGGGGGATACTTTTCAGCAATTGTGTTGGGTTGGTGCGTTAATTGACAGCCAAAGGTTGGGGGATGAAGTGATCATCTGCAGGGGTGGCATATCGTTCATCACTGAGCCTACATCTAGGGATCTAGTCCCGAGGGAGACATGTGTCACTCTTTTCTCAAGGAATGTTGGGACCGAGCATGAGCAGAGGATAACAGTTATTACTGAGGTAGTTTCCCAATATGTGTCAAGGCACTAGACCTTATATTGGCACAGTATTGAGAGGGTGGATGGTAGACCTAAGGGAGATGGTTGGCAGGGACACGAGGGATCCACATACCCTGAGTCGATTATGAGTATCAGATACCCATCTTTTGGTTGCATTCAAGGGTAGCTCTTTGGCACACATGGCTTCCAGTGATCATCAATACTACAAAGTGGTAGGCACATGGCATATTAGCATGCATCATATTAGCCCACGATATATGGAACCTGTATAGTGATCACATGTAGGGACTAGAGACGAGGGCCAAAGGGATTCCATCAGTTAATAAGGCTATGCCGCAATAGGTTTGGCTATGGGATGCAGGGATTCAATTGATCGATAGATCACTCGTGATGAGTGAAGTCATGGCAGAGAGTGATATAGTTTGCTCTTGGGATGACACATAGGGGTTCATAGAGGGTTTCATCATATGGGGAGGCAGACATTCTCTGTTGTTGCACAGGTTCGAAGTTAGATTTGGATGGGTAGGCCCGGGTGCCATGGACATGCCCAGGTAGGATGTGTCTCGCCTCTTTCAGTATTCCACCATCGATTTCCAGGAGAGGAGGATACTGACTGCGCACGATGGGGAGTATGACATAGTCAGAGTAGCGCAACGTCAGCATTGTGGCACCACTTTGGGACTAGCAAGGAATTGGGGCATCACAACTCTTTATAGCTCAATACCCTTTAGGGATGCACTGACTACTACAGGGGGAGATCATACAAATCTTCCATTGGGCTTTAGCGAGTCACTAATGGAGCAAGGGATTTCTGGTACTTTCACAGGGCATGATAGTGAGTGGAGTGAGGGGAGCTTCATGTTAGATAGGATTGCCTGGGATCTCGGTATTGAAGGATTCTTCAATATTAGGACAGTGCAGAGGTTAGGCACGATCCAATGGCACATCTGGGACCCTGGCACATTATGCAGTGACAATGGGGAGCAACAGTTAGAGAGGTTGCTTGCTCAGGCATTGCCTGAGGAAAAGCAATTTTTGGTGCATTGGAAGAGCTTGTTGGATGAAGATGTCGCCTGGGAGGGTCAGCACATTTTGGAGCACCAGCTGTGAGTTTGCTTGAGGGAAAACAACATTTGGGAGGGGAGGACTGTCATGTCCCTTATCAAACACATTTGTAATAGGGTGCTACTACATAATTTTACACAATTTTGGCTAAGGAAGACAACCCATAATTTTCGACTTAGGGACTTAGGAGGCAATTCGACTTTATTTGGTTGCTAGTGGAATGTGGGGGCCACCCACATGGGAGTTCGAATTGGCCCATTCGAATAGCTTGGAGGGAAAGTCGAATTGGTGGATAGAGGGGCCCACATGAGGCTAGGGAGGCCCAAGGAGTTATATGGAGGGATCAACTCTCATTTTGGATTCATGCTTACACCTTGCAATCAAAATTACTTGATTGTTCGCTCTGCTGTTTACCTGAGTCAACCGGCTGTTTAGCCGTAAATCTCTCAAGCGGGAGATTCAAACTCTACTTTAGGGGACCATTCGTGCCTACCCTAGAGAGGCAGTTCGATAAGTATTTCAGGAGTTCCGAGAGTGTGTTACAACACTACCATTCAGCCACAACAGGGAGTGTGTATTTCTGGCTAGCTTGAGAATACGCAAGGGAATTTTGGAGATATTAGTGATCAAGCATTTGTCAGGAGAATTAGAGGATTGCGAGAGCAACAAAGGGCCAACCTTTCTTGCGAGTTTGAAGCCACTAGAGCCAGCATCCCAACAATGCGATTTACAGTTACCTGGGCCTGCGTAGAGAACCATCACTAGGTTCACGTGGGAGTCGAAGGAAGGAATTGTAGAGCTCGAGCTAGTCGGGAAAAGTAGGAGATCACTTGGAGGTCCATTTGAGGAGGATTTTTGGATTTGGGAGAGCAGAATTTGACAGGATCAGTCACAGCAACAAAATTCGAAATTGGATGAGGGCCAAGCTGTGAAGGGTTAATTTTTTAAGGTTGGAACCAAGGGAAACCCTTTCTGGGTTTTGGGCAATGATCACACTCCCAAATTTATAGAATTTTTTGGGTAGATATAAGGGGTCAAACAGGGGTCCCAACTCATCTAGCAGCTAGAGGAGCTAAGGGGAATTTGGGCCAAAATTCCGAGGTCAACATTTGGCCAATACCTTCATGGGTTTTTCTTAGTTTAGGTCAAGGAGCAAGGAAATGAAATCTAATAATTTTCTAAGCATGGGAAGTAGTGATTCTAGCCCTTCGAATTCAGGAGACAGAGTAGTTTTCTAGGGCAACGCAGTTCAGTTTGTTTCAACAGTTGTAGCAACCTTCAATTTAGCATTTTCTCACCTGGGTTTTGTCATGATTTTCCATTTAGACAAGCCCAGGTGCACCATTCTATTTTACTATTGTATTTTCTCCTGAAGAAGTAATAAAATGGCTCAACAGTTCTCTATTTCCAGTGTTTCCATGGTTGTTTAATGTATATTTCGTTTTTCTGATTGTTGGATTGTTTGCATGCTTTGTATATCACTTACATTCCTGTTTATGAATATTAAATGTGTCGAAGACATTATGTAGGTAATCTAAGGCACTCTGAAAGGTGTCATGCTATGCAGTTAAGGGGCTTTCTGAAGCCACTCCCCCATATACCAGTTGCAAAAGTAATGACCACGATCTAAAACTAAAGTGGTAGGAAACATGGGACTACAACCTTCATTGTAAAATAGGCTTAAGAGGTTAACCCGTCGAGGCTATGGACACTTTCCGGCAGTGGGTATTGACCTGTGATACCATTAGGAAACCCATCGGGGCTATGGATGCTCGCAGGCAATGGGGCATTCTGCCTAAAGAAGTGTCAACCAAGCAAAGGCTTTTTGTCTACACGTATGATGGTTACTATATAGTGTTACAATAAAAGAAGCATGCGTGGATGAAGTCAAGGGTAAAAATGAACTCCATAAATTTGTTGCTAAAGAATGGTCTTAAGGTAACCTTGAGTCCTCTATCATTAGTTTTTCATACTATATCTAAGATCTAATTGTCTTAGAAGTGGGACCTATGATCACAGAGAATTAATGAAACTCAACTGCACAACTTATCTGTAATACTTGGATAACTATAAGACTTTGGGATTTGGTTAGTAATAACTAATTTTTCATTGGTTCATCATTTGTTGTGATCATAAAAAGCCTCCTACCTACAAAGAAGGAGAGCCCCTTAAATTTATAAAAGGTTTCTTTTTCTTGAGCATAAAACTGTTAAAGATTAATGAAATCATATGTAATGAGTGATTTGAAATTTCTTCTATGCTTCATTTTAGCTTTGCATCATTTTAATAAATCTAAGATGACTTATTTTTGTTCAGTATTCATCTCATTAGTTCCATTGTTTTGTTTTCCAGGTTCCTTTGTACTAGAGCCATCTCAGCAACCCTCCTCACTTCTTCAGTACCTCACCTTGTTTGCATGAGGACATGCAAAACCTCAGGCATGGGGGAGTGGTTGTCGGGATCTTTTCAGCATCGTCATTTCATTCTCTTTAGCTTCCTTCAACATATCAGATTGGCACTCATCAACTCCAGCTCTTCTAGATCATTCCAAACTCTCAGCCTTACTCTACCTCATATTCAGCTTCATACAACTTCCATTGCAGCCTGCAGTACAAATCAAGTCTGAAGGTATACTTGAGATAAAACATGTTTAAAGGCTCTTTAGCTCATTAAAATTTAAGGAATGTTGATGATTAACCACTTCCTGTTTCTTCACCTTTCTTAAACCCCAATTTCCAATTCCATTAATACATATTTTAGTTTCCAAGTCCATATTTATTTAGCGATTATCTTCATTGTCACTCAATATCATCCATCATTCCTTCCTAGTCCGTATTTTGTTTGCATGAGGGCATGCAAAGTCTTAGGGATGGGGGAAATGTTGGGCCATGAATATGTCATAACATTCAATATATAAAGTCTCTACTTATGAGCCATATTCTCACATTTAAGATACATTTCTTGCATTATACCATCAACTTCCGCTAAATGTACCTCTTTCACCTTGTGGTTAATTATGATGGATTTATTATCTTTTTTATAGTTAAATGTGTTTTTAACATGGTTTATCGATGACAGTTTACTAATGTGGTTATGTGGCCAAGAAGCATGTTCAAATATGAAAGTTTCTGCCAACAACAGGTACGGAATCTCCAGCAGTTATGGTACCAAAATGTTCCAGAACCTTGTTACAGGTACTAGACGAGTTGTCTGGTACTTAGTTATGCACTTATGGAGGGAAAAAATTCAAAATTATAAAATATGTTTTTATTTTCTCTAGCATGGTAAAGCGGGTGTGTTACATGGAATTTGCATCTACGAATAAACACATCTTCCCTAGGTGGGTGACTACAACTAGAACAACATAATGAAAGTAGTTTAACCTTTTCTTATAGAAGATAGATGAGATGGAGGAACTTACTTGTTGCCTTTCGCTTCCTAAATCTCTTTTGAATTGCTCATGTCGCTCCCACTTGAACTAAATCCACTCAAAAGGTACCTATATCAAGAGTAACAAAAACAAGAAACGATCAAAGAATACATGAACTATCGACTATAAAACAATGGAATCGAAGACATTGAAACACGTAATCATCACATATATGAACAATCATATGAGAAAAGGAATAAGCTCTTTATTAATGTAGAAGGAAAAGTATCACCAATACAGTTCGATCCTGTGTCTCTCTAC
Source organism: Pinus tabuliformis (assembly GCA_031772625.1). Taxonomy (NCBI): domain Eukaryota; kingdom Viridiplantae; phylum Streptophyta; class Pinopsida; order Pinales; family Pinaceae; genus Pinus; species Pinus tabuliformis. The sequence goes on from CM062818.1 coordinate 1,128,313,527, forward strand.
CAGCTTCAGTCCAACCCTCGCCACATCAAAAGCACAACACTCCAACAACATAACATTGCTTAACATAAACTTAATTCTCAAACCAATAGAATTTCCTTACAAACTTCAGATTCTAGCCCCTTGATCACTATGATGAGTGCTCAATTTATAGGAAATGGAGGTGGTTTTGTCATAAATGAGGGTATTGAATGGCTTTCCAATCTTGGAGTTAGTTTCCATGGAGCAAGGGATGAAAGGATAGGAGGTTAATGGATCCTTAGCCTATCCAATTTCGAGCTCATAGGAGGAGATAAGAGATGGGAACCTTCTAGAGTAATCTAGAATGAAGGAATATTCCCAGAACCCTATGCAAATTTCGCTCAATATTGCCCAGCGCAGGCTAAAGAGGGCCTAAGTGCACTGCAGTGCAGGCCATAGTGGGCCTGCCTACTCTGCAGTGCACTGTCTCAAGGCTTGAGCTGCGCTGGTGTCCCAAGGAGGCATTTCAGGAAGGCTTTAGGCCATGAAACTTTCATAGAAGGAGGCATTCAATGAGTTGACTTCTCTAGGGCATGTAACAATTGAATTAGGGTTTGATGAGCCCTAAAAGTACTGATCTGAATGTCGGGAGTGATGTGCCCAAATAGACCTGTAACATTAAGATGTTTTTCATAGCATTATACCATCAACTTCCGCTAAATGTACCTCTTTCACCTTGTGGTTAATTATGATGGATTTCTTATCTTTTTTATAGTTAAATTTGTTTTTAACATGGTTTTATCGATGACGGTTTATTAATCTAGTTATGTGGCCAAGAAGCATGTTCAAATATGAAAGTTTCTGCCAACAACAGGTACGGGATCTCCAACAGTTATGGTACCGGAATGTTCCAGAACCTTGTTACAAGTACTAGACGAGCTATCTAGTACTTAGTTCTGCACTTATGGAGGGAAAAAAATCAAAATTATAAAATATGTTTTTATTTTCTCTAGCATGGTAAAGCAGGTGCCACATGGACCTAATATGTTGGTACAAGTTTTGGAATATACCCAGTTCACACATGGGATCCTAGCACATGATTTAAATTACAACCAAAAATATGTAACAATTTTGAAGTTGCGATGTTCCACCTCGATTTTCGAGCAGATGCTGGTGAATCTCAAGAATTTGGGAAATGGGTTTGTGTAAAATATAGTGATTTACTTGGATATCAAACTGTTTCCGAAAATTCAATATAGTCGTAAAGTTATAGCAGGTTCTTCGAAGCAGTTTTGTATAAAATTTCTGTAAAACCCAGATTGGCAAACAAATCTAAACAATCATCTTTAGGCACGATTTCCAATGCCATGGAATCGAATCAGGAAAATCCAAGAGCAATAATATTTGATAATATAACCAGTTAGGCTCCATAGAAACAACTCCCTAAAATACATCATGGTTGAGAATATATAGTTAGTTCTTTAACACCAATTTGTATAAAATTGTAAAAAAATAGAATTATGAGATTTTCCTTTAAAATTGTAAATTTGTTTTCTGAGTTTAGGGGATTGGATCTTATCCTTCCTCAGTGGATTTTATGTATAAATAAATCCTCAAAGGGCAGAGGAAGAAGGTTTTTCATTATATTAAGAGGAGTTTGTTCATTATTGTAATAAAGGAGACCAATGATTAGTTTTTGGAGAGATTTAGAGAGCTGATTTGTAACAAAGACTTTTGACGTGAATAAAGAATTGATGGTTGCTTAATTGTGGTACATATTCTTAGCTTGATTTGAGATTTTCTTAGCAACACTAACCTCCTAGGAAGGGCCCCTCAGTGTGGGTAAGTGTTGCTATGCTTTGTAGATTAGTTTTACATCTAGCAATTTAGTTTTATTTTGCAATGAATTTATGTTAGATAAAACTTAGATCTATTTACTTTCATGCTTTCAATTTAGTGTTTAGTAATTCTCTTTAGGTTTAAGAAGTGAATTCCATTTGATTGCATATTTTATTTGATGTTCTTTTCAAATTTTCATTAGATTTGTATTTCACATAGTATTAGATTCATTGCTTTATTTTCATATCTGTTAAGTAGAATGCATTAGGATCAAATTCAAATTGAGTTTTCTCAAGCTTAAAGAGTCAAACAAATTTAAATTGGTTTCTTAACATGTTTTAATATCTCGAATTTCAATTTATAAAATTTTCGTACTTAATTCAGTACTTATTCAGAATTTCAAATTCCAACCTTTCTGTACTTAATTCGGTACTAGGTTCTGTACTAGAACAAAGTATTAAAAATATGTAATTTGCAATTTAGTACTCTTTAATTGATTAGAGCTTTGCAACTACTTGATAAAACATTCCTACAATGAATAAGAACCTGCAATATATCTCTAATCATGCTTAGCATTTATTTTTTATTGTTTGTTAACACATTTCTTGTAGTTTATTGCCTTGCTTTCTTTACTTGCCTCGTACGCTTTTGCTTACAGTTGTCGAAATTTACTCTTCTGCGGTGTGTTTAATGGATTTTCACCACTATAGGATTATAACCGCTAAAGTCTCAAGACCTAATAAGCTACATATATAAAACCACATGAACATTTCTAATAAAAGATTGTGGTTCAAAACCTGATAAGCATTAGAGTCCCATAGTCCAGTGACAAGTGATAATCCTTAATGATTAGTTCTTTCTAGTGTTAGTTGTTAGCATAGGCTAGAACGGACTCTAATCTTGCATTTCCCGTGCTTGCATCTCTAAGTCTTACAACCCTAGATTGATAATGAAGTGTTGGAATTAGAATACATATAATTCCACCAACAATGTACATGTCTCATCATCATCGCTGCATCATATCACATCTCGTCTCATCTTTGTTTATCTACTGAACAATGTTGTCTCGATCTAAAGAAGAAGAAGAACCATAGGGGAGATCAATTTACCACTAGGGTAAATATCTTCCAACCCTACATCAAAGACAATAATGGGCATCAATTTCCGTAAGTGACAAAGATCTTCAAAACCCCATGTCTAACCCACTGATCGAAAATCCAACCAGATAATGGGGGAGATCAATTTATCTCTAGGGTAAATATCGTCCAGTCCCTATATCTTCGACAACAGTGGAGATTGATTTTCCACAAGTGATAAAGATCTTCCAAAACCTATGTCACATAGCTTGATCATTAGTGATTAAGTGGTTGAACACCATGCCTCTCAGACTTAGGGATATAGATTTATCAGACGCATCTGCCATAGGTAAATATCTTCCAACCTAAGTCTCCTCACTCATTGGCCAGATGATTGGCAATCTTAACAAGCCTGACTTGTGGGTAGTATGCATGTTGGGGTATGTACTCCGTCAAATCCCATAATTGACTAGGGGAGATAAATTTATCAAAATGATAAGGAACTTCCAACCCTATAGCCCCAAGGAGTACCCCACGCCCCAGGAGCTCCCAAAGCTCAATGTTTGTGATCAACCGTAACCCATTCTCGGAAGGGTCACATCCACCAAGCTTCTCTGTAAATACCAAGAACTTCCCTTTCGACAAAGGCTTAGTAAGAATTTTGTCTATCTAGTCATCAGTCGAGATGTATTGGAGCCTTATTGCTCCTCTCTGTACCATATCCTAGATATAATGATATATGATATCCATGTGCTTGGACCTGTCGTGGAACATGAGCTTCTCTGAAAGTTAGATCCCACTCTTATTATAACAGTTTATCACAATAGTATCCAGTACCTGCTCAAACAACTCTCCAAAGAGATTTCTCAACCATACTGCTTCACTGCCAGACATGCTAGCAACAATGTACTCAACCTCAGTCGTATTAAGAGCAACATACTTCTACTTCCTGCTCATCCAATATATCATGGCAAACCCCAAGCTAAAACAACACCCATATGTGCTCTTCCCATCAACAATGCTACCACCCCAATTGGCATCAATATATCCATGAAGTATCAAGTATCCGACAATGTATCTCAACCCATGATTGATAGTCCCATGAAGGTATCTCAACACATGCTTAGCAGCAACCCAATGTGCATGTAATGGCTCCACTATAAATTAGCTCAAAGTGTTAATAGAAAAACATATGTCTGGTCTAGTGTCCACTAAGAACATCAGTGCCCCAATCAACTTCCAGTACTCAAAAGAATTTACCAGGTCAACTCTCTCAACTTCACCACATAACTTCTTAAAATTTATCTCCATCAGTGTGGCCATGGACTTGCATTTCACTATTCCAAATCTTTCCAACAACCTGACAACATATTTCCCTTGAGAAAGAAAAATGTCACCAGGTCTCTACCACACCTCTAATCCCAGGAAGTAGTACAGCAAACCAAGGTCTTTTATTTCAAACTCAGAGGCTAGCTCCCTCTTACATTGGAGGATAAGAGTTTCTCTACCTATCAAGAATAAATCATCTACATATAATACCATAATCAAAGGCGTACCTTGGACAACTTTGAAGTAGATATTCAAATCAACATTGCTTCTAATAAGTCCAAGCTTCATCAAATAACTATCAATGCCAGCATACCAAGGCCTAGGGGCTTGCTTCAATCCATAAAGGGATTTCTTCAACCTACACACATGAGTCTTCCTGTCATGTTCCTCAGAGTCTTGTGGTTGCTCCAAGTATACTTCTTCCTTGAGAATTCCATGTAAAAATGTGGTCTTCACATCCATCTGATGAAGTTTCCATCATTGGCTAGCAACAAGAGCAACAATAGATCAGATGGTTGTATAACAAGCAACAGGTGCAAAAATCTCATCACAACCCTCTCCCTCTTTCTAGGAGAATCCTCTGGCCACAAATCTCGCTTTGTACTTTTCGATACTTCCATCCACACCATGCTTAATTTTTTATATCCAATAATAAGTCACAACAAACTTACCTTTGGGTCTCGGAACCACTTCCCACACATCATTTTTCATGATGGACTCATATTCTTCAACCATAACATCCTTCCACACTTGTTCTTTCATTGCTTCTTCAGAAGTGCATGGTTCAATCTATATAATGTTTCTCATAGCTACAACATATCCCTAATATCCATATGGCTTCTTTCTTTATTTGAAGGTTCCTCTTGCAGAAGCATGTCTCTCAACATCTTTTAAGGTGTCACAAAGCCATAATGGTCTCTTTTTAGTAGAGGGAGGATCACACGGAGGGGGATCCAAGGGATCCATGGGTTCATCAACAAGATCAGGCTCAGGTTCATGCATAGGAGGCTCTTCTTGTACATCCATGGCATCATCCTTTCTCTCAACATTGGCAGGGGGAGGAGTGTCCCTTACTTTCCCAAGAGCAACATATTCATCAAATGTCACATCCTTGCTAAACTCTATATTCCTTTGACTAGGTACATATATTATATAAGCTTAATAATTTTCATAATAACCAACAAAAGTACCTTTCTTTCTTGAAGCTTCCAACTTGGTCCTCTTCTCCTTCAACACATGAAAGTAGATAGGGTAGCCAAAGATCCTCAAGTGTCCAACCTCCACCTTTACACCTTTGAAAGCCTTTTTAGGAGTCTTGTCACCTAAGACTCAGTGAGGAGTTCTATTTTGAACATACACAACAATGTTAACAAATTCTCCCCATGGAAACTTTGGCAACTTTTGATCATGTAACATAGCTCTGGCTACTTCTATGATAGTCTTGTTCTTCCTTTCAACTACACCATTTTGTTCAGGGTTATAAGGTATGATGGTCTCCTTCTTGATTCCAACTTCCTTGCAAAAGTCAATGAATTCATTTGAAGTAAATTCTCCTCCATTGTTAGTCCTCAAAATTTTGATCTTCTTTTTGGTTTCATTTTCCACCAATGCCTTGAATTCCATTAACATTTCAAATTATTGGTCCTTGTTATTTAAGAATAAAATCCATGTCTTGCGGGAAAAGTCATCCACAAAAATTATATAGTATAAGTAGCCACAAAGAGAAGTCACAAACATAGGTCCACATATATCAAAATGTATTGTTAAAGTATCCATTGGTCCTACTTCTACATGAAGGGAATGATCCCTTCACATGTTTTCCACTTGCACATCCTTGACAAACTCCATCATGATCTACTTGAATCTCAAGCATTCGAAAACCATCTTTCTCACATTAGGAAAAGCTTTATAGTGAAGGTGAGCGAATCTTCGATGCCACAACTTACATTGATGATAATATCATGAATCAATGCTCAGATTGGTCTTCCATTGACTTTATAAAGACCTTCAATTATTGACCCAGAGTGAGGGCATCCTTCAAGCTAGATCTCCTTGGGCAAGGAAGGACTTTTCCATTTATGAAAGCAACTTTCATTCCTTTTCCCTCCAAGGCAGATATAGATACAAGATTCTTTTTCAATCCCAATGCTTACAAAACCTATTGTAGATGTATAGTTTGACCAAAATCCAAATGAAAGGAAACAAACCCAGTCCCCTTTATAAGATATGTAGCATTATCTCCAAGAATGATCTTCAAATTGGACTCCCTCTCAACCAGGTTTGAGAGGACTTCACGATAACTAGTGAAGTGTCTAGAAGCCCCACCATCTACTAACCAACTATCAAAAGAATCTGGAGGAAAGGAACTAGAAAGAGAAAAAATAAGAAAGTATTCAGATCAAGTTTCAATTGCATTATTGTCATACCTTGAATTCCTTGATCTATTGGGAGGATGACAAGTCTCTTCTCGGGTAGGGGGTCCTCGTCTCTTCGCTCTTCGTTTGTTCCTTGAAGCACTTCTTTCTTCCAGAAAATCTTAGGCATAGTGACCATACTTGTGATAATTGTAGCATTGGATGTTGTAAATGTCCTACTTGAATCCTTTATTATTGTTCTTGGTTCATTGAGCTTGATTTCTTGACTTCCAATTTGAGGGCTTTCCTTTCTCTTTCTTCTTCTTGGCTTAAGCATAAAACATAGTAGGTTCTGCTTCTTCAAGCTTTTGAATTCTTCCTTTAGAGATCATCCTGAACTCCTCTTGAGTGCACTTGCCTAAGAGCTCATCAAATGTGGGAAACTTGTCATTGTTTCTAATGGTTGTGATAAGTGTACCCAAACGATAGGGAGACCCCCAAGTGTGATCAACACCAGCGCTTTATCAAATATAATTCCACCAACAGACAAAAGTTGATCCTTGATTTGAGATATCCTAATGAAGAATGATTGAATAGTCTCACCTTTTTTCAACTTGATATCCTTGAGTTAATTCTTCAAAGCAATAATATGGCTCAAGTTGTTGACTTCATATGTCCCAATAAACTTATCATACATTTCCTTGGACTTCTTCATTTTGGATACATAAGTGATCAAATGACCTCTCAAAGAATCAATAATGATTTTATTAGCTTTGATCTTACCTTTCTTATACTTGGACTTGGCAGCAATAGTTGCATTCTCCGAAGGCTCAAGTACCTTTCCTTCAACATATTCCATAACATCATTCTCTTCCAAAGTCAAATCCACCCTAGGTCTCCAAGTAACAAAGTTATAAGAGTCATTTAGCATCTCCTCTATCTTGAAGTATGAGGTAGACATCTTGACCAAGTCAAATGAACTTCAGCAACAAATAAGATCTCTTCAAAGGGATGACTTCTCTTGTCTCCTTGGGCTTGTCTTCACCTCAGCTCTGAAGCCATGTTCATTTTTCATAATGTTCTATGTTGTAATAATCATTTAAACAATTTCTTTTTTCATTAGCAATCACTTTTCCAATTTATTTTGAATTTCCCAATAATAGTAAGAAATTGTAGATAGAACAATAAATAACATGCACAATATAAGACAACCAAGATCAATGAGACACAAAGATTTAAAACAAAGACCAAGGAAAAACCCAACCATATTCTTCTTCTATTAGATATTCATCAAATGTTCAACAAAGATACATAGTCCAAGTACATCCATCAACAAGTCAAAGGTCAAAGCCTTGACTATCCAAGTCAACAATTCAATAACCAATCAAAGATGAGAGATAAGGTCAACTCTGGTCAAAGTAATTGATTTGCAATTTTGAGCCTGTCAAAGCTCAGTCAATAGTAGTCAACGACACCCCTAACCAGTCAAAGGTCAATGGTCAACAATGCTAAGAAAACTTCGGTCAAATAGCAAAAGAATGTGGCTTCTTTCCTTAGTCAAACGCAATCAAAACAGATCCAAAGTACCTCCTACAATTTGGTCAAAGTCAATAGCCAACCTATGGTCAACCCTAACTTCACGTCTGTGGTCAAAGATGGTCAAAGTGCCTAGAACAGTTTGGTCAAAGTATCCCTGAATTGAACCTCCCAAAATAGATCAGAAATCAGTAAATCCAATCCAATTCAAGCGAAGTCAATGCTGGTCAAAGATGTCCAAAAACAAAAGTCAACGCAAGTCAAATAGAAGACTTGATCTTCCTTTCGCATGTGTGAAGTCAAACTGCAATATTTCAGAGATGTGTGAACCAAATGATGAAGAAGTGATGTGTGATATGATGCCTCCAAGTGAAGTCAACGAAGGTCCATGGAGGTCGAAGTTCTCTTCTAGGTCGACTTGACAAATTTGAGTTGACTTGGACCAACATTAATAATAATATTTTTCCATGTGAAAATTTGAATTTTTAAAGTGGAAGAGGGGTGTCCTTAGCGTTAGTTGTTATGAATATAATTTATGTAAAAATAATAAAAATATATAACAAATAATAATCATAAGAATATGTAATTAAATAATAATTACGTTAAACAAATAGGCATGTCTCTATAGACACGCTTGTTCGTGAAAGGGTACTTACCTAACTATATATACAAGACCCTCATCCCCAATTGTATCATCATTCTTACTCATACATTTTAATATATATTCTTGTATCTCAATGGAGATATACATATTCCAAGTCTTATGGAGCATTTAACTTGAAGAATGAACTTTGCTCATTACTTTGGTATCTGAGCAGTTCGGTCCTCTAGGTTGCTTAACCACTACACAAAGCCACACTCTCCAATCCAGGCCCTTGGCCATAAAGGTTTTGTCAATTTTGTTGCGGTCATAATCGAAGCGTTTCGTTGCACAAAATTCTCCATTTTTCCATAGGCCTTTAGCTATTAACAAAAATAAAAAATAAAGGTTACATTAAAAAAGGGTTCAAACAATAAATAAAAAAGGGGTTAAAGAAAAAAGAGTTCAAGATTTAAAAAATAAAAATAAAATCACAAAGTTAAAAATATATTGATTGCAAATATATATATATATATATATATATATATATATATATATATATATAAAATTCAAAAAAAAAGAAAAAAGAAAAAAGACAAAAAACTTACCTGGTCGACACAGGAATCATCATTAGGCTGTCTGCTATAAACAACGGGTGACAATGCAGATAGGGTGCACGCCACGATGACCTTCTCCTCCATCGCCATGAGAACACATTCCATTGATCGTTGTCCGGCTTTACTCACATCACCGCCTCCACCACTGTCGTCGTTTGATTGCACTACTTTACATCATCACCCTTTTCATTGTAACAAATTCACCATATCCCACAACTTGGTATCAAAGCGTCAATCTTCCTGCTTTCAATGTTGTTCGTTCTACTGTCCCATCATCGTGAGAACACATTCCATCGATCATTGTCCAACTTTACTCACATCACCACCTCCGACCTTGGTGTCTTCTGACTACACTGCTTTACGTCATCACTCTTTTTGTTGTAACAAATTCACCATATCCCACATCTTGGTATCAAAGTGTCAATCTTCTTGCTTTCAATGTTGTTGATTCTGTTGTCCTTGCGCGTGCTCTTCACCCTCATCCATTCCGTGCATTGGGCTGCTCCATTCGCTTTATCCCTTTTCCATTTTTTCGTTGTCTGATGTCCCTATTCTCACAAAATTGATGTCCCTGTCCCACACTGTGCCAACAATACATCGTGGTCTGAATCCTCCAATCATTGTCGTTCATCACTTTTAACACGTCCTCTTGTTCGCCCTTTGCTCTTGCCTGACGAACACTTCGTGCTGCGCTCCAACCTTCCATGACAGCCATCAACAACACTTTGCAGTTTCTTGACCAGTGGACCATTCCTCACTACCGCCTCATTTTCGTCCTCCTTTGCCCTGTTTGCACTGTCACCGTTTTTCCTTTCCGACTGTGGCCACTCCATCGTTGTCGCTAATCAACTGCTGCCACGACCCTCTATTTTGATTGGCAAATCCATCTACAAAGGTTAATCACCATCGAATTATTGAAACTGGTCAAAGGTGATGCGTGGTAGTCGTTGTTGGCCATACTGATTGTTGACCAAAGTATTACGGTAAATAAACGCTGCCAATACAACACACCTTTTTATACAGGTTACGAATTAAAATAGGGTACATATAAACATTATGGTTATAAACATATAACTTAATTAATTAACTTATATAAATTGATTAAATTAATTAATTTATATAATTTGATTAATTCATTTTATATATATATATATATATATATTAAAAAGTGACTTAAAAATAAGTAAAATAATAATAATAATATTTTATTATAGAGATTAAGAAGGGGTTATCTTCAAAAACCCTAATTTCATCTCGAAAAAGGCAAATGGAGTCTAATTCAAAAGGAAAGGAAGGAAAATTTTCCTATAAAAGTATTCCAATTGTAGATTGTAGATTAATTACATTAAAAGGGAATACCCAAGGGAAGGAGATTAATATCACTATCAACACAAGTTGCAAGGAAAATTACATCAATGTTAATTTGAAAATCAACTATTAATTCCAGAGTCAAACATAGGAGAAAGAACATATATTTTTGGCAAAAAAGAATATGAAATTAATGATTTACAAGTGACGATTGATCATTATGAATACATATCTCAATTTTGTGTTGTAACTATGCTTGATAAAGAGGTTGACACAATTCTCGGTCGACCTTGGTTCAAAGAATTAGGTATGTTCCTTTTAAACACAAAATAAATAAATAAATAAAAATCTTGATGCTCCCTTACAAGAGAAAGATGGTCACGTTCCAAGACATGACAACGAAATCCGAACTAATAATGCCTTCATCAAAAAATCTTAAGGATATTTCGAAACTAATGTTCAAGAGAATCCAAAAATAATATCAAGGAAACAGAAAGAACTTGAAGAAGTCATATCCAACAAAAATAAATAAAATTCATGTTTGAAGGAGCATAATCAAAAAATACTTACGCAAGTGAGAAAATGTAAAGCTAAGAAACACCAGTTAGAACAAGAAAAAGAAAATTCTAATAAGAAACCCAACGAAAGTCTATTAGGAAAAGAAGAGGAAAGTTTAGGCTTAAAAAACCTTAACCAAAGGTTATTAGAACAAATTAATTATTTAAAGGATGAGAAGCTTGAATACCAAAATAAAGTTGACATAGGAAATGAGGAACTTTTACGTCTGAGAAGCCATAAACAAAGTCTACTCACTCAAATTAAGAAACTTAAGGATGATAAAAAATCATTGAAAAACAAATTACAAGAACTTATCACGAAAGAGGTGTCAAAGTCATCAATCCAAGTGGAAGAAAGAGGGACGAATACCAACTCAGTGAATATCACAACTCAAGAAGATGAGAAATCAATAAAAGTTAAAATATATTCAGGTGTTGTAGTTCAAATGAAGGAAATTCCAAGTGAATATTTTGTAACCAACTCAACGACATCAGAACTTGAAGTAAATCAAAATCTTGCCACAAACATGATAAGGGAAACCAAAAGAACTCTTTATCTACATGCGAATCACAAGAACATACATTTCAATCAATCTAAAAATCTGTATCACTCAGAACATAAACAACAAACTTATGTTCCAAAGAATACTAAAGTGCACCCAACTCATTCTAGTGACAACCGTTCATTACAAGTTTCTAGTAATCAAAAGATTTCACAAAAGATTAATTTAGGATGGTCAGATCCTTCCTCCGTGTAACAATTTTATATATCACTCCAAGGATCATACAACTTGTATCGACAAAGATGATTGTTCCAAGATGAGAAGACATTCGCAGCAGAAAAATAGATTGAGCCCTTTCATCAACAAGCTTTGAGGACAATGCTTTTTGAAGGGGAAGACAATGTTATGAATATAATTTATGTAAAAATAATAATAATATATAATAAATAATAATCACAATAATATGTAATTAAATAATAATTAAGTTAAACAAAGAGGCATGTCTCTACGGACATCCTTGTTCGTGAAAGGGTACTTACCTGGCTATATATACAGGGCCCTCATCCCCAATTGTATCATCATTCTTACTCATACATTTAAATATATATTCTTGTATCTCAATGGAGATCTACATCTTCCAAGTCTTTTGGAGTATTTAACTTGAAGAAAAAAATTTGTTCCTTACGTTTGTTGGGCTTCTCCAATGGGGAAATTTCTCCCTCAATTGCCAATCTTCAACAGGTACACTCAAAACCTAGCCATGGCAGGTATCACTTTGTCTGAAAGTGATGAAATCCTCTTCTGGGATGGCAAAATAATTTCAGGTCAGATTTCACTGTAGGATGTTTATAATTATATCTCGCGGGCTCAATCAAGTTAGGAAAAACACTATTGGTTCCATAAAATATGGAAGTGGAATATCCCTTTCAATCTGGTTTGTTTTCGCTGGTTGGCATGGAAAAATAGAATATTAACATGGGACAATCTATGCAAGAGAGGATTCCTTGGGTTGGGGAGGTGTGCGATGTGCAAAAAAGATTTGGAAGACATGAGTCTCCTCTTTCTTAACTGTCCATTCATGATTTCCATTTGGAATGGAGTTTTGAATATCTTAAAAATTTATGCCCAATGGAATTCCAATTCATTATAAGACTGCTTAGGTGATTGGATCTCGATTTACAAGGTATATCGCTCTATCCCCTTTCACATCGTTTGGGGCATTTGTAGAAGTAGAAACACACACATCTATAAGGATTCTACTGCGGGCATCAATCATAGTTATGTGAAGGTTGCTGCTTACTTCTCTGAAATTAGTCGTGTTTCCAAAAAGGCTTCTCAGAGAGTATTAAAAAAGGTGGATGTTTGAAAAAGATTCCCAATTGGTTTCTTCAATGAATGACTATCAATAATGTTTGTGGATGTGGGGCGTTCGTAGTTATTGAATTATGATCATATTTCCATTTCAGTTTGTATTGTGGGGAGGGTACCGATACCCATGTAGAGCTCATATAGCATTATGGGGGTTATTGTTCTATGCTAAATGGTTATCAGTTGAGTCTATTGATATATTTGGAGATTCCAAGGTGGTAATTGATTGGATGTAGAAATAATGTTCTTTGGAACCACACATGCACATAAATTGGATGAAGCGCATTAATATGTTGATTGGTAATTTTCAAAGCTAACATTTTCTCACATTTACATGGAGCAAAACAATGTTGTAGATGCATTATCTAAGGATGGTTGCAATAAAAATACATGATAAATCTATTTCTATGAGTTTTGCAATGACTGTTTGCATAGATTAGGGAATATTGATATCTTATAGTTTTCCTTATGTGCATGATTCATTCGTATTTTCCTGTGAACAAACTTCGTGATCTTGCTGATTAGGTGACTCAATATTTTCTATGTATTAGGTTTTTACTATGACGTATTTGTTTTCTTGTACGTGAGACTAGATATATATAGACACATTTTCTAGATGGTGCATTCATGGGTTTTAAACATTAGAAGTTTTAAAATCAGTTTTGAACCTAGATGTAATCAACTTCTAGCATATTAGAGGAATATAATATACAAAACATATTTATGCTAATATGCTAATGTAAACATCTTTCTATTAACATAAAGCATGTTTTGTTTTGTTTTTTTTGTTTTGTTTTTTGTTTTTTGTTTTTGTTTGTTTGTTTGTTTTTGTTTGTTTGTTTTTTTTTCCTTATTAAAACAAAATAACAACTTGTCTTAATCTACCTCAATACCCTTCCCACAAATAACAATGAGCTAAAGAATTTTGTTATGGAGAAGTTTCGTAAATGGGTATGGGGAAAAGAATTGGGTAGAAAGAAGAAGTCCTACACTGGGAATTCAACCCTGCATGTGATCTCCAACAAAACGAGTACATTGGAGCTAGCATTCCATGGAGTGCAAAGGTTCTTATTGCTCAATTGAGAACCAACTTGCGTCAACTTCGGTGTGAAACAAGAAGGTGGGAAAGGCCTAAAGAAGCTTGGGAAGAGCTGGTGTTAAACATTTCATTATGGAATGTGATGCGTTCAAAGACGTTAGAGAAAGTTACGTGAATATGTTAGCATCAGTTTCTTGGCATTGTTTTTTCAACAAGAAGATTGGTAGAAGGTTGGGCCAACTCATCATCAATTTGAATAAGAAAACAATTAAATTACAAAAGGCGAAAAACAAAATTAGTGGTCCCATAAATGATCTTTAATCTCAAAATATCATTTCATTTCATTTCATCTTTTGTAATTTTTTTATAAAAACAATGTTTTTGTTCTGAAAAATTTAGAATAAAAATGAGTTACATTTAATTTAATTATAATTTTCCCCAATAATATAATATAATATAGGCATAAAATGTATTATAAACGTGAAAAGTAAGCCACGGTGATTGGCAGGACAGTAGATCAAGGAGGGAGGTCGACCGCAAGGCGGAGGAGATGGTTCTGTGGGTGTTTGGTTACGGTTCCATAATATGGAAGGCGGGTTTCCACTACGACGAACGACGAGTTGGTTTCATCAAAGGCTACCGTCGTCTTTTCCATCAAGGTAATGCGGATCTGATATCCATTTTTCCCCACCTTCCCTTCAATTCAGCTAAATTTTAGACTTCTTATAACCTGCAATTGAAATTTCAGGGAGCACAGACCATAGAGGAACCCCTGCCAATCCCGGCAGGACTGTTACACTCGAGCCTCACGATGGCCACACCTGTGTGAGTACGCTATTCCACTCCAGTCAATAAATTCATGAAGTAAATACTTGTTATGACTGTCTAAGATAGGAGCTGGCCATTTTCTTCATTGCTCTATCATAATAGATGATCTGAGAGGGAATTGATACTTCTTCCCCTTATTTTGTTAACCTTCGGGAAAAATCTTTAATTTCATTACTTCTTTGACAAAGTTACAAAATTACATACATTCTTTTACTTGTTTTCTCAAGCATTTCTAGCTAACAGCCCTCATCACCTGGAACATTCCAAAACTTAGAAAAAAAAATCCTAGTTTGATAGCAAGAGGAAAAACTCCAAGAGAACTTGACTATTCATAATAACAATTACTACTGAACTTGATCGAGATGGTTGGACTTTACGGATAAAAATCGTTTGGTTCTATGGGCTAATGGCAAATCATATGATTTGTTTTAAACTAATTGAATGACACAAAGAGTGCGTGTATATTTGGTTTGATACTATTTTTATGTTTGACATCTCAACCTGCTCATGGTGCTTATGGTTAAATCAGCGCTTTATTCAATTTCGCAGGTAAAGAATAGTGAATATTTCAGTCCTACGTCCCCATGTTCGCAAGGGTAAAGTAAAAGAGGATGAGAAAGTGTTAAGTTCTTTTAGTTTGGGGAAAATGCCTATCTCTTCTTTCAAGGCGTCTCTAATTCTCAGACGGATATGTATCTTTCTAGCATTGCTTGCCTAAAACTGGCAGAGATCTATGCTTGTCCAAAAGAATATCCTGATCTTGTCACCTCAAGGTGAAGGAGAGTCATTAATGTAAAAGGTTCTTATTATAACTAACATATAATGTGTTCCATCCATCAAAGTAATCCTGTGTGATTAGAAGGATAGAAGTAGAAGAGTATTAATGTGGAACAAAATCCTAACTAAGAAATATGCCACTGTAGAGATAGCAGAACATCATATAAATAACAACCACAAGTAATGCTGTGACACCTAAACTACTGGAGTTTGAATTGGAATGAATTAAGAAACCAATGCAATTTGTGATCCAGATTAAATAATTTTTGATATGGCACAAAACAGTGATGCAGAAATCATTCGCACACAAAGAAAAACCTAATAGCAAGTAACAAAGAAGATTGCTTCAATGTACACATGCACACTCTATATTTTAAATTTTCAATGCATGGTAAGCAATGCTACACTCTATATTTTAAAATTAGTGTTCCACGCTTCTGGGACTAGGGGCGCCTATGGAAATGTTTCCCCACGTCTCCCTTTTGGGGAAACTAGAGGAAATGCACGGGAAACCTTTCCCCAATGTGGGGGACATGTTTACCCCAAAAGGGGTGCTTGTGGGCGCCCAGCCCAAAAGGGGGACATTGTGATATTCTCACTTGCAATATTTGTAAGGGAAATATCAATCTTGCCCAATTTTGTCTTATTTCATGTTTGCACTTAGGAGATGTGGGTTCAGAGGTCCCACATGAATTTTGGGATTAAGTGGGGGCCCAAACATTAGGAAGGAAGGGAAATATTGCGGCTCTAGTGGAGCGTGGGGGCCACCCCATGGAGAATTACAGCCCACATGTGGAAGACACTCTCATTGGAGCGAAGTTGGTGGGGAAAGTCGAGTTGGGCCCACATGGGCATCTTGGAGGCTCTTTGATAAATAGAGCAAGAGGCACTCATTTTGGTCATTCATTCATCTTTTAGAATGATGTCTTTGACATAGCATGCTTGAGCTGAAGCCAATTATGCAGTGTTGTTTAGCACATGAGTGTCTCTGAGCGGAGATCTCAACCCTTGCTTCGATGGACTTTGAGTGCCAGCCCAAGGAGGGAGTCCTACCTATACCAGTTCGTACTAGCAGCAGGGAGTGCGAGTTTGTGGAGAGGATTGGCAATACAGTATAGGGACTGCGCAACTATTGAAGGAGGCATGCTTGGAGGTTGTGGAGTGAAGGGAGTTAGGGGTTGAAACTTGAGGTGGAGTCTGGGGAAGTGTTGTGGGGCTTTTCCAACATTTTGGCAGAGCAACAAATGCAACATTTGCTTCAGGTTACATCTTCTGCTTATTGAGTGTGAAAATTCCTAAACTCGAAATCCCTACTGCAGCAAACTGATGTTACTTCTCCTACTTGTTAATCCATACAAGTTATTTACTGTGTTCTACAGTAAATATCGAAGTAAATACAACTGCAACATTCACTATTTAAAATAACATGCTGAAACAAGAAACTGAACAGGAACAAGATACAACACATCTACATAGTTATTTTTGGACAAATGTCCCTGGAAAAACCCAATGCGGGAAAACTGGTGCAGAAGCTTTGAGGGTTTTATTATTATGCAGTAGTAATTTCTGAATACAACTTCTGGATGCCTTCCTAGCAATCCAATTATAGAAATATCACTGATAAAGAAATTTGTGAGATTACCTCACACTATCACTAGAAGTTCTGGCTGAACCAGCCCTTGAATGAACAGCCCCTGGCCGCCTCTGCGCTGCCTCTGCGTAGTGTTTGCGTCAGCCCAACGTCACACTGTTTAGAACCTGCGTCACTCTTCTTGGTTGATCGGTTTGCCTCTGAGATTCAAACTTCTGCTCTCCCAGTCACACATCTCGGCTTCCAGCTACAAAAATTGAACCCTTCGACAAATTTCAGACTCTCTGAAGGCTTCTGCGTTGCCTCTGCGTTAGCCTACATTGCCTCTGCATTAGCCTACGCTGCCTTTGCGTGGCCCTGCGTCAGCCTCTTCTGACTCAGCGCTGCCTCTCTCGGATCTCTCTCTGCCTCTGCTGAGTATTCTCGGATCAGGAGAAATCTCGAACCGAAACTATCCCTTCCCCTCACTACAAAAGCTCACTTCGAATTTCTCACTGGCAGCTACTCTGCTTCAGAAATTCGATCTTCTAAACTCTCTGTGTGTGTTCTCCAAGTGCCCCTCAAGCCTCTTCTTATATCTTTCTTTTGGACAACCAACAACCCAGATTAACTTCTAATCAATGGCTTAGATCATTTTGGCTTTGACTTCGTCTTCTTCTAAGAGTTTCACCCATAGTTAGATTAATACCCATTAATTATTTTAATTTTCTAAGTTTAGACTTAGGGTCCCATTAAAAATAATTAATTATTTTAATAAAATTGTCTCCGGGTGGAATTTCCCAAAATGATTTCTGGATATTGGAGAAAGCATGTGTCTAAGCCTCCCTGCAAAATTTGAGACTTAGAGCACATCCGATGCTACCAGAAATCAACACTCCCTCTTAGCGAGGAATGTGCTCTAGCAATGCAACCTGCTGAAGCATCACTCTGTTCTGTAACATCTCCTTCTGCGCTGCTGATGTCTGACATCCTGTCCACCAACTACTGCGCAAATGCTGCATCTGTACTGCTGCTGACCCTGCCACTGTCAACACTGCATCCGTACTGCAACTCCCTCTCAATTCTGCATCCGTGCTGCTGCTGGCATTGCCACTGCCAACTGCATTTGCATTGCAACCTTCTCCAACTGCTGCTGCTACTGCATCAACAACGGAAAATCATCCCAAATTATTGAATTGGTGTTCAGTATGATGTATCTCGTTGCTGGAGTCTGACTACTGCTAGTCTCTACGCTGACCCTCTGAAGCCTCTACGCTGCTGCTGACCTCTGCTCTGTGGCAACTGCACTGCTGCCAACTCTAGCTCTGCACTACTCAGTCTTTGGCGCTACTAGCTTCTACAATTGTCACTCCAACACTCCTCTGCACCAACTGACACTAGTCCATCTTGCTACTTCTGATCTGGGCTCTTGTAGCAAGGAGTTGATCCAAGAGGTGGGCTCCTCAAGGATCCTGTCCATCTGTAGCTCTTTCGAACTACAGTTCTAAATCAGCCCACCTCCCTCCTAGAGGTATCTCAGCTGTCATGGCAAACTCATCCTCCTCGATCTTCGCAGCTGTAACCTTCATATCATGCTTCTCATCTTTGTCCTTCCTGAAAGGACATTGTGTTGTGTAGTGACCGAATTCACCACACCTGAAGCATTTGATATTCGAAACATCTTTCTTCTTATTCCATTGCTCCTGTTGCCCCTTGGATGTGAGGGTTGCATTCTCATCCTCTTGGGCTTCGACCCACTGCTGCTGCTTCTGTCAAGTTTACATTTGACCAAGTCTCTCCTTAGCGCCTCTTGCTTAAGAGCTGCCCACATCTCATCCTAGTTTGGCAAAGTCGCCCTGCCTAGGATGCTCTGGACAAAGACTTGCCACTCCTTAGACACTGAATTTAGGGCCAGTCTTACCATCTTGGAACCTTGAGGTGTTGACCCCACAATTGCCAATTCATCTTGGGTCTCCTGAAGCTTTGCAAGGAACGGATCAATGCGTTCCCCCTTCTGCATCTGCATAGATCTCATCTTCTGCTCCAAGTACATCTTTCGCTGCTCGAAAGATCCTTGATACAGCGTCGACAATGCATCCCACATCTCCTTGGCAGTGTTTCTGCTAGCGATGTGATAGACTATATGATCCTTCACTCCGTCGAGGATCATTCTTTTTGTCTTCGCCATTTCTCCCTTGTACTTCTTGAGCTGATATGGATTTGTGGGCTCAACTACCACGCTGTCGACATAGACTTTGAGAAAATGCTCATCCAGAAGGCATGACATCCTTGCCTTCCAGATCACATAGTTGGATGCCCCATCCAACCTATCCTGATCTCTCAATCCACTGGCTGCCATCTCTGCCAGTCGAATAGCCTCCTCTCTCCTCTGTGCAACACTAAACTGGCCTACGCACTCCCTTCTGGAGCTTGTAGATCTGCCACTCTCCGCTGTCGCTCAACGAGTGAGAATTCAGACTCCTTGGATGGAAGTCCTCTGAGGAATAATTCCCTCAACTATGTCTCTCTCTTCCCTTTGACATTTTTCTGCCCAACAACTGCCTGCAGAAAACTGCGTCCCACCAGAAACCCCTCTTCGCTAAAGCTTCTGCTGCGCTGCTCCCTTTGCCGCTGACAGATTTCGATCTGGAAATCTTACCTCTCTGTCGACTCACTCAGAGAGAGATTTACTACGAAAATCTAGCCCTCCTGGCCTGAACTGCGCAAATCCTTTGGGGATTCAAATTGCTGCCTTTGCAGGAATTTCGAATTCCCTTCTTCCTTCAGCGTTGGGTCTTTCGGCTTTGTTCTTCTTGCTTCACCTGTAGCTCTGATACCATGTGAAAATTCCTAAACCTGGAATCCCTACTGCAACAAACTGATGTTACTTCTCCTACTTGTTAATCCATACAAGTTATTTACAGTGCTCTACATTAAACATTGAAGTAAATACAATTGCAACATTCACTATTTAAAATAATATGCCGAAATAAGAAACTGAACAGGAAAAAGATACAACACATCTACATCGTTATTTTTGGACAAATTCCCCAAAAATACCCAATGCGGGAAAAACGGTGCAACAAGTCTAGGGGTTTTATTATTATGCAGTAGTAATTTCTGAATACAACTTATGGATGCCTTCCCAACAATCTAGTTACAGAGAATATCACTGGCAGAGAAATTTGTGAGATTACCTCCCACTATCACTAGAAGTCCTGGCTGATCCAGCCCTTGAATGAACAACCGCTGGCTGCCTCTGCGCTGCGTCTTCGTCAACTTAGCGTCACACAGTGTAGGACTTGCGTCACTCTTCTCTCTTTTTGGTAGATCGATTTGCCTTTGAGATTCAGACTTTTGCTTTCCCGGTCTCACACCCCGGCTTCCAGCTACAGAAATCGAACCCTCCGCAAATTTCAGATTCCCTCAAGGCTTATGTGCTGCCTCTGCGTCAGCCTACGCTGCCTTTGCATGGCTCTGCGTAGCTCTGCGTCAGCCTCTTCTGGCTCAGCGCTGCCTCTCTGGGATCTCTTTGTTTCCTTTGCTGAGTATTCTCGGATCAGGAGAAATATCCAACTGGAACTATCCTTGCCCCTCACTGCAAAAGCTCACTTCGAATTTCTCACCGGCAGCTGCTCTGCTTCAAAAATTCAATCTTTTGAACTGTGTGTGTGTGTGTGTTCTCTAAGTGCCCCTCAAGCCTCTTCTTATATCTTTCTGTTGGACAACCAACAACCCAGATTAAACTTTAATGAATGGCTTAGGTCATTTTGTCTTGATCCTCGTCTTCTTCTAGAAGTTTCACCCACAGTTAGATTAATACCCATTAATTATTTTAATTTCCTACGTTTAGACTTAGGTCCCATTAAAAATAATTAAATATTTTAATAAAACTGTCTTGGTTATTGGAGAATGCATGTGTCTAAGCCTCCCTGCAAATTTTTAGACTTAGAGCACGTCCGATGCTACCAAAAATCAACATGGAGGAGGGCCAAGCATTTGGGGGTCAATTTTGGAGTGTCAAAACTAGGACAAACCCTTCTTGTGTTTTTCTGGGTTTATTGAAGTGAGGCCAAGATTAATTTGGCAGAATATTTTGGGTGGATTTGAGGGGTCAAACAGGGACCTCAACTCAGCCAGTAGTTAGAGGAGCTAGGAGAAAATTGGGCCGAAATTCCAAGGTCAGCATTTGGCTAATTCCTTCGTGGGTTTTTGTGGGTTATTGGTGGAGACCCCGTGGTTAATTTGACAGAAATTTCTGAGCATCCGAGGAGGCCCTAGCAGCAGTTCTTTGCAACCATAAACATATTTTCAGTGTAGTTTCAGCGCAGAGCCAGGAGAGAGCAACAACAGATTTGATAGGGAGATCCTATTTGTTAAATTATGGTATGTTCTATGCTTAGAGCAGTTTAATTATTTTTCTTCTTATTAGCCACAGATTAGCAATCACATATACATTAAGTAAAGTGCAGATAGAACATTAAATGATCAACAGAAAACAAGCAAAGACAAGAGACACAAGATGTGGCGGCTAGCTAGGGACAAGCCCCAATGCGGGGAAACCCTTTGATCAAATCTTCTTTTATCTTCAATAGTTCAGCAGAGAGAAATAGTACAAAATTTGAATTCTGTAATTTTATATCAGCAGTAGCGAACCCTAGATCAACAAAGTCAAACTTGGTCAAACTAGCTGAAATTGACCTCTAAAATGCTTGGTCAATTTCTGGTCAACTTGTCCTTGAACAGCCTGAAGAAACAACCCTTGAACAACCCCAAAAGTACAGTCAATTTGCAGATTTCTGAAGTCAACTGCAACCCTAAACTAGGGCAGTCAACACCGGTCAAACCAGAGGTCAGATCACCTCAGTTTTTGTGCCAAAAATTGCAGCCTGCCTAGGAGAGGCAACCACACCCAATCCGCACTTCTGGAAGGTTAACTCTTGGTCAACGCTAGTCAAAGAGATGACCTACTGCCGTAGTGTCCTTTCTGCGTCTTTCTTGCCCTAGGACGTCTTCCTTTCAGCCACACGTGTGAGAGAGAGAGAGGCTCCTTTTATGCGTAGGAGAGAGAGAGAGAAGATGAGTGAATTGAATTGTCCAAATGAGGAGAATGCTCCTTGTATTTATATGCAAACGTTGAGGTTGAATAGACATGACTGTTGGGCTTCTGAGCCTACATAAGTTCACTGGCCGACCTTGACAATTTGTCCATAATCAAAATAAATTCATATCTCCATAAATACTTATCAGAATCGAATGATCTTTAGATCAATCCTACACCTCTCAATGAGAGGAATCTAGGAAAAATATCAGAAGCCATAAATAAGGTGATCCACATGGAGTTTGGCCCTAGTTGCCAATTTTAACACTCCCTCTCAACTAGGGAGAACTTCATCTGCAATCCGTCAGACCGTCGCTGCTATCCATCCATCAAATGCACTGTCCTGTACAGCTTGACCCCACTCTGCTCTACTCGAACTATGAAGAAGAAGAAATGATTGAGGATGTATCATACCATCCTCCACTGACCCAAAGTCAGTCTCAGAGTGTGAACCACTCTCACTGATCCCAGATCAATGGAGGTCATCCTAGCATAGGGAGTACGGTAGATACAGCAATGCGTCCATCGATAGTACTACTATGGTCCCTATCCTCATTTCCCTGCTCATTGATCAGATGAGAGGTACTTCCCATGAGTCCCAGACTGCATGGGTAGGATGCCTCGACAGGAGAACTAATCATCCTGTCCACAGGAGAACGAATCATCCTGTCTAGTGGATGCCACAGAGAACTAATCATCTTGGTCTACAGGAGAACTAATCATCCTGTTCCACAGTCGCCACGGAGAACGAATCATCCTGGCCCATAGGAGAACTAATCATCCTGTTCCACAGTTGCCACAGGGTGTCACAGGGGAAGGTTGAACCTTTACATTGTACATAGTGCACCACCAGGGGATGGTGAGCCGCCCTGCGGTCACATGTCGCTCCAAGAAGTACCCCGCGCCCCCCTGGAGCTCCCAGAGCTCAATACATCATACTCGACCCTCATAAGAGGGTCTCTGAACGACACCAAGTCGTTCTCGGAAAGTCAGGAATTTGACCTTTCCTAGGGTCTTTGTCAAAATGTCGGCGACCTGTTCATTTGTACCGATATGTTGGAGCCTTATTGCTCCTCGCTGCACCATAGCTCGAATATAGTGGTACCTGATATTGATATGCTTGGAGTGATCATGAATTACGGGATTCTCTGATGAACGGATCCCGCTCTGGTTGTCACACAGAATCACAGTGGTATCCAATGTAAATCCAAACAACTCACTGAAGAGCTTTTGCAACTAGACTGCCTCACAGGAGGCCATGCTAGCAGCAATGTACTTTGCCTCGGTGGTGCTCAAAGCCACCGACTTTTGCTTCCTACTCATCCAGGATATCGAGGCAGATCCCAAAGAGAAATAGCACCCAGAAGTGCTCTTTTGGTCCACCACACTGTCTGCCCAATCAGCATCAGTATACCCAAGTAGTCTCACATCCCCCGCAGTGTATCTCAACCCATGAGTGATTGTGCCACGAAGATATCTCAACATATTCTTGGCACCAATCCAATGTGAGTGGTGAGGCTCAACCATATGTTGATTCAATGTGTTGACTGCAAAGCATATATCCGGACGAGAGTTCACCAAGAACATTAATGCTCCGACGAGTTGACAATACTCGATAGAATTTCGTAAAATAGGTCCGACAGTACTATCGCTTAACTTCTTGAAGTCAAGCTCCATCAGGGTAGCTACGGGCTTGCAGTCCACCATGCGGTATCTCTCCAATACCTTCACCACATATTTTCCTTGAGATAAGAAAATCTCCCTTGGTTTCTGCCAGACTTCCAGTCCTAAGAAATAGTGCATAAGTCCTAGGTCTTTCATCTCGAACCCAGAAGCCAACTCCCTCTTACATTCGTGAATGAGAGGGTCTGCACCTGTTAGAAAGAGGTCGTCAACATATAGCACCAGTATGAGAGGCTTGTCATCTATAACCTTAAAGTAAAGGTTAGTGTCGACTTCACTCCTAGTGAATCCTAGCTTCATCAAGTAGCTATCATTCCTCTCATACCATGCTCGGGGTGTTTGCTTTAGCCCATAGAGGGCCTTCTTCAACCTGCACACATGAGATTCTTGATCATAAATCTCAAATCCTTCGGGTTGCTCCACATAGACCTCCTCTTTGATTGAACCATGTAAGAATGCAGTCTTGACATCCATCTGATGTAGGCTCCATCCCTGCGAAGCAGCAAGGGCTATGATCGAGCAGATGGTGGTATATTGGGCAACAGGTGCAAATATCTCGTCGTAGTCTATACCTTCCTTCTGGGAGAAGCCACGAGCGACAAAACGGGCCTTATACTTTTCTGCACTTCCATCAACTACATGCTTTATCTTGTAAAGCCATTTTGAACTGACAACTGCTTTGTCCTAGGGTCTGGGGACCACATCCCAAACATCGTTTTTCATAATGGACTCATATTCCTCAGTCATAGCATCCTTCCATACTTGATGCTTGACAGCCTCTGTGAATGACAAAGGCTCATTTTGGATGATCGTGCTCATGATGGTTAGGTATCCCTGATACCTGTTCTGCTTCTTACTTTCACGGAAGGTTCCTCGAGGTGCATGTGTCCTTCAACATCATCAAGTGTCCTCCTAAGCCATGATGGCCTCTTCCTAGAAGAGGAAGGCTCTTGCGGAGGAAGATCAATAGGATCCATAGGTTCTTCCACATCGGGCATCGTCTCATCTTCCTTTTCCTTCGGTTCCTCGGTGTCATCTTCTTTAGATCCGCTTAAAGTAGGAAGATTGTCTACCTTGCTAAGAGCCATATCTTTGTCAAAGGTGACATCATGATTAATCTCGACTTCCCTTTGACCAGCTACATAGATTCTATAGCCCTTAGTATTTTCGCTATAGCCCACGAAGATTCCTTTCTTTCCAGATGCACCCGATTTATTCCTTTTTTCTTTTGGCACATGAAAATATACAGGGCTTCCAAAAATTCTAAAATGAGATACGTCAGGTTTCTTATCGGTGAACATTTCTTTGGGAGTCTTGGAACCCAATGCTTGATGAGGGCATCGGTTTTGTACATATACGGCGGTATTTGCAGCTTCGGCCCATAGAAACTTCGGAAGTCTTTGATCATGGAGCATATCACGGACAACTTCCACAATTGTACGTTTCTTCCTTTTCGCCACACCATTTTGCTCAGGAGTATAGGGTGTAGTAGTCTCCCTCTTAATGCCAGCCTCTTTGCAAATGTCATGAAACTCATTGGATTCATATTCAGTCCCATTATCAGTCCTTAAGATCTTGATCTTCTTTTCGGTTTGATTCTCGATCAAGGCTTTGAAGTGCCGAAACCAGGAGAACACTTCATCCTTCTTTTTCAAGAAGTATATCCAAGTCTTGCGAGAATAATCATCTCTAAAAGTGAGGTAATATAAATATCCTCCCAAGGATTTCACAGGCATCATACCGAATATGTCTGAGTGAACCAACTGCAATATATCGGAGGTCTTGCTTTGGCTTGAGGGGAATGGTCCCCTTTTGAGCTTTCCTTCGACACATCCTAGACATACACCTTCTTGCTCTAATTTGAACTCGGGCATCCCGGTCACCATTTTTCTTACATCGGGTAGAGCTTTATAATGAAGGTGAGCAAAGCTCCGATGCCATAGTTCGGACTAAAGAGATGTGTCACAAGACATGACAACGAACGGACTTCCTCCGACCTGATATAATGAATCAACTCGAAAACCAAGAGTAAAAGCATCTTTAAAGTTCTTTTTCCATACACGTACCTTGCCATTGCTGAAGGCCACCTTGTAGCCTTTGTCTTCCATTGCCGAAATGGACACTAGGTTCTTTTTGAGATCAGGTACATATAATACATCTTGTAAGTGGATGGTATTACCTTGATTCAATTGAAGAGTGACATTTCCTACGCCTTTCACGGGATATTTTGAATTATCTCCAAGAACAATTTCCAGGTTGGTTTCCTTCTCTATCAGATTATAGAGAGCTTCTTTGTAACCAGTGAAGTGCCTTGAGGCACCACTATCAATAAGCCAATTTCCCAGCGAGTCTGGGGGAGCAGTAGTAGATAGAGTTGTTGGTAGATAATATTCATCTTGCTTATTGTTAACAGTGTTAGATTCATACCTGGAATTTCTTGCCTTCTTGAATGGTTGTCCTCTTCCTTGATTTCCGACACTTCTTTTACCTCTGCCATTTGACCTGCCATTCCTTTGATTGCCTTGAGAGGGATTTTGATCGTCGTCCCAATGTGATTCCCTTTTATCAGGGCACTCCCTTGCATAGTGACCTGTTTTATTGCAATTGTAACATCGTCCTTTTCTTCCACCCTTTGGTCAGCCTTTCCTTTTAATTTAGCCCCAGAATTGTTTCTTCTTTTAGTATGAGAAGAAAAGGCAGAGGGATGACCTTTAAGTATGGGCATTTCTTGCTCTTCCATCCTCGTTTCTTCTTGAATGCATCTGGCCATTAATTCCTCAAATCCAGGAATTACGTTATTGTTGAGAAGAGTAGTCCTAAATATATACCATTCATATGGCAGTGTTCCAAGAGTTGTGAGTGTCATTTCCTTGTTAGAAATTACTTCCCCAATAGATAGGAGATCGTTCTTGATCTCGGTGATCCTTAAGAAATATGCTTGCATACTCTCATCTTTGCCCTTCTTAATTTCCTTCAGCTTATTTCTAAGAAACAAGACTTGATTTGCATCATTAACTTTAAATAAACTCACCAGTCTATCGTAGATTTCCTTGGAGGTGTTCAGCTCGGAAACATAGGCCACCAAGCGCTTGTCGATAGAGTCCCAGATGATCTTCCTTGCTTTGAATTCTCCCTTGGTCCATTTGTTCCTAGCAGCAACAGATGCATTTGATGGAGGCTCAACAATCCCGCCTCTCACATGGTCCAACACTTCCTGCTCTTCTAATGTTAGATTGAGAGACATCTTCCATCCGTGATAGTTAGACTTCTCACGGAGTTTGTCTTCAGCAGGGAAGTGTGTTGAGGACCCCATGATTTCTTTAAGATAGCTTTGCCAACCTTCTCTTCGGTGATTGTTCTTGCTCTTGCTCTTGCTTGGGCTTTGTCTTCACCTCAGCTCTGATACCATGTTAAATTATGGTATGTTCTATGCTTAGAGCAGTTTACTTATTTTGCTTCTTATTAGCCACAGATTAGCAATCACATATATATTAAGTAAAATGAAGATAGAACATTAAATGATCAACAGAAAACAAGCCAAGACAAGAGACACAAGATGTGGCGGCTAGCCAGGTACAAACCCCAATGCGGGGAAACCCTTTGATCAAATCTTCTTTTATCTTCAATAGTTTAGTAGAGAGAAATAATACAAAATCTGAATTCTGTAATTTTATATCAGCAGCAGCAAACCCTAGATCAGCAAAGTCAAACTTGGTCAAACTAGCTGAAATTGACCTCTAAAATGCTTGGTCAATTTCCGGTCAACTTGTCCTTGAATAGCCTGAAGAAACAACCCTTGAACAGCTCCAAAAGTACAGTCAATTTGCAGATTTCTGAAGTCAACTATAGCCCTAAACTAGGGCAGTCAACACCGGTCAACCCAGAGGTCAGATTACCTCGGTTTTCATGCCAAAAATTGCACCATGCCTAGGAGAGGCAACCACACCCAATACGAACTTTTGGAAGGTCAACACTTAGTCAACGCTAGTCAAAGAGATGACCTGCTTCCCTAGCATCCTTCTTTCTGCGTCTTTCTTGCCCTAGGACGTCTTCCTTTCAGCCACGTGTGAGAGAGAGAGAGGCTCCTTTTATGCGTAGGGGAGAGAGAGAGAGAAGATGAGTGAATTGTATTGTCCAAATGAGGAGAATGCTCCTTGTATTTATATGCAAACGTTGAGGTTGAATAGACATGACTATTGGGCTTCTGAGCCTACATAATTTTGCTGGCCGACCTTGACAATTTGTCCATAATCAAAATAAATTCATATCTCCATAAATATTTATCGGAATCGGATGATCTTTAGATCAATCCTACACCTCTCGATGAGAGGAATCTAGGAAAAATATCAGAAGCCATAAATAAGGTGATCCACATGGAGTTTGGCCCTAGTTGCCAATTTTAATATTATTGTTCATTTGGGCTTAGCTAGCTTTCCTTGAGCAAGCCTAGGTGCACTCTTTCTAGCACCACATTGTACCCTCTTATTTATTAATAAAATGGCTCAGATCAACGCAGTTCATGGAGATTTCTGGTTGTTTAATGTGTTGTAGATTTTGTAAGTGTTTCTGCTACGTTTGCTTTGTTTAACATTGTATATTTCTATTAGGAATATTACAGTGGTATCAAAGCATGATTTTGGCCAGCTGTGGATCTAAATCACACAAATGCTCAAGTGCTATTGTGGACTAGAATTCCAGAGGCTAAAACACTAGTCCCACATTATTCTCCAGATTGAACTTATGCCCAAAAATGTCTCAGCAGGAGAAATTTGAAAATGTTACTAGGAGCATCGAGAGACTGGCGGGGCTTCTTGAAGAGTGGTTGTTAGCAAGGGAAGCAAGAAGAAACAGTAGTTGCTGACCCGCAGATGAAGGAAATAAGAGGAGCATGATTGTTGAATGAAACGCTAGTAGCAATACTGCAGAGACGAAGATGGGAGGCGGAGGTAGTGACGAGATGAGAGAGAACATACCCCTGGAGGAGGGAGTTCATCTAGATACGTTCCAGCCGGTTGAGCATGAGGCTAATGGCACGCAGGAGGAGCACGAGGATACACCTAGTGTGATGCAGGAGTCACCCCTGTTGGAGTTTCCTTTGGTAGCCCCAATAGATAGATTGGAGGAGGCAGTTGCAATCGAGGGCCAAGGGACGCAGATGGGGTAGCAAGGGACTTAAGCCGATTTGCCCAAAAAAATTCGAATTTTTCCTGCAATAAAAATAAAACCCTAGGCAGCAGCCAGGTAGCCAAAAACTGGAGAAAAAATTACAGATTGGAATGTTATGCTTAAAATTTATCAATGAAACCCTTATAGAAAATTCTCCAGATTTAATTAAAATATTTAATCCACTTGCTTCAGATTTGACCCTAAAACCCTAAAAAAAAAATTCAGATCTGAATTTAAATTATTTAAAACCCTTGGACTGCAAGATCTGGATATGATCCCTGCAAAAACAATGCTAATGAAACCCAGAGATCCAAATCTTACCCTCCAGGGCCTAGATCTGGACTCTGCACAGTTTTCTGCTTCAGATCTGTAGCTGTAACACAACGATAAAACACCCAAACGATATATACAATGACCCAAAAAATTAAAACTCAGAAAACCCAAGTCAAAAAACTAAAAATAATTTTACAGATCTATGTACATAAATGGAAGATCTATCAGATCTAGGGAGTGTGAGTCTGACTCCGCTCCCAGATCTGATAATCTGAGGCTCTCAACAGCCAGATCTATCGATTTAGCACAATTTTTTTTTTGAATTTTAGAGGAGGTACTGAGCTCAAAACCCTTCATGCATCACCCATAAAAAATATATCTTATGATAAGGCCGAGATCAAATTATTGTTGGGCTCTTCAGAAAACACGGATCGAGAGTTGGCTGGTTCAGCCGAGAACTTCCCCGAACGCCCGATGATCTAATAATCAAGGATTTTCTTGCGAAACTCAATTCAGCCGTCAACATAGAGTGAGAAAACGATAATAAAATTCAGATTTAATAGAGATACCTGCTATTATATTCAAAACTTAAATTATCATTCAAACTCCAGCGACTGAGCAAGATACCTGTACTCAAATCACTCTTCAGAAAGCTATCATCAATGGCTAAAAAGAAATCTATGCATGAAAATGACACGTCTTACAGTGTTTCCACGAAGAGTAACACCAAGGAAATTAACCCCAAAGTCTTTCTTTATTGCTCATAAAAAAGATTACAAGATAGAACTTTTCGCTTAGTACATGATCAAAATATCGGGTGAACTGACTGACAAATGACCTCCTATTTAAAGATAAATCCTCCAACGGCTAGTTCGAGTGATCCTCGTCAAAACAATTTCGACCGATAATGAAGATTAAAATTTCTTTTAATCTCATCCGTCGAAATATTAAATTATTGAAGAAATTCGAAATTTTCAATTAAGTGCATTTTAATTAATTCAAAAATTAAATTTTTGAATTAATTTCCTCAAAATTTTGAGTTTGACTTAACCCCAGGGACCAAAGGCTTAAACTTTAGCAAAATGATCAATTTACCTTAGTTCTTGGACCTTTTAAAATTTAATTTTTAAGGACCAACGGATTTTGCCTTCAGAGAATTTAAATTTACCTAGGATCTAGAATTAATTAAATTTCTGGCTTAGGATTTTAATTAATTTTGGCCAGAAAGTTTAATTAATTAACCTATGAGGGGATAAATTATTTTTCTAACCCTCAAGACACTTTACATAATGATTTTTACATTTTAACATTTTAAGGGGGAAGACCCATTTGGAAAAGACTCTCACAGAGTACCCAGTTCTGCAACACAAAATATAATCTAGCAAATCAAGCAATTTGTAATAAAATAACCTAACCAAATAGTTAGGATTATTCCCAAATCACTTTTACATAGACTCGATCTAGAACACTAGGACTCCCCTAAGAATAAAATCCATTCCGGCTTTGGGGTAACGCTAAAGGAAAACTCTGTTGACCATACGAGAATGGATCGGTGAGACAAAAAACTTCCTGGAATGTAGATCGCCACCAGAAAAGTAGGTTTATCTAGGTAATTACATGCACAACACGGATCTATTGAGATTATTTACATTATACACATGCAGACTGGGTTTACATTATAAGATGATGATCAAGTTGATGATGATAGTTGGACGGCATGAACACAACGATTAGGCACCATCCCTTTTGCGAAAAAAGGGGGTGTATTGCTATGGGTCGTTGACACATAGTGGTCAACTGTAGGAACACATAATACATCATTAAATTGACCATTGTCTAGATGAATAGTTCCAGTCCCTACAACACTAAGAGATCTATCATCACCAACATATATATTTTTGGTGTTACAATCATTTAAAGAAGAAAACATGGCTTTGTTTTTGGCTATGTGATAAGAAACTCAAGAATCAATGAGCCACTCATGAGAATGAGAAGAAGAAGATACATTTAGTGCATAACCAAACCGAGATGCTTGACAACCACATTGTTAAGTTTAGGTATATTCTATGCTTAGAGCAATTTATTTCAATTTTCATAGTTAGCTCACATTAGCATTAAAGTAAATTGCAGATAGAACATAAACATAAATCGCAGAAGACAAGCCAAGACAAGAGGACACAAGATGTGGCGCTAGCCAGGGGACAAACTCCAATGTGGGGAAACCCTTGATCAATTCTTCTTATATGTTCTTCAATAGTTCAGCAAAGAGAGAGAGATAGTACATTTACAAAGAAAGTCAATACTTTGACTTATCTAGATAAGAGCATAGATCATCTCTAAGAAGATGATACACTAGATCAGTTGAAAACATGCTGCTTCAACTGATTCTCCAAGGTGACTCCTTCACCTATCATTGTGTTGCATGCTGCATCCATCGTCACAATGCTGGACCTTATGACCATGTTGTACACATCATATTGCTGCACCTTATGCTGCATTGCTGTCCCAGTGTTTAGCACTGTTGTACCTTGTGCCACTGCTGCACCACGCTGTCACCCATGTGCTTTCTACACCATTGCTGCTTCGTGTACTTGTTGCACCAAGTACCATACTGCTGTCCCATGCATCTTGGCAGCACTATGTCACCTTGTCGTCCCATGCATCTTGGCAGCATTATGTCACCTTGTTGTCCCATGCATCTTGGCAGCATTATGTCTTGCTGTCCCATGCATCTTGGCAGCATTATGTCACCTTGTTGTCCCATGCATCTTGGCAACATTATGTCTTGCTGTCCCATGCATCTTGGCAGCATTATGTCACCTTGTTGTCCCATGCATCTTGGCAACATTATGTCTTGCTGTCCCATGCATCTTGGTAGCATTATGTCTCCTTGCTGTCCCATGCATATTGGCAGCATTATGTCTTGCTGCCCCATGCATATTGGCAGCGTTATGTCTTGCTGTCCCATGCATCTTGGCAACATTATGTCACCTTGTTGTCCCATGCATATTGGCAGCATTATGTCTTGCTGTCCCATGCATCTTGGCAACATTATGTCACCTTGCTGTCCCATGCATATTGGCAGCATTATGTCTTGTTGTCCCATGCATCTTGGCAGCATTATGTCTTGCTGTCCCATGCACCATACTATTATGTACAGCCACCAATTTGGCTCCCACAGACTGCCCAACAATCTGGTCCAAACTGATCCTCAACACCTACAAGAAATGTCATAGACAACATACCTTAGCTCATTGTTTTGAGGTCTGATTTGTTTGCTTAGGTTTGGTTAGGGCATATCACAGTGTCTTTCCCAGCCTTCTTTTCTGCCCAGATTTGCTCCAAGGTGATGCAACTGTCCTTCCTTGTGGGGATGAGACCCTTCACAATAATCCTAGGCGGTTCTAGCCTTGACAAGGTCCACGACCTGCCCTCACAGCAAGCTTCCATAGATTTGTAGCAAACTGGTTAAGGGTTTGCCCGTCCTCTAAACAGTTGATGTGGCTGCCCTCCCTTGCAATAATTCGGTCACCTGAGATGGCCTAAGATAGCCCTTCAAACCTTCGCTGGAATGCTGCCTTAGCTGCAGCTAAAACAGAGAATGGTTAGGGTGGCTGAACAGTGTTAATTCAGCTTTGATCTGGACAACGTATAGCCTTGTGTCCACCATAAGAGTTGCCCTCCATGTAAGCTACCACATCAGGACGTAGAGCCTTCTCTTCATTGCTTGCATCTAGATCTAGGGCATGCCTTCTCTATGACAACGTTGAGCTAGGGCATCCTCTCCTTAGGGCTGCGTAGATTCTTAGGATCTCTTCCTCCCACCAAAAACCCAAAGACAAGTGGAGAGGAAGAGAACACAAGAAGTGTGTGTGAGAAATGACTCTCAAGTCATCTCCTTTTATACTAAAACGTTGAGCACATGTGGGGTTTATTTGGTTGTTGGCTAACCTTGACGAATTGTCTTATAACACAAATAAATTCATAACTTCATGAATACTTATCGGAATCGGATGATCTTTAGATCAATCCTACACCTCTTGATGAGAGGGATCCAAGAAAAATATCAGCTGCCATAAATAAGATGACCCACATGGAGTTTGGCCCTAGTTTCCAATTTTAACACTCCCTTTCAACTAGGGAGAACTCCATCCGCTGATCCATATGTCCAACTGTACTATCTCTGCCATTAGTGCCTTGCACTGCTCTGCTTTGCTGAATCATGAAGAAGAAGAATTGATCGAGAATGTTTCATACCATTCTCTACTGACCCAAAGTCAGTTTTATTGATCCCAGATCAATATCACAAGAGAGTGTCTCAAACCACTCATACTGATCCTAGATCAGTTTCATTGATCCCAGATCAATGGAGGTCATCCTAGCATAGGCAGTGCGGTAGATACAACGATGCGTCCATCGATAGTATTACTATGGTCCCTAACCCCATTTCCTTTGCTCATTGATCAGATGAGAGGTACTTCCCATGAGTCCCAGACTGCATGGGTAGGATGCCTCGACAGGAGAACTAATCATCCTAGCCCACAGGAGAACTAATCATCCTGTCCCACAATCACCACAGGAGAACTAATCATCCTGGCCCACAGGAGAACTAATCATCCTGTCCCACAGTCGCCACAGGAGAACTAATCATCTTGGCCCAGAGGAGAACTAATCATCCTGTCCCACAGTCGCCACGGGGTGTCACAGGGGAAGGTTGAACCTTTCACCCTGTACATAGCGCACCACCAGGGGAGGGTGAGTCGCCCAGTGGTCGCATGTTGCTCCAAGAAGTACCCTTCACCCCCTAGAGCTCCTAGAGCTCAATGTATGCATCATGCAGGACCCTTATAAGAAGGTCTCTCAACGACTCCAAGTCATTCAGGAAAGTCACAAATTTGACCTTTCCCTGGGGCTTTGACAGAATGTCTGCGACCTGTACATCAGTCTCAATGCGATTGAGACTCCTCGCACATCGACATACCATATCCCAGATAAGTTAGTATCTGATGTCTATATGCTGGAGCAATTATAGAATACGAGATTCCTCAACAATCGAATCTTGCTGATCCACTTCTGCTGCCTCTCCTGTAGCTGCTTCTGCTCCAAAAAGAACTTGAGGCTGTTGTGATCAGTCCTCACCCTGAACCTGTTACCCACCAGATACTGCTGGTACTTAGCCAATGCATGCATGATGGCCAGCATCTCCTGGATAGCCCGCTCAATCTCGTCCCGATAGGCCTTGGGGTGCCTATAGGGGGTGGTGATCACTGCCTGGATGCCCTGCTCAAGCTCGATAGTGTGCTCAAACCCCCGATCCAATGGCTTTCCTGGTGGAATCTCTCCAAACACTATGGCATATCGATCAAGGATGGACTGGATCTCTGGATGTATCATCTGCCCTGTAGTTCCTGCCTCTGATGCACGCAGCTCCACTACCCACTCTATGTCTCCCTTTCGGAAGACTGCCTCCATCCGATGAGTCAAAACAGTTTGAGGCGGATATGTGTGTTGTCCCCGTATCTTCTCATGCCTCCCTGTCTTCTCATCATCCCACTCCATCTCTAGGGTCTTCCAATCTGTCGTGACCTTCCCTAGAGTGATAAGCCATTGAACACCTAGTATCATGTTGGTGTCCGGAATATCGACCATGAAAAAGTGGTTAGTCAATGTGTAGGTGCCCATCGTCACTGAAAGCTCTGGAACATAACGAGCACACGTCATGGTCTGATCTCCTGGGACCAAGACTGAAAACCCATTGAAGCTCTCTGTCTGTATACCTCTCCGCTCAACCATCTGTGCATCGATGAAGTTGTGGGTTGCCCCACTGTCAACCAAAACTGATACGCGCTGGCCACGTACTGTCCCTCGTACGCGTAGCGTCAGATACTTGGGAACTCCCCGCAACGCTGCAAGGGCCCCTCCGGTGGGTGCAAAAGATGCACCACCTGCTGCTGGTGGTGGAGGTGGCAAAGGTCCCTGTATGGCATGGCTATCTCTTGCCTCCACATCCTCCTCGTCATCCTCTTCTCCACTGCTCTCGGAGAAGACCTCAATAAAATGTGCTTTACCAGCAGCACATCTATGTCCTGGTGCCCATGGCTCCTGACAAGTGAAGCACAACCGCTTCTTCTTCAGCTCCCTCCTGGAATCATAGTCAAGCTGTACTCATCCTAGATTCCCCTTTGGAGGTGGAATCCTCACATCCTTCCCCTTAGACTGGAAAGTTTGTCTCTGGGGGTAAGGTGTCCGGGTCTTGTGTAAGACATCCTATAAGTTCTGGGTCCTGCTGAGAGTCTCCTCGAGTGTGGCTGGTCTAATGGATCGGACTAAACCCCGAAGTGGCTCTGCTAACCCCTCAATATACATATAGACCCTCCGTGCTGTGGATAGGTCTGGCACCATCACAGAGACCCTCAAGAAATTTGCAATGTAGGTCTCTGGGCTCCTTGTCTGTTTGAGTCTTGTCAGCTTAACAAAATGCTGCTCTGGATCCCTCCGATCAAATCGCTCCATCAGTCTCTTGGTAAACTCGACATATGTCGTCAGTGTGGAGTGCCCTAGTGTAACCATCCCATGAAATCACCAATCTTGGGCCTCACCATCCAAATGCAATGTTGCCACCTTGATGGCCTCTGTCTCCGACATCTGGTTAAGCTGGAAATAAATGTCCAGCTTCTCCACCCAAGACTTTGCCGAATTGTTTGATGAACCATCAAACGTAGGCAAGTGGAATCTACTCGCTGCACGGTGGGTGTCACCATCATGGTAATGTCGATACCCTCTGTGATGGTTGCGGGGTCTACTATCCCACTGGAGCTGAACAAAATCTTTGAATGAGAGGGCTTCCCTGAACTCCTGCCCATAGGCCTGGTACTCTGCAAAATAATTGCCCATATGTCCGGGCTCTGACTCCTGCTGGGCTGCGGCACCCGTGTCTGCTCCTAAGAAGGTGGGCATGGTAGAGCATGTAGGGGCATGTGAGGCCCCATGTTGTGCAGTATCATGTTGCTCTGGCAAGTGCTGGATGCACCTGATCCCTCACCGATTTGAAAAACTCGTGGGCTCTCCTGCAGTCTGGCCTCTACTGCTGTGAATCTCTGCCCCATCACCTCAATCTGCCTCGACAGATCCTACACTGATTTGAGGAGCATATCCGCAAATCTCTTCCCATCCTCGTCTGCCATCTGCTCTTGCGTCCACTACTAGCTCCTTCTGTTCTGCGTCTACCACAGGTTCCTCTTGTTCTGTGTCTGCCATAGGAACACAATCTCCCTCTCCGTAGGTATTCTCCAACCTACGTCCAGTATCTCTGTACCTCCTACCTCTGTAACAAATGTATGGTTTTTCCCCCGGTGTCATAGATTGCCAGCTCCACAGGCTGAGCCAGATCTATGCTCTGATACCACTGTAATATTCCTAACCCAGAATATTCCTCAAACCCCAACAAAAACTCCAACCAAATATGTGCAAATGATATAATAACCCAAAAGTGATAAAATAACAATGGAACGACATATTAATGTAAACCGGAAATATAAGCAGATACACAAGAAATGTAGCGAGAAATGCTAAGCCATTTTATTATATTGAGCAGTAAATGAATACAAGAGGTGATTAGACAGATGGCACCTCGACTTGCACAAGGCAAGTGAAGAAATACTCTCAGAATGACAAGAATGGCCTCTTTGCGTGGATGCTGTTGTTGCTGCTAGAAAACAAATGATGATTTGGGGCTGCTCCCCTCCTCAGAAAAAGCTGAAACTCTGGATTCAGGCTCTACTCAAGAAACCTAGAAAAACCCAGAAAGCTTTCTTGGAATGGCCTCACACTGATCTGCGTCCCAGCTGCTGGGAAATTGCTGTGCTATTGTTGTTACTGGAAATCGAATGAGGATTTGGGGTTGCTCCCCTCCTCAGAAAAGGCTGAAACTTTGGAATCAAACTCTACTCAAAAAACCCAGAAAAACCCAGAAAGCTTTTCTGAAATGGCCAACCCCCGAAAATCACCCCCTTGGGGTTCTGCAGTTCCTCAAAGACGCTGATGAAACTGCTGCTGAAATGCTGATGAAACTGCTGCTGAAATGCTGATGAATCTACTGCTGGAATGCCAATGGAAATACCTTGCCCGAGCAGGCACTCGAAGTCCCCCGGGGCTAAGGGTGAGATCTCCGAACAGAGACACTCAATGCACTAAACAGTGCTGCAGACTAGCTAAACAGCCAACGTGCTCTAAGTCGAAATGACTATCACAAATGCTCATAACCAGAATGATCCAAATGAGGGAGCTCCTCTCTCCTTTATAGCATTGGCCCTTCTCCAAAACCCTAAAGCCCAAGCCACCTATCCAACTGCGCAGTTCCAAGTGTCTGCGTGGGCCCCCATCTCTGCGTGGTCCTTTGGCCTTCCCCCCTTGGCTCCTCTTAAGTCACAACGTTGTGCTACCTAGGAAGTGACTTTATTCTAAAGGTGAGTTATGTCCCCCTTCACCTTTTTATTTAAAAATAACTATAATAGGCAAAATAGAGCAAAATCGAATATTCCAATTAGCCATAGCTAATTAGGAATATTACAGTGAATCTCAGCTTCATCAGACAGCTATCAATCCTCTCATACTACGCCTGGGGTGTTTTGCTTCAAGCCTAGAGGGCTTTCTTCCACCTGTATACATGAATCTCAAACTCCTTGGGTTGTTCCAAACCTGTGGACTTGTTGCATGAAGGCAATGGTCCCCTTGTAAGATTTTCCTTCAGTACATTTCAGACATGTACCATCATGCTCTTCTTGAATTTAGGTATCCCTGTCACCATCTGACTCACATCGGGTAGGGCCCCATAGGTAGACCTCCGATGTTATAGATGCGATATGTCAATTGACATGATCCCAAATGGACCATCCTGCAACTTGATACAAATTGCCAACCCTGAACCCATGAGAAAAAGCATCTTTGAAAATTCTATTTTTAAACACGTACCTTTCGATTAATGAATGCCACCTTGAAACCTTTGACTTCCATTTTCGAGATGGACACCAGGTTCTTCTTGCGATTAGGTACATAAAAGAGATTCTTGTAAATGAATAGAGTTACCCTCATTCAATTGAGGTGTAACATTCCCTACACCCTTTCCGGGATAGGTGGCATCGACTTCAAGTATAATCCCACGGTTGTTTTCGTCTCTACCAAATTCGAGAGAGCACCCTTCTATTCGATGAGGTGCCTTGAAGCACTACGATCAATAAGCCAGATTCCCAAAGAATTTGAAGGAGAGGGCCAATACAAGATGACGCTTCTTTATCTTATCAAAAACAACATTTGATTCTTCATACCTGGGGTTCCTTGCTTTCTCTGAAGAGTCGGCCATTTCCTTGATGACATGCATTACTTGTCATTCCTTTGATCATTGAAGATGTCCCTGGAATGATTATTATCATCATCAAGTGATGTGTCCCTATTGAAGATGTCCTTGGAATGATTGTTATCATCATCAAGTGATGTGTCCCTACCTCATACACTCCTTCGCATAATGGCCGAACTTATTACAACCAAGGCATTTGTCTTTCCTTCCACCCTTAGATCCGGACTTCCCATTGAAGTGATCTTTAGGTAGGCCATCAGAAACTTCCACTGCGCCATTCTGATAATATTCTCTGCTTCGACTTCACCCTTGGTGAATTTGAAGAGGGATGAGGAATCCATTGATCCTTTTGTCCTTTCCCAACTGTCTTCGGTGATTGCTCTTTCACTCTTGCTTGGGCATTGTCTTCACCTTAGCTTTGATACCATGTTAAGTTTAGGTATGTTCTATGCTTAGAGCAATTTATTTCAATTTTCATAGTTAGCTCACATCAGCATTAAAGTAAATTGCAGATAGAACATAAACATAAATCGCAGAAGACAAGCCAAGACAAGAGGACACAAGATGTGGCGCTAGCCAGGGACAAACCCCAATGTGGGGAAACCCTTGATCAATTCTTCTTATATGTTCTTCAATAGTTCAGCACAGAAAGAGAGAGAGAGATAGTACATTTACAACAGAAGTCAACACTTTGACTTATCTAGATAAGAGCATAGATCATCTCTAAGAAGATGATACATGAGATCAGTTGAAGACATGTTGCTTCAACTGATTCTTCAAGGTGACTCCTTCATCTATCATTGTGCTGCATGCTGCATCATGTTGCACCCATCATCACAATGCTGGACCTTATGACCATGCTGTACACATCATACTGTTGCACCTTATGCTGCATTGCTGCCCCAGTGTTTAGCATTGCTGTACCTTGTGCCACACTGCCACTACTGCACCATGCTGTCACCCATGTGCTTTCTGCACCATTGCTGCGTCGTGTACTTTCTGCACCAAGTACCATACTGCTGTCCCATGCATCTTGGCAGCACTGTGTCACCTTGCTGTCCCATGCATCTTGGAAGCATTATGTCACCTTGCTGTCCCATGCATCTTGACAACATTATGTCTTGTTGTCCCATGCATCTTGGCAACATTATGTCACCTTGTTGTCCCATGCATCTTGGCAGTATTATGTCTTGCTGCCCATGCATCTTGGCAACATTATGTCTCCTTGTTGTTCCATGCATATTGGCAGCATTATGTCTTGCTGTCCCATGCATCTTGGCAGCATTATGTCACCTTGCTGTCCCATGCATATTGGCAGCATTATGTCTTGCTATCCCATGCATCTTGGCAACGTTATGTCTTGTTGTCCCATGCACCATACTATTATGTACAACCACCAATTTGGCTCACACAGACTGCCCAACAATCTGGTCCAAACTGATCCTTAACACCTACAAGAAATGTCATAGGCAAAATACCTTAGCTCACTGTTTTGAGGTCTGATTTGTTTGCTGCAACTTAGGTCTGGTTAGGGCATATCACCGTGTCTTTGCCAGCCTTATTTTTCGCCCAGATTTGCTCCAAGGTGATGCGGTTGCCCTTCCTTGGTGGGATGAGACCATTCACAATAATCCTGGGCGGTTCTAGCCTTGACAAGGTCCACGGCTTGCCCTCACAACAAGCTTCCATAGATTTGTAGCAAATTGGTTAAGGGTTTGCCCGTCCTCTAAATAGTTGATGCGGCTGCCCTTCCTTGCAATAATTCGGTCACCTGAGATGGCCTAAGACAGCCCTTCAAACCTTCGCTGGAATGCTGCCTTAGCTGCGGCTAAAACAGAGAATGTTTAGGGTGGCTGAACAACGTTTAGGGCAGCTTTGATCTGGACAGCGTATAGCCTTGTGTCCACCATAAGAGTTGCCCTCCATGTAAGCTACCACATCAGGACGTAGAGCCTTCTCTTCATTGCCTGCATCTAGATCTAGGGCATGCCTTCTCTATGACAGCGTTGAGCTAGGGCATCCTCTCCTTAGGGCTGCGTAGATTCTTAGGATCTCTTCCTCCCACCAAAAACCCAAAGACAAGTGGAGAGGAAGAGAACACAAGAAGTGTGTGTGAGAAATGACTCTCAAGTCATCTCCTTTTATACTAAAACGTTGAGCACATGTGGGGTTTATTTGGTTGCTGACCGACCTTGTCGAATTGTCTTATAACACAAATAAATTCATAACTTCATGAATATTTATCGGAATCGGATGATCTTTAGATCAATCCTACACCTCTCGATGA
Organism: Pinus tabuliformis; assembly: GCA_031772625.1. Classification (NCBI taxonomy): domain Eukaryota; kingdom Viridiplantae; phylum Streptophyta; class Pinopsida; order Pinales; family Pinaceae; genus Pinus; species Pinus tabuliformis. The sequence goes on from CM062818.1 coordinate 1,128,354,628, forward strand.
GAGGGATCCAGGAAAAATATCTGCTGCTATAAATAAGATGACCCACATGGACTTTGGTCCTAGTTGCCAATTTTAACACACATGCAGAAAGTGCTATTCCTGAAGATGAAGTTGAAGTTGAAGAGTGCTCCAAATGGATGTTATGCTTCTTCATTGCTGCTTCCAAGGCTTCCATCTTCTTAAAGCATTTTGATTCTAAGTGGTCATCACGATTACGAAAGTTGCAATGTCCATCAGTCTTCTTCCCTTTGTTTTTAGTTGCCTTATCATTTTGTTGAGTTGATTTTTCATTTTGAGACTAAAATGGCTTAGGACCCTTGTTTGGTTTAGGGCCATTCTTTTTAGGATGTTGCTTCTTAGGATTCTTTGAACTTGATTGCTGTTGGGCTGCTAAGGCTTTCTTAGAAGAGTTTCCAGTATTAAGAAGACCAAGATGTAACAATTTTTCTTGTTCTCTTATTAAAGAATCACAAAAGGCATCAAAAGAGTTGGACTTGTAGTCTTGTCCTTGAGAAATAAAGGCTTCTCTAGTAGAATGGAAGGTGGAAACAAACACAGAGTAGGCTGGTCCTAACTTAGTAAGAATGGAATAGATAAGGCTACCATATTCTTTCTTAACCTTAACACCTTCTAAGAGAAGTCTAAGGGTCTTGAACTTGGACAAAAAATCTTCAATGGAAGAAAAATTATTGGGGTCCAATGTAAACAACTCATTTTCGAGTTGATGGGCTCTAATTTCATTTTTAATTCCAAAAACTTTATTGAGTTGTTTCATTGCTTCATCAGGGGTATCAATTTCTGCGATATGGAATCTAAGGTCTGGAGAAATAGACATCCCTATCAACCCACGTGCTTGATCTTGCTTATTTTCCCATTTGGCTTTCTTATCTTCATCTTTAGGTTTAGACTCTTGGCTTGAGGCTATTCTATAAAGACCTTTACTTCTAAGTAAATCCACAATGTAGGATAACCATTGGAAGTAGTTGGTGCTATCAAGAATAACTAGGCATGGACTTTCCATTTTAAAAGAAACTGAAGCTTTAGATGTTGAAACTAAGTGTTCCAATGGAAAGATCTCGAAAAATTAGGCTGATTAAAAAAAAACGACTCTGAAAATGGCTTCCGGATGAAGAAGTTATGGCTTTTTGAAGAAAAGTTGTTGAAGATGCCGATGAACTACGTGAATGTTGGGAAGTGAATGATAATGTTATATTTAAAAAAAAATTCCCCCCCTTTCCAAACTTAATCTAATTAGCTCACTTTAGAAAAAAAATTGCTTTATATGACCCACTTTTATAAATAAGTGAAAGTCACTTTTACAATGGTACTTTATGAACTATCCACTAAATTGTAACTTAAATAAAAGATAAAGTGACTCACTTTTTATAATGGGTGAGAATACTTTTACATAAAGTAACTTTAAAACATAAGTTACATGTGTTTTATGAAAAAGTAACTCAACAAAAAGAAAAACTTGAACCCAAGACCTCTACTTTCATAAAGTAGCTTTGGACCAAGTGAGCTAGTTTAAAATGTAAGTAATTTTTGGAAAGGAGGAAGGGGTTTTTTTTTTTTTTTTTGCTCACTGAAGCTTTGGAGTGTGTGCTTACTTGAAAAACCACTTTTTGCCTAAAAAGAAAAAAAACTACACAAACCAAAACGAACACGCAAAAGAAATCCAAACCTTCCAGCTTAAAATTAGATTTGGTCGGAAACTATATATTTTCTTCAATGTTTCTGGTTTTTCGAGATCACACTAAGGCGCAGTGGAAAAGAGCATACACATGAGAAAAATCCTTTCTTTCTGTTTTTGATTTGCCCAGATCGCACAAAGTCGCGGGGCAAAGACCATACATAGAAATGAAAGGTATAGATCCGATAATATTTTTTTTAGAGGACTATAAACCGAAATAAACAGAGAGATAAATAACTATAATTGCAAATAAAGACTGTATACCACCAGATTTTAAAAATGATGTAGCTAGGGCTACCGGAAACCTTTTCGCATGAAACAAAAGGGGTTCCTCACTGGAACAGATGCTTCTAACACAATAGAGTAGTCCTCTTGGCCCGAAAGCGGTCAGAAACAGTAGATGTACTAAACGACAATCGAATGCAGTTGTACTGGCTTTGGATTTGGATCACCAACGGATGCGGCCCTCGAATAGCTTTGATACCATGTAGGAATTTACAAGGTAAGTTCCTTAGATAGAACACCAAAGGACACCGCTCACAAACAGATCACAGATTGGTACACCAATGTTCGTGACGTGGTTAAAACCCTCAAAGAGGGAAACAGTCCACGACCAAAGCCAACGCGGCCACTTCAGGGAATTTATTAATATAAAAGAAAGAAGATTTACATAAGCTTCTCTCATGAATGGTCACCTAACAAATGACCCTCCATGCTCTTTAAATAGAGATCATGGATCAATTGGGTGTTAAGCCACGGATCAAGTGTCAGCAATACCGAGGAGGGAATGAACCGTCAGATCACTTCATGTCTAGAACATATCGTGACCGTCGGATTGTAAGTTACAAAAAGTATATACTAAAGAAACACTCTTTACCTAACTATACACTAGACCAAGTTGTTCTTAATTATTTCCTATGTGTCGGAATATCCTAACAGTAGGTGCCCCCCTCAATTTTCTTTTTCCCAAAATGCATGAAAACTTAAAAAAAACATAAAAAAGGGTTTTGTAAAAACAAAAAGCTTAGTAGACTACTCGATTTATTTCATCTTTACTTACACATCTCTCTTATTTGACATTTACAAGTCATTTAGCATTTTAGTTTCAGATGAGAGTGAGCCACTATTTGCTTTGATTACTCGTGTGAGTGACTTTGACTTAGAGAGTGGCACTCCCATTGATGGTCTGATCCCTTCATACAGATGGATGTAGAGACTAGTCAATGACATTGACTCCTTCATGCTCACTTAATGTTGATTTATTTTAGCTACTTTTAATTTTCAATATCCATTGTTAATTTTCAGTTGTAACTTTTGACTTTTGATACCGATGACTGAGTCTTTGACTTGTCAGTCTTTACTATTTTTGAGTAATTTTAATTTACTATTTCAGGCTTGAATATCTAGTATTTAGTATTTACTTAGTACTATTAGGAATTTGAATCATTGTATTTCATTTTGTTGTAAGTTATAAATTTGAACTTTTGATGTGGATGTCATTGATTCAATGTGAAATATGATAATAACAATGATGATTGATGAATCATGTTTCTATCATTTACAAATTTGAATTTAGTATTTACATTGCACAATGATGAATTTACATGGGATGAATTGTCATTGTTGGGATTTTTTATATATTTTTATAATTTTAGAGATGGGCCCCACTATGCTAGGGACACTGGCATCCCACTTGTGGCACATGAATTTCCCTATAATTTGGGGGGTGTCTCCACATGTACTCAATGTGCATTTCCTTGCTGCCACATTCCTGTGTCCCAGAAACTTGGGGTAACATTGGTCCTCTTGTCATACAAATAAAACCAAGAGGTATTTAAATTTTTGTCAAGTTGGTAGAATCCATTATATCATTACTTTGGAAAACCTTGGGGAGTAAACCCTCTTCCTTTGAAGACACATTTTAACAAGTCCCACTCAATTATCTTTAAGTTTATATATGTGTTTTTTTTTTAAATTAGCTAATTATTCATGTATATTTTATTCCAATACAAATTTTAGAATATTATCTTATTTTATATTTTTTATTATTTCATGCTGCAGTGGGGCGTTGCTTACAGGGTTTCTGGACAGGAAGCTGAGGAGATTGCTTTATCTGTAAGAACTAAACTCTTCTTTCTTTTTGTTGCAATATATGTTTTCCTTCAATTAAAGCATGAAGATACCTGCCTGCCTCGTACAATATAGGGGACACATTTTACGCATCTATTATATATATACATACACACAAAAGGAGTACATTAAGTCATGCAAATCAATGAGATAGGCTACAATTACATAGACCACACACACCCCAGTGGGCAAGGAATGCCAACATATCTGTCTTAGCTCCAATCTCAAGACAATTTACATCTTTACAGAAAATGTCAATTCTAGCTGAAGGCTAAACTGCCAATCCTGATATAAAAGTTGTAGTCTCTCCTAGATGAAAAGGGGAAACATCCTCATCAAATGTAGCTTGATCTCATTTTCCATAAGAAAATGAGATTCCTATTGACCTTACAGTGTTCCATATTTCTCTGCAATAGTTATAATCATCCACCACTCTCCAAAGGATCCCTTTCCAGTAGAGATGTCTGAAAAAATAATAGCATATTAAGAGTCAACTCATTTGTGAATGCTCATGCAACTCGGCCCTCGCACAACACATGATTTATGGTCTCTGTTTTGTTGCAAATCACACAGCAACCATTTTTTAAATGTGAATGAAGTCTTTCTCTAACCATCAGGGTCTAGCAGAGTAGCAACCAAGTGCCGTTGTTTTAAAGGACCTTTTTGGCCATTGTACTTATGTAGCCCCATTGGCTTGCCACTAATGTAGACTGCTTAGATCAAACTATGTTAAACTTAAATAACAATTAAAATAAATTACAAAGATCTTCAATTCTTTGGATGAATAATTTGTCATTTTTCCACCATACTAACTCAATTTTCTATTTTTATATTGGATAATTCTTTGTAGGAAAGTTTCCATTAGCTCATGTGTGAATTAAAATTACGAATTTGCTTTGTAGATTTTCAATTTACGTGACTAAGATTTTCACTTTTATCAACAGTATCTAGAAGTGAGAGAGAAGGAATATGACCAAAAGGCCTACGTTGATTTCTATTTTGTAAGTAAATTTACATTTTTTATTTGTTTAATGCAAATTGAACAATGGATTGAATTTGATAACTTTGTAATATAGAAAATAAACTGTCTAATTGTTGAAATTAATTTAAGCTTGCAAGATAATATCTACTTCCAAGTTGCAATGCTTTACTATAATGGAAATGACATACTATGGTTAGAAATCAATATCTGTATTCAGACAAAATAAAACTACTGTAGGAATTCTAGCACATCAATAATGCAATAGCATATATATGTTTGGACACAATAAATGTCATCATGTATATAATGATGCTGCAACAAGTACATGATTTGAAGCTTGAAGTAGGATACCCATATTACATATACTACTCTCCGAAGTTATTTATCCTTCATTCCATTATTATACAGCCCTAGGTTGTTATGGTGGCCTAACAAACATCACTAACATTAATGCCTATTAATTTTAAGTTCTCTTAATATAAAAGATATGTTAATACTAAGTTGGATATTGACGTTTGCTCCTCTAGCATCCCCTCTCAAACTAGAGCTCCACATGCTCTCTACAAGAATTGAACTTCTTTAATGCTAGAAATCAAAATCTTTGAAACTTGAAATCTGACACCTTCATTCACCTTTTAGATGAGAACTGCTAATGTAAAACTTGACCTTGATCCAACACTGAGTGTCTTCTTTTATATCCGTTTTATGACGAGGAGTTTTTGGTGCACCTAGACAAGAAAGCCCCAACATGGGTTAGTATAAATGACTTTTGACACAGTAAATCTCCACTTCATTGAGATTGTTGACAAGAATAGAAGGATTACAAGACTTGTTGCCGCAAAATGTAGCAGGCCTTGGAGAGGGAAACCAAAGAAGGCATAAACTAGACCAAGAGATTGTTGGAAACACTGTTGATAATATCGGAGATATTATAAAATATCGCGATATTTTCAGCAAAACGATATATCGCCGAGAAAATATTGTGATATTTTTCTGTTTTGAAAATATCACGATATTTTCAAAATATCGGCAAAATATCGCGATATTTTAAAAATATCGGCAAAATATCGCCATATTTTGAAAATATTGGCTATGTTTAAAAATCTGAAAAAATTGATTTTTTATGCTTGCCGATATTTGCCAATATTTTCGCCAATATTGCCGATAAGATGTTTTCTGGACCCTCACCGATATTTTGTCGATACTGATATTAACAACACTGGTTGGAAACGTAACTAGTTTTGTTCTTCATAATTGTTCTTGTACTCATTTCAATATGTATCTTATGTAACAAACAAAAGAAGAAAAGAAAACATTATTATTTTAAAGCATGGGTTTCATGCTCTTTATTGATGGTCTTCTAGGTAAAAGCATGTTCTTCATGCTTCTAGGGCTTGTTAGGGCATAGGATTTATTGTCACTAGTCAAGAGAGTCAACATCATGGTTATAAGACCCTTCCGGGCAAAATGTATCTTGAAAACAAAAAATATTTTGAGTCTATAAAGTCTTGGAAACCTCCAAAGTACAAGTCAGCCCTGGCAGCTACAAGTCGGCCTAAAGAAGGGAATTTGACCCCTTGGAAAGGCTATATAAAGAAGCTGATTCAACCTCATTTGGTACTTACTCACACACAAGTTTGATCTGTAGCTAGGAAGCAAGAAGAAGAGAAGAGCGAAGGTCTAGAAGGAAAGAAAAAGGAAGGAAATTTGTTTTTGGGATTTATCTCTCTCACACGTGTGAAATCTAGAGTTTCTTCAACATCGAGGAAGGCCGAAATTATAGGAGAGCAAGTTGCAGTGAAGTTGCTGGAAGAAAGAATATTTTGTCTTGACCTCGTTGACCTTGGGAGGATCTGTCTTGCTCAAAGAAGGGTCTCTTGAAGACACTGAATTAGGGTTTCTGTAGCAGCTACAAGGCCGAAGTTGCAATCTAAAGTTGTAGGTCGAAGTTGCAGGGTTGAAGCTGGATGAAGTTGAAGTTGGAAGATGGATTGAGCCTTGATGGATCTAATCTATCTAGAAGGACTTCTTGGAGGGCTAACTTGGTACTTGGAGGAGGACTTGGTCTAGGGTTTGGGTCTTTGTTGTCTCATTTGAAGCAGATTCTATAAGAAGAGAAGAGTTTTTCTTGTTGAAATATGACATATGTAATCATGATTTTATGTATTTAATGTAATGAGAAAAATAAATTATTATTGTTGATCTTGAGGCATGGGTTTCATGCTCAAGAGGAATTTATTTCTAGATCAAGCTCCCATTGTGAGCTCCTAGGGCTTGTCATTAAGTCTACAAGTCATTAAAGTCATTGGCATGTATAAAAGACCCATTTGGGGTATGTTACATATTGTAAAAGAAAATATTTGAGTCAAAGTAACCCTCCAAGATCAAGTCAAGGGATATCAAACAAGTCGACCTACACAAGCAACAAGTCGGCCTAAAACAGTGATAAGTCGGCCTAATATCAAGTGACTGGAAGCCTATATATAGAGCACTCGGCCTCATTCAAGTGACACTCACTCAAGCATCAAGAAGAGTTTGATCAAGGAGAATTAAGGAGCCTAATACCCAACGAAGAAAGAAGAAAGAATAGAGAAGCATTCTGATTTGTTTTGGGCTAAAATTCCTCCACACGTGCGAATATTAGGGCATCATTATGAGACAGTAGAAACTGAAAGTTGCAATCACTCAAGGAAGCTGAAGTTGGGTCAAAGAAGGTCTATTTAGCAAGTTGAATTGACAAGGAAATCAGGTCAAGCGAAGTCAAAAGGAAGCCAATCTATCCATTTTTCTGCCACGTGTGACCTAGGGTTTTTGCAGAAGAAGCCGAAGTTGTAGGTCTGCAACAACTATCCGAAATTCTGAGTTGGGGTCAGAATTTGAAGCTATGGTACAAGTTTGACCAATGTTGACTTGGAGAAAGAGAAGTTCATCTAGTGGAAGCATTGACTTGGTCTTGGAGGGGTTATTGGTTAAGGTTCTAGGTCTTGGAATTCGTCAATTGAAGATTCTATATGAAGAAGAATTCTATGGGTTTTCCTCTCAAGATTGGAGAGGTTTTGGCCTTGGATGATCGCCTATATCTTGTGCCCTTTGTCTTATTGTTCCTTATGATTTGATAGTTGTTTGATGGAGAAAACACTAATAAGAAACAAGTGAAGGAAGAAGCTAATAAAGATAAGTAAAAATACATCACAAATAGTTATCAAGTAAGAGAAATCATCCTTATACTATTGCCCTAGATTTCTCAACATGGTATCAAAGCTAAGGTAACAAGTCAAAGAAGGGAAACTCAATAAAGGACACTCAAGGAGCAAAGTTTTAGAAGATTATCAAGGACATCAAATCATCAAGAAGATCCTCTCATCTCCAAGGCATTTCAAGGTCAAGGATTACATCATCATCTTGAAGGAAGTCAATAGAAGAAGACCTACAAACCCTAGTTCGTTCAAAGAAGGATTCTACACTTAAAAGCATTCTTGGGAACCTCACTCAATCATCAAAGGGAAGACCTTAAAAACCTCCACGAAAGGAAGGACTTTGAAACATCTTGAAGTTTACAAGGAAAGCTGGAAATGGCGTTGTCATCATCATCAAGGAGCCAAGGTGATCTCCCTCTCTTTAAAGGATCACTTTTGAAGGAATTCATTATCATCACCATTAAAATCAAGAAGGAAACAGATTGAAGATATTTCCATCAAGGAGCATCTTCTCAAGTAAGTATCTTTAATGTCCACATTAGAATCTATCAAAATGTCTTTTTGCAAGGAAAGCAACAAGTTGGTTGGGGCTTCAAACTTTCTTGCATGGAAGAAAAGGATAGACCTGAACCTCATAGAAAATGAAGTTATGGAACATGTTAAGGGCTCAATCACTAAACCTCCAAAGGAAGAAGCTCAAGCTCATGCAAAATTCATGAAAGGGGAAGTAAGGGCTCAAAGGATTCTCATAGCATCTATCAAGGACCCTCTCATTCCCTATGTATCAAAATTAGAAACGTCAAAATAAATATATGAGAAACTTGTAGAATTGTTCTACGTAAGAACTGCAGGAGAAGTGATCTCGTTAAGACAATAAATCTACAAGATGAAGATATCAAAAGAAGGAATAACCTCATACTTTATGAGGGTGTTTGAAATAAGGGACCAACTACAAGAGTTGGGAGAAATAATGTCTGACAAGGAAATGACTACTATAGTGTTTAATGCACTGTTGGAGGAATGGGGTAACTTTTCATTAAGCATATATGGGAAGAAAGAAGCTACTCCATTCAATGAACTATGGTCACTATGCAAAATTGAATGTTAAAGGAAAAAAGTGATGTAGGATAAAACGAGCAAACTCAAGCATATGCTGCCATGGCAAAGAGGAAAGGAAAGTTTGGGAAATTTGGTCCTCAGAAAAGGAAGAAGAATATGGCGAAGGTTCAATGCTATGGATGTCAAGAATATGGGCACTACAAGAGAGATTGTCCCAAACTCAAGAAGGACAACAACAAAAGAGGAAGAGAAGAAGCCATGTCACCGAAGAAGTGGAAGAAGTTGAAAAGAAGAAATCCAAGAAGGAAGAAGTAAAAGATCTCTACTATGATTGAGATAAGTCTTCTCCACCTAGTTCTTTTCAATTTTTGTAAAATATAGCTATCATGGTAGGAGACATGAGAATCATGATAGGGCGCATCATTTTAGTAGATGGCATCATAAAAGCATACGATTGAAACAAGAGCACATGACATCATCATGAGAAGCTTGAAAGATAGCTGAAGTAGAAGTAAATGACAATCATCATTAGAAGGAAGTAGCTCTTGAAAACCTCATTAGAAGCATAAGTAGTACTTATGGGTAGAAGTAAGTCATCTAGTATAGAGCTCATCATACATCATTGGAAAGAAGCATTTACAAGATGAGGATAATCAATATCCTCCATTGGAATCTTCATTAGAAGGTTCATCTCTTGGAAGAAGCAAGTGTCTCGCTAAGAATACCACCTTGGATGGGATTCATTATTTGGAAGAATGATGGTATGATGACAAAAGAATGCAACATGTCAAAGATGATTGAAGCACTCTCAATCAAGGACAGGACGCTGCTGAAGGAAGTCTAGATGACAAAAGGAAAAAAGAGGTATGTATGCATATGTTCAATGAGTCAAGTCATGTCATTATATAGTTGTAGATAGTAAGGATGCATGCTCTACCTCATGAGCATGATCAAGGGAAAATGATCTCTTTCATTAAAAGGATGCATGAAGGCATGATTCACATATTAACTAGATGAAATCAATGTAATATGACCTCATATGGAATATGAGGTGGTTGACAAAGATGAAGGAACTATGATTGGGAGTTCCTGGGAAGTAATATGTGAATAAAGAGAAAAGAAGAGATCGTGAAAGATGTAACTATGATTACATAGAAAAGGAAATCAACATTCGATAACTAGGAGAATTGGCCATGATATCTCCATGGGAAAGATATGAAGACTTTGGGAAAGTTTGAAAAGAAAGAAGACCCTTGAAAATTGAATATCTTGGAGATGTGTCAATATGAATGCAGGATGTTGATGTTGCAACAAGCAGATGTCATGATGAAGGGCCATCACAAAAGGTAATTTTTGATTTGATGTTCATTTCTGATTTTTGAACAATATCTGGATGGGCTAATACAGGGCTACCGAAAGAAAGGTGTGGATGTCATCTACAACTGGTACTCATGTAGTGGGATGGAAGATCCTGAAGGAGACATGAAATGGAAAAGGTAGCTGTATAAGGAAAATCCAGATATGGTCCAATGGATCACTCTTCGATGAAAGGAAGGATGACATGACTGCCCTGATTCAAGAAGGAAAGTGATGGATGGCCAATTCCCTACAAAGAAGTCCCAAAAATGAAGGCTCCATAATATTAAAAAATGAAATTCATGACTTCGAATGGAGGAACACTACAAGCAGCTGAAGGTATCATGGAAGAAAGAGCTGCTGCTAGAAATAGGTCCCTAGTTAAGAGGGACCCTGAAAGCAAGTTTTTGATTTAGTAGAAACTTGGAAGCAAGTCCCCAAAGCTAAGAGGGAGCTTGGACAAGTCCTTGGTTAAGAGGCAGCTTGGGTACATTTCTTTTATAGGAATGGGTACATTCTTTCATAGGAATGAGTATATCCTCCCTAGTTGAGAGAGAGAGATAGACACATCATTCTTGTCTTCACTTGGGAAGAAAGAATGGAGGATTGGGTAATCATCTGACATTTGATACTCTTTAAGGACGTGGTAGGGCATCCAAGATAAGAGTAGTCATAGAGGACCGATATTCTTTGAGGACTGGGAATCCAAGATAAGAATAGTCCGGGAAGGACATACTCTATGAAAACCTGCGTGGGATATACTCCTTGAGAGACAATGATGAAGGTGTATATAAATCATTGGTCTTGCCAACATTGTGGTCGATCTTGTGGAGAGATAGAATTGTTAGTCAAGGCCTTGCTATGTGACAATGCTGAATGATATGATGCTATACAGATGGTTTACCAATCCGACTCTTCTAATGAGAATTCTTTAGATTGAGAGTGTCCAAGTATCTTATATGGATTATGAATACCTCCCTAGTTAAGAGGGAGTGTTGAAATATGTAACTAGGTTCGTCTTCATAGTGACATATGTAATCATGATTTTATGTATTTGATGTAATGAGAAAAATAAATTATTATTGTTGATCTTGAGGCATGGGTTTCATGCTCAAGAGGAATTTATTTTTAGGTCAGGCTCCCATTGTGAGCTCCTAGGGCTTGTCATTAAGTCTATAAGTCATTGTCATGTATAAAAGACCCATTTGGGGTATGTTACATATTGTAAAAAAATTTATTTGAGTCAAAATAACCCTCCAAGATCAAGTCAAGGGCTATCAAACAAAGCCTAAAACAGTGACAAGTCGGCTTAATATCAAGTGACTAGAAACTTATGTATAGAGCACTCAACCTCATTCAAGCATCAAGAAGAGTTCGATCAAGGAGAAGAAAGGAGCCTAATACCCAATGAAGAAAGAATAAAGAAAGAAGAGAGAAGCATTTCTGATCTGTTTTGGGCTAAAATTCCTCCACACGTGCGAAGATTAGGGCATCATTCTGAGGCTGCAGAAATAGAAAGTTGCAGTCACTCAAGGAAGCCGAAGCTGGGTCAAAGAAGGTCTATTTAGCAAGTTGATTGACAAGAAAAGGAAATCAGGTCAAGCAAAGTCAAAAGGAAGCTAATCGATCCATTTTTCTGCCATACGTGTGACCTAGGGTTTTTGCAGAAGAAGCTGAAATTGCAGGTCTGCAACAGCTAGCTGAAATTCTGAGTTAGGGCCGGAATCTGAAGCTATAGTACAAGTTTGACCAACATTGACTTGGGGGAGGAGAAGTTCATCCAGAGGAAGCATTGACTTGGTCTTGGAGGGGTTATTGGTCAAGGGTCTAGGTCTTAGAATTCATCAATTGAAGATTCTATAAGAAGAAGAATTCTGTGGGTTTTCCTCTCAAGATTGGAGAGGTTTTGGCCTTGGCTGATTGTCTATATCTTGTGTCCTTTGTCTTATTGTTCTTTATGATTTGATAGCTGTTTGATGGAGAAAACACTAATATGAAACAAATGAAGGAAAAAGCTAATAAAGATAAGAAAAAATACATCACAAACAATTATCAAGTAAGAGAAATCATCCTTATATTATTGCCCTAGATTTCTCAACTTTTTTGGGTTTTCCCCTTGGAGGGGTTTTGCCCTGGCTTGGAGCCTAATTTCCGTGTCCACTGTGTTTACTGTTTCCGTTCTTGGTAATTGTTTGGTGAAGATCTAATAAAGAATCACAAGAAGATAAATAAAGTTCACAAGCAATTGTTAAGGTTAAGGAAAATATGAATTAATTGCTGCCATACTGCATTTTCCAACATGGTATTAGAGCTAAGGTGAACAAGATAAGGCAGTTGGAAGAATCATCTTGTGGACACAAGAAGGAGAATCATTTGCAGATGACTATATCAAGCCCTCATCAAAGGAAATCCTAAAGAGGAAGATTACGAGAAGGTTGTTGATCTCTCTTGGAAAAATATCTATTTAAAGGCTCATTGGTAGACATTTTTGAAGGAAGCATCAAAGGATCTTGGAATCATTCATCACTCTTGGAAGCTTCTATTGGAGGAATCCTAGGAGATATCTTTCAAGGACATCCTTGAAGTCTCTTTGAAGATCTTGAAGGCGTCAAGATAGTTGGACACATCATCAAATAAAGAAAGACTCTTGGTGGACAAGTAAGTATCATATTACTCTATGCCTAAATCTAAAGGTCATATGAGTTCTTTTTGCAAGGAAAGCAATAAGCTCATTGTCTCAACAAATTTCCTAGCATGGAAGAAAAGGATTGATCTGGCACTTACAGAGCATGAAGTAATGGAATATGTTCTTGGTGAAATTACTGAACCTAGCAAAGACAAGACTCAAGAACTAGCAAAATACAAGAAGGGGGAAGTAAGGGCACAAAGGATCATTGTTGAATCCATTAAGGATCAACTTGTTCCATTTGTTGCTAATTTGAAGACTTCTAAGGCTATGTATGACAAGCTAGTGAATTTGTACTCTATAAGTACATCGAGGCAAAATATGTCTTTGAGAAATAAACTATACAAAATGAAGAAATCAAAGGATGAGGACATGGAATCCTTTCTAATGAAGATTTCTCAAATAAGAGATCAGTTGTAGGGGCTTGGGGAGACAATTTCTGACTCTGAAATGACCATCTGTGTACTAAATGTTTTGCCACCAGAATGGAGCAGTTTTGCAACGACAATCTACTCTAAGAAAAAGTCAACTCCGTTTGATGAGTTGTGGGCTCAATGCATTTTGGAAGAAACCAGGATCAAGGCAAAAGATGATATCGATTTGGATGAACAGTCTCAAGCCTTTGTTGCTAGAATCAAGAAGCCGAAGAAGGGAAAGGTTGGAAAGTCCAAGAAGAAGCCTGATATGTTCAAGGTTCAATAATTTGGATGCAATGAATATGGACACTTTAAAGTTTCCAAACAAGCAGAACAACAAAAGAAATGAAAGAAACGAAACTCACATAGCTGAAGAAATGGGAGAATCTAAGAAGCCGCCAAAGAAAGAAGATGTCAAAGATCTTTACTATTGAGGAAGACATACTCTCTGCCAACGTCTTTATAGGTCTTTCCTTTAGGTAGCATGCATTAGAAGAATATTTTGTATGGCATCATAGATAGAAGCATGTGTTAGTAGCATATTTAGAGTCTACTTGATTGAGTTGCTTTGTAGGAATCATCTAGTCTTGGACCATTTTTGCATATCATTGTTCATCCAAGCATTATCTAACATTATGTTAGAGGTAGTCATTTTGCTAAGGTGGATCATCATGATCCTATAAGAACCATCATTTTGGAAGGTTCTTGGAAGAGAAGATTATGACAAGGTTAGTATACATTCCATATAGTATGGAAACAATACTCTTAAAGGATGAAGGAATGCAGTTGGTCAAGTTGCAAGCTCATTTTAGGGCATATAGCTAGATGATTGTATGAAAGCATAGGAATGCATATTTGAAGTAACTCTTGGGTAGGATTCATATGTACAAAATCCTGTAAAAGAAGTTGATCATGCATGGTGAATATTCCATATGGTTATATGATGCTTAAAAGAAGAATTTGACTTACTCTAGAATGAATAAATAATTAAGACTTTCTCACTAGATTATGTAAAATAGTGATCAACATCCAGTATAGTCTCCGAAAGAAAATTGTAACTTGGTAATCAAGTTCGATCCTTGGGCACTCTGATGCATGAAGGAAGATTCTTGTGGAGATGGACGATGAGGATGTTTATGAGAAGGTCATCATGATGAGGTAAGTCTAATATTTATGTTATCGATTATCTGGTTAGCATATTGTTTTGCTACTTGGAAGGATATTGCAAGAATACATGATGAATGTTGAGACAAGCTCAACATATGATAACTAGCAACCATGAAGTCAAGATGTCTTTCATCTTAGGATTAAGAGGTGGCAAATGCGAGAAGATAACCTGAAGGTCAAGTCTGTACAACAACAAGAAGATCACTTTCATGAGGAAGCTATGATCGACTTGAAATTTGGAAAGGCTCAATATAATGCGAAAGGTCAATATAATGCCTTCATTGATGATGACAAGATGAAAGTGATGTGCAAGATAGATGACTTGGATCCTGTCACAGGATTGAAGAAAGAAGATGGCTCCATGATACCTTAGAAGGAAGCAAGTTCGATGCAAGAGATGCAGAAGGAAAGAGGGAGCCATGTAGCTATGAAGAACAAGTAGCTGATACTCTTATGAAGACAAGTTATAAGGCTTGTGGTGTGGACTTCCCGGATTGAAAGGAAGTCTGGAATCTCCTATGATTTTTAGAGGGAATAAAGGAGTCTCCTTGAATAGGAGCAAGGATCTATTCTCTGATCAAAAGTAGAATAGGGATATCCTCTCTGGTTGGGAGGGAGTGATGATGGACATCACATGTGCATTTCCTTCTTCATGTGTCATGCACTTGACTAGGACTAACAACTGTAAGTATAAGTGAAGGCCTTGGAGAGAGGGTGGTGGAGGATTGGATAAGCATTTGCGGTTTCCTTGAGGATAGAGCATCCAAGAAAGGAAAGGTAGCGACACCTTTTGAGGATAAGACAAGTACCCAAGATAAGAGTGGTCGAAAAGGACTGATATTCTTTGAGGATTAATGGATGGAGGAACCCTGAAGGTATAGTACTTAAGTGTGTTGATGAAATTGAGTCTAGAAAGCTAATTTCTGAGTTTCATTTAGGATTTTGTGGTGGCCATTATGCTGCAAAAACTACCACCCACAAAATTCTTAGAGCTGGTTATTACTGGCCTTCAATCTTTTCTGATGTGCATAAGTTTGTTAGGAGTTGCCAAGCCTATCAACTATTCACTGGGAAACAGAAGCTAGCTGCCCTGCCCTTACAACCTGTGGTTGTTGAGGCGCCTTTTCAGCATTGGGGTCTGGATTTCATTGGGAAATTTCATGAAAATTCTAGCAATGGTTACTCATGGATTTTAACTGCTACTGATTATTTCACTAAATGGGTAGAAGCCATTCCTGCTAAGAATGCCACTGAAAATGTTATTATGGATTTGATTGAAAATCAAATTATTACTAAATTTGGCGTCCCAACTAAGATTATCATTGACAACGCCAAAACTTTTAGCTCTGCAAAGTTTTCATCTTTTTGCTTTAAATATGGCATTCTTTTATCTCATTCATCTAACTACTATCCTTGAGGTAATGGCCTTGCAAAATCGAGTAATAAAAATCTCATAATCATTATCAAGAAGATAGTAGGAGATAATAAGCAGCCTTGGGGTAGCAAAATCAAGTATGCATTATGGGCAGATGGAATTTCAAAGAAAAAAGCTGCTGGTAAATATCCTTTTGAATTAGTTTATGGTTTGGATGTAAATTTGCTTGTGCACCTTAAATTGCCAACCTATCAATTCCTTCAACATTTTTCCACTGATGAAAATGCTGTCCAAAATAGAATTGATCAATTTATGAAGTTAGATGAAACTCGAAGAAAAGCTTTTGATAATGTGTAAAAACCAATCTAATGTTACGAAAAGCTTTGGTAAATCTTCTCGAGCTAGATCTTTGCAGCTTGGAGACATGGTGCTGCTTTGGGATCACAGAAATGAGAAACTAGAAAGTCACAAGAAATTTGACTATCTGTGGCTGGGACCTTACATCATCAGAGACATCATCGGACCAAACTCATTTCACTTGAGCACATTGGAGGTTGAACCACTTGACTTACCTGCAAATGGCCAAATGCTCAAGCTGTTCTTCAAAGATGACATCTGATGCCATAGGGCATCCTCTGTATTGTATTTCTAACCCTTCTCCTTGTTATTTCAGTATTCTGTTTCATAGATAAAATTTCATTTCTGTCTTTAGATTAGATTTACGTTTCATGTTAGTAGAATTGTTACTGGTTACAGAGCTTCTATTTCATGTACTTAATGTTATATGATGATTTTTGGATTATATTTGGATGGACACTACTTATATGAATTTGTGTGTTGCTTGGGTGCAAATTCTGGATTCTCACATTCCTTCAGTGAAGCAACGTGTCCCTAGGTAGAGCCAAATGTTGATCACTCCATGTCAACTACCCTATAGTAGTACAAATTTTTGCAAAGAGAATTCCATCCTGTTCAAGCAGTCATATGTCCTGGATTCAGAATCATCAGTCGCCAGTTTGTTAGAGTTGTAAACCCATCCTGCAAAATTTTAATGCAAATGATGTTAATAAGACCATATATGTATGTAACAACCTAGATAAGCCTATTATTTTGGCGAAGAATTTCATCCTACGAGTTTTTTCGTCTCACTAATTCATCTGTGTTTCTAAACTGATCGACAAAGTTTTTCCCTCCAACCTCACCCCAAAGCTAGGGTGGAATTTAGTGTCAATGTCTTAGGTGAGTCCTAGTGTTTTAGTGGAGTTTTTTGTAAAAGTGATTTGAGAATAATTTAAGCTAATTGGATAAATTATTTTATTACAAATCACTTGTTCTACTAGATCATATTGAGTCGCAAAATTGGGTAATAAATTGAGGGTCTATAGCGAATGGGTGTTTCCCTTTTTGAGGGTTGAAATGTAATTATCTTATGTAAAAAGTATTTTAGTGCATGGTCCCTCACACTTAGACACTATGGATAAAATATTAGAGAGTGAGTTTTTTTTTTAATCCCCTCAAGTGTCAATTAATTAAATTTTCTAGCAAAAATAAATTAAAATTCTAAGCCAGAATTTTAATTAATTAGAGTAAAAATTAAAATCTTAGAGAAATTAAATTCTCCAAGTGGAAAATTTCGTGGGTATCAAAGAAATTAATTTTTGGAGATCCCCTACCAAGGGAATATTGGAAATTTCAAGAAAGATCAGACCCTTGGGCCTTGGTGGTTAAGTCAAAGTCAATTTTTTGAGGAAATTAACTCAAAATAATTATTTTTGAGCTAATAAAAAATGGTTTTTATGAGAAATTCGAAAATTTCTCAAAAATAAATATTTTCGACGACATAGACTAAAAGATGATCAACTATTTTTTGACAGCCAAGATTATTTTGACGGGGATCAAGCTAACTAGATGTTATTTTCCACTTGGAGGATTTATCTATAAATTAGAAGCCATCTGCTTCTCACAACAATTTTTTTGTTTGTAAAATATCTGTGAGTCAAGCTTTGCTGGTTGTAATACTTTTTGATCAATAAAGCAAAAAACTTTGGGGTTTATTGATGATGGTGTTCCTCTTCTGCTTCTTGTGGTAAATTTTTGGATCATGTTCTTAATGCTCTATTGCATAATATTTTATAAGTTATTATTTCATTAGCCAATGTTTGGATTAAGTATTTGCACAACTATCTTGCTTTGGTCACCGGGTTTAGAGAAGCCCCTATTGATCTAATAACTTGATCTTAAGTGTGTAGAGACTTCAGGGATTCAGATCTTGGGTGGGAGTGGAAGTTTTCGGTTGGATCAGCGAAATCCCAAGACAAGAAAGCTTAAGGGCCCACTTTGTTGTTAAATTTCAGACCTTATCTAATGATTGGTTTTGCAGAGATCTTGGCCATTGCTCACCCACTTATATTCTTTCACTCATCTATTTTTATCCATTGTGCACTTAATGAATAGATCTGCTTATAAGAGCCATAAATCATTGTGAATAATGTAGATAATTTGTAAATATATTTTCTAAACCTTGTAATTATTTTGCTTTGTAGATATAACCATCTTGGGGTTTCTTTTTTTTTTTTTCATTTTTTTTGTGAATCTAGTGGGACGGCTAGGGCTTTTCTATTTTGTAGGTGCCATACTCCAAGATCAAAGACAATTCAATTTTTTTGGGCATTAGCCCTCACTTGGCCTAGTGGCTAGGGTTTGGCCTCATTGTACATTGAGGGAAGCCGTCCAACTAATTGGAGAAGGACGCAAGGGTTTTGGCCTCTTAAGGCTTAGATATACCCTATTCAGGCCTCATTTCATCAACGCTTTGTCTTCTTTTGACGCTGCAAACCCAAAAAGGGTTGCTTGCACTAAAAAATCAAGGGTTTGATCCGTAAAATTTTGCAATTAATTTCACAATTTGACTTTAGTTTGTATTGCAGGCTCATCGATTGACTTTGGAGGTTGAAAAGTTATGCTTACAAGCCTTCAAGGGTAGTTGTTGGGGTTGAAAGCTAATCTAGCCTTAGGCCGCAGGCCTTTCTAGACTTTTTCAGCCCTCCTCTAAAGCTGTTGTGAACCTTCCTTGTTGATTTCTAGTAGCATCGAATGTGCTGTAAGCCTCAAAATTTGTAGGGAGGCTAGGACACATGTATTCCAAAATACCCAGAAATTGTTTTGGGAAATTCCACACGGAGTAGGCTTATTAAAATAATTAATTATTTTTAATGGATGCCTAAGTCTAAACTTAGGAAATTAAAATAATTTAAGGGTATTAATTAAACTGAGGATGAAACTTCTAGAAGAAGAGGAGGATCGAGCCAAAATGATCTGAGCCATTGATTAGATTCTAATCTGGGCCGTTGGTTACTCAACGAGAAGATTATAAGAAGAGGATTGATGGGCATTTGGAAGACACATCGGTTGAGAGATCAGAGATCAATTTTCTCAAGAGAGCAACACATCAGTTGCCGGAGACAGTGATCGAGGAGATTTCTTGCAATGAGGGGCAGGGATAATTTTCTGGAGGAAGTTTTCCTGATCCAGGGAGTGCAAGGCAGAGAGGGTAGATAGTAGTCCAGAGAGGCAGCGTTGCGCCACACAGAGGCGGCATAGAGCTACGCTGTGGCAGCACAAAGCTTCAGAGGGAGTTTGTATTTCTGCTGGGGAATAGTCGGGATTTAGTGCCAAAGCCGGGGTGTGAGACCACGAGGCTAGAGGGCCGAAGCTTCTAGTGAGCAGAGGATTGAGAGGAGGTGCAGTGCAATCCCAACAATAGTGATGCAGTAACTACGTGGGTGTGATGCAGTACTGCCAGAGATAGCACAAAGGCTCATCTCCAGCGCAGATCAGTTCTGGATTTCCTGGTGACAGGGTGAGATCATCTCACTATCTTTTTGTTTAGTTAGGTCTCTGTATAGGAATTCTAGTTTGGGCATCTGAAGCATTGTACTCAGAAATTATTGCATAATAATACAAACCCTCAGCAGCTGCACCGGTTTTCCCACATTGGGTTTTTTCGGGGACATTTGTCCAAAAACGACGTTGTCAGTTGTGTGTGCTATTTCTTTCTTGCTCAGTTCTTGTTTCCGCATATTATTTAAGTTATGAAGGCTGCAGTTGTATTTATTTCGATGTTTAACGTATAATACTGTAAATAACTTGATTCAGTAGGAGAAATATAATCAATTGCTGCAGTAGTGATTTAGGGATTCCAAATTTTCACATGGTATCAGAGCGTAGGTGAAGCAAGAGAGCAGACTGTAAGTGCCCAATGTTGAAGAGAAGGAGGGAGATTGAAGTGTTGCGTAGGCAGCAGATTGAATCCCTAGAGGGATTGCGCAGTCCAAGCCAGGAGGGCAAGATTCTCGAGGAAAATCTCTCTCTAAGTGAGTTGATAGAGAGGTAAGATTTCTAGTTCGTGATTTGTCAGTGGCAGAGGGAGCAACGCAGCAGCAGATCCAGCGCTGAGCAGTCTTCAAGTGAGACGTAGTTTTCTGCAGTAGTTGTTGTGACAGAAAAACGTCAGAAGAAGGAAGAAGACACCTTTTGAGGGAATTTCTTCCTCTGTGAATTTCAAGCCAAGGAATTCTATTTCTCAGTTGCTGAGCAGCAATAGCAAGGAGAAGATCTACTAACTCCAGTAGGGAGTGCGTAGGCCAGCTACTGCAACAACGCAGAGGACAGAGAAGGTAGTTCGACATTTTGTTGGCAGAGATGGCAACTAACGGGTTGAGAGATCAAGATTGGTTGGATGGAGCATCCAAATATGTGATTTGGAAGGCTAGAATCTCATGCCTTCTGGATGAGCATGATTTCAAGATGTATGTCGATAGTGTGGTAGCTGTACCCGGTGATGTAGATCCACTCAAGAAGTACAAGGCTGAGATGGCGAAGGCCAAGCGGTTGATCCTCGATGGACTGAGGGATCATGTTGTATGTCACATTGCTGGCAAAGGGACGGCCAAAGAGATGTGGGATGTCTTGGCTACACTATATCAAGGATCTTCCAAGCAGCGGAAGATGTACTTGGAGGAGAAGCTAAGATCAACAAGGATGGAGAAAGGGGAACACATTGATCTGTTCCTATCAAAGCTTCAGGAAGTCCGAGATCAGTTGGAAGCTGTAGGATCAACACCTCAGCCTACAGAAATGGTAAGGTTGGCCCTGAATTTAGTCTTAGAAGAATGGCAAGTATTTGTCCAGAGTATCTTGGGCAGAGAGAGATTGCTGGATGGGAGGGAATGTGGGTTGCTCTTCAACAGGAAGAGATGAGGAGAGACTTAGTCAAGTGCAAACTTGATGGCAGTAGCAACAATGGGACGAAGCTCAAGGAGGAGGAAGAGAATGCAACCCTTGCATCAATGGGGTAGCAGGAGCAACAAAAGAAGAAAGATGTCTCAAAGATCAAATGTTTCCGGTGTGGTCAATTTGGTCACTACGCTATGTAGTGTCCTCTCAAAAAGAAGGACAAGGACGAGAAACATGATCCGCAGGTTGCAACTGCAAAGATCGAGGAAGAGGAGTTCGCCATGATTGCCCAGATACCTCCAGGGTAGAGGTGGGGTGATCTAGAAATGTAGTTCGAAAGAATTGCAGATGGGCAGTGTTGACCACTACGTGTCAACGAACCATAGCAATACACCCCCTTTTTTCGCAAAAGGGATAGCGTTTGATCAATGTGTCTGTGCCGTTTGACTATCATCATCAGCTTGATCATGTTATATTGTAAACCCAGTCTGCATGTGTAAATTGTAAATAATCTCAACAGATCTGTGTCATGTATGTAATTGCCTAGGTAAACCTAGTTTTCTAGTGATGATCTACATTTCAGAAGGTTTTTTGTCTCACCGATCCATAATCGACAGAGTTTTCCTTCAACCTTACCCCAAAGTGGGAATGGATTTTGTCATTAGAATCTTAGGGGAGTCTTAGTGTGTTAGATCGAGTCTATGTAAAAGTGATTTGGGAATAATCTTAACTATTTGGTTAGGTTATTTTATAACAAATTGCTTGATCTGCTAGATTATGTTTGTGTCGCAGAATTGGGTAGTCTATGAGAGTCTATATCAAATGGGTTTTCCCCCTTGAGATTTAAAAATGTAAAAAATCGTGTGTAAAATGTCTTGAGGGTTAGAAAAATAATTTATCCCCTCATAAGTCCTAGGTCTTAGGTAAATTTAAATTTTCCAAAGGCTAAATTCGAGGGTCCTTTAAAAAATTAAATTTTAAAAGGTCTAGGGACTAAGGTTAATTGATTATTTTGCTAAATTTTATGCCGTTGGTCCCTAGGGTTAAGTCAAAGTCAAAATTTTTAGGAAATTAATTCAAAAATTTAATTTTTGAATTAATTAAAATGCATTCAATTGATAATTTCGAACTTCCTTAATAATTTAAAATTTCGACGGATGAGATCAAAAGAAATTTTGATCCTTATCAACCGTCGAGTCGAACTAGCCGTTGGATGATTTGTCTTTAAATAGGAGGTCAGTTTTCAGTTGAGATCATTTGATCTTGGAGTCGTGTGCTAAGTGAAAGCTCTCTTGTAATCATTTTTCATGTGCAATAAAGAAAGACTTTGGGGTTAATTTC
The DNA here is from genome assembly GCA_031772625.1 of Pinus tabuliformis. Classification (NCBI taxonomy): domain Eukaryota; kingdom Viridiplantae; phylum Streptophyta; class Pinopsida; order Pinales; family Pinaceae; genus Pinus; species Pinus tabuliformis. The sequence goes on from CM062818.1 coordinate 1,128,377,265, forward strand.
GCTGGTGTTACTCTTTGTGGAAATGATGTAAGATGTTTTATTTTCATGCATAAATTTCCTTTTCAGCCATTGATAGTAGCTTTCTAAAGAGTGGTTTAAGCATAGGTATCTTGCTTACTCACTAAGGTTTGAATGGTAGAATTCTGAATATAATGGCAGGTATCTCCATTGAAGCTGAATTTTATTGTCATTTTCTCTCTCTACGTTAATGGTTGATTTGAGCTGTGCAGGAAATTCTTGATTTTGAGATCATCGGGCATTTGGGGAAGTTTCTAGTTGGACCAGCCAACTCCCGATCAACATTTTCTGAAGGGCCTAGCTTGATTGAATCCCAGGCTTGTCATTAGAACTTCCATTGTTGATGCATGAAGGGTTTTCTATGAAGCACCTCACCTTAAATTTAAAATTTTAAAAAATATGTGTGGCATAATGATAGATCTGGCTGCTTAGAGCTTTTAGCTTGTGATTACTGTAATTGTTTAGCTGGTTTTTGGGGTTTTCAGGTTCATCATTGTATATATTATTTTTGGGCGTTCTGTTTTTGCCATCACAGGTTGCAGATCTGAAGGGGAGTTCTTGTTTGAAGTCAGATCTGGGCCCTAGAGGGTAAGATCTGGCCTTAGAAATCAGCTCTTGCAGGGGTATTTATTTTGGATCTGGAAAATTTTTGTGGGGTTTTCATCAGGCGAATTTGAAGCAAAAGGATCTAAAATTTTTATTAGGGTTTCTGGAGAATTTTGAGGGTTTTTTGGGGCCATATGTTCACTGTTGCCTCGGGTTTCATTTTTTACAGAAAACTTTCGATTTTTTTTTTTGAAGGCGAACTGTGTAAAACCTTCACGCCCCTGCCAAAATCTTTGCATCCGCAGACCCTCTTCTTCGTTCCAACACCACTTCTTTGCACTGCCATATCCTCTGCGTTTTCTGCTCTTACCCTCGTCAAAATCGCGGCTTCATAGCAGCCATATATCACCGTATCCATTACCCACACTATCCCTGGCCTGCGTAGCTCCATTATCCTCTTCCCTGCGGTCTTCTCATGCAGTCTCACCTTCATCCTGCTCATCGAAGCCCTGAGCTGCTCTACGCTCCTCCTTACGTGCTCTTTCAACTTGCAAACACAGGCAAACCTGCGTGCCCCTCTCTTCTCTCCACGCAAATTTGTGTCTCTGCCCCATTGCCGGTTCATCTCCATGCGGCAAACTCATCCAACATCCTCACACAGCTCACTATTGATCCTTCCCCGTGTCCATCTCCTCTGCACAACCATTACCATTCGCATCAATCTCCACGTAGCTGAGCCCTCCATCGCTGCCATTCATTCACCTGCTGCCTACCCACGCACCATCTCCTCATCACTCCTCCATTCCGTTAAGCTTCCTAAACTTGCACGCCTTTATTTCTCTGATCCGCAGCTCCTCCTTTAACTCCAACCTGCGACTCCTCTCCACTTCCATCACCTACCCAACATGCGCAGCAAGCACAAACACCCGCGTTCATTTCATTGCATCTCTCAAACCATCACCCTCAACCATACTCCTTCGCCCTCACTCCCTGACTAGCAGCATCCTTCATTCTCTGCGATCCGTCGTTTCCAAACCCTACTTCCTCTACTATCTCCCTCGACATGCCATCGAGCTCCTTCAGCCGCCGTCACCAAGTTTCCTCACGCGAACCTGCAGAGCAATAAAACAAATTCGATTTTTTTTATGTATACGGGTTAGGTTGGTTCAGTTTTAGGCTAGTTTTCATTTGGTTAATTTTAATTTTCTTATGACTTTTGAAATTTTAATTTTTTATTAGATTTTCCATAGTTTTGACTTGTCATTCTTCAAATTCGTTTTTTTCTTTTTCTTTTGGTCATTGATTTGTTTTCATTTGTTTTGATTTAAAATATATAAAACAAAAAATTCTAAAACGTATAAAAAAAATAAAAAAAATTTAAAAAATTAAGAGAAGGATTTTGATTTTTCATTTCCCACATTAAGTCTAGCTTAGCACACTCAAAAAGTTTTCCTAAGATTAATCTCATTCATCAAGGGTAAAATTTAAAGGAGATTTTTGTGGTATTAGTGTTTTTCAATTCTCTATAGTTAAATGTGCTTAAATTTTTATATCTAAAGATTAACTATTTGAAAGTAGTGAATCATTTTTTGAAGTTGGCTAGCTTTTAAATTTCGTGGTTGTTTAAAATTTTTGGATCTCTTGGAATTTAATTGCTAGAGCATTTTGCATATGTTGAATATCTTGCATCTCTCTATCATTATTGCTTGAATTATTTATTGTTCATTACATGCTAGATACTTTGCAAATATTTTCAAGCGATTGTTAAAGATTCTCTTTAAAGCAACAGTAGCTAATCAATTACTTGATTTTCATTTTACCTAGCAATATCATTAGCTCCATAAGGCATTGGTATTAATCAATTAAAAATTTAATCAAATTTTAAGTCTTGCTGAGCCTTAATCAAGTTCTCGATTGCCTCGCTGTGTCTCCCGAGCCAGTTGATCCCAGTTGGTTCTCCTTCATCTCGTTTATCCATAGGGTCTACCCCCCTTAGCTTGCTGTAGGGAGACATCTTAAACGGGGAGATCGGTGATCAGGGTGACAACCCCCAATCTGAGCGTTGTCACGGTGTTTAGACACTCTGTGCGACAACATTTTTTGGCGTTGTTGCCAGGGATAGAGTTTTTCCTATCCTTGGTTTCCTCGACATTCATCTCATTCCTTTCTTCCCATCCTTTCATCACTTGCCAAGATAAGTTTCTTGTCCTTGGCCCCTTCCTTTCGAGTTTTTCTGAGCAACACTTTTTGTCTGGGTGGCGACTCCACTTCATCCATCATCTGCAAGAGTGTATACTAGAAGACATCCAAGCAATTTGGTTAATCCCGCTCCTGATCCTGAAAGGGCTCTTAGAGTACGATTACACAAATTCTCTTCTCATGCACTTCTTGTTAATCTCGGACAAGAAGCCCTCTTCGATATCCGCTTGCTTTTTACTAGCCTGGTCAAGCACGACATCATGGACATATTCGCCCCTTGCGATTTTTCTAACATTCAAGGTTATCCCAATGATATTCCAAAGCATGGGATGGATAAATTGCCTATCTTTCAGGGAAATAATGCAATTAGTGCTAACTCTCATCTGAAATCTTTTAGTTCATGGCTGGGTAAGTATGCAAGGGCTGCTGATTTTAATCATGAAGACGTAAAAATGACCCTTTTTGTTCTTACCTTGGAGGGGGATGCTTTAGATTGGTTTACGGAAAAGCCTCAAGATTCATTTGATTCTTTGCAATCGATTGTTAATGCCTTTAAGGAAAAGTATGGAGATAAGAGAGAAGGAAGGCATCTCGTAAAAGCTATCAGTATCATTAAAAAGAGAGAGAATGAGACCGCAAAAGAATTTAACAAGAGGTTTAATGATATTATTAAGGAATTACCTCAAGATTATAAACCTACCGACAAATCTCTTCGAGACTTTTATATTGATGCCTTTAGCCCTGAGCCCTCTTACGAGCTAAGACATGCTAAACTTCTTGATTATAGGGATTGTCAAGCTTTAGCAGTAGAACTTGAGAAAGATAAGGCAGCATCTGGGAAGTCTGAAATCCCAGGTTTTGATAGGCATTCAACGAAATTGAAAGAACCTAAAGGAAAAGAGGTTCAAGAACCTGATAACGACCTTGTTCAGAAATTGCTGCAAAAGATTGAAAGCATGGAGATTAACCAAGCGAAATTAACCTCTAACCATGCTAAGGAAATAGCTACTTTGCAGAATAGGTTGGTCCAAATGGAAAGAACTCAAACACAAAATTTCCAGCCTAGAAATAATAATAATAATCGGAATAATAATTGGCAGAAGAAGGGTCAATCTAGTGAGCAGAGACCACCTAATCCGCTTGAACATACTAATTTGGTTGATGATGCTCCGCCTTACTGTCGGGCTTGTGATGCTCTTCATGAGGAGACTACTTGCCCCATCGTTAGAAGAATTTTGGATAATGGAATGTTTGGGGTAGGTAATCAAATAAATGTAGTGGGTAAAGAGTTTCCTTTGTCTATGAAAGATTGGATGGAAGTTAAGGAAAACAGCCGAGATGTTATGCGTCCCGCATCAGCTTTTAGTATAAATAATTTTGAGAATGAAGATGATATCATGGTTAAATTATATGGTGAAAAACCTTCTCCAGAGAAAATCATGGAAATTGCTAAAGATAAGGGTTTGACTTATCAAAGAAGGGATAAAGATCAGAGCGGGAATCAAATTCCCCCTCGAATTTTTAACCCGAGTTCAAACTCTGGATTAGATGTCGATTTGGGAAGTTGGTTTAATAATGCAAAAATCTGGGTTCCTGTCTTTGAGATTGTGAAAATTCCTTCCCAAAGAGCTAAGTTACTAAAAGCTATTGAAGGTCCTCAAGTAAATGTTTCTCAACAGAAAGCCCCGGAGGTTGATTATCAGGATGCTCCTATATATTTGCAAAGTTTAGATTCAGATAACAAGGATCATCAACCATTCTTTATCACTTTGATGGTCAATGGATATAAATTGAATAATTGCATGTTGGATTTTGGTGCATCAGCCTGCATCATGACCAAGAGGGTCATGGAACAACTTAATTTAAGAGTTTCTAGGCCTTACTGCAATATATGTGCCATGGATTCAAAGAAGATTGTAGTTCACGGTCCGATCAAGGATTTATAGGTTCATTTATCAGTTTACCCCGACATTATGATTGTTATGGACATTGTTGTTGTTGATGTGCCTGATGCTTGGGGTATGCTTTTATCTAGAAAATGGGCCTCTGATCTAGGAGGGAGTATTCAAATGAATTGGTCATATGCTATGATTCCTTCTCCTAGAGGTGATGGATTTGTGAGACTTAATAGAGAGCCCGAGAGAAGATTCCATGTTGAAGACCCTAAGAGACCTCATAATGAGATAATTAAAGAACAATCTGACATTGGGAATTATGCTATCATGTCTAATTTCATAGTTCTTCCCAATGATAAGGTTGATAAAAAGATTAGGGATCTCAATGATAAAGTTTGGTACATGTATTTTGATGGTGCATTGTCTAAGCATGGTAAAGGTGCAGGAATAGTATTAAAATCACCTCTTGGTCATATTTTCAAGTTTGCCTATCGATTGGAATTCGAAGCAACCAACAACGTTGCTGAATATGAAGCTTTGTTGTTGGGACTTGAGTTGGCAAAGGCTTTAAGAGTTAAGTTGCTTAGCATCACGAGGGATTCTGACTTAATTATCATGCAAATTAAAAATAAATGTACAGGCAAAAATCAAAGGTTAAAGAACTATCGAAATGCTGTATGGGATACTATGGAATACTTTGATGCCCTTGACCTTGAGGCAATCCCAAGAGAGCAGAATAATTCGACAGATGAGCTTGCTGTAGCTGCTTCTACTTTTCAGTTATCTGATGGGCTGATTAAGGATAAGATAAAAATGGAAGTTATATTTAGGCCTTTTGTTCCAGATAACTCAGAGCATTGGCAAGTTTTTGATGATGAAAAACAGGTGATCCATTTTCTTGACAATTTGGATGAGTTTGAAAATTTTCGGATAGATTCTGAGGAGGATGGATATGATGATCATGAGGATATCATAAATGCTACTCCTAGGAATGTGGTTTCTTTAGAGCAACACTTTGATCGGGATGATGCCACAAAGTTGAGAGAGGAAAATAAAATGGATCCAGGCGATTACATCGACGTAAACATTGGTACTTCTAGGGATCCAAAGATTATTAAAATTGGTAAGGGTACTAATATTGAAGAAAGAAAAAATTTAACCAATTTACTTGGTGAATATCGGGATGTTTTAGCATTTTCTTATGATGAATTAAAAGGTTATAGGGAAGATGTCATGGAGCACACTATCCCTTTGAAAGATGAAAATGCTAAACCCTTTCGTCAAAAGCTTAGGCAGATAAATCCTAAGTTAGCCCCTTTGGTTCAAAAGGAGCTTTCAAAGATGCTTGCACCAGGAATTATTGCTCAAACGAGGCATTCAACATGGTGTTCCAACTTGGTGATTGTTAGGAAAAAGAATGGTACAATAAGACTTAGTGTCGATTTTCAAAACCTTAATCTAGCATGTAAGAAAGATAATTACCCTTTGCCAAACATGGAGACTATGTTGCAAAGAGTAACTGGTTCTGGAATGATGTCATTGCTAGATGGTTTTTCTGGATATAATCAAGTATGGGTTAAAAAGGAGGATTGTCACAAGACTACATTCACCACACCATGAGGTACTTTCGAACATATTAGAATGCCGTTTGGATTAACCAATGCTGGGGCTACGTTTCAAAGGGCTATGGATTATGCCTTCAAAGGTTTAATTGGGAATTTTATCGAAATCTATCAGGGTGATCTTACCGTTTTTTCTAAGGATGAGATTAGTCATATAAGTCATCTCAGGCAAGTTTTTGATAGATGTAGAGAGTACGAGATTTCTTTAAATCCGGCTAAGTCTGTTTTTGGAGTAACTGAAGGGAAATTAATTGGTCACATCATTTCTAAAGACGGAATCAAGATTGATCCCGAAAGAGTTGAGGCAATCCAAAAGATTTCTCTTCCCCATAATCTTAAATCCCTTCAGTCTTTCCTTGGAAAAGCAAATTTTCTTAGAAGATTTATTCCAATTACGCGGAAGTAACTAAGCCTATTCAAAGTCTTCTGAAAAAAGACGTAAAATTTGTTTGGAAAGAAGATGGCAAGAGGGCTTTTCAAGAGATCAAAGGTGCTATTGCAAGAGCCCTTGTTTTAGTTAGTCCCGATTACTCTAAGGATTTCATGATTTTTTCTTTCGCTTCTGAAGATACCAGTGCTAGTGTCTTATTGCAGAAATAAGGATGGTCACGAGCAACCTATTGCTTTCATGAGTAGAGCGCTTCAAAATTCTGAATTAAAATACAATACCATGAAAAAGCAAGCCTATGCCTTAGTCAAATCTCTTAAGCATTTCAAGACTTATGTGGGTTATTCCAAAATCATTGCTTTTGTCCCACATTATGCTGTTAAGGACATATTAACTCAAACGGATTGCTTAGGGGCTCGTGCTAGGTGGGTTACTAAAATACAGGAATATGATTTAGAGATTAGACCCACCAAGTTAGTCAAAGGCCAAGGCTTGGCTCAAATGATGACAGAAGGTAATGAAAAAGCTCTTGGTTTGATTTGTCTTAACGATTCATCTTCGCCTAAGCTGCAGAGATTAGGAGAGCATGAGTGGTACAAGGACATTGTCTATTACTTGATAAATCTTACATGTCCTAACCATTTAGTTGCTCATAAGAGAAGGGCTCTTAGATTAAAAGCCACTAAGTATTGCATCATGAAGGATGGTCTTGGATGGAGAAATCTTGAGGGTATAATACTTAGATGTGTTGATGAAATTGAGTCCAAGAAGTTAGTTTCTGAGTTTCATTAAGGATTTTGTGGTGGTCATTATGCTGCTAGAACTACAGCCCACAAAATTCTGAGAGCTGGTTATTATTGGCCTTCGATTTTCTCTGATGTGCATATGTTTGTTAGAAGTTGTCGAGCCTGCCAACTTTTCACTGGGAAACATAAGCTTGCTGCCCTGCCTTTACAACCTGTCGTGGTGGAGGCACCTTTTCAACATTGGGGTCTGGACTTCATCGGGAAGTTTCATGAAAATTCTAGTAATGGCTACTCATGGATTTTGACTGCTACCGACTATTTCACTAAATGGGTTGAAGCCATCCCTTCTAAGAATGCCACTGAAAAGGTCATTATGGATTTCATTGAAAATAATATCATTAGTAGATTTGGTGTCCCTACTAAGATCACTACTGATAATGTCAAGGCCTTTAGTTCTTCAGAATTTTCATCTTTTTGTTTCAAGTATGGCATTGTCTTATCTCATTCATCAAATTACTATCCTCAGGGTAATGGTCTTGCTGAATCAAGTAATAAAAGTCTCATAACCATTATCAAGAAGATAGTAGGAGATAATAAGCGGGCTTGGGATAGCAAAATCAAATATGCTTTATGGGCAGATAGGATCACTAAAAAGAAAGCTACTGGTAAAAGTCCCTTTGAATTAGTTTATGGCTTGGATGTAACCTGACCTGTGCACCTGAAATTGCCAGCTTATCAGCTCCTTCAACATTTTTCCACTAATAAAGATGTTGTTCAAAATATAATTGATCAAATTGTGGAGTTGGATGAAACTTGTAGGGAAGCTTTTGATAATATATGTAAAAGTCAATCTAACATTAAGAAAGCTTTGATAAATCATCTTGATATAGATCTTTGCAGGTTGGAGATATGGTGCTCCTTTGGGATCGCAAGAATGAAAAACTAGGAAAACACAAGAAATTTGACAGTTTGTGGTTGGGACCATACATTATCTGAGACATTGCTGGACCAAACTCATTCCACTTGAGCAGATTGGATGGCGAACCACTTGACTTACCTGCAAATGGCCAAATGCTCAAGCTATTCTTCAAAGATGACATCTGATGCCATGGGGCATCCTCTGTATTATATTTCTAACCCTACACCTTGTCTTTTTAACATTTCATTTCTGTTTTAGGATTATATTTACTTTTCATGTTACTAGATAGTTAATAAATGAAGAGCTTATATCTTTCCTGTGCTTAATGTTATATGATGATTTTTGGATGGACGCTACTTATGTTTTGTTGTGTGTTGCGTGGATGCAGATTCTGGATTCTCACATTCCTACAGTGCAACAACGTGTCCCCAAGTAGAGCCAGATGTTGACCACTACGTGTCAACGACCCATAGCAATACACCCCCTTTTTTCGCAAAAGGGATAGCGCTTGATCAATGTGTCCGTGCCGTTCGACTATCATCATCAACCTGATCATGTTATATTGTAAACCCAGTCTGCATGTGTAAATTGTAAATAATCTCAGCAGATTTGTGTCATGTATGTAATTACCTAGGTAAACCTAATTTTTTGGTGATGATCTACATTTCAGAAGGTTTTTTGTCTCATCGATCCATGATTGGCAGAGTTTTCCTTCAGCCTTACCCCAAAGCCAGAATGGATTTTGTCATTAGAATCTTAAGGGAGTCCTAGTGTGTTAGATCGAGTCTATGTAAAAGTGATTTGGGAATAATCCTAACTATTTGGTTAGGTTATTTTATTACAAATTGCTTGATCTGATAGATTATATTTGTGTCGCAGAACTGGGTAGTCTATGAGGGTCTATATCAAATGGGTTTTCCCCCTTGAGATGTAAAAATGTAAAAAATCATGTGTAAAATGTCTTGAGGGTTAGAAAAATAATTTATCCCCTCATAAGTTCTAGGTCTTAGGTAAATTTAAATTTTCCAAAGGCTAAATTTGAGGGTCCTTTAAAAAATTAAATTTTAAAAGGTCTAGGGACTAAGGTTAATTGATTATTTTGCTAAATTTTATGCCCTTGGTCCCTAGGGTTAAGTCAAAGTCAAAATTTTGAGGAAATTAATTCAAAAATTTAATTTTTGAATTAATTAAAATGCATTTAATTGATAATTTCGAACTTCCTCAATAATTTAAAATTTCGACAGATGAGATTAAAAGAAATTTTGATCCTCATCAACAGTCGAGATCACTTTGACAAGGATCACTCGAAATAGTCGTTGGAAGATTTGTCTTTAAATAGGAGGTCAGTTTTTAGTTGAGATCATTCGATCTTGGAGTCGTGTGCTAAGTGAAAGCTCTCTTGTAATTGTTTTTCATGTGCAATAAAGAAAGACTTTGGGGCTAATTTCTGCTTTGTTACTCTTTGTGGAAATGCTGTAAGATGTTTTATTTTCATGCATAGATTTCCTTTTCAGCCATTTTGATAGTAGCTTTCTAAAGAGTGGTTTAAGCACAGGTATCTTGCGTACTCACTAGTGTTTGAATGGTAGTCTAAATTCTGAATATAATGGCAAGTATCTCCATTGAAGCTGAATTTTATTGTCATTTTCTCTCTCTACGTTAATGGTTGATTTGAGCTATGCAGGAAATTCTTGATTTTAAGATCATCGGGCATTTGGGGAAGTTTTCAGTTGGACTAGCCAACTCCCGATCAACATTTTCTGAAGGGCCCAGCTTGATTGAATCCCAAGCTTGTCATTAGAACTTCCATTGTTGATGCATGAAGGGTTTTCTATGAAGCACCTCACCTTAAATTTAAAATTTTAAAAAATATGTGTGGCATAATGATAGATCTGGCTGCTTAGAGCTTTTAGCTTGTGATTACTGTAATTGTTTAGCTGGTTTTTGGGGTTTTCAGGTTTATCATTGTATATATTATTTCTGGGCGTTCTGTTTTTGCCATCACAGGTTGCAGATCTGAAGGGGAGTTCTTGCTTGAAGCCAGATTTGGGCCCTGGAGGGTAAGATCTGGCCTTAGAAATCAACTCTTGCAGGGGTATTTATTTCAGATTTGAAAATTATTTGTGGGGTTTTCATCAGGCGAATCTGAAGCAAAAGGATCTAAATTTTTTATTAGGGTTTCTGGAGAATTTTGAGGGTTTTTTAGGGCCATCTGTCTGCTGCTACCTGGGGTTTCATTTTTTATAGGAAAAATTTCGATTTTTTTTTCTTTTTTAAGGCGAATTGTGTAAAACCCTCATGCCCCTGCCAAAATCTTTGCATCTGCAGACCCTCTTCTTCGTTCCAACGCCACTTCTCTACGCTGCCATATCCTCTGCGTTTTTTGTTCTTACCCTCGTCAAAATTGCGGCTTCATAGCAGCCATATATTAGCGTATCCATTACCCACACTATCCTTGGCCTACGTAGCTCCATTATCCTCTTCCCTGCGGTCTGCTCACGCAGTCTCACCCTCATCCTGCTCATCGAAGCCCTGAGCTGCTCCATGCTCCTCCTTACGTGCTCTTTCAACCTGCAAACACAGGCAAACCTGCGTGTCCCTCTCTTCTCTCCACGCAAATTTATGTCTCTGCCCTGCTGTCGGTTCATCTCCACGCAGGAAACTCCTCCAGCATCCTCACGCAACTCACTATTGATCCTTCCCCGTGTCCATCTCCTCTGCGCAACCATTACTATTCACAACAATCTCCACGCAGCTGAGCCCTCCATCACTGCCATTCATTCACCCGCTGCCTACCCACGCACCGTCTCCTCATCACTCCTCCATTCCGTTAAGCTTCCTAAACTTGCACGCCTTTATTTCTCTGATCCGTATCTCCTCCTTCAACTCCAACCTGCGACTCCTCTCCACTTCCGTCACCTATCCAACCTGCGTAGCAAGCACAAACACCCGCGTTCATTTCATTGCATCTCTCAAACCATCACCCTCAGCCATACTCCTTCGCCCTCACTCCCTGACCAACAACATCCTTCATTCTCTGGGATCTGTCATTTCCAAACCCTCCTTCCTCTGCTATCTCCCTCGACCTGCCATCGAGCTCCTTCAGCCGCCATCGCCAAGTTTCCTCACGCAAACCTGCAGAGCAATAAAACAAATTCGATTTTTTTTTTATGTATACGGGTTAGGTTGGTTCAGTTTTAGGCTAGGTTTCATTTGATTAATTTTAATTTTCTTATGACTTTTCATTTAAAAAATAAAAAAACAAAAAGAGGGAATTGGTTCTATCTTATTTCTTTTTCCTTTTATTTCACTTTGTTTTGTTTTGATTTTGATTTTAAATTTCAAAAAAAAAAATAATTTCGTTTTGATTTCATTTGTTTTGATTTAAAATATATAAAACAAAAAATTCTAAAACTTATAAAGAAAAAAAAAATTTAAAAAATTAAGAGAAGGATTTTGATTTTTCATTTCTCGCATTAGGTCTAGCTTAGCACACTCAAAAAGTTTTCCTAAGATTAATCTCATTCATCAAGGGTAAAATTTAAAGGAGATTTTTGTGGTATTAGTGTTTTTCAATTCTCTATAGTTAAATGTGCTTAAATTTTTATATCTGAAGATTAACTATTTGAAAGTAGTGAATCATTTTTTGAAGTTGGCTAGCTTTTAAATTTCGCGGTTGTTTAAATTATTTGGATCTCTTGGAATTTAATGGCTAGAGCATTTTACATCTGTTGAATATCTTGCATCTCTCTATCATTATTGCTTGAATTATTTATTGTTCATTACATGCTAGATACTTTGCAAATATTTTCAAGCGATTGTTAAAGATTCTCTTTAAAGCAACAATAGCTAATCAATTACTTGATTTTCATTTTACCTAGCAAGATCATTAGCTCCATAAGGCACTGGTATTAATCAATTAAAAATTTAATCAAATTTTAAGTCTTGTTGAGCCTTAATCAACTTCTCAATTGCCTCGCTGTGTCTCCCGAGCCAGTTGGTCCCAGCTGGTTCTCTTTCATCCCGTTTATCCATAGGGTCTACCCCCCTTAGCTTGCTATAGGGAGACAGCTTAAACGGAGAGATCGAGGATCAGGGTGACAACCCCCGATCTGAGCGTTGTCGCAGTGTTTAGACACTGTGCGACAACAGGCAGGATCCTTGAGGAGTCCACCTCTTGGATCAATACCTTCCTACGGGAGCCCATATCAGAAGTAGTAGGATGGATCGGGGTCAGTTGGTGTAGAGGAGCGCCAGAGTCTAAGCAACACAAAGCTAGTGTTGGCAGCAGTATAGTTGGCACAAAGCAAAGTCAGCAATAGCGCAATGGCTTCAATGACAACGCAGAGACTAGCAGCTGTTAGAACTCCAGCAACAGATGCATCACACTGAACACCTTTGGTTCAATATTTTGGATGCTTTTCCGTTGCTGTTGCAGCAACAACAACAATAGGAGAGGGTTGCAGTGCAGATGCGGTGTTGGTAATGGCAAGGCCAATAACAACATGGTTGCAACATTTGCGCAGTAGTTGGTGGGCAGTGATGTCAAACATCAACAACATAGAGGGAGATGTTACAGAGAAGGGTGATGCTTCAACAGGTTGCATTATTAGAGCACATTCCTCGTTAAGAAGGAGTGTTGATTTCTGGTAGCATCAAATGTTTTCTAAGCCTCAAAATTTGCAGGGAGGCTAGGACACATGTATTCTAGAATACCCATAAATCATTTTGGAAATTCCGCCCGGAGAAGGTTTTATTAAAATAATTAATTATTTTTAATGGATGCCTAAGTCTAAACATAAGAAATTAAAATAATTGAAGGGTATTAATTAAACTAATGGTTAAACTTCTAGAAGAAGACGAGGATCAAGCCAAAATGATCTGAGCCATTGATTAGAATTTAATCTGGGCCATTGGTTATTCAACGAGAAGATTATAAGAAGAGGCTTGATGGGCATTTGGAAGACACATTGGTTGAGAGATTAGAGATCGATTTTCTCAAGATAGTAGTGCAACAGTTGCCGAAGATGGTGATCGAGGAGATTTCTTGCTATGAGGGGCAGGGATAATTTTCCATAGGAAGTTTTCCTGATCCGGAGAGTGCAAGGCAGAGAGGGTAGAGAGTAGTCTGGAGAGGCAGTACTGGGCCACGTAGAGGCAATGTAGAGCTATGTTGTGGCAGCGCAGAGCTTCAGAGGGAGTCTGTATTTCTACTGGGGAACAGTTGGGATCTAGTGCCGGAGCCAGGGTGTGAGACTAGGAGGCTAGAGGGCCAAAGTTTCTAGCGAGCAGAGGATCGAGAGGAGGTGCAGCACAGTCCCAACAGTAGTGATGCAGTAACTGCATGGGTGTGATGCAGTACTGCGCAGAGACAACACAGAGGCTCATCTCCAGTGCAGATCAGTGCCAAATTTCCCAGTGACAGGGTGAGATCATCTCACTATCTTTTTGTCCAGTTAGATCTCTGTATAGGATTGCCAGTTTGGGCATCCAAAGAATTGTATTCAGAAATTATTGCATAATAATACAAATCCTCAGCTGCTGCACTAGTTTTCCCGCATTGGGTTTTTCCGGGGACATTTGTCCAAAAACAACAGTGTCACTTGTGTGTGCTATTTCTTTCTTGCTCTGTTCTTGTTTCCGCATATTATTTAAGTTGTGAAGGCTGCAGTTGTATTTATTTCGATGTTTACCGTATAATGCTGTAAATATCTTGATTCAGTAGGAGAAGTATAATCAGTTGCTGCAGTAGTGATTTGGGGATTCCAAATTTTCACATTCCCCTCTGCCCCTGCTCCCGCTCAACCTTCCTCTTCCCTCATTCTCCTTCCTCCCTGCCTGCTGTGTCGTCCTAACCCTTCCCCTTGCTCTCTGTCCACAACGCAACCCTCTTTTCCCTTCATTTTTGGCCTGCCGCAGGCCTTAGTGGCCTTGTTTCCTCGGCCGTAGGGCATTAAGCCCTCTTTCCCACCCTCTATCTCCTCCACTGGCTTTCAAACCCTTCGACGCAAGCCTATCCAGCCTTGACCGTGAGCCCTCTAGCCTCTCTCCTCTCTGCTTGCTGGCCTGAACATGCCTTTCTTTCTTTGCGGCAAGCCTATTTAGGCTTTTCCTTGCCCTCAGCAGGCCTCTTTAGCCTTTTTCCTCCTCGCTGTAGGGTCTCCTTGGCTTCTCTGTCTCAGCGCAGACCTTCTGGGCCTCTTCTCTTTGCTACATTCCCTTGTCCAGCCCCTCTTTCCCTTCATCTCAGTCACTTTTGGTAAGCACATATTTTCTGAGCTAATCTTTGAGTGTTGCAGAGATTTGGAATTGAAGTCTCATACTTACAGGTGGTCCAACCCTTGGAGAAGTTGTGAACAAGTGTGCTGGTGAAATTCAAGGCCTAAGGCCTACTGGTTTCATCTCTAATCTATCTCTACTCATAATTTACTAGCGGCATTTATAATTTACATAACAGTAGTAAAAGTTTTAGTAAAGAACTCCAAAGAAAAAATCATTGACAAGCGACTTAATCTCATCAATAAATCATTGCAAGAGTTGCGTTTCCATTCAAGTCATTCGTCTCATGACAACTTTTGATCTCTGAAATCTGAATACAATAGTGGCATGACTGTCTTTTCATAGTTCACATGTTGAGTTTCAAGTGCTTCTAAGGAATTGAAGTTTTGGGACTGCTTTGGGTATTAATTTGCTCACTTGAAATTCACTGTTCATGTTAGATATGATTGGAATGTAAGTAGCATAGAGAAATCTCTTTACTCATGCTCTATAGATCATAGTTACTACTTGTTTCTTAGTTGTATGCGTCATTGTGGAAGATTTAATTAGCATTGCTGCAAGTACACCAATTATTTGTCTTAAGTTGCCTAAATTTCAAAGTCTGCACTAAGATCTCACAGTCTCATAAATATTGGTTACAATTAGCATCTAATCATATAATTGCAACTTTGACATGATCTTGGCAAGTTCATTGGTTGCATTGTTTCATATCTCTTAAAGCATCTAAGTAGACATTGGCATGAAGAACATCCTCTTTACATACTAAGGGTGCTCTAACTAAATCTAACTCTCTGCTGTCATAAAAACTTATCCACTGCTGTTATAACATTGAAAAACAAGTGACATAAAGGTTATTGTTGGTTCATGTTCATAAAACTTATCCACTGCTGTTATAACATTGAAAAACAAGTGACATAAAGGTTATTGTTGGTTCATGTTAAGTTGACAATAAGTGCATATTGTGAAAGGGACAGCTAACATTAAAGACAGCTTATTGTTGAGTTATTGTCACATTGCCTCTATTGTCTCAAGGATATTAACTTATTCTTGCCTTGTGTGATCTCTAAATGTTTCAAGTTTTGCACTAACAAGTTCACTCTTTAAAGACACATTCATCTCATAATCTAATAAGCTTGATCGTGTAATGTAAAGTGAATCTAAGAGTCTACTGGATATTGGTGTCTCTTACATATTTAATTATCATTGGCATCTCTTGTTGGCAATAAGGAATCTAATCATAATATTGGCATCACTTTCTTAAAAAGGGCATTGTCTCTTTATTGAAGTAATCCTCATTTTGAATAATGTAAGTGCTCTATCTCTTCTTTACTTGTCGTTATTGTTTCATGATTAATATCTTCTTGTGGATGATAATTTTATGTTGAGCATATTGGTGATTTTATATTGTATTGTATCTTGGTAGCACATTCTCTTATGGTTAAGAATGTCTTTTGAATATCATTGTCAAGTACTTGTTTCCTTAACTCCAATTTAATTATAGTTAAGTACTTAATTATTAAGAAAATCTTAACCTAGGATTCACTCAATCATCCTTTGCATTGCATCCTAAGTTTAGCTACATTAATAACTTACCTCCAACCATAAGCTTGGTTGATAGACTTCTAGGGCCACCCTTTTATCTAGCTTGAGGGGCTTAGCAACTCTTCGGTGGTTAACATGGTGACCTTGCAGTCGTCAGAGCCATAGTCTCTGCAGCGCCGAAGGCATCGGGTGATAGGAGCCTAAGAGAAGGTATCGTTAATCAAGCCCTTGCTTGCTTCCTGTTGGTCTCCTTCCCACAACCTATCTTGGAGCCTAGCTTCAAAATAGTTAAGGGAAGGTCATACTTAGATTAGGCATTTTATTAAAACTAGCCAAGATCTTTTTATCCCACCTAGGTCTTAGGATTTGCATTTCATACAGGTTAGTGAAGCGTCCAAGCAACAATTGTCCATCCGGTTACTTGGCCTCAATTTTATAACAAGTTAGAGTGTTGACTCCATAAGGCACTGGTCTCAAACATTATATAATCTAATCTCTAAAATCTTGCTAAGTTTAACCAGGTAGTTAGGCCACACAACTGTGTCACCCGAACTCATTGGTTCCCAACTTGTCCTTCATCATCTCATTTTCACAGGGTCTACCCCCCATAACCTGTTGTTGGGAGGCAACTCGAACGGCGAGGTTAGGGATCAAGGTGACAACCCCAGACCTGAGTCATTTTCGCAGTGCATGTACAATCTGAGCGATAATAGGCCTCAAAGGTAGTGCTGGTCATAATGATGATGCTTACAGTTGGCTTATCAATCCGACTCTTCTTATGGGAACTCTTCAGTTTGAGAATGCTGCTATATTGGTTGTACTATTATGAATACCTCTCTAGTTAATAGGGAGTGTTGGAAATGTCACTAGATTCGGTCTTCATAATTGTTGTTGTACTCATTTCAATATGTACCTTATATAACGAAAAAAAAGAAAAAAAAAGTTATTATTTTAAAGCATGTGTTTCATGCTTTTTATTGATGGTCTTCTACGTAAAAGCATGTTCTTCATGCTTCTAGGGTTTGTTAGGTCATAGGATTTATTGTCATGAGTCAAGATAGTCAACATCATGATTATAAGACCCTTCCAGGCAAAATGGATCTTGAAAAAGAAATTATTTTAAGTCTAGAAAGTCTTGGAAACCTCCAAAGTACAAGTCGGCCTAAAGAAAGGAATTCAACCCCTTGGAAAGGCTATATAAAGAAGCAATTTCGACCTCATTTGGTACTCACTCACTCAGAAGTTCGATCTCAAGAGAAGAAGTTTGATCTGTAGCTGGGAAGCAAGAAGAGAAGAGTGAAGGTCTAGAAGGAAAGAAAAAGGAAGAAAATTTGTTTTTGGGCTTTATTTTTCTCACATATGCAAAATCTAGAGTTTTTGTAGCATCAAGGAAGGCCAGAATTGCATGTCTAAATTGCAAGTCCAAATTGCAGAAGAACAAGTTGCATTATCAAGTTGCTGGAAGAAAGAATATTATGTCTTGACCTTGTTGACCTTGGGAGGATCTGTCTGCTCAAAGAAGGATCTCTTAAAGAAGCTGAATTAGGGTTTCTGCAACAGTTATAGGGCCAAAGTTGCAGGTCAAAGTTGTAGGGTCAAAGTTGTTGGAAGCTGAAGCTGGAAGTTGGATTGAGCCTTGATGATTTGATCTATCTCGAAGGACTTCTTGAAGGGCTGACTTGGTACTTGGAGGAGGACTTGGTCTAGGGTTTGGGTCTTTGTTGTCTCATTTGAAGTAGAACCTATAAGAAGAGAAGGGATTACCTGGGTTTTCCCCTTGGAGGGTTTTGCCCTGGCTTGGAGCCAAATTTCTATGTCCATTGTCTTTACTGTTTCTGTTCTTGGTAATTATTTGATGAAGAAGATCTAATAAAGAATCACAAGAAGATAAGTAAAGTTCACTAGCAATTATTAAGGTTAAGGAAAATCTAAATTAATTGCCGCCATACTGCATTTTCCAACTAGCCCATACACTTGTGATCACCCATACAAATGTTGGCTCCCATAAAACCATGAGCCCTCAAGAGAGTTCACCTAAAGCCCTCCAATCCAATGAGGGTCAAAAGAGACCTTAAGTAGAACTTCAACAGACTGGACATGGTCCAACTGACAAATGAATACGCTCAATGACAAAGACACAGGTCTATAATACATAATACAAGGCATCACATGGTTTTACATGGCTTTTGACTTGTGACCTTGGGCTGACAATGGTGGTGAATGTTGCATTGAAAAGTATATGTACCCTTATTGACAGGTATGGTAACAAGGTATTGTGAACATCCAGGTGTCAGTGAATTGAACAATAATGTGGGATGCATCATCAACTATCTATTGAGAACCATGGATGCTATCTGCGGAACTATTGTTTGTGATTAGGAGCATGGGACAAAAAATATTTTCTAGTTACCCCTTTGATATGAGGGGGTAACAGATCCTAAAGAAGCAAAAAAAATTGTGATTAAGTCACATAGTGGAATATGTAGCGGACATTATGCAGCTAGGACAACTTATTTTTTTGCAGGTTCATGCTTTTGTTAGTTCATGGTAGCTTTTTGAGGAAAATATAAGTTGGTGACATTATCTTTGCAACCTTTGGTGGTGCAAGTACCTCTTCAACAATGGGGGCTTGATTTTGTTGGAGAATTTCATGGAAACTCTAGCAATGGTTTTAGATAGTTCATCATGCTAATGGATTACTTCACAAGATGGGTGGAGGCAATATTGACATAAAGGGAAAGCCACAAAATAATTATTGAGTTTTTGGAGGAAAGAGTCATCACCAACAATGCTAGATGTTCCCGTCTATTGAGTCAAAAACGTTTTGCTTTGACGATGGGATTGTTTTCACACACATCAAATTATCTTCCATAAGGAAATTGGTTAGTTGAATCCAACAATAAAAATTTGATGAGGATAATTAAGAAGATTGTAGGAGTGTGATATTCCCACTCAGCAATATTGCTAAGGGCAGTGTTACTTGGGAGCGGGAGCGAAAACAGGTGCGAGAGCGACATTTTCAAAAGCTCATGATTTGGGAGAAAATCTCGGAGTGATTTTTATATAATATATATGTTTTCTTTATATTTTGATACATATATGTCAACAAAAACATGTAGAATAATGAATTAGATATAAAAAACATAAAAAAACATAGATTGATCATTGAACCATATAACATCAATCATCTAGAAGTTATAATCTTCATCAACCACGTCCACAAGTTAGTAACATATAACATATTGAGTCTCGTGAATCATGATTCATCAATCTTAAAGTTTCAACTTCAAGCTTTCAAAATTGAAAATTCAATATATAACATTTATCATCATTGATCACCAAAGTTGTACTTGTAAGCGAAGTTTAACCATTACAAAAAATAATATCTAACATGAAATGAAATGTTATAAAATGAATTATGAAATGAAATGAAACAACTTTCATGAAGCGTCATATTCATAATTCAGAATCATTACAAACGAGTTATAATTTCCAACTTCAAACTTCAAACTTAAATTGTCATGTATTGTTTACAAAAAATATCATAATAAATATGAAAGAGTCAAGACTCAACAATTATGAAAACTAATAGAAACTAGAAAAGACAAGTAGACTGTAAATCTATTATCTACTACTTCATGTGGCCCTTGCCACGAGAAGTGTCTGATGTATGAGCAGGTCATGGTGGTCTTCTAGGAGTCTCCTCCCGCACAGACCGATGACCAGAACCAGAAAGCACATGCCCTCCATGTGAGGGTGTAGATGGAGGCGGCGACAGCAAAGGAACAAGACTCGGAACTCGAGCACTGCTACTGGATGGTGGAGATGGCATGGTTATTACTTCATCTTCCTCTCTCATAAGTTTCGCTTCCAGTTCTTCAAGATGTATGGTTATCATCCTCTGGTTGGTTGTGCCAAATTTTATATGTTGGATCCTCATAAGCCTGATCACAGTAATGACTCAACAACCTCAAGTTGTAGTGCACATAAACCAAGCTTTTTGCCCGATTTTCATTGAGTCTGTTTCTTTTCACATTATGTATGAAGCTGTAGGTGCTCCAACACCTCTCTTCAGAAGAAGTATTTACAACCTGTGAGAGAACTTTTTTTGCCAATTTTGGCAAAACTCCCTGGTTGCCATATGATTCCCACCATGTGAGAGCATCAAATTTGTCTCTATCTTCCATTGCATGAAAGGTACCAAACAAACTAGTGCAATTGAAGTATCTGCCTAATTCAAGACGCACACTAGCACATTCCTCCCTGTTAGGTATCAACTTTTCTAATGCTTGCAAATATCCTATAGATACCTCTTCATCTATATGTGGTTTAACCCTAACCCTACCCCCTAGTGCAGGTTGGCCCAACCAAGATGTAGAGTAGTATTTTGGCATAAGGATATACGCCAAGCAATGTAGTGGAACATTAAGTTTATCCCACCGTATACACACACAATCGTGAATCAGTTTATACAAGTTGGGATCATTTTTATGAACAATATTTTTTATTTGTCCCAACATGGTATACATCTGCTCATACACCTCGCCAATCACTGGTTTATTTGTATCTGCAAACCGAATCATGTGATAAACGGGCTTGGTGAAATCCAATACTTGCCTCACACGTGCCCAAAACATACCATCAAGAGCGGTCTCCTCCACCTGTTCAAAACCTTGCTTGTCAGCTGCATTTGTAGCCCTTTCCTTTAATACCTGCTAGTGTGGACTTGATACCATGCTAGCCAATGACTCTCTTACCTTCAAAAGGCGCCTGAAGGTGAGGTAATAGCTACCAAATCTAGTCCTCGCAATCTTCAACAACTCCAATCTTGAGTGACTGCGGAAAAGGCCATGGGTATTGCTATGATTTGTAATAAATTTTATCATTTCTTTGCCTCTCTTGTACAAATCACCAATCCATTTGTTATGTAAAAAATTAGTTTAACTTAGGTTTATTATTTAATTTTAATTTTAATTAGATGAAAGGGCACGATCATAAGATCATGCCCTTTCCCAAAGGGTGTCCATGGCGGTATATAAGCCAGGCACCCGCAATTGTAATAGCATCATCTGTAATTTTCATTTTTTTAATAAATATTTATATCTCTATTTTTGCGTATCAGAAGATTTTTGTTCCATTGGTATCAGAGCAGGTTCGTTCTCTGTTAATCTTCCGCTATTTCTGCCATCCGTCTCTGCTCCATTGCCATTCTCTGTCCACAGGTCGTCTGCCACAATTAACCCGCTAACGTCTTCGTAGTGATACCTTCTCAGACGGACGGGCTCACCACTCGTTCGACTCCGATAGCAGAAAGTCTGGTTCAACTCGTGGCTTGTTGGAATTCTCGTCCCTCAATGGTGAGACCTCGACAGCGTATGCTTAGCCGTCGAGGCACTTCCAGAGGGGGGGTCTCTCGCAGGCATGAAGGGGATAGTGTTGGCCATTGTTGCCACTGCAATCTTGCTAGCTCTATTGGAGCCAACCCCCTACACTCCAGTCAATTCATGGATGCAGGGGCCTCGGGCTCGGCTACCTTGCCAGCCTTTGGCTCCACCATCTTCAATTTCACCAGCTCCACAAATAATCCAAGGATCAGCGCGCATGTTTCTATCCTGTTTGTTGAAAATGCTCAAGACGACGACGACTCCATGGATGAACAAAGGCAACGGATGAATGTCAACCCAGGGCAAGCAGTGCAGGCTCCGGAATCTGATAAGGAGCAAGAGGCAAAGGGACCGGCTTCAGACTCGGAAAATGCTAAGCAAACTCAGAACGTTCAAAAGACGGACACTGGGGAAGAGGTGGCGACATTTCCTACTGATGCTGAAAGAGAAACCTATGGGTGGTGCCGAATTGAGGAAGAGCAAATGGATGAATGAAGGCGCCCGCACTCAAGGTTCTTTTGGCTTTTTGCCTGGTCTACTGGTCTTATCGGCTATTTGTATCTGGTTCAGTTATGGTCTCTTTCGTTTTCTGTATTGTCATCTTTGTTTCGGAATTTTTGTTAATGGATTGGGCAAGAACAGTCTCCCCTGCGAGGGAGGAAATGGATGGTCAATCTCCTTTTTGTCTGATGCCCCTGCGTGGGCTTGCTCCTATGGTCAGCCTTGGTTTTTAGTTTGTTGCCCCTGCGCGATATTATAAAGTGATTTAGTTATAATATACGTATATATCATATTTTAATTTATATATAATATATATATATATATTTTAATTATAAGTTATATAATTTATAACGTTAATTTATTTATATATATATATATGTATATATATATATATATATATATATATATATGTATATATATATATGTATATATATATATATATGTATATATATATATGTATATATATATATATATATATATATATAAGGTTAATAATTATAAATTATAATTATTATAATTTATAATTAAAAAAAAATTTATTTAATTAATTTATTAAATTAAATTAATTTAATTATTTAAAAAAATTAATTAATTAAATTAAATTATTAAATTAAATTAATTTAATTATTTAAAAAAAATTTAATTAATTAAATTAAATTATTAAATTAATTAAATTTAATTATTTAAAAAAAAAAAAAAAACCAATTTAAGCTGGCAGATAAATACACGCCCCCACAAACCCGCTCAATGTCGACAATGACAATGGCGGATTTCCAAAAAAAATTGGTTGACGCAGAGCATAAGATAAATAACAACCACGACGAGGTCAGTAAAAGATTAAATGAAGTCGAGAGCAAGCTTGGGGAGCAAGCAGACAAAATCAAAAATCTTCAAGATACGACGAATCGAATAGAAATAAAGATGGAAAATTACCATGTCCAGACAGAAGCAGGGATCAGAGAGGTCTTAACAATGCTGAAAAGTCTGTGTAAAAGGTCGAATTGTACACCCGAACAACTACTAAAAGAAGGTGAAGAGAATCAAGAACACATCTCGTCAGATTCAACTAAGTCCACAGACTCTCATGACAAAGTTGAATCCCCAAAAAAATCAGCGACACCCCACCAAGAAGCGAGTAATACAGCCTTTACAAACAAGCAACTCTGGGATAACTTTACCAATCAACACCCTTTTTTCGCTCAACCAGTAGCAACATACCAGCGACGGGCACAAGTTGAGATGCCTAAATTCGATGGAAACGAAAAAAACAATGTTGCATGGATAAATAAAGCAGAAGAATACTTTGAGATATATGACATCAATGACGATGACGAAAAGGTCAGGCATGCATCCATGAAAATGGAGGGAGAAGCATATAACTGGTATATGTGGTGGAAAAAGACAACACACGTCATTAGCTGGAGAAAATTTAAAGATGCATTCTTCAAAAGATTCCAAGGTGTAAAGGAAGAAGAATTCTTTTCAAAACTCATCAAATTACGACAAAAAGGAAGTGTGGATGAATACACTCAAGAATGGGAGACCTTAGTAACACGAGTACCTGGGTTATCAGAATCTCGTCTAATTCAGTCATACATCTCGGGACTCAAAACCCATTTACAAGCAGAACTTGAGATGCATGACATTACATCTATAGAAGTAGCAAGACGAAAAGCAAAAACAGCCGAAAAGAAATCCGAACCAATATTTTGGTCAACAGTGGAAAAAGCTTATGCAAGACGAAGGATACCCCAGTATGTGGACTCAAATAATACAAGATATGTTCCACCACATCGTCGTGAAGATGAAAAATCTAATGTGGAAATGCAAAGGATAAAAGAGGGTAAATGTAAACGCTGTGGTGAGAAATGGGACCCCAAACATAGATGTGCTAAAGGAAAAGAACCAAAGAACCTATATAATTGTGAAGCAACCAATGACTCAAACAGTGAAGATTATGACATAGAAGACATAGAAGAGGCCCCAGAATTCTCACCAGAATTAGATGACGGAAGTATTCCGCAAGTGTCATTATCAGCTATGACAGGTATATCACAACCTCAGACTTTAAAGTTAAAAGGACACATAAAGAAGAACAACGTAGTGGTTCTCATCGACTCTGGAAGCACACACAATTTTTTAGATGCAACCGTGGCAAAGAGACTCAATATCTTTTCATTTCCCTTACCAAACATGAAAGTGATGATAGCTAATGGTAAGAAGATTGGAAAGGTAGGGAAATGCCATAAGGTCAATTTGCAGATTCAAGACTTTAATCTAGAGTCTCCATTCTTCACAGTACCGTTAGGAGGAGTAGATGTAGTCTTAGGTATTCAATGGTTACGAACTTTAGGTACTTATGCCGCCAACCATCAAGTACAATTTATAAAATTCAAATGGGGAGGTCAGAAGTACAAGCTACACGGATTCCAAGCACCAGAAAATCAAGTTGTATCATCATCTCAGATGATGAAGCTGAGTCGAAGAAGAGCACCTGCTTATGCAATACAATGTCACCAATTAGAAATGTTATCTGCAAATATGACCAGAGAAGAGTCACCAGAGATACAAGATCTGATTCGGAAGCATGAAAAAGTATTTCAAGACCTACCTATGAAGATGCCGCCTAATAGGGAAATTGAGCATACAATAGAAGTCAAGGCAGGGTCAGACCCTGTCAACATCAAGCCATACCGATATCCACATCACCAAAAAACGGAACTTGAGAGATTAATCCAAGACCTTTTAAAGTGTGTGACCTTGATCATCTTAGAATATCTGATCAAGTGGAAGGACTTACCCGAAGAAGACGCCTTCTGGGAGAATGAATCATTCTTCAACAACATCCGTCGTTACTTATGCTTTGAGGACAAAGCATTCTTTCGAGAGGAAGGCAATGTTATGTAAAAAATTAGTTAACTTAGGTTTATTATTTAATTTTAATTTTAATTAGATGAAAGGGCACGATCATAAGATCATGCCCTTTCCCAAAGGGTGTCCATGGCGGTATATAAGCTAGGCACCCGCAATTGTAATAGCATCATCTGTAATTTTCATTTTTTTAATAAATATTTATATCTCTATTTTTGCGTATCAGAAGATTTTTGTTCCACCATTTGTATTGTTCGTTTTTGTTCTTAACAATATCATGCATCAAAAGGTTCATTGTGTGAACCAAACACCCAGACCAAAATATGTTGGGGTATTTATCCTCAATAATTGCTCTCGTTGCCTTACAATTAGGAGCATTATTAGTGATGACTTGGATGACATTGTATGGCCAATATGCTCAATTGTTTCAAGTAATGGTTTTGCAATGTTGATGTCGGTCTTGAACTTGTCTGAGTAATCATATGCTGAAAGAAAGATGGCACCACTAACGGACACAACAAGAACACTTATCAATGGCTTGCCTTTTACATTTGTCCATCCATCAGATACAAGGGACACCCCATGGTCAGTCCAAGAACTTGTCATTCTATTCAAAGAATGTGATATTTTTGCTTTTTCATGATCAAGTCCAACGGTTCTAGCCTTGTCATACCCAGGGCTCTTGTATCTTTTAGGGGCATCATTTATGGCAGAAACCATTTCGTGCCAATAAGGTGAGCAAAGAACATTGAATGTTATCCCACATGCATAGAGAAACCTGTAAACTTTTGAATCCACATCATTCCTACACCCTTCATCAAGGAAATCTGATATGCTTCTATGCCTTAAATTTGGTGACCTTGTGCCTCCATATCCACTGCCTTAGGAGGATGCTGAAGGAGTTCTTTGTGATTGTGAGCTTGGTTCAAAGAAACCCTTTGATTTTTTAGATTTTTATTGGGCTTCCTCCTCTTCCCTTATGTATTTGGCTCTATCTGCTGCTGACACACTTGTACAAGTTTTGATTCCTATTTTTTTATCTCAATCCCATGGCCTTTTCTCGCAGAGGTGCTTTCTGGCACGAGTGTATGAACCTGTGTAATTATTGTTGCAATGGGGGCAATGAAATTTAGTGGTTCCACCCCCTTTCCCTGCTTCAGGCCTATTAACATATTTCCACAATGGGGTTTGGTCTTGTTTATTTTTTTGAGCTTCAGCTGACTCATGTTCACTCTCCTCCAACTCCTCTTCGGGGTTTTCATCAAATCCACTATGACCCACTTCTTCATCCCCTTCTTCATTTTCAACCCTCATTTTTTTGCTCTCCAACACCATTATAACCAAAAAAGGAACCAAGAAGAAGAAAATGACAAGAAATATAACCATGATGTTTGAAATTTGAAGTTTTGAATCTGGAAAAAAATGGAATGGGAATGGGAAATAGAGAAAAAAATTTATTTATTTATTTAGGAATGAACATTAAAAAAAATTGCTAGAATAGAGTGTCGAGCCTACCTCTTTGGCCTCCAATCTCCCCTTGCAAGCTCTTCAATCTCCCCTTGCTCTTTTGCTCCTTGCTCCTTGCTCTCTCTTGCTCTTTGCTTGCTCCTCACGCTCTTGCTCTCACTCTCACTCTCACTCTTACTCTCTCTCACTCTTACTCTCACTCTCTCACTCTCACTCTCTCTCGCTCTCACTCTCAAACAATGAAATGAATATGAGAGAGGGTCTATTTATATTCCCTCCCCCCCTCACTTTATTTTCATATTCTCTCTTGCTCTCTGCTTCCTCACTCTCTTGCTCTCACTCTCACTCTCACTCTTACTCTCTCACTCTCACTCTCACTCTCAAACAATGAAATGAATATGAGGGAGGGTCTATTTATATTCCCTCCCTCCCTCACTTTATTTTCATACCCGATTTTTTATTTTTTTATTTTATTTTATTTATTTATTTATTCACGCGTTTTTATTTTCCGGGCATCGCTCACCGCCATTAGGAGTGATTTTTATAACCTGGGAGCAGTCGGGAGCGATCGCTCCCCGATCGTTCCCCGATCGTTCCCGGGTTGTAAAAACGCTCCTGGAGCGACGGGAGCGACGCTCCGTCTGTCGAATCGAAAAAAAGCAGGGAGCACCAATTGTTTTAGGGAGCGCGCTCTCGACCCGCTCCCGAGTCGCTCCCGCCTGGAGCACGGATTGGGAGCGGGATCGAGAGGGGGGGTGCTCCCTTGCAACACTGGCTAAGGGGAAATATTTTCTCCCATTTTGTCATGTTTGGATTTTTACTTAGGAAAAGTAGGTTGCGGGATCCCACTTGATATTTTTGGAGCTAAGGCAAGGGCCCAACATAGGAAAGAGCAAGGGAAATCGAATGGTTGGTAGGGACCACACCAAGAAGGGAATACGCTCCCCTTTTGGAAATACGCACTATTGGAGGGAAAAGATGGAGGAATTCGATGGGTGGGCCCCACATGGGCAAATTGGAGGCATAATGACAAAATAGGAGGCACTCAATTTTGGGCATCTTGATCATTTGAACATTCACCTTGACTAGCACGCTTGAGCTGGAAGCCAAGTCTGCATGTGCTGTTGAGCACAAGAGATTTTCAGGCGAGAATCTCACCCTTGCTTCGGTGGACCTTGAGTGCTAGCCCTAGGAGGGAGTATCCATCATCTTCAGATCGATCCGGGAGCCTTTGCAACATGTTTGTGGAGCTGGTTCAGTAGAGATTGCGTGGGCTAGAGTAGTTCCATTTCGTGCCACACGTGGGACATAAAGAGGAAGAGGAATTTGGGGCTTAGTTTTGTGGAGGGATTCCGGGAGGGAATTTGCTGAATATCTCAACCATTTTGAGGGCCATTAGTAGTGTCAGTTACAGGTGGGTCAAAATACCCAGCACTTGGAGGAGCTAGGAGAAATTGGGCCGAAATTCCGAGTTTAACATTTGGCCAAATCCTTCATGGGTTTTTGTGGGTTATTGGAGGAGAGGCCGAGGTTAATTTCCCAAAATTTTCTGAGCACCGGAGGAGGTCCTAGCAGCCATTCCTTCAGTCAATAGTGCAGTTTTGTAAGGGATAACACAGGGCTTTGTTGGGGACAGGTACACTTGTGTTCGAGCAACTGATTTCATAACCTGGGCATTGTTAGCTTGCCTTGGGCAAGCTCAGGTGCATGCATTCTGATCTTATCTTGTACCTGTTGTAGCGGCTGCAATGTCCTCCAAAATTTTGGCCTACACTTAAATTTCGGAGCCTACTGTGGATCCTGTGATCGATCATTCCTTAGTCACTTATTGGTAAGCTGATGATCTCAAGCTCCCCTCTTCGATCTTAAGAGTCGTTCATACTTTTATCTTTATATAGTATGTGTCATCTTTGAGCATGGGGATTATCGCTTGTCATGCAAAGGGAAGTTTGTTTTGCTTCAAGGGGAAATCTTTGTGAGAATGGGTTGTCCTCACCATATAGACATGTTTCGCACTCATTTCACACACTCTTGCATAAGTGTCGCCTTTATCCTCCCAAAGTCTATCATCGGAACCACACTTGTCGTAAGCTGCCGCAAAGGTTGTTGCATTTAGCGAAGTATGTTTTTATATGTTCTGGATGATCTATGTTGTGTCACTAAGTGTTCAAGTGTGTGATCATAGTCAAGTACTATCACTGTTCACATCGGTTCCACCGATCCCCACTTAACCAAATTCCAAAGTTTCCCTAGCAACCTAGCCTCATCTAGCTTTCCTGAACTGCGCACTTCGCATCTGCAACCCTCAAGCTTTTTCCCTTGCCTGCTGGAATTGCGCAATGTGCAGAAAGCCCAGCCTCCCTTGGCATCCAAAACTGCATAGTGGTTTCCTCCAGTGTCCTTCCCTCAGCCGAAACCCACTATTTCCAAAAGCTATGCAGTTTCGTCCCTCAGGCTTCTCAGCTGCCCAGTCCGCCTTGCATCCTGAAATTGTGCAGATGTGTCCTCCCAGGGTCATATCCCGCAGCAGTCACTGCCTGCTTAAACTGCACAATTGTGTCTCTTAGTGGCCACGAAGAAGGATGACATGCTAGATGACTCTCAAGGAGCTGAGGAGAAAGATAAGGAGACCAAGGAACCCAGGGTATGATAGAAGATCGAGACCGCATGAAGACTCCATCTGATGCATAACCCTTTGGAGGGTAGGTATGGAAAACAAAGCACATCTTTTTGAAATACACCTCTTAGTGTAGCATGAAGGACTGCTTATCATTGTCATATCATTATGTCTTCAATGACATGCATGGTTGCAAGCACTGAAAATCATTCCATGTGTTTCCTCTAAGTGTCTTGCTCCCTTTCGCTTGTTGGATCAATTGTCGTCTTTTGGCATGTTTGGTTGTTATGTCATGTTTGCGAGCCTTTCTGGTGACCTCGAAGGTTGGTCTTTGTGTATACAAGTTGTCCTAGCCATGTAAACACCTGTCGCACTCATACACAAAGTTTTAAGCACTATCACACAAGTGTCGTCACGGTCGTCCTAAAGTCTATCTCAAGTGTTGCACTTGTCGCTTTTAGTTCTAGATAGTCTCACAGAGGGTAATGCTTTGTCTTGTTGTTCCGGTGGTCTATGTTGTCATGTCGTCGAAGTATGCTAAGTGTGTGATCACAATGTCAAGTTCCTCACAAGTTCACCTACCTCCCACACTTAGCCATTTTTCTGAAAATCCTTCCAACCGGACAACTCTCTTTCACTGGACCTCAACTGAGCTGCACACTGCGCAGTCTCAGCCCTCAGTGATGCCACTCTACTGTTTGGAACTACGCAGTGCGCAGTCACTGTCCCCAGGGAAGTTGCACTGCGCAATTCTAGAGCTCAGCAGACTACCTTCCTCCCTTGGATTGCGCAGTAGCTTCTTCAAGCCTGACCTGAACTACGCATTTCACAAGATTAGTCATCAAGCCTCCTCCCTGCCTGCTGGAACCCCACAATGCGCAGAGACCCAAGCCTGCCTTGCCTCCCAGAACTACACAAAAGTGTCTCCCTGTGTCCTCCCTCAGCCGGGACTCACTGATCTTATAAACTGCGCAGATCTGTCCTCTCTGGTCCCTCTACTGCCCAGTCCTGCCTTCCCTCAGAAAACTGTGCAGACCTGCCTCCCAGGGTCCCACTTTTCAGCTGCCACTATTGATCTCAGCTGCGCAATCCTGTTTCCCAGTGGCCTCTGCCCAATTTTCCCTAGTAGTGAAGACTGTGCTTAAGAGTTCCTCAGCCAAGCTTGAGCTGCACTCTGCACAGTCTCCCTCCCTGTCACCTGAAGCTGCACAATGCACAGTTACTGGGCCCTCTTTCCCAGCCTATCACTTGTCCCAGGCCCAGTCCATGGATAACAGTGCATCATCTTAGATTAGGGAGTTTTGGATTTGATGTCGTCCTATCATGAGTGAATTGCAGGAATAGGTACACTGTTAGATCATGACGAGTTGCTGAAGAAGGAGAAGGAGGAGCGGACATGCTAGAAGACTCACTTATAGCTAGACGAACGAAGAATCTTATCAAGTACAAGCAAAGGGGACACATGCATGCAACCACCTCCTAAGACCAAAGATCATTGAAGACTCCGCATCATCAAGCTATGCGGAGGAGAAGAGAAAGCGCATCCAAGAACACATCTATTACTCAGCAATATTAACAACTTGACATTGCCACCTCAACAAGCTAGTCCATGTCAACAATGTCATGTCAAGCCGTGTCATGAGTTGTCAAAGGCCACATCACTATTATGGGCCATATCTATTGTAAATTGAATGTAATGTAAAGTGAAAGTCCAATGGACATGCATGAATATGAAGAGTCATGTCAGTTGAAAAGTCATAGGAAGTTGAACAGTCATGAGGGTAGTCGAAGAGTCACAAGGGTCAAGCATCACCCCTTGGTTATATATACCCCCTCATTGTATGAGAAAAATACTTTTCACCTTGGCTCCTCCCATAAAGCATAGAGAGTTTCAGTCAGTTCTTTGAGGAGAGAGGAGTGGCTCCAATGTCCCACTACTGGGGCTAGTGATGTATGATGTAAATATGTGTCTTGGAACTTTTGCTTAACACAGAAGCCTGTTTAGGCCAGCATGTTTTCATGCATGTCTTATGGATGTCTATAAGACTATTCTTTCAGCATTTGTAATTCATGTTTGTTTCATGTGTACTAAGATAGTTGAACTATTTTGGCTGTTTTAGTACTTACCTTGTTGGGAATGTGCTGTATTGGTTATCACTGTTGTCTCATCCTTGTGGACTACTTTGCAGGATACTAAACAGACCTTCCTCGCTTACTGGTTATAATGACCATCACATCCGTTGTGGACTACTCTACTGGATGGTGGACGGGTCCCCCCTTTTACTTTGGTTTTAACAACTGCCGCATCCGCTGTGGACTATTTCACTGGATGCAAGACATACCTTTCTGGTTCACATGTGTCTCTTCTTGGGTGGTACTATTACCTCTCACTTAGAGGCTCACTTTATTCCCCCCCCGCCCCCCTTTGTAGTAAGAGAACCTTGACACAGTTGCGTTGCACACTCACCAAGCACATTTACCTTGCTGCTCAAAGATACCATTGCATCACTCTCCCGTGCTAACAACTAGAGCCAAGGTAGATCTCTAAGTATATGTTAACTAGGTCTTTATACTGGATGGGACTCCTACACCAAACAATATGAGGTCTAGTTGGGACTTCATATAGGGGAGATCCCCTTGCTTGACGGATTTCCAGCACCGTCAATAGTATCCCAACATTTATCTTAATAAAATGGCTCAGCTCAACGCAAATTTTGGCATTTTTTGGGTGTTTAAAGTGGTGTGAAATGTGTGTATGTGTTTTTCTATGTTTGCTTTGTTTATCATTGTAAATTCCCCTTAGGAATATTACAGTTGTATCAAGCTCATAGTCTTGGCTCAGCCTGCGGAAGCAGTTATCAGTCTATGACACCAGAAGATCAGTAGAACATGACTTACCGAAGGCAGAGATACAGGAGTAGAGAAAGACAGTTGCAAATTACCCCTAATCTCGTGATAGTTGAACCGGAGGTTGAGAGGCCAAACATGGGGGATAATGAGGGAGACAGAAGAAGTAAAGAGGAGTAGTTTGCCCAACACCTTCTGAAGGTCGTTTAGGATTTGTCTAAGGGTATTGAGGAACTAAGGCAACAAACTTGTAGCAACAACAAGGGCAAAGGAATTCAAGGGGAAATCTAATTGGGTCAAGGCTCTGGCACTTCACAACACCATGCAACTCATGGCCTCAATGTACCACTCATTCCTAATACACCACCGAGATCCACTATCCCCATGTTTTTAACATTCGGTGATGGAGGGCCACAAGGGCAAGAGGAGATGCCCATGGGGGACTATTTCGTGGAGTATCAGTCCTATGGGCCCGACTTTAGAGAGGCTATTACCTTCAGGGACTTCTGCCAGTTCAAGGGTAACAATAGGAGCAAGGGACAGGGTGGAGGAGGCTACACACATGGTACCGACTTGCAGTGCACCATGGGGAGATTGTTCCTCCCGACTTTTGATGGCTCGTCCAAGAGCTCAATGAGAGCATGGGTTGAGAAGTTAGATGTCTACTTCCAACTCAATTAGATGACAGAGGGGGAGGCAATTAAAATTGCCACATTTCATTTAGAAGGAGAAGCCCATGATTGGTGGTTCCATGGGCTAACCACGATGGGGCATGCAGGAGTTACAGCCTATGAGGATTTCACTAGGAGGGTGTTGGAGCATTTTGAGAGGAGAGACCCGGAGGAGCACTTTGGGGAGTTGACAAGGCTCAAGCAGATGGGGAGTGCTGAGGCCTACATCTCTGAGTTTCTGAGATTGTCAGTGATGGTGCCTGATCTATCAGAGGCCAGGAGGGTTTTCATGTTCGTAGAGGGGCTAGCAGAGCCACTGAGGGGATTGGTGAAGTCCAACAGGCCCACCACCTTGCAGGACGCAGTTGGGAGAGCTTGGGACTTGCAGGATGCTCTACCTAGGGCCAGAGCGCAGATACCACCCAGACAAGGGTTCCAATAGAGGGGGAGAGACACTAGGGCTCCACCACCAAGAGTTAACCAAGGGTCGACGGTTGGATGAGGAGACCCGGAGATACCTCCAGTAGAGGAAGCTATGCTTCACCTGTCAGGAACCTTGGACACCAGGCCATAGATGCACAACGGGCAAGGCCCACTACATTGAGGTCTTCTCTGACAATGACCAGGAGGACGATGTAGAGTTGGAGGCAGGTGGAGATGACAGCGTGGCACACGTGGAGAGGGGACCACCACCACCACCACCACCACCACCACCACCAGGGGAGCCCCTTTCGCACCAGCAGGAGGGGTCCTCGTGTCATTACGTGGGGTACCCTAATTTTTGACATTGAGGATTAGGGGCACAGTGCAAGGACAACATGTCTTAGTTTTGGTGGACAATGGGGCCACCCACAACTTCATCGATGCACAAATGGTTCAAAGGAGAGGGATCACGATTGAGGAGTTTGAGGGGTTCTCAGTCCTTGTGTCGGGGGACAAGACCATGTAGTGTACACGATATGTTCCCGCTTTGATAGTGACCATGGGGAACTATTCAGTGACAAATCATTTCTTTGTGGTGGATGTACCGAGACCAATGTGGTGATGGGTGTCCAGTGGCTCTATTCTCTTGGTTGAGTCACTACTAATTGGAGGAAGTTGGAGATGGAGTTTACAGCGCCGGATGGCAACTTGGTTGTTCTTCGAGGTATGCATTCTTACCCTCTAAAGACAATATCAACACACAGGATGGAGGTTGACTTGAGGCATGAAGACATTGAGTGGGCGGTGGAGTTGAGGATTTTTGAGGTTGGGGGTGAGCCCAAGCCACCACACCTTGACATACATGCCACTTTGGACAGGTACTTGGTAGTGTTTGGGGAGATACCACTAGGGCAACCACTTGACCGGGGGTTTGAGCACACGATTGAGCTAGAACCGGGGGTACAGGTCGCTATTACCACACCATACAGACATCCCAAGACCTGCATGGATGAGATTGAGCAAGCCATTCATGAGCTGTTGGCACTTGGGCATATTAGGCCTAGCTCTAGTCCCTTCTCTTCATTAGTTGTCTTGGTAAAGAAGAAGGACGGGCCACTACATATGCGCATAGACTACTGAGCACTCAACAAGAAGACCCTAAAGGACCACTACCCCATTCCACGCATAGATGAGCTGAGAGGAGCTAAGTACTTCTCCAAGATAGACATGCGTTCGGGGTACCACCAGAGCAGGCTGAGGGAGTAGGATGTTCCCAAGACAACCTTCAGGTGCCACTATGGGCACTTCGAGTTTCTGGTTATGCCCTTCGGGCTAACCAACGCACTTGCCACCTTTCAGTCCTGCATGAACCATGTGTTCCATGGGCAGTTGTGAAGATTTGTATTGGTATTTTTCGACAACATTCTAATTTATAGCAAGACCTGGGAGGAGCACTTGCAGCACTTGGAGGTGGTGTTGTGCATTTTAGAGGAGCAATAGTTCTACGCCAAGTTGTCCAAGTGCGAGTTTGGATTGATAAAGATGCTCTATCTAGGGCATATTATTGGGGAGGATGGCATGAGAGTGCATGAGGAGAAGATCAGGGCCATCCGAAACTGGCCAGTACCCCAGAATGTGACAGAGTTGAGGGGTTTCATGGGTATATGCACTTACTATAGGAAGTTCGTAAAGGGCTTCTCATAGTTGGCAGCTCCCCTCACGGATTTGACCAAGAAGGGGGCTTTTGAGCGCCTCAAACAGGTGATGAGTAGCTTCCCGGTGTTGGCACTTCCAAATTTCACACAACTGTTTGTGCTTGAGTGCGATGCATCAAGGGAGAGCATAGGAGTGATCCTGATGCAAGGGGGGCACTCGATAACATTTGAGAGTCAGAAGCTACTTCTCCATGAATGGCTATACTCCATATATGATAAAGAGATGCTAGCCATCATGAATGCGCTGGCTAAGTTCAGACAATAGTTGGTGGGCAACAGGTTCTGGGTGAAAACAGATCACAATAGCCTTAGATTTTTATGGAGCAGAAGCAACTGCAGGAGAGGCAACAAAAGTGGGTGAGCAAAATTCAGGTATTTGACTTTGACATTGAGTATGTCAAGGGTTGGCATAGTGTGGTAGCAGATGCTTTGTCTAGGAGGCTGGCCACTATTTCGCTGATGAGCATGACGCCAGATTGGAAGGCACAATTGCTAGTGGAGTATTAAAAGGACCGATTTGCATGTGAGGTCCTTGATGGTACAACTATGGATGACCGATACAGGGTGATGGAAAAGGTGATCTACTACAGGGACCAGATCTATTTAGTGCCCAACTCTCAATTGAGGGAGAAGTTTATGCAGGGTTATGGCACCAGTATCAAAAGTCTTAGGAAACATGCACTATAGACTCAGACCTAGGTAGGCCTAGTTTCTCGGGTCTGTGTTGTGGGTGGCCTAGGGTGATATGGTTGTGGGTGGCCTAGGGTGATATGGGTTCTTTGAGCAATGACCTTTAGAAATCTAGTTTCTTCTGTGGAAGAGTTGCACTAAACCTTACCTTCTAACAAAGATAACAAAGAAACTAGCCAATTTCTTCGCTAGAGGGAGACACATCCAACTCAACTTCTTGTTGCACCTTGTCATGCATGGAAAAGTAGTTGTTTGGTGCACCTAGAACCTTTCTCAGCTGGAAAATAACACTGCACTCACTAAGGTACAATTAAGATAGGAGGCATAGATAGGATAACATAGTTTTCCAATAGTTTTAGGAGGAGCCTCCATAGTCCCAGGTCAAATAGGCAGCACACCATAGCAACAAGTTGAAAGAGGTTGAACTATAGGCTTTCCATGGAACAATGGGTCCACACTACAACACAGTCATATTTCTCAGAACCATAGCTAATTAGTTAGAACTACAAAGTTTAACTAAAGCAATGACAATTATAGTAAGAAAGAGAAATAATGCACTAAGAATAGTTATAGACTACTAATAGCATAGTTTTTAGTTCCATTGCAACTGGACTACAAAGAACAACTACATTTGGAAGAACAACCAATGATAATGCAACTAGATAATATCTAAGCTTAGCTAAAGTAGTAGGATTTATAGAGAGAGAGAGTCACTATTAGAACTAGAGATATTGATCTACTTACTACTATTTTTTCTATTGGTGCTTGCTTGAGGTATCTCTGAAAGGGGAGTTCGCCAGAATTAGGGTGAGACAAGATATGAACTCTGAGAGAGAGATGATCTAAACTGCGAGAGTCAAAACCTTA
The DNA here is from genome assembly GCA_031772625.1 of Pinus tabuliformis. Classification (NCBI taxonomy): domain Eukaryota; kingdom Viridiplantae; phylum Streptophyta; class Pinopsida; order Pinales; family Pinaceae; genus Pinus; species Pinus tabuliformis. Next base: position 1,128,413,472 of record CM062818.1, read on the forward strand.
GCGAATTGCAATGGTCAACTGTAATGGTTTTACAGAAGGGATTTGAGCTTTTCTCCTAATACAACTGCGATGCTTTTTAGTAGCAGATTTTAGCTTTTCCACTAAGACAACTATGATGGTGGTATTTATTAGGGGGAAATAGCTTTTCTGCTAAGTGAACTGCGACGATCAACTGCAATGGTTTTTCTTAGGGGATTTGAGCTTTTCTCCTAAGACAACTATGACAAGCAACTGCGACGGTTTCTTAGAGGTTGCGAAAGCAAGCTGGACCAACAAGAGTGGGGAAAAAGGCGTTTCTAATAATACAACTGCGATGCTTTTTCTCAGGGAATTTGAGATTTTCTCCTAAGACAACCTCGATGCTTTTACGGAGGGGATTTGAGCTTTTCCCCTCTCCCATTGGTCGATCTTGCTTGCGCATCCTCCCCCTCATTTCATTGTCGAGCAGCCTTTCGTCTCCTTGCCCTTCATTGTGGTTCAATAAATTCATTTTTTTTTTCCGATATTTAGCAAATTTGGTGGAAAGCATTCGAACTAAGGCCAACATTTGAACAACGAAGAGAAATGAAGGAATAGATATAGGGGCCTCCTCTTATAGGGGCTCACTCCCTTAGGTGAGCCACCACTTTCAGGTTCTACCTGCTGATTTGACAAATTCCCATCTCTTTAGTAAGGAATGGCATTTTGGAACATCAGACCCTTCAGTAAGGAATGGCATGCTTTGGAAACCTACATTCTCCATGAAATCACCTATATTCTTACTTTGTCATTGGTTGGCTCAAGACTATGCATTTGCTTGCTTGACTAGCACTCGCCCAGACACGACACCACTCAAATCCATAAAAATGTGCCTAAAAAGTAATGTTTATTGTATATTGTATATTCTCTATTGTCTATTGATTATCTATTGTCGAGAAGGAAAGGATATAGAACAAGGGTTTGAATCCTACCTCCCCGGGGTGTATAGCTCAGTTAGTAGAGCATTGGGCTTTGAACCTAATGGTCGCTTGAGGGAAGAAAATAGTGTCTTGCTATACCCACTTATTATTATTTAAGGGGAATGGGGCGCTAGACAGGCAATAAAAGTTGAGCTCGACATGCGTGATAATAATAGCGCTTTTCATAATAATTGGCGTGCCACAGAAAACTTAAATAATAGACAAGTTTTTAAGTCATTTTGTTGTCGGGGGTAATAGGATCAAAGAAGTCAATCATTTTGGTCGGTGAGCCTAGTGATAGGAGACTATCCAGCTCGGTTCGGAGAGCACTTGTTTACTCCAATTTAGGCTTGCTGTTATGTCCCACCAAACTATCGACCCTACTTGCTTGGATGGGTGTTCACCCTAAAGTGTTCCCGGACCGTATGCATACCTCCGTAGGTAACTTAGTGCAACATGGCAAATTGAATTAAAAGCGATCAACAGGGGAAATAGGAACTACCGACCCCTCTTATTAGAAAGCTGCCCTACTATTATTTATTGCTAATATTAAAGCATGATGGGTATATTTATTTATTTAAGATGGTTAACGACCTTATTTCCCCCCAAACCACCCCTGCAATTAGAAAAAGGGAAATCAATTATTCTACTCCTAGGCGAGGTGCTTTTAGTTTTGTTATTGGTGGCTTGCCATGCGGGTAGGTTGATTTTTGCTTTTGGCTTTAGACATTGGCATATGACGGGTGAATGGGCGATTTTTATGACATCGTCAATAGCCTTACTATTAATAGGGGATTATGTGGTTCAGATGAGCATGTTTTTGCGAAGTTCCTATAGCTTGATGACACAAATTCATGTTTATGAAGCGAGTAGGTGGTTTGGATCACTTAACCTTATCTCATCTGAGATCTCGCCGACATAGATTGATGATAGAGGAATTGTATTTTCACTTCCTCCATTAACACCTCCCATAGTATATGCTCTCGGAATAGATGCCAACAGCCAAAATTATGAATCAGATGATCCCAATGCTTCACTTTCATTCTGTAAGATATCAAGCTGTTGGTCACTGGCCTTCGGTACACCCCCCTCTATGGAACCAAGGAAACGTGCATGTATGCTGATATGAGCTTCGTTCAAGCGCCTTAGTTCTTCATATGGTGTGTGGTCTTGGTCTCTCTGAGCTTGTTCTTCAACGCATAGTTGGTCTTTCTTCGCTTCATAACTCCTCATCAGGGAGTCTTTCAACCTATACCAAGATAGGTGAGTTTTGAAAGCCTTGACAATAGAATCTGCTACGGACCTGGGTTTTCATGCTGAGCTTCCCAGTAGAAGTTAACCTATTGTAATTCCTCTACGGAGTTGTTAAGTTATGGTATGTTCTATGCTTAGAGCAATTTACTTTTCTTACTTATTATTTAGCAATCACATGTGCATAAGTAAAGTGCAGATAGAACATTAAACGATCTACAGAAAACAAGCCAAGACAAGAGACACAAGATGTGGCGGCTAGCCAGGGACAAACCCCACAACGTGTGGGGAAGCCCTTTAATCAAATCTTCTTTTATCTTCAATAATTCAGCAGAGAAATAGTACAATAAATCTGATTTATATCAGTAGTAGCAAACCCTAGATTAGCGACATCAGCATTAGCGGCTTCATCATCAAAACTAGGGTAGTCGATATCTCGCAAACCGACCATCGGATCAGCTTGATTCCACCACCAAAAGTTGTGGCCTTCAGAGGAGGTCCAGATGAACCTACAACGCAGTTCAGAAGAGGAGGTTTGATGGTCCACGCTGGTCAAAGTTTGGATCTGCAGTTGCAGCTTCAGTTTCAGTAGCTTCCTTCAAACTAGGGCAGTCGATATCTCGCAAACCAACCGTTGGATCGGCTTGATTCCACCACCAAAAGTTGCGGCCTTCAGAGGAGGTCCAGATGAACCTACAACGTAGTTCACAAGAGGACGTTTGATGGTCCACGCTGGTCAAAGTTTGGATCTGCAGTTGCAACTTCAGTGTCAGCAGCTTCCTTCAACATGTGTGAGAGAGAGACTCTTTTCTGCGCAGGAGAGAGAGAGAGATGTGATGAGATGAGTGAGTGCAAATGAGGTAAAGTCCTCCTGTATTTATCCACAACGTTGATGTTTGAATAGATGCGACTATTGGGCTTCTGAGCGTACATGAGTTGTAGGTCGGCTTGATAGTTATTCCATAATCAAAATAAATTCATATCTCCATAAATACTTATCGGAATCGGACGATCTTTAGATCAATCCTACACCTCTCAATGAGAGGAATCTAATAAACATATTATCAACCATGAATAAGATGACCCACATGGAGTTTGGCCCTAGTTGCCAATTTAACACTCCCTCTCAACTAGGGAGAACTCCATTTGCAATCTGTCTGTTGGTCGCTACTATTCATCCATCAAATGCACTGCCCTGTACAACTTGACCCCTGCTCTGCTTTGCTCTATCTTGCCTGCTCTGCTCTGTTCTGCCTGTTCTGCTCTGATCTGTTCTGCCCTGTTCTGATCTGCTCTGCTCTGCTCTTGTTCTGTTCTGCTCTGCTTTTGTCCGAATTATGAAGAGGAAGAAATGATCGAGGATGTATCATACTAACTCAAAGTCAGCCTCAGAGTATGTACCACTGGTCCTAGACCAGTCTCAACCAACCCGAAGTCAGCGTCATAGTGGGTACAACTCCTACCACTGGTCCCAGACCAGTATCATCCTCCACTGACTCAAAGTCAGTCTCAGAGTGCGTACCACTGGTCCCAGACCAGTCTCAACCGACCCGAAGTCAGCGTCATAGTATGTACCACTCCTACCACTGGTCCCAGACCAGTATCGCAGTCTCAGAGAGTGTATCACTGGTCCCAGACCAGTCTCAACCGACCCGAAGTCAGTGTCATAGTATGTACAACTCTCATTGGTCCCAGACCAGTACTGCACTGACACGAAGTCAGTCTTAGAGTATGTACCACTGGTCCCAGACCAGTCTCAGTTGACCCGAAGTCAGCGTCATAGTATGGTACAACTCCTACCACTTGTCCTAGACCAGTATCATTGATCCCAGATCAATGAAGGTCATCCTAGCGTAGGGAGTATGGTAGATACAACGATGCGTCCATCAGTACTACTATGGTCCCTATCTTCATTTCCCTGCTCATTGATCAGATGAGAGGTACTTCCCATGAGTCCCAGACTGCATGGGTAGGACGCCTTGATAGGAGAACTTAATCAATCTCGTCCTCACAGGAGAATTAATCATCCTGCTACAATAAATGCCATGGAGAACACATCATCTAGGCCTCACAAAAGAACTAATCATCCTGCTACATCGTCGCCACGGGGTGTACATGTATACCGTCAAGGGATGGTGAATCACCCTGTGGTCCTATGTCGCTCCAAGAAGTACCCTCCAACCCCCCTGGAGCTTCCAGAGGTCAGTACATCATACTGGACCCTCATCAGGAGGTCTCTGAACGACACCAAGTCGTTCTCGGAAAGTCAGAAATTTGAACTTTCCTAGGGGCTTTGTCAGAATGTTGGCGACCTGTTCATTTGTACCGATATGTTGGAGCCTTATAGCTTCCCGCTGCACCATGTCTCGAATATAGTGGTACCTGATATCGATATGCTTGGAGCGATCGTGAAATACGAGATTCTCTGACAAACGAATCCCACTCTGGTTGTTAGACAGGATCACGGTGGTATCCAATGTAAATCCAAACAGCTCACTGAAGAGCTTTCTCAACCAGACTGCCTCACAGGAGGCCATGCTAGCAGCAATATGCTCTGCTTCGGCAGTGCTCAAAGCCACCGACTTTTGCTTCTTGTTCATCCAGGATATCGAAGCAGATCCCAGGGAGAAGTAGCACTTGGAAGTGCTCTTACAGTCCTCCACATTGCCTGCCCAATCAGCATCAGTGTATCCAAGTAGTCTCACATCTCCGGCAGTGTATCTTAACCCATAAGTGATTGTGCCATGAAGATATCTCAACAGATTCTTGGCATCAATCCAATGTATGTGGTGAGGTTCAACCATATGTTGACTCAACGTGTTGACTGCGAAGCATATATCTGGACAGGAGTCAGGTCCAGCAGCACTACCACTTAACTTCTTGAAGTCAAGCTCCATCGGGGTAGTTACAGGCTTGTAGTCTACCATACCAAATCTTTCCAATATCTTCACCACATATTTTCCTTGAGATAGGAAAATTTCCCCTGGCTTCTGCCACACTTCAAGTCCTAGGTCCTTCATTTCAAATTCAGAAGCCAACTCCCTCTTACATTTGTGAATGAGAGGGTCTACACCTATTGGAAAGAGGTCATCCACATACAACACCAGTATGAGAGGTTTGTCATCTTCAACCTTAAAATAAAGGTTAGGATTGGCTTCACTCCTAGTGAATCCCAGCTTCATCAAGTAGCTATCGATCCTCTCATACCATGCTCGAGGTGCTTGCATCAGCCCATAGAGAGCTTTCTTCAACCTGCATACATGAGATTTTCGATCATAAATCTCAAATCCTTCGGGTTGCTCCATGTAGACCTCTTCTTTGATTGAACCATGCAAGAACGCGGTCTTGACATCCATCTGATGTAGGTTCCATCCTTGTGAAGCTGCAAGGGCTATGATCGAGCGGATGGTCATATATCTGGAAGCAGGTGCAAATATCACATCATAGTCGATATCTTCCTTCTAGGAGAAACCACGAGCAACAAAACGAGCCTTACACTTTTCTGTACTTCCATCTGCTGCATGCTTTATCTTGTAAAACCATTTAGAAGTGACAACTGTCTTGTCTTGGGGTTTGGGAACTACTTCCCAGACATCATTCTTCATAATAGACTTATATTCTTTGGTCATAGCATCCTTCCATACTTGATGCTTGACGGCATCTGAGAAGGATGAAGGCTCATTTTGTATGATCGTGCTCATGATGGTCAGGTATCCCTGATACCTGTTAGGTTTCTTACTTTCAAGGAAAGTTCCTCGAGGTGCATCATGTTCTTTAGCATCATCAAGTAGCCCCCTAAGCCATGAAGGCCTCTTCCTAGAAGAGGAAGGCTCAGGTGTATAAATAGGATCCATAGGTTCCTCCACATCAGGCATTGATACATCATCTACCCATAGAAACTTCAGAAGTCTTTGATCATGGAGCATGGCACGGACAGCTTCCACAATCGTACGGTTCTTCCTTCCCGCCACACCATTCTGTTCTGGAGTATGTGGTGTAGTAGTCTCCCTCTTAATGCCAGCCTCAGGTATGCCTGAGTGAACCAACTGTAATATATCAGAGGTCTTGCTTTGGCTTGAGGGGAATGGTCCCCTTTTGAGCTTTCCTTCGGCACATCCTGGACATACACCTTCTTTCTCTACTCGGAATTTGGGCATCCCTGTCACCATTTGTCTTACATTGGGTAGAGTTTTATAATGAAGGTGGGAAAACCTTTGATGCCAAAGTTTGGACTGAAGAGATGTGTCATAAGACATGACACCTAGTGGACTTCCATTGAATTGATATAATGAATCAACACGAAACCCAAGAGTAAAGGCATCTTTAACATTATTTTTCCATACACGTACCTTGCCATCACTGAAGGTTACCTTGTAGCTTTTGTCTTCCATTGCCGAGATGGACACCAGGTTCCTTTTGAGATCAGGTACATATAATACATCCTGTAAGTGGATCGTATTACCTTGATTCAATTTGAGAGAGACATTGCCTACACCTTTCACGGGATATTTCATATTATCTCCAAGGACAATTTCCAGGTTAGTTTTTTTCTCTATCAGATTATGGAGAACTTCTTTGTAACCAGTGAAGTGCCTTGAGGCACCACTATCAATGAGCCAAATTCCCATTGAGTCCGAATGAGCAGAGGTAGATAGAGCAGCTGGTAATAATATTCATCCTGCTTATTTTCAACAATGTTGGATACCTAGAATTTCTAGCCTTCTTGAATGGTTGTCCTTTTCCTTGGTTTCCAACACTCCTTTTACCTTTGCTATTGAATTTGCCATTACTTTGATTACCATGAGAGAGATTTTGATCATCGTCATGGTGAGAGTCCTTTCTATCAGGGCATTCCCTTGCATAGTGACTTGCTTTATCGTAGATGTAACATCGTCCTTTTCTTCCACCCTTAGGTCCAACATTTCTTTTCGATTTAGACCCATAATTATTTCTTTTCTTAGCATGAGAAGAAAAGGCAGCAGGAGGACCTTTAGCCATGGGCATTTCTTGCTCTTCTATTCTTGTTTCTTCTTGAATGCATCTAGCCATTAATTCCTCGAAACTAGGAATTACATTATTGTTCAGAAGAGTAGTCCTGAACACGTACCATTCGGATGGTAGTCCTCCAAGAGTTGTGAGTGCCATTCCCTATCAGTGATAGTCTCCCCAATAGATAGGAGATCGTTCCTGATCTTAGTGATCCTTAAGAAGTATGCTTGCATACTCTTGTCTTTACCCTTCTTGATTTCCTTCAGCTTATTTCTAAGAAACAAAACTTGATTTTCATCATTAACTTTAAATAAACTCACCAGCCTATCCTAGATTTCCTTGGAGGTGTTTAGATCGGAGATGTAGGCCACCAAGCGCTTGTCAATCGAGGCCCGGATGATCTTTTTTGCTTTGACTTCTCCGGTTTTCCATTTGTTCCTGGCAACAATGGATGCATTTGATGGAGGCTCAACAATATTACCTCTCACATGGTCCAACACTCCTTGATCTTGAAGGGTTAGATCGATAGACATCTTCCATCCATGATAGTTAGCTTTCTCACGGAGCTTGTCCTTGATAGGAAAGAGTGATGAGGACCCCATAGTTCTTTTAGGATAGCCTTTCCAATATTCTCTTCGGTGATTGCTCTTGCTCTTGCTTGGGCTTTGTCTTCACCTCAGCTCTGGTACCATGTTAAGTTATGGTATGTTTTATGCTTAGAGCAATTTACTTTTCTTACTTATTATTTAGCAATCACATGTGCATAAGTAAAGTGCAGATAGAACATTAAACGATCAACAGAAAACAAGCCAAGACAAGAGACACAAGATGTGGCGGCTAGCTAGGGACAAACCCCACAATGTGTGGGGAAACCCTTTGATCAAATCTTCTTTTATCTTCAATAATTCAGCAGAGAGAAATAGTACAATAAATCTGATTTATATCAGTAGTAGCAAACCCTAGATCAGTAGCATCAGCGTTAGTGGCTTCATCATCAAAACTAGGGCAGTCGATATCTCGCAAACCGACTGTCGGATCGGCTTGATTCCACCACCAAAAGTTGCGGCCTTCAGAGGAGGTCCAGATGAACCTACAACGCAGTTCAGAAGAGGAGGTTTGATGGTCCATGCTGGTCAAAGTTTGGATCTGTAGTTGCAGCTTCAGTTTTAGCAGCTTCCTTCAAACTAGGGCAGTCGATATCTCGCAAACCGACCGTCGGATCGGCTTGATTCCACCACCAAAAGTTGCGGCCTTCAGAGGAGGTCCAGATGAACCTACAATGTAGTTCAAAAGAGGATGTTTGATGGTCCATGCTAGTCAAAGTTTGGATCTGCAGTTGCAGCTTCAGTTTCAACAACTTCCTTCAACGTGTGAGAGAGAGACTCTTTTTTGCGCAGTACAGAAGAGCCTTTTTTCTGCGCAGGAGAGAGAGAGAGATGTGATGAGATGAGTGAGTGCAAATGAGGAAAAGTCCTCCTGTATTTATATACAACGTTGATGTTTGAATAGATGCCACTATTGGGCTTCTGAGCATACATGAGTTGTAGGTCGGCTTGATAATTATTCCATAATAAAAATAAATTCATATCTCCATAAATACTTATCAGAATCGGACGATCTTTAGATCAATCCTACACCTCTCGACGAGAGGAATCTGATAAACATATTATCAGCCATGAATAAGATGACCCACATGGAGTTTGGCCCTAGTTGCCAATTTAACAGGAGTAAACCATTTGTATTCGGTGTAGTGACTGGCTTGTTCCGACCCAACTCATCTAGTATGGGACCTTTATCGGTAGAAAGCCAATCAACCGCTCACCCTTGTCTCGTTCAATCCTGACTACGTTCGACATCAAGGGTCGGTGATGGTGGACCAACTTAAGGGATCATAATCCCTAGTTCATACCCAATAGATGAGATGATCTGCTCTGATCGGGTATGGGCGAAGTGAATAGGTTCAGTGAAATGGTGATTGATCAGGTTTAGATTCTCACGAATATAGTCCATCCTTACAGGAGCCATTGGAGTTTAGGCTTAATGCTCTCTATGGTATCAATAATCTCTCTCATATATCGAAATCCACTTGCAAAATCTAAGGTTGTTCGCTGTCTACATCTTCCACTTTTGGTCTATAAGAGAAAGATTGCCCGAGCAAGCGAGGCAGGGAGATGCGAATCAATTCCAGTATCGTAATGTTGGCGTGTCTATTTAGGAAATTCATCTAGAAATAAGCAGGGTTTAGCTCAAGCAGAGCAATCTCTACTCCTCTAAGCCAGGTTATTCAATGTCAATTTACCAGTCAATTCCAAGCTTCGTTTTGCTACTACTAAACGTTCTTCCCCTTGGCTCTCTCTATTTCCACTCCCTTGGCCATGTCATTACTATACACTGATTTTGGTTTTTGGTTTATTCACCAAGCCATTCGGAAGCATTCAACGTTCTCTCATTAGTAAATATGGAAATCCCCACCATGATCAAGGGCAGAGCCAGGTTACTCATATTACCATAGGTAGGCCTTATGTAGCTACTCCTATTCATCCGTATAGCGCGTTATACATAGCTGGTGCAGGAAATTAATCCAATATTGTATATAGAGCAAGCTCCCGAGTCCCAATCCTCAGCTCATGGCGGCGGTAGAAATATGGAATGGCAGGAATCTTCCTTTGTGCAACAATTATTTAAGCGGGAAAAAACCACTTTCAAACTCTAGTTTTTGGAGAGCCAAAATGTAATGTTCCTAAACAAAAAATTAAGTGATAAACAAAGCAAGAAAACAGTCCAGCAATCAAAAAAACGAAATACACATCAAGCACCCATGAAAATGCTAAAAATAGAGAACTGTTGAGCCATTTTATTAAATCTTCAAGGGCAAATACAATGATAAATAGAGTGGTATACCTGGGCTTGTCTCTAAGGACAAGCGTGACAAAACCTAGGTGAGCAAATGCTGATCTGAAGGTTGCCCAACTACTGCACTAAAACTGATCTGTGCTGCCCAGAAACTTCGCTGTGTGCTGGAATCACTGCTTCCCGTGCTCAGAAAATTATAAGATTTCAGCTTCCGGATCCTCAGCCAAAACCCACCAAAACCCAGGAAAGGTTTGGCCTAGTTCAGAATTCTGAAATTCGACCCCCAAGGAGCCCAACCTTTGCTGCAACTGTAAAACTCAGCCTACCTGAGTGAAGCTGGGAAACCTCCCAAAAACTACCCCAAATCACTGGGATGAGCCCACCTATGAATTTCCTTCCTTCCCAACTGTGATTTCGGGCTGTAGCCATTTCCCCTCAAGACCCACGTGTTGCCCAGACTGGCCCTCTGCGCTGTCCTCCAAGACTGGAATTTGAACTACCTGTTTGTTGCACTCTCTTGCTCCAAAACTCCTCCTGAGAGTTGACCCAATGATGACCTTCGAATCTCCTGGTTTCTCCGCTAATTGCTGGCCCAATGTTGCACGAAGCGGGGGTGAAGCGGAAGCGTTTTTTGGAAGCGGGGACGTGGAAGCGTCATTTTCCAAAAATCTAGGAAGCGAAGCGTCCGCGGAAGCGTCTGCTATATATATATATATTTATAGTTTTTTGCATTTATACTCAAAACAAACATCCCAAATAGCAAAGAAGACATGAAAACATGCATATTTTTGCATAAATCAAGATAGATATAACATCCATTGTACATTAATGATTAATTATTCGAGCATCAACCATTTAGATGCATCAACCATCTAGAATCTAGATTCTTCTCCTCTTGTCTAGCCTTTGCCTCTACCTCGATTGTCTAGGGATATTAGTCAACATTGCCCAATTTTGATCAAACTACCTAATTCAAGACTTAAAATATGGTAGAAAAAGCTTAACATGCTTGATCGATGATTTTGACTTGATTGAAAGGTAATTTTTTGCTAAGGGCGTGCCGCGTGACAAAGGAGTTCAACAATTAACACCACCAACACTAGGGTACATATAGGGCTTGGTGCTCTTGATTAAATGCTAATCGCATACCTTCATACTTGATATAATCTAATGAAATGCCACAATCCCATTGATCTTGAATTCCTGAAAACTGTTAAGTCTGTTGAATTTTGAATAGGATATGAAATTCTATTTTCTCCATATGAAGTCCAGTGAGGCTGGAACCACTCTCAAACATCCTGAGTCATTTCATGGTAATGTTAAAAATTTAAGTAAAAGGATGAAAATGAAAAATAAAGGAGAATGTCACTTTTACTTTAAGAATTTAACATTACCATGAGGGAGCATCTGCTATATTTATATTTTTTTTTGCCTTCATTCGTCACCCTAACCCAAGGTGGACCCACCCCCAACAAGCAAACTCACCTAAAATAAAAAAAAAAATTGAAAAAAAAAACGATTTTCTAAATGCTTTTCCGGAAGCGTACGCTTCTTCCTCCAAAGCGCCACGCTTCCGACGCCCGAAGCGCGCTTCCGTACCACGCTTCTGAATTTCCAGGAAGCGGCAAAAAATTCGGAAGCGTGCTTCCGGCCAAGCTTCCTAGGTGCTTCCGTACGGGACACGCTTCGGGGCTTGGAATCGTGGGGGGGGGGGGGGGCGCTTCGTGCAACATTGGGCTGGCCCAATGGAGCTCTCCCCTCAACTGCGTGTTCTCTATTCGCTGGCCCAAAAATACGCACTTCTGGATAATGGCTAAATGGTTTGACTGTAAATACCTCTTGGTGCTTCTCAAGATGCTATGGAACTGCCTTCCTAGGGTGGCACTCGTAGTCCCCCAAAGGTAAGGTTGAATCTCTCGCTCGATAGATTCGTGGCTGAACAACCAATTGACTCAGCTAAGAAGCTTGAGCAAACAACCAAGTGATTTTTGATATGCAAGAGTGAATGAATGACCAAGTGAGGAGCTCTTCCTCCTTATGACTTCATGGGCTTCCCTTTGCCTCATGTGGCCCCCTCCAAAAGCTATATGAATTCCCCCCAAGCAATTCTAATTGCCTAGTATGCTTTCCCACGTCGGTGGCCCCCACCTTCCACTAGCAAAATAATCTGGCCATATTTCTCCTAAGTCCCTAAGTCGAAACTGCTTGGGTCCTTTTCCTTGGCAAAATTGTGCAAAATTGTGTAGAGACAAAGCTTGTTACAAATTCTTTTGGGAAGGGACATGACACAAAACCGTAGCTATTAGGTTCTCTACTATGACTGTCGTTTGAAGCAAAGAGACTATAGGATTAGTAGACTACTCATTAAGAGCTCACTTTATAGGGAACTACTGTGGTCCTAGTAAACCATCAGCTTATGTCTCCAGTAAATGAATAGGATAAGCCGACCTACCAGTGAGCACTCTAGAAATAAGTACAACGTCAATCAATTTACTAAACATGTTCCACCAACAGTATTATCGTATTAGCAAGGTAGTACATATTATAGATAACCCCTCCTTTTTTATAGATTCAAAGCCCTAATTTCTTATTATTATTTAACGGGAGAATTGACCAACTAAGATCAGCCTTGAAGCATCATTCTGATCTCTTCTTATCCGCATAACTCTTATGCTTGTCTTAGGTAGTCTTTAGACTTTACTACAAATGCTTTACTATACTTTCCAGGTCTTCCAAGTTGGTACTTCCTTAAGTTAATTGTGCTTCTAGTTTTTAAGATGAGTAGGCGTTGATAAAGCCGACTCGCTTTCTATAATTCTATGGTGTGAAAAGACCCAAATTGCTATGAATGCTCGATACCCGATATAGGTGCTGGAGCAGTTACAATAGCTTTATGGAGAAGTGACAATTGCTTTAGCGGGTGCTGCTGTCAGTATTGGAAACAATCTTCTCTTAGTTCCTTGATCTATTCCGTGACGTGAAATCCATCATTGGCTAAACAAGTCTCTTGTATCATGCCATTTCGAGGTTCGCTTTAACTGAATCTATTGCATTATCTGCCTTAATGATAGGCATTTCTGATCTTATTCTTAACTCTGAAAATATGCTAAGGGCGGGCAAAACGTGGAACAATAAGGGCAGGTGACGCAGATTATTAGTCCTAGCCTACTAGCTGGGAGTTAGGAACAATTTCAATTATATATTTGTGGAAGAAAGTGTCATTATTGAAAGCACTAGCAATAATTATGCATTCATGATTTATATATGTAATTTGGCTATCGAATAATTGATCAAATAATTGATGGAAAGAGCTTCTCGCCCCCCTACCTTATGTTGGAGTTCAGTAAAGCTCTAAGGCATTCTTAGTAAATCCCCTCCTTATTTCTGGGCACATATCTTTCAACCTTTAAGTCACACCGAAACATCTATCATGAATGACTAATACAACAACACTATATATAATACATGCATCTCCGAATACAAATAAACCTGGAGTTCTATCGAGTGAGATAGGATGATTCTCGTTACCGTTTTTGCTAAAGCATAATTACATATACAATAGATCTCACGATCACTCCCAAAGTACGAACACAGATTGAAGTTGAAAGAAACAGAGATAGGAAAGGGGCACATCTAGGCTGGATACCGATTTTTACCTAGACAAATTGGTTTACTCATACCTCATAAGTGACAAGGATTGATGGGACCTTCCCTTCGGATTGACCCCCTACCTCATGCACGGGGGGATTGGCCAATTGGATTACTCCCATCCCTATATACTAACGAGGGAGAGGAACTTGGACACAAGTGAATAACGAAGTACAAGTGGGTGAATGTGTCAGTTTGGGGTGGGGATAGGAGAATTTACGTTTCACTATGTCATCTCATCAACGCATCTCCTGTTTTAGTAGGACAGATGGTATTCTATGGGGTAATTGGGTTAGGAAAAGTGCTCCTTGAAATTGAGGACGTGAAAGGAATTTATTACTTGTCCGCATCGGGCAAGGAGCTATTAAGGAAAATCTTAATGAACGCCGAGCCCTATAATACTTGTCATATTCAAGGGAACCACTTTATTAGAAACCCTGATCGCTGTTCTCTGGCCTTAAGGATTGATTAAAGAAAAGAAGCTTGATCTTCGAGCTCAACACCTTAAGGAGCTATTAAGGATGTGCAAGCAGGCTCGACCAACGGGAGAGGAAAATAAGAATGAACGCCGGAGCTAACTAGTTAGATATTGACATCTTCTGGGCTATTATTGAGGAGCCCAGGCAGAGTTCCTTAAATCTCTACTGTTGTTTCGTTCACTTCTGGGAGGCCTTTGACGCAATACCTAACATCTGCTCCTCAAGAGGCTCCAAGATCTTGGTATTCCTGATATCCTTATAACAATAGTGATGAGGCTTCTTGAGACAGTGGTTGGTCACCTCTACACGACACTGTTAATTTCTATAAACCAGTAGCTAGATAAATTATTAGGAAAAATTTAGACTTACTGTAAGATTTTGATTTATTTATGCAGCGGAGGCAAACTTAGGAAAACAAATCTGAAACGCACATACAAATTTATGCCCTTCTAATCAACATTCCAGCCCGTCGGCAACTTATCCCCCTTTGACTGTGCTTCCTTTTCTTGTTGTTGCTTTCCTTGTCTCTTTTTTTGTATCTTTTTTTTTCCTGTAGCTTTTTGAAGTAGCTCCCCCTATCTTCATGCTCCTTTACCTTCATCCTCTTCTGCGCTTTGTTTTACTATTACTCTTCACCTTTTTTAAGCAAATAAAAAAGATGCTCCCCTTGTGCTTGTGCATCTTGAAGCTTCTCCTCCTCTTCAATTTTACAACTTGGACTTTTCTTAAATTATGAATCAATGGTGCAATAACTATTCTTCATATTTCTTCAACATAACTTTTGAATCACTGTGATCTTTATAAACATTGAAATATTCTGCTTGATTAGCTGCTCGACCATTGTCTTGTATGTCACAGTGGCATTATGCTTGTAAATGACAAATATCTCAGCTTCTCTAGCAACATATTAAACCTTGTATAAACTCAGTCCAAAATTTGGATAAAGGACTTCTTCGCATAAAAAGTTTGCAATGGTGATGTTGCTGAACTTGTGGAGGACTGTATCTCAATCTCCTACTTGAGTGCTTCAACTTCATACTACATCATTGCCTTAGCATAGGCTTGTGTCCTGGGAGCCTTCTTACACTGAATTCTAGATCCAAGTGTGTAGTCTTTCCTTTCTTCTATTTTCACTTTCCATCTGCCCGACATTACGTCATTACTCTTACATCTTCAATCAGAAACATGTGAGTTTCAATCTGTAACTCCACATTCCTTCTTCCTGAGTTTTCAAATGATCATGCGAACTCTGAGTAATGTACTAAAGTTTATTTTAAGCATGCTTGTAGTAGCATTTCCTAGCATTGCCACTTTCTATTCATGTGGGCATACTCAACATCATCTACTACATCTTCCTTTTTACCTTCTACACTTAATTCCACCTTGAGGAGAACTAGCTCTATGGACTGCTTATATCCTGTTGTAATGCGGTTCCATCACCAATATTAAGGTTCTATGATCCATAGAGTGTAGTTTCGCGTTCTTAGCACACCACTCAGGTCATATCATGGAGGAGGTTCATTTTAGTTGGGGTTAGATTGAAAAGCTTTCCCTCATGGTTCAGACAAACTCATGGTGATTTCGCTCTCTCCTCGAACCTATCGATATGCCGGTTGCATTGTTATAGATGCCAGCATTGAGATCCTATTGCGTGATATAGGGGTTTTTACCATGGTTAAGAAGGGATACCTTGACATTTAGTACTCCAAGAAGCTTCGATCGAAACCTGAATTACCATAGTCGTCCCCAATGCCACCGAAACTAGCCAACTTTGAATCTTACTTACCTGAGCGAAGGAAAGGAAAGGGCTGACCATCTTCGAAGTACCTATCAGGATTTTGGCTATTGTTTCTCCTTTACCAAGACATGATTCACGTAATAAAGCACGTCCCACACTACTTAATTAAGAAATGCGAGCAACCAAGAGGCTGGCTAATAAGTTGCATGCATGCTTTAGCACAAGATTCGGGTTTCACCAACTATAGGGTATCACCAATTTCGAGATAGATACGAGATTGTTAGGAAAATTTGATACTTGTAGCGGTGGAGATTGCATATCTCCACTTAGGCCTCACCTTATAGCAGCGAATCAATTCTACACTTTTAGGCCAATAGAGCTATGGAATGATATGTATTATATTTTCAACCACGTCTTCAATATACCAGTTATATATATATATATATATATATAACTTGAGCTTTGAGGAACCAACAACACCAACACATTCCTTACCTCAGTACCTATGATATCCACAACAAGGAAACAACATATAGCTTAGGTGCATAGCCTTAGAACAACCACAACACATGTACTCAGGGGATTAGCTTGTAGCCACCCTCAAACTATTCCTCTCAAACTTGAACCTATACAGAGGAGGAACTAGAGCACCCGAACTTTAGACCTCGAACCTAGAGCTATACAAAATAATAATAATAAACCTCGAACTATATTGCCGCTATGCAACCATGGGAATATTATTGAGGCTATATCGAAGAGAAGGAAACAATGCCTTACTTACGTTAATTCACAAGAGAAAGGATCATAATGGGCGTTTAATAAAAAATTGGATAACTAAGCATAATATGATATATAATGTAAGTTCCCACACTTAAAAGGAACCTTTCATAGATACACTTATTACCCTCTGAAGCAACACCTAAAAGGTTGGGGGCAGGCCATAAGTTTGGGTGCCCAGATCTTAGAAACCCTTCTCTGTCGACATTTTCATTTAGATCAATCTCGTTTTTATTCAGTTGGAGGCATAATCATTGAGGCTACTCAAATGCATTTTTTATTATTCTCAATTTGGCTTTTCATGAAGTTTCTTTTTGCCAGGAGTTATTGCTTCGTGCCTGGGTTAGTAGCTCCCTCCTAGTTGTGATGCCAATTCCCTTGTTTCTTTGGGTTTCCATGGCCAATCATCATAGTTGTTTGATGTTTTTGATCATAAAGAAAATTGCATTATTAGGGGGGCTGAGGCATCATTAATCATTGCGTGTATCGATGCATTCTTGGTACTCAATGCTGGTACTTGATCCCAATTAGTCTTCTGAGTTGGCTGGCCGGTAAGGAGCGACCAAAAGGGACTTATGTGAGTGAGTCTTATGGAGAGGAGGGGCACACAAACAAAAGAGCAGTCAATACAGGAGTCGGCGATACAAGAGTCGATGCCATGTGTGGAGGGTGCCGGTACTTGATGCACTCAATTCTCGATTAATAAGATCCCATTGTTTAAACATATGAGACTCGACCTCTACGTTTCACTTGGACTCATGCGAAGAAAGAAATAAACAAAATCGAAGCTATCATTCTAGGATGTTAGGCACCATAAAAACATAGGGCATAGACTAAAGACTAAGTCTCTATTACTGATAGATCGATCAATAATGAAACATGCCTTTTTTGGACGTTTCTCTCTTATAGGAAGGAGATATAGAACATTCAGTATATGAGGCTTGCATATATACGTTTCCCACTTTACTAAAGAGAGAGCCTTTGGTTTGGCCCAGGCAATAAGTTGAGTTGGAACATAATTTCCAGCGCCTTATCACTAGTTTTTAGTAATAAGATTGCATCTTTAGGGGTTCAGATGTGGAATCTTATCATTGGGACAAGAAAGTGGATTTTCTTCAATATAAACTATAACCTTTCATCAAGTTTCTATATGGATAGCTAGGATGCATGCCCCTTAACACCTGGTAGGTGTGATCCAAGAGTCATTTCCAGGTGTTGCTCCAAGTTGTTGGCTTGGAGTAGGCTAGGGTCTTCCATATCTTCCCCAAAACTCTTCATTCACCCTTTTTGTTTAATAAAACTGCCCTTTTTTAAGGTCCGAGGAACTACCACTCTTATTAGGACAAGAAACATGGATTTTCTCTATAATTTACTATACCCTTTCATCATGTTACCCTAGGGCCAGGTGTTTATTCACTAGTGGTACTACTCCATGTCCAGTGTCAATGCCAGGTGGTTTCTATGCACTAATGCATTGTAACAAGAAATCAATATACATTGATATACGATATCACATCTATATGTCCTTGCTAAGTCCCCTTCGTTAGTTCTAATTAGGTGTAGTTTTGAGAACGACTGTGCTGTATAGTGTGGACCCACTGAGAAAATTAGCCTTTCAACCTACCTCTTTCAACTTGCTATGGGGTGCTTCCTTGACTTGGGACTCTGCTCCTATATAGCCCTCATTATCAAGAGCCATCGCTGTTAGAAGGAAGGTCATTGCTGCTCTAGTTAGTCCTTGCCTTCAGGTCATTTCCGAGAGAAGCTCCCTGCTCGAGGCACCTTTTTCTGTCATCGTCTCTGCTAGAGTTGTAGAGTAAGGCCTTAGAGACAGCCTAAAGAGTCTATGCAGTCAGTACTACTCTAATCACCACTATAAGCTTCCGTCTATGTTGAGTAAGAACAATTATTAGTAGTTTCTCTTTTTATCATGGTTACTTACAAGGTAGTAAGAAGGGACACCCTACTAAAGCTACTAAAGGGACCCCCAATAGCAGCTTAAGCCTTGTTAGAAAAGGAGATAAGAGAGAAAAAGATTCGTCATGAACTGAAAAAGAAAAAAAGTGTTGTGTCCGTCCCTGTAGTTCCAAAAGAAATGGAGACTTTTTGCTGTAGTTAACAAAGTGCTCTAGCCTAGTTGTTACCAATTCCCTTGTTTCTTTGGGTTGACATATGGGTTGTTAGTCATCATAGTCGAAGGAAGTTGTTGAGTTGGAACATTCTAATTAGTTGTCAATCCTCTATGCCCAGGAGGTATATGTTTTACTCACATCTCTACGTCCTTGCTATTAGTCCTTTGATGTGAGAAATCCATCTCTAAGAAATCTCCACATCCGTGCTAGAGCCGTAGAGTCAAGTCCATAGTAGCTAAACTTTGAGTCCCGTTAGTAGCAATACAAATAAGAGGCTTTCTTTCAACAGGATCGAGTCCAACTAGTTTTCGTCTTGGCCTTTGCTGAGCTAAGCCTGACTCTAACAACTATGTTTCTCTTTTTTTCGAATTCAACTAGCTTCTTTCAACCCTTTCTCCATAGCTAGTAGTGAAGAAGTAGTTCAATTTATTGTCATTCTAATTATATGAGACTTGCATCTCTACGTTTCACTTTTCCATTTGAATGTGTAATCTATGCAATTAGAATATGAAAATGAAGCTGAAGCTGAAGCAGATGTGAATTCCGTTTTAATCAAACAACATATTGAAACTCTCTTTGTTCTTGCCTTTCATTCTCTTTCTTTAGTCAAACTATTTCTCTTAGGTTGTGTCCCATGCCTCTGTAAGTGCAATGGAAACCTTAGTCCCTAGCCTTGGAAGAACGGATTTCTTTGTGCGATCGTTAATGATGGCTTGGATTTTGTTAGTGGCGTATGTTCACACCCAACATGGGACAACACATGGGGAAAAGTACATTGGACGGAAGGAGTTTGAGTGAGGTGCAACAACCTTAAAACTTCTACATGCCTACCCTTGTTCCTTACCTTAGTTCCTAAACTTGTTACTAAACTTGGTTCCTTTTTCCCTTGGGCTTACGACTTTCAGTTCACAGACATATGAAAAGCAAACCTGCACAGATACACTGATCTCGACAATACTCATCCATACAGCCTTTGGAATATCCTTTGAAACCTCATACTCATACCTTTGCCTTGGGAAATGCGTTGGGGACTCAACCTTACACTCATCCTTCGGACCTTCCCGAAACTCCGCGTATGAACTCATCCTTAGGAGGGACCTGAAACTTACCCTTGGGAATTGTTGAAAAATGTAACTAGGTTCCAGCTTCATAATGACATGTGTAATTGTGATTTTATGTAATTGATGAGAAGAAGAAAAATAAAAGTATTATTGTAATGCTTGTCTCATGGGTTTCATGAGCAAGGAATTTTATTTTTAGTTTGACTCCCATTGTGAGTCCTTAGGATTGGTCATAAAGTCAAATTGAGTCAATGTCATGTATGAAGGACCCTTCTTGGGCATATTATATTTGTATATGAGTCAATGAATATGTCAAGTAGCCCTCCAAGACCAAGCACAAGCATTA
Source organism: Pinus tabuliformis (assembly GCA_031772625.1). Lineage (NCBI taxonomy): Eukaryota > Viridiplantae > Streptophyta > Pinopsida > Pinales > Pinaceae > Pinus > Pinus tabuliformis. The sequence continues at coordinate 1,128,433,684 of CM062818.1, forward strand.
ACCTCAAGTTGGCTTCAAAGTGGAATTAATTGTCTCCTCCAATAGTCACGTCAACTCACCTACATGTCAGGTCAGCTAATTACCTTGGGCAACAACTATAAATAGGAGTGCTCGACATCATTTCAGAGGCAGATTTTCGGTGATCACAGTCTGAAGTGCGAGGGTCATCAAGGGAGCCAAGTTACTAGCGAGGAAGGAAGAAAGAGCAACGAGGAATTTTGTGTTGATTTGGGATTGTTTTGTGGGCCATCTTACCTCCACACACACGAAATTGCAGACTTGTATATTGTAGCAGTGAAGGCCGAAGAAAGGTGAAAGTTTATGGAAGCAGTAGAGGCCGAGAAGAGGAGAAGTATATTGCAGCGGTGAAGGCCGAGGAAAGGTGAAAATCTATGGAAGCAGTAAAGGCCGAGAAGAGGAGAAGTCTATTGCAACAATGAAGGTCGAAGTTTGTTACAGCAATGGTGCAGTCCTCCTAGGGAGCTGAAGTGGAAGAAGGCTGAAAGTCTAAAGCAAGCCAAGGTTGAAGAAGAAGTCGAGAAGGAGGAAGGAGCAAAAGGTGGACTATTGTTGACAAAGGAGCTTTGTGTCTTGGTCTTGGAGAGGCAAAACGATCAAGGGTCTTGGTCTTGGTATTCGTCAATTGGAATCTCTATAAGAAGAAGAATTTGTTTGGGTTTTCTTCTCAAAGAATGAGAGGTTTTGGCCTTGGCTGATAGCCTATATTTTGTGTCTCTTGTCTCTTTATGGTTTATGCATTGGTAGTTGTTTGATGAAGAAGAATACTAATAACCTAAGTAAAAGAAGATCCTAATCTAAAGAAGTAAAAAACACTCGCAAGCAGTTACTAATAGAAGAGAAATCACATAATTACTATGCCCTAGATTTCTCAACAGGAACCTCCTTACACTCCTTTCAAGTATTGCTTATAGTGATTCATATAGTCTGGTTGGTCAGATAGACGACTTGTTGTTCCATCTAGGTTGGGTTTTTTCTCTTATTCAAAGATTGGAGACTTCAAGAAAGGTTTTGTCAATGGCCTATATGTTGAGAAATCAATGCTAGTAGAATTAGGGAAAGATTTCTCTTTCATGATAATTACTTGTGAATTATGTTGGCTTCTTTTACTTATTTGTTATATTATCTTTCATCAAGCAATTACCAAATTATGTATGTATGAAGATCACAAAAACACAAGACACAAGATATAGGCACTCTGCTAGAGAAAAATCCCTATCTAGGGGAAAAACTAGTCAAAATCTCTTCCTTCAATAGTTTTCTTGAGACTCTTCAACCTAGACACAAACCTCCTCCAACCACCAACTCAGCCTCCTCTTCTAGGAACTTCGACCCATAATTTCGACCTTGAAGCAACAACACTTCGACCCAAAATTTCGACCTTGAAGAAACAACACTTCAACCCAACAAATGGTAGCAGCAACAACTTCGACGAGACAAGGAAAACTTCGATTTCTCGGAGGAATCCAAACGAGAGAGAGAGATAGACCAAAACTTCGATTGTCTCTCTTTTTTCCTCTTTCTTCAACTTCACACTTCTTTCAACCTCCTTTCCTTCTTCTCACTTTTCCAGCACTTTCTTTTGGATATCGAACTTATGAGTGAGTGAGAGAGTACTTCAAATGAATTCGATCTCCTTGTATATATAGGTTTGAGGTGAGGTCAAATTGCCCTGTTCGAGGCTGACTTGGTGTAGAGGTGTCAAATTCAATAATAAATCTTTTTACATGATTCAAAAGCCCAAGAAGAGTCTCTTTAAATGGGCAATGACTTTAATGACTTAGAATAAATCCTAGAAGTCCTCAATGGGGACTTTGACCTAAAACATGATGACCCAAGCAAGAAACCCATGCTTTAATAAATCATTGTGATAATAATAAAAAATTTCTTTTTCATTCTTTTGACTAGTAGATTACATAATGACTCAAATACATTTATGTAGACCGAACCTAGTTACATTTTTCAACACTCCCTCTTAACTAGGGAGGTATTCATAATAACATATACAAGTACAAGGAAGATCTCAAACCATATGAACTATGAAGAGTTTAGGCACCGCAATGCCATGGACTAGATTCCTGACCAGGGCAATCTATCCAAGGTCCTCCAACAGTTTAAGCACTCACGATGCCATGGACTAGATTCTTGACTAGGGCAATCTGTTTGGGTGGGACTAAGATAGACAAAAGCTCTCAGCCTCTCTAGGTACCATTAGGCTTACTTGCTAACCATCAACCCAAGGATCCAGGTGCATATCCGAGGTCAGAGCTCCATGACCAATGCCACCCTCCCTACTTTGGGATCCAGACATCAACACATAGTGCCAACCAAATGCCCTCCTAGGCAATGTGTCTCACACACAAAGCCGCAACAAATCTCTTCCAAACTTTTATCATCATCAACAAGATCAACAATATCAACTGAACCAAGCATGCTTCTAAGATATTCAAACTTCTTATTAGGAAGAGACTTTGTTAGTAAATCAACTACCTGATCGTCTATCGGGACATACTGTAGCTCCAAAATCCCATCCTGCACCAAGTTCATAATGTAGTGGAACTTATTGTTGATATGCTTCGTCCTAGCATGAAACACGAGATCTCCAGACATCTTGATGCAACTTTGATTATCACAGTAGGATCCAGAGGCTTCTCGAACAAATTTGTCAGAAGCTTCCTCAACCATATAACCTCCTTTCCTACTTCACATGTAACCACATACTCTGCTTCAACACTACTTAAAGAAACAGGATATTGATTTCTACTCATCCATGAGATCATGGCAGATCCCAAACTAAAGCATCCACCTGTAGTGCTTCTTCCATCGGTCTCACTGCCACCCCAATCAGAATCTGGGAATCCAATCAACTTGACTTCCTTGCTATCGTACTTTAGGCAGTGATGTATAGTGCCACGAATATATCTCAATATATTCTTGGCAGCGATCTAGTGATCATGACAAGGCTCCAACTAAAACTGATTAAGAATGTTCACAACAAAGCATATATTTGGCCTAGTATTTACCAGATATGTCAGAGAACCCACCAATTGATGATAGGAGGTAGGATCTACGAGACTTGAGTCAGAGATCTTCAACTTCTTGAGATTGGTGATCATAGGAGTAGTCATGGGCTTGGAATCCATCATCCCAAATTTCCGCAACAACATGATGATATATTTTCCTTCCTCCAAATATATCTCCCCAGGCTTTTGCCATACTTCTAGACCTAGGTAAAAGTGCATCAATCCTAGCTCCTTCATCTCAAATTCGCTACCGACATCTTCTTGCATTCTTGTACCCTTTGCTCGACACTTGTAATGAATAGATCATCCACATATAGTAGAATAATGATTGGCTCATTATCCACAACCTTGATGTAGAGATTTGGATCAACATAACTCTTCACGAACCCAATTCTTAGAAGGTTAGCATCGATTCTTGCATACCATGCCCTAGGAGCTTGCTTCAAACCGTATAGGGCCTTCTTGAGTCTACATACATGAGTATACTTGCTATTTACTTCAAAGCCTTTGAGTTGCTCAATGTATACTTCCTCATCAATGGTCCCATTCAGAAATGTTGTCTTCACATCCATTTGATGGATATTCCATCCCATTGTAGCAGCCAATGAAACCAAAGATCTAATGGTAGTATACCTTGCAGTGGGTGCAAAGGTTTCTTCATAATCTATGCCTTCCTTTTGAGAGAAACCCCTTGCAACAAATCTAGCTTTGTATTTGTCTATACTTCCATCAACAATGTGCTTGATCTTGTAGATCCATTTAGAGGTGACAACCACTAGGTCTAGGAACGATTTCCCAAACCCATTCTTCATGATGGATTGATATTCTTCCTGCATTGCCTTCTTCCATACTTCTTGATGATCAACTTCTTCAAATTTAGATGGTTCAGCTTCAATCAGTTTTGTCATGTATGTGTTAGAAAATTATATATTACGGAGCAATGGAACACATAAAATATTGCAGAAATATAAACACAGAAAACGCATAAAACAAGAGAGAAATAGATATATGTGGTTCACCCAGTCTGGGCTACGTCCACCCCGAACAACCAGTCCTTCCTTTCTATTATCCAGCAAAATGAAGAGACACAACCTACAACAAATTCGCTGTAATATCCTCTGTTTTCTCTCACAGTCTCACCTCTCTGTTTCTTGCTCAGAGAATACACATCTATATCACAGCCTCAAATACAATGTCCTCATACAAAGAGAGGGGTTGCCTTCTAGGGCAAAAAACCCTAAACTAAGCATAAGTTCTACCGTCAGATCATCCGCCTAATGAACGACCCAGATTGACTAAGTTACTATACTTTTACAAGGCAATTTTACATCTATTTTTGGCTTCGGGGGCGCTGCCCTCGGACCTCCCAACCGGGGGGATCGGCCCCTCCGGACCCCCACGGGGGGACAAGTCCCCCCCACACCCCCTCGTGTGGAGGGGTGTACAAACTTCCTAGGGTATACATCCGGTTGAAACAAAAGACCTCTGAACAATCATGCTCCACACACAACAATCTCCCACTTGGAGAATGATTGTAGCAACTCCACCGCTGCTTCATTTGCTGGACAATGACTCCTCTTTGGACTTGGCTGTTTCTCATCTTCATCGTCATCCTTGAAGACCAATTGAAATTGAGCATGTTCTCAGTTTCTCCCTGGTTACAACTTTTGTTAGCATGTCTGCAGGATTCTGGCTAGTGTGTATCTTTTCCAGCTTCAACTCTCCATCTTCCAACACTGATCGTATGAAATGGTACTTGAGCTGTATGTGTTTAGTCCTGGAATGAAATGCTGAGTTCTTTGCAAGATGAATGGCACTTTGGCTATCACTGTATAACGTGCCCATATCATGCTCCTTACCCAATTCATCCATAAACCTTTGTAACCAAATCATTTCTTTACTAGCCTCTGTAGCAGCAACATACTCTGCTTCTGTTGTTGAAAGCGCAACAACACTTTGGATTTTTGAAACCCAACTGACAGCTGTTCCACCAACAGTAAATACATATCCTGTAGTGCTCCTCCTGTTATCTCTGTCACCTGCCATATCTGCATCAACATATCCCTGTAGAGAAATGTTTGAACCACCAAAGCATAATGCTTGATTTGTGGTACCTTTCAAATCTCTGAGAATTCATTTCACTGCCATCCAATGTTCCTTTCCTGGATTGTTCATGTACCTGCTTACAACTCCCACTGCATGTGCAATATCAGGCCTTGTGCAGACCATTGCATACATTAAGCTTCCAACTGCTGATGCATATTGAACTTTAGACATATAATCCATGTCTTCTTGGGTCTTTCGGCACATTTCCTTACTAAGTTTGAAATGGCTAGCAAAAGGTGTACTAACTGGTTTTGCATTGTGCATATTAAATATTTTCAACACCTTTTGTATGTACTCATTCTGAGACAATGTTAATTTGCGATTTTTCCTGTCTCTAGTGATTCTCATACCAAGGATTTGTTTTGCAGCTCCCAAATCCTTCATTGCAAATGAATTTGCCAATTTTCTTTTGAGCACATTTATTTCCTGCACCCTGCAACAAGCATGTCATCTACATATAATAACAATATAATATAGCTGCCATCATTTTTCTTTTTCAGATAAACACAATGATCAGAGTGACATCTAGTATAACCTTGTTTAGACATAAACTTGTCAAATTTTAGATACCACTGCCTTGGAGCCTGTTTTAAGCCATACAAGCTCTTCTTCAACTTGCACACTAGTTTCTCCTTCCCTTTCACCTCATATCCTTGTGGTTGTTGCATATATATCTCTTCCTCCAAATCCCCATGGAGAAAGGCTGTCTTTACATCTAACTGCTCAAGATGCAAATCTTCAACTACTACTAGACTTAAAATAGTTCTGATTGAAGTCATTTTAACAACAGGAGAAAATATTTCATCAAAATCAATACCTTTCTTCTGTGCAAACCCCTTCACCACAAGTCTAGCTTTGTACCTCTGTTTTCCTCCATCTTCTTCCTTCGGCCTGTAAACCCATTTATTTTTCAATGTAGTTTTTCTTGCAGGCAACCTGACTAAGTTCCAAGTCTGGTTATGCAATAAGGATTCCATCTCTTCTTCCATGGCTACCTCACACTTCTTCCTGCTTTCAACCTGCATTGCTTCTTCATATCGTTCGGGGTCACCAGAATCAGTCAACAATAAATAATATAATGAAGGAGAGTATCGTTCAGGGGGTCTACTTATCCTGGTAGATCTTCTAACACCACTTTCAGGTGTTTGGGGTGCCTGTTGCTGTTGTTGTGGTTGTTGATTATTATTATTTTCAGGCACCTTTACTTTTTCAGTGATTTGGTCAAGAACTGCATATTTTTTGTTTTCTTTTTCTTGCTTCTTTTCCTGCAACTGATTATTATACAAGACCTTTTCATTGAATATTACATCTCTGCTCTTAATGATTTTGTGATTTTCGTAATCATATAAGCGATAACCAAAATCATTAACACCATATCCAATAAAGGTACATTTCTTTGACTTTGCCTCAAGCTTTGTTCTATTTTCTTTATCAATATGGACAAAGGCCTCACAACCAAAAGGCTTTAAAAACGAGTAGTTTACCTTTTTACCTGTCCATGCTTCCTCTGGAACACCACCATCCAAGGAACTTGAAGGCCCTCTGTTTATTAGATAAACAACAGTATCTACAACATCTGCCCAAAATTGTAAAGGCAATCCTGCATGCAATCTCATGCACCTTGCACGCTCCATGATTGCATGCACCTTGCACACTTCATGATTGTTTTGTTCATCCTTTCTGACACACCATTTTCTTGTGGTGTTCTTGGAACTGTCTTTTCTCTGCGAATTCCATGCTCTGAACAGTACCTATCAAACTTTTTGCTGCAATATTCACCTCCATTGTCTGATCTAAGACACTTCAATTTCTTTCCTGTCTCAATCTCAACCAAAGCTTTTCATTTCTTGAAAGTATCAAATACATCAGATTTATTCTTAATACAATAAATCCAAGTTTTTCTAATTGCATCATCAATAAAGGTAACATAATAATGAGAGCCACCGAAAGATGATACCTGAGTAGGTCCCCATACATCTGTATGCACAAGCTCTAATTTTTCGCTCTTCTTTTCTTTCCCAACTCTGAGAAATCTGACTCTCTTCTGTTTTCCATAAATGCAATTCTCACAGAAGTCCAAATCAACATTCTTCAAACTCGGCAACAAATTCCTTGAGTGAAGAATCTTCATCCTCTTTTCACTCATGTGTCCGAGCTTATGATGCGATAATGCTGCATCTGCTCCTTTGGAAGTTAAAGCATTAACAGAGTTAGAAATACCATTGCATAAAAATGTACCAACCTTTTCGCCTTTTGCTATTACTAGGGCTCTTTTGGTGACCTTCCAAGCTTTATCTGTGAAAGTTGTCACACAACCTTCACCGCCTAATTGCCCTGTTGAAATCAGATTTTTCTTTAGATCTGGAACATGCCTTACCTCTTTTAGTAGCCATTGGTTTCCATTCTGCGGTTTTACAAGAACCTTACCCATTCCAACAATTTTATAGGGTTTATCATCACCCAAACGAACTTGTCCAAAATCTCCTTGAACATAGTCATGAAAGTATTTCTTATCAGGTTTGGCATGGAATGAGGCCCCTGAATCTACCACCCAGGAATCAGTAATATTTTCGAAAGAAAGAATTAAAGCATCTTGTAACACCTCACCTGTCACATTTGCTTCATGATTGTTTTCTTGCTGTGCATCTCCTTCTTTTCCCTTCCGAGATCTACGGTCTTTCTTTAGGTTTTCTTTCTTTCCGCATTTCCAGCATACTATCCCCGATCTGGACTTGTATCTGCCTTTCCTTGATTTACTACGATATCTTGAGCTCTTTCCTCTTTCCATTTTTCTTTCCTTAGACTCTGCACTCAAAGCATTACCCGATGTCTCACCGGAGCTTTTCCGTCGCATTTCCTCGCTAAGAATAGCACCGACAACATCATCAAACTCTAAAGTACTAAATCCAGAGACAGAGTTACTAATGGCCATTACTAAACCATTCCAACTTTCTGGCAATTAACACAAGAATAACAGAGCTCTAACTTCATCTTCAAAGTTTACCCCTATAGAACTTAATTGAATTGTAACTGTATTAAAATCATTTAAATGATCTGCAACAGATCCACCTTCCGACAACTTCATATTAAATAACCATTTCATAAGAAATACCTTGTTTGAGGCCGAGGGTTTTTCATATAGTTTCGACAACGCTTGAATCAAACCCTCTGTCGTTGTTTCCTTCGAAATGTTGAAGGCGACTGACGCAGCGAGGCACAACCATATTGTTCCAAGTGCCTTTCTATCGAGAAAGTTCCATTCTTCATCTGTCATAGCCATCGGCTTCTTTGTTTTTCCGCTCAATGGTAGGTACAGATATTTCTGATACAGATAATCTTCCATCTGCATCTTCCATAGCGAGAAGTTTTGGCCGTTAAATTTCTCGACCCTAAACTTACCATCTTCTGCCATTGCTCCCACTCGAACGAGGAATCCTTCTTTCCTGCGAGTTTATCAACCAAATAGACCTTTGGCTCTGATACCAGTTGTTAGAAAATTATATATTATGGAGCAATGGAACACAAAATATTGCAGAAATATAAACATAGAAAACACATAGAACAAGAGAGACACAGATATACGTGGTTCACCCAGTTTGGGCTACGTCCACTCCGAACAACCAATCCATCCTTTCTATTATCCATCAAAATGAAGAGAGACAACCTACAACAAATCCGCTGTAATATCCTCTGTTTTCTCTCACAGTCTCACCTCTTTGTTTCTCGCTCAGAGAATACACATCTATATCACAGCCTCAAATACAATGCCCTCATACAAAGAGAGGGGTTGCCTTCTAGGGCAAAAAACCCTAAACTAAACATAAGTTCTACCGTCAGATCATTCGCCTAATGAACGGCCCAGATTGACTAGAAATTACTATACTTTTACAAGGCAATTTTACATCTATTTTTGGCTTCGGGGGCGCTTTCCCCGGACCCCCCAGCTGGGGGGGATCGGCCCTCCCGGACCCTCGCGGGGGGGATAAGTCCCCACCGCACCCCCTGCGTGGAGGGGTGTACAAACTTCCTGGGGTATACATCCAGTTGAAACAAAAGACCTCTGAACAATCATGCTCCACACACAACACTATGCAACATATCCAAAATATCTTTTCGGCCTTTTACTTTCTCTAAAGGTTCCTTTCGTAGCTCCATGTCCTTCAGCATCTTCAAGAGTAGCTTTTAACCAATTTGGCCTCTTCCTTGTGTTTGGTATGATCATAGGTTGAATAGGCTCACTTGGTCCTTCTTCTTCTTCTTGAATTGTAGATGGATTGTCATGTTGTACTTCTTCTTCTTCGAATATAGGTATATCTTCATCATCAGAATCAATAGGAATGTCCTTGGATCTTTTGTAGGCATGATTTTCATCAAATATAATGTCCCTACTTACTTCAATATGTCTCCCTTGATGTAGATTCTATATGCCTTTGAGGAGAGACTATAGCCAACGAAGATCCCTTTGATGCTTGTAGAATCTAACTTATTTCGTTTGTCCTTTGGAATGTGGATATAGGTAGGACTCCTAAAGATTCGGAGATGGTCCACACTTGGTTTCTTCCTTGTGAACGCTGTTGGAAAATCAGAAAGGAAGTAAAGATTTTGTCGATCTTGATAATTACTTGTGATGTTTCTTATTATTACGATTCTTTATATCTTCTTTCTCTAGTTCATCAAGCAATTACCAAAAGCAACAACACATAAAACAATGGGCATAAGATGTAGGCACATGCCAGGGCAAAACCCCCTCGAGGGAAAAACCTAGTGAAAGTAATTCTTCCTTCCAATAGTATTCTTGAGACTCTTCACCCTAGACCAAGACTAGACCTTCCTTGCACACCAAGTTAGCCTCCAGAAGATTGACCTCTTCCGAGCAACTTGTAGTAGCTAACAGCTTCTGGCAATAGTCCAACTTGGAAGACTTTGATCTCCCAATCTAGAGCACGAAACAAAGAGAGACCACCACCAAAATTTCGATTTTCCTTGACTCCTTAGACTCATCCAAACTCGCATTCACTTTGGCTTCTCGTCAATAGACTTTCTGAGCTACCCACTTTGCACTTCTACCCAGCGACAGGATTTTCGCACTTCTGCCCAGTAGAGATACTTCGAACTAGATGAGAAGTGATGCTCCAAATGAATTCGATGTCCTTCCTTTTATAGGCTTCTTGTGGAGTCAAATAGGGTCTTAGGCAAACTTGATCTTCCCTTAGGCCGACATGGTGTGGAGGTTCCATAATTCATATTTGACTCAATACTTAACCTTTTTACATGATTCAAAAGCTCAAGAAGGGTCTCTTTAAATGTACAATAATTATATGGACTCAAAATAAATCCTAGAAGTCCTCAATGGGGACTTTGACCTAAAACATGGTGACCCAAGCATGAAACCCATGGTTTAATAAGTCACAATAATAATAATAAAATTCTTTTCTTTATTCTTTTGACAAGTACATTACATAATGACTCAAGTACGTTATTGAAGACCGAACATCGTTACTTTTTCCAACACTTCCTCTTAACTTTGGAGATATTCATAATGTACATATACAATGGAAGATCTCAAACTATATGAACTGTTAGTGTCAGTCTTTCCAGCCTTCCTCCAGTGATCAAATATGCTCTTACAAAGTGATTTTAAAGTGTCAAGGTCAAATTTTGTCATTTCAGTGAGTCTTCAAGCAAAATTTGGTCACTAGGCATTAGGTCTAGGGTTTGCTTTCACTCCTTCTAAAGTTGTCCAAATGTCAGTCCATGTCATCATTCAGCTGAGTCTATCATCACTCATAGGGTTGTCATTATCTTTTTTTTTTCTAGGTAAAGTCTACTTCTATATTAAGGAAAGAAAAATATTTACATGGTTTACATCATCCGAGGGGGCCATGGCTAGCCCTCTAACAGTAACAACTGAAACAGACTATCTTTCAACTGTGACCGAGTTACAAAAACTTGTCCATTTGAGTTCCTTGGACAACAGACCTTTTGAACATGGACAGACAAACTACAGACCCTGTATATCCCATTGACTCTAACTTTTAACACACTAACTGCACTGACTAGAAACAAGCAGCCATGAAGAGGCTGAGAACTAGGACTGAAAATGACCAAGATGAGAATCGACAAAGACATAGACAACTTTGAGCAAAAACCTTGAAGAGAGCTTCCGAGGAGACTCAAGAAGGTTGGCTGGGCGACGCCGGTGGCTTCCTCTGCTCCAGACTAGGCGAGTCGAGCCAGATGACCAGCTCCTCGCCAAGCTGAAGCTGCCCATCCGAGCCTGGCTGAATTGAGTCGCGGCCCTCTTCTCTATCCTGAGCACAATTAAACGAAGGCGGTGTTTCCTGCACAGACGCGGCTTGAGCCGAATTCTCCTGGACCAGGACCTGCGGAGGCTGAATAATCTGCTCTTCGGCAGCCAGGGGACGGGGCACACGATGAACTCTACCATTCATGTCCCCGAGAAGTATATCGCTGCTCTGAATGCTTGCAGAGGCAGGGGAAGACGAGGAGTGTTCTTCAGGAGCCGCCTCTGAGAGATAAACCGAGAAATTGACAATTACGTCTGATCGAATGAGCCTTCCAGGAATTCTGAGGCGGAATGTCTGGTATGAATCCTGCAGAACCAGAAACTCCTGCTCAGAGCTGGAGGACGAGGGGGGCATAGCGGCCATGGGAGCGACAGGATGCGGCTCCTCCCCTTCGTTTGCAATGCGAATGCCAGATCTACTGCCTCGTCGAGGCACACCTCTGCTGCGCATCATAGCTCCTAACGCAAGGGCTTTGAAGCTCTTCTCAACCACCCTGAAACGACCCTCCGGTGAATTCTCTTGCCAAATTCCAACCTCAAATGGCATGTTCTGGTCCTGGCATGTCTGGGCATTCCGACTAAATAGCGGATTCACAGCATTCATCACCGGCGGAGGACAAGGATCCCTCATCCCTGCGCGCTTCAAGTCCTGAGCAGGCTCGCTTGGCTTGAATGCGCCGTCCTCCCAAATCTGCAGCAACTTAATGTCGTCTGTCATGGGAATTGAATAAATTCCTTTCTTCATTACCTTGAGATTCAAACCCGTCCTCTCAACCGCGTCACAGGTGTTGAGACAGGTGCTTGCCTTAATGGCACGTTATATCACCCGCATCCGGGTCATAGGGTTGTCATTATCATCTCAGTGTTTAATGAGTCATTTTACACCTTGTTCATGCTTCAGTTGCGCCTAGGCAAAGTCATTTCCCTCTCCTAGGGTTTTGAAAGCTAATTTCTCTTGGACGGTCAAATCATTGGCAAAACTTGTATCCAGATGTTCATACACCTTCCCCTATCCTTCATGTACCTTATCAAATTCTTCCCATCACTGAGATCCCCCAAATTCCTCATTTTTGCACAAACCCTAGTTTCTAGCTACAACCTGGCAATTTTCTAGGTTTGGCCTGTGTTTTGCCCTTTTGGACCCCTTCCCCTCGCTCAATCTCTGAGATTCCACTTTCCCCTGCTTCCTAACATCCCTCCCCACTCCCAAAAATTTCCCCAAGAATTTAGATGCCCCCTATCCCCTTCATTTCGCTCCATTTCGACAAAATTCCTTGTTTCACACATCGGGACAAGTCGCACTCAAATGATGTTCCAGAGCAATAAAAGATGAATTTTGGAAAACTGAGAGAGGTTTTTGTCCATAACATTCCAAAAAAGAAAAACCTCCTTCACTTTTTGCATAGGTGTTATGGTTTTAGAGAAATGTCAAAATTGCAATCGCCAGATCCAAGGAAGTTGGCCAAGGCACTAAAACGACGGAAAAGGCCCGATCCACTCCAAATTTTGGCCAAAGCCTCTTTGACTGAGCATGGTACTTTATTGGGGACTTCCAGCCCAAATTTCAAGAAATTTGGAGAAAATTTTGTCAATTGTGAATTTTTTGTGCCAAACACAGGTTTTCTTCACCAATGGGTCGCGCGCCGCGCGCGACCCTTTCGTTGGGCAACTCCATTTTGGGAAAACTCAGCATTTTTGGATTTGTCATGCAAAGATACACTTGCTCAGCCATTGCCAAAAAATTTCACCAAGTTTTGGGCCTCAAGAAAGTCAAAAAACAAGCAAAAAATGCCTTTCTGCCACCTTTTTGACACACAGGAAGCAGTCTTGGGAGATTGCAATTTTGGAGGGGCAAATGACCACCAAATTCAGAAATTCCACTTGGGTTGGAAAGTAGACATCCAGACCTTTCCAACAAGCCCACTTTTGCCTCATTTGGACACCTGGAAGTACCTCAAAATCAGCTCCAAAGTAGCGCGACCCGTTCAGAAAGAGGGCGCGACCCGTTGGGAAAGTTTGCCAATTTTTCATCTACAGCTCAGGAATTCGCCCAGCTTTGACCAGTTTTGACTTGTGATGGGATTTTTCACCCTCTTTGATGTAATTTATGTATTTTCATGTTGACATGACACTTATTTACCTATTCTAGAAGATTCATTCATGAAATAGCAAACATTTAATGAATGAATTGGTTTCCTAGCTTATAGAGGCAAGTTGTTTTGACTGCCTAGATTTTAGTGCTCAGTTTAGAATTGGTTGAAACACCTCCTAGAAGGATGAGCTCGACCCCTAGAGGCAAGGAAAGATGTTAGCTTGCCTATATTATGTATTTTCTTAGCCATTTTCAGAGGTTGGAAGGTTGGACTCTGGAGGGATAAGCTCTATTGTATTACTCATTGTATCTCTGCAATTTTTGGCAAAGGAAGACCAGGGTTTTGCAGTCCTTTTTGGGATTCTTGTGGTCACATGTATTGATGGTGTGTTTCTCTTTGTACTTGTAAGTGTGTTATGTGAATCATTTCCTTACTTTTCCTTCTGCAAATTAGGCAAATGACGTGTTAAAGTAGAATTCATGACTGTCATGCTCTGCTTTTAAGTTTGCTTAATATCAATGTTTTCAACTGTTTAAGGGGAATTCAAGGTTATTGCTTGCTCTCCTTAACTCCTCACCGGTCATTCTCATCCATCCACCTCTATCAAAGGCATCAATACTGTCTCCTACCTTGCCCCAAAGAACCCCCTGCAAAAACTGTGTCCAATCTCCGCACCCAAAATTGCCTTTCCTCAACTTTCCACCAAAACCCTAAAAATCCCAAAACAAACCTTTTATTAGTTTACTAGCCTAAAATTAGTGTTTCCTCATTGGTTATCTCGCCCGTAGAAGATCCATATCGAGATAGACCGGAGAGAGCCCTCTCCTGCCCCGTAGGGCTAGCTACGAGGCTAAGTGGTTTGATGTTGCCTTGGAGTTTGCCTTTCTCAGCCTGAGGTGAAATTTCAAGCGCTAACATGAACCATGAAGAACTTTAGGCACCACAATGCCATGGACTAGATTCTTGACCAACACAATCTATCCAACCAGTCACTCAACAAATTAGGCACCGTAATTCCATGGACTAGATTCCCTACCAGGGCAATCTATTCAAGTGGGACTAAGGTGGACTCAAGCTTTCAGCCCCTCTAGGTACCATCGGGCTTACTTGCTAACCACCAACCCAAAATCCAAGTGCGTGTCAGAGCTCAATGACCAACGCCACCTTTCCAACTTTGGGACCCAGACATCAACACAAAGTGTCAACCACATGTCTGCCTAGGGAATGCTTCACTCGCAGAGCCTCAACATCCCTTGATCCAGCAGATCAAGAATGTCCAATCTCTCCCAATCAACATGCTATCAAATCCTTTGAGAGATTCACTTGTACAAACACAACCCCAATCAATAATATACTTTCACATGTACATAATCAAATACAAACCTCCAGGGTCTTCTAGGCAACAGATGTTGCTTCTCAAGTTTCCATAGTAGGACTATCAACCAAATCTTTGACAAAAGATTCCTCAATCATACATTTTTCTTCCTACTTCATATGCAACAACATATTCTTCAAACAGATCCTGCTTTTGTTCTTTCAACGACACTTCAAAATGCATTCTTCAATTTCCTTTTCCTGTTCATGGCCTTCACTCAGACTTATGGCTGTTAGTCCTAGTCTAGTGCATGACACATGAAGCAGAGGATCATATCTATCACTCCCTCTTAAACAAAGAGGATCTAATCATTCCTATACAAAGAATATTATCAACCATCTTGTTATCCTGGGGAAATTCCTTTCATTTGAGCTCCTTCTTAAGCTAGGGAGTTCAACTTCTTCTTTTCGTCATCGGAGAATCTTTCGTGGCTTCCAACCATTTTATCAGAGTTATTATCTTCCTCATCATGCTTGTCACATTGAGCATCTTCACCAAGTTGAAGATTGTGTACCAACACAACTTTTCTTGTCACATCGAGCATCCTCACCAAGTTGAAGATTGTGTCCCAGCATAGCTTGCTTGTCACATCGAGTATCTTCACCAAGTTGAAAATTGTGTACATGCACAGTTTAGATAGCAAGTACAACCAAATCCATAGAAGCATGAAGTTAGCCATATCAGAATCACGGAAGCATTTCATCTTTATACAAATCAAATACCCGGAGTTTTAAACAAGAGACATATACTGTTCAACATCTTGCTAGGGACTTTGTTATACACCCTAGACTACTTCATAACAACGTTTATTCCATCTAAGTTTTCAATGTGTCTTCCAAAGGTATGACATGCCTTACTACATATAGAAAACCCTAGAAACAATTCATATAGATCTACAAAGCATCTAACAACCTTTCAAAATATATATGTTAGGCTTCTCACTAGAGATTCATACAAATCCTAGATTTCATACAAAATTAATCAAAGTCAATTACAACTTAGTCATTAACCTGACCAACTTCCACTAGGGTTAGTTCCAAACCCCTAGATTTTTCAATCAATCATCAATCAATGACTAACATGACCAACTATCACTAGAGTTAGTTGCAAACCCTAGATTTCCAAGCAATCATCAATCTCAACCAAAAATTCAAATTTCAGCAATCGTTCACAAATCTCAAATTATCATATTGTCAACATTCATCATAGATTTCTACTTCGACTAAGGTTCAAAAACCTTAGGATTCCATTTCTCAATTTCAACGATCGTACACAGATCTCAAATCATCATATTTCAGAGATTTTATTTTGACTAAGGTTTCACTGCAAAACCCTGGAATTCCATTTTCAACAATCATCTAATATATTTTAGATTGTTATATCACACATACTAGACAATTTTAACTTCACTAGGGTTTAGCTATAACACCCTAAATTTCTAGATATAATCATCCTAGAATCTTAGACAAGGACTTCCATTAAATCATAAGACTCATGACCATCAATGGCTAATTCAGCACACACATCTAGGAATTCATAACCATACATAAGCATATCATATATCCATAAATTCATTTGACCTAAACCAACCTAGGACTTCAACCAAAAGGACATATCTATATATATGCCTAGATTTCATTGTCATGCAAATATATTTCATATGTGTTAGTCAAACCCAACTTCTCAACAATATCAAATAAGAGTTAGACACAATCATTTTGATTATACTAGGGTTTAATCAGACAAACACATTCATACCAAGGGAAACATTTCTAAGACAATCTATGGGTCTTGCTCACATATTCCACCAAACCCCAATGAGCTAGGGTTCCAATAGAAAACCCTACATTACCAAAGACTTCAAGGGTTCAAGGATTTTAGACTTTATCACTCAACCCTAACAAGTTAGGATTTCTGGACCATACCAAAATCCCAAGCATGACATCATCAATAAAAACTTCATTTCACAATATCCCTAAGTAGTTTAGGGTTTCGGGCATTCACAATAGCATACCTTTCGGTTAGGGTTTTCTAAAACCTGTCTAGGGTTCTACATAGTCAATCAAGAATTTAAGTGGGGTGGGTAGATTTATCAAGAGATGAATCACCCAAACAAGAATCACTAAGTTTCAATATAGCTAGTCATAACAAAGTTAGTAATAGATCATCAAATGAATAATCCTTTCAATCAATGTATTCAAAGCATACCTTTGTTTCTTGACTAACCTTGTTTTGAGAGATCTTCCTTCTTATTGGAAAATCAGAAAGGAAGTAAAGATTTTCTCGATCTTGATAATTACTTGTGATGTTTCTTATTATTACGATTCTTTATATGTTCTTTCTTTAGTTCATGAAGCAATTACCAAAAGCAGCAGCACATAAAACAATGAACACAAGATGTAGGCACATGCCAGGGCAAAACCCCCCTCGAGGGGAAAACCCAGTCAAAGTAATTCATCCTTTCAATAGTATTCTTTGAGACTCTTCACCCTAGACCAAGACCAGACCTTCCCTCCACACCAAGTCAGCCTCTGGAAGATTGACCTCTTCCCAATAACTTTGACTATGTAGCAACTTGCAACAGCTAGCAACTTCCGGTAGCAGTCCAACTTGGAAGACTTTGATCTTCCAATCCAGAGCACAAAACAGAGTGAGATCACCACCAAAATTTCGATTTTTCTCTTCTCCTTAGACTCCCCCAAACTCGCATTCACTTCGGCTTCCTGGCAACAAACCTTCCCAGCGTCCTACTTCACACTTTTGCCCAACAAACAAATTTTAGCACTTCTACCAAATAGAGAGAGAAATGAGAAGTGATGCTCCAAATGAATTTGATGTCCTTCCTTTTATAGGCTTCTTGTGGGGTCGAATAGGGTCTTAGGCCGACTTGATCTTCCCTTAGGCTGACATGGTGTGGAGGTTCCATAATTCATATTTTACTCAATACTAAACCTTTTTACATGATTCAAAAGCCCAAGAAGGGTCTCTTTAAATGTACAATAATTCTATAGACTCAGAATAAATCCTAGAAGTCCTCAATGGGGACTTTGACCTAAAACATGGTGACCCAAGCATGAAACCCATGCTTTAATAAGTCACAATAATAATAATAAAAATTCTTTTCTTTATTCTTTTGACAAGTACATTACATAATGACTCAAGTACATTATTGAAGACTGAACATAGTTACTTTTTCCAATGCTCCCTCTTAACTAGGGAGGTATTCATAATGTACATATACAATGGAATATCTCAAACTATATGAACCATGAAGAAATTTAGGCACCGCAATGCCATGGACTAGATTCCTGACCAGGGCAATCTATCCAACCAGTCACTCAACAATTTAGGCACCACAATGCCATGGACTAGATTCTTGACCAGGGTAATCTATCCAAGTGGGACTAAGGTGGACTCAAGCTTTCAGCCCCTCTAGGTACCATCAGGCTTACTTGCTAACCACCAACCCAAAATCCATGTGCGTGTCAGAGCTTAATGACCAACGCCACCTTTCCAACTTCGGGACCCAGACATCAACACAAAGTGTCAGCCATATGTCTGCCTAGGAAATGCTTCATTCGCAGAGTCTTAACACCCCTTGATCCAGTAGATCAAGAATTTCCAATCTCTCCCAATCAAACTAATTGGTAACGAGCATGCTATCAAATCCTTAGAGAGGTTCACTTGTACGAACACAACCCCAATCAATAATATACTTTCGCATGTACATAACCAAATAGAAACCTTAGGTGTCTTTCATGTTGATTTTTCAGTAGCATCGGATGTGCTCTAGCCTCCAAAATTTTGTGGAGGGGCTAGAACATATGAGTTCTCCAAGACCCAAAAATCGTTTGGAGAAATTCCACCCGGAGTGCATGTTATTCAAATAATTAATTATTTTTAATGGTGCCTAAGTTAAAACTTAGGAAATTAAAATAATTAAAGTGAATTAATGTAAATATGGGTGAGAAGCTTCCAAGTGACGAGGATCAAGTGTAATTTAATCTTAGCCGTTGATTAGAGATTAGATCACGGTTGTTGATTTCTCAATAGGAAAAGTATAAAGGAAGGCTTGGGGTTAGTTGGAGAACACACACAGAGAGATTGAGGAATTCGATTTTCTGAGGTGAGAAGTTCTCCAGAGGAAAATCGATTGGGGAGATCTTACAGCTGAGGGGCAGGGATAGTTCGGGAATACTGACAAAGAGGTGGAGAGAAGCTTGTGGAGGCAACGTAGTAGCAAGGAGAGCTGACGCTGGGTTAGTCTAGGCCCACGCAACCTCGACGTAGAGCTAGAAGGGCTAGCACAGAGGGAGAAAGATGCCTTCCACGCAGAGAGCCGGAACTGCCGGGAAAGATGACACAGTAGGCAGAAAAGCTAACGCAGAGCCTCAGAGAGCTCCACGCAGTTACTGCGAAGGGGCAGCGTCGTTGTAGTTGGGACTAGACAGTTTTGCTGCTGGATCAGTCGAAATCTGCTGGGTGAAGTGAGGTAAAGCTCACTTAGGTTTTCCGCCATTGTATTTCTTTGTCACTGGTTTGCCAAGAGGGCAACCAACATTTGTATTCAGAACTACTGCTTAATAATAGAAAACCCTTAGATTTGTTGCGTCGGTTTTCCCGCATTGTGTTTTTCTAGGGAAGTTTAGTCAAAAAATGTGTCCTTTGTGTGTTTGTCTCCTTTATTTTTTAGTACTTGATCTATATATTGGTGTAGGCTGTAGTGTATTTGCATTAATATATTCTGAATATTTCTAAAAATAACTTGTTAAATGAAGAACACAAGTAGGTAATGCAAATCAGTTTACGGTAGTAGGATTCTGACTTGTTCGATTCATAAATTTTCACATGGTATCAGAGGAATTGAAGATCAAGGAGGATTGAAGCCATTGACAGAAGGACAGAGGAAAATCTGTGTGAAGACAACTGTCCCGAGAGACAACACAGTTTCTGGCCAAGAGAGCAAAGGAGGGGTGACACAATCACCAAGGGAGGCTCACGCAGAGCATGCGTCAGCCTGATTGTGTGACGTTGTTGCTGCAGAGGGCAGTGCAGTGGTTACTTGGCTAGCGCAGAGATTGTTGAGTCTCGGTTTTCCAGTTGCTGGGGGTGTAGCGTAGATTTTATCTGGAGTTGCTAGTGTGGCGCTGATTCTGTTGGTGTAGAACAATACCTAGTGGGGCAGAATAAAAGTAGAGGGAATCAGTTCCTCAGAATATTTCTTGCCAAAGAAATCTAGATCCAATGCTGAGAAACAATAAAGAGAGATTAGAGAGGGGTGGTTCTATAATGGTTGGCAGAAGGATTTATGTGAACGAAATCGAAATTTAGAGGGAGCTTGTTCCTTGGAGGATCTCTAGCGCCAAAGAAATCCAAATCCGATTTTTGCGGAGAAGAGAATCAGTTCAACATTTTTGGTAGAGATGGTAGTCGCATCTCCAGGAGGGAGGTGGGGAGATTTGGAGCTATAGTACGAAAGAGATACAGAAAGGGGCAGGATCGTTGGGGTTCCCAAACTCTTGGATCACATACAACTATGGGAGCCCTTAGTGACAGTAGTAGAATGACGGGAGTCAGTTGGTGCGAGGGATGATGGAGCATTAGTGGCAGAGCTAGAGTGCCAAAGTCTGAAGCGGCGTAGTGGAGTGTTGCAGTAGTGCGGAAGGCATAGAGCAAATACAACAGCAGCGCAGTAGCATCAAAGGGTCAGTAGAGATTAGCAGCAGAGGTAGCTTCAGCATCAAGGGGCATCCAACTGACCAACATGTCAGCTTTTGGGTGGATTTTCCGTTGCTTACTTCTCAACAATTGAGTTGAAGTGCAGCAGTTAGCAGTGGCAGTGCTATAGGCAGCATGATGCAACATATTGAGAGGGAGCTACAGTACATATGCAATAGTGACAGTGGCAGTGTCATGGGAAGCAGTGTAGATTGCAGCAGTGCAATGGATAAAGGGTAGTAGGTTGAGCATCAACAACGCAGAGGACTGATGCCATGGATTAGTGTGATACTTTTGTTGGGATGTATTGCTAGAGTACATTCCTCACTAATAGGAAGTGTTGATTTTTGGGTAGCATCAGATGTGCTCTAGCTCCTAAATTTTGTGGAGGGGATAGAACACATGAGATCTCCAAGACCCAGAAACAGTTTGGAGAAATTCCACCCGGAGTGCATGTTATTCAAATCATTAATTATTTTTAATGGTGCCTAAGTTAAAACTTAGGAAATTAAAATAATTAAAGTGAATTAATGTAAATATGGGTGAGAAGCTTCTAAGTGACGAGGATCAAGTGTAATTTAATCTTAGCCATTGATTAAAGATTAGATCATGGGCATTGATTTCTCAACAGGAAAAGTATAAAGGAAGGCTCGGGATCAGTTGGAGAACACACATAGAGAGATTGAGGAAATCGATTTTCTGAGGTGAGTTCTCTGGAGGAAAATCGATTGGGGAGATCTTGCAGCTGAGGGGCAGGGATAGTTTGGGAATACTGATAGAGAGGCAAAGAGAAGCTTGTGGAGGCAGCGTAGTAGCCAGGAGAGCTGACGCTGGGCCAATCTGGGCCCACGCAGCCTTGACGCAGAGCTAGAAGGGCCAGCGCAGAGGGAGAAAGCTGCCTTCCACGCAGAGAGTCAGAATTGCCGGGAAAGCTGACGTAGTAGGCAGAAGAGCCGACGTAGAGCCTTAGAGAGCTCCATGCAGGCCCATGCAGTTATTGCGAAGGGGCAGCGCAGTTGGAGCCAGGGCTAGACAGTTTTGCTGCTGGATTAGCCAGAATTTGCCAGGTGAAGTGAGGTAAAGCTCCCTCAGGTTTTCCGCCATTGTATTTCTCTGTCACTGGTTTTTTGGGAGGGCAACCAGCATTTGTATTCAGAACTACTGCTTAATAATAGAAAACCCTCAGAGCCGCTGCATCGATTTTCGCGCATTGGGTTTTTCTGGGGACATTTAATCCAAAAATAAGTGTCCTTTGTGTGTTTGTCTCATTTATTTTTCAGTACTTGATCTGTATATTGGTGTAGGCTGCAGTGTATTTGCATTAATATTTTCCGAATATTTCTGAAAATAACTTGTTAAATGAACACAAGTAGGTAATGCAAATCAGTTTACTGTAATAGGATTTCTGACTTGTTCAATTAAGAAATTTTCACATTTTAGACAACAAATGTTTCTTCTCAACTTACCATAGTAGGACTATCAACCGAATCTTTGACAGAAGATTCCTCAAGCATATGTTTCCCTTCTTACTCTTCATATGCAACAACACATTCTTCAATCAGATCCCGCTTTCCTTCTTTTAGCAGTGCTTCAAAATACATTCTCCAATTTCCTTTTTCCTGTTCATGGTCTTCACTCAGACTTATTGCTGTTAGTCTTGGTCTAGTGCATGACACATGAAGCAGAGAACCATATCTGACACTCCCTCTTAACTAGGAAGCACCTCTTTATCCAGACTCCCTCTTAATCTTAGGGAGATCTCTTCTATTCATGCTTCCTTCGGGAGATCAACTTCTTCTTTTTCGACATAGGAGAATCTTTCGTGGCTTCCAACCATTTCATCAGAGTTATTATCATCCTCATCATGCTTGTCACATCGAGCATCTTCATCAAGTTGAAGATTGTGTACCAGCACAACTTGCTTTTCACATCGAGCATCTTCACCAAGTTGAAGATTGTGTACTTGCACAACTTGCTTGTTACATTGAGCATCTTCACCAAGTTGAAGATTGTGTACCTGCACAACTTAGATAGCAAGTACAACCAAATCTAAAGAAGCATGATGTTAGCCATATCAGAATCACATAAGCGTTTCAACTTTATTCATATCAGATACCCAAACAAGAGACATATACTCTTCAACATCTTGCTAGGGACTTTATACACCCTAGACTATTTCATAACAACATTCATTCCATCTAGGGTTTCAATAAGTCTTCCAAAGGTATGACATACCTTACTACAACATATAGCAAACCCTAGAAACCATTCACACAAATATAAATCTTCAAAGTGTTTAACAACCTTTCAAAACATATATGTTAGACTTCTCACTAGGGATTCATACAAATCCTAGATTTCATACAAACAGATTCATCAAAGTCAATCACAGCTTAGTCATTAACTTGACCAACTTCCACTAGGGTTAGTTCCAACCCCTAGATTTTCAATCATCAAATAGTCACTAACATGACCAATTATCACTAGGGTTAGTTACAAACCCTATATTTCCAAGCAATCACCAGAGTCAACCAAAAATTCAAATTTCAACAAATTTTCACAAATCTCAATTCATCATATTTCAAAGATTTTACTTTGACTAAGGTTTAACTCCAAAACCCTAGAATTCCACAATCTCAACAATCATTAAATACATAGATCTCAGATTATTACATTACACACAATAGACAATGTTACTACTAGGATTTAACTACCAAACCCTAGATTTTCATTTTTCCAACAATCACTTAATAGATTTCAGATTGTTATATCACACATACTAGATATTTTAACTTCTCTAAGGTTTAGCCACAACAACCTTAGATTTCCAAATCTCTGTTGAAGGAAATGTAACTAGGTTCGGTCTTCATAAATGTACTTTTGATATTTGTACTTATTCAAGAAAAGAAATACTATTTTTATAATATATGTCAATGAGTTTCTTGCTCATTGAAATAGGTCTAGCACATGTTAAGTGCTATAGGTGAGTCAAGGAGTCAAAAGAAAATGATTGAAGACCTTAAGGGCATGTTACTCCATGTATATGTTTGTATAAGAGTCAAAGAATAACCCTCCAAGCAAAGGCAAGCCTCCTCCAAAGCAAAGATACCTCCAAAGAAGCAATCCAAGCTATAGATAACAAGTCGGCTTACAAACAACAAATCGGCTTCAAGTCGGCCTAAAGGAGGGACAATCCTCTATATATAGAGGTTGTCCACTCCTCCAAAGATAACGTAATCCACCTTTGAAATCAGCAAAGAAAAGGTACGAGTAAAGGGTGATCAAGTGACAAGAAAGGGAGCCTCTAGTGCAGCGTACAAGGTGAAGTCTAGGCTGAAGTTAAGAGGACTGTTTTCTAGGGTAGAAAACAATCACACGTGCAAGAAACAGAGCCTCTTCTTGCGGTCATTACAACACTATCATCACAGTCACATAACTTCGTTGGTTGGGCAATCTAAGTAGGCCTATAAGGCCCCTCACTCAAGCATAGAAGGAACTCTCTCAAGCAAAGAAGGAAGAGGTCAACATCACAAGGAAAACAGTCACACGTGCGAAGGTAAAGAGGCTGTCTCTGCTGTCATAACAACCCTCCCATTACAGTCATACAAGTTCGTTGGTTGGTGAAGAGAAGAAAGGGATCATCATAAGGAAAGGGTCTCATCAAAGGTACCTCTTCTAGAGCAAGTGCAACAAGGTTTACCAACAGTTGAAAGAAGAACGAAGTGCTGGAAGGAGGAGGACGAAGTGCCGAAAGAAGGAAGTGTTGGGGAACAAAGTGCAGAAAGGAGAAAGGACTTGACTTGTGCTTGGAGGATATTCTTGTTAGGGGTCTAGGGTTTGGCATTGATCAATAAGAAGCTTCAATAAGAGAAACTTACTAAAGGGTTTTCCTCTCAAGAGAAGAGAGGTTTTGGCCTTGGTAGAGAGCCAACATCTTGTGTTCTTGTTCTTATATTTTGATAGCAGTTTGATGAAATACACAAAGATGCATTAATAAGAATAAGAAGAAGATTAAGCTAACAAGAAAAGTAAAAAGACTCCACAAATTGTTATCAAGTCAAGAAGAATAATACTAAACCTAATTTTCCTAGATTCTTCAACATGGTATCAAAGGCAAGGTAACACATCAAGGAAAGGGCATCTCCAGAACACTCATCAAGGAAGAACATCTACAAAAGTTGAAGCATCTAGCCAAGAAGTCGCAATCACTTTAAGGACAAGAAGGTCTACCATCTATCATTCATCAAGGAAGACTACAAAGCTAGAAGAAGAACCTTACACAAAGGCACCTACAAGAAGAGCAGATCAAAGAAGGACCTACATCAAGCTACAAGTCATCAAGCAACTCTCATCATCAAGTCAAGTCCACTTGGAGAAAGCAACTTGAAGAACATCAAGATCTAAGGAAGGCAGCCATAAAGTCTTCGAGGAGAAAGCAAGTCTACTACATCACAAAATCTATCAAGTAAGTATATGTCCCCTTCTTAATATACATCAATGTCTTTTTGCAAGGAAAACAATAAATTGGTAGGTACCAATAACTTTCTTGCATGGAAGAAGAGGATTGATTTACTTCTAAAGGAGAATGAACTCCTAGAACACATCAAAGGGAATGTCACTATTCCTTCTAAGGAACAAACTTAAGCCTTAGCCAAGTATAATAAGGATGAGACAAGAGCTCAAAGGATTCTAATAGAATCCATCAAAGTCTCTCTCATTCCTTATGTCTCCATGTTGGAGACATCCAAAGAAATCTATGACAAACTAGTAGAGCTATCCTCGGTAACCATAGTTGGAGAAGTGATATCTCTACGAAATGAATTATACAAGATGAAGATATCAAAGGAAGGAATAGATCCTTACTTCATGAAGATCTCTGAGATGAGGGATCAACTTCAAGAGCTAGGGGAAGTCATGTCTGACAGAGAAATGACAACTGTAGTATTCAATGCCCTACCTGAGGATTGGGGCAACTTCACATCAAGCATATATGCAAAGAAGGAAACCACCCCACTAAGTGAAATGTGGTCTCTATGCAAGATAGAGGAAACAAGACTCAAAGCAAAGGAAGATGTGGGATCAAAGGAGCAAGCATTTGCTATCGTGGCCAAGAGAACAGAAAAATTTGGCAAATTTGGTCCACGAAGAACAAATAACAAAGATATGTCCAAAATCCAATGCTATGGATGCCAAGAATATGGACACTACAAGAGGAATTGTCCTAAACTAAAGAAGGACAACAACAACAGAAGAAAGAGGGAAGAAGCTCACATGACTTAAGAGGTGAAACAAGAAGAAAAGAAGCAAAAGAAGGAAGATCCTCCGGATCTCTACTATGCCTAAGTCAAACTCTTTACTTAAAGTCTTCTTTCAAAGTTTTGAGTAGGATAGGAGCATGTAGGAATAGAATAAAATTGCATGGCTAGAAACATCTTCTAGAATCTAGAAGCATGAAGTACATAGAGTTCTAGATACTCATGTAGAAAGAGCATTTATAAATGAGAACAAAATACATGGTTAGAAATATCTTCTAGAATATAGGAGCATGGTAGATATAGCTCAAGATATTCATGTAGAAGGAGCATACCTAGAATAGGACCTCATCCACAATGAAAGAAAATTGATCATGATTAAGAATCTTAGAAGACCTCCATCATCAAAAGGAAAGAAACATTTGCAGGGTAAGGGTCTTCAAGATCCTATGATGGAATCTTCAAAAGAAGATTCATAAACAAAAGCAGATGTCTCAATGGGAATCCCATTCATGGGATTCAAGAAAAGGATAATATGCAAGCAAGTTAAGACGAACCAAGAAGGGCCACACCAAGGACAACCAAATGAAACTAAGATGATCAAACGAGAATCAAGATGAGGTATGTATGCATCAAAGTTTAGTCATGTTATCATTTGTACATTATTGAGTCATGGGAATAGTTTTATAACATGATCAAGTATGAAAGAATCTCTTTCACCAATGACATGCTCGAAGGCATGTACTACAATGCAATGAATGTCAACAAAAAGAAATACTCACATAAGGAGTATAAGATTGCTGACTAAGAAGCAAGTGAAGGAGAAATGCTGACTAGTCCTAGAAGCAAGCAATGAAGAAGTGCTCCCACAAGGAGCATAAGGTGGTTGACCAACCTATCCATGAAGAAGCAAATGAAGAAAGAGATCAAGCATGTGAAGAACACCATGATCACAAAGAATCTCTCTATCTGACAAAGATACTTTGAAGACATCTCCCGAAAGAAGGCATGACAACTTTGACAAAGGAAGAAAAAGATCAAAGGACCCTTGACACCTATGAAGGCCTTGGAGATATGAAAGATGCATATAACTGATTCTACTCTACGAAGATGTCATGATGAAGAAGCCATCCAACAAAAGCACCTTTTAATGTTGAAGCAATATCAGGATGAAGTCACGAAGGGCACCGACACATCATTTTTGTCTTCACTTGGGAAGGCAGAATGGAGGATTAGGTAAACATCTAGCATCCGATGTTCTTTGAGGACGTGTTAGGGCATCCAAGATAAGAGTAGTTGTAGAGGACCAATATTATTTGAGGACTGAGAATCCAAGATAAGAATAGTCCTGGTGGAACACACCCTGAGAACTCGGGTGGGGTATGTTCTGAGAGAGACAATGATGAGGGTGTCTATACATCATTGGTCTCGCCAACATTTTTCTTAGATCTCGTGGAGAGATAGAGCTAATAGTCAAGGCCTTGCTATGTGACAATTCTAGTTGATATGATGCTATACAGATGGGTTACCAATCCGACTCTTCTTATGAGAAATTCTTCAGATTGAGAATGACCAAGTACCATTATGAATACCTCCCTAGTTAAGAGGGAGTGTTGAAAAGTGTAACTAGGTTCGGTCTTCATAATGACATGTGTAATTGTGATTTTATGTAATTGATGAAAAGAAGAAAAATAAAATTATTATTGTAATGCTTGTCTCATGGGTTTCATGAGCAAGGAATTTTATTTTTAGTAATGGCTCCCATTGTGAGCCTTTAGGTTTTGTCATCTAGTCATAAAAGTCAAATTGAGTCAATGTCATGTATGAAGGACCCTTCTTGGGCATGTTACATTTTGTATGAGTCATTAAATAAGTATGAAATCCCTCCAAGACAAGCACAAGACCTCTCCTTCAAGTCGGCTTCAAAATAGAATAAATGATCTCCTCCAAATGACACGTCGACTCATCCTCCAACAAGACGGCTTATTATAGGCTCCAACCACTATAAATAGGGCAGCTTGACATTGTTTCAGGCAAAGATTTTTCAGTCATCATCAAAGTCTGTAATAAGAGTTGTGAAGGTTATTATCAAGCGAAGGAGGGAACAGTATAAACCGAGCTCTTTTCAGGTCTGTTTTGGGTTAATTTCCTCTACACGTGTGGGGCAGCAAGAGATCAGTTGCAGCAAAAGGAGCCAAGAAGAATTGTAGTCCTCTTGGGTAGCCGAGTTGGAAGAAGGTCAAGTCAAGAAGGAAGCCGAGTCAAGTTACAAGAAGATCCTATCCAAAGCGAAGAAAATTAAGGCGTAAGATAAGGTCTTGTGCATGAGCTAGGGTTTTTGAATTAGGATTGCAGACCTAATTAAAGGAGGCCGAAGGTTTGAAGTAGAAGGAGGTTGAAGTGGAAGAGGAGTCGAGAAAAAGGAAGGAGCAAAAAGTTGACTATCGTTGTCTAAGGATCTCACTAAGGGAACTTGTGTCATGGTCTTGGACTGGCAAATAGGTCAAGTGTCTTGGTCTTGGTATCGTCAATTGGAATCTCTGTAAGAAGGAAAATTTGTTCGGGTTTTCCTCTCAAGTGAGAGAGGTTTTGGCTCTCGCTGATAGCCTATATTCTGTGTCTCTTGTCTCTTTATGGTTTATGTATTGGTAACTTTTTGATGAAGAATAGCACTATAATAACATAAGCTAAAAGAAGATCCTAATCTGAGTAAAAAGCATTCACAAGCAGCGATTAATAGAAGAGAAATCACTTAACCATGATGCCCTAGATTTCTCAAAACCATCCACAGTGGGTATGGTAGCATATGACAAGTTCATTTGTAACTTCTGACCTATAGAGGCACACCCCAAGTATTCGGCATGACATGTTCATTTGTAACTTTCCTAGACAAAAGCATACCCCAAGCATTCGGCACATCAATCATTACAATGTTTATTAATACTAAAATATCCATATTAGTACTCATTGACACTAACATCTTTCATCAGACCATATATGGGGATAGACTTGAGTCAAAGCCACACAAATTCCTATATGGTCTAGTGATTTGCATTTCCAATTGATTCACGACTCTTAAAAAGGAATTACATTTGCAAAGGCACCAGAGTCAAGCATTCAATTATGTAGAATCAAATTATTTACCATTAGACACGATGTGAAAGGTGCATGACCTTTATTTCTTGGGTCATTATACATGTTTTGAAGGATCATAAGAGGATCTTCAGACTCTTCAAGGTTGAATGCTCTTTTAACTTTCCCTCTTTGGGGTTTAAGCTTAGCCAATTCCAAAAGAGGCACTTGCACATTCATCTTTGCTAAAACATTTCCTAAGTCAACATCCAAGGACATATTAGGGCTAGGTGCAGCGGGCTTTTAGATGCTCTTCGGAGGTGTGGGGGGCAGGCACCATACTTCGTTCAATGGAACCCGATGCAGTTGTATTTAGGTAGTTGCTTTTCATTTGCCTGTTACATTATTTTATGTGTATCCTACTTATTCACTATTCATGTTGATGTGTTTGCATTCTAGATCAATCGTCATGGAGTGGGAGAGGCTTCAAGGAACGTGCCACAGATGGGGGGTCCAACATCTTAAGTGCAATGATGTAATGAGGGAGAAATCGTGGTGGCATGAATTATGCCTTTCCTCGATCTGCTTTTTCCACCTGTTTGGTGTGCCTTTTACTTTAATGATTTGCCTTTATTTGGTGTATCTTAGGAGCCTAAACTTGTTTTGATATTTTTCCAATACCCCTTTAAGATTGTAGCAGTTTCTGGCTCAACAGGGTAGGGACATTCAAGAGTTCTTTATTTGAGACGGAGCATTAAATGCTTGAGTAACTAGGCAATGGCTAATGAGGGGTAGAGTTCATGCTAGGTTTTTCTCACACGCTAAATATTGCCCCAACCATCTTTTGCATTTTACATTTTCTTTCATTGTGGATTTATATGATTTTAACTTTCTTTCAGCTGCATCAACCTTTGAGGCCAAGTTTCCAGGCCTTGACTCAAGGATGTGGATAAAGAAGGGTGCCAATCTAAATGACCAGATGGCAAGTGGTAAATATTGATTACCTTGGACACACTATATCAATCAATGCCTCCCTATTGTTGCCCTTCCTAAACCTTGAGGCTTTAGAGGAGGTCCCACTGCACTAGAGTCAAAGACTAACCTCCCAAGTGAAGTGTGGGAACAAAAATGCAATCAGAGATTAGTTAATTTTCTAGTTTCCCCCCATGATCTATATTAATATGCCCATAACATTAAATGAAAACACATAATTGTAAGAATGGTTAGAGTACCCTTCGATAGATGACCCACCTTCTTGCAAGAAGAAATGCCATATGGGAGGGATATCTGAGTGGAGCAATAGGTGGAGAAGTTTGGCATAGTGTTATGTGCCGACCATCATGAGGCTGCTGGTTGGCTGTCAAATGAGGATTACATTTTTCTTCTAGGGGTTACCCACTTTTTGGTGGGTATCGGTATTGGGGAACAAAATAAAAAGCCTTGTATTGTTAAACTATGTTGTTCTCACAACTACTCATATTAGGACCATGCTTGATGGGACTTATTTTAAAGAGTTATGTGCATGAAACATAAAATCGTTGCAGGAGATTCCATAGTGTAAACCAAGTTTCAACCATGTATTTCCCATTTTCACAAAACTAGATATTTAAATTAGGTAATGGAAGATCATGGAGTATGCCATATGTCCAATTGAAGCTCATGAGTAGAATTTAGAACTAAACAGAATTGGAAGGGCTGCATGCTTACTATGGTATGCACATAGAACATCCATTCCATTCCTTGCTTGACTGCCAAAAGCATTGCACGATATACTTGTTGCTTAAATTTGGTGTCCCAACACAGTATTTTGGTTATCATTATAGTGCATTCTTTTCATTGCCATTTGTCATACTTGCATGGAAAAATTCCGACAATGGGTGATTTTGCAAGCTTACCTCTCTTGTAACTAGGTCGTTACGATATACTTGTTGCTTAAATTTGGTGTCCCAACACAGTATTTTGGTTATCATTATAGTGCATTCTTTTTATTGCCATTTGTCATGCTTGCATGGAAAAAATCCGACAATTGGTGATTTTGCAAGCTTACCTCTCTTGTAACTAGCTCGTTACTATATATAGCTTTCTAGAAAATCAAGCGTAGTACGACAACCTTCTGTAATGGATTACCAGTTGGCATCCTATCCCAAGCACCTGATTAACGAAAATTCCATGGCTGGCAGAAATGTCTATTTGGCATGAAATTTCTAATGCTAAATGGGTTTTAACATTTTTTATTGGTTCCTATATTTTCAAAATTTTTAATTTCATCATTAAAATGTTTTAATCATGTGCAGGAAGAGGATTCAACAGAGCCAGCTATATCTGGAGTCCTTGTGTAAGTAGATTCGTCTGTCAAGCTAAGAGGATGAGATTGGTCTCTATGTCACATAAAGTGTCCATAAAGCTACTTTGATTCATGTTAGTAAGGTCATGATGGCTTATCTTTCAAAGTAGATTTCCTCGGGTTTCTCATATATCCATTGATTTGTATCCATATATTAAGTTCAGGTACATTGCATCAACAGACAAGAATTCGAATAAGAATTACCTGGGCCCTGCACCATTGGAAATGATGGCTCAGTATGTGATTCTGTCTGGCTTAAATATTTATGTTATCAATATATGCAATCATGAGTAGGTTTAATATCATGACAAGGGCCATATGGTTTTGGTTTTTGCAGTCAAATTGTTGGAGCTGTGGGTCCTTCCGGGCCTAACATTGAATATCTTTTTCAACTAGAGACAGCTCTACTTGAGATAGGTTAGCTCCTTATTTTTTTTTCTTTATGTATTGCATTTATCTTGGTGAAGGAAAATATGAGAAGACCGTCATGATCGATTCCTTTTCTTCGTTTATTTTCGTTGTGTCTCACAGGTTGCAATGATAGTCACGTGACAGACCTCGCAAATGCAGTTAGGAAAGTATTAACATGCAAAGATGGAGATGCTACTTCAAATGGAGATGCAAAGTACTGAGCTTCAGTGTGAACTTCAGCAATTTGTTGTCTTATTCACTCGATTACTTTAAAGGATATTTTGCCGAGCCTTTCGAGTACTATAATATGCGCAGCCTCAATCTAGAATATCTCTGATTGTTTTCATGATTCGTAGTTCAAACAGACAAATAACTGTCTAGATAAGATTTTATAGTCGACAATACTATTCAATGCATTGTCTTTTGATTTTATGATATAATAATTATTTGAATATTTACAAAACGTTCACTTGAAAATATTTTCTTGCACTGTATTTTTTGATATGCTTTAAGAGGATTTTGAATTGATAAGCAACATGTGAGGTCTTAAATTGAATCTGGTTAAAGAGTAAGAAATCTGCTTAACAACAATGAAACCTAAGCTCTGAAGTATGGTGCCATCCTTGATATTTCACTTTGATTGTTGAATGAGACAATGTCTCCATGTAGAAATTTAGGGACTTCATTAACTTCAATGATTATTTTAAGAAATAATCAATGTGCCACTAGACTAACATAATCTACATGTATAAAATTAAATTAAAACTCTTTGTTTGCTGTAAGAGGTAGAGCAGAATTGATGATTTATATTACACAAAATCTGATATTAATAAAGATTTTAAACTTATAATAATATACAGATAAATATAAGAATTATACTTCTTAAATATAAAATTTTAAACTTATAGTAATATACATACAAATATAAAAAATATACTTCTTAAATATAAAATTGAGAAATTGTTAAAAAATAATTAATTGATTATGTTGCAGATAGATTATGGCCATTGTTATGGTGAATATATAGATAAAAATTGAATCATTTAATACATAATTTTTAAAATTATGTTGATGACAATCTTCATTGCTATGCAATTTGATTTGGCATGTTAAAATGGAAGTATAACAAATATATTTATTTTTATTCATTTATCTTAAAATAAAAAAGTGTTTATAATTTTGTTTGTTTGCTAGCTTATGTGAGTTCTGAGATGGCTGCATGAATAACTTGTGGC
Organism: Pinus tabuliformis; assembly: GCA_031772625.1. Taxonomy (NCBI): domain Eukaryota; kingdom Viridiplantae; phylum Streptophyta; class Pinopsida; order Pinales; family Pinaceae; genus Pinus; species Pinus tabuliformis. The sequence goes on from CM062818.1 coordinate 1,128,466,638, forward strand.
TTGAGTAGCCACTATCGAGGGACAACTAAGCCATTAAAATCACTTGGGGATCATACCTGGCCTAGGCCACACCAACCCTTAGCATGGTTGGATTTTTCCCATGGAGCTTCGAACTAGTAACATTTGCATGACAGAGTGCCTTAACAAAACACTGTCTCTATCTATTCTATGCCCCATAGGCTAAAAAGTTCTTATAAATTATTAAAAGTTATAGGAAAAATAGTCTTGGATAAATAATTTTTTATTTTAATACCATAAGAGTTTTCAACTTGAAAACCACATATTAGTTAAGAAAAATAAATAATCACTTCTAAATATGCATAATTATATCGCAATAATCACGGGACATTGATACTCATGATGATGAGACATATAGGCATGAGAATGATAATAAACCAAGGGAATATAAATGATGCTAGACTAATAACATTCTTAAAAGTGTTCGAATAATTGCAAGTATTGTATATGATAAATTGACCAGCTATTTACAATTATCAAAGGGAAATGGATATCTACAATTAAGATTTTCATAGTGTTTGAATTAGATACGTCTAGGTAAGAATTCATGAACAATTCTTTATGTTAGAAACAAATTTCATCAAATATTTTTTTTACAAAATAACTATACACTATGATAATCTATCTATGGGCTATGGTATATTAAATCATTTTGTTGGGAAAAAAATGATATATTAAGTCACTTTGTTGGGAAAAAGATATATCCTTCACAATAGTTCAACATTTTCAGTGGTCCACTCTAAAATGAGATTTTATATTGCATTAAAATATAAGGAAAGAGTGGAAGGATCATCAAAATGATCCAAGTGGCAATGCGTTAATAGCGTGCTTCAGTGGCTAATTTTAGTAATTGATTAGTTTTGTAGATGAAAGAATCATGTATGACCTATCATTGTATAAATTTATATAAAAAGAGAAAGCAAGTTCACCCATAAAGGCTGCTAAATGTTGGTAACCATGAGGTTACCAAATATATGATTATTCTATTGCCGCTAATGGATATATATATATATATATATATATATATATATTTTTTTTTTCCCTATTAGTCATTGTATGTGATTGTTGGTGTTGTTAACATCTTGATTTTCTTAATATCCCTAAGTGTTGAAGAATATAGGGCAATCAGATGTAGAGAACACAAGATGGCTCTCTGCCAGGGCTAAAACCTCTCCTCTGGAGAAGAAAACCCTTCAATCTCTTCTTATAGATGTTTAGATGATGAATACGAAAACCCTTAACGAAATAGACACCAGGTTACCTCCCAGACGTTTGTCACTATCCTCTGCTTTATTTAGTCCATGATTCACTATACTCCTCCTTATGTCCTTGTTGTCCAGTCACTATCTTTGATTCCTTCTTTTCTCGGTTCCCTGTTTATATTGATGTCTTGAGACAGAATTGCATACTCTTGTTGGTTATGATACTGATTAGATATGCCACCATCGAGAGCTGTAGTCACAGTATATATTTACACGAGCCACCACCGAGAGCAGACACTGTATATATATATATATATATATATATATATATATATATATATATATATATATATATATATATATATATTCATTCTTTCTTCTGAGAGCTATCACAACGTATAGACTTCCGAGAGACTTTGACATACTGTATGTATATTGTAGGCAGACTTCCGAGATATTTACCACGCTCACTGTGTATGCGTTCCTTTTCTTCGTTGACTGTAATGTGAATTGATCCGCAAACTTCCAAGATATTTACCTCGCTTACTGTGTATGCGTTCCTTTTCTTCGTTGACTGTAATGTGAACTGATCCGCAGACTTCCGAGAGTTATCACTGTATAGATATAGACCTCTGAGATAGACTTCCGAGAGTTTGATATTACCCTTGATCACTTCACCGAGATATCATTGTGTATGCATACAGTCTTTGTTGACTGTAATGAATGATGCAAAGTCGTTTTGGTTTAGACTTCATGTCACACCTTATATATATGGGTCAACAATAGTACCTTGAGCCGACAGGAGTGCCTTGAATTTAGGCCGACATATCATCAAGGAGATTATAGCATTTTTGTAGAGCAGATTTGCATGAGGATAGTGACACTTGTTCTTGGAGTGTAAACCTTTGATCTTATGACTATTATAATACTTATGATGAAACATAAAAACCTAAAGACATCAAGAAGAAGTCTTTGACCTATGGTAATCACATCTTGCTCATGAAACCCATGATGCAAGGAATAATAATTTTCTTCATAATATTATAAGTCATAATGAAAATTGAACCTAGTTACATTTTCTTCAACACTAAGAACATAAGCTTAATAATTTAAAAATTGTAAACATTTTCTAGACAAGTCAATGCATTTTTTTCTCTAAAAAACCCTTTCCACTCTCATTCTCTCGTTTCTCCCTTTAGCTTGGTCAATTGACCATGAATTTGAGTGGGGAAAGCCCCTTTGGCTTCCCATTCCTCTCAACTGAAGTCCTTTCCTTCCAAGCCCTTTCAACTTTGCAGCGAAGAAGCTCCATAAATTCCCATCAATTGTGCTTTGTGAAGAAGACGATGATGACTCTAGGTGGCTATGTGTTTAAAAGCATTATCACTTGTAGATCAAGCTCTCACTGACTAGTCTACTACTATTTTGCCATCTCCCTGTTCCATGGATTAATGGATGCAAAATAAATGGATGCCAATGATTAAAAGGAAGTTTTATTATTTTTCTATGGTAATACTATTATGCTTTTGTTTTCAAATTGAAGGAATATAGATACCTCCTCTTTTGAAATGGCCCCTAAGTTATTGGTGTGGTGCTCTCCTGTAAGAAATCCTAGCAACTTATAGAAGATGAAGAGGAGGATGTATAAAATGTCAACAACGAAAAGGAATAAAGACTAATAAAGCAAGAAGGGAAGCACTTGCAATCAAAGAGAAGAACTTGGGTTCATAATCAATGATCAAAGCTACCTCTTAGGGTCATATCAAGCCTTTACCAAAGTAATCCATGAAGCTGATCTCTTATAACTATAGGAGAATGAGAATGGAAATAAATTAGGAAGGAATTAAGGTTTTGTTCATGTTGAAGGTCCATAGATCATTCTTCTATGAGAGATGAAACTTGTAGATATGGACTCTTTAGAAGTTTTAGGGAAATTTTGTAAACATTGTGAAGGCATGGCCATTAGTTCGAGAGGAGCTTCTTGAGATGTTTATAGACTTTTAGATGAACCAAGGTGGAATCTCTATTTTCCTTTCTTCTCAACGTTGGAATATATATATCTTCTTTGATCAAAATCCACTAGAAAACATCATCTCTAATATTTATGCTCTTTTCTCTTATCAAGAGAAACAACATTATTGGAGGAATCTTCAAATCTTCAATGACACCATGATGATATCCTATAAATCTTAGCCAATGACTTTAATATGGTTTTTTTCTTGATGGGAAAAATATGAGACACCTTCTTCAAAGATTTTCTTAGGGAATACATTGACTATATATTTTCTCATTAGGATCTATTTGATACAAATCCTAAGAAAGGGAAATTTACTTGGTTAAACAAGAGACTAGGTTTAGGGCACATTGTTGAGCACTGACACTATTTTTCACTGAAATTTCCTTCTTGTTGAATCCCTTTGGAATCTCCTCTCTTATCCTTGTCTCCCAAATCTTTGATATAAGTCTATTTCACCAAGATTCTTTCCTATTAAGAATTTTGGTCACATTTGTTTTAGATTCAATCCCTTTCTTTTATTGTAAAACCATTTAGATTCATGAATAATAGAAGATGTTGGAAAATATTCATCAATATCTCTCCCTCGTTTGTATGGGAAATAAATATTAAATCCGTAAAACATAAGCTAAAAGAATGGGAAAATAATTTCCTTATATCGCTCTTTATAGATCAAGAAGCCACCCTTTCTCATGTTTTTACATTATGGTTGGGAGTGGAACCCTAGGAGATCACTCGAGAGGTGTTGGCTCAAGAGAAAGAAATTTCTTCCCACTATCATCATTGCTATAGGGGTGAAGGGGAATATTGGATATTAAAATATGGGAGCTTTGGTTGTAAGACGTAGGCGGTTGATAGACTACATTTTTTTAATAAACAAGTGTGTAGGTCCATCAAGCTCAAAATCATGTCCAAGAAAGAGCTTAGAGATAGAAGTATGTTCAACAAGTCTGAATATCCTATTTTTGTAGCTCACAACTATTTTAAGTCACTTTACTTAGAGGGTGACATGGCACCTAAAAAATCCACGCAACTCTTTTTATGGGCCATCCCTTTTTTGATAAAAACTAAAAACACAAAAAATTGACAAAACAATATGGTCCCTTGATCTAAAAAATCTTCCTTACCCTGAGAACTTCATGATTCACTTTTATAAGGCTTGTGTGAGCTTCATTAAGCTTGACCTTTATAGAAATTTGTATTGGGAAACTCAAAGTATGTTGGGGGGAGTTAACTCTTTGTTTTTCAGTTTAATTCTAAAAGAATCTAACTCCAACTATTTTTCTCATTTTTTACCAATATATTTGTGTAGTGCCTCTTACAAAATCCTCACTAGAATATTTGTACCTAGATTCTTTGCTATCTTTCTAGGTTTGGTATTAGAAAAGAAAGGAGGATTTTTTAATCATTCAAAAATAATTGATAACATCATCTTCATGCTAGAAGTTTTCCATACAAACGGGACCATAAAGGAAAAAGGCATGGTGATTAAATTAGACATAATGAATGCTTTTAATAGGGTTAGGCATAACTTTCTATATGAGGTCCTAATTTTTTTTTGGTCCAATGATCAATTTGTTGGTTGGGTGCAAGCTTGCATCAGTAAATCTTGTATTGCTTCTCTTGTTAATGGGAAATCATCAAAATTATTTCATGGAAACTAAGGATTGTGACATGGCTACTTGATGTCTCCCCCACTATTTATTTTGATGACTGAAATGATTAAAAGATGGTTGAAAGAAAATAGAATCAACAAATTTATTCCTAGCATTAAAATTATCAAAGTCACAAAAGCAATCAATCAATTTTCCATGATACTCTTCTTATAGGAGATCCCCAATGATCATAATTCAAAGATTTAAATATGTGCTAGATTAATTTCTAGATGACTTGGGTGAAAAGGTAAATAATTAGAAGAGTTGGATATATGGATAGAATTTCAAATACTCTCCAAAAAATAACAAGGGATCTAGGATTCTTTGTCTTCATAGTGTTCACCAATCCAAGAGCTATAGATTGACTTCTAATTCTTCAAAAATTAAGAATGAGTTAGGGTTCTCAATCACTTAATACCAAGGGTATAGTGACTATTTATCAAATCAATTCTTTCATATCTTCTTTATCTTAGCACCACTCTTTCGGCTCCTATTGGCTTCATGCAATATGTATAAAAATATATTTGTATATTTCTAGGGCAAGAAGGAAAACATAGCTTAAATAGAATTCCATATTATTAATTGAATCATAGTTTGTGCCCCTTTTAACAAAGGAAGTCGAGCTATTACAAATCTTATTCCCTCTAATCAATCAATTGGTGATAAATCACTATAGAGATTTGTTTTAGGAAGGTGATTTTTTGGAAATAGGTTCTTTGTAAAAAATATTCCAAAAAGATTTGTCTCAAAAGTTTGGCTTGCTCCATGCCATCATATATCAGATCCCCTATCTAGTGTAAGTCAGTGGCTTCCCTTAACAAATTTTCTTTTGGATCCAAATTGCTTGAAAGCCCATCACGAACTGGGATGTTAGCAAGTCGACATTGATAGAATTGAATGCGATAGTCACCGTATGAAGAGATGAATGTGTTTGTTGATGAAGTTGACGGGGATATTAATGTTTGGCACATATTACATATTTGATCTTGTTTATTCTTCTTTTATTTCAACATACGATCCTTTTGTTGTATTAGAATTTTAATAATCTTGTGAGTCTGTAATTAATAAAATAATATGTAATGAGTTTGTATAGAATTTTTTTATGAAGGATTGTTGAGTCGAGTTGTAGACTAAATATTTTAGTCAGTCATTAGAGTCATAAGTCAGGGGAGGGTGAAACGTGAGTCATGTTCAAGGCAGGCGATCTTCTCTGTGTTTGTAATTGAAATCAACACCTAGTTGATGAGATTGGCTTCTTGCTAACATTTTTCGATATCAAATCGACATATTTATCATGAAAAGGGAAACCAATTTTTTTTTTTTAAATTCGTATGTCTTAGGTAAGTTAACCTTCATAAATTTAATTGCAAACTCCAAGAAATCAATAGTAAGCAACAAGCAATCAACCTAGTCAATATTTTGTACAACCATTTGATGATGTAGTAGCACATTAGTTAGCAACCATAAAAAGAAATCCAACAATAAGAAGACAGGGACAACGAAGCATCTATTATAGCTAGGAACAAAACGAATATGCAACATACATAATTTTCCAGAGGAATTATCAAAGCATCCAAGGAACATTTTTGTTTTTGACAAAAGTATTTGCAGCAACAAAAAAATCAAGAATAGGAAGTTAGATAAGCATAGAACACACAAAAAGTTGAAGTGAAAAAATGATGATGTCATAAGATTACACTGATAGAGACCCTCGGTATGAAGATTGTAGAATTGTTCTTGGGTTATGACAGAGGTAAAGAGCAAGATCTTTGATATGACAAATTTTCACTTATTTTACTAATGAATAAAAAAATCCCAAGAGCAATAGTCATGTGTTGGACTCATCCGTAAAGAGAGGGAAGAGACACCCTTAGATTGGAGAGGAGCTTCCCACTGGTTCTTGGTTGGAGTAATAGTCCATATGGTAGAGAGACTGCAAAGAATGTGAACAATTGAAATATGCAATAAGTGGCCACCAAATATGTGGAAGTCATAGTAAGCCTTGTACTTGTGCATCTCCCTATCTAGCTAGTGGCTGATGTGGCTGAGTTACCTATGCAAAACGATACACATGGTTGATGTACAGTAAGGGTACTTCTACAAGAAGTAGATATTCAAGAAATTATTGCATCCTTACTCGAGATGAACAAGGCATTGAGGGTGGGGGTGTTATGTAACCATATCACAAAAGTGAAAGAAAAGATAGATCAATGCCTTGAAAATAAGCCTCTTCAAGGAGGAAACCTCCTTTTACATCACATAAATGAATAATTCTTGGATAATTCAAATGACAAGACCTCCTTGGTATATATAAGAGTCTAAGGGATCAAAATATAATTAGGTCCTACATAACAATAATAATTTAAGGGCACAACAATAACAATATGGGGGTGTTGTAGCATTTACAACCACCCTCCAAAATTTTTCCTTAGCTTCGTTTTGGAGCCTCCCTTCCAAATTTTCGCAGCAGCTTGCCTTGCTTCGTCAAGTTCACAAGCTTCAATGTTTTTCTTGCACAAAGACAGCCTATCGATCACAGCTTGATGCATTCCCCTCACAGGTTGATCACCTGGACTTGGTCCAGTTGCAGGTTGAGCAACTCCCCCAATAAATTGCGCAATTCTGGAGGGAAACCAACCTTCCCTCCAGAAATTGCGCAATCCTGACTGGCAGCTTGCGGGCTCCAGAATTGCGCAATTCTGGCAGTCAACACTCACAGTGAAAATTGCACAATTTTCCCTAGCAGGGCTGCTTAGCTCAAAATTTGCATAAATATGGGCAGTAACCAACTGCTCTGCCCAGAAATTGCGCAAATTGCTTGGGCAGCCAACCCAACCACTAGCTAGAAATGCGCATTTTCTCCAACAGTCGAACAACCTCTTGCATGTGCAGCTGAGTTGACCGGTTCCCTCCGGGATTGAGCAAAAAAGACTTGCATGCATGAGCTGCTTCTCCCAAGGCATCATGCAAAGGCATCCCTTGTTTCAGGGATCTACTTTTGGTAGTTGGAGGTTACATGCAAGGATCATTTCAGAAACCTCCCACCAGGTGTCGCTTCCCCTAGATTTGTGGCATGCACGTCACAACCTCGATGTTATCAAAACTCATAAACTAGACATTGTCGAGCTCATTCCTCGCATCAACCTTGTAACTCCACCATCCCACATCACATCTAGGAGCTCTCGGCACATTCAACTCAACTGTTTTGGGGTAAGCCTGCTTTCCATGCCTTGTGTTGCATTTCTATCACTTTTTGTGTTTTCTCTTGTGTGAGTACTATTTTCTTGATTTCTTTGAACACTTGTTGTCGTTTACATGTATACCAGCTTGTCCTAGCACTGTTTTAACTTTTTTTGCTATCTCACTACTGTCGCATGCATCAAACTGTTTTTCATGAACAGTTGATTCGGCGACTCGCCTCACCCACATGCATGTTGTTCTGTTTTCTAAATCTGACATTCACCGTTTTCATACATGATCATTCACTTATGCTTGCACTCAATATCACCATGCATTCGCACTCAGATTCACTTTCAGTTGCCCGTCGGCGAGTCTGGGTAGCCTTGGCTCAGTCTCTGCCTCACCAAGATAACGTTGCACAATCCTAAGAGAGAAGGCTTTGTCTTCCACTCAGGAAATGCGCATTTCTGCCCAGGGACTGTCCTCTAGGATTGTTTTGCGCATTTCTGAGGGACAATGACTGCTGGCCTAGAAAATTGCGCAATGTAGTCATTAAGCCTGCAGCCATTACTAGCTGAGATTGTGCATTACGCAATTCCAGCAGTCATCAGCCAGAATGGACCGTGCATTGCCTAGTTCCAGTAGTTAGTTAGTCTCCCAGTAGCCCAAACTATGCCTTGCGTAGTCTTGACAGTTAGTCTCTTGACCTCCCAGCCGAAATTGCGCAACCTTCATGATCAGTCACACAGGTATGCTGCAAGTCAGTTCTCAAGTTCATTTTGGTTTTCGATTGACAGATTGCTTGCCATGAGTGTTTCCATGTCTCCAGGTATTGAAGGTGTTCATCTGCCTCTCAGTAGTGTAGGTACAATGGTTTTCAAGAGAGCAGAGTCGAAGCCACTGTTCAGATCACACTTGGAGATGCAGTCAATCAAATATCTATGAGCTTGCCTTCTCACGAAGATATCGAGTTGTTCATAGACAAGGACATCAAAATATGATAGCAGGAACATCACAGCGAGCAACATCAACGAATGCAATGAATGAAATGAACACAATGAATGCAACGAATGTAAGAGGAAGGTTATTGACAACACAGAGGCGGAACAAAGTTGCAAGCTCAGGCAGATCCACTGATGATGAAAGAAACTTTGGAGACTCAGGCTATGAGGGGACGACGTGACATGAAGATCGTGTGAAGACAAAGAATGGAACAAAGAAGGAGTTGCATGTGCTGAAGTAGCAACTCAAGGAAGAACATGAAGCTGCACAGGCATACGAATGAGTTGCAACAGGAACAAGAACAACAATGGGCGCAACATGCACTGACAGATGAAACTGCGCCCGTATAAGTTATAGATCCATCCTAGCAGCTGGCACGGAGAATATATGGTGAGAAGTGTGTTGATCGGATGTAAGGGATTCATGTCATTGTGCGCACGCATGCAATCCAACCCATTCAACACCCTCATCAAGGCAAAGATAAAAAGTAAGTCCAACTGGAGCTGAACATGTACTTAGGCAAGTTAATGCGCATGACCACCAACACACACTTGAAGATCAACACAAACACTATGCATCAGTGTGTTGCTGGTTCAACAGCACCCAAGAAGACCATGCACATGTTAGTAGATGAGTTGGATGAAGGAGCCATACCAATGCACCGGATGCAATGGAGGCAAGAGTTCGCTTCAACAAGATGTCACCATGGGGTGCATGCACACCATCACGGATGACCAAGCTTGGCATCAACTCACCACCTTTGCCATCACAAGCATGTCAAAGATTTGGTCTCATCACAACGGACCGAGTGTCAGTGATGTCTTGCATGGCTTGCTCAAGCCATGTTGTCTCACATGAGTACATGTGCATTGTAATGTAACGTCATGTCAAGTGTCAATAGTTGGATGTAATAGTCACAGAGTAGATGAAAAGTCATGAGGGTAGTTGAACTGTTACAAAGGGGGATTTCAAGGGTAACCCCACCCTTTGCTATAAATAGTCCCTCATAATGCATTGTAGAGGCTTTTGGTCAACCAAGCTTCCAATAAGACTATCTTGGAGAGAGCTTGGAAAGTATTGTAACATGCCTTGGCTTCTCCACTACACGGAGCTAGTTCATCTCTTTGGAGGAGTAGGCAGATGTGGTTGTAACATTCCAATGTTAGGGCTAGCGGGTTTAAACAATGTAAACTTTGAAACAGGAACTCATACTGTTACCTGTTTCGTAGAGATAGCAAAAAAGTGACCTGATTTTGAAAAGGGGTGATGCAGAACACACATGTTTTTTTTAGAGCATAGTTTTTGGCACTTTAATTTTTTTTTATGTACATTACATTTTAGAATGGTAGTGATTTTCATGCTAATTTAAAAAAGTGGTAATTCTACATCAGACCCTTTTTTAAAAGACCTATTTTTTGACTTTAATTTTCTATTGTATGAAATGTGAATAATTATTTTCTAAATTTAATAATTTTTGAGGTGGTCTTCTTCTTTTTATATTTTCGATGTTTTTTTCAATCCACATGAAATAATTGTTCTAAAAAGAAATAATTTTTTTTAACAATTGACATAAAAATAATCATTTTCAACATATATATAACTAAAAAACTACACATTTGATAATTTTTTGCTAGAAATGACATGTCAAAATCACAATTTTTATAAGAAAATTTTAACTAAAAATGGTTAAATAATAATAAATTTATTTTTTATTTTTTATTTTTTTATTTATGAATTTCATGTCAAAATAATAATAATAATCACTGTTTTTTTCAAAAAATAATGATTAACATAGAAATTAATGCGAAAATCACATAATACAAATATTGAACGCATAAAAATCTTAATTCAGTGCTTACACTTCTCATAAAATGTCAAAGTCAAAACATTACAAGTATAACTAATTAATAGTTACAAAAAATGAGCTTGATTTCCAAGCATAACTTAAATTTAATCAACAATGTCACATAATCCAAACTCTTCGTCCTCTAGAGTTTCATCATTGTCTTCTTCCACAATATTTTCTGCTTCATTTTGCTCATTTTCCTCTTCTAATGGATCTTTGATGTCTGCGAATCTCCCAATGTATGCCTTTCCAATCATTCCGTGTAATGGTGGTTGGGGTTCCTTTGCCTTTTTTGCCACATGTGATTCACTAAAGTTCCCTTTTTTCAACCCAGGTTCTTGCATTGCATCTGGAAGAAATTGAAGAGCATTAATTCTTTGTTGAATAAAATTCCATTGGTATTGGATCTTTTTCAATGGCAATGCAATTTCTTCCTTTTTGAAGGCAACATGCTAATGTTGTACCTAATTATCAAGCACAAAAGAAATAATGAAGCAAATTAGTACAATGACATACAAATTAAAAAATAACATATTGAAATTCAATTCCATAAAATAAAACTTACCTAAGCTAGAAAATAAATCCAGAACACAATCTCCTTCATTTGAACATATGTCTATAAGATAGTTAATCAATAACTATGGTTTTTGATAAATGTTAACTATCTCTCCTTTTGCTTCTTTGTCTTCATATGTTAGTTTTCTCACAACAACATCATAAGTCAGTATTTGGCCATGACACTTTCCATCTACCTGATTAAAAATCATAGACATATAGCTATCATCTTTTTCCCAACTATCAATATGGATGAACTCACAATCATTTATAAATGATTGATCTTTACGGTTAAGAAGATTTGACTTTTGCTTGTAATATGAAATAGTAAAATTTCAATTAAATTGTACACAAATGAATTTTTAAACATTAATCAAATATACATTTTAAACATCTTACCATGTAAGCCACATCCTTGAATTTGTTTTCCCCTTGAAGCTTGACAATAAAATTGCCAATTGTGTGTCTGAATGAAATGTCACAAATCTCTATAATGGTGATGATGTGACTTCTACAAATCCCGCAACCATGTTACTGAGAGCTTGATAAGTATAAAGGTCACTATCATACTCAATGTTTGGAATATGAAACCACGGGGAATATCTGCAATAACTAGGGAATAATCCCTTTTAGGTATGAGTTTAGCAATGTCTTCACAAGTCGCCTTGTATTATTTGATATTGTATAGTGTTAAGTCCATTCCAAAGAAATGAGTAAGAGTTGGATCAAGTTCAACATTCTTAAGATGTTGCTTCTTCATTCTTTCGATCTTAATTTTCAATAAAGGTTATGGAACTATCTGGTGCTCCATTTGCACCCTTCTTCATCTTTTATAAAATAAACAAATATATGTGTAAGTTATAAATTAAAAATAGTATATAGATGAATAAAAATGAATGTATAAATCAACATACCTTTTTAAATGCAAGATAATTTTTTTTTAATGTTGATGTAGAACTTGAATCTGGATAGTTGCGTACAACATCATCCCAAATATATTCATTCAACAATTTAACCATTTGTTCTTGAATTTTCATGTAAACTTTGTGACTGCATAACTAAAGTAAAAAAAGTTAATATAATGATATGCATAACAAATACTACCAAGAAAAATATGTCATATTTAAAAGAAAATTATAATCTAGAAATAAATAAAAATAATTCAACAAAATTACTTTTGAAATTCCTTAGACATTTCCTCCAATGATAATTCCCTTGACCTCATACGAGATAATATTGATTTGACAAGTTTTTCATCCTTCACTCTTTGCAATTCTCTCCAAGGTGTGATAGTCATATCTTCTGGAAGCTACTTCATTTTAGGACTTGATTTACTGTTGCTACAAATCAATGGTTTAGACCTTTTGACCTTCTGGTTTTTAATACCAATGTTCTCCCACATGCTAAAAATCTCAATCAACTCCCATATCTCTCTAGTTCTAAATGCCAACTAGAAAATTGTATCAACAACTCTGAATAAATCACTAACTTTGCTGCCTTTGCCACCTTTTGAATTGATTTTTTCTTCAATTTGATAGCCTATTTCCATGCAACATTCCTTTCGGAAATCTACAGTAACATTTAGCTTATCCCCACCACATTTTTCTTCAAATTCACTATGAATAAATCCAACCCTTTGGATGAAAGTCATAGACATCCTGTATTCATTATCTGAATTATGATCCCATGCCACTAACTTTGCTTCTGTATCTAATAAACCAACATAAATGATACATTTCATTGTTTCAAAACGTGGGCTATTGGGATATTCCTCCATCAATTGTCTTTAAGCTTCTACATAATGGTTCCCCCCAAGCACATAATAATCGTATTCAAAACATTTTGACTTATCAAATGCTTCTTTGTTGGGAATTTGAACTGGATCAACAAGAAGCACATAATTAACCATATGAGCATATGGATTGTACCTCATCAATGTCTTCAAGTTGTGAACATGTAGATGGTGTGGCTTTCTAATTTGATATTTACATTGTCCTTCACTTGCCTTATAGATTTGTCTGACATTAAGCTGAAATGTACGACCACCCTCAATTAAGTTTCTCTTTGTCAAGTTCTGTCGAATGGCATTTTGTTTTGTTTTGATAATTCCATCCTCTAAATCAACTCCTGGTGTAATGATTTCTCTGCTTTCTTTTGAAGTTTCACTAGGTTCTTGACTGTTGGTAATGACTACTTCAAAATGTTCAACTTTACTTTTCTTCCTCATAACATTCTCATCATTAACTGGAACAAATTTATTCTTGGGCATTGTTACTTTTGGTCTTTTACGGCTCTTCTCAGTTCCAATGTCATCCTCAGTAACGACAACATATTCTTCACTGCCAGTTTCAACTTCCTCGTCTTCAAAAGTAACTTGTCTACCTTTGCTAGATTTATCCACTAGAGGCTTTTTTTTTGATCCCTTGGATGTAGTTTTGTAGCATCATGAATTACTACATTTTGCTTGTTTGCCATATCTTCTTCTGACACTGAGTAGAAACTGCTGACAACTTTCATAATATCATGCTCTATGAAATGAATGCCTCCCAACCTAATTGAACAACTTTCAACAAAATTCTGCCAAACAAAATATCATATGTCAATAAAAACAAAGTTATAAAAATATAGTGAGACAGTTACAAGAATGCAAAACACAAATATAAATAACAATACTTACGATATTTTGTGTCATCTCATTTACAATTTTTTTACACAAATTTTTAGACACTGTTATGGCCTAAATCTACCTCAAGCTGAGAAAGGCAGGTCTAGGGTAACATCAAACCACGCTTAACCTGGTAGCTAGCCCTACCAGGTTGGGAGAGGGCTCTCTCCTTGTCAATCTCAGGAAGATATGATCAATAAAGCTTGAGATGATTGATGTAAAGACTAATTTTAGGCTAGGTATATTCTCAGAGGCGTTTGATTGAATTTAATGTTGGTTTGCTGGCTTGACTATGAAAGGCAGATTTGGGTCTAGGGAATGGACTCAGTCTTGCAGAGGTTTCTGTGGAGTGAGGTAGGAAAATGGTTTAGTACTTTGAATTAAGTGAAATGGAGAGTCTTAAGACTGGTGAAGAGTTGGAGAGGGCATGAAAGTGTCATGAGTCCTCTTCAAACAATAGAAAACATGTAAAATTAAACAAACCCTAAGGTAGAGCACTGCAATATCAATGATTTCCACCTTTATACTTGATTCATTTAGTTAAGCTGAAAAGAGAGAGATGATGGCACACATAAACACATGGTAACTTGAATCACAGAAGGAAAAAAAATACTAAATCACATTGCCACAAGAATCCCAAAAAATGCTAGAAACCCTGGTTTATTCCTTTGCCAAACTGCAGAGATGAATGTACAATAATGCTCAAAGCATTCACAAGAGTTCAACCTTTACAAATGACTGAAAAAGGACTAGATATAGGCAAAAAACAACTCATGCTAGCCTTTAGGGGTCGAATTCATGAGTTTAGGAGATGTTTCAACAAGATCTAAACTAAGAAGTTTCAGTAGGCAGTGGAATAGCTTGCCTCTAAAACCTAGGAAACTGATTCATTCAGCTCAAAACCACATATTCATGATGTATCTACCACCATGAGTGAATTTTCAACATTTTTACATAAAATTCCATCTATTTACATCAAATTACATCATGAGTTTGACCATGAGAGAGAAAAAAGTCAAATTGAGAAAAAACTAGGCGAAAAACAAAGTTTTTTGGCAAAAATGGCAATTTTCCATCTTGTGCGCCGCACCACTTTCCTTGTGCGTAGTGCCTTTTTGTAGATAATTTTGGAGGCCTTCCTGTGCACAAAATTTTCTCCAAGAGGGCTTGTTGAAAAGGTCTGTCTGTCTACTTTCCAGAACAGGTGGAATTTCGGAATTTGGTGTCCATTTGCCCCTCCAAAAGTCAGTTCTCCCAACACTGCTTCCTGTGTGGTCAAAAAGGGGCAGAGAAGGCATTTTTGAGGTGTTTTTGACCCTTTTGGAGGCCCAAAACTTGACAAAAATTTCTAGTAATTTCTATGTATGCCTGATTTTTCACAAGGAATCCAAAAATGTAGAGTTTTCCTCTAGAGGAGGTACCTAGCAAAAGCGAGCGCCGGGTGGCGCTACACACCAGGTAGAAAAACTTGTTTTTTCCTTCAAAATTTCAAAATTGACAAAAAGTGTGCCAAATTTCTTGAAATTTGAGTTGAGTGACCTGCATCAAGTACTATGTTGGGCCAAGGAAGCCTTAGCCAAGATCTTGAGCTTATCTTTCTCTTTCTTCCTCCTCAAAGTTTTCCTCAACTTGGCTTTTAAGGTCCTTATCCTTGCTTTGCAAATCTTGTTTCTTGCCAAATAGTGATAGGCCATGTGCCTCAACATATTTTTCTCCTTATTTTCTTTCTCAAGAAGCTTCTCCAAGTGCATGTTTTCCTTTCTAGCCAAGATTCCTGATCAGCTTCAATCTCTTGCTCAAGCGGTGTCAACTTGACTTTTTCCTCTTTGCTGCTTGCGGTCTTCCCTTATGTTTTGCAGCTCCATGATTGTCTGCTGGTCTTCCAACTGCTTGTTCCTTTGCTCAAGGTAGTTTATGATCCACTTAGCTCTTTCAAGGTTAAGAGATAAGTCATGAATGTCAGCTTCTTGTTCTTTGATGACCTCCTTGAGCTTTGAGCTTTGGGAGCCCAAATCAGTATCCTCATCTTGAATCAGAATGAAATCTCTCTCTTGACCTCTAGAAGGCCCCTCATCATGCAATGGTTGTTTCCCTTTATCTTTCTTTGCTGAAGAAGAAGGTAAAGCCCCTTTCACCCCAGGTGAAGATAGCATTTTCCTATGGTCTGATGAAGGAAACGAGACCCCTTCCACCCCGGGTGGAGATAGTACTTGTTTAACTGTTGCAAATAATATCCTTGTGCCCATTTGGTAAGTGACAAATACTGGCACACTGGTAGTTTGAGTCTCATGAACTTCTTGTTGATTTGAAGGCACTCCTGCCTCATGAAATACTGATGGGGTCACTTAGGGCTTTTGAAATCCTCATGTGAGATGAAATCATCCCATGAAATATTCAACAAACTTAGTTGATGCAAAACAACAATCTTGATCAGTGCAAAGTGATAAATTCTATTGTGTTATTGATGAGGAGGTTTCCTTTGCACCAATGTGGTCATTTTCTCAATATTTCTGCAAATAAAATAGGGTAGGTTCATCATCCTCACTCTAGTGAAATGAATCAATAATCTGACATGATAAGTGTACAAGCGAGAAAATATCCCCTCACAGCTGAAGTATTTGATAATGAGCTTCATGAGTGGAGCATATGTATCCTGTAGGTATCTGAAAGGGAAGACCCTACTGATTTGTTTCTGATAGCTAGCCTTGATATAAGGCTCATAATACTCTTTGTCCACGAGCTGTCATTTTGTTCCACTGTTCACCCACATTAGGAATACATGTTCCTTCAGCTATAGTTTCAGGTGTCAAAGTGAAGGTAACACTTTCTAAATTTACCTGGCCATTGTGAAGATGAAGGAAAAAATGTCTAGCAAGCTCATGGTGGTATTTCACTCCTTCCACCATCTCACAAAACTGATAGCAAGACTTATGTTTGAAACATGCTACTGCAAAAGGATAAGCCAATAGCTCTGTGAGTGTAGTGGGCTCCTCCCAGATGTGTTTTCCTCCTTGTGTGGTTTTGTTGGTGCATGCATTTCTTGGGAGGAATCACTTACAGTTTCCTCATCCCTTTCATAAGCTGAATCTGTTTCCATATTGGCCACTGTTTGGTGTGAAATGATGAGTATGAAGAGATTTTAAATCAAGAATATGTGTTGCTGTTTAATGAATGGGATTGATGAGGGGGACAATAAATGAGGGATTTTGATGCTGGTTGTAAGGTTGTTGTGAAGTGATAGGATTTAGGAATGCAGATTAGGGTTTGGGAATAGTGGGAACTTGTTATTAGGGTTTAGGGTTTTGGGGATAGGGGGGTAGGATGAGTGGAAATGAGAGAGGGAAGGAAATGAAATGAGTGAAGTGTAGTAGAGAGGGATGGTGTAAATGATGCAGGGGAACAAATAGCAACAATGAAAAATCACAAACCCTAGACAATTTTTTTGTAATATGACTGTGCAGCAAACTAGGGTTAAAATTTGCACCTATCTAAACACCATCAAGGAGGAGAAAATATCTTGCAAGGGCAAAGTGGAATGATTCACTTACTTGTGGAATGAAGCTTGCAAGATTTTGGAGGTTGGCAAGATTGATTGGACGAAATTTGGGCTTGGAGGGCAGGTGCACAATGCCCAGACACAGGTGCGCCGTGCCAATCTGGTGCACCGCGCCCATTGAAGTTTCAGTGCAAACTCTATGCTCTATCGTCGCGCCAACCAGGTGTGCCGCGCCTCAAACCAGGTGCGCCACGCAGGAAGCTTGGCACAATTTTGCTGCAATTTCTCCTTTTGCTCACCAAATTGCGATTTTGCTTTTTTTTCTCACTCTTTGGCATAAAAATGAAGTCTTCAATACAAATACACTTTATGCCCATTTGACTTTAGTTTTTATTTAAAAGAAACCCACTTTTCTAATGTTTGCTTTTCACTTTGGTTTTCAAAAGCTCCGTTTTGGCAGTTTGACTTGCTTTTTGACTTTTGATGGACTAATGCTTTGAATTTCTTGTCTCTTCTGAAGGAGCTGGAGTGCAGGAGCTCTGCAAGGTGACCAGAGCTGCATTTCTGGACTTATTACATATAGGAATAATAAAATTACATGAAATTTTATACATAAAACAATAAAAACTCTGTTTTACCTCAAAACATGGTTTTGAGGAAAAATCAATCACTGAGCATGTGATTATTGAAAATTTTGTGATGAGACTTTATTTGACCTCCTCATGTGTTTGCTGGCCATTATTGAGCTTTTACAAGACTTTGATGACAAAACCTAAACCTAATGAGACCTAAAAACCCTAAAATGACTTTTGCAAATGGAATGAAATAAAATGACAGCGAATGATCTGTACATGTGAAAATAGGCCAACAGATGAAAAGCATGAGGGAAATTGACAAAGAACCACTACCATCAAATGATCCATGACCTAATGGAGTGAAACTGATTGGATGAGACACTAATATGCATGCAAAAAGAGAAATTTGATCACTGATGGAGGGATGAAGATACCGACACTATCATTGGCTCCAATGGGGATGGTAGCTCCTTGGAGGTGCCAAGAACTATAGATCTCTGTAAAGCAGACAATGCCTCTTCCATTGGGCAATGGAGTCAATAATTTCCGCAAACTAAAACCAATATGTTGACTCAAAACTAAATCAACTATAAATACTGAAAACTGACTCGAAACAGACCCAAACTGACTTGAAATTAGCTCAACACTAAAACACAACTGACAATCTGGAAAATATATTCAAAATGGAGCTTATTCAATACAACCTACTCTAGTTGTTCCATTGATAACCTGATAAAGTGAAGTGAAACAACCAATGCAACCAAGTAAGTATTCCGGCTGCTGTTTGAATTCTCCGCAAGTGCTTTCTTATGAACAACAAGAGAGAACCACTGAAAGGAAACTCCCATGAAAACTTGTAAATAGATCTGTTGAATAATATGGATTCTCTATCCACGTCCAAAAACACTGCATAAGGATCTTGAAATTCATGCACACTAAGACTGAGCTCATCCAATGTATTACTTTTCTTCTCCTCATACCATGAATGCAAACTTTCATCTGAGCATTGTGACGAGACTCCTGCTGAAAATGACAAAGAAACTGGTTGCCAGATCAAGTTTGTATCAATACATGTTTCAAGCTCATAGGTAGCTAATGGAGAAGGACTTCGACTGCAGAAATCATCCAACACATCAGCTATTGGATCATGAAAAACTTGAAAATACTGCTGCAACCAATCTTCTATTGGTTTCGATGAGATTGCATGATTTTCTACACTTGCCATACTTTATTGAAAATGTACTATGCAATTTTTCCTTCAAAAACTGAAATGATTCAAAACAGAATGGTACAGAATCATCTTGCACCATTTGATCATATGTTCCAGCTTCCAAGTCTTCATCTGCAACCTGACAATCAATGGCATTCGAAGGCTGCAATTCTAGATATGAAAAGTCTTGAACAAGGTTTTCATTGCCCTCAAGATGGTCCAGATCAAGACTTGTTGATGATTGACTTCTGATTGCATGAAAGTTGTCTCTGATGAACTGAAACGAAGCAAAACAAAAAGGAAAAGATCCTTCACTTACTTCAAAATTTTCTGCACTTTCCTCCTCATTTCCATGGTTGATATTCAACGACTGATCATTGTGTTCGAACCATTGAAAGTGAACTTCCTCCTCCCACAAACTAGCTGCTAATTTGTCTGCAAGAGTAGCTTATGTTTGGAGAACATAATCATCATCATCATCATCATACTGATCAAACTTAGGCAAATCGCCAGTAAAATACACATCATCAAGCATACATGTCATATCAGTAGATCTCTCTTCTCTAAGATGATATATAAAACAATCATTATCAGATCTATGACAACTGGGATAAGAAAGAAAATATTTTGGATCAACCTCGTGTTCTACTTCAATTAGCGAGCCATGGTCTTGAACTTCTTACTCTTTCCTTGTAGTGACCTTTTGCATCATCTCTTTATTGCACTTACAAAATGTCAAGCTTTACCTTTAAAGACGTCGATTCCTTTGGATCTATGTTCTTCATCTCTTCTTCCTTCAGCTTTGCCCTTCTGATCAACAGATTAACCTCTACATCTACTGCACTATTCAACATCTCTTCAAGTGTTGCAAGGTTCCTTTCCCTCAGCTGAAACTCCATTTCTGGATCAAAGGCATCCGGGTAGTGCAAGAGAGCGGATCCAGGAGGAGGTCTTATATTAACCGGAATCGAAAAATAAACTTGGTTAAATCTGGTAGAAAACTGTTGTACTGTCTCCCCTGGCAATATTTTCAGCTGGTTATACTTTTCTATAATCAAGAAAGGGTTTTGGATTACCACCCACCTATTGAGGAAAACTTTGACGAACTGCTGGAAATCTGAGATGCTCGCATCAAGCAGGGTTTTGAACCAACTCTTGACTTTGCCTTGCAAAGAAAGAGAAAAAAGCCTAATACTGAAATCTTCTTCATCAACTTCAAAAAGGTCAAGAAAGGACTCAAAATTAAATACATGTCTCTCAGTAGTGATGTTGTCGCGTTCACCATCAAATCTTGGTAGATATAGGTCATGATTTTTAGGGAAAGCATGGGATATAGAAGGTAAAATTATAGGCTTGTATCGATCTGGAATTTTACAAGGTATAGGGGTATGTACAGAAGGTGTAGAATCAGTCTTTGTCTCTTGAGGTTCATCAGTTTGAAGATGGTCATCACAAGATTCAGGAAAAGGGTCTTGATCAAGCTCAAAGGCATGCAAATCTTTGGTATTCACAATCTTCAAAGTGAAGGAATCAAATACAGGCTAAGGATATTTTCTCAAATACAATATAATTTGTAAATCCTTCTTAACATTTCGAGAAACGAGAAGAAATAATTTATAACAAAGAACATAATGTCTTGGATGAAATTCCAACTTGAATACCTGATTTTTCCATATTGTCCTTTCATGTTTTTGCTGGTCAGGTTCATCTTCCAGTGGAGTCCTTGGGTCTGATCTCGAAACTGATTTAGAGTCGCTAGGTGAGTGATTTTAGCCTTGCTGTGTCTGATCGTTGTTCACCATCAACAATCAGATCTGAACTTGATTACATTTTTTGAGGAAACTAGATGTTCAGTTCATAAACTAAACCAGAGATTGACTGAAGCAGTGTTCATCTACTATGCACTTGCAGAGCAAGAGTAGTTCGAAGGCTACCTAGCTAACTTCAGGCTCCGTCTGTAGTTTATAAAGCAAACAACAATAACAAACAAACAAACTTTTCTTCCCCAGTAGAGTCGCCAATATGTTATGGCCTAAATCTACCTCAGGCTGAGAAAGGCAGGTCTAGGGTAACATCAAACCACGCTTAACATGGTATCTAGCCTTACCAGTTTGGGAGAGGGTTCTCTCCTTGTCAATCTCAGGAAGATATGATCAATAAAGCTTGAGATGACTGATGTAAAGACTAATTTTAGGCTAGGCATAACCTCAGAGGAGTTTGATTGAATTTAATGTTGCTTTGCTAGCTCAACTGTGAAAGGCAGATTTGGGTTCAGGGAATGGACTCAGTCTTGCAGAGGTTTCTGTGGTGCGAGGTAGGCAAATGGTTTAGTACTTTGAATTAAGTGAAATGGAGACTCTTAAGACAGGTGAGGAGTTGGATAGGGCATGAAAGTGTCATGAGTCCTCTTCAAATAGTAGAAAACATGTAAAACTAAACAAACCCTAAGGTAGAGCACTGCAATATCAATGATTTCCACCTTTATACTTGATTCATTTAGTTAAGGTGAAAAGAGATAGATGATGGCAAACATATACACATGATAACTTGAATCATAGAAGGAAAAACAATACTAAATCACCTTGCCACAATAATCCCACAAATGCTGCAAACCCTGGTCTACTCCTTTGCCAAACTACAGAGATGAATGTACAATAATGCTCAAAGCATTCACAAGAGTCCAACCTTTACAAATGACTGAAAAAGTACTAGATATAGGCAAAAAAAAACTCATGCTATCCTTTAGGGGTCGAATTCATGAGTTTCGGAGCTGTTTCAACAAGATCTAAACTAAGAACTGAAAAATAGGCAGTGGAACAACTTGCCTCTAAAACCTTGATTCATTCAGTTCAAAACCACCTATTCATGATGTATCTACCTCCATGAGTGAATTTTCAACATTTTAACATCAAATTCCATCCATTTACATCAAATTACATCATGAGTTTAACCATGAGAGAGAAAAAAGTCAAACTGAGAAAAAACTAGGCGAAAAACAGAGAGTTTTTTTTTTCGCAAAAATGGCAATTTTCTATCGTGTGCGCTGCACCACTTTCCCTATGCGTAGCCCTTTTTGCATCCGAATTTTGGAGGCCTTTCTACGCACCAAATTTTCTCCAAGTGGACTTGTTGAAAAGGTCTGTCTATCTACTTTCTAGAACAAGTGGAATTTCTGAATTTGGTGTCCATTTGCCCCTCCAAAAGTCAATTCTCCAAAACTGCTTCCTGTGTGGTCAAAAAGGGGTAGAGAGGGCATTTTTGAGGTGTTTTTGACCCTTTTGGAGGCCCAAAACTTGACAAAAAATTTCTAGTAATTTTTGGGTATGCATGAGTTTTCACAAGGAATAAAAATGTAGAGTTTTCCTCCAGAGGAGGTCCCTATCAAAAAAGCGAGCGCGGGTGGCGCTACGCACCAGGCATAGAAACCTGTTTTTTCCTTCAAAATTTCAAAATTGACAAAAAGTGTGGAAAATTTCTTGAAATTTGGGATGAGTGACCTGCATCAAGTACTATGTTGGGCCAAGGAAGCTTCAACCAAGATCTTGAGCTTATCTTGCTCTTTCTTCCTCCTCAAAGTTTTCCTCAACTTGGCCTTTGAGGTCCTTATCCTTGCTTTGCAAATCTTGTTTCTTGCCAAATAGTGATAGGCCATGTGCCTCAACATATTTTTCTCCTTATTTTCTATCTCAAGCAGCTTCTCCAAGTGCATGTTTGCCCTTTCTAGCCAAGATTCCCAATCAACTTCAATCTCTTGCTCAAGCGGTGTCAACTTGACTTTCCTCCTCTTTGCTGCTTTCCAGTTTTCCCTTATGTTTTGCAGCTCCATGATTGTCTGCTGGTCTTCCAAATGCTTGTTCCTTTGATCAAGGTAGTTTATGATCCACTTAGCTCTTTCAAGGTTAAGAGCTAAGTCATGAATGTCAGCTTCTTGTTCTTTGATGAAATCTTTGAGCTTTGAGCTCTGGGAGCCCAAATCAGTATCCTCATCCTAAATTAGAATGAAATCTCTCTCTTGAACTTCAAAAGGCCCCTCATCATGCAATGGTTGTTTCCCTTTATCCTGGTTTGCTAAAGAAGAAGGCAAAGCCCCTTTCACCCCGGGTGAAGATAACATTTGCCCTTTTGGTAAGTGACAAATACTGGCACACTGATAGTTTGAGTCTCATGCACTTCTTGCTGATTTGAAGGCCCTCCTACCTCATGAAACACTAATGGGGTCACTTGAGGGCTTTTGAAATCCTCATGTGAGATGAAATCATCCCATGAAATATTCAGCAAACTCAGCTGATGCAAAACAACAATCTTGATCAGTGCAAAGTGATAAATTCTATTGTACTGTTGATGAGGAGGTTTCCTTTGCACCAATGTGGTCATTTTGTCAATATTTCTGCAAATAAAAATAGGGGAGGTTCATCATCCTCACTCTAGTGAAATGAATCAATAATCTGACATAATAAGTGTGCAAGAGAGAAAATGCCCCCTCACAGCTGAAGTATTTGATAATGAGCTTCATGAATGGAGCATATGTATCCTGTAGGTATCTGAAAAGGAAGACCCTATTGATTTGCTTCTGATAGCTAGCCTTGATATAAGGCTCATTATTCTCTTTGTCCACCAGTTGTCCTTTGTTCCACTGTTCACCCACATTAGGAATACCTGTTGCTTCAGCTATAGTTTCAGGTGTCAAAGTGAAGGTAACACCTGATAAATTGACCTGTCCATTGTGAAGATGAAGGACAAAATGTCTAGCAAGCTCATGGTGGTATTTCACTCCTTCCACCATCTCACAAAACTGATAGCAAGACTTATGTTTGAAACATGCTACTGCAAAAGGATAAGCCAATAACTCTGTGAGTGTAGTGGGCTCCTCCCAGATGTGTTTTCCTCCCTTGTGTTGTTTTGTTGGTGCATGAATTTCTTGGGAGGAATCACTTACAGTTTCTCATCCCTTTCATAAGCTGAATCTGTTTCCATATTGGCCACTGTTTGGTGTGAAATGATGAATATGAAGAGATTTTAAATCAATAATAGGTGTTTGCTATTTAATGAATGAGATTGATGAAGGGGACAATGAATGAGGGATTTTGATGCTGGTTGTAGGGTTTTTGGGAAGTGATAGGGTTTAGGAATGCAGATTAGGGTTTGGGGAATAGTGGGAATTTGTTATTAGGGTTTAGGGTTTTGGGGATGGGGGGGCAGGATGAGTGGAAATGAGAGAGGAAGGGAAATGAAATGAGTGAAGTGTAGTGGAGAGGGATGGTGTAAATGATGTAGGGGAACAAATAGAAACAATGACAAATCACAAACCCCAGATAGTTTTTTGTAATATGACTGTGCAACAAACTAGGGTTTGAATTTGCACCTATCTAAACACCATCAAGGAGGAGAAAATCTCTTGCAAGGGCAAAGTGGAATGTTTCACTTGTGGAATGAAGCTTGCAAGATTTTGGAGGTTGGCAAGATTGATTGGATGAAATTTGGGCTTGGAGGGCAGGTGTGCCACACCCAGACACAGGTGCGCCGTTCCCGTTGAAGTTTTAGTGAAAACTCTATGCTCTATGCCCGTGCCTCAACCCAGGTGCACCGCTCCAGGAAGCTTGGCACAATTTTGCTGCAATTTCTCCTATTGCTCACCAAATCGCGATTTTGCTTTGTTTTCTCACTCTTTGGCACAAAAATGAAGTCTTCAATACAAATACACTTTATACCCATTTGACTTTAATTTTTTATTACAAGAAACCACTTTTCTAATGTTTGCTTTTCACTTTGTTTTTCAAAAAACTCTCTTTGGCAGTTTGAATTTTGATGGACTAATGCTTTGAATTTCTTTTCTTCTACAGGAGTTGGAGTGCAGGAGCTTGGCAAGGTGACCAAGGCTGCATTTCTGACTTATTACATATAGGAAATGTGTTATCACTTAAGAATTCTAATGCCAAAATTTCTCACATTAGTTTGATGGTAAAGGTCGGTGCTAGTCTAAGTTTGATTTTTGTTTTCCTTAGAGTCTGAGTCTTAGGAGTCTTGAGTCAACTATGCATTCTCATTCATCACCGGTCTCATAGCCATGTGTCAGTTTTGTTCAAAAGTTACTATGTGCCACAAAGCCCTTTAGGTGATTTCGTAGCGCATGTAGTCATTTTGAAGTGTTTTCGCAGCGCATAAATCCTTTTAGAATTTTGTAGCGCAAAATGTCTTAGGTGATTTCGTAGCGCATAATTCAAAATTTACACTGACTGCACTACGAAATCAGGAGATTCGTGCAATCCGCAACGAATCTTTCCTAACTGTCAAATCTGTCAAGTTCAGTTATGGTCGCATTATTCCACTGTCAGCTTATACACTCCACATATCATGTCTAAACGCTTATCTCCATCATTACAGCCGCTAGGTACATTGGTACACGGATTGCAAATTTCAAGAGAAGCCAGGTATTCACAGTCTTAATGATGATTGTATTCGTTGCATGAGGAACAAGTCTGCAAGTTTTCAATTTGAATGCATTGTTATCAAGCGAGGCAGTTATCAAGCAAGGCAGTTATCAAGCAAGGCAGTATCAAGCAAAGTTATCAAGCAAGGCATTACAAAGTGAGGCATCCATTCAAGCGAGGCAGAGTTTGAAGTTTGAGCAGCACTAGCACTTCAAACCTCCATTACGCTGAAGTCTCATGGTGGATCAGCAGAAAGAAAAGACCACAGATCAGGCAGGTGCTTAAGAAATGAACCTGAAGGTGTAGACATTATCTTGAAACACAAAGAAGTTGAGGTGCATTCAAGCAGGTTAGATGTTGGATTTTTTTGTGAGAAACTACAGGGAGGTCATGCAAAAACCACCAGGAATTTTCTTTGAATTTCACAGGGCTGAATTCAAGGTTGGGATGCTCGAATTGCAAGTTGCACCAGAGGTAATATCCACAATTACTGAGATTCCAAGGGGACATGAAACTTGGTTTAGGAATTTTCAAATTTGATATGACTCCCTGCAAGGAGTTTCTGAAACCAGAATACATTGACTTAGATTTAAACAAGTCTGTGCCTAGAAATTATATCAAAAGGCTCATATGCCATCTGATTACTTGTATACAAAGGTACCTTACCTGTGAGGGAGATATAATAAGGTGTATTCATACCATTTCAAGCTTCTGCTACATTTT